>OX335680.1:12890000-14140000 GCA_946894065.1 Acleris literana
AGTGAAAGACATTTGTTTTTTTACAATGGCGGCTAGTAACTGAAAACCTTTACGTATCTACATTGATTGTAACAGGGTTCTTGCACAATTTGATATTGTTAAAGATAGTTTGTCATTGATTTGTTGATGAACATTGATGTTTTGTTATTGTTAGGTTAAACGAGAATAACTTGTGATCCCATATTATTAAGTTATATACGTCAAACCATAGTATAAATAGAAAAGTAGTTCGTCTACGGCCTTTTGGCGGTTTCTGTTACCTATTGCTGCTCCGGTGCTAGGATTGTGTCGATGTACTTAACATGCTTATGCAGGCAATCGAACGCGGCAACGGCACAGCCTTGACTAAACCTGCTTGGTCCGCTCTGTTCGGTTTGTTTGTGGTGGCTTGCGACGCGTACGGTCGAGGCACACACACACATGCAAGCCGCGCGATATACCTTAGGTTCAAGAAGAACAACTGTTTATACTGTGTTCAAAGCATTAAGAGGAATTTGTTATAGATACATTATAAGCCATTGTGCATTAGATAGGTTAGGATAGATCTGAAGTTAGGTTAGGTTAGTTAGACTGTCATACTCCTACTAGCTTTTTAGGTTTTTGTTAGAACGTCAAAAGCAGAAAGATATATCTACAATGTTCTTTTTAGGGCTAATCTCAATACCGTAAAAAATTGTCTACGAGTAGGTAAATACAGCATTTCGAAGGAGAGCGAGGGGATGGTGCATACGTGACCAGCCTGCAACGCTCTCTGACATTAGAAACATACATAATATTTTTATTTAAACGTTTTTTAATCTCTAGAGAAAACAAGGTGTCTTATCTTATCTTATTGGCGGGGTCCTTGCGGATACACTTCGACCCTACGGGATCTTTTGTGTAGTTACCCCTTCTTTTTTAGCACTTAATCCAATGCCGCCTCCACCCCTTCCAGAAAGCGGATAGTGGAGTGCAATGGCAGTGCCTTGAAATCGCTTGGTTCTGGGTAGCCACAACCGAGGATTTTCATTCTTACTCCGGCGAGGGCATCACATTCACACAATAAGTGTTTCATTGTTTCCACCCCTTCGCCGCACATTCTACAATCTGTGTTGTCATAAAGGCCCATCTTTTCTAGGACATGTTTAACCCCGAAGTGCCCGGTAAACACTCATATAATATATCGGAGTTGTCTTCTGCTGAGTTTCCAAAGTTTATTGGTCCAGCTCTGGTCAACTCCATCTATGAAGAGCTTCGCATCCCCTTAGCCTTCCGTAGTTTTCCACTCTTTTAGGTGATTTACTAGGGAATTATTGTTCAGGGCTGCTTTTATAGTGCCCGGTGATGGTGCCACAAATGGTTCAGGTCCGACGTAAGCGCCCTTGGACCCTTCCCTTGCCAGCTCGTCCAACGAGGTGTCACTGTAGTCTGCCCATTTGATTGGATTTCCTTTGGTGTCTACAGTTACTGTTGAGTTAATATAAGAATTAAGTATTATTTCGAGACGCTTCAAGAGTCAGTCAATATATATCTAATACTTACCTACATAAATTGTGTGCTCTATATTTGTTAATGGAAATAAGATTTTTGAAGATGGAAATAAAATTGAGAAATACCGATTAGCTCTATTCGTAATTGGTTATAAATATGTCATGAGCCACCGTCAAAAAAAATCCTCTCATTATGTTCTTTTTTTACATTAAAAATAAAACTAGGTACATTTTGAGCTAGGTCAAGGTCAGGTAAGTCAAATTTAATACTTTTAGTAAAGCTTAAAATAAATTTGCATTACGTCTTTCCTCTGGAGTTAAACCTACAAATTGGCTTTCACAGCCGCCAAACTTATTCTAAACCGTATCATGGCGGTACTAAATAGAGTTATCCAATAATTTGCCAATTAACTCCTAAACGCCTCTTCAAAGCGTTTATTGAAACAATATTACAATTAGAGTGTAACAAAAGAGAACAACGATTATTCAATTATGTGATTACTAATATCTATTAGCAACATTGTTAGAGAATGCGTGAATAATCATGATAGCCTGGTGTTAATTGTTTAATACAGAATCATGTTATATTAATCGTTAGTATTAATTGGGAACAATGTTTGAAGTATCGTACTAAATTACAAATCTAAGTGGTACAACAATTACATTTAAGACGATGAACGCCAGGGATCAGGGGGGTTATTATGACATAGCTTTGCTGTTCATTTTACGGTGAGCGTAAAGGACATTGCTATAGCAGTTATATTGCTCTGTCCTTTTCTGTCATATGAGCTATATGTCATAATAACCCCCCAGGTGACTAGGCATTTTAATCGAGTAATTTGGTCCCGTGTTCTTTATCGATTTTCATAATGAACCCGTCAATCCCACACTTACTGTAGCCAGAGATGGGCATCATTCGAATAATTTATTTGCGAATGATTTATTCGCGAATAATTTATGCACGAATGAATCATTCGACTACTTTTCGAATAACGAATAATTTATTAATTTATGAGAGAACAATGGAGCAGGTATAAAAGTAGTACATAATATTTATTCGTGGCAATTCATTCAACGAATAAATTATTCGCAAAAAAAATATTCGACGAATAATTTATTCGAATAAGAATAATCATTCGAGAATTTCATTCGTTATTCGCGAAAATTTGCTTATTCTTATTCGTTATTCGTCATTCGAATAAATATTGCCCATCTCTGACTGTAGCCCTAGCCAAGATGCATTGCGAGATCGTTATTCGTTATTAAATGTGCAATAAAATTGTACGTATAGGATTAACGTAAGCTGCCAGACGGTTGCTTCGAACGTGAATGTCAATTCCATACATTTTAACAGTATTCGAAAATTATTTACGTTAGCGTTATGCATCTTGTCTAAGGTCTCAGGTCAGAAAGTGATAGATGTTGTGTGTTGACGACGCGCTGGCCTAGTTGGTAGTGAACTTGCCTACGAAGCAAGCGGTCCTATGAGTTCAAATCCCCCCCGGTAAGGGCAGATATTTGTGTAAGCACGAATATTTGTTTCTGGGTCATGGATGTTTTCTATGTATTTAAGTATTTTTTTCTATATATAAGTATTTATCTCGTTGTGTAGTACCCATAGTACAAGCCTAGAGCTTAGTTTGGGACTAGGTTAAATGGTGTATCATTGTCACCTGATATTTATTATTTATTATATCCACGTTTCTACACATTGTTAAGTACACCACCATAACAGACCTGAGGGCTCAGACAAGATGCACTACGCTAACAAACGTTTCTATTCGATTCGTTTTTAAACCAATCGCGTCGCTGGAAGATGACGTGATACGAAAAGTCACGTGGTCTACTAGTGACGCGATTGGTTTAAAAACGAATCGAATAGAAACGTTAGTTAGCGTTGTGCATCTTGTCTGAGCCCTCTGCTGGAGAGTGGTATAGTCTCGTCCCTCAGCCATGGGGATACGCCAAAAGAGAAGAAAGCGATAAATTTTTACTCAAGACTACACCCACCCAAACTGCTGTCCTGCTGTGCTGGGTTGTCCTCACCCTGTCATTACAAGGTTAACTGGAAGTGATCCCTTATAGGTATAAGTTCGCATTTGTACATTATTTATATTCGTATAGGTGTTTTTTTGTAAAATGATTTCTTTTTGTGCAATAAAGAGCTTACTTACTTACTTACAGGTCGATTCACAAGATCTGGCACGAATAGATTGAATGAGTAAACGAAAGTATACAAGTGTGTAACATAATAACAGGTTTTTGGTTTGAAATTCGAACATTGATTCAAAGGACGGCGCTCACACAGTGATAGGTGACATTACTTTTGTTCATTCCATTCGTGCCAGCTTTAGTGAATCTACCTGTACTTACTACACGAGTTCAGTTGAAACTGATGATCACCAACAGTGGTAGCAGGGCCGTGTGCACGGTCCATTCAGATAACTACTACCATCCTACCCTTTAACTTCGGTAAACCAGTGAAACTACTAGTGTAGAGACATTCTATCTCCAGAGGGTTGACGACGCCTTTGAAGCCTTGACATTTCAACAGAGGAAATTTTGCTCCAAGAGCATTTTAAATCAAAGCGTTGCTTAACACATTCAGTGTGCAATTTTTTGTTCTCCAGACGAAACTCACACGACATGGAGTTATCTGTATAAAAAGATTGTAAGTTAATGCTTTTGGTTGTAAAAAATGTATGGGGCGACCGCCGCCGTTAACACCACCTGGGTCACTGCTTCCCAAAGTTTGTGTTAAGGGCGTGATTTAATATTTCCACGATCGCAATATTCTTCGGTTTCCATTATTTATCGAGAAATAGCAACTATCTTCAATAATAGTCTGCTTCACTTTAACCAGACAACGATGTATGTACCTATTTATAATCGTTGGATAATATTTACGCGCGCGCAAAAACTGTTATTTGCTGTGCGAATATAGTGCGTTTAAAAAAGGTATTTAATAAGCCTTTTTACGTTTCGTAAAATATAAATGCCACTCATTTTACGGAACTTTAATTACAGTTTCAATATTATAACCATCCACGAACTCGTTTAGTTTGTCGATGGTTAAAACTCACAATTTTCAACTTAAAAATAAATATATTTTATTCGAAATTTATGGTTTTAAAAAAACCGAGTCTTATTTTGAGTTTTAAATGCGTTTTTTCTTGGACATAATGCAATAATGTCTAGATTTGGTCCCGATTTTTACGCTTAACTAGTATCAAAGGACTATCTCACACTAATTGAACTAGTCTCAAACTAAGCTTAAGGTTTGTAATATGGGTACTTAGACAACGATAAACATACTTATAAACAGAAATAAATACTTAAGTACTTAGAAAACATCTAACTCATGAAAAAAACTCGCGCTCATTACACAAATATTTACCGATACCGAGACCGCTAGCTTCGTCGGGTCACTTAAATAAAAAAATATTACAAATGAAATAAATATTTTAAAAATACTTTACGAAAAAAGACTTCTACTTGAATTTCAACTGTATAGCATTGAAGTATTGCATTTTTTTGTGTCTCATCTATCTGCGTTTTCCGCTTGGTAATGTTCGAGACAAAACATAATCCGCCACATTCTCGTATTCAAATGCTCGAGTTAAATTGTAGCGTGATTTAGCGCGAAAACATCCTAAATAAAATCATGATAAGCACCTGCAACGCGTAAATCACTTTTATGTACGAATCCCGTAGTCTGAATAAGGTAGGAATTTTTTGAGACAAACGTGAAAAGGTTTTTTGGAAGACTAGCCATTTTACATCAGAATTATTACGGTTACTCGTTAAAAAAAATAGTCAAGTGCGAGTCGGACTGGCGTACCGAGGGTTCTGTTCCGCCGCACAGTAGATATTATTAAATTCCGATTTGAATTCGATTTCGGATCAAATCAGCGCGAGCCTAAAGAGTAAGGCTTAGACTTGACCATATTTAGTAGATAGATACTTAGTAAGATTCATTTATTCGGCTATTAAATAAAACCAGAAAACACATGCATTTGACAAAACAAAAACAAAAGTAACTTATTTATAACTAATTAAAATTAAAATTAAATAGCCGAAACGGAGTGCCAGCTCAGCTTGTGCTGTGGCACGGAGCCGCAGCGCTGGTTTTCAGCTGGACCCGTAAGAGATAAGATAGAAAAAAACAAAAAAAAATATATAACAATCACATAAAAAATATTCTGGACACACAATTAAGATAATAAAACTATCTAGAACATACATAATCTCACGCCTTCGTTCCCAGAGTGGGGTAGGCAGAGCTACAGAATTACAAACTTGTTGATAATTCTATAACCACAATTTGCACAATTAGGCTAAGATGTTTACCAGCGTATTAGTGACAGGTTGCAAGCCCATCGCCTAACAGTACTACAAGCCTTACAAATTACAAGTGTAAATCACAACAAAATGAGATCTAGCGCTCTAAACGCATTCTTATTCGCTTACATTTATAACAGTTGTTTTTCTTCAGTACTATTACATACATACATACATAATCTCACGCCTTCGTTCCCAGAGTGGGGTAGGCAGAGCTACAGAATTACAAACATCTCTAAAAACTTGTTGATAATTCTATAACCACAATTTGCACAATTAGGCTAAGATGTTTACCAGCATATTAGTGACAGGTTGCAAGCCCATCGCCTAACAGTACTACAAGCCTTTATTCCCTTAGTCGTCTCTTACGACATCCACGGGAAGACATGGAGTGGCACTATTCTAACTCGGCAACCACACGAGGCTTCAGTACTATTAATCATAGCAAATCTGACGCTCCATGTTTTACCGTTTTTACGATACAACAATTATGTTGAATAAAGACGTTTCTTGTATCGGGACCCCCTTTTATTATTTCACTTCCTTATTTTTTTATATTTGTTAGTAAATCCACCGTAATAACACACATTCTGAAAAATCAATCCGCTATCTATTACAGTTCTAAAGATACAGCTGTTTAAAATTAGGACGGACGAGGACGGACAGTGGAAACATATTAATAGGGTCCCGTAGGGGTCCCTTCGGGCACGGAACCCTAAAAAATGAATAAGGCTAACGTCACAAGTCTTATATAATTAAAAACGTTAATAATAAATGCTAGAGCAAAGGAGAATGGGCAAATCTGTATGGAACTTGGTCTATGAGCGGCCAAGGATATTTTTTTTATCTGACGATGTGGTATAGTCCTACTGTTCCTTGGTAAAAGTTTCATTACCGTGACTTAATTGTAATCAGAATAAAAGATGATTTTCTTCTACAATACTTTGCGTAGTTTTCCCGATTAGATGTTAGATCATCAATATATCAAATGTTTAGGAAAGAAGGGAAATCTCAACATATATCGATGATCTAACATCTCACTCAAAGTGAAGTATTTAACAACTATCAATAAGTTATTTATTTACTATTAGGCAATAAAGTACAACTTACAGATATAATAAGTATACAAATCATAAGTCACGGTGTATAATAAATCTGATGCTGGTAACAAAATATCTTCTTGAATGTCTTAAGTGATCGAATTCGGACTTATGTTTAAATAATTCCTTTTTTAAAACAGATACAAATAAAAGTTTTTTACAAAAAGTGTTCCTTAATAGCATAGCTTTCATTTGACACTAATTTCACCAGTGGCCGCCGATAGGCCAATTTGCACATTCTCCTTTTTATAAAGCTACTTGAACCTTTACATTATTGGATTTAAAAAACAAATACAATTTCTATAAAAAAAACAGTGACTAAATTAAAAATGAAACGAAAAATATGGTTTTTATTTAGCGTTAAATTTAAATTTACTAAAAATCTTTCGTGCGAAATTTCTCGTTCCTTTTTACTCCATACATTTACACCAGTGAATTTTTAAATCAAAGTTCTTGTATATCGGCGTTCCTGAAACCCCAATTTTACTGAAATACCCGGCTTTTTAGACTAGAACATAATAAGGTCTTACTCTCAATAGCTCCCTCAGGTGTATGTAGGTACTTTACTATGCATGTCCTTGTACAGCAGAGACTTCTAACAAAATTTGGTTCTTTAAACTTCTACATTCATCTAAAATTATATTTCGGGTTCGTATCGTATCGGTCCATAGAACAAGACATATAGACATATATATTGGCCAATATAACTTTTTTACTATACTTCTTGTAGTTTATGTATACCTAGTATTAGTTGGTGTAATAAATAATTGGTATAACAACTTTTAAAGTAACATACTGCTGGGTATAAGGTACATTTGATATATGAATTTCTTATAATGTATCATAAGTATAAACTTAAAATAAAAAAGGTGTAAATCGTAACAAAAATAGGTAAGGTTACGTTAGTGTTGCGTCAGATTCTAACGGTCATACCATACAGAAACAGCGCCTCTATTCAACACGGTAGAAACAATATCGCATTTGATCTGTTATCTTATTGTCAACGTTTTGATAGCTCTTATTTTCTTGACAGTAATGGCGGCTGACATCATAACAATACCATAACAGGCAAACTACGATATCTTTTTTACCGCCTAGAATAGAGGCGCAGGAGCCCCGCATAACGGGGCTTATTATTCGTTAGCGTGATTCTATTATAGTATAACAAAGTGGAGTTTCTGACAGTAATATACTTTACTCGAGATCATGCAGTTTATTAACTATATGTTTATGTTAATTACTATACCATACATTTATTATACGAATGTTTTATTACACACGATACAATTATACCAACCAATTATACCAATTGTTCATTATACCCTTTAAGGTATTTTATCTCTTGTCGTTATAGCACGTGAAAATAATAGGTATATCAAAAGTTGTTATTTCGATCATTATATATATCCATTATAATATTAGATCATATAAACTAACAGGCAGTTTAATTTTCAACCATGATAAGTGAAAACTAATGTGAACACAAGAAATACTGCCTACATAACATAATAGTTTCATGAATATTTACCTAATTCCACTTTACATTATTACATGCAGTCACAAAAGAATTAACTTCCGCATTGTTTATAAAGACAAGTAAGTTGAAAGCCCGTCTAGTTGTAAGGGGCAGAATAAGATAGTGTTCCTGGTTTGTCTGTCAACCGTAAAATCTCAAAAGAAAGCGTAATGCATTTTGTACGTTTATCTTAGTTCTTATTTCTCGTCTAAAATATTATTGCAATTACATGAAAAAGAAAACGACTTTATTTGAATTACTACACCCATTGTCAGAGTCAAGAAGTCTTTTGTTATTTCGTATAAGTAATTAAATTAAAAGCAGGAACTTCTGGTTCTTTTCCACGACAAACTCAACTTTCCACTTCATAGCTTCCATTAGAGGCACAAACATCCTCAGATTCCTCAATGAACTTTGCTTCCTCGAATTCGTGCTTTAATCTAAAATCGAAGTGAACAACTTAAATGTTTAGCCGAATCACTCCGAGTTTACTCTCGGTAAAGTTAAAGTTTAGTTTTGCGAAGCGGGGCTCGGTGTCTGGGTGTTTTATTGTGGCCGCTTCATCATTAATGCAGCGAATACTGGCAGCATTTAGTCCTTCGGGATCCGGGTCCCTAATTACGTTAGCGCGGGCAGTCCCGCATTACGAATGCAGGCATTGACAATGTCCAAAGGTCAATTACGTACCATGTTTGAGAGCCAGGGGATCAATTGACGGTGGAAGTCGACTGAAATAAAATACAGTGAATGTGGTGGGTGGAGCAGCAAACAGTGTACAGATAGCAGCTGCCTCTTGTAAAAAAATATAGTGAATATTTGAGCCAGATAATTTGTCACAAAGTGGTTATTGTCTTAAATATATGAATTTCAAATTGGGCTCCAGGGAGGTCAGTTTAAGTATGAGTTGCATGCTAAGCGCTCAACGTTACGTTGTGTCCCGGTAACTCATTATGATTATAGTAACAATGATATTATCAACTAACTAATAAAGTTATTTTTATTTGTCAAATGGGCGTTTTCACTTAAAAGTGTACCCGATTAAGGACTGAAATTAAGGAACTTTAACTTTGTCACTTTTGTGACGAATATTAGCCATACATTGCGGCCGTCAAAGTATAGCTAATTTTCGTCACAAAACTGACAAAGTTAAAGTTCCTTAATTTCAGTCCTTAATTGGGTACAGTTTTTAGTGAAAATGCCCAAATATCATATTTAATGGCTCGCTTATTTAAATGGCACTAAGCAAATGCGAATGGTTTGAAATATCAGTAAAAACGTTAAACATTTCAATTACATTCGTCATAAAAGTAAAATTGTTGAATGTTGTCATCAAAAACTTCGCTGAAATATCGTATTACTCAAACAAACCGCGTTGAATCACACTCCACCGACTTTGGACTGTAACACTGACGATGTCAAATAAATTTCATAGTAGGTTACCCTGAACCATTAAAACTTCGCCTTGGCCGGTTATATGAAGGAAAACCTTTTTAGCCATATATTCAATGCTTTTGTTGGGGCCACGAAAATGCTCACTAGTTAAAATGGGAATATCCGCAGAATTTATCATTTTCCAGTGACTTGCCTTCAGGCACGGATCGCTTTTATCTCGCCCCCGCGTAAAAGAATAATTCCTTTTCTCTCAATTCACCCAAAAAATATGATAAGCGTAGCCGTTAAACAATGTTAAGGTTGAGTCAGCGGTTTGGGTGTATTAGGGTCTGAAAAATTTGCTTTAACAGAATGTAACGCGTGACTTGCTACCCTTTTGATCTTCTTTAACTTTCATAATGCGCTTTTACGCTAAAATTACTTAAATAAAAAAAAGGAATAAAAAGACTTAGGATGAGATAGTTGGTTTAAACAACGTTAGAAATTGTTCACATCAATGCAAGCGTCTGTTAAACAATCTCAACTGCGTGGATACTGTCATTGTCAAATATTAATGTTCGTGAGAAACAATATTTCATCTTTTGCACGCGTCAACATTCCGGGCAAGGAGCTCCACCACACCGGGCGTTTGAGAACAGTTCCACGTCGCATGGCACTTGCGGGTAAGAACCCGCGTGTCATCGGTCCCACATACTATGAGCGTCTACCCGCTAAACTTAAAAATGTTCCATCCGACGAAGCATTTAAACATCAGCTGAGAAACCTTTTATTGGATAATCCATTATACTCCGTCGACGAGTATATGCAACTTAAATTGTAAAATTATTATTGTTTATTTGACTTTATTACTTTTTGTACATTGACATCGGAAACTGACCATTTATTACTTGTTTATTAATGTTGACTTTGATTATTTGAGTGTTATTTTTGTATTATTATATTATTATTTAGTATTAATTTTGACAATATCAATGTAATTTCGTATTTTTTGACATGCAATGCAATTTATATTGTAATATTACATTGATGAATAAATAAACTAAACTAAACTAAACTAAACTGTTCCATTTGGTTGAATCAGTTCCCGTAACCACAACTTTATAGAAAGAAAATGGACAGTATGGACTGGACAGTGTAAGGGTGTATTTCAGCAGTTACATGCCGCTACTTAAAGAACAGTGCCCGGTCGATAAGAAGTGAATCCTGACACAACCATGAAGTTTCTGTTTATTGATAATGTTGAGAGCAGTAAAACAATGCTGTTATTACTATTCCTTTACACGCAACAAATTTTACATATTTTACAAACTTTACAATTTTTGCATTGTTTTACTGCTGTCAACATTATACAGTATACCAGCACCCTGGCTTTTTTTAAAGGAGGGTATATCTGTAACGTAACCATGATTATTAATTTAATTAATAAACAAATTTTCAGGCTTTGTTAACTTTCTAACAAAATTTTAATTGCTAGCAATCTAAAGCACATCAATTTGACTAGTGTAAATGACAGTCGACGGATACTTTGATTGTATCACATATTTGTATCACGACGTGCCTTGTACTAAGCAACAGCGATACTGATAACGATGAACACGCTGTACATGCAGTACATTAAAACTGGACAGTATCTAAGAAAATTAATTGTGAAGTTATTTTTTTCTTAATTGATAATGCAAACAATTGCTAAAGCAACATATTATCGGCAGTTTTAATAAATGCCCGCATGCCGGTAACACACTGTATATTCAGAAAATGTATAGTTGTGCAATGTGTCAGGGTTGACTTCCTACTGACCGGCTATAGTGGGTCTACTTTAAGTAGCCGCATATAACTCTCATTACGAGAAAACTTAGATTATTATAAAATCGCCTCTCAATTCTTCTACAAATAATAAATCAGCGAGCTCAAGTTGTAATATGACTGTGTG
Organism: Acleris literana; assembly: GCA_946894065.1. NCBI lineage: Eukaryota > Metazoa > Arthropoda > Insecta > Lepidoptera > Tortricidae > Acleris > Acleris literana. The sequence goes on from OX335680.1 coordinate 12,901,749, forward strand.
GTAGGTACCTGACTCTAATAGTGGTGTGTTTGCAGTTTGTAGTGCGTGTCCTGACTTCTGGCTTGAAGGTGTCGTGTTGTAACCTACCACCAGCGACCATGACGTCAATTTTGGCAGAACAGGGCCACGCTGTTTTGCCACCTCGGTGTTAGTTTTAAGTTTTATATTGTTATGTATTAGTCTATAAGGTATTTGTAATTACGGGCCTAGTTGCTTGAAATAAAAATGTCTTATTCTTATTCTACTTACGTAGAGCGAGAGACGTGACCAAAACTAGCTGAGTTATAGTTCGGCAGCAAATTGACAGGCAAGTTGCTAGATAATAAATGTTTTAAAAAACAAAAAACCGCCTTCAAAAACGCAAAAAATAACTTCTTAAAAATTGTAGGCACCTAATAGGTTAGTCCAACTGATGTCGGCTTTTTATTGAAAATGTTGTGGTCGCCGACTTCAGTTGGACTAACCTATTAGGTGCCTACAATTTTAAAGAAGTTATTTTTTGCGTTTTTGAAGGCGGTTTTTTGTTTTTTAAAATATTTATTTTATTTTATACTTTTAGTGATCATAATACGCTGTTACGTAGTCCCACTTCTTAGTTGAAATGAAACTTTAACTTATATCAAGCGCGCCGCAAGCAACGCCGCGGGAAAGTCATAGTCATATTTGAACAGGTAAATATTATTCGTTGTAGGTAGTCGCTCAACTATCTTAATCGAGATATCTTATCGCCAGCCTTGAAATTGGTACCATTGAGGAGTTCCGGTGGCCATCTGTGGTCTTCATCATCAGTTCCACTACACCAAATGATACTTTCTGAATGCAAATGCTGGACTTGTTACTAAAAATACTAAAATTGCTATATGTTTGCCAACAATATTTGAGAAGTTCCCTCAATTCCTCACTGGTACCCTCATCAGATACAGATTTAGTGACAATGGGACCACCTCGGAAGTATATTCTATCAAACCAAAAAAAAATGTAATCGGTCGACAATTGACGGAGTAATCGGTGAACATACATTAAAAAAAAAATACATACATTGGAACGTATAACCTCCTCCTTTTTTGAAGTCGGTTAAAAAACACCCCAGATCGTTTATGCTATTTCTTCAGTGAGTAAGTAACTTGAACTTTTGTGTATATATTGTCAATACTTTGCTCTTTACCCTCTTATATCAACATTGTTTTAATTTTGGCAGATTTAATTCATCCATCTCACTCGCGTTGGTGCGAAGGTGTTGTGAAAATGTGATAGTCCGATTACGTTGACTTTATTTGACAATTTAGACACACACACACACAAGTAACTCTAGCGAAAATAACACTTATATATCTATATCGGGTACCTACACAAAAATATCTTTCTAAATTTTATTTTACAACTTTGTAGGCGTAATTGAAATGTATAAGTATGCCAGATTACAGATATGTAGTACTAAGAGTCTCCGAATTAGGCCACGGACAGATGGACATGGCGAGACTCTAAGGGTTCCTAGTTTGACTTGGGAACCCTAAAAACGAGTTGTTTAATAGGATAACACCCTAATGCACAAGGGATTTACTCTCTCTTACGAATTATTCGGGTGGTATGTTCAATGCGATAAAATTATGACACGTTTAATTAGTAAAACTACTCGTATACGCGTGTTGAAAATTAACGATCAGAGAAAAGATAAAACTTTACAAATAAGAGCTTGTAGAGAGCTCAATTTTTGAATCGAACGATCCGTGTCTACCGTAGGCAAGAACTACATGGAAACTGTTCTGTTAAGTTCGATACCATGTAAAGCTTTTTATACAATACTATCTCTGGTAACAGTCTACTCTTTGCGCTCCTCCTGTGATTGTGAAAGCTTTTGTGCAGTTGAATTGAGTAAGAAATAAAATAATAGTATTGTTCACGCTACATTAACGATATGAGTTTTAAGATGCAAATATCTATGGGTCACAGATACCATTTCAGGTGGCCTGCGAGTTCGTTTGTTTTCTCCATACCATATCAATGTTTTTCGTATTATTTTTGAGTTTGTTAGGGTGGATTCGACTAAACTTTAATTAATACGCGAATAACTATATTAGGGGTATATCTATTCCACAGTTTAATATCGAATAGTAGATAATGATGAGCGAATGTATTACCTGGCAAAGAAATATTGCTAAATATTGAACGACGTGAAAGCTTCATTCATGTCTACTTACTTTTATAGTATTATATAGGGCTAGAAAATAACTATCATTCGATGTCAAAGTCAAGCCGAGTCGTTTGAAGTTTTATTGTCGATAGATTCGTTCTATTTTGGTAGATACATTGTGAGATTTGATTTGGTATTTGCTCAAACGAAAACGGATCGTGAAGTCTCGGACATCGTAGTATTCAAATAAGTTTACGAGTATTTCTTCTTTTATCCACCTTGGCCGTCTCAATAGAAATTCCTTGCCACTATCACTATCTTCAATCAAGTTCTTACCCGACTTAAACAGAAGGAGGGTAAAGTTTTTCGCGCGTATGTAGGTATGTATGTGAGTATGGCCGTTTCATTGAGACTTCCTGCTAAACGGCTTCACCGATTTTGATGAGGTGTTGTTAGATTCGTCTTGGTTGTGAGAGTGACGTAGGATACAAATATTTAAATCAAAGTAAAGGGAATGAAAAGAATAATTACATAAAAAAGAACATTATGTTGACGACAATATCAAAAAAATGCAGGCCGGTTTTTTTAAACCTTCATTTCCATTAGTTAGGTATTTAATTGTTGTATTAACGCTTTTTATTACAAAATGTTTTTTGAGTTGATATGACAGCACTGACGGCACAAAACAAAATTTGAACGCAATTAAATATTTAAATTTAAATTCTTCTTGGAATAGGTATTTTATTCCACGGGAAATGGTGATATAGTAATCTTGAATAGATTCACTATGTAAAACGTAAAATGTGATTATTGCCTAACGCACTCGCAATCGCAATCGTTTTCATTTTGACGGTCCGAAGGCGAGTCTGCTTACAAAATGAAAACAATTGTTCCACTTTGAAGTCGATTGCGATTGCGAGTGCATTAGGCAATATGCCAGCTGATGTATTCTGGATTAACTGGCGATTTATTTTTTATTTACTCTCATTGGTCGAATCCGGCCTTAGTCATATAGTGAAATATTTTTCATCAAACACTAAAAGATAAAAAAAAAAAGATGTTTTGTCAGTAAGTAGGCCGCACGGGCACTTTTACACGTCAAAAATCTACCACTTGATATCTATACTAGTTTTAATCCTTAATATAAAATATAAGAGTAAGTATGTAAGTGTGTTTGTTTGTTACACAACCCACAGGTATTGGAGTAATATTGACGTAAGTTTTCATACAAAGTTAGTTGAGCGAGACAAAGACAAACAGTAGCATAGGCTATATTTTGTTCCAAAATTTTCATAGCCCCCGCGGGAATAGCAATAAACGACCTCTACAATTATATTTAAAAAAAAACAAATAAACAACTCGAACTCTATTAAACATAATTTTTAAATGTAGATTTAGTATTAGGTTTACAAAGCAGCCTTTTCCGTTACACAAATCAATTCCTTCGCCGATGTCAGAAATCGTAAAATCCTAATTTGGACAAAGCGAGCTGCAAACAAACGCTGTGTTCAGTTGCTGAATTGTGTTTTCCTTTTATTTAGCCTTTGGGATCGCAATAATAGAATTCTTTATTTGGGTACGCTCTAAAACCTGAAATGAGATTTGACAGTTCCGTAGAAGTCGTATTTTTTCCAGTTCTCTTACCTAGGTACATTGAATTATTTTCATCTTGTTCATGTATCTTTTAAAGGGTTTCGAACCAACTTTATGGTGCAATTTAATTTACTTATATCCTTTTTAAAAGGGAATCCTAACGCAAACACTAAAACGTTTGCTAGCTGTTTCATTTGCAATAATTTTCATTTCCCATAATTTTCATTTTATTCTGAACTCAATAACTTTTAAAAATGTTTAATGAGATATACTTACAGAACCTGTAGGTTAGGTTAGGTTTATTTTATAACAATTCAGGAAAGTTAAACGGTTTCAGAGAAAAATGACTTTCAGACAAATGAAAATTATGGCACATGAAACAGCTGGCAAACGTTTTTTAGTGTTCCAGATAGGTAACCTTTTAAAAGCTTTTATTCAACTTGCAATGTATGCATGTATGTATGTCTGTATTGACGGGTCAAATCTTGCAAGTAAAATTTGACCCACCTCCCGATAATGGAATGGGCTGAAATTTGGACCACATAATTATGTAAATCTGATGGCAATGCAATGTCATGATATCTAAGAGCTGATCTGATGATAGAGTCGGAAGGTAGCGATAGGATCTTCGCTATACTTACCGTAGACCCACCGTGTTAAAACTGAATAGTTTGGTCTAGATAAGCAGATAAAGATTTTGCAAAAAAAAAGTACAGTCGGCAACAAAAGTTTGTCCCAAAAATGAAATTAATGACAGAAACTAATTGTATAATTATTTTATTAGCACTGAATCGATTTATTTATAAGATATCAAGGTCTGGCCACGATTTTTGTGTTAGGGTGCGGTGAACCAAACGAAATAATGATCTGAAACATGGTTTGTATCTATTTTCACGAAACGAACTAGAAAACGTGCTCGTATTCTTATTCGTTCACTTAATCTTAGCAAGGTGCGGTATATAAGCAAGCCGGGCCTCTATTTTAAGCGGTAACACCATTATCGTTTTTGGCCTGTTATCTATTGTCAACGTTTTGATAGCTTTTATTTACTTGATAGTAAAGGTAGCGGAGTTAAAAACAATACCATAACAGTACCCTTACCATGAGTTACAATTACCATACTCGCTAGCGAGTCGAATGCTCTACCCCTCGCAATCTATAAGAATACTACGAGGTCTACGAGGGACAGAGCACACTCGCTAGTGAGTACGGTAATTGTTACTCATGGTAGGGGTATAGGTCAAAGACTATGTGGTTTTTACCGTCTAGGATAGAAGCCCAGTGTAGAGACCATGCAAAAAAATCGGTGGTAACGGCAGCAGCGGCATCGACAAAGGTGGACATTATCAGAAAGGGATCTCTAGAGAAATAAAGAAAACATTGATGTTGATTTTGTAAATGTGTGTAACGGGGGTACCTTTTATTTTGTCGAAACAATTTCAACGAACGTATCAATACGCAAAATTTTAATTCCATCTAATCAAATGTCTAACCTATCTTAAACTTCGTAGGGCTACGTTCCGACGGTGACTATTCGATTCACTATTTTCTCGCATACGATTTACCGTATACGAGACGACCGTTCACACGGCGCAAGGTCCATTCGATTTTTTCACGTATGCGGTGTTCCCGTATACGTGTCCAGTGTATGAGAAACCAGTTTGTCCGTGTGAACAAATCAACGTAAACGTAAGCGCCGCCACTGAGTATCGCATTCGATAAAATCGTAAAGGATTGGGCTAGCTATCCAGAGAGGTAATGCAGCCAGTGTCATGGGGACCATGCCGCGAGCGGACCTGCTAGAGGGGGTGTTCTTTTTATAGTGGTGATTATTATTTATATCTTTAATATTTGAGTAGCTTAGTTTAATTTAAATTTAAATAAGTTTAGTTTTAATTTTTAATTGTATTAATGTTGAATTCTGTACTTAGTTGGATGTAAATAAAGTATTTAAAAAAAAAAAACGTTCCGAGAATCTCGCATCCCCAGTGGCGAATACGAGATTTTCTCGCCGTGTGATCGATTTTCAGAGTTGCCATACAAATTTTGCTGTCACTACGATATTCGATAAAATCTCGTATATGGTATACGGGAAAAATGACGCCGTGTGAATGTAGCCTTAATGTTTAAGATATTCTAAAAATATCATGGTTTCAGCAGAAAATAGCGTTCGATGAAATGAATTTCGATGAAAATTATACAATCCATGAAGTGACATTCAATAAAATAATGGGTTACCTACCTTGATACTGATATGCTTTTAGAGTTAGCGTATTGTCTTGGTACGTTACGGTAAGAGGTCAAAATGATCTGCCCTGGACTCTATTCTCAAGAGAATACGTCGTGTCTAGAACATTTTGAGCATGGTATTCTGCTTAGCTACTTGATGCTGACTGTACACGAATATGCATAACTTAGAACTCGTGACGTTTCAGTAAGAAACTCACTGCGCACGTTTCATAAATCCATGGCTCGTCTTTTAATACTTCTTATTACGCAACAGTCACGTAAACTACTATTGCTTTCTGCGAACTATAAAATAAAATAAATAAAACCGCCGTTGCTGGCGGTATGTCAGACCGCACCGTGAATTATGGCATACCAAGGGTTGCACTTCTTAAATTTGTCTTTAGTCAAAATATGATCTTGTATAGTAGTAGCTGATCTAATTAAAAGCGAAAACTACAAGACGTAAAGCCACATATTTGTTTAGCCAGGCAAAATATTGAATTATCGACTACTTGAAGTTTTTGATTAACTTTACAAAGAAAACCAAAAATATGCTGCTGTGACAGACAACAGACTTAAATCGCACCAATACACCATAAGAGGTGTCCCTCGAAATCCCTAACAACGTTTGTCCTAAAAATCGTTTGTCCGAATTTTCATTTGCCCTAAACTGGTTTTCAGATGGTTCAGGCAACTTTTTAAGTTTTGCTAACCTACGGTTAGGTTAGGTTAGGGTTGTATTATAACAACAGTAACAAGTTTTAAAATTTAAGCGGAAATTGCTTTAGGATAAATGAAAATTCGGACAAACGATGCATTAGGACAAATGTCGATTAGGGATTCCATAGGGGAACCCACCATAAGAATGCCTTTTTTTATGGAACTCTAATAATGATAGCGAAATCGCTGGCGATAGTGTTTTGTTAATACATTAAAATATATCATGTAACGTTGAAGTCTGGGTTCGTCAAGAGCTTACAGCACTCAGGCACTATTAGGGTAAATTGGCAGTCTGAGCTTGGAGAATTTAGTTAATAATGATAAGATTTTCTTCTCGATTGTAGTTTCAAAAAGCGGAATGAAAATTCCTTTTTCACTTGATGTGATGTTTTGCTGTATAAATTTCGTGCTATAAATAAAAGTGAGATTGGAACAGAATTTTTAAATTCTATATAGGTAAAACAACTACACTTTGCATTGCAAATGTTTTTACAACATTCGTTTTTCTGACTTTTATTTTTGTGATACCGCTTTAACAAAGGATTACGTGATATCTTTGTATATTTACTTAATTAGCTGTGTTGTATGTTGTTTTCGAATCACAGGTTAAAAACCACTTTATTTGCTATGCTTTAAATCTGTTATTTATTTAATGTAAAGGGGTCCCTATTATTTTATCAAAACACCTATCAAAGACAATATCATTACGCAGAATTTTAATTTTTCATCGAAAGGCATTTCTCGCCGCATGAGTTGTCACACACAAGTCTTACCTAACCTAGCTTACGTAATTAATGTTTAAGGTATCCTAAAAACATTATGGTTTCAGCAGAAAGTAACATTCGGTGAAATGAAATTCGATGAAATGGAATTCGATAAAATTATGTGTTACTAACATTTTAAAGGGATTTAACAGTGTTACAAATAGGTTTAATTGCGACACATATTTTTTACATAATGTACACAAGATGTCTGGAATTAAACTAAAAACCTACTAAAACGTGGGTAGAAGTTAGTTATTTAACAATTTAGCCATTTTACTTACTATTTCTTTCTTATGATCAGACTCAATTCTACGTAAACCGGACCGTACCGGACAAAGGGAAATTAAGTGCGTTACGCTCAGAAGGAATTCCTTTCACCGTCTGCTCGTTATAAAAGGCCTTTGTACAGACATAATTTGTGGAAATTTTGATAAGTGAATTATTTAATGGACATGGTCGTGTTGTAAGCCAATTTGAAGCTTTTTGAAGGTCAAATCTAATTTTACTCAACAGTCATTAGTAGCTTATCGAGACCAATTTAACAAGCACAAACGTTTACGTTAGGTAAGTATAGCAGGGTCTCATTCTACTCGGTAAAACGGTAAACGGTATATTGCTTTTGACATGTTTTTTATAGATCACCTTAACTGTAAAGTAAATAAGAGCTATCATCGTAACGTCGGTTGACAATACGATTACATGTCGAAAAAAATGTAGTTCTAATGAATTTAATAGAGCCCAGATATCCTGTCTCCACCTAACGGCGCCATCATCAGATTAGCTGTTACACACCCATCATATTGCTTCAGGTTTCCATGTTCTGTGTTTGTTCACTTAAAGGAAAATGGTTATTGAAACCAATTGAGGCACAAACAATCATGTGAAGTTATAAAAAAGTGTTAAAATAGCAAATCTGAGTTACGTTAAAGTTTAGTTAATTGGCTAAACCAAGAGTTTGAATTACGTGACAACATTTAATTACGTAGAATGTAGAATATGCGTCCATTTTCTTTTCAAATAGCTTTGACTAGGACACCGTTTGCATAGAAATCGTTTACCGCTTTTGCCTCGGGCTTAGTTAGATGCTTAGATTTTATTAATCTTTATAATGTTTTTATGTTAGTTTCTTGGTTCAGATCAAATGTTGTAAAATGAGATTGGAACTTCTCTAATCTTACGTAAGTAGTTGATTTATCATGTCGGCTTAATTCCCATGACAATGTTTTTTAGGGTTCCGTAGTCAAACTAGGAACCCTTATAGTTTCGCCATGTCCGTCCGTCCGTCCGTCCGCAGCCTAGCTCAGAGACTCTTAATCCTAGAAAGCTGTAATTTGGCATGAATATACATATTAGGTCACGCCAACAAAGTAGTAAAATAAGATAAGATAAGATAAGATTTCTTTATTGGTAATAATCATACATAGTCAGTTTTACATTAATATAGGCATAATAATATCAGATTCAATAGCATATTTATAAACTAGTTCTCACTATAATTTTAATTGCATTATGAATTATGACATTGGATTAATTGATTAAGTTACAATTGTGAATGATCATTATTAAGTTATTATGCCTTTTGGTAATTAGATTATTCGACATATTTACTCAACCGCCAACGAACTCTGTGATAGAGTAAAAGGCTTTTTGGCAGCAAAATGCCTTTAATTTACATTTAAAAATGCGGTCAGTTTTGAGGCCTTGATCGACTCAGGTAAATGGCTATATATGCGGGCACCTACTATGGAGAGAGACTTTCCCGTTTTCTTTAGTCTGGGTGCGGGGACGGCCAGCCCTGGTTTCCTCCTCGCAGAGTAGCTTCTACTGGGTGGAAACTCATCAGGATTGCCCCTTACATATTTGCCAACCTCAAATATGTAAAGAGAGGGCACTGTCATGATGCCCAGGTAGATAAAGAGCTGTTTTGCCGGCTCATCGCGGGGGACGCGGCAAATTAGGTGTATGACCTTCTTTTGGAGAATGAACGGCCGGTCTCTGTCCGCCGCCCAGCCCCAGAGGTCGATACCATACGCTAGATGCGCATGTAAGTAGGCAAAATAGGCCATTACAGATTCTGCAATGACAGTGTTTGACCCAAGCGGGCCATGGCGTAATAGGCCGAATTAAGTTTAGCACATAAAGCATCAATGTGAGCTTGCCAATGCAGACTCATAAAATATTGAAAAAAAAACTTGTGTACCTCCTAGCTCTACACGTAACGTGGAGATGTTTTTTTTTCGTGTACCCCATAATTTGGGGTATCGTTGGATAGGTCTTTCAAAAATATTGCGGGTTTGTGAAAACAATTTTTCGATTAAGAGATCTGTTTATGAAATATTAAGCTTTAAAACGCAAATTTTTGTTAGAGTCAAGTGTGGTCCCACCCCTACAGCTAAAACTACAAATACTAAAAATCTGAAAAATATCTTAAATGAAACCACATATAACGAATTTTAAAGGAAAACTATGACGACTAAGTAGACTTGATTGGTCCCTGAGATACAGGTGACTAAAGTGCCTACTAAAATGACCTAAGACAGCAATAACTTTATATATATATAGAGAATTACTTCATGCTTGTGGTTTTTTGTGATGGTTTTTGTGTATTAACGGCTTCGGAACCCTACACTAAGCATGGTCAGACATGCTCTTGCCCGGTTTTTATGGTTGACAACACCTTAATCGATATCCAAGATTAGCTCTAGATAAAGAAACTCTCCAACGGTCAAAAGCACAAAAACATACTTTTGTGTTCACATTTTATTATGATGGCCGGTTTAAAGTTTTACCATGACTGGGAGCTGCATTCGGGGCTGGGTCCTGACTTGGGAACTCCTCGACGGTAAGCAGCACAGATATGAAAATTTCATGTTGTATACGCGTTCAATTATGATAATCCATTTTTAGTGTAACCATGACGTGGCTACTACATTTAGGGTTGGCTCCTAACGCGGGAACTCTTCAACGATTAACAGCACAGACATTAATGGTTGAGTATTAATTTAATTTAGGAAGCCCTTTTTAATTATTACCATGACATGGCTACTATCCTCAGGGTTGGATTTTGAGTGACGAAGGAACCCTTCAACGATCTACAGCACAGGCACGACATTTGTACCTATATTTATTCCATAATAATAGCTGGTTTTAGTGTCTGGCATAAACATGGCGTGGTTGGCTTCATGTAGTATGAATTTGTAATTTGGCGAAATTATTGTCATTAACATTGGTTTGCAACCTACACTCTTTACGCGGTTTGCAATATTGAATCGATTTCAATATAGTTAGAGTACTGTTATCCTTCTTAATAAGTATTATATATGCGAAATTTGTATGTGTCTGTGTGTGTCAGTTTGTTACTCCTTCACGCTGCAATGGCTGAACGGATTTGGATGAAATTTAGAAGGGGATAGCTTATACCCTGGAATACCATAAAGGCTACTTTCATCCGGGAAAATTTAAAAGTTGCCGAGAGAATAACGACTAACGAAATCAACGTAGAAGTCGCGGGTTGCTTCTTTAATCACCGAAATTTTATAAGGATAGAATTAATTTTAATTGTCAGCTACGTAACAATTAAGTCTCTTTCCCGCATTTTCATATTTATTGTAAAACGAATCCTTTGTTACGTCAAAGCTGAATAATTAAGTGATTGTCAATCCTTTCACGTTGCCATCCTGTAACACGGTTTAATTAATTTACAAATCATTATCCAAGTTAGGTAACATTAGCATTGTTCGTTATAGCACATTAATTAAAAACTGTGTTTTAAATTCCTACCAAGTAATGCTAATATTTGAAATACCAAAACTGTTAGACATTTAAGTTACCCTTTTTTGGACCTTACTTTTTGACCCGTTGCAAAAACGTCGAATCCTTTATGACCGTCGTGTCGAAAAAAATACTACAGTTTAAGTGGCTAACGTTGTTTTCACGCGTCGTAAGTCATTGGTAACCTCCGAAACAGTGGAGAGCCATATGCTATGGCAATACTTAGCTTGTGGATATAACGATAATTGGACACTGGAACCCCTGAATAAAGTGTGTGACTAAATCAAACATACTGCGTTTTTTTATTTTATGGAGAAGGCGAGGAGCACACGGCCTTTGTGCTTCTCATGGAAATGGGTAGATCTGAGACCTATTAGTCATTTTCAATCTCCAGACAGTAATCCTATGATTGTAATTTTTTTTCTGGCCCTGAGGATCAGATGGAATATTTAAATGACATCGTACTTTCCATCAATGAGTACTTAATCATCAAAATCGGTTCTTATTTTGTACCATTTACGTAGATTTGAAACAAATCCGACATCCTTAAAGCGTAATGAAATGTTTTCAACCACGTAGCCTCGCCCGCTTCACATTTTCGCAACAATGCTTTTATCTGGAACTCAAAGAAACCGTCTTCGGATTCTCAGCATTTTTCGAGACGGTGGGCGAAAGTTTATTGTTCTATGTAAGTTTTATTCTAGTTAAACTGGAATTTAGTGTCATAAAAGAGTTTATGATGTAATAAAACGTTAAAGTAGATCTTATGGATGATTCAGAGGTATTTTGATGGTTATTTTATATTTCAATTTCCATCATTATGTCGACACCATTGCCTTATAAATTTATAAGCTGTTTCAGAATGCCAAAAGTACCTTTGTAAATGTTTATGAATGACTATTTTATACAATTTATAAATAAAAATTCATATTATTATATGAATATATATATATATATTTATTCATATATTATTCATATATATATAAATATATATATATATATATATTCAGCTGCTGTGTACTCTGTACAAATTAAATAAATAAATCTCAGCTAGGTACTAATTGTCATCTTTTCTTGACATGCCTTTATCTATAGTTACTTAATTACCTATCTCATAAAGAGATTGCACTCAAAAAAAGAGAGCCAACCAAGAGAGATTTTAATTTAATTGTAAAAAATATAGTATTAGTTAAATGAACCAAAGCTAATAACAGCAAGTTCTTAAGCGATTCAACTAACATCTTACTTGATGCATCTAACGTCTTGTTAGGCTCGTATCAAAACGCTTGTGCATAACAATCAGAATCTTAAGCAACCAAGTTGTTTTTTCAGTGTGAATCATTAACGTGGAGCCAAAACTGCTTCAGTTAGACATAAAAAATGTAGACAATAGGTTTATTCAGGTGAGACAAAAAGTTTTTCGGCATTAACCTGCGAGTGTGTAAATGGGGGGTGGAACTTTGTGTGCAAGTCGGTAATTTTTAAAGTTAGATACATCATATCATACATACATACATCATATATACATCATCATGTATATAAGATCTGTGAGAGAGTACAAGATAGCGATTGACAACCGACAGTTATTTCATAATAGCAAACCTTATAGAGAAGGGAACATCAATAATTATCACTTTCGTGTACAAACATCATTGTATGTAGGTACATATTTATTATTCAAGCCACACAACCTAGCTCTCTGTACTAAACCTTTCACATATAGAGCGCACGCACATATCCAGCCTTTAAATCCTAAAAAAACATTAATCTGGACTAGGACCAGTCTGCCACCCGATACAACCGCCCGTCAGCGCTAAACCTACCGAATAAACGAGCTGTTTCAGTAACTTTTTTCACCCAATGATTAATCCAAGTGGAAAAATGAGTGAATCAATCAAGCTTATCTATTTCCTTTGCCGTCTGAATTTATTACTTCCGATATAAACTGCAAATATAATGAAAAAGGCAACGAGGAATTTCCATAGCCGTAAACAGCGTGAACTGGGCAGTAAAAACATTGTTTAAAGCTCAGTTTTATTTATGAAGTGAGTTTCATCGATACGGGTTTAAAACTAGAACATTAATCCCGGAAAAAAACGAGCAATTTTTATCGTAGTATTTTCCACGTCATCGATTGAGTAGAACAAGCTTTTTTTTTCTTTAAAAACCGTTCCAACGCTCAATATTAATTAAAAAATTCAACACGATACGCTTAGTTCTTTTTAGGGTTCCGAAGTCAAACTAACCTTATAATTTCGCCATGTCCGTCCGTATGTCTGTCTGTAAGTCACACTTATTTTTTCTCAGAAACTATCAAAGTTACAGACTTCATTATAGATATTTATATCGCGCAATACTTAAGATCAATGATGAAATGAGAAAAATTGGGGTACGTGTAAAACAAGGCTAATTTTTTACTTTAAAACATCGCCATGGTGTGATATATGGTTGGATAGCAACTAAAAAATCATAACGTGAATGTCATAATCAATTTCTAGATTTGGGGGAAACGGTCCCCCAGGATAATTATGTTAAACTTTAAAAGTGCCATTTTGCGCTAGAATTAGTTAGATACGTGCCCCACCACTACAGCCCAAAGTAAAAACACAAAAACTAAGTAGACTTCATTGGTTCGTGAGATACAGGAAACTAGTTATACCTACCAAAAATCATCTAAAATAAAGACAGCTCCAAATAACGTTAGAAAATCGACCATACTTGTTGTTTTCCGATATAGTTTTTTGTGTCTACAGTAACAACGTTGGAACCCTACACTGAGCATGGTCCGACGTGCTCTTGCCCGGTTTTTTTGTAGATGAATAAATAAAATATCGTATGATAAACATCATCATCGTCTCAATGCGAGCACGGAGGGAAACCGCTCGTTACCGTAAAACGGGGTGTGTAGGGACACAACCTAAAATTAGTCATAACTTGTTATAAATAAGAACAATTATTAAATGCACAATAACGTTACGTCGACTGGAAATAATTTCAGTTTTATAAATAGTAACATATGCTTCATTTTAGGCTGTGTCTCTACTCGCCCCTTAATTCCTACTCACCCCGTTTTACGGTACTGAATGTTTTTTTCCAACCGCAAAAACATATTCGACTGTGACTGTATCCAGCAAATTCGGTAAATATAAGTAAAAACGTCCAAAGTATCTGAAGATAGAAAATATCGCTAGATTTTTTTTTATCTATGAATCTTAACAACGTAAAACATTGTTTAAGTGGTCTTACTTCTATTATTTACAATTTGTTTATATTTTGGAATAATGCGGTCTTCCGGTATAATAATAAATAGCCAATTATACAGCATTCAAAAATGCCATAGGGATATAATATAAGATATAAAAGGGAAATTTAATTTTGAATTTAAATTTAGTTTAAATTTCTCTTTTTTGAGTTCGAACCAGTAGTTATTTTTTTACTACATACATACATAATCTCACGCCTTCGTTCCCAGAGTGGGGTAGGCAGAGCTACAGAATTACAAACATCTTTAAAAAAAAAAAATGTTGATAATTCTATAACCACAATTTGCACAATTAGGCTAAGATGTTTACCAGCATATTAGTGACAGGTTGCAAGCCCATCGCCTAACAGTACTACAAGCCTTTATTCCCTTAGTCGTCTCTTACGACATCCACGGGAAGATATGGAGTGGCACTATTCTAACTCGGCAACCACACGAGGAGAAATTTAATTTTGAATTTAAATTTAGTTTAAATTTCTCTTTTTTGAGTTCGAACCAGTAGTTATTTTTTTACTAATATACGCGTATTTTAATATTATTCAAACTTTGTCGTAAAATCTGATGATAACTAGTAAATTATGTGGGTTTAACGGTACATATAGTAGTTATGGCAGCATAGTTTGTTGTTAAGCCATAACCTTTGAATAGTTCAATTTATAAATTTGACGATTAGTTTATCGTACTAACAACTGTAAACTATAATATTAGCAATAACAGAAGTGCGTTATTGTGTCAAAAAATCCAACTATGAACTCTTGCCAAGGATTGAACCCAAAGACGTTGCACCATTATAGGATTTAGAGTCGGCAGTTTACAGAAGTAAAGCCTTCGTCTTCGTAACTCGATCTTTTATTACGAAGATCGTGACATCAATACAGATACTTGGCTTTTCTACATTTTGAGAAGCATCTTCTGTTCAGTAATAGAATGTTTATGATTATTTATTTTGATCTTGTTGTTAGTGTACCGAGTAAAAACTAAAAAATAATAGAAGACTCTACTACCGTACCAAACTTCCCTAGGTAGTTTGGCTATATTAGGTTAACATGGACAAAACCACTTAAAATGTATTAATACTGATAAAAATACTTAAATGTTAGTAATATTTGCAAAAATATTTTATTTATTTGTATTTTGTCTATTTTTCAACCTAAATAATTATAACCATCTTTGCTTACCAACTTGCAAGGTGTCTATTTACATAATTTAGAACACTTTTTAATTCAAACTTTGAGAATTTTAGGATTAGTGCGGATTTACAATGAAATAAAGAAATCTTACTATTCTTTTTTGTCTGTATAAGTTTTGCGTGTTACATGATTTAAAATCAACAAGTGCTCCCATGTTTGAGATAAGCTTCCACCTTGGTTTAATACAATTATTAGTCAGTACGAAAAGTCAAAGTCGGTAAACTACTTTGATTCATAGATTTTCTAAGGAAAGTAACTTTGGACACAGAATTTAATAAACGGGGACGTTCTGCCCACACCTCCAAGAGGCTGTTTCCGCTGCTCCTTACTCGCTTTAGTAGAGAGGCGACCTTCTTCCGCCTGATGGCGTAAAAATCGTCGGTATGTCTCTCGGCGAACATGCCGGACGCACTACAGTGCCTCGGAAGTTTCATCAGCATCCTGAAGGTGTTGTTGTAATGAACCCTGAGCATGTTATAGGCACGCTTCGTATATGTCACCCACAGACAGCACTTCAACCCAATAGACTTCGGTCTCCAGGCATAACACAAACCCGTCTCTTTGCAATAATCAAATAATACCAGATTTCAATCTCGGACGGTAATAAGTAATAACCAGAGCTGGGCACCGTTAATCAAAAAGTTAACTTCGTTAATCGTTAATCCATTTAATAAAAAGTTAACTTTGTTAAACGTTAAAACGTTACTTTTCAAAAGTTTTAACGGAAGTTAAAGTTAATCGTTAACTCAAAATCGTAAATATACGCAATAGGAAATAAAACTAGTAATTTTGACTTTTATAAAAGTATATACTAATTAACATGGTATTCATTACTAATCAATAATAGCATAGCCAATAAAAATATCATTCGCTAGCAGCTGCATATTAAAATTATCGTCTGATAGCGACGCCCGTTTTGGAGAAAGAATATCTTTTCCCGCCGAAAACAGGCATTCCACAGCAACACTCGAAGGTATACTAGTGTTATATTTGAGGAATAATCTTAATAAAACTTAGGTATTAACGATTAACGAACTTAAGGAAAGTTAAAGGAAGTTAACAGGTCCGTTACAGGTTTTTAAAGTTAACTTAAAAGTTAATCCGTTACTCGAAAAGTTAACTTCGTTAATTAACGATTAACGGATTAACGGACTTCTGCCCAGCTATGGTAATAACGTCCATCAGGTCATGTTACAACGTTTAGTTATTGAAGCGGCTCGTTTATGCTGCATCAGCATAATTTAAACCCCGTATCCGATTGAGAGTAGCAATAAAATTACGAAATCACTTCAGTTCTAAGCGCTTACTTGCTATGATATACGTATGCGACATGGTTCTTCCATTAAGCCTCGAGGGGTCTAATTCGGTGCGCGGTGATTGAGCGGGTACTCGCGACGTTTGCTCATAATTTCATAATGTACTTAGGGCCTGTTGTTTGATCAGTAGTTAACTCAACTAATTGTTAAAATTCGAAAAAGGAATCGAAAATTTGACACATTTCAATGAGATTTTAACCATTAGTAACGTTTTTTGACCATTAGTTAGTTTAACTACCGATCAAACAACAGGCCATTAGTCATCATTGCTTAACTACTATAGAATAAAAAAACCGGGCAAGAGCATGTCTGACCATGCTCAGTGTAGGGTTCCGAAGCCGTTAATACACAAAAACCATCACAAAAAACAAGTATGAAGTAATTCTCTATTTAAAGTTATTGCTGTCTTAGGTAATTTTAGTAGGTATAAACACTTTACTCACCTGTATCTCAGGAACCAATCAAGTCCTTAGTCGTCATAGTTGTCCTTTAAAATTCCTTATTATGTGCTTTAATTTAAGATATTTTTCTGATTTTTTGTATTTGTAGTTTTAGCTGTAGGGGGGGACACAATTGACTCTAACAAAAATTAGCACCTTAAAGCTTAATATTTCATAAACGGATCCCTTAATCGACAAATTGTTTTCGAAAACCCGCAATATTTTTTAAAGACCTATCCAATGACAACCGACACTATGGGTTAGATGAGAAAAAATAATACATCGCCAGGTTACGAGTACGGAAGGCACAATAAAAAAAAATCTTTTTCATGATTTTATTTTGCCACTTTTTTGGCGTGACTAATATGTATATTCACGCCAAATTACAGCTTTCTAGTACTAAGAGTCTGAGCTATGCTGCGGACTGACGGACGGAGGAACGCACAAGACGAAACTATAAGGGTTCCTAGTTTGATTACGGAACCCTAAAAACATACATGTACATAAAACTCTTGCTGGTTACAAGGGGATTATTACTAACTATGGAAGCAAGGATTAAGATGATTGCGTGCATAGCTGTAAAAAAACCATACAAATTTAGGTCCGGGCAATAAAGTCTCTCACACTGTAAATTAAGCCCGATTTCCACCATTTTTGAACATGTTGTAGTTATTACAAAAAAAATAGGTTTTACGTTCCCTTTTTTTACTTTAATACTTTTTTAAACGTAAAAATCTGACTAGGACGGGGAGAGAAACATTAGCATTTTGTATGGAAATTTTCAGGTTCACAATTCTTTTAACGGTGTGATATGTTTTTGTTTTAAGTACTAGCTATTTAAATAATGATTTCGTTAATCTTGTATGTGAATGAATAATGATACAAATCCATAGGAAACTTAATACGCAAATCCTTATTTTTACAAACTTATTGCAAAACTGGTTATAAAACAAACCCAACTTTAGTTCCAGAAATATTAAAACAGCTGTTCATAGCTAAATTAACGCTAGAAGTACTAGTTCATGCATGTGCTAACTCCTAAATACATACAAGACTCCAATTTGTCCACAGTGCCACACAAAAAGTGCATTTTATACGAGCTGGTGATTTACGCCCCGCCGGTCGTTCCCGACATACGCGCGGTTTGCTCGCTGCAACAAATGCACTTAACAGCTCTCTGTGACGTCACGACGCTTTCGACGTACGTGACGTGCACGTTACGGCGTTTTAATTGTCTATCTGAGCAATATCGCCCGGAGCTGTCCGTATTTTAGACGTGAAGCTACAACTACATAGGTTTCCATTACTGGGGGTGATTTGTTTTTGGGCTGTGTTGCGTGCGAATGAATACGATGTATGCGATGAAAAGGGAAGCACAGAGTACCTTACGTTTGAGGTTCCTAAACGCTGTATTATTTGACGACAGTTGGTAGTGACACTGCCTACGATGCTATTATGGCGTTTTTTTGTTTAATATTTTGTAGTGAACAGACAGTTGTATATTTTTTTTAAATAAAGTTTGTTAGATATTTAAATAAGTTTATTTACTTGCAATAAAGCTTGATTAAAATCAGAATGTAAGTTGTTATTTACTTGGTACTTTTTGATACCCTCTTTTATTTTTTAAAATCTATCATTAATCTACACATTATCCTAGGTACACTTATCTGTACCTAGGTTTTTACTAAGTAGACGTAAAATTGTGTAATTACGTTTAAATTTTTCTCAAATGTTTTATATTTCTCATAGCTCGGCAGCAAGTCGGAAAATGTAAAAATATTTTTGTGCGCTACGCTTTCATTTTATAACACAAATTTAAAACGGTACTTATGATATCTAATAAAAATAATTAAAAAACTGAAACATAATTTAATCATCTAGTTTTTGTGAAGGGTTTTGTAGTCATGCTTTTAGATTAACTTTTCCTATTTCCAGATAAAATTATCTGTGAGTTATAATAATTGCTTTTCTTTTCTTTATCATGAAAGAAAAAGATAGAACTAAAGTTTATCTGATAGAATTTATCTGTTATCTTGAGATACAAAAAACCGCCCTAAGATGTTCAAAGCTGCTATTTTACCGGACGCAGTGCTCTCTCTATTTTCAAGCTTTGCTGGTTGAAACTATATTGCACTCCCACAATGTTTACTAAGTAAATAATAGTTGGACTTTACTATTCTTAAACGTTATTGCAGCCAACCAGCAATTCAGTTTTAAAACCTAATGTCGATAAACTTTTTGTTCTCAAAATGTTGCAAGTTTATTACATGAACTTAATGACCCGAAATACTTTTTAATTTTCTTTTGAATGGTTACCCAATAGATTAGGGTGTCCCACAATTTTGTATAAAAATATTGAGTCCTGAATTTTGAGTATTTTTAACACTACTATTATTCTTAATTAGTTTTTACCTTGTAGTAACAACTTGCAAATATAACGAAGTAAACTCACCCGGTAGACGCTCTCAGAGTGCAATTTAACTAGTTCTAACTGTTGTTAATACTTTAAAAAGGGGGTTATTTAATAACGCATAAAACGATTTAGTTAGAGCATGTTTTGTCACTTTCTAACGATTTCAAATGTACCTATAAATGATAAAGCCAAAGCATATATTAAGCATAGATACCCGGGTGAATCAGAATTTTCACCCACACCAATTTTGTCTCCTGCGATACGGTACGATCAACTTCCACGTCAATGTATACTTTTACTGAGCTTGCAATTTTTTTCAAATGCTATTACAATATGAAATAGTGTATAAAACGAATCCAACGGTATAATACAATAATAATTTAAAAAAAATCATGATCGGTTATCTCCTGCGTTAGCGAACAAAATCGTGTGGGTCGGAAAGTTGATTTACCCACCTAATATATTTAACCCCTAATAGTTCGCGGACACAAATACTCATAATTATACAATATTTAAACTGCGCATTCATTTTCACCAAGAATTAATCGTGGCAGCACAGCTTCAAGGATTAAGAAAAAGCCATTACTTGAATACAATGAATAAGTTATCAGCCAATTTCAATGGCCAGCGATTGAACCAAGCGTCCTTAAGTAGCCGAAGTCATTTATTGCTTAAAATCTTGAATTACGATTGTTAAAGACTTCTTTTATTATTCACGCAAAACGATCTCATTTGAATCTCATTATGTTTGTTTTTTCAATGTTACGGAAATGGAAAAGAAAGAATCTGAGCCGTTACAGCGTAATCTCGAGATATGAATTTCGAAGATGGTAGCACGGTTTTTATTTAGAGAATTTTGGAACCTTACTTTTTATTTCTTTGCTGGCTCGCTTGAGTTTACTAAATGTTTTGAAAGTAACATTGTTTTTAATCAACTTTATAATGCAAGTGTCCCTAAGTAAGAAGTAAAATAAACATTAACATGCCGCTGCTGCAGGTTACTGTAGGTATTGTTTTACATTGATGACTAGAGAGGACGTCCGCAACTTTGTACACTTTGAATTAGATTCCTTCGATTCTTTTTTTTTTCTTCCTGTTGAAGAAACGATTTTCGAAACATTCTTTTTAGCACACCCTTAGAGTATTCAAGAAATATTCCCTGCAAATTTCAAGTCTCTGGGTTAAATTTGGGCGTGGGATTAAATAAATGCACACCTGAAATTTTAGTTTATGACCATACTGTTAGTTATGTTGTGTCGTTTTTGAGCCATTAAATGTATTTTCTTTCTTTCGACATTTATCTTAAAATATTAATAAATACTAAAACTCAACTCTAGATCTTTACGCATTTTAGACATTGTATTAAATGGAGTCCGGTAAGGTTACGTACTGTTTAACCTATACTCAGAGACAAATTATCACTGAAGCACTGAAAGTGCTTGACTATGGCGTCAGGGTTAGTGGATATGCCGACGACACAATCCTGATAGCACCCGCAGAGGCTGAATTTCAGAGAATAGTTAGCCGGGTCAATGAGTTAAGACTGAAAGCGGATCCGCGTGTGAATGTCTCCAAGACAAAAATCATGGAGGTCACAAAGAAAGAGGCTATAAATCATGTGATTTCATTGGGTGGCCGAGTGTTGGAACGGGTGCGTAAGTATAAATATATAGGCACATGGGTAGATGTAAACCGGGAGAGTGGTCTCGTAGTAAGTTTAGTAACAGCTTCAAAATATTTTTATGGATCATACTTTATACATGTATATGAGGCAACTCCAAAAACGTGTAAAAGCATTTGAAATGTGGGCATATAGACGCATGTTGGCCATTAGCTGGACACGTGGAGTGACTAATATTGAAGTGTTACGTCGAGCTGAGAAGAAACGCAAACAAATGAAAAACATCAAAAGAAGGGAAGTTGCTTGTCGTGGTTATGTGCTTAGGCGCTCCAGATACGAACTATTTCAACTAAGAATGATGAGAAAAGAGCTATTGGTCGTAGGAAGAAGTCGTGGCTGCGTCACATCCGGGTATAGACCAGAAATTACAAGTGCCGCGGAGTTATTCACTCTCTGGAAAGACCGGAAGAATTATGCGGAGCTGACTGTTAACCTCAACTAGTTGAACAGACACAGAAAGAACAAGAAGAAGAATATTAAGACATATTTAGTTAAAGCGTATTAACAAAGTGCAATGTTCGTTTCAGCCTATTTGGATGTATTTTATTATTTCTCTTTATTATAATTAACTGTGTTTTTCTGATACTTGATGAAGTTAGATTATCCACGGTCCTGGCGATGGATTTTCATTCTATTGGGAAAGGGCAGAGACCCAGAATGTTGGAAAAATTGGATTGGTCATTTCCACTTGGTTTCAAATGTTAGAAAACGCATCCTTACCTTTTAATAAAAACGTGAAACTAAAAAAAACTGCTTGAAATGGAAGTTAAGCATCATAATTGCCCTCGCGTTGAAGCGGTAAACGGGCTGTGCCAAGCGAAAGGAACTTTTTTACTACGTACGATAAGCTGCATTCCTCTGTTTCTTACACGAACACCTAATGAGTTAGGGGTAGGTAAACCTGAAAAAAAGGTTATTATGTTGTTACGTCTCTTATGGATGAAAAATATTGTTGAATGATGCCTAAAAAAGATTCCTATTGTAAAAAATATGAAAAAACTGCAAAATGTAGGAGGTTGCTTAGTGAAAGCAAACTTCTCCACTTTGTAGATTTTTCATATTTCTTATCATAAATATAATTTTAACATCCATTCATCTTTTAATTTTGTATGAATAAAGAAAAACCTCTTTCCTTACTTTTAGTAGTTACCCAAATTGAGGAGGAAAAAGGAAAAATAGTTGTTTGTATGGGTATATCGCATCTGCATTTCCTCTTTAGATCCTTATCTTCTGCCAGTTGAATATTCGCTCTCATTTCCGCCTTTACTTCCACGCCTATTTGAACACAATTCTTACATCAAAATTCAAAAGCAAATACAAAACCAAACTGCTGTTGTATTTATAATCAAAACGCTAGTAGCAACGAGTCCTGAATCGAACAATGTCTGTTGGTGAGTTGCGTCGTTTTTGTGTTTAAGCATTGAATTCATAACTGCATGGTTTATAACAAGCTATTTCGCGCTAAGCGTTAAACGCTTGCTAGGTCATTAATAAGAGCCTGGTCTCCGAGAACAATGGGCCGGGCCCCATTGTCGCCACGTTGTTGTGGATGAGGATTTTCCTGCACAATGCCCCGGTAGGTAAGTGACTTCGGGGTAATCCTTATTTTGTGCCGGGATTATCAGGGGCTAATTAATACAAAGTGAAATGTACACGGGCTAATGGTTCTTACAGATGTATAATGAATAGGTGTGATTTACTAGTAATTAGGTTGCTAGTGAATTTTTAGTTAAGCGAGTGAATGTGAGAAGTCTAAATTGGTTATGCATAACACTTTTTAAATAAGCCTGTTAATTTTCCGTCATTTAAATACTGGTAAAATAGTACCTACAGCTAACCCCTATTTACCTCGAATTAAACATTTAACTCTTGCTTTTAAGGGTATCCCCAGTAACTCTTGAGTGGTCCCAAATTTCACGGCTACGATACTTAAGTTTCCTATCAATATTGAATGCGGTGTCAAGTCACGATATTCCTCAAGCCCTCCTATCTACTGTGTAATTGTGATTATTTTGTCCACCAGAAGAAAAAGGTAGTATAAGAATATTAGAATATGAGGTTCACACGTGCAAACTTTGTATTTGTTTAAGTTTTAAGTACATAGAAACTGCATAAGCAGCGATTTTCTTTTATTATAAGTTCCATTTCGATGTACTTAGTAGCACTTGCTCTAGCACAAATTACTCTAGCTCAATCCCTTCTTCTTCCCCTCCTCGACAACGGCGACGTCGCATATCTCGACGTATCAGAAGAACTGCTGGATGAGTTGGAACGCCTGCAAAATGTATGTATTCGCTTTATTTACGGCCTGCGGAAATATGACCGTGTCCCAATTTCGCGCCCAGTTAAAATGGCTACCGATCCGTTTACGCAGAAATGTCCATATCCTGTCGTTGCTTTTCAACACTTTGTTTTTGCCTCACTCTCCCTCTTACCTTTCCGAGAGGTTTAGCTTCATGGCGAGCGGTTCCCAGAATCACTTACGGTCGAATGCTAACCTCTCTCTTGCCTTCCCAGCCCATACGTCTAAAACTTACTCCAAATCCTTCTCGGTGCACTCTGTCAGACTGTGGAACCGGCTGCCATCTGATATTAGGAAATCGTAATCGGTCGCATCTCTACAAGGAAAATTGAGGACATAGTGGTTTGACTCCTTATAATTATATGCTGACCTTTGTTTTTATTATATAATAATGTATGCATATTTTTTTTATGTATATTGTATTTACGTATATGATGTATATGTGTATATTTATGTAAGTTTGGGTATTTAATTATTTTGATATTTATTTTTATTACTTTTATATGTCTCTGTTAGTATTTATTCATAACCTTTGTTTTGTACTAATGTCTACCACATTATACTTTACTTATTTTCCTCAATCACCCAAAGGTTAGCTGGAAGAGATCCCTTAAAGGTATAAGTTCGCCTTTGTACATTCCAATTCGGTAAATATTGTATTTGATTTTCTGTTTTTTGTACAATAAAGTGTTTACATACATACATACATACTTGCCAGGACAATTGATCAACATCGTCACTTCAACTGGAAATCTGTCAGCTCTCGACGACGACTTTCATCATATCGCCATGAGGATTTGTAGTGTAAAAATAAACTTCAATTCCAGATACGCGCTCTATGGCCTGTATGGAAAATTGCTGTTTGCCGCAAGGGACGTTTCAGAGTTCACGCCACAGCGGTGGATAGTCACGTCACGTCGTAGTAAACTGTGTATAAAGCGTTCATGTGTGAATGCACACGCCTGAAGTATTTATAACACTTCACATACACTATTTCATAATTATCTAGGTCATACATATAGGTTGAACTAAGGCGTTAGCACACGTCGAATAAACCTTTAGGGCGTCAGGTGCTACTAAACGCGTTGTTTATTTCTTAGTTAGTAACATGTGTTGATTTCATTTTTTGTAACAGCATCGAAAACAGCTTCAAATGT
The DNA here is from genome assembly GCA_946894065.1 of Acleris literana. Lineage (NCBI taxonomy): Eukaryota > Metazoa > Arthropoda > Insecta > Lepidoptera > Tortricidae > Acleris > Acleris literana. The sequence continues at coordinate 12,926,718 of OX335680.1, forward strand.
ATCCATAAATTATTCGGTTATAGGCGTTTTTAGGTCCTAGAAATAGATCTATTAAGATATCTTGTTGAAAAATTGTTTTTAAGCCAACGATGGTCCTTCCGAAGTTTACCTCGATATATCCGAGGATAGATTTTATATTTGGCTTGTGCAATAAAAAAAACATGCATATTTTTTATATATGATTTAATAATATGATAACAAAATCTTGTTTATATATGGAATTAGACAAATAATTTAAATATTATTGTGAGTAAGTATAGGTAAAAATATTTGAATGGGTCTAACCACTTCATGTCACTCAACTTATGTTAGACCATGCATGACGTATAAACTGTAAAGCTTATTAATTTTTTACTACAAATAAATTGCGAATAAGAATTTTACACAGAAAAATGTACCGAATTAAAAGCGAAAACTGTATCATCTAGTTTAGTAGAAAAGTTTCATTTCGATCTAGAATTTTGAAAAGCAAAAGTCGTGATGTCAGTACGAATTCATCACGTCTCGTTAAAGGAGGCTTGAAGTGCGGACTCATCCCGCATACTTTTTCATTACGCATCACTATTCTGGAAACAATGGTGCCGCCCTGGAGAGTTCCCTTGTTTTTCGTCTCGAAGTGTCCCAGGCATGTTGGGAAAGAATGCCAGTAGGCTTCATGCGAGATGAATTTATAAACAGAGTTAATAATGTTGACTAACGCCCGGTTTTAATAAACTGCGTACTGGAGACCGTTTTTGCCATAAATACCACGCAATATTGTCATAAATAGGACACAAACAAGAAACAGAAAGTCAGGAATTTTGCTAAAAACACTGGTTGAGCCAGAAATCACACAAAGTTATAATGTAACTAGTCTCTTTTATACACTACTTATAAAACGTAAGCCTTGAATAACTTGCATTGGGACTGAAAAGTTGGAACTTAAAGGTTATTCGAAAAGTCTTCTTGGTAATCACCAAGTCTTACCTTACTTATACATAGTAGACATTCAGGTACTCAGATACCTAACCACGTAACGTTCACAATTTCCTCAAAGCAACAAGAATTATTCTACATTGTTTATACCTATTTTTTGCTATAGTATTGTTAAGGACTCAGCTGCCTTTACTGTCAAGAAAATAAGAGATATTGTGACGTTGACGATACGATAACAATAGGGGTAACTATTATGTAGAAAAAGACAGAAGAGTCATATTGAAGATTCAATTAAAACTTCAAATAGCTTCAACCCAAAAATATTTCTCTTCTTATAAATATTAGGGGACATTATCACACCAATTGACCTAGTCACAAACTAAGCTCTAGGCCTGATGGGTACTAGACAACGATTTAAATACTTATGTAGAGAAATATATACTTAACTACATAGAAAACATTCATGACTCAGCAACAATTATTCGCGCTCATCACACAAATATCTTTTGATTTGAACCCAGGACCACTAGCTTCGTAGGCAAGGACACTAACAACTAGGCCAACGCGTCATCCAATAGGCAGTCAAGTAAAAAAACCACAAGGCAGACCTACGAGTACTTGTCCACTTTACCCCCACGATGAAGGGTCTGTTCGACACGTTCCCGTGACGTCAGCGCCGTGCTCGCCGAGCCACGTTATTGCGGCCAAACCAACTTAAAACGCTTCCGTTTCAGCCCTTTGTTTAAGCTGAAATTTAGTGCCTGAATATTCTAGCTGCGTTGCGTACGAAATATATTCAACATCGCAAAAGAAAATTGGGTAGCCAACGACGTGACATATTTCGCGTAGCACATTTTTAATAGCTAGCGTCGCCCGCCCTTTAGTTCACCCAGAAATAGTTTTTATTCCCTAAGGAACGCTGGGATTTCCCTGGATAAAAAGTCCATATGTCAATTTCCAGACTAAAAAAATGTTCCAAATTCAAAAGATCACTTGATGCATTGAATCGTAAAGACAAAAAGAAAATAATTCTAGTTTAAATTTGGTAGGTAAGACAATAAATAGCTATGGATTTTCTGGAGCTATTATATTTTACTATGTAATAGCGTGGTGTAGATAAAACACCGATAATAGATTGAAAATTTCTAGTTGGAAAATAATAAATACTACCTTCCTAGGTACTTATTTCTATAACTGACATGTATGTACCTACATTAAATATGTAATTAACTATGTAAACTTATTACGCACAAAGAAAAAAAAAGAAACAAAAAAAAAAGGTATGTACAAAGGCGAAGTTATCCCTTTAATGGATTTCTTATTATTGCTATCCCTGTTAAATATTGTATGTATAAATACTACGAGTAAAAATATTATCTTTATGCCAGGGAGCGGAGCGGTAGTCTCGGCTTGCAAATTAACATAACTTTTATCTTGTGATTCAGCGTAGGAAGTAAGGTAGGCAAGGGAAATATAACAAAAAACATAATATAGCTAGCCTGGTAAAGCAAGAATGGTAATAAAAACTGTTTACGATAATACCTACCCTTATAAAGTCAACAAAGCCAATCCCTATCAGTTCATGAATAGTTAGGGGGATGTCCTGGGAAAAAAAAAACGAATTAGTCCGCCGGTAAGATTATCAAAAAATATTGAACACGTATTTATTGCTTATAACGTGCATCAAAGTTCGGGAGTGGAGGCTCATGACGTCACAACGCGATATAAAGTGTGCAACGGCGTGGCGTCACGCGAAACTTCAACGCACTTTATCTTCGTATTTTTTTGTTTAATTGACAAAACAAAAAATACGAGTAGGTATGTGTTAATTTTTTTTTGATAATATAATTGACGGACTAATTAGATTTTTTTAGGACACTAGCCTATTGCAGTTCCTTACACTGTTTGACTAAGTTAATAAGACCACCCGGGATTGGATTTTTAATTCATATAAATACTTTTATTAATATTTAAGAATAAAAGATGCTAGTAAGTAAAATAATAACCAGTGAACTGTCAAATATGTGCAAAAAAAAAACCGTGCCGCAGACCGGTATGTCAGTTACCCTCTATAATGAACTGTTTTAATACCTGAATAATTCCAGTGAATGATAATGACAGATATGAGACTTCCTATAGCTCTAACCCTTTCATTGACTGGGACTTGAAAGTTTTAGCAGATCATACAAGCTGTAATGTTAATGCTTTATTGCACATAAAAACAATTACCTAAAAGTAAGTACGAACATAAACTTCAGATTACCGTGTACAATAGCAAACTTATCCCTTTAAGACATCTCTTCCAATTAACCTGACCATGATTGAGGAAACTGTACGAAATTAAATGAAAATATATTGTATATTATTAATAAAATGAAATATTTTTATGTACAACTTGAAATGAACATTACTCACTAGTTTGTCATAAAGTAAGCCAGCAAACACTAGCCTAACTTTCTTTTAAGTGAACTCAGTGACTGAGACTGCCTTAAAAATGTCTCCTGTTTTGAAGACGGGAAAGCTTATTGTATCTCACCTATTTAATAATGCTAACTCTCTAGAACACATAATGAAAGGTTAAACGAAATCCGATAACACTGTACACCCAAGCACCCAGCTTTCAGCAGGACCCGTATTTAATGAGCCGTTAAAAGATACTATGAGTGATCTACAACAACTTTTTGACAGGCTACCTACGTCGCTTTTAATGGCGCACTCAGCAACGAACGAAATTAAGTCACCGTTTGATTCAGTGAAGAGAAAAACGAGGCAGGTTAGAAAGTAAATACTTCCAGAGGAATCGCAAAGGAAACCGATATGGTGAGCATGAATATGAGTGAGTATGAATATTTTTTTAGGGATGCAACTGAAGCGCTATTTTACACGTTTAAACAATACTAGCTTTTGCCCGCGACTTCGTCCGCGTAGAACTCGTTTATCGCAGTTAAGTAAATTAATAGTTTTGTTTTAAGTAATTCTATAGTTTGACGTCCTCCCTGGCAAGAATGATCTTTCAAACAATATTGAGATCGAAATTTACCGGGACACCAACTTTAACCATTCACTCTTACGGGAGGGCCCTCCCGATACCTCGAAAGAGTTCAGGAACTCTAAGGGTAGGACGTGACTTGCTCTGTGTCTATGACATTGTCTACCAATAGATACTCCACAACATCGCCTTCTACATGAGACATATTTTTATATTTATCCGCCCGACGTTTGTCGGTGCTAATATCGTCCTCTCGCACAAACATTCTCTATTCTTTATATTGTTTTTTAGATCGGGGTTCACGTTATTTTTTAGATCATCTGTGTTTTGTACAAAATTACAGAATTCGCGGTTTAATGTATTCAAATCGTTACTATCTCTCGCCATACGATCTTCGACCATTTTTAGTAGAGCTTCCGGATATATTGCCCCGACTGTGTATCATGGTGTACTCCTAGTTCCTGGCATATTTGTAGTGAGGTTAATTTTTTATATATATACTCATATCGTAGATGCCGAAATGCATTTATTTTATCCGCTGGTGTGCCCCTAGTTATCACCGGTAGATGAGAATCTGTCTAAATTCGCCGTTTCAAAGCACCATCCCTCCCATGATAGTTTGGTTGCTCTTAAAATATCCATCATAGTTCAATATTACATATTTTATGTTATGAGTCTTAATACTAATTATAATGTAGGTATCTATCATTATAAATGGCGGAACTCCCAAACATCATCAGTGGCCGCTGAAAAAACAAAGACAATTATATTCTTCAAACAAATTTACCCAATGCCCATTAATCTCATTCAGTTCTGCGGTTAATCCGTGAAAGCGTAACAAACAGACAGACGACAGACATAATTGAATTGCCATTTTGAATTTCTACCTATACTTTCACATCATTTTCGAAATCTGCGTCCTCAAAATCTAGGAAAATGACAATTATGTCCACTTTTTAAAAAAGATTATGGCCTTCATCTTGAATACTAAATTTGACATAATTTTCATAATCTGCGTCCGCAAAATGTAAGAAAATTATACCAATGACGACTTTTTCAATAAACATCATGACGGCCATTTTGAATTCCAAATTGGATATCATTTTCGAAATCTGCGTCAACGCAACCTAAGAAAATGACACCAATGATGACTTTTTCAAAAAACACCAAACATTGTCGTTATTCCCTCGGGAACTTTAAAATTTTCCGGGATGGGATTTTTCTGTGTTAATCCAGGGTGCTACCTCCATTTTAAATTTCATCCTAATCCATCTAGCTGTTGCAGCGTTAAGGAGTAACTAACTAAAACCCCCTTTTACCCCCTTAGGGGTAGTTTTTTCTAAATCGCTGAAAGCAGTATATTTTATTTATAAACAGTAGCCTAAATATCAATTTTCAAACTGCTTATTTTAAAAATAACTTATCTCCTATACAAATTTCTACCCCCTATTTGAACCCTTTAGGGGATGAATTTCCAAAAATCCTTTCTTAGTGTACCCTAAGGTACCCAAGGAATATTCCCTTCAAATTTCAAGTCCCTAGGTCCAGCGGTTTAGGCTGTGCGTTGATCGATCAGTCAGTCAGTTTTACCCCTTTCCATCCCTTCGGGGATGAAATTATCAAAAACGCTGAAACACGTATAAATTAATTTTCAATTTTCAACCTAAACACAAAATTTGAATAGCCTAACTTAAACTAAAACTGACGGACTTTCATACAAATTTTCATCCCTTAGGGGTGGAATTTCCAAAAATCCTTCCTTAGTGGATCTTTACACTATATAAGGTATCTATGTGCAAAATGTCAAGTCTCTAGGTCCTAAGGTTTGGGCTGTGCGTTGATATATTAACAATCCGTTTTACCCCTTTTCATCCCTTCGGGGTTGAAATTATCATAAACGCTGAGACACGTATAAGTTGAAATTCAATCGCCAACCTAAACGCAAAATTTGAAGCGTCTAATTTCAAAACTGACGGACTTTCATACAAACGTTTTTCCCCTATTTTACCCCCTTAGGGGTGGAATTTCCAAAAATCCTTCCTTAGTGGATCTCTACACTATATAAGGTATCTATGTGCAAAATGTTAAGTCTCTAGGTCCAGCGGTCTGGGCTGTGCGTTGATATATCAACAATCAGCTTAGCATTTTATATAATAGATTGCTTTTCACTTGTTGTTGTATTGTCAACGTTGTGATATCTCTTATTTACCTGAAAGAAATGGCGGCCTGGAACAAAACGATTACATGTCACAAGTCAAAAGTCAGATAAAATGCAAGTTTTAAAAACCCGAGGGCAATCGTAATCGTTTTCATTTTGATAATCGAAGGCTTGTCTGCATACAAAATGAAAACAACTGTTTCGTTTTGAAACCGATTGCGATTGCGAGTGCGTCAGCATTGTATTTTTTGATATTGTCTACGTAATAATAAACTTTAAAAAATCCTCCATATTGATTTGTGATAATTTTAATAGCCTATGACACTCTAGTGGTTAAGACGAACCTAACCACGTATAATTGACTAAAATCGGTGTAGCCTTTTAGTAGTTACGAGGGAACATACATACAGATCAAACACATAACCCTCCTTTTGGGCTTTACCGCAGTCGGGTATAAAGTAATCTTGTTTTATCGAATAGAAAAGAGGCCTAGAGCGTCAGCGGATACCAACTGATGCTTTACCTGGCCAAAGACATCAAGTATTTTTTGAGGGTCACTATTCGTTTTATAGAAAAAAAAACAGTAGTTAATTAGGGTCGGTGCGTACCATACAACGCTATCATAATAATTCCTAGGATATAAAATGACAAGAAATAAATAACGTCACTGTTAATCACTGTCTTTCGGCGTTAAGATTTGAAGGTAGGTTAACAATTAAATCCATGACTGCAAGTCATAGATCTTATCTAAAAAAAATTGTAGGTACTTTACTTGCAGTTGAGAATGCCAGCAGACAAATTAAAAAACAATTTCGCGTTATAAAGTGTTTCTCGTAAATTTCAAATACCGCAAATGCCATTATTTTAAGCGAGACAATTAATAATTAAATACATTTTCACCGCCATTTACCTCTCTTTCTGTTCGTTATTTATTCACAAGGTAAATTTAACTTAGTCCAACATCAAGGGGCGAGGCCCCTGCCCAGTACTTATTGAATACAATACAATTATTTTGAAAATACCATTTATTCGTGTTGTTCAAGGTTTAGTGAGAAACATAAGAATTTGACAAAACAACCACTTTTTTGCATGTAAAGAGTAATAAGTCCCATTATTCGAATAACGTGTTAGAGACTCAGAAACACTTGTCTTCGTCACGTCCCTCCGTTTGGCACATCCAATTTGCTGTGAGATCCATGACAATAGCACCTCCAAGCATAAGCTCACCGTCTAATGCTCCTTGACATGACCAGTCGATTCTAGACCCTATCACAGACAAAAACGGTCCACAACGAAACGTAGGGTCCACGCTGCAATGTGAAAACAAAATTAATTTGGCCAATGTTCTTGATAGATGGCTCTTAATGGTGTGGTGTTGATTTTTTTGGCTAACTAAATACTTTAAGGGCGATTTCAGACTGGGGGTATTTTTGATGCTTTAATATAAGTGACTACGAGTATTTAGATGATTTTAGAAACGCATTACTTTACAACTGATCGCGTTACGTTACACTTGCGGATTGAAACATTAACGCGCAATTTAGTTTGCATCAGTCAGTAGCAATAGCCCGTATATTTCATAACTTATTAAATATGTGCCAAAACGGCACAAGAGCGCTAACGTATGTAATGTTTAATTTTGTACGAAAGACCGGCATAAAGCCTTTAATAACCGCCTCTGTGTCGTACGTTGCCGCTATCACTTCCGGAGTGTTATTCTCTTAAAAACGGCGCTCGATCGGTCGAACGAGTGAACGAGTGAACGCCACACCGGTGAGTTTAAGTAGTGCCGTCAAAGCGCGCAAAACACATTTTAGCGCGTGCATTCTCAATTAGGCAATAGGGCTTCTGTCAATAAGATCGACCGAATAAAGCTGCCTAATTGAGAATGCACGCGCTAAAATGTATTTTGTGCGCTCTGACGGTACTACTTAAAGTGCCCAGTGCATTAGCAGTTGCTCATCTGGTTGCACACATTGGAGCGAGTCGACACCGCGCATACCTATATCGTCCAAAAATACGCACTGAAACTGCTCCCAATCTGAAGAAGCCCTTACGTTTTTTGTTAGTCGGATTATAATGTCTTGTGAGCGTGGCTTAGGTTAGGGTATTTCGATCGAAAATAATAAAATATAATTTGTTAACGAACAAAGTACTTACCGAATCGTTCACGTACTTACTGAAACTTGTGTCAAGTACTTAGCTTGGAGAGGTAAAACCTAGTAGTTAACTTTAGAATGATTTTAGGCACTTCCGACGTCAACCTAACGCCGGGTCTTACCAATTACAATACAATTATTTGACAAGCCACGATTCCTTTTTGTAAAGGTAACCATAAAAAAAAATAGGCATTCAAACTTACCAATTTTAGGATAGTTATCACAGCGTAGTTAGTCAGGAAAATCTTAATAAATAACCCAGATAAATTTATTTTCTTACATAGTATTATTAATGCAAAACAAATCTATTTGCAAATAATTGCATAAAATGAATGAAATAAATCATATCAGGGGCTCTATTGTACTCGCTGAAACCATATTGCTTCTGAAAATGTTATCGTATTACTTTTAACTTAGCCACAATAACTGACAAGGGAATAAGAGCGTTCGTAACGTCGAAAACACGGTAACATGTCGCATCTTTAGAATTATAGTGACCTAACTCACAAATGTTGGATTTCGAGTAAGGTCTCTATAATAATAAATATATCTCTCAAAGTCGACAGCTGACATGTTGAATTAGGTCACTATAATTGTAAAGGTGCGATGTCAAAAGCTATATTGTTTTACCGAGTAGCATAGAGCACCATTTCTGTTTCTGTATGCTAAAGTTTTATTATGTCCTTCTCCTATCATATTATAATTAACTTAATCCAACCGAAAATAAACAGTACACTAAAAAAAGTTATTAAAAAAGCCAATTTGCGTTAAAACATGGCATGTTTCGTATTACTTTTTTTTTTGGATTTTTGTATCAGTATTTTTGCTGAAAATATCCACATTTTATTACACAACTTTTTTCTATCCGGTATCCGGTGTTTGTGGATTCAAAAATAAAATATACCAAAATAACATTCTATGAACGTTTGCAAAAAATGTAGCTTGATATCGAATAAATCCCAAAAAAATCGTATGCTCCCTGTGCTGTGGTATTATTCAAATTTTCTTAGCTTACCATTTGGGTAAGGCCGCCCGCCGAGCGTTCCAGCCTTGTCTTTGCGCTACAAAAATGATGTGTAGGTAAGTACCTACTTAATGTAAGAAGTAGCATTTTACTTTGAATAAGATAAGATATTCGCGCTTTAACATGATACTTCGAAAATAAATGCTTTTGTCACGTCACACAGGCTCTTTGGTAGCGTAAAAGCGGGGCGGTCCAGGCCTTTCTCATTTACTTCACAAGCTAAGTTTATCCCTAAGACAATACCAGTAGACGATTTTATAAATAGTTAAACACAACAGTGACTGGTGAATTTCTTATCGCGACGTTCCTGGGCGAGGTCAGTGCGGCGGGCTCGACCCTTTAAATACGTCACCTCTTTTCCTACACAATTAAATCTTGATTAATTAACTCAAATAACAGTGACGTTGCAAATTATACTATTTACTACCTAAAATCGCTGAGCCGGAGAAATTAAAAATACCTTATAACGCTTCAAAACATTCCAACAACATTTTTCAAGTGTTCTCTTTCAGTGTCATAGGAAAATGACAAATATTAATTCTCCACAAGTAATAAGAAAAAGGTAATATCTACATTAAACAGTATTGGTGAAAAAGTAAATATTAATCGAATGAAATAAACTATAAAATTATAAAACAATATTGTTGTATGAACAAATAGACATAGGTAGGTAAACAATTGTATTTATCATGTGTGAATTCAAAATCGAAAAACCGATCAAGTACGAGCTTGACTCGCACGTAATTGGTAAAAGTTTTTTTTTTCAGTAACTCGTATTTTTTCACTGCATCAACAAATAATTTCAAATGCTAATGATGAGCCCTTATGCTGACCACTAAATCAGATTAAAAACTTCAATCATTTCAGACAAAGGAACAAGATAGACCAACGGACAGACAACGAAATCTTTTTAAGTTTTAGACAATTTAATGAAATAAAGCAAAATGATTCGCGATAAACTGAATAACGGCCAAATTAAAAGCATCTGAAACTGACGTATGTGCATAAGGAGATTGATTAACCCTTTAAGGCATAAGAGACACATTTTGTCCTCACATGAATTTCACGATTCACAGTTATACTCGCTGAGTAAAATCCTTTTTAAGATTTATATAAGTACATTTTATAGACATTCTCAAGTTTCCACGCAGGCAATACTAAAAAAAAATGTTATCTGTCATCAAAATCCTAAAATAATACTAAAAAAAATATCCAAAAAATCAATCCATAAGAAACCGACATAAAAACAAATAGATAAAATAATAATAGAGGAAGCGGAAGTAAAGTTGTATGTTTAGACCGGTGCACCTGGCGTTCCATAGTCACTGCCGACCTCATTGGGAGACAGGCGTGAAGGTATGAGGAAAAATGTTATTCAAACATATTACAAAAATAAACTTAACAAAAGGAACATAAGACATTATGGCTGGCCTAAATGCCAGATGACGTGAAATGGACCTCAATGCCACAGATTATTTATGTCATTTTAAGGTCACACAACCAACCAAGTACTTACATAAGTATTTAACTTGACAAAAAAACGATGATAACATGGACAAAAATTTGATTCTTAATAATAATTTTAACAAAGTTATTATTGATAATATAATAATTTAACACAAACAAATAAAACAATGTAACAAAACAGAAAACAGAAAAAAATGAAAATTATGAAATTAAAACTAAAAACTTACACAATTATCAAAACAAAGGGTATAACGAAGGAAAACAGCTAGTCTGTGGTACATGGTAAGACTGTTACTTTTAGTACGAAACCCTGAAAAAATAATCTTAATACACTAACTTAAAAAAATCTAACGCGCTTCTCCCCATACATTTCACTTCACTTCTACAAAATTTCAACCCTAACGTCAACCAAGCTGCAATCGCACCAATTAGCGACGCCGAAGAACATGTCAGAACACAGTGTTGCCAAGTACAAGTAATCGTATATGTAATGTAAGAGCAGCTGTGCCCAAGCGAGTTGCGATGACTACACAAAACGTTGCATCTTCTAACAACCAACCGTACCATGTTCCTTTCTTGCACAATATTTCACTATCTCACTTATTCCTCAAGCACACGAGCAAAACAGCATCACACAAGCTGTGTTCTAGAATCGCTTAGAACAGTTAAAACTTATATAACTAAGCTTCTGTTCCAAACTCTACCCGCAAGCATGTTCGCATGGGAAACTTCTTGCATATCGATGTCTTGAGCCTTTTTGTATAAATTCAAACTGCGTGTCTAAGTTTTCTACAAAAGTTTGAGCTGGATCCGGTTTAGTTTTGAAATTAATAAAATACGACGGTCAAAAATTTTGGTTACACGTCTCTAAATCTGACGTGAAATATTCATCGAATTTTAACTTATTAAGTTTTAAGCTTCGAAACGCCTTTATTTGTGTTCTTAAAATTATTTTAAAAGGAACATTTTTTAATTATGTGGTACTTTGAAGGAATTCTATTTGATTATAACACATTATAGAAATATGCTTTTACGTAAATTGTGTAAAACGTTATTACACTAAAAGCTTTATCCGTTAATGTCGGAAATACTGAGCATTAGTTACCACGATGCTTTCCTAGCATTATTTTAAAAAAGAAAAGTATATTCAGCCTTTAAGGTGCTTTTAGGGAATGACAACATAATAGAACCACCAGCTACCTTTTTCACCGATGCTCGCATGACATAATGGCCCGCAAAAAGGGCACCTTGGATGAATTTGAGATGCAAGTTAGCTGCATTCCCAAGCTTTGCTGCGAAACATTGTCATCGTGAATAATGATCAGTAAAAGGTAATACAGGGCAGTTAATATCATTGAAACAGGTCCCGGACGAACTGATAGATTGGTAGTTTTTCAGTTTATCTCCAGTATTTGTTAATAGTTCCTAGACAAAATATTTTTACAGATGTAGCAAATAATCCTTTCCCATCGTTTTTTGACGGATAAGTCCGTATTACTTTTGCTTTCTCAGTTTGCTTATTGATGGGTACTGAAGCTAATTGAGAAGGCAAGATAAATACGAACTTATCCGACATAAAACGATGTGAAAGTATTATTCACTATTATCTGATGTAACTGTTTATTTTGTAATCGATCAATTTGTTGAAACATGATAACCAACGGACAAAAAACAACAACTTTGGTGGAATATTTCTGTACCTAATTCTTTGAATCTACTATTTGTTAAACAAATCTGAATTACGAATCTGGTATCACTGGTAACATAAACGAGTCGGGCTGCACGAAACACCAACGATTTATTAGATAAAAAAACAATGATTTTGAATTGAAGTTTCTGTCTTCAGCTTCCTCAGCTTTATCCAATAAGCCCCCAGCCATAGTGCTACATTTCGATTTGAACTTAACAATGTTCACATGCAATTTTGAATAACTTGTATTTCACTCTACATCATTCTCATCATTCTCCTGCCCTTATCCTAATTATTTGGGGTCGGCGCAACATGTGTTTTTCTTCCATACTTCTCTATTAGTCGTCATCTCGGTAGTCACTCTCTTTCTAGCCATATCATCTTTTACACAGTCCATCCATCGTTTCTTTGGTCTTCCCCTACTCTTATAGCCATCCACATTCATACTCAAAACTTTCCTGACGATATTTTCCTCATTCCTCATTGTATTTCACTCTACATTAATTGTTTTTCAACATACATTTTCCGGCCTTTTATTCTGCATTGTTTTTACGCCTATTGTTATCGTATTGTTAGGGTATTGATAGGTCTTATTAAGTAGTTAGTAAAGGTGGCTAAGTCATAAATAATACGATTGTATAGAGTACAAGCAAAGCAAAATAGATCTATACCCTGTAAGAATATTCGTTATTATAGACTTACTGTTTCCAATACATCAAATGTTCACGATGGAAATTGCACAAATGGAAAAGAAGTGAACTTTGGCCTGCGAAAAAACAAAAAAGGCCAGCAATTGGGCAGCAGCTGTGCACACACCACGGGAAATATTCTAGTGCGAGTACGTTTGCAACGAACTCGTTTTTATTAGGCCTTTGTGGATTTGTGAAAAAAATCCGATGAAATAAATAAATTGGTGACAGGAATTGTGATCCCCGATAACATACGGGTAAAACTCGAAAAAGAGTATTGACAAGATGTGAAATGGCAAAAATTCCCCAAAAGTGAAATGCTTTTTCAATTTTACCTTTGTATTATTAACGCATTTAGCTCTAGTATCGATCCACAAAGGCTGTAAAAACGGCATCGGGTTCTAGATTTTTTTTACATTATAACTTCTTATTTTTATGTGATTTAAATCAATATTTGTCCGTCCCAAACGAATGGCAGATTTGTGAAGTGAAAATAAAATTTTATATACCAAGTTTGAAATTTTTGGAAACCAAACTTGATTATTTTTTGCAATGTACACTGTGAAAAAGTATATTATACATTATTAACAAATAATTCAAGCGCCCAATGTCTGTTATCTATTCACAGAAAATAATTAGATATGGAGTAATTGATGCTTTCACCCGAGTTTCCACTTTTTATTTTGACTGAGAGGAAAGGAAACATCATTTTTGTATGTTATTTTCGCAAACTTACTGTCATATAAAAACGATGAGTGTTTTGATACAATTTCAAAAAAAGTCCGCGTTATTTCGCGATGGGTGTATAGGATTCGTCCACTCGCAAAAGAGTGTTTGACCAATTCTTTAATCAAAATCACTTTCCGCCCTAGGTATGAAAATACCAATTTCAGCCCTCTAATAAGATATGGAAATCATTACTTTCCGAACAGGAGAGATGAAAATTATATTGAAACCCCACAGTAATATCATTTTAAATGTGATCACACTAAAAGTTTATGTTCATAATAAAAGTTTGTTTAATGTTCATTTATAACAGTTGTTTTGGTTAAAATCGTTTATTGTTGTACCTCTACAAATAAATAAAACACATGTTTTTCCACTGCTCCCTCTAATTGATGCTGCAAGGGACCAATCGAGCACGTTCGTCACCGTAGCAAATATTTACTTGAGGGGCTCGTGCCTCCTGTGATGTAGGTACGAGTAGGTATGCATGAACCGGTGTTCAAATACAGGAAACAGATTAATGGCCCTATGGGCGCTTACCTAATGCAAATAATTAACAAAAAAAATATTTTAGTTATAAGGTGCTGCGAGGTAACCGTACGTAATGGTTCGATAAAATAATGTTGTTACATGAAGATATTTATTACCAATATTATTATGTCATTAAAATACCTAATGCAATTAAATTGTACACCAATAATTAGGTACTTGTGGTTTCTATTTCCATAATGAAGTTAGCGGAAGCTAAAAATATAGTGTATCAAACAAATTACTACTATAAATACTAAATTAAAACTAAAAACAAAACTGAAAGTATGGCAAATTAAAATAATTACAGTAAAAGTAAACAATATTAAAACTGAACTATAAATTAAATGACTAAGTTAAACAAACAACTATAAAATCTTCCGTATCTTATGCACTTGTCACGTAGAGCCGTACATTGCTTTAAGGCCCAGCCACACCGCTTGCGTGACGTGCACGTGCACGTGCGCGTTCGCTTTCCACTGCGTTGTATAGTATGAATTCTCATTACGACATGTCACTATACAACGCAGTGGAAAGCGAACGCGCACGTGCACGTGCACGTCAGGCATCCGGTGTGGCTCGGCCTTTTATCCCGATATATTATTCGTAGTGTTGCTTACTAGATGATGCAGTCGAGTCAATTGCAATTTGGGTTCAACTAGCGAGAATTTCAACCTTTCGAAGTATTGATCAGGGGCACTTCTACTTTTTTATAAGTACATCTATCGTTTATATCGCAAACATATTGTTGACGTTATGGCAGCTCTTATTAATTGACAGCAAGAGTTTTTATGCCAACAGCATTAAGATTACGATACAGCAGGAATATGGTCGAGATCAAATTGGAATAGAGCCCTTGGGAACCTACAACGAATATAATATATTCATTGAATGTACTATGATTGTGATGAAACTCGAAATGTTGTGAAATGCTGCTGTACGTAGGTACTTTTCTAAAAACACAAATAAATAATCCTCCACATCATACTACCTTGTCATTTTAATTTATAACGAATTTATTTAGAAGTTATATAAAAGTAATAAACGCATACACGTGCCTTTAGAAAAGCCTAAACAGTTTAGAGTACGGAAGCAAAACAAGGAAGCAGCAATTGATAGTTCTGTCAACCCGTAAATCAACGGTGAATATTATCATTCCAGAGATCGCTACGTCAGACCTCCCAACCTTACCTTTATGAATAACCCATGGGCCTAAATAAAGCGCTTGTAAATAAAGGTGACCCGAAGATCGCAAAGCCGATAAGCGGTTTTCACGCTATGATACCGTCGGGAAACTACAAAGGTATCGCTTTCTGACTGACTGGTTTGCACCTTTCTTACTACACTTCCCGTCACTTCGCCATTAGGACGAGCGAAGCGAAGAAATATAATAAATGGGTACCATTCCCTTTTTAAGGTGTTGTCCAATTACACAATGCAGATTTATCAAAACTTATCCATTTTATTAAACACACGACAAGTTAATAATCGTTGTCTTTTTAAAATATTTTTATTATTTTAACTATCAAGCATTGTAATTGTCAATTATGATAAAAAAACATAATTGACAATTACCTAAGTCGGGTAAAAAATTACAGATTTAACTTAAAAAATAGTGTACGCTAACTTACCAAATTAAGAGGAACCATTGGTGTGTGAGCCACTAAAGTCTTAACCCATGCCCAGTGGGTCGTTTCCGATCCATTAAAAAAACACACTTCCCCCTCTCACAACCCATATCTTCAATTAGTACCCTTTGACACCAAAAATAGTTCTGGGCATATATGGGTTAACCATAATCCGTGAGATAACTTTGACAGTTCATTTTGCACAAGACTTACCGCCTGTTTCACAATCGACAAGTAAAATAAATTTTGGTACAGTCAGGGTATAAGTACCTGAATGATCTATTATGTATATCTACATTTCAGAAGATAATAGCTCCATCTCGCAGGTATTTGTCAGAAAATGGAATTTTGAGCAAGAATCTACCTACTCCTAATGAAATTCTTCTTACAAAAAATTCAAGATCTCTCATAGACAAAGCATTTCATAAAATTAAGTGTAACGTTGGTTAAGTGTACGTCACAAAACAAATTCTAAACAAATTCCTTCAAAAGTAAATAAATAGCGCAAAAGGCTTTTAGACTTAACATTTAATCTTAATCTCAGTATTTTTATTTCAATCATAAAACGAACAAAGCGAGGCAAAATGGTTTTTAAACCGACTCAGGGCGTCTTAACCGGAGAATTTGGGCTTTAAGTTACCATTGAAAAGGGTACTTGGCGTACCCTAATCCACGTTGACAATACTGCCCATAAACTGGTGAAGGGTTCTGATAACTAAATCAAATTTCCTCGGCGGAGGCTTGAATAACATGTGGCCGCATATATTTATGTAAATGGAGGTACAACGATGGTTAGTAGGAACTGTAACGGCTCATCTAGTAGCACTTTATTCTTCTTCTGCCACTTGATCGCCTTCGATGCCGGGAAAATAATCAATTTTACGAGGAAAAAGGCTGACCCTGTTATTATTGCCTAAGGCCACATCCATTATTAATATCTGTCTACCTTACCCGCGAGTAATATAATAAATATTCTAATAAAGAGCAGCATCTGATTGTGGCGGTAGTACTTATAGAGAAATAATATGAATTGTTTTTCTGTGTCGTAAATTAATAAAATCTTGTTAAAAATGTATTCAGTTAGGTTTTACAAGCCTCAAAATAAAATAAGTCCTTATAAAATTTTCAGCAAAGACAGAAGAATTTGGAGTGTTTTTTTTTTAAAGCTTAGTTTCTGTGGTCACCAGGAAAATATAAAGTGAAACAAAATAACTCAACGCTGTCTTACTTGTCATGCAGTCATGGGTCATCGTGCAATCGTAATATGTCTTCGTCAACCAGCCTGTCACCCTCATAAAGAGATACAGCCCCTTTTTATGAACGGGTTCGGAATATGAAAAAAAGTGTTATCCAACGTCAAGCGTCACGTTAGTTTGAAAAGGTGGACGAGATAAGCTGACCTGGTTTTATAGCAAATATTGTAAAACTTTTTCATTCGTTATTTATTTTTTACTAGCTGTTTTGTTAAACTAGGCACATACATTTTTTGCATTCTCTAGTTTCTCCCCTAGAGGAATAAGGATTAAAAAAGACCTTTCTTAGAGCACTCTGCTTGCCACTTCCACAGGATATAAAGATTCTTGAAATGATGTTTTTCTCGTGCAACCTGTCACTAATGTATGTTTTTCTCGTTTAATTGTTTGCGTTGTCTGTCAGCCAGTTAATAACGGAATAGTTATACACCGTGCCCGGGACGTACCCGAATGATTTTAACCATCGATTCTAGACCCTATTTGGAGTATATAATGTGGTATAACATGTAGTCCAATAACGCATAATTTTCGAGATTTTTATTATTTAAAAACAATTTCATAGTTAATTTAATTTGAACTCTGTCACCTTGACCTAAAGCATTATTTACCAAGAAAGATTAATGTTGTAACTAGCAATATCATCAACGCACAACATATAAATTAATTTAATCAATTTCTTAGTAAATAATGCTTTAAGTTAAGGTGACAGAGTTCAAATTAAATTAACTATGGAATTGTTTTTTAAATAATAAAAATCTCGGAAATTATGCGATATTGGACCAACTCCAAATAGGGTCTAGAATCGATGGTTAAAATCCTTCGGGTACGTCCCGGGCACGGTGTAAAAGTATACGTAGAAGATACATCAAACGTGTATGTTTGAATGTAGGGCAGGAATCATGCCTAGCCTGGTTGATTCTAGTTTATTTTGTGGATTGATCTTAACTGCCCGAGTCATGTTTACTTTTCGTATTGCCAAATAACTTGATCCATTCTTCATTTAAATGCCTACGAATAGTTTTGTTAGGCTTGCGGTACGATTACTCTTTCATGGAAGGCAACCCGCATCGACCATACATGTAATGTTTTACACGGTGGCCATTCCACCGCCATAAAACAAAGTTCGGCGCACACTATCCCCCACGTACGACCTATTTATTACCTCCCTCGCACCTAAAAAGTTAGAAGGAGATAACCGCCGAAAATGGGAATAGATTTTTTATAAAAATGTTTTCGTCGTTTCAGATTTAAGATACTATTATATCTCAATAATTATATCGCATATTTAAAAGAAATGATTCGTTACGTCTTTTGAACTCGTCTTGGTGACAACATCGAAAAAATTATTCCACTTAAACCGTAATCGTTATCATTGTTAACGATATGGTAACCCTTAGTAAACTAGCCGTACCGTAAACATGGTAACAATATAGTATAAGAGAATAATAGTCCGCTCCAGAATGTTTTTAACCTGATGATAGCACAAATATATTATTAGGTATAGGTACTCGTATTATAATTTCTCTGAGGATATAACCTATCGCAATCGTAAGTCCAAAGTTTCGTTTTTCAACTGTTTCATTTTCCGAAATTTCGTGAGTTAGAAATGCTGCTGATAAGTTTTTAAGGCCCGCTTGCACGTGAATGTTAACCCTAGGTTAAACCCGGGTTAACAGGTTATTTGTTAAAATTGTCAGTTTTTAATCTTATAAAGTCAAAGTCAAAGTCAAAATCATTTATTGTGTGATTGCAGATGTACAATAATAAGATGTTATGGATACATTGGTTGGGCGCATCACAATCAACCGTTTCCGGTGTACAATAATTAAAGCACTATTTATTATATCTAAAAGTTACTTATTAAATTTAGCAGCAAGTCAAGAAAAATTACACGATTTTTTAAATTAAATTTAATCTAGTATATACGATACTGTACATTATTAAATTATTCAATATTTACCTACATACATTAAAATTATTAAACATTAAATTAAATTAATAAAAAAAAATTAAGATTAAAGACGCATGTTATTAAAAAAATCATCCAGGGTATAAAAGCATTCATCAAGTAAAAAATTATGTAATTTACAATAAAATTTGTTTCTGGGTAGTTCCGTCCAAGAAATAGGTAATGCATTATAAATTTTTATTGCCATGTTATTGCAGTTATTTTTAGTAAGATGCAATTTACTACGAGAACCAACTAGTGCTTTATGCGTAGCTGACCTCTTATTAATATTACATTTCTTTCTGAACAGTTCCAAATTGTCTTTTACAAATCTACACATCTCGAAAATATATAGACTCGGAACTGTTAGGACCCTATATCTACTAAATAGCGGCCTGCAAGATTCTGACCACTTCAATCCTCCTATCGCTCTAATGCACTTTTTTTGTGATATAAACACCTTTTGTATATTTGTAGCGTTGCCCCATATTACCAATCCATACCGTAAAGCCGAACAAACATAGCTGTGGTACACCATAAGTGCAGTTTTTTCAGATGTAATAGTTTTAAGTTTTCTTAGAGCAAAGATAAATTTATTTATTTTAGTGGAAATTCCTTCTACTTGATGTTTCCAGTTCATGTATTCGTCGATAACTATTCCCAGAAATTTTACATGTGACACTTGTTCTATTTGTTCATCGCCAAATTTAACATTTAATGTAATCTGTCTACTGTTTCGGGTCATAAAACGAACTAGTTTAGTTTTAGAAATATTCATGCATAAGCCATTTGTATTTAACCAAGCTGATATGTCAGCTAAGGTTGCATGTATATTTTCTCTTAATTCATCGGAAGTTTTCCCCCTTATAATGACGGTTGTGTCGTCCGCAAAAAGTAGGCATTGATCTTTGATACAGGCAGGGAGATCATTAGCGTATAGAAGAAACAACAGCGGCCCTAATATACTTCCTTGCGGTACGCCACTGTTATTTATACGTGGGAAAGAGTCAGCGCATTGCTTTATATTAGTTTTCGCAGATGTCGTGATGATTCGTGTTATTTGTTTACGGTTTGATAAATAACTTTCCATCCATTTATACGAATCTGACATACTTTAATAATTGAACCTGGGGTCAGCCTAGGGTTAAATTTACGTAATTTGAAAGCGGGCCTAAGATTTTTATAAAGATCACCTTTAGAACCTGAATGTTAGTCTAGGTTTTTAACCGACTTCAAAAAAGGAGGAGGTTATACGTTCCACTGTATGTATTTTTTTTTTATGTATGTTCACCGATTACTCCGTCAATTGTCGACCGATTTCAAAACTTTTTTTTTGGTTTGACAGAGTATACTTCCGAGGTGGTCCCATTGTCACCAAATCTGTATCTGATGAGGGGATCAGTGAGGAATTGAGGGAACTCCTCAAATATTGTAGGCAAACATATAGCGATTTTAGTATTTTTAGTAACAAGTCCAGCATTTGCATTCAGAAAGTATCATTTGGTGTAGTGGAACTGATGATGAAGACCACAGATGGCCACCGGAACTCCTTAATGGTACCGATTTCAAGGGTGGCGATAATATATCTCGATTAAGATAGTTGAGCAACTACCTACAACGAATAATAGTTACTTGTTGAAATATGACTATGACTTTCCCGCGGCGTTGCTTGCGGCGCGCTTGATATAAGTTAAAGTTTCATTTCAACTAAGAAGTGGGACTACGTAACAGCGTATTATGATCACTAAAAGTATAAAATAAAATAAATGTTTTAAAAAACAAAAAACCGCCTTCAAAAACGCAAAAAATAACTTCTTTACTACAATTTTAAAGAAGTTATTTTTTGCGTTTTTGAAGGCGGTTTTTTGTTTTGTCTTAAACATTTTCAGAAAAATTGGTTCCAAAGTGGATGTTTAGAGGACGCAAAATTGGGCGTCAACTCCCAGAGAAGGTTTACAGCGAATTAGTTAATCCCTCAAAATTAAATTGCAATAAATATACCTGGTTCAAAATCAAGCTAAGAGAGCAAAATAAAAAGTAGGTAGGTACTAGGTCCCTACTACTGAACGAAAATCACAATACGTCACAACTGCTAATAAGTGAATACCATTGAAAATTAATTATGTTGAAAGCGCCATTTTGCTAAACCACACATCGTACATAATTAACATTTTGTGTGCCTAATTAATAGAAATTACATGTTATGCGTAGCGAATCGAAACAATAGTAATTTAATAAAAATAAAAATAGTATGTATGAATATAGCTTCGATCAACATGGAATATGCTGATAATGGTACTTTCTGACCCGTATGCACTCGTGACACATGTCATACATGTCATATATTCCTCACAGGAGCGGTCACTCTAACGGAGGGCAATTAAAGCAATGTTATCATAATTTTCAGTTAAAAAAAACACCTTTGGGTTTTTTTTTGCTACCGACTGGTACTTTTTTTTGTACGGTCATCATCTGCTTATCAAGACTCAACTAACGAGTCTCAACTCGGTGATTCTACGTTGTCCTGTTGACACCTTCCGTCATCATTATCAGCTCGTACATTCATAATATATTATGACATTGTCAGGTTCACATATTAAATATGTGCACATTTATAGGCTTGTTAGATTTGACTCAAACACCCACACGTGAAAACTTGTAAAATTATAAGGTGCGCGACACTATTGAAAGGTGGGTACGTATACTCTAGGGAGTTATATTAATATAAACGATTTTATGCATCAACGAGCTTGGGGTCAGACGCACAGCATACCAAAGGTTACGTTTCAGAAAAGCTTTTTTTGATTTAAGTAATTTGTAAAGAATCAAACGAAAAATTAAATTATCTATACAATTTGTATGGCTAATTTTCGTATTACAACGGAAAAGTTTGATATAAAATTTAATTGAGTGAGTTAGCATGCCCAACTTTTTGGTCCTTACCCATTTCTTAGTAGCTTTTGCTTGCGACTTCGTCCGCGTAGATTTGGATTATCATACTACCATGTGTTAATCCAGGGTGCCGCGGTTTATGCTGAAGACCGTCAAGTATCCTGACTTCTGTCCGAAAGGTGTCGTGTTCCGGCGGTTTCGGGGCAACTGAGCGATAGCGACCATGACGCCAATTTTGGCAAAACGGGACCACGCGTCACCTCAGTCTTAGTTTTAAGTTTTATTCTGTTATGTATGTATGTTAGACTATAAAGTTTTTGTAATTAGGTATGGGCCTCATTGCTCGAAATAAAAATATCTTATTCTTATACAATTTCTAGAAATTCATTTTAGTTTTCATGTGCTCATAAAACGTCTAAGTAATACAGATTTGTACATGTTCCAAAAATGTGACCAAGAATTCAATTTGGTACAACTACAAGTAGAATTGTATCTCGTAACCAATTTAACATTTTATGAGCCAAGACTTTCAAGGAGCGTTAAGTTTCTCGTAATATCGCGGCGCCTGCGACGTCCTTGTCAACATCGGAGATTAATCTCGCGGAATGCTTGTAACCGCGCAGGAAATGTCTGGATTGTCTTGAACACGATTATGACTTTTGTGAGGTTGTCAGAATGGTTTAATATTGTACCATGCATAGTGTTTAATGTAATTACCTGTTAAACAAAAGGTACTCCTCGAAAATGTGGATCATACGAAATAAGGAAGTTCTGGCCTATCTTTATGCCGATAGTCATTTATACCTACAGGATGTTTCGGATTTGACTTTTGAACCAAGGAGTGGTAGAGTAGGACAAACTGAATCATTTTATTATTTAATTTGATGCTTGTTTTTGGACGACTAAAAATATTTCTATCACAGATACAAATACACATAGATAACTTAAGCACTTTCTGTATGAAAACCAACCGTCTCACTTTTTTCTACCAACTGATGGGACGTCAGAAGAGCGAAAAAGCGATGTGAATTCCCCGTTTTCCGCGCAGAATCGATTCAAAGTCGTCGCTTTTTGGGGCTATTGCAGTTAATTATCACGTAACGAGGCATTTTCTTAATTTTCACGGCCGACCGGCTGCAACAACAGTCGCGCGCGGAACGTCAATAGCGACAGCCAACCTCGTCGCTTGGTCGGGGTTCGTACACGCGAAGTAGATGCATTTGCGTTATCTATTGTGTATTTATATCTGTGATTGCTATTTTATCGTACAATGTTTTTGTTTTTTTCTTTCAGTGTAGGTAATTTAAATTTAACAAAGAGGTGTGCGCTTATATTTACCCAACTGCTAAAGGAAGAGTGTAATGTTTTTGACCTGCGTCGCTATTGCCTAACGCACTCGCGATCGCAATCGGTTTCAAAGCGGAATAATTGTTTTCATTTTGTATGCAGACAAGCAACATGAAAACGATTGCGATAGCGAGTGCGTTAGGCAATAGCACCTCTATATGTACCTATGTATGGTTCTTTGTTCTCTTGTAAAGGCTGAGCGGATAAGTATGACTCCATTTTGACAAGCGAGGTGTTATTAGATTCGTCTTATGGTAACGGGTATCACTAGGGGGGTACTTTTTTAAATGTCACATTGGCGAAATAAAAAATATGTAAATGATAACTAACATTATATTGACGACATTATCCAAACAGCAGTTGTGTTTTTAAAGCTTGCAATATATTTTTCTGGTTGTCTTAGGTGCCCAATCGAAATATTTTATTCGTGATCAAAATATTTAATAATGTAGGTACAGCAACGAAATGAACCGCCGAACAGTTCCTTCAGTTTTCGCCTAAAATTGTTTTCAACATAATTCGTATACGAAATTTACCTCAGTTACGATTTTTAGATCATTGACAAGGTAAAAAATAATTATTATTAGCATCTTTGTAAACTTTTTATTGCAAACAAATGGGTTGGTGATGTAAATATTTTTATTACATAGGAATATCTTTTTTTTACTGTTCAACTAAAGTCAGGCAATAAAATATTTTATAATAACGAAATTAAGCGTTAGTACAAGTAAGATATCCAAATACGTAGGTACTTAAACTAATTACTTACATGTTCAAATAGAATTAAACTTTAGTATCGCCAGTAGCGAAATAAAACATACAAGCAAACATGTATCATTTTATTTACAATCACTAATAGTATTTACAATAATTCTGATCTCTATAAACTTCCCTGTACAAATTTTATTTCACTTTCGTGAACTTAATTCTCAAAGAAATAAATGGGTAGTTTCAATTAATGGCAAACCTTAGAGTAATAGAGATAAGGGTTAAAGTGACGAGGTTTGTTGTAAAGGGTGTTGTGGAAAAAGATCTAGTGACGCGTTCGTCCGACATGACGCTTGACGCAACGACGACACGACGACCGCTTGATGCGTCACGATTGTCGTCCGCTGCAACACTGCTCACTTCAGGTGGGACGCATTTTGGAAGTTGTACCTGTACACAAATATATATTATAGTTTAGTCATTTGTGAAAAATGTTACAGAAGTGAGAGTTCAGTTGTAAATAGTGATTAAGTTTTCTTTTAAAGATATTGGAAATTGCACTCTTCACATGGATATTCAAGTATTTCTTTACATTACCATAAAATAAAATAAAATAAAACCTATCTATGTATACTTAACGATAACCCCGCGAAGCCAATTTGTGATAGCTAATCAACTGCTTTTGACGCAAATTAAATTAATGATGTCTTAATTCTTGAAATAAGCCATCCATTCCTGACGTATGTATAATTATACCCAAAATTATTACAAAACCAACATTGGAAACACCAGAACTCCAATCAATAATTAACTCCAAAGTTCTTGGGCGCGTAAAGTTCCTTCAGTGGTTTATATTTAATACCAACAACCATCAAATTAGGCAACATTTGCGAGAAGTTGACCTTTTATGTAATGAGGTAACTGTAAATGATTCTAATACCTTTATGGGTTTTGAAATAAATTTATACATAAACAAATGAAAAAATAAATAAAGAAATCAACTATCTTCATTTTTTCACAATACACACTGGTAGAATACAAAGATGTTGCAAAACGCATGATGGTGCATATTTTACGAATAAACACTCATAACTCTTAACCATAAGTTATGAAGATCAGAGAGGTTGAACAAAGTAATGAAGTATACGTTCCAATTTTTGCTATACCCTCCTATTACATATGTTATAGGTACAAATATAATAAGATTTCGTATTGTATTGTATTGTATTGTAATAGTTAAAAATGTTTTGATTATTGTTTATTTATAAGTTTGACATTGTATAATATACCTAATAGTTATTATAATAAAACAGCGCATGTTCTACCATTGCTGTGCCCTTACGGGGTTTACGTTTGACACTAGAACTACTTTAAGAACTTATGTCCCTACAACGTATATGGCAATAAATATTTGAATTTGAATTTGAAATTATACATGTTGTCAAAAATGGCAAATATAAAAAAAAATGTTTCCCAGTACAACAACGAATGACAAAGGTACCTCGGAGGCGTTGTACCATGGACATTTTTCCCCTTTTTTTCCAATCAGACCGTTCCATCTAAACTAACAAAAGGATCGTGTGGATTCGCATGTTCGGCAATATTTTTCAAAAAATTCGAATAGCAAAATACTTACTTAGTCCGTAAAAGCTTTTATATGTTGCAAGATTTTTTTGATGACAAAGACGAAATGATTTAAAATATTTGTGAATGTCAGTTGCAAATGTTCAAATTTAATTTAATTTAATTCTCAACCTAGTATTCGTAGTGTCAAAAGTAACAATACTGCGGTGCCCTGCAGGGTTACATGGCTGAACTTTTTATTAGAATAACATTAACTACTAAGTATATATGTACCCGTGTAAAGCAATGAATAAATATGATATGATATGATATGATACTGTCCGGGTATTGGTAGATTTAAAAAAAACACAATTTCAAAATAAAATTACTTTCAATATTAATTTATAATTCTAATTAAATATTGAGAATACAAAAATAATAAATGAAATGGGCTTTTGCTTTTGCTAAAATAGAGAAGCCATATTGTGCACCCCTCAACTAAAAATACGCCGACCCCCGGCCCAATTAGCTGATGAACAAAAAAGATAACTAAGGTGTAAAATGTAACGGTTAAGACTTTTTTTAATGGCTTTTAGAAGGCAAACCTGTGCCACTTTATGTTAAGTGGACCCTAAAGAGATCTGAAATCCCATGAATGCGTTGTCACCCTAAGCACTGAGATGGAATGCCCTTAAGCGAATTGTCATTTCACCGGCTATGTTTTCCAACACTAAAATACTATAATGCGAACATTGCTGCTTGGGGGCAGGTATATGCGTAAGATGGTAGAAGCGATCTGAATTAACCCTGCACAAGGTTGTATTTGCAAACTCCTTGTTTGGTTTAAGTTATAATGGTCTAAAATCCGAATAGGAGACGACCTTTACCTAGCTGTTTATTCGACAAAAAGTATTTTATATCAAATTGAATATTTCAGTCCAGTCCTTGTATGATTTAAAAAAAACTGAAAATGAACTTTTTTTTTAAATTGCTATTGCTCGTTTAATAGGCCAATTACATACTAATCGAAAACATGAAGCCTATAGAATATGCAAACGTTAGGTTTAGTGCAAATTATTAGTACCGACTTACCTACCTACCCAATAGTTAAGATGGGAAAAATAGTCAACTTAACG
Organism: Acleris literana; assembly: GCA_946894065.1. Taxonomy (NCBI): domain Eukaryota; kingdom Metazoa; phylum Arthropoda; class Insecta; order Lepidoptera; family Tortricidae; genus Acleris; species Acleris literana. Next base: position 12,953,538 of record OX335680.1, read on the forward strand.
TTTGCGTGTTCTATAGGCAACATACTTTCGATTAGTATGTAATTGGTCTATTAAACAAGCAATAGCAATTTAGGACTGGACTGAATTTTTCCAGCCAACCTATTATAAATATACTAGCTTTTGCTTGCGACTTCGTCCGCGTAGAACTCGTTTATCGCAGTTGAGTAAATTAATAGTTTTAAGTAATTCTATAGTTTGACGTCCTCCCTGGCAAGAATGATCTTTCAAACACATGTAATATTGAGCTCGAAATTTACCGTGACACCAACTTTAAACATTAACTCTTACGGGAGGGCGCTCCCGATACCTCGAAAGAGTTCAGGAACTCTAAGGGTAGGACGTGACTTGCTCTGTGTCTATGACATTGTCTACCAAGACATACTCCACAACATCGCCTTCTACATGAGACATATTTTTATATTTATCTGCCCGACAATTTCGTTTGTCGGTGCTAATATCGCCCTCTCGCACAAACATTCCCTTCTCTTTATATTGTTTTTTAGATCGGGGTACACGTAATTTTTTAGATCATCTGTGTTTTGTACAATATTACAGAATTCGCGGTTTAATGTATTCAAATCGTTACTATCTCTCGCCATACGATCTTCGCCAAGTTTTAGTAGAGCTGCCGCATATATTGCCCCGACTGTGTATCATGGTGTACTCGTAGTTCCTGGCATATTTGTAGTGAGGTATATTTTTTATATTTATACCCATATCGTAGATGCCGAAATGCATTTATTTTATCCGCTGGTGTGCCCCTAGTTATCACCGGTAGATGAGAATCTGTCTAAATTCGCCGTCTCAAAGCACTATCCCTCCCATGATAGTTTGGTTGCTCTTAAAATATCCATCATAGTTCAATATTACATATATTATATTATGAGTCTTAATACTAATTATAATGTAGGTATCTATCATTATAAATGGCGGAACTCCCAAAAATCATTCGTGGCCGCTGAAAAAAAAGACAATATTCTTCAAACAAATTTACCCAATGCCCATTAATCTAATTCGGTTCCGCTGTTAATCCGTGAAAGCGTAACAAACAGACAGATGACAGACATAATTGAATTGCCATTTTGAATTTCTACCTATACTTTCACATCATTTTCGAAATCTGCGTCCTCAAAATCTAAGAAAATTACAATTATGTCCACTTTTTAAAAAAGATCATGGCCTCCATCTTGAATTCTAAATTTGACAAAATGTTCATAATCTGCGTCCACAAAATGTAAGAAAATGATAAAAAATGACGACTTTTCAATACATCATGACGGCCATTTTGAATTCCAAATTTGATATCATTTTTGAAATCTGCGTCAACGCAATCTAAGAAAATGACACCCATGATGACTTTTTCAAAAAACACCAAACATTGTCGTTATTCCCTCGGAAACTTTTAAATTTTCCGGGATGGGATTTTTCTATGTGTTAATCCAGTGTATAAGCTATCTCCATTCTAATTTCATCCTAATCCATCTAGCCGTTGCAGCGTTAAGGAGTAACTAACTAAAAACCCCTTTTACCCCTTTAGGGGTAGTTTTTTCTAAATCGCTGAAAGAAGTATTTTTTATTTATAAACGGTAGCCTAAATATCAATTTCCTAATGTAGCCATTTCGATATCTCCCATACAAATTTCTACTCCCCATTTATCGCCTTAGGGGGAGTTTTACCGAAATCACTGAAAGTTTTTTTTTTATGTTAAACAGTATTAAACAGTAGCTTAAACAACAATTACCACGTTTCCAAATAAAAAAATTAACATAAATGACCAAATTGTCATACAAACTACCATCCCAAATCTCACCCCCCTAGGGGTGATTTTCGAGATACATATTTAATCTAATTCAGTTCCGCGGTTTATCCTTGAATGCATAACAAACAGATAGACGACAGACATAATTACTTTGACGTTTATAATATTAGTATTGATTTTCTTTCTACAGCAATATTATGTATACCTATCGATGTATAGGTTTTTTACCCCTTGAGCATTGTTTGAAATTACATTTTAGAATTAAATAACCAACCAATTCGCCGAAAAATTTAATGCCTTTCCGTAATTATTTTCAAGTGATCATAATAACCGCCCTAATATTAAATAACAGCCGTAGAATTAATACGCCGGGAACAGTGAATAGTATTGAAAATAGCGGAAAAATAAAATAAAATCTGGATATGTCAACGCTGACAACTTCAATCTGACACCGCTCCTTTTGATATAGACTATCAAAACTGACTGTAGGTATAAAGCCTGTCTCATGTTGTCACACTGGATGGCAAAAGCCATAGGAGAAATAAATTATTCAATTGCGCAATTTTGTCAAATAATTACTAATCTTATTCTATATTAGTAATTATTTGCGTCCCCAAACACTAAGAAAATGTAAACCGTGACAACTTTTTCAAAAAACATCCATGTCGCCAGCTTGAATTCTAAATTTGACATCATTTTTATAATCTGCGTCCCCAAAATGTAAGAAAATGATACCAATGACGACTTTTTCAATAAACATCATGGCGGCCATTTTGAATTCCAAATTTGATATCATTTTCGAAATCTGCGTCAACGCAACTTAAGAAAATGACACCCATGTTGACTTTTTGAAAAAACACCAAACTTATTGTCGTTATTTCCTCGGGAACTTTTAAATTTTCCGAAATGGGATTTTCCTATGTGTTAATCCAGGGTAAAAGCTATCTCCATTCTAAATTTCATCCAAATCTATCCAGCGCCATCGCAGCGTGAAGGACGAACAAACGAAAAGGTCTTTTACCCCCTTTAGGGGCAGTTTTTTCTAAATCGCTGAAATTAGTATTTTTTATTTATAAAAAGTTGCCTAAATACCCATTTCTAAATTGCTTATTTTAAAAAAAGCTAATCTTCCATACAAATTTCTACCCCCTATTTTAACCCTTTAGGGGATGAATTTCCAAAAATCCATTCTTAGTGCACCCCTAGGTACCCAAGGAATATTCCCTTCAAATTTCACGTCCCTAGGTACAGCGGTTTAGGCTGTGCATTGATCGATCAGTCAGCCAGTTTTACCCCTTTCCATCCCTTCAGGGATGAAATTATCAAAAACGCTGAGACACGTATACATTAATTTTCAATTTTCATCCTAAACACAAAATTGGAAAAGTCTAACTTAAACTAAAACTGACGGACTTTCATACAAATTTTCATCCCCTTAGGGGTGGAATTTCCGAAAATCCTTCCTTAGTGAATCTTTACACTATATAAGGTATCTATGTGCAAAATTTCAAGTCTCTAGGTCCAGCGGTTTGGGCTGTGCATTGATGTATCAACAATCAGTTTTACCCCTTTTCATCCCTTCGGGATTGAAATTATCAAAAACGCTGAGACACGTATACGTTAAAATTTAATCGCCAACCTAAACGCAAAATTTGAAGCGTCTAACTTCAAAACTGACTGACTTTCATACAAACGTTTATCCCTTATTTTACCCCCTTAGGGGTGGAATTTCCAAAAATCCTTCCTTAGTGGATCTCTACAGTATATAAGGTATCTATGTGCAAAATTTCAAGTCTCTAGGTCCAGCGGTCTGGGCTGTGCGGTGATATATCAACAATCAGCTTAGCATTTTATATAATAGAATTACTTAGCATATTAAATTTGATATAAAATACTTTTTATCGAATAAACAGCCCGGTGAAGGTCATCTCATATTCGTATCCCCTACTATAAGTTGTGATTCGATTCACGTTTTAAAAGTAGGTATAAGTTATCTGCTCCTCTTTTACCTTTACGAGGCCACCTATGATAAAGTCAGTAGTGTTCCGCGATCTGGTTCACAATAACCATAACGCCTTTTTATCTGTTCTTTGGATATATTACACTCGATCATATTTTCTTGAGACTGGCAAACGTGATAACACAATTAGGAATAAAATCCTCGATATTTTAATTTTTCAAACATGATACCTTTTTTTGCATGTTTTTGATTGAATCTTCGAAACCCCATAATCTTTCGTTGTTCGTGGAATCGAAAACAAATGTAAGTTAAGGTGGCAGTTACCTGGGGCTGTGTAAAGTTGATCTTCTCCTGGCACCTGCGCGCCTGGTGGGCGAGGCAGGCTGCGTATGCGATCGCGTGGGGGATGTAACTCTGCTCCACGACACCAGCGAACAGTATTGTTGCCATGGGACCTGGTAAAAAGCACAGGAGGTTTATTAAGATATAGCTAAGCAGTTTAGTTTACGCTGAGACCAAAGGACCACCTCACCGTAAAATGAACTGCATAGCCATGTCATAATAACCCCCTATTAATCCCTTAATAACTCCTTAAACCTTTACGTCGTATTCATGCCACCGCAATCAAAAACTTTTAAATTACCTCGTTTCTTTTTAAAACTTGTTGTTGTGCCCAAATAAACATTAAAACATTAAAACAAAATAGGTATCGTCAGTATTAAGGAACGACTGACTCATCTGAACTGACTCTGAGTGTGGACTTAAGTATGATTTTAAAATAATGATGCTGTGGTCTTATCTCAAATTAGCGAACCGCCTTCGCTTCGCCCCAGTTAAAACCAAATAGAAATAAAATTGCCTATATAACTTAAGAATAGTACAAGCTTATATTTTATTAAACTTCACATGTTATTTCGTTTGTTTGTTGGTTTGTCAGTAGGGTTAGCTTAAAATATTTAGATATTGCAAGTTATAAATTTTTTCCTGTAATTTTTCCTTGCTTTTTGTGACGACAACGCAAGAATATGGTTTCTGATGAAGCCAGAAGTTACCAGAATCTCCACGTAGTGCGTAACGTAAACACACCGAGTTTGGGCTGGTGCGAGAGTTTGTTCTTGATAAGGACGTGATGGACAGAAAATTATTATTCCACCACTTTAAGTACAGCGACTTGAAACCAGATCATTGTTTTCACCATTGGGAGATCATAACCAATTAAATAAACGGCAAAAGATAAAGAATCAAAAAGAAAGAAAAGTTAGAAACCTAATTAAAAGTTTTATACAAACACCTGCTAACTGGTTGTAACAGTTTGATAGTTTAAAGGGTAACTTTCAAAATCTTACTTATTACTGTAATCCTTGAACATTTTTTAAGACTAAAAAGACTACTTTATAAGAATGCCAAGTTCCTCGTCCTTATAGTAGGTAATTTAAAATTCATCTAAAAAAGATCCTGAACGACGCCTAGAATATTTTACAGAGTAATTCTAACACTAACTAAAAATGTTTTTTCTGCAAATTATGTAATAACAAAAATTTAAATAACAAAAAGTATTTTGGGTACGAGGGTTTATATAACGGACATCGCAAGCTCGGGAGATTTAAAATGTTCGTGTTTATTTTTTAAATTAGCAATTCTTGTTAGATAGCAATATTAAACCGTAAGCTCAACATATAAAACCACTTGCTGGCTAAAACAAATTTCAACTAAGTTAATACGGACGGACCCCGCGATAAAATTAAATATGTAAATGCAGACACTAAAAGAAAATTCCTACGCTTAGTCGTACAATTTTATTTACTCGTTGTTAAACTTTACAATGTTTCTTAAACAAACCGCAAACTTTTAATGGCCTTCCATCTCCGCATTGCGTGTTCCTTAGAAATACATTGACTCAAAAGAACAGGATATTGCCAGTAGTACGTAAATCTTTCTGAGTACGATCTTACAAAGCTGAATTGAAGCTTAAAATAAGTTTCTTTGTATTGAAGTTCGAGAAGAGTATGTCTAGGTAAATGGAATTGGATAAAACAATCCTGAAGACAATAATAAAAATAATGAACCTTAACGTCGCCATTTCGCTATATCCAAGAGAGCGGCAGAGCGGCGATTCCGCAGTAATTGTATGTAAATATCCTTGCGTTCAAATTGCCGTGTGAAGACTGTCGCAAACATTTACTTTTAAGTTTGGCAACAGTATCTTAAGTCTAACCGGCTGCTGCTGAAACTAGTATTTAAGTTGACGTGCTTATTAAAAATTAGCACACAAAAAGCACACCATATTCGGTTTCACTTTGCATTTTTATTCAGGTCAGTTAGCACTGATGCTGATGGACAGAATACTATGGTAATTTATGTGATTTACTGCCCCTACTATTTTGGCATACGCTCTTTTACCCTGCATGACGCAAAAAATAAATAAATGTGAGTAATAAAAACAAATGACGATTACGGGACTTAAATAGATTAAAATAGTTTTACCTACAAAGAATCTCGACAGCTTTAATACAAACACAACTAATTTCAGTCGGACGATCTTAACATTACGGAGTCATTTTTGAGTATGCTTACCAAGGGCATATACAGGGACATCCTCCCCACCATGCGTGGCCCACTGCCGTGGTACGGCAGCCGCATGAACCGCGTCGGCCGAGGACAGCGTGCTGTTGGCTGGAACAGCTCTTGGCTCCGCATGGCCCGGGCCGGAACCGTACAGCAACGTCGTGTAGCGAAGGCCATCTACGTCTGATACCATCGTGTCAGCACCTAGGACAATCAGGCTAAAAAAGTGACTGTCCATGTCAAGAGGAATGTCATAGAAGGGTGATAACGCCTTCTGAGTGCAATGCAGGTTTCAATTTAGCGGTCATAAACCATTCTTCTATGAATAAAAAATCAAATAACACAAGACAGTCACACCAATTTGTCACTGCCAGAAACATTATATTAATATGTATTATAGTTTCAATGAACTGAATAATGAGAATTGTAAGCCAAAGTCATCCCAAAAGTTGGAACACTGTCAGAACCCAGACATTTCATTTGTCACGTCTTGATGCAGGTCAGAATAGTCGAGTTGCTAACAAGGCTAAACGTGTTAAATCAGGCGTAGAAATGTACCAACCCGTAAAATTGTGACAAATTAGAATATGTAGTTGAATATTCTGAAATAGTTCAAGCAAATATTGAAGATATTATTTAACAAGGGTTTCAAAGTAGAGTACATAAATATCTTGACAAGTATTTTATTACCCAAAACAGGATGACCTCGAGGCGTAGCCTGTCCGCCGAAAGTCATCACATGGCCGTGGTCTGCCGTGACCACAATGAGCGTCTCCGCTGGGTTGACCCTCTCCAACGCCGCTAGTAACGCAGTCTCCAGTTCTAACGTCTCGTCCAGTGCTCTGTACGGGTTGTTGTAGTGGTGTGCGTGGTCTATCCGCCCACCTGACGGTAACAGATTAAGTAAGCAAATATTAGAGTTTGCAATATCTTGGCCCGAACCGAGAATGCTTAGAATATTAAGCAGTTCTTTATTTAAAAAGCTTTGGCAATATTTTTCGCCGACGTTGATGTTGAATTAAAGATTACTTATTATATTTTTATTATGGGTCTTTGTAGAATATTAGTACAAAAAGACGAAAGCTTTACTTTTTAATTTAAGAGGCTTTATAGGTGGGGTCTAATAGTAAGAGGTTTATTCACGATAATAAATGATGCGTTATTTTTTTTTCTTTTCATCAACGTGTTAATCAACCAGACGGCCCTGCCAAGATGCATTGCGCTAACTAGCATTTCTAATCGATTCGTTTTTAAACCAATCGCGTCACTGGTAGACCACGTGACTTTTCGTATCACGTCATCTACCAGTGACGCGATTGGTTTAAAAATGAATCGAATAGAAACGTCAGTTAGCGTAGTGCATCTTGGCAGGGCCCTCAGATTAAGCATGTTTGTAATAATAGTGTCGCACACAATAATTACATCGTTTGTACTTATTTTTGTAAATTACTTTTAATAACCTTATCTTTTAATGCTTTGTGTACCTGTAATATGTATGTAACTGTCCCTTATTAAAAAAGTCTACTAAAACAAGAATCTAAGAAAATTCCGAATACAAAATAGGAGTTGTAATTATGGATATACTATACTCGACTAATAAAATATCAGTAGAGTTTCAAAAAGAATAAAATTATTCATCGTCATATAAAAATCATCAATTGTTTTTGATCGCACTGGCTTTTATAATCTTGTCAATAAAATGCTGCCATTAAGAGCAGTTCCACTAAAACTACGGTTATAGAACATCAATTAAGAAGTCATAATACTACTTAGCAAAAACCTTTACACATCATACCCTCAATGAGCAGGAAAAATCCTTTGTCGTTCTTTAATAATATAGACAGGGCTGCTCGGGTCATGTCCGCCAGGGACGGGTCGTCGGCCTTCACGCTGGTCCCTCCAGTGGCCCCCTCTTCCGCGTCCGACGCCGAGCCTCGCTCCGCGTTGAATTCCATGTGAGAATATTCAAAGAGTCCTGCAAATATGCACCTTTGACACGACCACAAAAGGTTTGTTCACGGGTTGTGCTTTTGTGAAATTTGTTTATGAATGATTGTGACGCGTGGAACAATGGATGGGATCAATAATTTCGTCAGGGCACACTTCAAATATCTGTTGGTTATAAAAGTATGACAATACGGTTCGTTTATGAAAAAAAAAAAAAGTAAACTGCCTGGATATCTTTGAGAAATGCAAGTAAACGGGACATATAAAGTAAATTTACATTGGCATCCATGCCAAAGCACGGTAAGCAGTTTCAATGCCAAAAACTAAGGTAACCTAGGTCAAATTCGCATAAAATTTAAGAGTCTATATTAGAATGATAAGAAAGTGACTTTTTCTTAAGCATACAAATTATCTTACGCTATGTACACTAATTGTCATCTTAATCTCCTTCACCATTCACCATTTCCGCAGATTCATTAAAAACTGCGGAAATGGTGAATTGTAACATTACTCAACGTATAGTTTTTGTCAAACCCACCCTTGACCAGTCTTTAGCTTTTGCGGCACAGCGTCGAAAACCACCCTTATTGTAAAACGCTGACCACTGCCACCGCATCGGGAAAATATTTATATGTAAATATAAATCCTTACAACTAAGTCTTGCCTAAACGGGAATTAGCAGAGTTGCAAACTGTTCGGTGTCAACTTAGTAGCACTAACAACGTTTTCTAAGTAGTGTCTTAGTGTGAAATTCGTCCCAACTTTGTCTTTATGAAACACTGAATGCTTTTAAGTTTCGGATTCTCGCCCGTAATTTTGGAGTGTTGTTCCACCTTGTTTCAAGTTTGTTTTGCAGTTTTACTTTATCCTTTTAATAAAAATCGACCGAGAATAATCGCTATTTTAACCAATATCGGAAATATTTTGGCTTTACTCTTTTCCGTTTCTCTTTTTGAAACTGATAATCGCTTAAAATTTTAATAATATTATAATAATATAATTTTGGTTAAAAAATAAGGTCGGTCAATAATTTAATTTTTTTTACTACCGGAATTTGATTTTCGGTACCAAGAAATGTTTTATTTGTACCCAGAAGATAGTCCATTTAATTACTCGTATAAGAGCAATTAAAAAGTGCGACACAAAAAGAGCTCCTAATGATGTCCCTTTTGAAATTTACAACAAAGAAATAATTTACCAAATTATATCCACCCCGAACATTTGATGCTTCCCAAGGAAATAACAATACACGAGTTTTACGCGGACGGAGTTTAAGGCAAAAACTGGTTTTAATATACAGGGTGACATCGAAGACGTGATCAGAAACCAGGTTTTCAGACTCGACAATAATGGCCATTTCCAATCAATATTAGTTACAAGAAACAAAAGCTATTTTTTTTTGTTAATTTTCCTCTTAATTAAATCACCCATTCATTAAATCATGGGTACCCTATTTTTAGAATCATACCTTTCATCTTCTCTGACTGTTAAGTAAGGTGACCACACTGTTTACAATGAATTATTTAATTTTAATAATTGCGTGTTTAAGTCTGAATACTACATCTTAACACCTACATACCTATATTATTAGCATCCGACTTTAATGCTTAAATTAAGTCATTTCGCTTTTGATCTCTTCTTCGATGTCACTCTGTATAACCACATTAAATATGTGATTCCTTTGTTTGAATGGACAGGTTGTGATGTCTTAAATGTATGTTTCGTCAAGCGACAACACTACCTATTGAATTATAACAATAAATCAGTTCTAGCATCGTCCTGCCCAATGTTTTTTTAATAAGAACAAATAGATTTAGTAAGTTCTGCCCGGTAATTCAAATTACCCATACCAAAATGTCCTTCATGACATTGGCCAGGAATCGGAAATAGCTTAAAAATGCTTGAGCAGGACGAGCGAGGCTAGCTTAATGTTACAAAAATGAGGAAATCATCATACGACATTGGTTTTAGTTAGAAAAGTTCGTATTTATCTTATTTTCTTAACCAGTTTTAATCAGGGATCGTATACCGGTATTATTTTCATACAAAAATACCGGTATTCAATTTCGGTATCTAGCTTATAATGGAATATTCTTCAATAAATTTATATAATAGAATAGTGTTATTACTTAAATTACAGTCGAAAATATCAAGGAAATAATGCAAATTAAGGAAGATATTTCAATTTTAATTAATACCGGCATTGATCCCTGGTTTTAATAAACTGATACGAATTTATCTTGCTTTCTCAATTGGCTGTACCCAGTCGAGTTCATAAATATTTATTCATTTTAGTACCTTGTCACTTTAATCGCTATGATAATTCATATTATGGCAGTTCAAACATGACATTAATTGGACAAGGTGAAGCTAAAGTGAACTCGACTGTACATGCGACATCGTACTTTGTCAGATTAATTCGTACTTGTCCGACAAAATACGATTTCGTAAGTTTATGCACTAGGCACATTAGTACTTACCACGTTACTACTCACAAATGGCCACCTAGGATATGAAAGCAAATCCTAGTAGGTACCCTACTAATCCTACTTAGGCCGCATTTCACCAGACTTGGAATAAGACTTACTCCGAGATTAGTCTATACAAATTCGGCATTTAATCTAGGTATAAGACCTTATTCCAGTTTGGTCGAATGCAACCTTAATATTATAAAAGCGAAAGATTGTGTGTTCACGGTTTGTTACTCCTTCACGCTGCAACGGCTGTACGGATTTGGACGAAATTTAGAACGGAGAAAGCTTATACCTTGGATTTACACATTAGGCTACTTCTTATCCCGTAAAACTTAAAAGTTCTCGAGAGAATAACGATAATCGAAAGCTACGGGGACAAAGTCGTGGGCAGAAGCTATATTTAAGTAAATTATGACACGCCGGCTGTCTGTTTATGCCACGGGTATTGGTAACCTATCTACTATGAAGCATTCAATTCTAAACTTCGGATGCCCCATTACTTTTACCCGTCACTGAATCGAAAGAAAGAGTTGGAGCAAACGTAACTTCAAACTTCGATTGTCAAAAAAAACCTGTGAACAATGACATTGTAGACAACCAGTGTGGCCAGCTCAACCATTATATTTATATCCCAGTCATAAGAACGATCAAAATATTATCACAATCAACGGCAACTTTATCAATTAACCGAACAAACAACGAATTCAATTATTTCAAAGCATATTCATAGTCATACCAAAACTCCTAGTATCCCATTACATTATATCACTTAAGTGAGTTACATACACGACCACAAACAAACGGACTGCGTTTGACAATGTTTTGCTTTAATCAAATTTTAATTGAGTTAGAACGTTGTTTTCATGCACAGTTTTGGTAATTGCACCCTCGTATGTTCCTATTATAGTTTATGTAAGCAGCTTTCAAGTATTTTGTTTGTTACAGGCAAAATAATTCATTTAAAATGTTCAGTTAACTTAGTATTCACTATATAAAAAACTATTAAATTTTAAGTCGTGTATCAAAGGTTACATACTTATTTAAATTGCTAGTAATACGAGTATATAGTTTATTATGACTACTGTAACAAATAATAAATAAAAATAATGTCTTGTTAAAAGGTTAAATTTGACAACTGCATTAATTTTTTCCTGTTATAACTATAAAGATAACAAGCCATACATTATATCTAAGCCATACGAGTGGTCTGGACATTTGATTAATGATATTTAAATTAAAAAAATATACGATAGTCCTGCTAATATCACTGTGCAAACACGAGCCGACCGCTCTCTTGCTATCGTTTCCGCTAGTGTAACTAACTAAAACATAATGAAATAGATCGGCTATTACACTTTAAATAGCCTTCAGCTCCAACCTCAAACAAACCTCGGGAAAAGGGTCCGTTTTCTTTTGCCCCGATTCTGGCTTCCCTGGGCAAAGGGTAGGCAGAACTAATAAACGTAATAAAGTGGCTTACAAACATGGTAAAGCAAAGCTATGCTTGCCCTCAGCTGTTTGGTTAGGGACTTATTTGAGATTAATTAAAATTTTACCCAACCATTAGGCACGGATTGCAAACTGAGGCGATATTACACCCTGTTACGCTATATTATACGCTACGCATGGAAAATTCTCGTTTTATTTTAGCCGTCTACAAAATTAAGCATAATTATTCTGTTATAAATATTTGATTATGTACAATATGTATTAGGTATGAATAATTCTACATGTGAACGCTTTGTTATTTTGGGAATGACAATGTACCAAATACGCCTTCCCTGCCCTAAATCAAGGCCAGAATTTGGCGACCCATGTACGTACAATAATAACATTGCGAACCCAAGATCTACACGTCTAATTTAATTACACGAGTTGGCTCATGTTCAACATTAACTAAAACCACGATGTTCATAAATTTATTTTTTTAAGTTAATTAGCTGTTTTTCTGATTCATTAGACATTCGTGTAACGAGGTGTTTTCCACTTACAACCGGCTTCACAAGCTTTTACGATTTTATATGAAACCGTATACGGGGCCGTACTTAACGCGAGCTAGTGTTGGACTGGCTTAGTATTTTTAAGGCTTCGTGATTTAATAAGCTTAAGTGCTTAAATAAGTAAACTAATGACGTCGGCATAATTTCTGGAAAAGTGAAGATGGTTATTATACAGTGTGTTACCAGCACCCTGGCTTTTTTTAAAGGAGGTTATAATAATGTATATCTGTAACGTAACCATGACATTAATTTAATCAATAAACAAATTTCAGGCTTTGTTAACTTTCTAACAAAATAATTGCCAGTAATGTAAAGCACAGCAATTTGACAAGTGTAAATGACAATCGACGGATACTTTGATTGTTATGATTTGCCCCCGTACCACGACATGCCTTGTACTAAGCAACAGTGATACGATAACGATGAACACCAGCACATGCACTACATTAAAAATGGACAGTATCTAAGAAAAATTATTGTGAAGTTATTTTAATTATTTTTTAATTGATAATACTCGCAAACAATTGCTAAATCAACATATTATCGGCAGTTTTAATAAATGACCGCATGCCGGTAACACACTGTATACATTATATATCCGCTTACGCATGAGAACCGTTTTTTTTTAAACATAAATGTTTCATTTTATGAACGGTGGGACTAAACGCAAACTAGGGCTTAATTGTCCCTTCACCGACTCCAGGGTATAACAGGAATGATGATAAGCATTCTGGCATAAAATCAATTTTTAGAAACTTACCTAACAAATAATCCACCGATCTTGGATCGAGCTTAGCTAGCTGGTCCCTGCTATGGATGTATTGGGCTCTGAGTCGTCTTCGTTTCTTCTCCCTTGCCCAATCTTCCGCTAGATTCCTCCCGTCTAGTCTGCGACCCTCGCGACTGTGGTGTTCAGGGTCTGGCGTCACTGTAGGGAGGAAGTGCCGCCTCCCTCCTCCCATGATCACCTAATGATTAAAATTAATACATATTATATCGGTCCGCTTGATTCATTACGTTTATTATTATTATTATATTATCTAGCGGAAAGATACAATAAAATACTTAGGTTTAGGTCTTAAAAGTATTTTGAGTTTAGGCAAAGTCAGTTATACCTACTACTAATACGCAAATCTACCAACTCAATATTTTCGGGATTTAGTATTGCATTGCGTATTTATTTTATTTTAAATGTGTGACATACTTGTATGGTGTTAATCTTGTATTATTTTTAGATGTTTCGTGTATAAACTTTATTGTTACAAATAGATATGTTATGTACTTAATGTATAAATTGTGTTTGATTGATTGAGTAAGAGAGAAATACAAGTCGTTTAAAGAGCTATTTATACTGTATTTACACAGCTGTCAGAATTTAATATCCTGCAACTAGTTAAAATAATATAATAGAAATATGATGAAAGTAAGACGTCATTGTCTTTGTCGCGCGGCTAATTGAGAACGCATACGCGCTAAAATGTGTTGAACGCTTTGACGGGACTATTTAAACTCGCCGGTTTATATGAACTGCGTCGAGTTGAAAGGTGATACGCTTAAGAGAATCACACTTATTCTATTTTCGCCTATTCTTATCGTCACTTATTCTATTTTCGCCTATTCTTATCGTTTGATCTATGACATAACAACTCTATTAAATGGAAGTGCAGCGGCCATAAATAAATGCATAAAGGTGTTTGAAGCACGCCACGAGCTGCGGTGACTCCAGCGAAGAGCCAATTTCCGTGCATTTGTTTCCGCCACCCTTCCGTATTTTCCAACATTATCGTAGCATTTCTATAAAATTTATCGTGAATATTTAGTTTCTGCAAAACTCAATTTATGTCGCATGTAAACGCTGAGTTGATGAATTTTGCCCGATAGTTTCTATTTTAACCATAAATTCTATTACAAATTTATAAAATGTATTTTTAATGTCACGTAATTTAATATGTACGCTTTGGCCTTGCTTATTCTTAGTCTTTAATCGGAATCATTAAGGCAACCCAGCCTTTACACTGGGTGTCCCATTTACTTTGCTAAAACGGAATAAAGAGACCTCAAAATTACCATTTCTGCGATTCATCCTAATGTAATTTCATGGAAATTTATTTTCATTCGACTAATTTTACCGTGTCGGTATTCTTTTGCCGTGAAATGTTACAACATTTTATTGTACATTGTAAATAGAAGTAAGTGTAAGTACAGTAGCCACACAATTAAGTGCTTTGTCACTTAAAAGTCATGTTTTAACTGCTGCACTAACCTCTCAAAGACGTTAAAGCGACAAAGTACTAAAGTGTGCAGCTACTTATGAGGCCGACTGTACATAATAAATGAATATAATGTATTTAACTTGATTATAACATTAAAATGGTCTCCCTCACCATTTTTTTAAATTATTATGGCTAGGATGCTAAGTCCTTTAAGCCATAGGAATTCACCAAGCTGACAGTGAAAGCTGTCAATTCGGTATACATTGTAGAGTCAATGAACTCCTACATCCCCAGGTTTCATCTAAGCTACTGAATTTGTCATCTATCAGATGTGACTGTCAGTTTTATGAAGTATGGCTAGGGGACATTGCTTTAAATGTTTTGTCTTTCATTACCAAACAACTACGTACTCACCAAACAACTACGTACTCAGCTAGACTACTAATGATTGTAATTAATAAAGGTTTTACTAAAATTAAATTAAACAAAAAAATATATAAAGCTTCGTCATATTACGGAGAAGTAAATAGAACTTTTCCATTCAGTGAGGCTAGACAAGTTGCTCAACGCTAACGGAAACGATTTTCGAAACCTGACAAAATGTATAGAATTGACGTAGACGTTCGACGCGACCGTCTGACAGCTTACGTCAATCCTATACATTTTGGATAGCGATAACGAACGCCGAATGCATCTTGTCTAGGGCCTCAGGTTACACGGATTAAATCGTATATGCGGCGTCCCCATTTATAGCTTTTTGTATTCTGATCAGGTTATAAGCGTTCTTAAGTTACTAACAAGTTGACTATATTATAACGGTATTTTATACACTATAAGTCAAATATAAAAAACAGCTGTTGCCGATTAAATAAAGAATTTAAAAAAATACGTATATTTTTTCAAATTGTATGCTTTCTATGGTTCTATGAGATGCGAAATTTCGTAAATGTAAGTGTAAAATGTTTAGATAAGTTTTTATCATATCGTTAAAAAAAATGCACATTTTAAAGACAATAAACATATAAAATATTATTTTATAAAAAAAAACATATGCTTAAAAATTTTTTTTTTATTTTTTTTTCATTTTATATATGCAACTCAAAGTAGGCAATCTTTGAAATGTATAATTATGTTAACACTAACTAACAATAATATAGCATAAATCCGTGGGGTTCAGGGGGTGCTCTCGTTGTCGCTTGGCCAAGATCTGGAATGATCTACCTCCCCCCTACGTTTAAATATGTCCCTTCCGAAAGAAACTTCAAGAACTACTTTTCAACAATCAACTGTCAAAGAGTATTTAAAGTATTCTAAGAGTGACCCACGGATTTTTCCAAACAGCGCCCAGCTGAGTGTCTCATTTGTATGCTTCATTCACACAGTCGTTACTAATTTATAACTATTTATAACGATTTGTGTTGGAACGATTGTAAATATTATTACTGTAATACATAATTAATTATTATAGGTTATTATATAACTTTGACAGAAATGTTTTTAGGGTTCCGTACCAAAATGGTAAAAAAGGAACCCTTATGGTGAGACTTCGTTGTCTGTGTCTGTCTGTATGTCACAGCAGTTTTTCTCAGAAACTATAGAAGCTATCAATTTGAAATTTGGCATAGTTGTATAACTTGCTTGCCCGCATCTGTTTTTAGTAAAAAAAGTATGAAATTATTTTTCTAAGTATTTGTTAAGGGGTCTAGAATGGGGGGTTGAAAAATTAAAGTTATTCGATTATAGCAAACGGAGTGTCATATGAAACACAGTTTTGGAAAAATTATCAAAAAAAATAAAAAATCTGTATTAAAATTTAGGCTAGTCAAAATGGGCCTTAATGCATAGATAATAAAGTTAATAACAAACTAAGTATTTTCTTTTGCTTTTTCCAACCCTATTATCTTAAATACGGAACCGTCGGTGCGCGAGTCCAACTCGCACTTGACCAGTTTTTTTTTATGAAGTGGACCTAACTAACTACTTAATATCTTACATAGCCCTACCGCTTTACCCCTTTATTAATTAATTGCGCAGTGAGCCAAGGTGCAGGCTGAAAATCAGCGCTGCGGTTTTTATAAATCGTGGCACAGGCTGAGCCGGAGCCTTTTGCCACCTCAATGTTCTGTCTCTGTCTTGTTTTGTGTTGTTTTTATTTTTAATGCTTGGATTGTATGATTGTGAGATGGGTGGATGTGAAATGACTGTATCGCGTAGTTTTTTTTTTTGTGAATGTCTAAAACTGTAATGTAATTAATGTAATGTACCTGTAATGCGTTTATATGTAATGTGGCATTAAATGTCTTTTGAAATTGTTTTTTTTTTCAAAGGTTGTATTTGCTTTGCTTTCTACTTTATACACGACTGCCCAAAAAATATTAGAGTGTAATGTTTCAGGGTTCATGTAGGTATGTATGAATATACGATTCTTCACTCCACCATAACTTCTAAACGCCTAATGCTGATTTAGATGTGTGTGGTATCGTTAGAATCCTTTCACCATCCCGGGTGACATAGGATACCTAAACTGTTTAAATTTAAATAACAACAATGGCAAAATATCAATTATTAACGTAAGTATATCGACGACAATATAAAAAATGCAGTCGGGTTTGTAAGGGCCGGTACAGACGGACTGCATTTGAACTGCAATCCAGCTGCAAAATGGCAGTTCGAGGGCAGTTCTGATGCAGTTGATTTAACTGCATCGAAACTGAAAACTAACTGCGCAGTCCGCTTAGGTTGACTGCACGCCAACTGCAAGCGGACTGCGCAGTTGGTTTGCAGTTTCGATGCAGTTACATCAACTGCATCAGAACTGCCCTCGAACTACCATTTTGCAGGTGGGTTGCAGTTCAAATGCAGTCCGTCTATACCGGCCCTAAAGCTGGCTTTTAATTTTTACACGACTGCCCCAAAAAAGGACTGTAATGTTTTCAGGGTTCATGTTTGTATGTATGTATGTGAGTTTCTTTATTCCATTATAAATTCTAAATCCCTTGACCGATTTAGATGTGTGAGGTACCGTTAGAATCCTTACGTCATCCCGGGTGACATAGGATACCTAAACTGTTAAAATTAAAATAACAACCATGGCAAAATGACCATTATTAACATATGTAGGTATATCGACGACAGTATAAAAAATGCAGTCGGGGTTTTAAAGCTTGCTGTTCATATAGTTATTAATATGATGTAGTTAATATGAAAGACTGGGTTGTTATACGTTTCCATTTTCTTCCCTAAGTGTATACATAAATATAATATCAACGTACGTTTATATTTCTCCCCGGCTCATTCTCGACCAGCTGCATGGCGATGTCCTTGCAGTCCTTCCTCACGGTCGGCGGCACGCGGCTGTCGTCCTCCCAGTACCTCGACGGCGCATGCGCATACAACGCCGCGGGCGTCGCGTGAGTTATCCGAGCCGTTGTCACTATACCGCTTGATTTACCTGTGATCAAACAAAAGTATAGAGGTAAGTTTTTTTTAAAGCTATGGTGACGGAACCAGTAATGGACAAGGAAAAATGATGGATACATGATACTTATTTTACAGACGCTAAAGGTTATTCATTTGTTTTGCAACAATCAATTTACGACGGTATGAAGTTTAAATTAAGAGTTAAGTGTCCAATACTGGTGCCTATCCGCCAGAAGTGTCCAACACTGGTACCATCACCCTAATTGCTAATTGTATTTGAAGCTGGATCAATATTACGGCAATTATAAACAGCTTCAAAATAGTCATTGCCTTAATTAAGTCGTATGGAGATTATTTTTAGAGAAAAGGCAGTTAGTTATCCTCAACACTTGCCGTTGCCAGAAACGGCAAATATTGAAGACTTCGATTAGATAATAAATAAAATAAATAAATAAATCCAGGGATAATCGCAAACAAATTGCTGAGCAGGAATCATTTTGCTCCGTCTGGCACTAAGTAGTTCAGATGATTTTGTATTTTTGTTTTTGTTTGTGAATTGATTTTTCTGTATTTGAGTTAGATGTAAGCAAATAAACGTTTTATTCTTTCTTTCAATTGACCTAGACTAAGAACTAAGCTCTAGGCTTGTCCTATGATTACTAGATAACAATAAACATACTTATATAGGTATAGACAAACATAAAAAACATCCAAGACAGGAATAAATACTCCAGCTCAATACACAAAAATTTGCCCATGCAATCGAACCCTCAAACTAAACGCATCATCAAAATAGTGATCATATTTTTGATCAAGTTGTATGGTTTTTTTTTTAGAAAACTTAAAGGCAAATGTTTAGTACCTTCTACAAATATTTACTTATTTATTAAAATACTTTATTGCACAAAATTAAAATAGTGTACAAAAGGCGGAGTTAAATATAAATCAAAAAGTAACTAAGTGCAATATTTTCTCTTTAACTAAATCTGGAAAAATGTTAACTACTAAGGTATTATTTGAAAAATACCTCTGCTCTAGTTATTTCAACGAGTGTATTAAGTGTCCCTTATACCGTAATAGAATTCACAGGGCAAACTTTCCATTTTGTAGAGTGTCGGAATCCAATAAATTTCGCGCTCTATATTAAATTCTTGACATCGTATCCATCACTCGGCAACGATTTAAGTGACAATCCAGGTTCGTTGCCAAAATCTAAAAGCCCCAGTTCTTTGTAAGATCTTGAAGAGACGGAATAGTGTATTTTTTGAGAACGTCAGATGACTTTTAATGTATAAAACGGTAGGTATAGTCACTAGTAAAATACATTTATCCAATACTAGTTGTTGCCCTTCACTCCGCCCTTTTTTTTGGTGTAATACAGAAATAAAGAAAAAAAAGATGACATAAAACGACACGGTTTACAATAAACAAGGAATTAAAACAGATAACATACTTTCGGGTTACCTTTGTTTTCTGTAACCGTAAATATTTCAGGATTTTATAAAACCTAACGTAACCTACCATATAGGGTTCTACACGATGGTACTGAAATAAATCCTGACATACTTGGGTTGGCAAATGAAAAAGTTGGGAAACGATACATTTGGCAAACATATTTTTGCAAATACTTAAGGGCATAGTACGGAGTATTTTTGCATATACTCAGTACTATGCCGAAGTATGCGCTATTCCAGACTATATCTATGTGCCAAATTTCATCCAGATGCGTAGCCGTTTAAGCCGTTCTGGCGTGATTGAGTAACAAACCTCCAAACTTTCCCGTTTATAATATATTAGTAAGATTGCACTATCATTACCTGACACGCTCTTATGCATCTTGTAATAGAGACATAAACAATTAGAGCCCTAGTTCTAAATTAACTGTGGCGTTATTTATGTTGGATAATAATATTGAAATATATGTTGGATATTTGGTCTGGATTGAAATATAAAGCTGTCTGACAACGTTTTGTCAATTTTATTGTTTACCCATTGTATCCGACTGCATGATGCGAAATAGTTAATTAGTTTTATAGATGATAATATTGTAGATATATACTAGAACTATATATGTATAGAAGCAAAATATACTTCATGAAGTATTAGAATTATTTTGTCACTTTCATTTGACTTATAGTTACATGTACTTAGGTATAAGGCTGGCATTACACCTGTAAGCTATTGCTGTAAATTTTGAGACGCAACTATGGGTGACAGTGAGTGGCAAATATCTGCATCTCTCTCTTGCATATTGCTTTGTTTCAAAACTTACAGCAATAACTTACAGGTGTAATGCCGGCCTAGTTTAGAGAAAAACGCAAAATAAATGTATACTATATGTATCATAGGATTCATGGCAAATGAATAGATTTTTTATTTTTAATGGGAAAATTATTCAATCAAAATTAGTCTAATAACGCCCCTTAAGAAATTCAAGAATAAATAGCTACATGTAGCACTCACAGGAAATGTCTAACAAAAAGAGTTGTCTACTATGCACTTTATACATTATTATTTATTTTATAGCATACTTACGTAACAACATCAGCTATTTGATATCTCAAAATACTGCTTCCATTACCAGAATACTTGTTTTTATAGCTTGTTTCTTCTCAAACTTTGCCGCAACTGTTGACATTAGCTTGTTTGCAAAAGTTTAGGAATATGTTGAGTATCATAATACTACGTAACGTAATGTGTTATTAAATGATTTCGTATGCGAGTAATAATAATTACTGGCAAGGCAATTAACTTCATTATAATGTTTTCTTCTTAAAAAGTTTATTTTTCATTGACTAGCTTAGTTTTAAAACAAATAAAAGCGAATTCAAACGAAAGTGTATATGAAAAGTTAGATAATACCTGTAGTGATATGATATTCTGGATCACTTAGGGCTTTTACTAAGAAAAGGATAATTAACACGTAAAGAAACTTGACTTACCAGCATCGTGTACCCAGTCTATTAGCGAAGTGACCTTGGAGTTGATGGCCGAGGCGCAGCTGTTGAACCTGCCACCAGCGTCGAGCCCCAGGGTCTCGTACCGGGCCTTCACTCCGCACAGCAAGGCAGTGGCACACGCCGACGACTCGCCAGTTTGAGCGTCTACGTTGTACGTCTGTTAAAAAAATAAAATTAGGGTACAAATTGTACCTTAACTAAAAAGTTAAGGTACGATCGAATAGTTAGATAGGAAAAGCACTCATGTTCCCTAAAGAATAAAGACTACTTTCCTATCTAAATTTTCGCTCAGATACGAGGTTGAGAAAGTTAAGGGACGAAATTCAATGACGAATTATTCAGCAACAAAAGAATATCGCGAAATATCAAAGACAAAACCGTGATTCATTATGACAGAGACTCAATAACACTGACGGCCTCATAAATTGCATTAATTTGTTTGTTTGGTCGAAAGTTAATGCAATTGTGTCTATAATTATATTAAAATTCATCACACACAGAAACGCTGACATAAGCACGAGTTTATTGTAGAACTGTGGGTGAAACAACAACTTACACAAGCCAAAATACGCGGACGGTATAATTCAGAGTACATAATTATTTCAGTTTGAGTTCACTAACTCGCGTAACAATTGAGTAGGAAAGCCCGTAACATAATACCTATTGTTCTAAGTGTGTAGCCAACGTTCCGTGTATTAGCACATTTTGTGCTCGCAATAAAATCGTTTCGAAACCAGAATAGATTACTTGGGACGTAAAATAAACACTTCCGTTCGAACCATCGCCTAATAACTATAAAAACAAGTTTGTCGATAAAAGTGTTATTGAATCATAACCCCATTGCTGAGATTGCGGAGAGGGTCAGGCTGTATCGAAGCCTGCAATATATCCAATACGTTTTTTTGTCGTCTAGGTAGATTAAATAGGATTTTTACTACGATATGCCTCGAATTTTTAACTGCAGTGACGAAATTTTGTAATCCTTCTGTAGCTTGGTGTAATAGTGACTTTCCAAGTTTAGACACAAGTATGACTGCGGCATGCAAAGCAAAACCCGAGACAGTGCGTAATCTAGGAACACATAAGGTGTCATTAGCTTGTGTACTCCAGTCAGTTAACGTAAAAATCTGATAAATATTAATTGAGGAACTATGTCTATCCTAGCCTAGGCTTTAGGTCTTTACTTCGCTTAATTTTAATTTCATCGACAGGCGACATACACTTGCAGGAGTTATAATTTATTGGTGGTCATAGGTCTAACCTAACCTAACCTAACCTATGGGCTATCCCATGCTTAACATAACCTAAAAACTATAACGTTTCAGCAGAAATTAGCATTCGACGAAATGGTACATTCGATAAAATTAATGTCGGTGATTCGAGAGGATCCCCTATCCTAGACGAGATCGACGAGATTGCCGCTGTTTTTTTTAGATCAGGGGCCCTAATATGGCTACGTTTCTCGCGTGACAAAGTTTAGATAAGGCATCCGTCACCTTCTGACACGTAAATAAGTACGAGAGTGACGGATGCTTTATCCACAATTGACACGCGATATAGACGCAGCCATACTAGGTTCGCAGGATTTAGATAGTATACTATTATAACTAAGATGCAACCGCCACGGAATTGGTCCTTGTAGGAGTCCAGCAGTGGACGTGTTTCGGCTAAAAAGAGGATGATGATGATGAAATTTAAACATTCACAGGCACCTTGGCTAACGCGACAGCTGGGAAGGTGTCCCAGGCCAGGTCTGTGTCCTCGCCGGTCTGACCGCGCCGCTGGCCCCGCAAGATCCTGGCTGCAGTGGCAGTCGTCAAGCTCATCCCATCTCCAACCACTAAGATCACATTCCTGTGAAAAAGAAACATAAGTTTGTATTTGAAGCTTAACATGGCGAAGAAGTAAACCGGCTTACACTGGAACTTTCTTTCCCGGGTCTCTCGAGGATTCAAGAATGGGTAAATAAAACTAAAAAATTGGTAAGCAATTTCTACCACAGAGAAGTCAAAAGGAGGTAGTAGTAAAGAGCCACAGACTAACTAGTTTTATATTTATACTATGCCGGTTATTTCGAAGTTGTCCCGTCAAAACGTATAAATAATATTATAGTACAGTCATAGAATTAAATTTGTGACCCACCTTAGGTTCACACTCACATTCTGACATTCTACAACAATAAGGTTAAGTTTCCTATAAGTTACAAATGACTTGGCATCTCTAATGACATTGACTTCTTCAAGCATATTTATTTTGAAATGGGTCACAATTTAACGTCCGTGACCGTACGTGGATAATCACTTTCGTTATTTTTTCGACGATGCAATTCAACCTCCAAACTCACTATTCTGTATAATGTCTTACGGTCGTCAACGTGACCAAAATTTAACTGATTCAACAGTTGATCAACCCCACAATGATGTACGACGTAAAGCTACAAAATAGGTTAAGCCTTTCGTGTAATAAGTTACCTGATAGGTTATCAAAGAAGCAAACCGAATAAGCTTAATGCTTACGTCTCCGCTTAGGATTTACGAATGATGTGCGGTTCGCATTTTGTACTGAAAATTAGTTTTGCTCACAAACCGCAAACCTCCGTGCACGTAATTATTTACAAATAAAAAAGAGCTAACGTTTGTTATATTTCCTACCGCATATTCCACTGTATTCATAACTAATAAGGGTTGAATCTGGGAAAAGTACAACTTGCACATCGGCCCTTTTAATTTAGGACCGTAGAAATACCTATTATAAGTGTTATAACATAACAATTTACTACTTAACCAATGAATGATATCTAGTGCAACACTGCAATTAGTAAAGGATTATTCAGGTGCAAATTAGATTATTTATTATTAAAGCGTGTCGCTCTAATGAGCAAACATAAATTTAGTAGGCTTTTAGTGTTCAGCAATTAATCTACGGATGAATGCGACATAAATAATTTCCATAGGAAACATTCTCCTATTCAAATTTAATCTCTTTTGGATTCAAGCTGGTATAGAAATTGTTCGCGTTATTCTATTAATTGTGTTTAGTTCAACATAAATAAATCCTTTTTGATAAATTTTGAAAGAGAGTCGTAAGGCACTGGACGGACTTATAGTAGTTAGTGGAACCTTTTAAAGTGTCTTTTAAAATGTATTTTACTATGCACCGGCAAAACTCAGATATGACAACATTTTACACCGCATTGTCCGGGGTTTTATACGTTAATAGCCACAAACCGCGCTAAAATTAAATTATCTAACATTCTCCTTAAGAGTCCGCGACTTTTATTTTCAATTTAATAGCAATAAAAATCGCAGTTATTGTACCGTTCTACACTCAAAAAAATGAGAGCTAACAAAGAGAGATTTTCACTTAGTTGACATAAAATGAATACAATAGTTAAGATATTAGTTATATCAACCAAAACTGATAGTAACAAACAGCAATTTCTTTAGTGATTCAACTAACATCTTAGTTGATGTATCTAACGTCTTAAATGATGTATCTATCGTCTTGTTACGCTCGTATGGGATCAAGACGCTTATGCACAACAATCACAATCTTGTTACAAGCGACCAATTATTTTTTTCAGTGTACTCTACATTCGTCGTACTTGATTTTTTTACTAAAAAAAAGAGTGTTTTCGACTGGCAATATAACTGGCGTTATTACGCGTTTCGTTACTTCATTATTATTTCCTGCGGGTCGAGTTCAAAATTTAAAATAATTATGTAGGTACGCACGCCAGCCTTTAATCCTAAAATCATACAACGGTTTTAAGCTAAAATATAACAGGGCCGAGATTCTAGGCAGAAAAAACTATATCGTCTTTGACTATCGTCGTCAACGATTTGATAGCTCTTATTTGTTTGACAGTAATGGTGGCCTAACTGAAAATAATACCATAACAGGTCAACGACCTATGGTTTTTACCGCCTAGAATAGAAGCCCAGAACATTGAACATCGAAATGTGAAAAATATTTCATTTGTCTATAAAAGTACTTACTTAGCTACGGGTTTTTTCTCAGGAGCGTATTGCAGTCTCTTCTGTAGCGTTTCTTGCGCTTGCGTGTACCAGTAATGGCGGTCTGAAACAGAACAATCTGTTAAGACAATGCTGTTAACTACGTTTTGATTACGCCTTACAAGAAACGGGGAAATGACTGGGAGGCTAAAACTTACAGGGATGAACAAAGGTTTCTAACGATGATAGAAGGTTGGCTGAATAAAAGAATTAAAACTTACGAAACCGAATGAAGTTGCAAAACTTTTTCTCATAGTTTTTTTTTCTCGAAAACAATGTATGACTGGGATTCCGTAGTCTTTTATGTAATAGGAAAGTCAGTGTATCTTCGTATGAATTTAACCAAATGGTTTTTTTTTATGGTTTTTAATAACTAAAAGTACTATTGCTGCAAGTATGTGTTTTGAAACACTGTCTTGCGTTTAAGCATTTTATTTCTTTAACCCTATGTTTTTTCTACATAGTTCTTTTTACATTTTATTTAAAGACATATTATTTGTACAATCGTTAGTTTTTTTTTTCAATTAACTGGTACGATTAATGCATTAAATTAACTTAGAAAACTTTACATTTGAATGACGTGTTATTTGTCTAAAAGCCAAACATTTAAGTGATGAAATGTATTGTGATTTCTGCGTTCCAACTGATACGATAGCAGATCCTAAAGATAGCAGTAAACCAGTTCATCAATTGCACAATATTTAAAAAGTTAAAATACAACTAGACCAGATTAAAAAAGGTTTTTTCGCGTTTGTTTTTTTGTTTTTGTACGTCGAGGCTGATAGGGCAAGCGATATGATAAAAGAAACAATAACGACTGAACAATGATAAAAACGGGATGAATTGTTTGGGAAAATTACTCTTCTTTCTTTTTGTAGGCATTTTCACTCCGTTTCAAAAGCGTGTAGCGTGAAGCTAGGTAATTTGTAAAACCAACGTTACAATCATGTAACTCATATGTTTACGTTTTTCAACCAAATATTTGTGACTGAAATGTAATTTGTATTTTTTTCTTACAACAAATAGATGAAACGATTTAAAAAAAAAGACTGGTTAAAAGTGCGAAACTGGCGGACTGTGCGACTTTCATATCTTAAATTGTACACCAGAATCAGGTTAAATGAGATGTTTTATACGTTTACAGAAGTTAGAGATCCACTTTGACTTATCAAAATCTTAACATTAATTCTTATAGCTTTTTACAAACTCAATGACTTAATTTTAGATTTTTCGGCTCGTTACTTTGGGTGGTTTTTTATACATTTTTGGTTGTATGAAACAATTCGTTACAAAAAATTATGAAATTATGGTTTTGGAATTTGAAAATGGAGTTCTTTCATATGACACCCTATTTGCTGTAATAGTCACTTGAATTTTCCAACCATTCTCCCTTATTTCTAGCCTATTTTTCAATATCTATAAAATTATATTTACGACCTATTTTTTTTAATAAATGCGAGCGGGCAAATTATCAAACAATGCTTAAGTTGTATACTCGTACTTCTGTTTTTGCTAAGAAAAATTACTGTGACCAGACAGACACCGTGTCTAACCATATGGGTTCCCTTTTTAGGGTTCCGTAGTCAAACTAGGAATCCTTATAGTTTCGCCATGTCCGTTCGTCCGTCCGCAGCCTAGCTCAGAGACTACTAGTACCAGAAAGCTGTAATTTGGCATGAATATACATATTGGTCACGCCAACAAAGTGGTAAAATAAAATGTTGAAACGAATTTTTTTTAGTGTACCTCCCATACTCGTAACGTGGGGATGTTTATTTTTTCTTGTCTACCCCATAGTGCGGAGTGTCGTTGAATGGTAATATTGCGGGTTTGTGCAAATATTTTTTCGAATAAGGAATCCGTTTATGAAATATTAATCTTTATAGCGCTAATTTTTGTTAGAGTCAAGTGTCCCCCCCTACAGCCCCCCCCCCCCAACAGCCAAAACTACAAATACTAAAAATATGAAAAATATCTTAAATGAGAGCACATATAACGAATTTTAAAGGAAAACTATGACGACTATGTAGACTTGATTGGTTCCTGAGATACAGGTGACTAAAGTGTTTATACCTACTAAAATGACCTAAGACGGCACCAAATAACTTTAAATAGAGAATTACTTCATACTTGTGGTTTTTTGTGATAGTTTTTGTGTATTAACGGCTTCGGGACCCTACACTAAGCATGGTCAGACATGCTCTTGCCCGGTTTTACGATTTTGGTATGGAACCCTAAAAACGATGATACAGTGACAAGTTAGCTGTCACATTATGAACATTATTTAAGTAACCATACGCACTTCTTTGTCTTATTATGATACCACGGTTTCGTTCCGTATTCATAAAAAAGTCCCCATTTGTTTGCAAAAGAAACATTATGTATGAATGTGATGCTCACTCGTCACACCCCATTAGTTATGCATTAGCCTAGAATAACTAATGCTAATATTAAGTTGTTTACATTATGAATTATGATACTCAAGATACTCGTCTGCTATTTTATTAAGTAATTAGTTACAATGAGAATCCATCAAGTCTACATTTTTATAAAAGCAATATTTTTCAAATTGTAATGTCTAATAATCTTCTTCTTTTAATTAATCTCCACTCTAGTATAATATCAATAAGAGTCAAATGCACTAACTAGAAATATCAAGTTACTTTTATGATATTGTCTAAAATTCTCTGTCCTAAAGCTGTATTGATCTTCAACTATTTTTTAAATTTCATTAAATACATGTTCCTTTCCCCTTTCCTTAAAAAAATACGTTCTTGCAAATGGTTACATTGTATATTCTTCTGGTTTTATAGTGCAAGGTATTTTAAAATTCAAGCTAAATTTTTAAGCTTGCCGCAGTTTAATAACAGTAATTTTGATGCAACGTAGCATTAGCAAATGTGACTTGAATTTCTCATTATTAGGACACAATTTCAGCAGCCAGACATTAAATTGCCAAGAGCGATTATACATGGAATTCATAGCCATAGTCATTGACAGCTTTTTTGTGGCTCTTAGTTTCCAAATGTCAATACGAGTAAAGTACTAATTTTGCACTAGGAGATGTGTTAAATTAATTTGTGGACCACATACCTACTGCATTAAACGTTGAAATTTCGACTATTTGTGGTCATGTAGCTTGTTTTTTTTACTTTAAATTTGGTATAATCTGTTACAAACAGGAATTAAACTGCCTTTGACGGAAATTAAATTTAACGAGAGCTTTTTATGCTTTTGAACTACCAATTTTTTGTGCACAAATCCAAATTCCATGAAAAAGATGTTACTTCGTGTACACAGGTACACACTAACCAAAAATAGTCACTTACGGACTTAATATTTGAATTAATTAAAATCACATAAAACCACGAAACTACGAAAGCCAAGACGCTTATGCGTATAAATCAAAATAAATGTCCAGTTAAAGAAGAGTTTGTCACCGTCACGAAACTGTCGATTAACGTCTCAAACATACACATTTTAGTAACGAAATTGTAAGTTAGACGTCATTTAAGTGACATTTAAATAGCGTTTTTATGTACATTTATTTTAGTTTTTACCCATGTAAGAACATAAAGACTAAGAGTCTGTTGTCCTACAAGTTATATAATTTCCTGAGAATTTAAGTTTTACTTATTCGAGCGATTTAGAAAAGTTTGACACTAAAACACTTTCACGTAGACAAAGCCTAGAGTCGACTGAAGTCAGTTATCTAAATTTTCAGTACTATTAGTGGAAGTGGGTCGAGGGACCCGATCACCTAACACCTGGTTTGCTGGGATTGATTGAGCGTTCCTGATATAGTGGCATGCTGAAAGTACTCGGAAACGTCGGTTTAAATTAGCGATTACCCACAATAAAATATCTCGTGTGGCTTGGTTACCATTATTTGTCATACTTTTTTTGTAATAATTATATATTACGTATCGAATATACGTTTACATTTTTCATAACTCATGTCCTATTTGCACACAAAATTGTAGCCAAACTATTCGTTCAGTCGAAGTTATGCCAAACAAACGGAACCCCTTTGACCTACCATCTCCATTGCATAACAAACAACCAGTTACTTACCGTAAGGTTCGTTCGCTTCTGTCTTCAAAGGCGCTGGTGTCAGGATGCCGGTACTTATCGTGGACATCATAATCACGACACAGTACCAAGTACTCATGGTTCTTAAGCCGCATCGGATCTATTCTAGTAGTCTTTCCGAAGAGACGCCGATATCTTCAATCCCATTTTGCTCCATTAAATAAATTGTTTTGTTTTCGTTGTTCTTTGTTCACGTCACCTGCAACAATGAATACGTTTATTACCTTCTGTAGAAGTTGCAGGACTAGTGTAATTTGTACCGAGAGAATTTATAATACAATACAAATTGAACACAAACTAAGTATACTAAAATAACGCCAGCATGGTGCTTGATGTTTATCATTCATTACAGTTGTTTACTCTTGCAACCCCCGTAGCCATTTACAATTTCTTGTGATTTTCTTCCCTCAATTTTGCATTAGGCTGATTACTTTATGAAAAACGTAAGACAAATTTAAGTTGTAAGGGTTTTTGACGTCACAGATTTTATCATGTGGAATAGAGTCGCATTAAATGAATTAAAGGAATCGGAGCAAGTATAACGTGCCATAGATTTTGTTCGCGTTAAAATTTAATTAATAAATTTAGGTAAGTTCGCTCATTCAGACCCAACTTTGCTCGAAGTTCGGAAAGAAATCTTCCTTTTAAAGTTTTACCCATAGCTAGGTATACCTGTGAACCACTGAAATAAGTCACGTTTAAATAAACCTTACAGACGCTAATTAAAAAATATATTCTTCAAAGTAATCCCTAATTAGGGTGTCCCATTGTAAACACGGAGTTTGTGAAATCTTGTACTTCTTTCACTCAGAAATTTGCATTTAAACAAAGCGGAGAATACGTTTTCAGAAAGATAATTTTTAATCATTTTCATTGAGGGACGAACCAAACCTTAATCAAAATGTATAAACATCTGTTGTTCTAATTCAAAGATTTCATTGTTAAAGTTAAGGTTAGTCTTTGTCATCCTAATTAAATTTAATATTTATAAAGGTAACAAAAGGGAAAGAAGATTACCAATCTTACATCTTTATCAGAAAACATCACACAAAATAATGAGGATGGTTGAAACATATTATTATGTTG
Source organism: Acleris literana (assembly GCA_946894065.1). Lineage (NCBI taxonomy): Eukaryota > Metazoa > Arthropoda > Insecta > Lepidoptera > Tortricidae > Acleris > Acleris literana. Next base: position 12,984,031 of record OX335680.1, read on the forward strand.
TAAAATAAAATTGTATTATTCAATAAAATCCAAGTATAATCCTGTAAAATTTTTGGAAGAACTCCAAGTTGGATAGTAAGTATAACTTCCAAAACTCTCTTGAGTTTTATATAATACTAGTTCAATAATACCTCAAAAAAAGATTTTTTGAGGTATTATTGAACTCATCCTCGCATAAACGGGTGAATCGGTGTGAAATATTTTTTTATCCCGGAAAAAATATGTAGATCCTGTAGATTTAAAGTAAACGAGTTTTATTTGGATACATTTTGCAGGAAAAATGTTGTTTATAAAATAAACACAATTACTAGCTCCTTGTGTTACATACGTATCAAACAAATCTGGCGCAAGAAATGCGTCGAAGTTCATTGCTTTCTTTATAGAAAGCATTCGACATGCTTTGCATGTGCTCCCCTCATGTCGCACGGTTTGTATTTTCTCGACAAACAGGCCCCAATCCTTATGCCACTCGAGATGAAGTTACATACGAGATATATCAAAAAATATACGCCGTTGACATTTCATATCGAATGAAACTTTATCATGGGTTGCACGAGCATTGGGGGGTGGGAGATATACGATAATAGGCTAAATCTTAGTGTGTTCCGAAATAGGTTACCAAAGTTATTATACGACTTCAGTTTTTGTACTCAGATGGGGCTTGAGATGTTTTTGCGTAACACCCTATAGGTATTTGTTTGGACTTTACTGATTACAACTACTAAATGTAAAAAATACACCCATGCAATTACTAAAATAAGAATGAACAAATTTACTATATTTAATATTATTCATACTACCTTACTTAACTATTTTTTTGTATTTAAGTTTGTCTGGATTACACTGGTGTATAAATATGAAGCACGATTAATCTATTTTCTACATCAGCCCTACATTAAATATTGTCTATAAAGACTATATTCTATAAAGACTAACTTTAGCGCAGTAATTATTATATCGGGTAGGCTCAGCCAGTAAAGGAAGAAAAAAACGTACCAAATGCGAGTTGGACTCGCACACCAAGGGTTCCGAACACGTTTCTTATATGGGGGTGGGGCTAAAATTTTAACTTTATTTTATTTTCATCACTTAGGTACTTGTTCTTATAGGGGCTAAAACACCCTTTTTTTTTGGTCAAGTCAAACTAGCGCATAGGGCACCTGTTGGTAAGAGGGATATGTGACCCATAGATATTTGCATTCTCAAGACAACAATCTTAAGACTGCCAATCCTGAGGACTAAGATGGAATGCCTCTAAATATACTAGTTAACTCACAAATATAGGCACAGTCTTGGACCCAAGCAGCTTGCGCATAGCAATAAACTTGCGGCTTGGGGCTAGACTCTGCGAACCTCATACTTGCGCGTGCGGGAAGGAAATGAGTGAGCATGGACGACATGGCCTTTCATGCTTCAGAAGTGCCGGCCGTTTGTACCGTCACGGCAAAATTAATGATCTGATCCGTCGTTCGCTTGCCACTGCCTCTGTACCAGCTGTCCTGGAACCTGCAGGATTGCATAGAGACGATGGCAAGCGACCAGACTGAGCTACATTGGTGCCGTGGAAACTAGGTAGGGCACTGGTGTGGGATGCGACGTGTGTTGGCACATTCGCCCTTTCCCACGTCCAGTCAACCCGTAATCGGGCCGGTGCAGCAGCTGATCAGGCCCAAACACTCAAGCGCCGCAAATATTCGTCATTATTAAATAATTACGAATTTGTGGCGCTTGCAGTGGAAACCATGGGACCTTGGTCAGCTGATATAAAAAGATTTATTAAGGCCCTGTCCTCTCGGCTCATAGAATCCTCCGGAGATCCTAGAGCTGGTGCTTACCTCTCCCAAAGGATTGGGCTAGCTATCCAGAGAGGTAATGCAGCCAGTGTCATGGGTACCATACCGCGAGCGGACCTGCTAGAGGGGGTGTTCTTTTTATAGTGGTGAATATTATTTATATATTTAATATTTGAGTAGCTTAGTTTAATTTTAATTTAAATACGTTTAGTTTTAATTTTTAATTGTATTAATGTTGAATTCTGTACTTAGTTGGATGTAAATAAAGTCTTTATTAGGTTAACTCACTGGTTGTCTTATTCTGTGATAATTTAATTGTCTAGATATTACAGTTCAAAATATAGAGCTCTGACACAGACGGACGGACAGCAGAGCCTTACTAATAATAGGGTCCAGTACGGAACTGTATAATGCCGAAAGGGAATCGTGATCAATTCGCATTATAATATTTTCTAAATAAAATGTGTTTAATGTTTCAGGTTGCTTGTTACACAATCTTTAGCTGAGAGAAGTTTGTTGCACGTAATACCTTTTGTTTTCTTTGTAGTCAGGATGAAAACAAGGCAATAGCGTAACTCGGATAGCTCGTTGCTCAGGTTGCCATCGTTACCGTATATCGGGGATGAAGCCTGTGTGTGTTTTGTCTTTTTCTCATTCTTATTATATTCTAGGATTTCGAGGCACGGGATGAAATTATTGTTGTTTTCTTATCGACTCATTTTCTCGGCACTCGACAAATACGTACCTAATTATGAGTATACTCGATGTTGGTCACGGCCCATTATAGTATGAAAACCATACCCAGGGAGTGCAGGAATTAAATAGGGCCGGAATTAAAGATACATGTGTATACTTTACAATGGTATATGTCGAATTAATGATAATAGTGGACGGCGATGTCAAGCAGTCAGTGAAGGAAAGCTTCACCTTGCCACTTGACAAAAGTCAACAGTCTTTTGTAGGATGCAATACGAGTATTGTGTTTTGGTACATACATAAATAATTCAAGTGTTTGTTATATTAATCGCTAGGTAAATCACCGGCGCAGAATAAGTTCAGGTAATGGGTGTTGTTCTCTACCTGCCCGACTAAATTATAAAGCAGCCCCTACGAAACACTTTTAGTACCACCCATCTGTTTAAGGGATGAAAACTATTTTATATCTTTATTATGATAAAAATATCTCGAGTGGGTTGGCTAAAAAATTCGGCCGAGGTCTGTGGTTAATTAAAAATTTATAAATTTATTTGTATTAAACATTGCACTCATGAGTTTCAAATGAATAAATATAATACCAACTGAAAGTATGAAGCCTATAGACGTCACTCGACTGAGTCACTTATATCAAAACCAGTTGTTATTCTAAAGAACTTTTTTATTTAAATATTACTGAAGTAACAATCAGCGAGTCCGACTTAGATGTAGCCAGCACGCTTCAAGCAGCGAACCCTTTGGGACATCTTCCCTCTTGGCAACAGAGGAAAGGTAAACTGCTTTTCATCATTCGCTATGGCAAACGTTCGCTCGGGGTTAGAAAACAATTATTGTGGCTAGTATGAGTCCATAGCAAACTCGGGTAACAACGATGGTTCGATACCATCGATCACTTATAGGTTTGGTTTCAGGGTGCTTGATAGGTTTTGTATTGACAGCGGTCATCGGTCGTTAGGAAATTAGGCTATAGGAAAGTTGAAAAGTTAAGCTGGATTAGTAATGATGAATGAGTGAACTAAAGATTTCTGGATGGTAGGGTACTGATGTGTTAATTTGCGCTTACTCCCAAAATACCACAATTTCAAAATACCAGACTAGTCTCTGTACCAGATTCTCAAAATACCAGCTTCAAAATATTAGGTAAATGATCAACAAAACCTTAATTTAAATGTTAAGTTAAGGATTCCAACATACTGAAAATGTGGTAATTTTAAATTCTGGTATTTCCACAATGAGCGGTAAGTGACTCAAATGATTTTAATTTTTCATTTACTGCTACATCAAAGGCAAGCTGTTTATCAAAAAGATGACCTAAACTCTACCATAGCATCAGAGATCGCAGATGGTTGAGCTACGCCATGTGAGCCTCGAGGAAAACACCTCATCATTGGCCGCGACTATGTGTTCTAGAAGGGGGTTTATGGCGCACGTTTGGTGGCCCGCGCTTACGGGTACATAATATGTTTACTCGGGAAACAACCTAATATTATTATCTAGTTACCAAGCTTTTGACCATTGGGGTGCGCATAGGAATATTTTTAAAAGTATGCGGTCTTTATTGAAACAAATACTGACGGCTTGCTTTCGAACTTATTTAGTTTTACCATAGCTAGGTGTGATATTAAAGGGTTTTGGTATGCTGAAACAACAATTGATTCCAGCTTTTGAGTTTTTTATTGTTAAGGAACTTTGTATGGGGGCTGTGAAGTTGAAGGTAACAGATAGCTGTCATATATCAGAACGAGACAGAAACTTATAAGATTTGGATGTTTAATGTCTAAATAAGAAAAAAAAGATAATTTTTAAAATATAATGTATTCAAAATTACAAAGTTTAATTGAATAGCACCTCACCATCCTCCAAAGTACCTAAGCAATTTATTTTTCGTTACATTCACACATATACCCCTAAAGATCTCTAGAAATCCCTTAAAGTAATAAGTTCGCCTTTGTAAATATTTTTATATTAATTGTATTGTTTCAGTTTTTCTTTTGTACACCAAGTGGTACAATCGAGTTTCTCTTCATAACATGTAACTAAAAAAATTGGGCCATCAAGGAGAGCACTATAGCAGCTTCAGGTAACTAATCACCTTAAAAAGACGGTGGAGCGGCGTGCGTGATATGAGATTGGAGTGTGCGACAGTGACATGCAACATTTATAATAATGCTGAGCATTCACGACCGCTCCAACAAGCCGAATGGAGCAGCGCCGCGCCAAAATCGATCCGTGAATGTCAAAACTGTAGCGTTTAAAAGTACTTGGCGCGGTCCGTAGGATTTCCAAATTGACGGAAACCCAGCGCGCGCCAACGTGCAATCCTAATGAAACTATCGTGAATGTCGAAATTCAACGATCGAACACGCCACGCCACCGCGCCAAGCCAAAAAGCGTCGTCGTGAATGCGTTCTCTGGCTGCCATTTTTGAAGTGGAATGTATCTGGCGTGGCGCTTGTGAATGTGGTCAAAATATTACGCCCATCCAGCTGTATAGGTACACTCCATCTGCCGCCTAGACAAAATGCGCGTCCATGAATGCCCAGCTTAATGCGCCGTCCATCACACTGCGCTCGCTCTACAAATTAGCCATCATGTACCGTCATGCAGGGTGTGACACGTTCCGCACTCAGTTCAGACTTTAGGTCGGCCATTCATGTGACTGCTTCAATTATCTTTAAACGGTTGGATTGTCAGTAGCGCATTTCTCGAGAGCATAACTTGCCATTGGCTCGGGGTGGGACATCATAATAGATTGTGTCAAAAAGGATCATATTTAAGGCAAAGGAGGTTTATCCAGGAATTCTATAGTAGAAGACCGAGCGTAGCATAGGATTAAAGCGATACCACCCAAGATGAAAATAATTTTGTTATCAAGTGACTAACAGTATACTCTTCTTGTATTCCCCAATGCAAAAATCTAAATTAAAGGCATTCAAAACATAAGACCAATGTTTATACTAAGATCTTTAACAAACTACAGGATAAAAACCACGGCAGACATCGCATACCTCCAGTCAATTCCATGGATACTTACGAAGCCGCTTTTGAGTGCTGGCCACTGCTTAGAAATATGCCGTTTTATAAATAAGCGTTGTTTAGAATTATCAAGACAGCCCTGCTTACGCATCGCCGGCTGTGTGGTAAAACTTTCATGTTTAAAGTAGGTACCTACATATAAACTGCTTAAGTAAATCAGAGCTGGGTAACGCAAAGGTCATGAGAAGAAATACTTTTTTTCTAATACCCGCGTTTGTGGCGTGAGTCATAAAACTTATAAATAGCAATCAAGTTTTTATAAATACTTTACATTGCGTTAGTTGCCCAACGCCTTGCACGCAAAGAAATGGTTACGATTAATATATTTTTAATGTTCATTAGCTGAGGTTAGTATAAAGTGTGTTACATATAGGTAACCTTATTTAATAAACCTATATTTAAGCGTATGGGTTTTATAATTTTGCAATAAATAAGCATAGTAATCAGGAGCATGAGCTGGTTATTCATAATTATGGCACTAGGTCAGTTTCCACAGGTAAATTTGATGTAGAAAATATCTAGGATAAATACTTAATTACTTGGTGATTCTATCGCCTCACTTTAAAAAAGTCTACCGTAGGTAGGTACCTACTTAAAAGTTTACGTGAAGAAATCCAACAGTAGAGAAATATACGTAGGTTTAAGAATGTTATCAAAAAACATAGTATGATTTATATTATATATATCCATGACTAGCAAGCTATACAGCTATATGTTAATAAATTAGCTTTATACTGCACATTTTTGTTTTAATTTCACTCATGCAAAAAAGAGAGACTTTCCCGCTGAAAAACTGTTATAACAGTTTTGCAGAGTTTTGATTATACACTGTACCATGTTGTTTCCACTAATAAATACAGTAAATTAATTAAAATGTGTGCTATTGTTGTTGTTTTTTCCTACATCATTTAAATGCGAATGCGAAAATGCGAGTTAGATGTATTTTGTTACAGCGTACATGCATGGCATCCCTTAAATTATAATAATTCATTAAAATATCAATTATTCTAAGCATAATTCATATTCTTTACGAAACTAGATATTTTTTAATTGTCTATTTACTTCACTGTGTTTAACTCCAATTTGAAAAAACCCCGACATACCGAAATTTCATCTAATCTCACTGCAAACGGCAGGACGTCGTAGTATGATTGCTCTCGAAAAGAATTCCAATTGAATACAAGAGACGAAATTAAATGAAGTTGGTTAGACTTTCTAAAAGGCAGCCAAGGAGTGAAGTTTGCCAAGTTCTTCCAACGCTGATTGCGGTCAAAGCAACTTCAAATTATTGTTTTATCGCTATTGAACAATTGTTCACTTTGTAGAGCTCTATTATTTCAGCACAAACGAGGTAGCTTGTTTAATGTTTCCTTGTTTAACTTAGTTTAACGAAGAATCGCTGCAAATACCATGTTTTTCAAGTAACACTTGCTTATATATATTTTACAGTATAAAATTTTATTACGAGAGTGGCTTTCAGTTTTGTACACGGATAAAGCTGTTATCCCACCATGACACATGTCGGCTTATTGTACCGTAAATGTCCAAAAATTGATTATTTCAGATTTGACGTAAAACAAATAAACTGTACGAAGCAGTGGATAATTTGATTAAAATGTCCGGCTCGGGGGGTATTCTGCTTCATTTTACTATATTATTAAAGAATAAAACAAGACTGTCGAAAACAGTTGTTGAGTTGACGCATACTGCTACTGCACTGCATCCATCAGTTTATATTTAAACGACAAGTAAAATAAGAGTAAATAACATATATTTTGGTATTAATTAAAGACATGATTCTAACCAAAGGCTATTATGTTTCAATACTACTCAACCACTGACGAAAAGAGTGAGATACAAATAAAAAGTAAAGTTTTAAATTCCTTATTATGCGTATCATTCCAGTTTATCATCTACACCTACATACTTATATAATATAAAGTAACTATGCTTTCCTGATGCGAAGTGTCACAGGGATAAGGAAATGGGAACAACCTAAAATCTAGAATTATTTAATTCCGAATTTGAAAATACCGAATTTCATAATTCCGAATTTTCACAATACCGAAAATATATAAGGCCGAATTATCAAAATCTCGAATTTTATATTATCGAATATGAAAATCTTTTTTACGAAAATTATAATTCCGAATATTTGAATTCCAAACAAACTAGATCGGTAATGTAAAATTCAGAGTTATAAAACTAACCACTTGAATTGAATTGAAGTATTATACTTGAATCAAGAGGTAGGTGCGATGACGAGGACATAACTAAATTTAGTCAAGCTCACCATGATAGGTTAGGTTAGGTTAGAGTTGCATCCAGGAGCTCCGTCGACTTTGTCGGACATGATATTTCTTACAGTTTTTGAGCATTATGCATGTTAAACATTATACACGGTATGAAGTATACAATATTTTATCAGGCGCTTATTTGAAATAAATAAACTTAGAGAATTCGGGCTGCAAAAATTTCGTGTTTATCAAATTCGGAATAAAATATTTCGAGATTATGTAGTGTACCCATTTGAAATGTTAAAGTTTGCATGACTTAATTATTAAGCTAAAACACAGAAATTAAAAAACATAATTCCTAACAACAATTTTTCTGAGTTACACAGGTTGTGCACAAAAAGTGCATAAAATAGCCATTTGTCTCAATTGTGCCAAGCCCGGTGGCACGTGATAAGTCATTAAGCCTTCCCTAATCAAGCCAACCGGGTGTATTAAACATAATAAAATAACAAACAGGGTTGTATTGCTTTCTGTCACGCGAGCTAAACCACCGCCCTAGTTTCAAAAGCATTAGGAATAATGAACCAAAATTGATCAATCACGATAAAACGAACTTTTAACATGCCTTAAGGTGCTTATGTAAACAGTAATTCTACTAAGTGTCAAATAATATGACTACGCAGAATCAGCTTTGGCATATGGCTGTTGAAAGCACAGTACATCTCAAAAGTGTAACTATTACACTTTATCTCCAAAATAGCCATAAAAATGCATCTTGTAAACGTAGATCTTCAGCAAGAAATTTTTTCATCTGCCCCCGTAAAAATAGAGCACAATTTCAATTTAATTTCTGAAACAAACTCTACTTTATTCAGCCAACTTTGGAGGAGTTCAAGAACAGAATCTGGCCTTCCCATTTTTAAGGAGGGCAGATGTCACTCTTACAACAATCTCTATTCGCTTACTGAAAAGAAATATCCAGGCAAAATGATAAATGGGTTTCCTCTTAGCACAGTTTTATAAAAGCCGATACGCGTGACATTTTTTTCTCGTTAGATACGTAAGCGGTAGAGATACGGTGCCGGCATTCACTATCGCAACATTAGTTGTGCTATGATGGGTACTCGTATCTGATGTTGTGTTGAGTGAGGGTATATGTGTTGCCATTGTAATATGTTGCAAGGTATGAATCTAGTACTAATAATGCTATACATAACTTCATAAAGGCTGATTATCGGGGCATATCGACATTACAAAAGTATTTTATTTCAAGATTCCTACGATGGCTTATTAGTTACCTATAAGGGTTGTAATGTGCAGATAGCTGCGGCTCTACCTGGCTTAACATAATGTGTAAACTCCATTATCTTACTTGTTTACTAAACAGTTTTATAACCTCAAAATACATATTTTCTGGCAAATGAAGCCAATTTTGCACATCATTATCCCGCTTTTACATCTTGGATTGTTTTCTTTATAAGGAAATATTTACTTTAGGCGAATAAGAAGCAATTTTAAGGTTATAAAAGTGTTTACTGTACAAGACAAGTAAAGATGGAATGGACTTTACTTATTAATTAGTGCTTCATAGAAATAAAGCCAATTGATGTTGATGATGATGATATCATCCTGTTATCTCTCATCAGGGACATAGGGCTTGCAAAAGGATTTTTACGATCGTGTTAGCCAAGTTGATGAAGCCTCTTTAGAATAAAGCCGATTAAGTGGCAAAATTTACCAAGTCCTACCCTGTTTTATATTTAATTTGCCTCCGCATCTATTGTTGACGTCACGATATATGTTTATGCGCTGTTTAATCGTAATTATGTTGTTGGCTAAGGCGCCAGCCACTCACACGTGACCTTTAAGTCTGACCTAATATCATAACTCAGTTAGTACCTAATGTCAATGCACTGAACATTTATAAACGTTTGTTTTTTTGTTACCAAAACAGAAAAGTAACAAATTTCAGTTTTAGCATTTTAGTACTACTATTTGCATTAATGGAACCCTAATGGCTTGCGTTTGTAAAAAATCTTGGCCATGGATAAGAATAATCAGCGGCGTTCATGCCATCAAAATCTTTACCAGTATTACTTATAAATGCGAAAGTTAATTTGTTTGTTTGTCCGTCTAAGAAAACTATTTCTAAGAACTCAGCAAGCCGTTATATTAATAATAGTTTATGATCCAGCTACCAGGCCTCTGTCCTAACCGCTAAGTATGTTACCTGCAGCCGACATAAGTCACCGGTTAATGTGCCCCGCACCTTGTCAGGTCCCTCGCTGGAATTTACGTAACGGATTTAGTGAACTTACCACGGATTTTAGTGGGATCTCTTTGATGCTTGAGGTTAAGTTTAGAGCTAAATGAGCATGACCGCATAATCCTTGGCTTTACCGTAACTAAGAAGGTATTATAGGTTAAAGCGGCAGCTATGATATTATAACGTTCGCAATTGATTGGCCTACAAGCGATTCATACAAAATGTTTCAAGAGAAGGTTAAAACCCTCAATAGTAGTTTACGTGACGGTTGCGTAATGACAGGCATTACAACATGAATATATATAAGAGATCACACGAGTGTTGTTAGCTCATTACGCAGAGTCTAGTACAATACTTTATCTACACACATATTATAAGTACTCTAAGATGGGTTCTGAAGCCGAAAGGCAAATGACCAGCATTACCTTACCTGTGGTAGTAGGTGACAGCCATGATAGCTGTAACGTAATTTTGAAATTACGTTATCGAACATTGTAAGGTAATGAGATCCAAAGGACAATGCCAAAAAAAAACCCAGCGCCGATTAAAATCAATTATATATGGTTAGGTAGAGCAAATCCAATAGGTCACAAATGTGTAATTGGTTTTCGAGAAAACAATCCCCAAGTATTAAAAATAACTATATGAAAAGCAATCTTTAAAAACCCGACTGCATTTTTTATACTGTCGTCGATATACCTACATATGTTAATAATTGTCATTTTGCCATTGTTGTTACTTCAATTTTAACAGTTTAGGTATCCTATGTCACCCGGGATGACGTAAGGATTCTAACGATACCTCACACATCTAAATCGGTCAAAGGATTTAGAAGTTATAGTGGAATAAAGAAACTCACATACATACATACATACAAACATGAACCCTGAAAACATTACACTCCTGCGGCATCCTCCATCGGCAGTCGTGTCAATTAACCTTTTAGTATGCAACTTAACGGAAAAAAGTGAACACCTTTTCTGATAAGTTGATTACACGAAGGTGAAATGTTATAATATAAAGTTATCTAATGTATAATCTCATTCATTGAGTATTCATTTGTACCTCAAATCAACTTTTATTTCAAGAAAATACTTTAGATATTACGAAACACGATAATAGTTCCTAACGAGGACGGCGCGTTGCCCTAGTTGGTAGTGAGCCTGCCTACGAAGCTAGCGGTCCCGGGTTCGATTCCCGGTAGTGGCAAATATTTCTGGGTCTTGGATGGTTTCTATGTATTTAAGTATATATTTCTCTAAGTATATCAGTATTTTTATCATAGCCTAGTACCCACAGTACAAGCCTTGAGGTTAGTTTGGGACTAGGTCAATTGGTGTGACATTTTCCCCTGATATTTATTTATTTATTAAATGAGGGCGGCACTGGATAGTCGGTGTTTGCTCGTTGTAGTCCCTAACGTATAAGCTAAGCTAGTCAGCTGAAGTAAACAATGATTTTAATGAACCTACGGCATTAATTATTTACGGAAGAGTAGTCTAACAAACGTCGATTATATATTTTAGTAAATGGAAAAACGCTTAAAACTTGTTAAAAAAAATTGTTTATTTTATATCCCGCTATGATATAATCTCTTATCGCAAAGCATTCTGTTAGAGCCATTTATTGAGTTACTTTGTAAATAAAACATCTTGCGAATAACGTGTTGTTACGATTATTTCTAAATAACTTTTTCTAAAATATTCTACTACATCAAATAAACCTAATTATATAATTATCCGTCACAACAAGCACATCATCTACATAGGTATTATTTTCTGACCACGCAAAGTTTTCACTTTTTTTAATACTTGGGGATTGTTTCCTTGAAAACAAATTATACATTTGTGACCTATTTAATATGCTCTACCTAACCCTATATGATTGATTTTAATCAACGCTGGGTTTTTGGTCCATATATTTTTTGGCATTGTCCTTTGGAACATCTTCTAAAATTAACAGCTGTCATCACCACAGGTAATGCTGGTCATTGCCTACGGGTTTTGAACTCACAATAGAGGACTTATGATATGAATGTAGATAAATATTCTTAATACGTAGTTATACAAACTTGTGAAGCTAATTATAAGCTTGTTGAAGTATGAAAGGATAATGAACGATAAATTATAGAATGGAGTCAGTCAGGAGTTTAGAAAACTTTTCCACTGAGAAATGTGCTCAGCGCCTCTATTCAAGACGGTAAAAACAATATCGCATTTGATCTGTTATCGTATTGTCAACGTTTTGATAGCTCTTATTTTCTTGACAGTAATGGCGGCTGACGTCATAACAATACCATAACAGGCAAACTACAATATCGTTTTTACCGCCTAGAATAGTGGCGCAGTTCATGTGGAAAATAGTTGTATATCCTCATTCTGCTTCCTCGTGAAAATAATATAGTTTTAACTAGCGTTTATAGAGTTTCACAACGATGATATTGCAATTTTTAATGGATTTACTTAATGTATGATGAAGACTTCGTGCGATTTATTTATGCTTAATAATATAATAATCGCTGTCGTAATTAAAATGTAGTTCTACGATATTTTTAAATTTAATTTTAAGTTCTAGAAAAAAGTCCCACGAAAAAAATGGGAGCACTTTTCTGACCCAATTAACATTTAACGGCGAGTAATGCACTCACTTAATTATTTTATATGTACCTACCTGAATTTACCCCTTTTCCATAGATATACATGCCAACATCACACCACAGTCATATCCATTCAAAGAAAACAAATAGATTAAAAAAAGACCTTATCAATATATCTAATTACGTAAATACATTCTCTCATAAAACATTCTCTTGACTGTATATTTTAATATTAAACACATAATGAAGTATAGGCAACAGATAAACCTTGAAGCCAAACAAAAATACAACTTTATTTGTACATGAAACATTTTCTAAATATGTATGCATTTTATACACTTAACTCAAAGAAACACGTATGTTATTTGTTTGCGTAATTTTATTTACGTTTTTCATATGCAATGTTTGCATTAAGTCCACTTGGGGAAATTTCAATCGCCTTGTCATGACAGGGGGATGATACGCACACGAGTCTAAGTACATGAGTACTGCAGGATCATGCGCCCATATCATTTCTATGAACTTAGCAGAGGTGACAGTCAAATAAAGATTTTCCATTCATACTTAGTCAACTCGGCTTTAGTCCTGATTAGCATCGCCTCAACTTAAACCCCTAAGGCCCGAAAAAAGATGCGTAACGCTATCGGAAACGATTTTCGAAAACTTACAAAGTGTATAGAATTGACATAAGCGCTTGACGCGACCATCCGACAATTTACGTCACTCCTATACATTTTCGATAACTACAGTAGCGGCATGGAGTGATGGCACTTTTGACGTTTGCTCGCTCATGAAGTTCCCTAAATATTGACAGCAAGTATAAAGGAACAGATGTCAAACTTCATTGTTGCAGGTGAGTGAGGTACATACTGCTGGGGCCGTAATTTACTGAAACGCATTTCATATTCGTAACTAGCTTCATCTTGAGGTTGTTTTTATTTGCTCGCACTCTAGCGTTCATCGTTTTAATCATAACTAACAAAAAACATGGAAAAAAACAATTTGCGTGATGATAACAAAGGACCGCTGACTGGTACAACAACGTATGACAATGAAGTCACTGCACTTTCACGTCACCGCCGCTGGAAAACTCGCATCCTAACTCTGAGTTAACGTGGTTTTATGATTATTTATTCACTCATTTATCAATAATTTCACATTTTGTATTTATTGACTCAATATTTCAAATTTCTGACAATGTCGTCTTCTTCTAAACACACAGTTTATTTCGAGAGTTTGATCATGAAATTTACGGCCTTTTATTCACATGCGTTATTTTTTTAATAAACTAAAAAAAATATACTTCTCGCACTTAACTGAAAGTTTACGATATTAAAATGGAGTGTTTCACAACACTAATTGTCAGCTATCAAAAGTGCCATCACTCGATGCCGCTACTGTATATGATCTGTATATCATGTCTAGAGCCACAGTATTCTTTATATGAAATTTCGTACTGGAACGCACACTAATTAACATCGTAGTGGCATCGCTTCGGCTAGTGACAGCCCGTGGTCATCTCGTTGTCACCGCGTTAACATCGGGTGGCGTTACTCCCACGCGGATTACACCCCCCTACCTCCCGCTCACTCACTATTGGAAGTACCTAGGCGGTCGTAACTTTGTAAAGTCATCAACTTGTCGTCGCGCCTCCGTAAGGTGCCGTTTAAACATTTTCACGGCAATGTATCGTTGGCAACTATGGCCGTCTTGCTCTATCATACCTACGAAGTGAGAGTAAGACCGCGTTAGTCGCCGGCAACACGTTGTCGTAAAAAGTTGATCGTTTACGAGGTGTGCCGCTTTGGTTACTTACTTGCATTTGGTAGTGATGCTTGGTTGACGGAGAGACGATGAGGTGAGGCAGTGCCGAGCTGAGACATGTGCGATAACCTAAACCAAGCCTGTGATACGCACGGGCACGCGGTCCTTACGAGCTGAGGGGTCAAGTTAAGCTCGTCGACTACCTATTCCTCGAGAGAACATCCCTGAGTAATGACAATTAATAGGTTATATACTCATGTTGAACTAGCGACTCACCCCGGCCTCGCTCGGGTGATAGGTATATTGTTTTAAATACTTGAACTACATATAATTAACAGTACTTGGAAGGCCGAGCGTCGCTCGGGATGAAAACGAAATTTCACGAAGATGACAACTTGACAGATCGATTTTTCGCCCCCGTAAACCCCTATATTTCAAATTTCATCGAAATCGTTGGAGCCGTTCCCGAGATTCAGATTATATATATACAAGAATTGCTCGTTTAAAGGTATTAGATATTCTTATTAAAAAATTGAATTAAAATCAACATTTAAGCAGTTATAAGAACTAACAGCTCAAATTAAATAAATAAGTACACAGAAAGCATCCAAAACTGAAATAAATATTCAAGCTCATGACACGAATATTCACTAGTTATATGGTGCTAGTCTAGCCGTCGAATCTTTGTAAAATGAGTCAAACCACATACAAATTGCTTGCAATTAGCCTATATACCGGCTTACAAGCAGGCCCTTAATATGCAGAGTCTCGGAGGGACTTCCCACCGGAACAGAGGAGACTTTGACAGATGTATTACAGTGTTTAACAAACAGATTAGGTAAACTGACTGCATCTGATTATCACTAGATTCTGCCTGCGACCTCGTCCGTGTGGAGTGTTATTGGCCATTTTATGGGAAGTAGGTATAATTTCGGGATAGGCTATGTTAATCCAAGATATTATAAGCTATCTCCATTCCAACTTATTCTTGAAATGTGCAGTCGAATACATAATATAAACACGCTTTTCAAACAAGCTGGAAAATTATTTATCCTTTTTAGGGTTCCGTACCAAAATTGTAAAAAAGGAACCCTTATTGTGAGACTTCGTTGTCTGTCTGTCTGTCTGTTTGTATGTCACAGCAGTTTTTCTCAGAAACTATACAAGCTATCGATTTGAAATTTGGCATAGTTGTATGACTTGCTTGCCCGGATCTATTTTTAGTAAAAAAAGTACGAAATTATTTTTCTAAGTATTTGTTAAGGGGTCCAGAATGGGGGGTTGAAAAATAAAAGTTATTTGATTACAGCAAACGGGGTGTCCTATGAAAGGGCTCAGTCTGCACATTTCGAAACTATTTTTTTTATAATTTTTTGGGACGTAATTTTTGTTTTATAGGCAAAAATGTACAAAAAAATGACCGTTCCCCCCCCTTATCTCCGAAGTTTATGGACCAAAAAAATCTGAAAAAATCCTGATTTAAATATAATTACTTATATTTTACAGGAAAAATAAAATGAAGTTGTCAAACTTTACAGTTTTGGAAAAATTATCAAAAAACTTTAAAAATCTGTATTAAAATTTAGGGTAGTCAAAATGAGCCTTATTGCATAAATAATAAAGTTCATAACAAAGTAAGTATCTTTTTTTGCTTTTTCCAACCATATTATCTTAAATACGGAACCCTCGGTGCGCGAGTCCGACTCGCACTTGACCGGTTTTTTTTCATAGCCTATATGAGTGCTGGACAAAGGCCTCTCCCCTTGATCTCCATGTGTCCCTATTAACTTATTATAAATAATTTACATACTTAAATGTCAGGTTGGTTGTGTCTATATTGTTAAAGTGTACCTTTTCTATTTCCTCCTGAGCAAAACTAAGGAAAAATTACAAAACAGTAAGTTACATGGTGATTAGACAAAGTGTACTGACCAAATTGTGGGCGTAAGAGGCTGCACATGCAATAAGGCAAAAAAAAATAGCTGCGTGATGTCTATAAAATTACCGTGCGCGCTTCAAAGAGTTCAATTAATTAAAAATAAAAGTACATAATGTATGAATTGAATTACTAAAACCTAGCTAAGGAGCATACCTAAAGGTACTTCAAAAACCTGGCGGAAGTTTCAGACAAAAATTATATTGTTACTCGTCTAAAAAACTACTTTACTTGAAATAAGATCACGTCAAGGGCTTGTTTCATGTAAAATATTAGCTGATAATATTGTATAAATTTGATAACATTATTCGAAATATTGAAATAATTTTAGTTTTCTGCATATAACTTAATATTAAGTAATATTATGATGTGGTCCATGTTAGGCATTTCACCTTTCAACAACGTACCTACTGAATGTAGAGGTTATACCTATAGGCGCAGACCTAACGTTTGGTATGTAGAGAAACGGATAACGCTACCCAAGTACATTGGCGAGACACTTGGCTAAGCGAGACATTTGTAGGTGGCCGGAGGTGGTTATAGACTGGCGGCCAAGATTAGGTCATACTCATACGACCAGTGGGCAGACCACAAGCTCGCTCGTCTGATGACATTTGGAAAAATATGGATGACCTTAACACAAGACCGGTCAGAGTGGCGTGATGATGAAGAGGTTTTTACCCTGCAGTGCGAGGATGTGGGTTGAAGTAATGATGATGATGATTGTAAACAGAAACAGGCCCCAGTAACGTTACTTGTTGTGATCATAGAGTTACCATAAAAATGAAACCTTGAGTGAAAAATACCCCTAACAATTTTAATTTAACATATTATAATAGTTTTAGAAACAGATACTTGCCTTACAATAATAATCGGCAACCCACTACTTGGTAAACACTACCTATAATCGGCAACTCGTATCGATACTAATTAGTTTCCAGTTCAGTACGAGTAGAGTAGCTATACATAGCCTATAACTTCTATTTATACCAGACGATTAATCACGATTTCTGTGAAATGTTCAAGACACGTCCTTTGGTGGCTATACAGACCAACCCAAAGCCGGCAACTGGCAAGCCATTCATACTGCTTTTATGCAAATAGAGAAGAGTATGCTATCAACATAAAAAGCATTGGAACAAAATTCGTTGATTATCCGTGACATTTGCGCAACGAAGTCAAACTACCTTTTATGCGATGTCGAAAGGATCTTGTTGTTACTCTTGCATATAGACAAACAATATTTTTCAATGACAATACGCGGATAGATTTTGTTCGCTCATTCCCGAAATAATAGTATATCAAAATAGGTACCAAACTGCTTTTTACCGGCAGGCCTATTGCCTAACTGGTTTAGCACTTTAGATGTGAAAGCGAAACAAGCGAACAGATAAAGTTACTTTTACATTTATAATATTAGTATGGGTTTTACATATTTTGTACTCATCAAATATCAAATTTTAAGATGAAATTACCAAATCTATCTGCATATTCCATGTTGTGAACAAACGTAATAATAATTGAAGTTCGTTGACAGTTATGTGAACAGAATTATTGAAATTTTGAATAGTTGGGGAAATATTATTTACAGCGATGAATGTTATCTATTGGACCGGCTTATCTTTTATATTTCAATAGGGAAGGGTAAGTAGGGTAATAGCGAGATCCGAGAACGATGTGGATTGAAAGAAAATGTAGTGACAAAGATCGAAAAGGGAATAAGGGCCGTTGTCCATGAAAATACATGTAGTTAAGGATTAACATTAACAACGGTAACTTTCCTTTCTTCCAGAAAGCCACGCTGCAACTCTGCACTCTGCACTTTGCAAATCCACGATAATGTAAAGTGCAGAGTAAACGTGTTCCAGAAAACACTCTGCGTAATTTGCTAACTCTGCAAAGATTCTGATCCTAAAAGATACTTTGCAGATCCACAAATCCGCATTTTGTATTTGACTTCAAAGTTGAAGAGGCAGAGGCAAAGTCAAATCAATTGTCTTGTGGAAGAGAAATACTTTGCAAATCCACAAATCCACACTCTGCATTTAACTCTGCCTCTTCAACTTTGCAATAGCTTTGTGGAACAGAAATACTTTTGAAGAGTGGGATTTGTGGAGTGCAGAGTTAGGTACAGAGTGGCTTTCTGGAACGGGTCCATATCACATTCAATAACCGAAGCAGTTTCAATATTTACTTTTTGGCCATAACAATTAATTGGCTTATTAACTTTTTTTACCAGCAGCAGCAGCAGCAGCAGCAGTTTTGAAATTTATTTAGGCAAGAAAAAATATCTTCACGATGTTAAGCCTAAAAAATGTTGTCGGTCCGTATTATGGGACTCTGATATTTGAAAGTAAAACGAAGCCACTCAACAAAAGTTAATGTATGTTTCAACGATACGGAAACTCTTTACAATAAAATATGTATGATTCGTATTTTGCTCTCAATTCTAGTGAATAATCGTACTTGATTCGCAGCGTTCTATAGTTGATTGTGAGACTGCTGTGTTTACATTAACATACTCCATCCACCGAGCTCGCTACGTATCGTACTGCTAGATCAAAATAGTAGTAACTCAAAATACAACTGTATTTTAAAATCAACTTTAATACAACTTCTATGAACTTGAAACAAAACTAGCAAGGATTTTGTGTTGATACTGTTTTTAACTATATAGCAGTCCGGTATACTGATGCGTTAGAGCTAGCTGCATTACGCTCGCAATCAGCAATGCAATACAATTTACACTATTAAAATTTAATCATTATCATCAAAATCATCATTCAGTGGTGGTAGGACCTCGTGCAGGGTCCGTCCGGATCGCTACCACCATCTTATACGTTAGTTAGTTCACCGGAATACATGAGCCAAACAGCAGTATTTGCACTCATGTATTCCGGTGTGGGGACAATGGTGAAATTAAAAGCATATAGAAGCATTCCACCTAAATTGGCAACGCATTTGTAGTCTTAGGATTACAGTCTTGTAATTGTAGTCTGGATAGTGCGGGTCCAGATCCTTTTACCATAAGGTGGCCTGTGTTTTCGTTTGCCTTCTTCTTGTCATTAAAAAAATATATTTAAAAATCAAAAGGATTAAGGCAGGATTAGACAGGGTCAATTACTGACTCCAATATCAGGCTAGGCAGTGCTCATCCTGTACTGATATAGGGTAAATCGAATTAGAGTTTGACGCGACAGCAGCGACAAATCAAATCAAATTGTCCTAATTAATTTACACTAGAAGTCAGTATCGAGTCACTCAGCACTGACTTGCCTCGAAATTGGATTCAGTAATTGACCCTGTCTAAACCTGCCTTATCTGCCTGTGAGGGCTCTTATTCCATCTCTCCATTTAAAACGATCTTGCGCTGCTTCACAAGTTTCCTGCAAAACGTGCCAAGGGACTCTGATACTTGATGCACTGCGAAGCCATTATGTTTTAGGACGCGCTCATTTGCGCTCACCAAGCCCACTCTTGGTCAGATGAGATCAGTCTTTGATATATGGTCCGTCTAGAATCCCGTAATAACCATTTACCGTTCAGTAGGTATTTGTGATCAGTTTTGGCCAAAAGATGACCCGTGAAATGTTGATTCAAACATTTGATTTTTTTACTTTACCTACGTACCTAGGTTAACTGTTACTAAATCGAACGTAAAATTTTGCAGTACTTTTAAAGATATTTGCAAATATTCGTGACTATTACTCGAACACGAGTTCTTGATTCTTGATCAGCCAGCGGTTGTGGAACTTTAATATCATCTACCTGAAGGCAGTTACAACATTATTAACTTTAGTTTTAAAAAATCTGTATACTTAATGGGTTTTATCATGGCTTCAGCTAGCTTTCTATTTTAAAAGCTTTGCTCTAAGGATTTCAATTATTCCCTCGCAACTGGTTTTTGTTTTACATTATTAATGACTTGGAAAGAAAATCCGTCAACACCACAATTTATGATTGAAGCTTACAATTTTCTCAAAAAGATTTGTACTTAAACACATTATGAAGCTGTGATGGTAGGCTTACGCCAACGTTATACCTACAAAACTATCGACGCCATTAAAATTTCAAAGATGCGGTTTTAAGTGTAGTGGTAAAATTAACATAAAACGAAATTGACGCACACACGTCACGTTTTCGTTTTGTATTAAATACATACAGTCACGCTTCTTTCCCGTATTAGGTTTTGTAATAATTTCAGTAGAAATCTCAACGCCACTCTTAACCATACATGTAGATGTGCGTGGCGTTGACTGTAAGCATTAGCTAAGTTTTTGCAAGTTGACGGCATTATTTGTGGCTATTTTGCGTGGTGGGTTAATGGGTTGATCTTCTAACTAGATTAACTCTTATGAAAAGCTTCCAGAGAGCTTCGGTCTTAATGATGACTGACCGACAAAATGATGTTTTTCATTATTTACGGTCAAGTTGGTCAGTTGGATTTGTGATTGGATTCATTAGTTTGTAAGATTTTACTAATTAAATTACTTCCTAAAATCGGCCAACAAAAATTGCAGTTTATGAAAGCGGAAAATATAGAATGTATTTACAACAATTATGGTATTTATATAAGCCAGGGATTTTCGGCTATTGCCTATTACTGAGTTAAGCTAAATATTATGGCAGGGATATGTCTTATTAAGTTAAAAAGAGGGCTCTTTATTCGTTGTTTCTTTACGTAGTGTTATTTGTGTTGAGAAGAAACGAAGCAAAATGTAAATGTCAACGGGAATCTTGTTTATGCGAATGTTAACCCTGTTTACGTGCTCCCTTTTTTGGGTCCCGTTCGTCAGTTCGTTCACATTTAAAGGGTTAATCTGCTCCGGTGTTATTCACACAACATTGATGTTCCGTATGCAAGTTATAATGGAGGTTTTCGCTTGAGAATGTTATCGCTTCTTGCTTGTCATCAAGTCAAACTTTTTTAGGTCAAGATATTCGATTTTCTTTCTAAAGTGATCAATCGTATAAGCAAAACTTTTCTCATCGTGACTCTCCGATAATACGTCCTTAAGAGAATTTTTTAAAGCTTCTTTATTTTGGCAGTTATAGAACCCTTATCTCGAGTATAGGTACGTTACGCTTCACCAGTACGAGCGAACATGTGACGAAAAGTAACATGGAACAAAAGGGGGAGAAGAGATTAGATCAAAATAAATGTATATACGGGCGTAATTTCATTGCGAGCCCCATTCTTGCACCATGTGTTACAGCATGGGAGTTGACAAAATTAATTCACATTTCTTTGAATGGATACTGATTTAGCAAAAAGGTTTTATGAAGTCGTAGAAAATTCCAATGTGACTTGTAAAACGAATCGATGATATTTTTAATTGAACAAGTGTGAATAAAATTTATGGACTGGAAATTAATATTTAATGATGCTCCATAATGATGAATGTGTATAATTATACACATTTTCGTACCTAATAAACATTTCTAATAGCGAATTCATAACATATACCTAGGTATCAAAGGTTACCCCGGGTAATATGACTGACTTATTTTATTAAAATTCATACGACCTCGTAACTGACGTTAAACCCTCTAATTAGTAAGTACTTTGGTCCTAAAGGGTATTAATTTATGAGAAAGAAGTCTACTCTAAGTGGTCGACGTTTTCCGTCAACATTTTCATTTTAAATGTGGAAATACAATATTTGTTGAATAAAGAAACTTATAATTAATTTCACACTCCTTTTTTCCACGGGATGGGCATACATTTACATGACAAAAAAGTTAACAAAAGCCCTTCTCTTAAAATAGGGCACGTTTTATTCAAACGTTGTCGTAGCGTTAATTTTTGTTATGAGTTAATAAGGAAACCGCGTAGGTACGCGTAATTTGCGTATGAAATTAAAAATAAAAGAAGAGTAAAATGAAATGAACTTTTATACGATAAATATTTAAGTTGTAAAAGTCTGCTCTGAAATGAGTTTAACACAATGTCTAGCTAAAGTGTTAATAAAGTCTAGTTAGTTGGAAATATTTTAACGCTCGCAGCAGCAGATACGATCTTAACACAAAGTTAACATAATATTTACAAGTAAATGTTTTTATGATGTGGAATGGAAAAGGTAAACGAACTCAGGTTTTGTTGTAAAATTGTAATGTTGATTCTAAACGCTTTTGAGTTAATTTCGGCGTTGTATTTTTCTTAAAAACACGAAAATTACACTTGGAAATTACAAGTATACACTTTTTAAGTACAAGCCTTTCACTTTGGCTCACGTATTTCTCGCTTGCGTATCAATCTTTCTCATACTTCTATCATCAGATTCATCAGCTAATTATCGAACAAAAAAATCGTTCTTCTAAATGTTAATTTAGGCAGTTATTTTACCTTGTCTAAAAAACATTTCCCTACATTGAGTCATTATTTTAATGAAAGTTAACTCTTCCTATTTTGTGAAAATTACACATATTGATATGACCAAGGGAAATAACCTTGTAATATCATTTTGGAACATCACAGCAGCCACGCTACCAAAAAAGTAGTTGATGTCAGTAAACCAGTACAGTCAAGGACTTTAATTGTTATGCCACTATGGAACCCTGTCGCATAACGTTAATTTATTCATTTAAGCGTAATTTCTGTCATGTGGTTTGACGCTGTCATTATGACAGGGTTCCATAGTGGCATAACAATTAAAGTCCTTGACTGTACCAACGACACAAGTTTTAACATCGTCAATACAAAGTTGTTTTTTCTTGAACAGTTTATTTGGATGGCATAACATTGTGGAATAAGAAAACTATTTGTTTCTGAAGGAATTTCATTTGTCGATGTTGTTCGTCGGAACTGTCTCCTGGCTTATGCTTGGTTGATTTTATTCAATCAGCATTCTTGAGTAACAGATATTGGCAGTTGGTTGGAAGTGTACCTAATCAGATTGCTGTTTTGCCCTTTTCGTGCTCGTAAAATTTTGCTTGTAACTTTAGTTTTCGAAACCAAGTTACAACATAAAACAACATTTCTACTATAATAAAGTTACAAATAAATTACATTACTATGGTACTATAATCGTTAACCTTATAAAACATCAATATCTAAGTGTTAAAGTCACCTCACATGAGCTTGTTTCAGAGCGAATTACAATTTGACGAGCCAATTTTCATAAAATTTACTAAACATGTCTTGAAAATAAAAGCTTTGAAATAACTCCCTGGCGACGGTTTACCCCTCTATACATTAGACGATTACAAGAGACAAACATAAAGACAAGATGTATACAGCAAACGCACAATACTTAGCTAAAGAGTGCTTGTGATATGCTTTGTCTTTATCTGTCATTGTGAAATTTCCATTTGACGGAAAGGGGCAACACAAACTTAACCAAAAGAGGTTTATAGTTCTTTAAAGAATAAGGAAGAAGACTTCAACACTAACATTTTAACCCTTTTTCTGGTGAAAAAGTTTAAAATCTCGTTTTCTCAGATTATTATTAACTCAAGAGATTTATTTCCACTACGTAAACAACTTTTATGAAATAATAATACCTGTTTACAGTTTTGGCAACACAAAACGATTTGTTATTCTCAAAGTGCACTAAGGACGAACAACATGAAAGAAACATACTTACTATCTTTATTTCCTCACAACACTTGAACCTAGGAACCCTGGTAATACAGAGTAACAACCGCGGTTGCCAATGCGATGCCTGCTTCACCTAGTTCCTTTCATAGCTCACTGGAGTTTGGAGTCCCGCCATGTAATAACTTCGAGGGGTGAAAGGAGGCAGCGTGTTGTGGAACAAGCTTTTGTACAGACAATTGGAAGTGTCCCAAAGACAGGTGACGGTGAGTTGAGATATTAAAAGCGGGATTTATTTGCTCTAAGTGGTTCCAGCCAGTTTCCAGGAATATTTAAGGGACTCTTTGACACTTTTTATTTAGTGAATTTTTGTTGTTAAATTTGCCTTAAACGGGTTAGAAGTTGAAGAGTTTAACTATTTAACAACTTGCTTTCTAAAAGCACAAACCCGTGCTCTCAAACGAGCCAGCTTATTTGATTCGGGACGCTAAGAGTAATTTGCATGTTTAAGAGTCATACTATACTATGAAATACCTCTATAATACTAAACTCCTGAACTAAGCTAGATAACTAAACGTGAAAGTTTCAGCAAGGTTGAGTTTCAGTAAGTGATAGGCATTATAAATTTTGATTAATAACAGACAAGTAAGTATACTTAACGAAGATGTGACTCTAAATCCTCCGCATGTTACTCACGAGTAAGATAAGAAGCCTTTTGCTTCCTTTTTAAACGTCTTCAAAAAAGGAGGAGGTTCCATGTTCCACTCTATGTATTTTTTTTATGTATTTTCGGTTCACTGATTTCTCCGTCAATTGTGGACCGCTTTAACCCTATACTTGGCAAGACATTTTTTTCTGAAATGTTGTTGATTTTTTTTATGAATCGTGTTTTTTGGGGTCTGAATATGGCTGAAAAAATAATATAAAAAATCCATCGTTTATAATTTGTGTTTTATTGAATGTATCTTTAAATGCACACCGCCATGTCTGCCCTTGTAAATAAAAAGGACGCAAGTGCAAATTGATAGTCAAAGCAAATAGAACCCAATGTCTTAAGAAATAAGGTCACTAATACATTCGCGATTCTATGAGACATACGCCCTTTTTTCTAATGGGGGCAGATGTGGTCACAAATGTACATAGAAAAGTATATGTATCCAGGGAGAAACACCGTCATAAAATGAGAACTCACAAAAATATTTTTAATATTACTTATCAAAAATAAATAAATGAAAATAGGCCTATTTAAAAGATAAAAAACTATTATTTGACTTGCTCAGCAGTTAACGTAACTAAAATCTGTATTTAATGTGACATTTTGAGCTTTTGCTTTATTTTTATAACCTTATTACAGCCATAAGTAACGTTAGATTAAATGTTAATATCAGTAATTCTTTTTATTTAGGACATATTCACTAAGAAATGAAAAAAATACATAATTACTACTTTAAAGTGCTCCAACTTTATTAGATTATGGTATTTCTTATTTCCGAGTCTTAGACCTATGACTAAATAAACCACGTAAGTCACTATAAAGGCATTGATACGCGAAAAAAAAAACATGTGAATAACTTCTTTCGCAAATTATTCCTAAAAGATAGATCTATGTATAATTTTCAGTAATTATGAGGGAATATAACTTTTTGGTGCATTTTCCCGCTTTTTGTCTGCTTCGCTGCAGCGTAAGCAAATACATTTGCGTGGACGATCTATACATAACTTAAAAATAGATTTTTCTAAAGTGTTAAGCTTTCGCCCTTGAAGATTAGACAAAGAACACTCTAGCCTTCTTCGGAAAATATTTTTAGATGGTCTAATTAGTTCAAGAGGTTCAAAGCTAGCCTTGAATTTGAGAGACAGAAGTCGCCGTCGACCAACTGCAGTCAGCGCAGTAAATGATACGGATGACTGAAATGCTAGCGCGAGAAGATCAAAAAACCGCATTCAAGACCATGAAAAAGCGGGGCAGTTAGTTTGTTGGTGTTTTTTCCACCTCATAGGAACATTTTGACAAGAATAAACATTTATGTCAATGGATGCTACATAGGCTTTCCGGAACGGTAAAAGAAGACCCGTGTGTATATACCCTTACAAATATAATAGGTCAAGATTAGGATAAGTCTAGGGTTAGACTAGGCTTTCTAAAATTTAATGGCGAGAAAAATAGGCTTTTGTCTAACAGTATGATTCGAGAAACATGAAAGCATTATCAATATGGATGTTTTCAGACACCTGGTTGCAAATTTAACAGTAAAACACTCTGAACATAGGTTGACAATGGTACCAGCTCGGTATTAAGACGCCAAATTTTGAAATATAAAGAATAACTAACAGTGTATACCAACAAAAATAGGATTAAAATTAGTTTTTGTTAATCCGGAAATTGGCTGTGTATCCATAAAGATACATAGCTAAAGTATAGCGTACCGGAAAATGTATCTTTAAAGATACATAGCAGGATGAACCATACTTAATGGTGTAGCTGGCGGCGGTGTGCATTTATAGGTACAATGCATAAATCCTACGTTAGAGGTCATTGTTATGTTGTTTTGATATACCAAGATAGCTATTGTGGATTGGAAATATACTTACTTATACCGCAATAACGATAAATTAGCATTACTGAAGCAAAAAATTCATAACATTAATTATTTTTATGAAACGATGCGTAAACGCAGGTTTTCGTTCCGTTATTTTGCGTGCTACTGTCAAAATGGATTAACCTAGTAGTACAAAATAATATTACTCCGACTTATTGGAATATCAGTTAAAATAATGCGCGTTAAAAATAATTGCTAAGTCCTTAATTTACTCTCTAGATTTTTTAAAAGAGTAACGTGCATAAAAATGCACAATGTCAAGTATAGGGTTAAAACATAACTTTTTTGGTTTGATAGAGTATACTTCCGAGGTGGTCCCATTGTCACCAAATCTGAATCTGATGAGGGGATTTGTGAGGAATTGAGGGAACTTCTCAAATATTATAGCGATTTTAGTAACAAGTCCAGCATTTGCATTCAGAAAGTATCATTTGGTGAAGTGGAAATGATGATGAAAACCAGAGATGGCCACCGGAACGTCAACGGAACCTATTTCGAGAGGCGATAAGATATCTCGATTAACATAGTTGAGCGACTATAAAAATTAACATTTAATTGTTTAAATATGACTATGAGTTTCCCGCGGCATTGCTTGCGGCGAGCTTTAAATGTCTTAAAGTTGCATATCAACTAAGAAGTGGGACTACCATAACAGCTTATTATGATCCCTAAAAAGTATAAGATAAAAAAATGTTTAAAAAAAACTAAGACCCGCCTGTTAAAACGCATAAAATAACTTCTTTCAAAAGGGCAGGTCCAACTGAAGTCAGCTTTTGGTTAAAAATATTGTGAGTCGCCGACTTCAGTTGGACTGACTTATTACTTGCCCTTTTAAAAGAAGTTATTTTTGCGATTTTGAAGGCGGTTTTTTGTTTTTTAATGAATTAACGTAATACCTGTGCTGAAATTGAAACGAAAGGCCAATTTGTGCGTCAAAACCTTCGTAATTACAAAACCGCGAGCGTGTAACTCTGACGAACGAGTGCGTACTTCACTAGCTAGGTGGATTGTGGCCGCTCTAGGCGGACAAACTACGCGCGGCAAACCAGGTCACATTATTATTAAGTACCAAGTCTAACAAAAAGCAAGCTTCAAAAATCCAACTACCCCTACAGCATCATGACTGAGGAGGTTCTATTGAAGCCTATGATACTCATTCAGTGATTACCAAACGATACCCCACACTTTAAAATCCGTCAAGTTTAACTTAAAGGATTGTTAAGATAGGGTCACAATGAAACATGGATATACAGGGTGCCTCTGAGCTTGGGGCTTTAAATGCATGGATCGTTTCTACTCCTGAAACGGAACTTCTTTTGTTCTGTAAGTTGTTAAAAATATGTCCAACTTAAATTATAATTTTATCATACGTGTTAAATGTAATTTTCAATGTATGCGATCCAATTCTCGTTTAGCCCTCGTATCAAGATGTCACCCTCGTACCATGAGATAGTGATTATTATGGCCATGATTTAATACACTTATTTTTAATTAGACTTTAACATCAATTAGCTATCTAAACTTAAGTTATTGTTTAATGTTGCAGAACGAAAGTAGTTCAGTTTAGTGAGTAAAATGGATCGTTGCATTTAAAGCCTGATGCACCGATCAGGCTTTAAATGCAACGATGGCAGAGAGATCTGAGGCACCGTGTATACATGGCAAAAAAATCTGACTATTGTTAAATGATAAAATTACACCAATTACATTACTCTAAATACAATCGCTGAAGTTTACAAATAAAATTGTCTGGGGTCATTGAAAAGTGTTTACGGGAGTGCCAAAGACGAGATAGGTGGTAGTGATCTCTTTGCTTTCTCTTAATGCCAAGAGGGGCTGCCGGAAAGTATTTTAAAGTATTTTTTTCTTAATTCCACATTTCTCAGGAAATAACTAATTATTTTGTTGCAAAACTTTCAGTCACGGCGTTAATTGAAACGGAAGAGGGTTAGATAATCTTAAAAAAGTAACGTCATGTTTTTGAAACCATAGTTATATTACTTGAGATACAGTCACCAGCATTGGGCACAAATATATCTTACATCATCCACGCAGTCAAAAAGACAGGACATATGGGTTGTCTTGCCTATTTTAATATAGTTGATTGAAATAACTACTTTACTTTTTACGCTTTACGTAAGCAAATGAAACGGTTAGAGCTTTGGTTACTTCTGCTGAGAACGATTTAAACAGGCACTAATTCTACTAAATACTCGATTGTTCTCCGTTTAGTTTTAACTTGAGCCTTTTTATTATGAAGCAATGTGGTTGGTGGCTCCAGTAGAACTATTTTTATTTTAAATTTTATCTTATCTTCGTTAGCCTCGCTTGTGCACAGGGGTGTTAGCATAATTTTTCTGCGACTTCCTTGTCGCTCAATTTATCTTTCGCTTATTAGCCCGCAAGGAAAGAGACTAAGTAAGCGACAAACGAGTTAATTCAAATTGTGCTAAATATACAGAACGGTCACAGCAGAAACGACAGGGTAATCAGGGTTTACTTCATTTTATTGCACAAATTATTTAGCGTACGAATAAAAACATAATGTATTGAATAAGATTTTTAAATTAACATTTGTAAAGATATGCTTTTTTCTATAAGGGATCTCTATCAGCTAACCTAAAACGAGGACAAATCAGAGAGTCTCTAACCCCTTTGGTGCTAACGTAGAACACATACCAAAGCAGGTACAAAAACCCTTACATTATTTTTGTTATAAGCATTCGAAAATGTTCCTAAAATGTTTTTTTAATGCCCACGTTTTTATTCTAATCACGTAGATGGCAAACACGAATAACGTTTTAAACTAGGTACATTTTCTGAAATTTTAATACAATTCGAGTAAAGAGGGGACGTCTGCAATAACGGTTTTACTACGTACAGCGACTCCGAAATATTAACATAAATATTTTCATTTTGGTATATATTTCAAGAAACTACAAAGCTACAAAGCTAAACGAAAAGGTCGTCAAATTTAATTGCGTAATTTAATAATGAAACATTAATAAAGTTAATTTTAGCCGCACGTCGACAAAATATCAAGTAGGTAGACATTTCGCTTGTTTTTCAGGAAAACAGATCAAAGGAACGTTTTCGGTTTTAATTTAATTTAAATCGGCATTTCCTTCTCAAGAAAGACTTTAATATAAATATTCAGTTTCACTTGATGAAAATATTTAATTGTGAAAAATTCACCTTTTGTTCTCGCGTAATAAATAAATAATGTCTTGAGATTTCAAGACATTATTGCGTGCCTTCTCCTTGCCATAAAAAATATTTATGTATAAAAAAATATCCTTATTTTGTCTTAAATGTGTTTTTACCTACAGTCCTTATTGGTACCAAATTCGGTTTCTGTACCACCTGGATCTCTGTTTATTATAATTTAAACAGTTGAAGGCTGTTTTTAAGCATAGTGGTGTAGCCAACTTTACTAATGATTGTGTGTGATATCAGCAGTGATCGGAATAGGTAGAGTATATTTACCTAAAGTTTGCAAAAGGACATAATATAGAGTGGTTATAACTGGGTGAAATATTATTTAATTTTTATTTCATTCCGGATTTACTGTATTTTTCTGGAACTAGTAAATGTAGTAGCAAGGAAGTCTCCAGTTTATGCCTCTGTTCTACGAAGTTTAGGTAAATATACTCCACCTATTATTTAGATACTGAAAAGAAATGAGTTACAGGCCCCTTTTATCACAAAATAACATAAAATATCCCATACCGTAAGTAAATATTACGTATATTTAGCTTTAAAATACCGGAATTCCAGAATTCAATAAAGATAAATTAATATTTTATCCGGTTGTAACCACTCTATATTATGTCCTTTT
This sequence comes from Acleris literana, assembly GCA_946894065.1. Taxonomy (NCBI): domain Eukaryota; kingdom Metazoa; phylum Arthropoda; class Insecta; order Lepidoptera; family Tortricidae; genus Acleris; species Acleris literana. Next base: position 13,014,348 of record OX335680.1, read on the forward strand.
GTGAACTTTAGGTAAATATACTCTATCTATTCCGATCACTGGATATCAGTTGCAATCGACATCGATTTGTACATGTGTACGCACACATACGCAAGTGTGCGTGTTCACAGGGTGTTTGTTTAACACAAGCTCTTAAAGACCTCAATAATACACTTCACAGTGTTTGTCTTTATAAACATGAGAGAGGTACCCCGTTTCCTCTTCTTTTCTCTTTCCGGTCGTGATTCCATTCGGCCTCTACTATCGCAGAGCATTTTTCACCTCAGATGGGTTTTAAGGGTTTCTTTACAACTACGTAAGTACCTTTGCCATATAACTACGTAAAAGGAAAGATAATGGTTTTTTTGTGTACTTGCTTCTATTTTTTATATTTTGATTATATGTATATGAAAATGAAAGCCCAGTCATAAAATGTATTTTTTGAAAAGTAAAGCTTCTTTGCTAATGTTTTTCTATGGCAGACTGACCAAGAAGTGCGCGATATTTTACAATCAACCAACAAACAACCACCTTAGGTACAATTTGGAACTCTACATACATACATACATACATAAACTCACGCCTTCGTTCCCAGAGTGGGGTAGGCAGAGCTACAGAATTACAAACATCTCTAAAAACTTGTTGATAATTCTATAACCACAATTTGCACAATTAGGCTAAGATGTTTACCAGCGTATTAGTGACAGGTTGCAAGCCCATCGCCTAACAGTACTACAAGCCTTTATTCCCTTAGTCTTCTCTTACGACATCCACGGGAAGACATGGAGTGGCACTATTCTAACTCGGCAACCACACGAGCCATTCGAACTCTACTAATGTAAAATATTTACCCTTATCTGGCTTAATTCTTTTTTCGAAATACACTTTGCATTTAACATGATCGCAGAAATACTTTTAGTCAAATGATAATTTTCCGTATAGGTATATATAAAGATAATACTTGGCATAACTATCTTGTTTAATACCCTTATACCATTTCGCGTAGGCTATTAGTAGCTTAAACACTGAAGTTGCCCAACTATTAGGCAATCCAATTACACGAAGCTTACACATCCAATACGGGTGTAATTATATATCTGTGTTACCAACAACCAATTTTATAAATGGGCGTTTTCAGAAAAAGTTGTTGGTGACGTTAGAGGAATTCCACTTAAAAAAATATTTTAGTTTAGTTTAGAATGTAGTAATATCGATAGTATATTACATAAGCAGCATAAAAATACTAAATTTATAACAAAATAATTACTATTTCAGTAAATAATCGCAATTTGATTTCGTCTCTGCTCGTAAGAAGTTCCATTACGCCACTCATTTTAGAACGGGTTTTAAAGAAAACTAGAAAGGTTCGAAATGTTCTGAAGCGTTATTGATAAAACTTGATCTATAAAGTCTATTAAAAATAATAATTATTAATCATATTATTACAAAACAATGAAGTTTTATGACAAAACCATTCCTTAACGCTACCTTTCAGTACTTTTTACTATATATTAATGTCTTTGGAGCGAAGAATGCGTAATATTATTTCAAAATATTAAACAATATAGAATTATTAGTTAAATAGAATGTGTTTAACAATAATAACTTCTTAATATCTTTGATAGATTATTAAATATTTAAGAAATTCAATCGCAATAACGGGACAGTGACGTATAGTGAAACTCGAAATGGCGTTTAGGAACTATAAGACTACGTTCATATTGCGATGTTTTTATACTTATTTTAACAAGTAATCTCATGAGATCGTTAAAACATCAGTCATTCTTAACAAACTTCAAAAAAAGGAGGAGTTTCTCAATTCGTTTTTAATGAAGTAATTTTTTGCTTTTGTGAAGGGGGGTTTTTTTTTTCTTTTAGTTTTAAATCAATTAATTAGGAACTAATAACATAAGATTTTAGGAGTTTAATAATTACACATTTTAAATTTGGTGTCAAGCTGCTTTATTTGAAATATCAAGGTACATTGCAAATTCATTTGTTCAGGTAAAATAAAATAATTGGCATTTTCTCAATAAAATAATCAAATAATCATTATCCCTTTATGAAACGAGCTTTCGAATTCTATTACGTCACTTTTAGTTGTATTAACGCGACCGTGGCGGTAATAGAGGAGTCGTATCCATGCCATTCAAACATTCAGATTAAATTACAAATAAACTACCTATTGAACTTGCTTTAAATATTACTTTTGATTCCGAATCAGCATTAAATAACAAATATATCATTTGAAAAAATCAAATTCACAGGATTGTCTTACCTTGTCAAAATTGGTGTCGTATGATGGAAGCTATTTTTGGTACAGAGGCCACGCGACCACTCTCAACACATATCACGGACAAACTGCTGTCATTTTAAACCAAATGACGACTAACATAGACTAAAAATGCTGCCATAATTCTGAATTTTCATGTATTGTGGTGTTTTATTGCCAGGAACATATTAAAAAAGGCGGTCGCGTATGCGGGAAGTTCCACATGCGCTATTTCGCGGGACAGAACAAAACCTGTATTTTTCAAATCAATTTCTATGTAAACGTATTGGTTTTAAACAGTCTTATTTAGTATTTTTTATCTAATTCCGAATTTAGCGTGGAGGGTGAAGGACACATCAAAACAGGCCCTCTTTTTTTCTTATTTTGGCTTTATTTTAAATTTAACATAGATAATTTTGCATATTTCTAGTGTATTTCTGAAGTTAATCAGTTATTTAATCTAAAAAAAAAACATTTGATATGACTTCTTTACATTCGAATAATCAGCCATGAAAGTGATGAGACACGACTTTTTTCAACCAACAACTTTTTCTGAAAACGCCCATATAGACAGATTGTCTTACGATAAAATAACAATTTTATCTCACATTAATAATTATCTTGGTGTTTGATAAATTAGGGTACTAAGAGAAAGATAATTAAGCACTTTAAATTGCTTGATCTTTTGTTAAGATATTATCAAATCTAAACAAAAGATTATATCGTCGGTCGGTGATACTCTAAACCGCGTAACAACCAATTTTAATAAGGAGCAAAATGCACCTTACTGACTTACTGAGTAAGGTGCATTTTGCTCTTTATTGAATTCGTTACTTACGCGGTTTAGCAATATTACCGACGATATATCATGTTCTCAATATCGTTCAACAATTAATTATTCATCTATTGATTGTACTTATCATTTTACCTACCGCCAAGCAGCGGTGTTCGCATTTTTTGTACGGTGTGGGTATAAAATTACCGACAAAATTACTAGCCAAGTCATTGACTTATATATTATTGAAATCATTGCCTTGAGGCCTTCCGTCTTAGTCCTCCGAGTTGTTAACGCAGTGGCACTCTTGACATTTTAGTATAAATTTCACCAAACGATAAATGTGAATCGGCAGTTAGTTCATACATTTTGACAGCTGTTAACATTAAGTTGAAGTAACCATCAGGTGGCATTAAACAAAATATCAAATGATACTTTTTAAACCGTCATTTAAGTAGGTACATTCATTTAAGATTGTGGTTAGCAACTAACCTATAACATGACCTACTCAGAAAATGACTTACCTAGTACATGACCTACTCAGAAAATGACTTACCTAGAACATGACCTACACAGAAAATGACTTACCTAGAACATGACCTATTCAGAAAATGACTAACCTAGAACATGACCTACGCAGAAAATGACTTACCTATAACATAACCTACTCAGAAAATGTCTTAAAAAGAAAACGACCTAAGTCAGCCAAAGGCATTTATCGGACATATAAAAGGCAAAAGTCACTTTATTGCGGTGACTGGGATCTACCCCTGAACCACAAATGCTATCACTTGTACCCAAGTCACAAATTACCAGAGATAACACTAAGTTTCCAGTTTTATATTATGGAGTGCAAGTCCTAAAGTCAAAGCAGAATGGAGAAGGCCACAATGTATCACCAGGATAAAAAAGGTACTCGTACTTACGCATTGCGTGCGGTAATATATGACGGGGATTTAAGGTAATCGTTACAAATAAATTTAGGAAGACAGCTACGAAATATACCAATGCGGTAGTAAAAATTCTTCCGATTATTTTTACACGGTGATAATCTGATTAGCTTTGAAGCGTCAGGTTACTTTGAAGATAGTTTGTCAGACCAGATCTTTTTTGGTTTCTGGGGGCTGATTTTTGACTTTCGAGCGCTCGAAAATTTCACTCGGAAGTGAGCAAAATCTGTGAAACCGTCTTTTTGAAATTACGTGAGATAGAAAATTTGAAAACGAGTGATTCACACCATTTGTTTTCAATTCTACTGCTCGTATTTCAAAAAACGGTTTCGAAGATTTTGGTCACTTCCGAGTGAAACTTTCGAGCGTTCGAAAGTCAAAAACCGGCTCCCTGTAGTGACACTAAATATGTCTGTCTGTATGTAACAGTTATGCACTTTAAATCTATTAATATCACAACGTTTAAACTTCGTAAACATGTAGATATCCTGAGCCCAAGTACCTAAATTAAATTTATTAACGCAGAGTAGAGGTACAAAATTATTACTTTATTTACATCCAACTAAGTACAGAATTCAACATTAATACAATTAAAAATTAAAACTAAACGTAAGTATTTAAATTCAAATTAAAATTAAACTAAGCTACTCAAATATTAAAGATATAAATAATAATCACATAAAGATATAAATTATTACTTGTATTTAAACTACATCGTGTCATTAGAATAGTTTTTGAAACACCATTAATGTTTATGTAATTATAAATTTTTCATGGTTCACGGGTTATTGAGATAATTTTCTTTAAATCTTTTTTTAATCATATTTGATGCTCTTGCCCGATTTTTTAACACTCGTTTATTAGCTCGCTTTTTTGTGTGTATGTTTGTTTCTCAGTTCGTTACATTTTTTAAAACGATTCTAAATTATCTTCCCGAGACTTGAAATTTTAAACAATGGAGTTAATACTACAAAAAAAACCGTTTGAGAGACAGAGACAGTTCATATATTATTATGTTAATTCACTTAAAAGTTTTACCGCACTTATATAAATCATATTTTAAAACCACGCTATGTACTCCGGATATAAGAAAACATCCAAAGCCTTGGCAGGTTTTAAAAGGTTTTAGGTTTTAATTTGTATTTTTTAGCTTTTCCATGTTATCTACCGATCTATCTGGGGTTTTTTCAACAAAATTGTAAGTATTAAAAAAGGCAACCATGAAACTGAGGCCAAAGAAAAAAGGCATTTATTTTTCTTGCAAACGACCCAGACAATTAAGCAAGGAACATTGAATTTAAATATTCAATAAAAATATGAAAAACCGACAATATCCGCAGGGGACATTACGTTCCACAAAGTGCCTACGTTAATTTTTCGAGTTCCTATAGAGTAATCTTCTCTGTTACTAACTGGCTGTGTTTTTATTACTTACTAAAAACGGGAGCCAGTTGTTTCCAATATTTTTTTATTCATATTGTTATTGTTGACACAATGATTGATTGTCATATTTTTTATATTGCCGGAACGGTAAACATTTCAGATTTTTTTAAATATCTAGCTTGTAGACAAGGCTAGGAATGGTTTGGTTTGGTTTATAGAAATCCTAAAATTGATTGAGAATTCTGTTTCTTAAAAAAATATGTTATGATTTGCGATAATTATGCCCTAAAACACATTATGAATAAAAATAATAATGGAAGACGATATAGACCCACAAAAAACACATGTCATTAATGCATTCAATTCTGCAACCGATCGATCCGCCCTAGCTTCGCTCCAGTTTAAATAAAATATATTAGATAGGTTTCATGTAGCTTTTTATAAGTTCAGGTTTTTTTAAATTGTTTCATTTTTTAAATTTAGTTTCCGATATCACCATACAATCAACGAAACAAACTATAATTTTACCTCTTTATAATAAGCACTTTTTTCAACCATGTCCACCATGTCCAAACGTTACAAAATGCATGTTAAAACAAGTCACTTTAAAATTTTGCTTCGATCAAAGTTCTTCTTACAGACCTCAAATAAATCGTGAGGTTTTTAGTCAACGAATAAATTGTCAATAAACGATCGGTTGTGCAGTGATCGGAATAGGTAGAGTATATTTACCTTAAGTTCGCAAAAGGACATAATATAGAGTGGTTACCACCGGGTGAAATATTAATTAATTATTATTGAATTCCGGATTTCCGGTATTTTTCTGGTACTAGTAAAGGTAGTCGCAAGGAAGTCTCCAATGACTCTGTTTAGGTAAATATACTACACCTATTACATAATTAGATATAAGGAATGAGTGACAGACCCCTTTTATCACAAACTAACATAAAATATCCTATACCGTGAGTAAATATTACGTATATTTAGCATTAAAAATACCGGAAATCCGGAATTCTATGAAATTAAATTAATATTTCACCGGGCTTTAACCACTCTATACATATATTATGTCCTTTTGCGAACTTTAGGTAAATATACTCTACCTATTCCGATCACTGGTTGTAACATAAAACCTTTTTTTCTTACCTTTTCAGGCCCACTATACAACGAAATTTGTCAATGGAATATGAAGCGGATTGTCTTTATTATTAGTTATACAAACAAAAGAAATCCCACTTTACGCCCTTTGCACTAGATCTTTATTTCAATGGTCGTAGGTATGTGTTATTTTTAGAACAAGGGGTCTTAGAAGGTTAATTAAAAATTACGCACAAAAATAGTAATTAAGTTGAATTTATCTTAAAATGTGTTTGATGTTTATTTAGGTTTCGTCTCTAATTCAGTGTTAACTTTCTCGAAATTGAAAGTTTTAATTAAGTCATGTCAAGAGAATTTCACAAACTAAAAAGAGAAATCAGAGCTTTCGCATAAATAATGTTTCGTCAAAATTAGTTTTCTTAGGCTCCGTCTTTTGTTTAGTCAATCAAATTTCACACAAAAATAAAAAAGCGCTATGATAGTTTCTCTAAAGTTTTTACTTAACCGTATAAATTTCAAAACCTTGTATCTTGCCTTACTTTAATTATTGCCAAAAACGTGTGGTTTATTCTACTCTGGCTTTACACCTATTTATCGTATTGGAATGTTATTTTAGCTCTTATTAACTCGACAGTAATGAAAACCGAGTTTAAAACAATAGATGAAAATAAAGTAAAAACAATGAAGAATATGGGTCAAGGATTTTTTTTTGATAGAAACGCAACGACCCTACTGAGATGCCCTAAAACTGGGGCCTAAGCAAACACGGTAAAATCCGTTTCAGTTGACAGCAGGAAGCTAAAAACTCCAAAAAAGAGAGAAAATATTTTTGTACGCCATACAAATTATAGCTTCTAAAACCACATATGTATAGGTACAATACCTACATACTTGTAGATACCATAATCACGATAACGATAAGTAATTTAAATGGTAAAAATATCAACATGATTTTTATAATAGGGCACATGAAAAGATTGGTTATGCAGCACGGAAGTAAAGAGGAAAAAATGTACAAGAAAAAGAAAGAAAACTTTTTCCATTAAAGCGCCATGTTGTACGAACAGGTAATCCAACGTTTCAGTTTTTCTAAGTATTTATTTTCTTCTTCATTTTCATATTTGTGATGTATCTCTCGTTTAGTAACAAAGATATATTATTGTGTTAACATTCTTGTCAGACGCCAGCAATTCTGTTTTCTGGATCAACACGATTTTAAATTGTTGGCACGTAGTTACTGTTTATTTTGTTTTTATTTGTGTTTTGTAAGAAATAGTATCTAAAGACCCCAGACAAGAACCAGCGACCACACCAATAAGTATGTAAGAAAACTAATTACAATCCTATTGTAAAGATATCAGCGCTCAGAAAATTCCATGATTTTTTAGTATAGTCTGCGATACGATATTGTCTGCGAGCCAATATTACTGGTGATTTATTTTCAGCTATGCTATTATAAGGATGTATATTCTCATCGCGAACAGGCACTACAACCTAGGGACTACAACGAAATTGAAACTTATGAATTTACTGCAATGCCTTATGACTTGTCTGTAGCACCAAAAGTGTTTAGGTAACAAAATGATGACTTGGGCAATTCCACGATAATGTAACGAAAGTTGCCATTTCAATGCGTGTTTTTTTTACTTTTAAGGCTAATATTTTTCTAAATATAAATTTATATACGTATATATGAACTCTTCCATTTTGCAACATAAGTAAAAAAACAAGCAGAATGCTAGAAATTGGTAACTTACGTTACTTTCTGCCATGGAATTGCCCGAAGGAAGTTATCACAATTTTAAGACGACAAGAGTATATTTAGAGTTTTTGGTAATTCTGTACCTTTGCCTACCCCACCCTGGGAATGAATTTGTATTTTTTATCTTTACTAGTTCTTGTATGTACAAGAGGCTTTTAAACGAGAACACACTGTGATGTTTCTCGCCGGACAGCTGTTTCATACAATATTCATTTTACTTATGTTGTCCGGCAGCATGAGCATGTCATGCTCGCTCAAAGGTCTTTGCTTATGGCGGCGTCGTTGATCAGGTAGCCACTTTCCCGAACACATGGTTGAGAGAGGCGATGGCTGAGATACGCGTCATACTCGTGAACGGGTGCTGTTTGTGGGGTCCGGTCTGTTCACGTGTGCAAGGACTTGTTGTTCAATTAATTATTATAGTTTTGACGAAGAGACCTCGTCGTGTTGTTCTCATATTCATTATTTTTAGTTTAGGTTTATTGACCATTGTAATAAGTTTATTTTTGGTAGTTTTAAGAATTTATTATTTATTACTTATTGCCTTATTATTGCTTAATGTAATTTACTTTTAAGTACTACAACAATGTTTTATGATTGAAAAAATGACCTTCTGCTGGAGTTTTTTGCGGCGCTTCTTCTCCGCAATGATGGTCTTGTCCGAAGCGCTGGTAGATTCACTCTATATTACCGACGTGTAAAAGAGCCCTCATGTGGCCTATTCGCTGAATAAATATTTTGAATTTAAAATTTTGAATTTTTGAAGGCGTGATTTTATGTATTTAGACGACATTAATTAATGGCCGTTGAGAAGGAACACGCCACATCAACTACTTAGAACTGTTGGGAGCGTTTTTGGGGCTAAAGAGCAGCAAATAAAAATGAATAGATAATACTACTACTATCAGCTACATTAATCACATGGGTAATTCAATTCCCGTACGTGAATGATTTAAGTAGGCTGATTTGGTAATGGTGCGAATTGCGAAACATATACTCATCTAACCTAAATATGAAAGAGAATCGAACTGACAAATGGTCTCAAAGGACTAATCCCCATACCGAAAGGGAATCCAATCATCTTTTCAGACCATCGTTAGTTCATTCGGACAACCCGAAATAGATCTCTTTGCATGATGATCCTGTGCGAATGCCAATGCGCTACGTTTGTATTTTGGTTCCAAAAACCAGACGATTTTGCCATTGATGCATTCACAATCGATTGGAGTACTAATTTAGTCCATGCGTTTATACCGTTCGCTTAAATATTAAAATGTATATGAAAGATTATTGATGACAAAGCATACAGCATTCTGTTTATTCCGTACTGGCCTTCCAAGCCTTGGTACCCTCTGTTACAAAGCCTTGTTCTCAGATATTTTATTTTTTACCCGAGAAAAGCATTACTTCAGTCTTATTTGCAGACGGCGATCCCACCGTTTGCACTCCAGGATTACCCTGGCTGCCGCGATGTTATCAGCACGGCCTTCTCCCGCCGTGGCGTCCCATCGGAAGCAATGCCGACAATTTAAGCCTCTCTTTCGGAAAACACAATAAAACAATGTGTTCTTTAAACTGGTGGGAGGTTTGTGAATGCAATATAGCATCGCATATCGCATTTTACTGAAGCAACTACGATATTGTAGCGCATCGAGCATATTTGCGGAATCTCGCGTACCTGACTACTTCGTTATTAGGAGACTGCGCATTGCGTCTTTCTGGATCCGTGACAGATCATTTAATAATAAGATTCTCCGCACTTTGTCCAAGCGCTTGGACAAAGTGCGGAGAGGACTGTCGGATCCGTTTATTAGTCATCCGTGCACCGCGACCATAATAATAGTGACGTAGGTTTAATATAATGTTATATTGTTTTATATTTATTGCTACAAATTTCCTTTGCTTTACTGGTTTTTACGTATACTATACTTACAGTAATTCTGTTTCTATAGTTTGTGATATGACAAGGGTACTGCCTAAAAAAGATTTTATTCATATTATTTTATTATTAGCATTTAATGCATATGGTAAAACGAACGATTTGAAGTAAGATTACGGGTTAATCTCAAAAATATACAATTTTGAATTGTGCCTTTATTGCATCCGTTAGGCGAGTTCTACACAAATCCATCGGGTCGATTGCCTGATCACTTCAGCACGTAAGTACCTACGATAAAGCGATTTAGGCAGACTTTCGTTAACCTGTTAGGCATAGGTACTTGTTCTTAGCTCTTGAACTACAAAGTAAATACGTAAGTACCTACGATAAAGCGATTTAGGCAGACTTTCGTTAACCTGTTAGGCATAGGTACTTGTTCTTAGCTCTTGAACTACAAAGTAAATACATATATTAATATCGTAAACGTGCATGGCCGACCAATTTCACTGTTAATTGGACGCGTTCATCCTTTATTTACATACAACGCGACGAATCGACGATATTTTCGAATACAAAGTGGGCCAACATTGAGTTAAACGAACTTGAATGACGGTATTGTTTACCGATGGTTCTGTACTTACGCCTTTCTTTTTTCGCGGAAAATGATGTTTAATTTTTGTTTTTACTAGGATTTCTGTTCCACTCGGTAAAATCATATTACCTTTGATATGTAGTACAGTTATATAAGTTGCAAAATGTACCTTGTTGCCTTGCGTGTTAAGGTGTATTTTGCATCTTATTTAATTTGTTATGCGGTATTGCAGTTTCACCCACGATATGGTTTTACGCAACGCAACAAAACTTTTATAGTCACTATAATTTATATACAAACCAAAACTGTTTTAATTTTACCAAAATTCCAAAAATAACACTTGGTTATTCCAAATTCACCTTTATTTTACTATGGATTACGGTGCGGAACTATTTTTTGAAAATAATTAAATATAACAGACAATTACTACATAATTTCAATTAGTCACGCGCCTCACCGGTTGAACATTATTATATTAAAATTAATAAATGGGTGTCTGTTGAATATGTTTAAGTGATTCACACGTTTATGATTATTCACATCTTTTTCAAAACTAATCGGTTAGAACTTTCATTTAAAAGCAAACATCGAAATTTCATCTAAATTTCGCCATCATAAAGTCCCAAATTCAACAAACGGTTTTTGGAAACGGACCAAGTTCAAATATTGGAACCAAATAATGTTAGCGGTTGGCTCGGTAACGTAACTACTTAAATCAGAAGCTGTACAATAAGTTCCTTGACTTCTTACTTAAATAAATAAACAAGAAAATTGGCAAATGGAAACAGGATTGTTATCCTTTATAGCTAAATTTATTTCCACAGCTTTATCAAAACCAAGCATTAAAAATTAAATAATTATGTTCCTTCCTCTTGCGGCTGACAGCCTTTTTGGTTCAAATATTTAAATATTTTATTAATTAAATTCAATTTGCTTTAATAAATATCGCTACTTAACGCTATGAACCTCAAAAATGACAGTCAAATTTAAACAAAATATCTTATTTAATTTCATGCAAAGTTTAATGGTGATGCTTTTAAAATTGCCAAAGGAAAAATTCATGGAAATTTGTTGGTAATTTAAAAGCGTTTTTCCCAAAGGTAATGTTCACATTTTAAGTAAAGTATGTGGCAAAAGAACGTGAAAATAATGTTGCCATATTTTCAGTTATTGATTAGCTGCGGTAGTAAATTAAATGAAGCTCTTTTACATGTTTTTTTATGCATTTTCAACTAATACAAATTCGAAGATGTTTAACTCAGGTTTGGAACAACAATAACAAGACGTTAGATATGTCAACTAAGATGTTAGTTGAGTCACTAAAGAACTTGCTGTTGTTAGTATAATAAGCTTTGGTTGATATAACTAATATCATAACTATTGTATTCGACTACGGGAATAAAGGCTTGTAGTACTGTTACGCGATGGGCTTGCAACCTGTCACTAATACACTGGTAAACATCTTAGCCTAATTGTGCAAAATGTGGTTACAGAATTATCAACAAGTTTTTAAAGTGGTTGGTAATTCTGTCGCTCTGCCTATCCCACTCTGGGAATAAAAGCGTGAGTTTATGTATGTATATATTGTATTCATTTTATTCCAACTAAGAATAGATCTCTCTTGGTTGGCTCTCATTTTTTTGAGTAGATCATTAATAATTAGGAGGTCTAGATTACCTACTCGATATTTTAGCGGTTAACTTTAAACAATGCGTTTTATGGCCATAACATAACTTATACCAAAGGAGCGTCCCTACGGAAAGCATCGGCGTCGAATATTTGAGTGGTGTGGACGTTGAGCCTAGCGTTACAAAGCTTACACACCACTCGATGTTCGACACCGAATGCTCATTACACGCGAATGCTCTCAGTGGGGAACGCTCCTTTGCTGGTTTAAGTTTATGTCAGGACTTAAATCAATGAATATCACCCAACATTTAAACTTCCTTTGTTATGAAGCTGAACTATACATTGAACCAGATGACTCTACGCTTTTATTAACTCACATACATAAAAATACACCGGTAAAAATCTTAGCCTGATTGTGTAAAATTAAGGTACCTACAGAATTAACAACAACTTTTTAGAGTTGTTGATAATTCTGTAACTCTGCCTACCTCACTCTGGGAATGAAGGCGTGAGTGTAAGGATGTATGTATTAAAAATAAAGTGAGGAGCCCCGTAAAACAAAACATTTCACTAGTTGTCTCTCAATTTTCCAGCGTATTTTTTACCCTGCAAGTTTTAACGTAGTGATAGATTTCCCGAGGGTATAATTTTTCTAGCCCAGTGTCGCGGTTTTATTCGAGGCAATAATGCTATATGCGGTTGATAAACACTTTAACTCGAAGAGTGTAAACAAACCGTACAATAGACCCTGTCGTAATAACTTTTTGGGTCCGGAATCCTTTCGAACAATTGCCGTATTCCAACATAGCCCGGAAGGCGAAACAGCTTTAGGGTAGTGCCGTTAAAGTTGTTTTCTGTGTTAACAGCTCTGTTAAGTGGTAACGTAGTTTTCTATTCATGTATTTTATCCGTCAGTTCGTAATAAGGGACTGAAATAAATAAGGCCGGTCGAACAATTATAGAAACCAGTTTTAATGTTGTATTTTTTTGTATAAATTATGATCATCTGCTACGTGACAAATAAAGTTCAGGCAGTTGAATATTTTCTTCTTTGGTTGTTTTTTTCTTAATCATAAAAACATATACAAGTGTAGATGCTCATGCGTAATTAGCCATCTGAAAATTTAATTTCACTGGCTTTACATATTTTGTATGCAAAAGAAGTTTGTTTTAATAATACACCAAAATTAAATTTCTATGATTAAATATATTATAAAGAAACGAACGAAATCAAAGTTTTAAATCATATTTCTTGGTTTCCGTCCAAGGAAATTATAGATCTCAATCTTTGAATAGGTACTTAAATCGAAAAATTTAAGTTTATCAACGCATTTCAAACAAAATTTGGCAGGTTCAGTAACCAGAAAAAACTTTTTTTTTCTCCATTTCGTCCCGTCGCGATTATTATTATAAATGATACGAATTCTGCTAAATGGTAAAGATGTACGAGTTTTTTAATCAGCCTAATAATTTAGTCTAAAATATCATGAGATTTTGGCGTAGCAAACTACAGTGCTACAATATGCGCGTAAGCTACGCTGGGTAGGATAGGATCTACAGAATAGCTGAGCGAATGTGCTACAGTTTCTGTAAAATCGAGTCACAATCTAATTTTTAAACAAAATTATCACACTATCTACGTAATTCCTTTAAACTTAAGAAACATTAGCAAGAACAGAAAAAAATATATTTATATACATTATAAAATATTAAACATTGATACGACTTACTTACGTAATAATGCGTGGTGCCATAGCAGTACTTATTTTGATCGTATAATCGCTCACGCTCTTCCAAAAATTACTATCAGCCGGTCATCTCGGTATAAATATTAAAATATCACAATATGCATAATTAAATAATTAATATTAAAGTAACCTTAAATACAAAACTTATGTATGTTTAAAAAAATACATATTACGTTAGTGATGAATACTTTTTATTTTTATTTATTTTTTATTAAAGATCCAAATAAAACATTTATCGCAGAGTTTCTAATTTGAAAGACTACAAAAGTGACAGAGGCGTGTGAGTAGTCAGCGAGTTCGGAGTAAAGAGCTACTATTGAATGCAGGTTCTATAAAGAACCGCTAGGTCAAGTTTTGATCAAGTGTCAAATAATGCCATTTGGGCTGACATGTTACCAGCGGGTCTTTACAAAACCGGGTCTTAATAACTTAATTCCAATTATTTACAACTATGACAATCAAAAAATGTAATCCAAGTTAATACAGTCATGATATAAAGAACTTTTTTACACGTCTTATTGATTTAGGGTTGGAGAGATATAAATCTTGTATGTTTTTTGGGAATTCATTAATTACTTTGGGTAAGATATAGTGGTATGTTCTCATACCATACACGTTTTTATATGAAGGAAGCACAAACTTTCCCGTCTTGGCTAAGTTTCTTAATTTACTACAGCGACGTTTTTCATATAATTTACTTATGTACACTGAATGGTAAGCATGCTTAATTTTATTTTATAAAGTGTGTCATTAATTCGTGAAAGAAAATCAACGAGCATTTATTAATTTGTTTGAATTGAAGCGCGTTGCGTATACCAATTAAAACTTTATAATTGTATACACATGCTCAATTTGTCGGGACATTGTGCCTCGTATGGCAGTCTGGTGTGGTGATCTTTTTTACTGATGCTTTGAATCTGCTACGTATATACGAGTACAATAGGGAATATGCATGGATTTTTTTCGAAAATACCGTAAAAAAGATCACCAAAAGTGAGATTAAATTTAAAATCGACCAAGGCATACGGATGATACAAGCATTTTATACTAATAATTACAGTTATTAGACAAAGAGATCCGAAATGCACTGTGACGTCATGTCGGCCATATAAACTTCAATGTTAAATTCTGTTTTGCTAGAAAGAGATAGGAACAAATCTTTGTTGGCTTATATCTTCATTATTTTTATAGCTATTCAAAAAATGATTTTTCTCGGCTGTTTGTTACATGAATCAGCTTTTATTAAAGCTGTGAAAAAAAAGTCATGAATACCTATTCCCTAGTGGCGAAGTGGAACTCGGACCGACAGCAGAATGAAATCGTGAGGATTGTCAAACAAAATGTCACTGTGACACAGTTCTACGATGGCCCGATGTTTTATTTTACATACATACCACCATATTGAAATTAATTCTTGTATGATCCAGTGTTCATGGCAATCAAGATTAGTAACTAAAGCTACAGAATCTTGTCTTCAGAATAGAAACGCGAAGAACGTTAAAGTAAAAGAAAACATTTCCACATTTTGTAAAATTGAACATATTAACCCTACCTTCCGTTTCTATATTAGAGTCATGCAAATTTTTCCGCAACCAAAATAGCCTGTTTTCTCAGGCAAAGGACCTCTGCACACATACATTTAATTTACGACACAAAAACAAGTTGGTCTCATCGGTTCGTGCTAGAATAAAAATGTACAGTAGAGGTCCAAATGCAATGTGTATAAAAATTTATAATAACCTGCCTAACGAACTAAAAGCAAATCTTCCTAATTAAGAAATGTTATTACACATTGCAAGAATACTTAGAAAATAATTAATAATAAACAATGTTTAAGATGCCGCCTAATAGAGAAGTATGGAAGAAAAGTACATGTTGCGCCGACCCCGAATAAGTTGGGATAAGGGCAGGAGAATGATGATGACGATGAATGTTTAAGAGAGTACCTAATTCGAACTCTTCTTTTTTATTTTTATTTTATGTGTTAATGTTAATGTAAGTATATTAAAAATTACAGATGTATACTATAGAAAGAGTTGGATTTTATGTTTTATATTCTGTAGGTAGCTCTTTAGTTTATATAATAGCTTTGTTATATCTAGGTTAATATCATTTATTTAGTTTTAATATTGCCATACCCTAGTAGGGTCCATGTTTAGCTCTATACTACAATGTAAGACCACTGTAAATACCATGGATGCAATAAATGAATATGAATATGAATATTCGTATATATTTAATGAGCAATATCGAGTGACTTTGAAGGGTCGAAAAATCTCATTAACGGACATTTGTTTTTAAAATATATCATACTTACTAGGCAAAAACATTAATATTATACTTTTACCATCATATTAATGAGGGCTCAGACCAGATGCACTACGCTAACTAACGTTTCTATTCTATTCGTTTTTAGACTAATCGCGTCACTGGAAGATGACGTGATACGCAAAGTCACGTGGTCTACCAGTGACGCGATTGGTTTAAAAACGAATCGAATAGAAACGTTAGTTAGCGTAGTGCATCTTGTCTGAGCCCTCTGGTAAAAAAGGCAAAGGGAATCAACGTATCGTTATGATAATTTTATGTAAAATTGAATGACACTCGTGCATTCTGCACTTGATGATTTCGGTCCTATAAAAACCACTGAAATTGTTAAAAAAAAATATTGCCTTTTTTTATTTACTCGATTGCTTAAATGTCTGTTGTTTTGTCTACAAATGCAATCGATTTTATACTTACTTTCTGATGAGCTAGGATACTTGAACTTTTGGGTATAGGCCAGGAATAAGTTTAAACAACAAATCATTTAATTAGTCTGTTTTAAAAATGTTGTCGTACTAAAATAAAATATCAAAAAATGCCTTAATAATAGATGTCAGGAAAACTGACCTACATCTTATTAAGGAAAATCTACCATGAAGTCAGCATGATATTCCTTTAAATAACCCTTCTTCTGACGCAGTCGGGTAAAAAAACAAGTTCTATCCAGTTCGCTACTACCATTTTTCCCGATAATTTGCCAACAAGCAGCAGTATTTTTTTATTACTTAAAAAAAATATAGACCAAAACTTGATACAAAAATCTACCAAACTGTGTTACAGTTTGTTAGTGAAAAAGGATTGCCCTCTACTTTAAAATAACATAGAACTGTACTGTAGTGATATATTTGCACTGTTGTTTTCCGGTGTGTGGGTAACAGCTCGTGAAAATGAAAGCACTGTGACATGTTCCCTTAATTCTCAGGGTAAGTAACGTATTACAATCTTATGAACGCAGAGATCCACGGCCTTCAGATCTAAACACACGGCAGTGTTTGACCAAGTTTGGGAAACAAAAGCTTGCCTACGTTACAAATTCTAGTAAGGAACCTAAATAAAATCCTTTAAAAAAAGGAGAGAACATTGTATAAATATATATTCCTGCAAATGTACCATGCATCGCCTCCGTTCACGGTGTTCAAATAGAGAATTAATTTCTTCGCATTCTATTGGCCAGTGCGGCCGCGTTATCGCTTTTGAGCACGAACAACGTTCAAACGATTATCGCCCTAAAGGTGGAACACCGCGAACACAGGCGATAGTACTTTAAAAAAACCTTCATGTAACTTGGCACCAATTTAGATCTCGTTTTTCTATCGGTGAAGCTGACAACCCTGAGGGCTTATAGCCTAACGCACTCGCATTCGCAATCGTTTTCATTTTGACAGTCCGAAGGCGAGTCTGAATACAAAATAAAAACAATAGTTCCACTTTGAAGCCGATTGCGATTGCGTTAAGCTATAGCGACGCTGTTCTTCACTTATATCCAACTTAGCTCCTTCTTAACATTTGTTTTTCACACATCACCTGCTTGCTCGTTTGCCTTCCTAAACAATTTACCTTTTAATCCCAAATTACAGCGACCCGTAACGTTCCCCATAAACTACATTTAACTTCAACCCTCACGTCACTAATAACGTCGGCCATTAGCTGGCAAAATATTTCTTTCCTGGAACGTGAGTTGGGAAACAAATGATAGCTAACATAACCTAAAGGCATTTGAAGCAATAACGACGTGTGTGATTTCTCTTTTATATATACAGCGTGATGAAAACGTTCAACGGAAATGTTATTTTGGTACCATCGGATTGGTTCAACTTGCACCTCTACCTAAAAAACTATATTTTTATAAATCACGTATGTTAAATGCAATATTTATGAGCTAACAGAAAAATACACAATCTGTTTTAGATAATTAATTAGTAATTACATACCTATACGCCATTTTAGATTCGCAAGTAGCTGAGGAAAGTATCGTTTCACTTTTCATACACCAAAAAATTAGGTTTTAATTTGTTCATATTAAGTCAAAACGTAATTAACTTATTACCACCTAATTGTACTGTAGATAGGCTAAGCAGAAAATGAAGCGAAACTTTCCCCTTTAAGCCATATTGACTTCAAAACCATTTTGTTTTTTACAATGGCCAGTTAAGAGCAACCATTTCGGAGCTTATAATATCCGATTTCGTTTAGATTATAGCAAAAATAAGCCCAAGTCATCATTTTTAACGCTGCTCAAAATGCTTAATTACTCGTTTAAAGCATAATATCTATAATTCCTGCAGGCCGAATATGGCGGCGTCTATATCGCATGTCAAATGTGGATAAAGCATCCGTCACCCTCGTACTTATTTACGTGTCAGAAGGTGACGGATGCCTTATCCACACTTTGTCACGGGATAAACGCAACCACACTAGGCCCGCTGGTCGAGTAATCCCATTTAAGAAATGGTATTTGAAACGTAACCTGGCTCAAGTGTCTTAGGGTTCTTACATTGGGTTTAGGAATAAGGCTGTGAGCTGTCACAATATTCGTAATTACGAATTGAGTGACAGTGATAAATTACTCGCAATTCGATATTTAGCTGTAAATGCGCCCTTAATTGACTAATGATTAATTAAAGACCCCTATTAAGCCTGGGAAGCGAATTACTCAGTTTAACTGTTCTTGTTGGCCTGTTTTATGCTTAAGAAAAAAATACAATTATTATAACTACGTATTTTTGTTGTTATTGCAATTTTGTTAAAATTAAAAGTTTGATGATGTACCCGATGTTTAAATATTGAAATAAGAAACAAAATATAGGTATATCACGTTGTTTTTAATAAAATATTTAATCCTTATTCTTACTAATATTATAAAATTTCAAAGAGAGTTTTTTTAATATAATATAAACGATATTTAATCAGTAAATGACTATTGCTGAGAAGGAGCGCCCCAAGAACCTCAACGATCAGTCATTCTTTAACATTAATGACATTGATAATTAGCTGTCCTAAGATTCTATAAAACTATAAATATAAAATAAAATAACATGCGTATTTGAGCAAGAAAATGTGTCAAAGCTCACTCATATCTTTGTTTGTTGGTTCCGACTTCTCGATTCAATCGATAAAAAAAATCAGTACAGAGATCCAGTTATAGCCTGAAAACATAGCTTAGGATACTTTTATTGCGGAAAGTTTAATAGCTTCCGAGGTACTGGCAATGATCAATTTATTTACACGTAAAATGTTGTATTTAAATCTAGGCAAATAGTTTATTTTACTTAAAAAACACGATCTTACAAAAGGGACCCAAGTAACGCACGTTAGTGTAACAGATTCAAAGAAAACTCGGAAGGAACACGTTTAATTTGACCTCATTCAACTTTTTATATAAAACTACGCAAAGCTCAAACAATATAATAAAATAAGAACTTATGATTGCTGCAGACTTTTATGTAAGGTATCGCAGTACGGACTTGATTAAATCCTGCGAAGAGACGATGATCTTCATGTTCAAACGTACTCGTAAATATTTCTTCTCCAAAACTACTAAAAATATTAAATAAAGTACCTACAAGTTTCTATGTAAATATTGTATTTATTTTTTCTATATGTTGTACAATAAAGTGTGTACATAAATACATACTTACCACTACATCTTTAATTTAACACAGTACAGTCAAGTTCATAATTATGTTTACATTTTAGGACCTTGTCACTTTAGCCGCTGTGGCGATTAATATATGGCAGTTTAAACATGACATTAAATAGACAAGGTACTAAAGTGTATACATATTTATGAACTCGACTGTACAAAACAAAGTGCTTCATGCCATCTGTCCCTCTGTATGTACGCTGAGATCTTTCAAACTGCGCAACAGATTTTGATGCGGTTTTCATCAAGAGGAACGTTTTTATGCGTCATAAATTCTGGATTATGTACGGGTGTTAAAGGAAACTCACATTAAACGAAGCGAAGCGAGGGCGGGTCGTAAATAATAAACTATTACTCAGAATTCTTACACATATAACTACTATCTAGTCAACAGGATACACGTGTTATGCGTTTTTTATTACGTACTAATAACGTAGTCGTACAACCGACAAAGTGATACTCATTGCGGATGTAAAAATATAAAGATAAAATATAATCGTCTGGCACAAAATTGGAAACATGAATTTGATCAGTTTAACGATCACAACACAATAATTATTCTATTAAATTCAAAATTATGGCCGCATAGTGAATCGACATCACGGCACGACACTGATTTTTATTTTGGTGGGTAATTTAAATATCCTCGTTAAGTAATGGCTTTACCAAAGTTCTTTGTTCATGAGCCTATTATTAGTGTCATTACATTTAATTAACCTAAACAATCGTAGGTATTCCACACGGGATGATTCCACTTTTTACGACAGGTAGGAACTTTTACAATGTTGAGGGTCTTAGCGACTGGCTTGATTCAGTTTTATTAATAAATTTAAACCTTCGCATTATACCAATTCATCATCCTTATATTTTTTCTCCTTATAAACGTCAGTTTACTCCAAATATAAGTTTAAATAGAATAAATACCCCTGACGTAATTGTGACCCCTACTTTCAGAACTGATAAGACTGATATCACCAAAAAATCATTAAATTTACTTATGACTATTCCGGTTTAACTTACTTTCCAACAACCAGCAACCAGCTGTATGTGCCCCCGCGCCGCTTAGCTAAAACCAATAAATCCTTGCTCATCGTAGGAATAAAACTATACAACACACTAAATGATGAACTCAAGTCTGCTAGTGATACAATATTTGTGAATAAACTTAAATCTGTGTTGCTCCAAATGGCTTGTCATAGTGTTGACGAATTCTTTGAAACTTACAAGTCACCGGCCGGCCCATTTACAAACAGGAAAATAGTTTTTAATTAAAATTAACAATTATAACATGATTATTATACTTAAAAATTCATTTGTATTGTAATATTATAATATAATTGTTTGTAAAATAATGTGATATTATGGATATTAATGTAAAATATGACGTGTAAAATTTATTTTACAAATAAATAATCTAAATCTAAATCTAAATCTTTCGATTATAAAAACCAGTATTAAAATCGCTCTGATTAAGAGCTACAAAAAACCAGATAGATACACAGGTTATCAGACATAGACGTCAAGTTACAACACAATCATGTATTTTTTCTTAGGGGTTAAAAAATAATTAACAGCGGTATTTGGTGCTCCGTTATTCAAGTCACGTGGTTTAAAAGAGCCCCTCAAAGCCAAAACCATCGCCACACGTGGCGAGAAGGAAACATAACGACACATCTTACGAACGCTACGTGATTTGCTGAATAAAATAAAGGAAACACGGAAATTTAAACACATACCAAGACTTAATCATTTGTGTCGCGATAAAATTTATGGGTGGAAGATGGGTAAGACGTGACGTGAGTGGTGTGGGCGTGGCTTTTGATGCATTGAAATGTTAGACATAATAAAATCACGTTTATAGCTTGGCAAATAAAAGTAAGGAATGAATAAGGGTGCTGTTTGGAGATAAATTGGCAACATGATCCAATTGAAGCTAGCGGCCCTGGGTTCAAATCCCGGTAAGGGCAGATATTTGTGTGATGAGCGCGAATATTTGTTTCTGAGTCATGGATGATTTCTATGTATTTAAGTATTTATTTCTCTATAATATAAGTTATTATCACGTTGTCTAGTACCCATAGTACAAGCCTAGAGCTTAGTTTGGGACTAGGTCAATTGGTGTGACATTGTCCCCTGATATTTATTTATTTATTTAATTATTCAAAACAACTGCTTCAAATGTTGACAAGCCATAATAACATTAAGACTTTTATCGATTCTCGTCATATCTAAGGATGAAACTAGGAATACCCTTCAAATAGTTTTCATTTTGGCTCATACGTAGTCTTTGTGACGTATGTTTTTTGCACAACGATATAACCGATGCTCTTATACCATGACTTAACGGAATTTTAGAATTCGCGAATCATGATCGTGCCAATACGGAG
This sequence comes from Acleris literana, assembly GCA_946894065.1. NCBI lineage: Eukaryota > Metazoa > Arthropoda > Insecta > Lepidoptera > Tortricidae > Acleris > Acleris literana. The sequence continues at coordinate 13,036,770 of OX335680.1, forward strand.
ATCAGATAGCACTGTTACGAAGCCACATATGCTGCCACACTCACACAAGAATCAAAAGAGATAGCTTTTTTTCCTTCTACGTAAAAAACGTGACATGGAGATAGTTTCCGCGCGCCTTGTTTGCAGCGTCAAATTTAAATTGAATTAAGTACTCAACTATTGAATGAAAACTCAACGTTTTAGATTGTAGGTATACAAAGATTCAACCAAAAACATGCCAAAAAGGTGTCATGTTTAAAATTAGAACTATCGAGGATTTAGTTTCTAATATATATTTAAAAAAATATGTTCTTTCAAGTGTTTAGGTAGGTACTTAACTTTATATATTTTTAATATTGTATGTTTAGTTCATATTTTGGAAGTAAATTTTAAACCATTTGGAATGAGCTGAAAGGACACTAAGAAAAATAATGAATATGGAAGGTGGCATCAGGATCTCCGATGTAGGTACTTCGTGTAGACCAACCGAGTTACGTCATAAAAGCAATAGACCTCTTAACACATTTACTTTTTTTTTTGTTACAGAAAACATACTTCAAAGTTTCTCGTAATACTAATTCCTAAAAACCGTACAACAAATTGACTATTAAACCTTTAAAATATTTACAAATGAATTGATACGCAGTCGTAAGAAACTCACACAACAAACCAGGAAAATTACCATATTAGTTGATTCAGCTAATTGAAACTCTGTGAATCATTTGGCATCTGTTAGCCGGCAATTGAAATCAACGTCTTCTTTAATTGGACAGCCCGGCCCGCTCAGTTAGCTGAGGGACAAAGGGGTGGCCATAATCCGCCATTTTCATTTCCACTCTTATTCCCAGCTTTGTTCCCCAGGGATTACCGAGTAGGCTTGAGTGGTGTTATTCTGTAGGAAGAACATCAAAAAGGATCCGCTAATATTTTTTTATTTTGACAAGTCGAGGTGGTAGTAGTATGCAGGGTCCGTCAACTAGAATTGCTACCCCTATGTTACCCATCGGCCTGCTACCAAGGAACAGTCATCTCATTATTGTGATAACACAACACCACCATAAGGTGTCGTATTAAGACAACGGGTGAAATTACTAACCTACCAGCGGCTCTATTCAAGACTGTAAAAACAATATCGTATTTGATCTGTTATCGAATTGTCAACGTTTTGATAGCTCTTATTCTCTTGACAGTAATGGCGGCTGTCGTCATAACAATACCATAACAGGAAAACTACGATATCGTTTATACCGCTTAGAATAGAGGCGCTGGTACTCTTATAATTTTAGCCTAGACAAATTGTAATAGACTGTTATTCTCGTACTTATAATGTTTACGTCATAAGGGCATAAGCCATGTCAAATTTTATACATTATTCCATGTTATCTATTTTTTGACATGATTTCATCGCCGTTGTTTTAAATTATTGTTATTAACTTATTAGTTTAAAGATATCTTTCGTGCAACTTTGAGCTCTTTACTCCCGTTACCAAAATAAACCAAGAGCTCTGAATGAAAGAGTCGCAATTGCGACAGAAGTTTTGATTTATTCTAGGGATTGGTATTAGGTATCAACCAATCTTCAAGTAATAAAAGAAACGAAGACATTCGATCGCTAATTTGTTTATTAAAAGCAACAGAATGGTGAAGATTAAATAACCTTTCAACTCAAGAAAAGTACTAAACCGCTCCAGGATAAAAAAATGAAGTCAACGTTAATCTGACTGACGACGGGCTAAATAATAACACCAGTGATCGGAGACACGACCTTTTTCAATATGACCCTCGTAAAAATGGGGCCAATTAATAATGTCTGCGTAACGAAGTGTTCTTTTATTATTCCGGTATTAGGGTGTCCTTGATATTTCAAGGTGAGACGTAATCAGCTTAACTTTTATCTTTTTGTCAACAGTTTAGTCTGACGGATTTTAGGCTCGTTAAAAATGGTGAAAATTAACTTTTTCTGGTTAAATCTTGTGCAACGAGCTACTTTTTTATGCCACGTAGAAGAAAAACGAGCCAACGGGCTACCCAAGAATCAGTGATATAATATGTTTCTTAACAAATGTGTCTGTTTCTACTATAGTATGGAGAAAACGTAATATAGATATAACAATAACCCTGAGATACAGCACCAAAAAGTTATTAAGTGTTATAAAATTTAAAACAGACATTTTAATATTTGTTAGTTCATCATTAGCATGATGATTATAAAAAAACAGGGGACAATCTCAAACAAATTGACCTAGTCCCAAACTAGGCTTGCATTATGGGTACAGTAGAACACAATTTATATTATTATGCCGTGTCGTGAATCTTCGTTCGCGCAGACTCGAACAACGATTCCGATGATTTCCGAAAGCACGATTAAAACCCACGATCAGACTTGTACGTAATAGTTATAAGGTGCGAATTAAATTGCATCCATTTTTTCCATATACTCACGGCTGACTGAAAACACGCGGGTGCGCGACAACATGGCGTCACTAATAACCAATAATAGCACAGAATACAGACGCGCAACGCGGCGAACATGCTGATTGGTTCCCGCGCTTCGAAAATTCGTCATCTGCGCAGGTGCATCTAATCGGTATGCCATAATATCAGTTGTGTTTTACTGTACTAGACAACAAAAAATATACTTATATAGAGAAATACATAGAAAACATCGAACACTCAGAAACAAATACTCGTGCTTATCATACAAATATCTGCCCTGACCGGGATTTGAACCAGGGGCCAGCTTCGTAGGCAGGATCACTAGCAACTAGGCCAACATGTCGATAACAGATAAATCCTAGGGATCTAAAGCCTATGGATATTTTAAAACCTCAAGATTACAAACAAGGTGGGAACCCTGAGAAATTTTCTAGAATACCATTACGCTATTTATTTCACCCGCCGTTTTACACCACACTGGAACAAAACATGGCAAACATGCTTGGCTCAACATTAGCATGAAACCCTGAACAAGTTTTTACCACTCGTGAAGTAATAAGCGAATTTTTGTATAGGGTCTTAATGCATGTATTAAATGCATGTGTTAAGTTTTATGTGTAAGGTATGTCAAAGAATAGTTAGAATACTTCTTAAGAAGGTACTTAGGTACTTTTGGAGTTTATATTTTACCTAAGGCCGGGATTACACCTGTAAGTTATTACGTAAGTTTTGAAACAAAGCTATATGCAAGAGAGAGATGCAGATATTTACCACTCACTCTTACCCCTAGTTGCGTCTCAAAACTTACGTGTCATCCTGGCCTAAACGTTGAAAAATGCCTGTAAGATAAAGTCCGACTTTATTTGTGCACAAAATAAATTAAAAAACAAAAAACCGCCTTCAAAAACGCAAAAAATTACTTCTTTAAAATTGTAGGCACCTAATAGGTTAGTCCAACTGATGTCGGCTTTTTGTTGAAAATGTTGTGGTCGCCGACTTCAGTTGGACTAACCTATTAGGTGCCTACAATTTTAAAGAAGTTATTTTCTGCGTTTTTGAAGGCGGTTTTTTGTTTTTTAAAACATTTATTTTATTTTATACTTTTTAGTGATCATAATACGCTGTTACGTAGTCCCACTTCTTAGTTGAAATGAAACTTTAACTTATATAAAGCGCGCCGCAAGCAACGCCGCGGGAAAGTCATAGTCATATTTGAACAAGTAAATATTCTTCGTTGTAGTCGCTCAACTATCTTAATCGAGATATCTTATCGGTACTGTTAAGGAGTTCCGGTGGTCATCTGTGGTCTTCATCATCAGTTCCACTTCACCAAATGATACTTTCTGAATGCAAATGCTGGACTTGTTACTAAAAATACTAAAATCGCTATATGTTTGCCTACAATATTTGAGGAGTTCCCTCAATTCCTCACGGATCCTCTCATCAGATTCAGATTTGGTGACAATGGGACCACCTCGAAAGTATACTCTATCAAACCAAAAAAATATTTTGAAATCGGTCGACAATTGACGGAGTAATCGGTGAACATACATTAAAAAAAAAATACATACAGTTGAACAACCTCCTCCTTTTTTGAAGTCGGTTAATAAAAAACGAGTAGAATTTTAACTACTACCCTCTTGCTACAGCTACTATTACCCTTTTTACTCACTATTAGATTTTCTCAGAAGGATTCTTCTGTATATAATAAGTGTGTATCGGAAATCTCATAAAGATTTATCCCGTTTAATATTTAAATTCCGGTACGGAACTCACGCTTCAGCGCTTGCTATCGGCGTTCCTTTGTAACGTTTGCAGAGAATTTCTTACAGTGTGCTGAGTGTTCCGTAAATTATTTAGATTCGTGTGAATCCGGGGTGTTTTTGAAAGACGTGCCTACTTATGCTTTTCCGCAATACACGGTGGCAGGTAAAATATGTCGGAGCCATGAGCGGGTATTTTTGATCTTTTGACGTATTTATCCGGCTTCCCGAGACGGAGGGTAATACTCTTTGGGTGAATGTATGTATGTAGGTAATACGGGAGCCCTTTGTTTCCCATAATTTTATTGGTCATAATGTAATTTTTGATAGTTATAATTTTTTATATCGCTGAAACTGTAAACTTTTCAGAAGTCCTGAAATATCTAACGTGTAGACAAGGCTAGGTTACGTTAGGTTTGATTAATAAAAATCCTGAAAAAGTAACAGTTTCTTTAAAAAAAATACGTTATGACTTGCGATGTTTATGACCTAAAGCACATTATGACTAAAAATAATTATGTCAGTCAATATAGACCCAGGTAATACACATAGGTTTGTATTGGAATAAAGAAATAAATAAATATTACCTATTCCAAAATAAGCTCTAGGCTTAAACTTACAAGACAACCATAAACTTATTGGTATTGAAAAATGTATAATTAAATACATAGAAAAGCATCAAGATTTGGACAACGCGCTGGCCTAGTTGGTATTAGTGACCCTGCCTACGAAGCTAGCGGTCCTGGCTTCAAATCTCGGTAAGGGCAGATATTTGTGTGATGAGCGCGAATATTTGTTCCTGAGTCATGGATGTTTTCTTTGTATTTAAGTATACATTACTCTATCTAAGTATATATATCGTTGTCTAGTACCCATAGTACAAGCCTAGAGCTTAGTTTGGGACTAGGTCAATTGGTGTCACATTGTCCCCTGATATTTATTTATTTATTTAGGAACGAATATCTGTCCTTACTGGGATTTACCCCGGGACCGCTAGCTTCGTAGGCAGCGTCACTAACAGCTAGGCTTAAAGAGTTGACCTTAGTAGCTCTTATGCCCTATAAATACGCTCTTCTATGATGTCAACAATATGATTGCGATAATGATGCAAGATGGGTTAAATTAAATGTATTAGAGCCCCTATAAACAAAACAGGATTTTGGAGTGCATCATTTAGGCGCTTTTTTTTGAAAATCCATCCTGATTGACTTTTTACATTAGGTACTAGAGGAAGAATTAATTTTCTGCTTTAATAGTTTTCATTCGTTGAGGGTAGATTTTTGAAAAAATCTGTTCTAAGTGCAGTACTACGGTAGCCATAGAATATTTTCTTGAATTATTAAAGAGAATCCCCACCAGCTACTAGTACTTGGGCCGTGTGCGTTGCACACACTGTGCAAGCACCTGTAAGCGATCGCCACTAGCACCACGTACGAATTTTTTTTTTTGTACAAGGGTCCTTACGAGGCTAAGTAAAAGTTTGTGATGATGTCCAGATGTTCGTGTGTTGTTAGGGTTCTGAGCCCGAAGGGTCCGGGGCCCTATTAATATGCCTCCGCTGTCCGTCCGTCCGTCCCAACTTAAAACAGCTGTATCTTTTGAAAGTGAAATTGTAAAATTGTAAAGTGCGTCCCCATACGAGAAACGTTATTATTTAATATATCTTTATTTTTGTTGTATCGTAAAAAAGGTAAAACATACAAACGTCAAATTTAGTACAAACCCTGAAGTAAACAACAAATACTAAAAATGGTCGAGTGTGAGTGACGTTGAGTCGCGCTGATACGATTCGAAATCGAGTTCAAATCAGAATATAATAATATCTACTGTGGGGTACGGAACCCTCAGTGCGCTATTCCGACTCGTACTTGACCGGTTTTTTTCTTTAAATCACGAATGACTTGTTCATAAATTTGAATAACATTTGGAACACGGATAGTTTATGGATAAGCACATAGGATACTTCTCCTCCTGGAAAATTTGATAGTTTCAGGGATAAAAGAATAAACAAATGAATACACATTACAAGTAAACCCAGTAGGGTAGGTGTACTGTCAGCCATCTTTTAGTGAAGCAACTTTCAATGGGCTAAATAGCTCCGAGCGACTCTTTAGCTACTTCTAAAAGAAAAACTTTCACACAAAGCATAAGTAAAACTTTTTTAACACGAATAAATTATCTAGACGAACGGGCAAATTTATTTTCTTTCTGGAAAGGGAATACAAATCTTAGAGTTAATTTTCTGAACATAATATTGTATTTCGCGATTTAATAATAATGTATTATAAATAATATCTTTATAGTATAATTATGACTAGCTCAGTAGATATTGTTTTATTTATTCTAACGGGTGTACTTAGAGACATTCTATTTTCAAATTTGTGCACAAAAATCATCACTATAGCTTAAATAATTTACTGGTTAACATGATCGGACTTGCTCGAATAAACGTGCCTAATAAGCAGTGATCGGAATAGGTAGAGCTAATTTGCCTAAACTTGACGCATATTCATTCATGCGTGAGAGAGATGGGAATACATTATTGAATGAACATGCATCAAGTTTAGGCAAATTAGCTCTACCTATTCCGATCTCTGCTAATAAGGAACGACATAATTGTCTAACTATGGGTGCGGCCGAAAGTCTTTAAAATCATTGGGTTGGAAATGGGGTATGGTCAACCTTTACAGTGTGGGTAAAAATAAGCAGCATTGCAAACTGAACTGAAAAATAATTTATTTGGCACATTATAAAACAGTTTACAAGCATAAATATTTCTTAACGTTAGTACTTTTTTTTTACGACCCAAATGGACTCCGCTCAATTATTTGTGTTTGCAAACAAATTCTGTAGAAATTGCTGGTGTTTATGGGAGGGACCCACATGCTCGTTTGCCTCTCTCTCTTATAAAGGTCTTCTTGGGAAACGCTGATAGAATCAAGACTTTCAGAAGAGCCCGTATGTTTAAACATTATACAATATAAATAAAAAGGTTTTTTTTATTATACAGGGTGCCCAGTAAATAATGGGCAAGGTTCTATCCATCGACAGGGCACCTTAGGCTGGTCCCTAAAAAGGACTTATAGGTTTAGTAAAAGTTGCCTGGTTTTCGAGATAATCGAACTTTTCTATTTTCTTAATAATAAAATGAAAATGTGCCCTATCGATGGATAGAACCTTGTCCATTATTTACTGAGTGCCCTGGGTAACTAATATATTAAAAGGTTATTTTGTGGCACCGTTACATTTATAGTTACCGTTACGTTTATCGTTACCATTACCGTTATTTTGTGTTCTAAATAGGTTCACCCGCTAAAAAAAGTTTGGAAACCGCTAATTAAACAATTTATTTATTTGTACAAGTAATCGTTAGGGGCAGGTTTCCACTCTGTAACACTATATTGCTTTTGACATGGTAACGTATTGTTTCGAACTCGGCCGCCATTAATACCAAGTAAATAAGAGCTACCATAACGTTTACAATAATACGATAACATATCAAAGAAAATATGGCTTCACCGAGTAGAATAGAACCCACGTCTACCCTAGCTCATTTCTACCTTATTTCCTATCAAATTAAATGTCATAAAATTTGACGCTATAAATTCATTTCCTATAAAATCACTTGCTATAATCATTAATTTGCTATAATAGCCATTTTCTATCACTTGTACTTACTATAATTTTAAAATGTCTAATGTTCATCATGCATAACATTTAAAATCTATATAATTGTGTTGTATTATACGCACCTTTAGAACAACAGTGACCTAATTCAAAATTTCTGCTTTTAAACTTCAAGTCATAATTTTATTATTATAGAGACCTAACTCGAAAACTAAAATTTCTCAGTTACGTCACTATTGTTTTGAAGGTGCGATATTTATTTCCTATAAACTTTAGTTTACTGCAGATAAAAAAAAGATTCGTCTTTCTTATGTCATTTAAAGCTTATGGCTGATAATTATTAGAGTAAATTAATTTTATAGAATTTGAAAGTATAGCAAATTACTTTAGGACATCTAAAACTTATAGTAAGTGAAGTTTAACTGAAATCATTAATTAAAACTTACAGCATTTGAATGTATAGCATGTGATTGATTATAGCAAGTGAATTTAGAGAAAGTGTAATTATAGCAATTGATTTTATAGTAACCAAGGGGCACCCTTGTTACCCCTGTTGTCTTATTTGCAATATTCGTCAGGATTTTGCTCTTCTAAATTCAATTTTTAAACTTTTACGCATAAGATTTCGTGCACCAAGTGAGAGCACAATGGGCTAGTGTGGCGCGGTGTCGGGATTGCAGGATTGTCCGGGAATCCAGAGTGCCTCAACTTCATAAACTTCCTCGTGCCTTGTGTTACGCTTTTCAAAAGACCCGCAAGATGTGAAACTTGCTCGTAGATTCGTAATTAAACTTTGATGTTAGTTGATGACGTCTGCGCGGAAGGATGTTTCGTTGTTTCCTCTGTTCTTCAGATTTTCACTTTTGTACGGTTTAAACTTCTTTGAACATGCTGGCAAGTTATATCTCTCGCTAGGCGTTGACGTAAAAATAGTGGTGTATTTATTAAACACTTTTACTAGCTCCTACACCGTGTTGGTTAAAGTGAACGAATTTATTGATTGAAAGAAAAGGCGCTCAAAAAATACAAACACGACTTGTTTACTAGGTACTTATTTGATCTCTGTTAAAATTTCTTGAAAAGAATAATTAGGGGTTTATAAAAAAAATTGCTATAAAAATAAAATTAACTTTGGTTATTATTTTAAATCAACGGTTTAAAGTTCACTAAACTATGTTAAGTAAATGGTAATTAATTTACGAAACTAAGTCTTAAACAGAAGTTATTATGGAAGTTTTCCGTAATTTGGCGTCTTATTTAGTTTTGTTTAACGATGCGATGTCTCAAAAAAAATTATATGCATTTATAATATTATTAGAATTATAGGTTATAGGTTATAGGTTAGAGCGGGCTGGTTTCCGCAACTCGACGACTTAATGTATGCGCCTTTTTTGCGTGCTGGGTTTTGGCACTACTCTTGCCAACCCAGTTCTACCAGGAAGCCTAGCAAACCCTTGATGTTGCCGACGGCTTCCGGTAGCGACCTCGGTGTTCCGAGGTGACGTGCCCGGTATGTTGCCACCTCAGGGCATTCCATGATGACGTGAGCCGCGGTTTCCTCCGCCGTCATAAAGGCTCTGCACAGGGGGCTGTCTGTAACACCTAATGTGAACAAGTGTTTGTTAAACAAGGCATGGCCAGTTATGGCTCCAGTTAGTAATCGGAGTTGGGCCTTTTGAGAAGTCGTAGCTTACGCGATAATCCGGGATTGATTATCGGAAGGGCTTCCTTACTTTGCCTGCAGGTGTTTAGGTTGCTCCAGTAGTGTTGGTGCTTTTCCTTAGTGACTTGGCGCAGCTTGTTCCGCAACCAGCTGGTCGGCAGGGGCAGAAATGGTTCAGGACCTATCAGTTCCGTTTCTGAGCCCCTTCTCGTGAGTACGTCCGCCGCGTCATTACCTCGAGAGTTACTGTGTCCCTTAATCCACTGTAGGGTGATGGGGTTGATGTTACATACCTTAGAAAGGGCGTTGTGACATTCGTATATTAGCCCTGATGTTGCTGTGTAGCATTGTAGGGCTTGGAGAACTGATCGGCTGTCGGAGAGTATTCGGATAGGGAGATCTTTTACCTTCCTTTGCTCGATCGCTGTTATAGCCATGATGATGCCCACGCATTCAGCCTGGAAAACTGTGCTGTGGGCTCCTAATGGCGTTGAGATATGTATGTTTAGGTCTTCCGAAAAAGTACCTGCTCCGGATCCCGACTTTGTCTTGGATCCATCTGTGAAGATCCTTACTTCCCTGGGGTTGAGGCCTTATTAGAATTAGTAAAATTACTAGAATTAGTAAAATTACGAGTATAATGAGTTGTAAAGATTTCAGTATTCTTTTAGCGTGTGGCTGACATTGTTATTATATTTCCTGGGTATTGCTCCTTACATTTGTATTTTTGTACACATTAACTTTTTTAGTAGGTACATCAAAAAAGTCTTGGGATACTCAGTATCCCTATTGAGTATTAACTCAGTAGTAATACGCCTATATTGAAATGTTCAAAACTGTCTAGGGATAAGAAATATCCCTACTAGGCACTTTTGATGTATGTTTATTTAATTGTTAATAGATATTTATAGATAAAGTATATTTAGCTGGTTAATTTTAGTTTTCTTCGCCTGCCACTTTCTGTTGTTATTATAAAATTTTACGGAAAAGATCGTTAACTAGCGTTCAGACTGCCAGTTGACTCACTATGTAACATTTCATCCTTTTCTTTATGTATGTAGTGTTTAATAAAAGTATTCAGTATTGTAAAAAGCTGTTTTAATACTTGACCAAAACACTTGCATTTACTTCTGTCATCATTTATACTACACCATAACGCTCTTGACACTTGGGGCTAACAATCTTTAACATCTGGGCAAGTCGTAAAGGGAAACGTCGTAGGTAATATGGGCAGTTAAAATGTAGTGGGCAGTGTTATTAGTGTTATTACGTGCGATCCCACGTAATTGACCCTCATCGACCGTTATTTTTGTTACGTGGTTAGGGGCGGGAAATGTGGCGGAAACATAATGGTACTCGAGACCCATTTTGAGGTTACAATTACTATTTTAGTTTCAACTTTACGTTTATTTTGTAGTAAGTTTTTTGTGTGACATAGATAGCGCAAAACACACAATTAGTTAAGTAAAAGTGAATAGGTATTTAACAGTGTGTCAATTAAACAAGGTAACACACTCGTAGCAGGTAAAATAATTGGCATACTTATATATTTTTTAAGCCCTCTCGGTTGGCAACGAATTTGCAATCTTGAGGAATCAGAACCAATTTACCATCAGGCGGTTACCCGTGCATTTAGAAAAAACTAATTGAGACATACTTCATAAATTACTGTCACATGTTATCATAATCAGTAATCACATACCAAATTAAGCGCGTTTAGCTGCGTTGGTAGTGATCCTGACTACAAAGCTAGCGGTCCCGGTTTATCGCGTGACAGAGTTTGGATAAGGCAGCCGTCACCTTCTGACACGTTAATAAGTACGACAGTGACGGATGCTTTATCCACATTTGACACGCGATATAGACGCAGCCATAATAGGCCCAATGGTATGGACATGGGCACAAGATAACGATAAACATACTTAAAAAATTAGAAACACATACTCAAATACATACAAAACATCCAAGACTAAGGAACAAATACTCGCGCGCATCACACAAATATTTAAGTATATTTCTAATATAAGTATGTATATCGTTATCTTGTAGCCATGTCCATGCTTGCTTTTTATTTAGTTATTTATTATTAACTGTCTTGACTGGTATAATTTATGTCATTGCTTGTGTATAACTTACTGCCTACATGGTAATAGGGTAATAGGGCTAATTGGATAGAGTTTAATTTACAGACTCTTACCCACTAACCGTAATTCTGACTGCGCTCAAAGGGCCAATGAAAGTTTCATTCAATTAAAAAAAGATGTAATAGAACTATGGTTATCGTTGCGACGTTAATATTTCTTATCGAGAACTTTATTACAATCGTTACAAACTAGCTAGGCTATGGATAAAAACATTTGTCGTTGTATTATTATACTTATGTTACTTTTTACTGAAGTTTACTTTAACTGAAGGTCTACAGTAGGGACAGAACCATTTTACAAGTATTAAGACAACCAAATACAGACGTTTTTTGAGATCCAACTTCAGCTTGTAATGCCTTAATTAGGATATGAAATTAAGATAATGTCAAAGGTTTAGAACTTATTTAAAGTAATAATATTATTTTCCTAGTTAAACGGCAAACTGTCCAACTCAAACTAATTAAAAGTTTCTTAATTACACAACATAGAACTTTGAAAATTAGCCGAGATCATTAGAGTAAACACAACCTGCGAGTTATATCGACAAGCTTCTCAGAAATTATTTGTCCATTTTAGTTCTTGCAAATTATTAAAGGGGTTCGCGAAACTAGAACGTTCTTTGTAGAAAATTGAGACAATTTATACGCTAGGATAATTAATAAAAGGCATCATTGCGGTGAGCTGTTCACTGAAATGATTGCAGTTTCATTTAAATTTGCACCTTTTCGATAGTTTTGAGAAGACATTTCGAAAAACATCTGAAATCGTGAAAGATTATTTTGCAAGATTTACGTTAACTTCTCAGAATATTTCAAATTATTCAATATCATCATAAAATTTAAGAGCGTAGCTCCTGTCGGTGTAATTCTCTCCACTTATTTCTTTTGATAGCTTTATAATTATCATAATGGAAGGGCAGATGGAAGGAAGACGAGGCCCGGGAAGACCGAGAACCAATTATGTCAGAGAGATTCAAGGAAGAGTAGGAGCGAGCGGATACCAAGAGATGAAGAACTAAATATAAACAACTAAATATCAACGGACAGTCTTACACTATATTTACTGACCTAATCCTACAAGAATCTCTGAGCTTGTGCTATGGATACCTACAAGTCAATTACTTGTGATCGAATAAGGACAATCAAATGCTCAAATATTATATGAAAAAAATAAACATTTAAATTTCAGTTCTTATTATTAACATTTCATCGAAATTAAATCTTTTAATAAATCCATTAAAGTTAACGAAAAAAACGTCACAACGGAACGTAACCAATTCCCGTTTATTTCCAAGATGTTGGGTCCTTTGTGAAGGGGCTCTCATTGAAATAAAATATACCTACAAATCCGATTACTAAACGTTTAATTAAAAACGTTTTTCAAAGAGTTGAACGCTTAAGGTTCAATTGAAACGATTTGCTGATTTGCTGTATTAAAGGCCTCTAAGATAATTAAACTTTCGAGAGAGCCTGTTAAAAGTTGTATTAGGGCATTCAGTTGAAAATTTAGGAAAGTTTTGTGCACTAAAAATATGATTTTATATCAAAATTAAAATAGAATATCTAGACTAAGATTGCGATTCTGTTATAAGGCGTAAAAATGATTGTGTTTCATATTTTGAAGATGCAGTCAAGTTAAAATATTCGTGATGTAGTCATCACTGAATCAGCCTAGGACACCATACTTACTGAGATCCTCACGAAAATAGAAACCAACCCGATATATATCAAAGTATTAATTTTAACGGGGTAGAATCGTTAAATAATCACGCTTGCGATTTTATTATGTTAAATAACATTGTACAAATGAACTGACCCCTGACCCCACATGAAGTTAAAAAAAGGCGGTTATCCGTAATATATCATAAAGTATGTTATTACGGTGTCCACTTGTTTCACCGACACTTATTTCATAGAACTACTTATATCACTTCTCAGAATTTTTGTTTCATACAAAGCTATTTTCTGCTGAACCCTTGATGATTTCAGGTAATCTTAAAGATGATTCACGTAGGTTAGGTAATGTTAGTTAGGAGCAATGTATTATAAAACTGTAGTTTAATTTTAAATCTTCTAATATTTCAATATGACCTTAAGAAAATCACATTACATCTTTAACTATCAATACAATACAAATAAATAATTAATTATTATGTCCTTCTTGAAACTTAAAGGAAAAGTACATGGAAGACCGAGCGTCGCTCGGGTTGAAAACAAAAATGTTCCCGAAGATAACTTAACAGATCGATTTTTCATCCCGTAAACCCATATTGCAAATTACATCGAAGCCATGGGAAAAAAATCCGCCTTCAAAAACGCAAAAAAGAACATCTTTTAAAATGGTAGGTAGGTCAGTCGAACTGAAGTCGGAGTCCGACAATATTTTAACCAAACACCGACTTCAGTTGCACTGACCTGCCTACTATTTTAAAAGATGTTCTTTTTTGCGTTTATGAAGGCGGCTTTTCGTTTTTTTGAACATTTATTTTTTTAAAGACCTTTCCCATTTAGTCTCTACATAAAAGTTTCAGCGTAGCACCGTTCGCGTGTCATAAATGCATTGGCTTTCCAATTCAAGCACCAAAGGCTTTTACACCGCTTTTTGCAATTGAAAGTGGGGGAACTTGCATTCAATTCACTTTTGAGCTTTCCATACTAAGCGCCGCCTCCATGACGTAACATTTCAGGTTTCGATCTCCACTGGCACGAAGCAGGTGTTAAATCTCAATTAAGCCGATGGTTTAAAGCAGCAGTGTTTGCAATTGTGTTTCAATAGATGTAAAAAAAACCATTATACTAACTAGCAGAGATAGTACCAGTCAGCTTTTTACGAGTTTTAATAAAACTAGGGTGGAGTTTGGAGCATTGTGTGTATTTTTAAAAGCAATGACATGCACATAGCGGTCAAATTTGTAATACCCTTATTTTAGCGTCGGGGGTTAAAAAGGTTTAAATGTGCAAGACAAATAAATTAACATAAATTATGAAAATGAAAGTAATATTATTATGAACTTAAGGCACTATCGCAAGAGTACGAAAGAAAATAGCCATACTAACTAAGTCAGTTAAGTACATTCTGCACCATACTGAATTAGTTAATTAGGCGGGTCGAGATATTCGAAGAACATTCAGTCGAAATTCAATTATTGTAGATTCGTATTTATCGTCAGAGACAAAATGTTCACTCACGCAGAGGATATTGAATGGAAGCCCTAGTTTGGCACACACGGGCAAAATTACCATAAATCCTAACGTGTAAAAGTAGCTTTATTTTCCTGTTAACTACTTTGTTTGGCACGACCTTCTACTAAATTAAGAGACGGTCGGACAATTTTATTAGGTACATAGTCTTATTTGGTAACTGAATCTTGCTAACGTACTTTACACATGATAAAATAATATTATCATGCAATTTAACAAAGAGAAGGCATAGCTTAGGCTTTATTTAGCGCCAGTGAAGTCGTAAGATAGATATACAGCATCTTGAGCTAGTTTTAATGGAGTGCTCCGGACCGTGAAGTTTTTTAACTTGAAGAAACCGCGCGACTTGAGAATATTCATGGAACCGACTCCAGTCGCAGTTACAGTACGTAATGAGATTAATTCAAGAGCGTTGCGAGTTCAACTTGTGCACTTTGAAACTGTTTTAAGACATCTTCATTATTTTTCTTGGTTAACGTTGCAAATGCATTGAGTCACAAGTGTCACAACGATTCAGGGGCAAAGAGCCTTAAAAAAAAATTTTTTTAATGAACATACCAAAGTCGTTAACTCTAATAATTAAATATTTGAAAAGGATCGAAGTGATTTTATCGACTACATAATTATATAGACACAGAGTAAATAGAAATTACAAAAAAAACCAAGAGAATATTTATAAGAAAGCAAGCGAGCATAAATTATAATACCTAATGATAAATCCTTTATTTTGATATTAAGAACTTACAACTAACTTCCTGATATATAGGTAAAACAGCGTAAATAATTTTATTATGATTGGTACTAGTAATAAGTCAATTGCACATTTACTTAATGCGTTGTTCAGTGCAATTAGTCACCGCAGAACGGCTAGTGGCAATCTGTTAGTGATGGAATATATTAAATGGAACATTCAAATCCACTTCACTGTTGGCTTCGACCCAATAACCCCTGGCCAGATCCACAAGGGTTTGTGGCTGAAAAATATTCCAATATTTGAAACGTTAAAAGTGTTCCAGTTGTGCAAAAAAACCTAGTACACTTTGCATTTTTTATGATATGAATAGCTTGACCGCGCTAGTACATTCAATCAAGGTCGCTCGTCGTGTATATTAATTTTGAACTAGCTAAATAATTTAATTTTTATCTTAATTTTTATTAAGTATATTCCTAAACAATTACCAAACTTGTATGTTTTCGAGTCAGTGGTTACTCGCAAAACAGCAAATACTCAAAAGTCCAAAGAACATTTCAACGATACATACGTAAACCGCGCAGTGGAAACAATTCCGAACAAAAATTCCTGCGGTTTGTTGAAACACACAGTACCGTTTATTTTATTCATGGTCGCTTAACAACTGAGCCCAAACGCGTAAAAAGTTGCTAATCTGTCTGGCGATGTGGCGGTGTTCTTTTTGTACTGAATGTGCGGTTTTCTGGCACGTTCCCGTGTTGATGACACATTGAGATTGATAAGGCTTTTTGTTTATTCTTGTTTTTTCAATTGTATGCAATTCATCAATGTTTTGATCATCCCTCTTGTTTATACTGAAAAAATGTTGTAATTTTAAACCGAAATAAAGGTCAATAGTAGAAGTGTTCATTTTCGACACTCAGCTTACTTAATAATTGTTACAAGATTGTACAAGTCAACCATAAACCGACAGTATAAAGGGACGCTTTTAAACTATCTAAACTGTTATTTGTCCAAATTAGTTTCCCGGACGCAGCATTTAGGTATCCTGGATGAACAAAGTAGTAACAACGGCACCTAAGTTTAATTTCATCGCCCTGAGTGGAGATAATTGTTATTGTTGAATGAAGGCGAAGTGCGAACTAAATTACAAAATAGAGGCGATAAAAGAAAATTGGGTTTTTCTAATTCTCTCTTATCGTGATGTAGGATTGTCTTGCAGGTTTTTTGGTCGAAGAATTCGGTTGGTTGCTGACATGGCGAGATTAATGTCCTAGCCCTTGAGATCGGGCGCTGGATTACCGGCTAAAGAAGTTCATTTAAGTTAGCAAAGGTGAGAAATCGACGGCAACCCGGGAAGCTCTCCCAGGAACTAAGTCTTGGGAAACTAAGTAGTATTATTAGGTTTACATAACATTTGAAACTGTAATTAAACTTTAAAGGTTTCTAACCTGTCATTGTCAAGATGTATTTGGATGACACGAAATCGTAACTTTTTATCTATACGACGTACAGAATAAATACAAATGCAAAAAAAAATTGAAATTTGGTTATCTTTATACTTTTCATAGACATTTTTGTCATAAAGTCAACTGTTGAAGCATTATGTAAAAAAGAACCAATTTTGGCCCCTGTAATTCAAAATGGCGGCTAACGCAGTAACCCCTCGAGGTCGAAAACTTATATTTTTCATGACTAAATAGCCTATACTTAAGCAATACAAATTAAAACATTTTCTACACCACCTTTTGTAGGGCAAAGCCTCTTTCTTGTCCCAAGTGATTGGACTATGAGGACGCTCAACTTTATAAATCAATTTGGATCTGATTTTGATTATGAATTTTGTTGTTTTCCACTGTTGTAGTTTTTTCTGACTCCGTCATTTAGGCTTTTTGACAGACGTGTTTTGAATTATTATTATCATAGTACATTTTTATAATTGTTTTTACTTTTTGGCATTTCTCCACTGGGCAAAAATAAAATTTAACTCCACTTTTACCTTTTTTTATATCCGGTTCCGTGATACCTTGGGAACCCTTTGATTTATTGTTTCCGCCCTACTCTTTCAAGTTACCCTTTTTACCTCTTTGTAAACGTAATATTTATTTTTTAACGCTATCGTTAAATCAATAATGTGTATTAAAGTGACCAGTGGTCAGCCAGAGACCTGTAGTCGGCCTCTGCCTATGCTTTGTATTAGTGGGAAGAGTACGAAAGATATATTTCCCACTCTTCGCACTCATATAAGGTCGACTACTGGTCTCTGGCTGACCACTGGTGACTTTACCCTATATTTTGAAAACTACTACTTGACCAATAAATCCCTTTATGCAGCTCAAAAGAATTATTTTAATAAAGTGACCCTGAAATTCAGATCTACAAACAAAATCCGCGTTAAAATTCGCTATTCCGACAATGGTCCATGAATAAAACTACATTGAAGTGAGAATAGTTCTCCAACCAATCGGAATTCCGTACAAGACAAACACAAACCGGGTCGTAAAAAGGGGCAAAGGCCTACCACAGTCCTGGGACAAATAAATATAATTGGCAAGTAGGACCTTCGGGTAGAGCAAACGATTTTTCCTTATTTGCTTCGAGTGTGTGATGGGAATCCCAGTTAAGAAAGTGAAGGGAAACCTTTAGATGACCTTTTTACTGCCTCGGTGACGCGCGGGGTAATTGACTAAGGGGAAGGAGATAATGATAAATAATAGTCCTTGATTGTTTTTGCACCGCGTCCATTTTAGATCCGAGTATTGGGTTGAATCTATTTTTTACAAAGAATTGACCAAAACTATTTCGAGGTATATATAGGCTTTTACTGGCCCGATTTCAAGTTGTCAGATTTTTAAAATGGATGTTTTCGACATAATGTAGATGTACCACTTATTATTAAGTAACAATGAGTGGTGCATCTATAGATTTTTTTGACCTTCAGGGTTTTTTTAACTAAAAACATTAACAGGTAAACAATAGCGGCTGCACATGTACAGTTCGGACTGCGGGAAACGCCACGCGCCATTCCAATCTTCGCTCCGAACCGTACGTGTAAATGCAACTGCTATAGTAAAATAGTAAAAAACCTACGGTTCGGACTGGCGCGTGGAATGGCGCGTGGCGTTTCCCGCGGTCCGAACTTTACCGTGTAAAGGCCGCTAATTCATTTTTTGGCGTGGAAAACACTCACTGCACTCTTTCCAGGAAGAAATAAGTAACTGCAATGCATAATGTGAGAAATTTTCTTCTCAAAACCTAACCTAACCTAACCTAACCTAACCCAACCCCAACTTTTTGTGTAACATTCTGAACTGTCATCGATATACAAAAACTTCATTTCCAATTTCTTGAATCCTAATATAACGTGGCGCGATATAAAGCTTTGCAATATAATAGTTTCATGCAATTTATAAAATACCAGCGCTTTGCCGCCATTGCCTGCTTCTATTTGCACTTTATCATCAACAGAATTTTACATTTTATGCTCAAACTGGTAAGAAACTCAGAATGTTGCTCCACTTTATGGAGAATTCCCCTCTCTAAATGTGAGTTTGGAGCCATAACTACGAGCGTGTCCATTAAAAACATCTGCATACCGGAATGGGTTTACAAACGGACTAATTTTGTTTTTATCCGCGGCGATTAATATCGCCATTATACCTTTTGCCCGAGCCTTTCGTGATATATTTCTCGGCTGATGATATACAACCGGTAGCTAAGCAATTATGTTACCCAAACAAGCTTTAGCCTAATGTTTAAGGTATTATTTTAAATTACTTTGCCTTGCAGGATTTGCCTTATAATGGGACCGTAAGCTTCTCATTTTTATAACGTCGTTATTTACTACGAAGAACAATTTAGAACGCGTTCATCACGAAAAGAAAATTCATACTTGGTAAATTAGTCAGGTACAGTTAAACTCAAAATAAAAGTTAATCAGGGGTATGTTTGTATCGAATAAGGTGGTAGGTGAAAATATTGGAAAGTTATCAAAATCGGTTTAACTAGTATTTTTTTTAAAGCTTTGAGGAAACCAAACGAGCAAACGGACTTAATTGTCTAGTGCCTCAATCCTAGCTAGTATTTTAACCAACGGTCACTAGAACGGGGGCCTATCTACTCGCATATTTTTTTTACGCATAATAATCATTACGCGTAAAAATTGATTATCATAATACCCATTTAGGCTGACATTGCAAAATTAAATAAACGTCTATTGTGTAGATTAGGTTAGGTTAGATTTTAATAATAATTAAAATAAAACCCTTTCTATTGTAAAAACCGTTTTATGACAATCGATTTTTATGCGTAATGATTATTATGCGTAAAAATATGTATACGAGTAGACCCCTACCCCACTAGAACACAACAGTGCGAACACCGCTGCTAGGCGACAGGTTAGCGTTAAATGGTAGTAGCGGCCCTACTACCCACATTTCTTAATTTTTTACTCAGTTTACATTCATTTGCTTCATAAAACAGAGAATGCCAAATTGAATTTTCAATACAAACGAATTGATGGTTTTAGAATATACAAAGTTCAAGAATAACGATTGAAAAATATGACACCGCAAGAATTTTGAATGAAACGTAAAACTTTTACCGTTTTCAGCAAAAATGTAGGAATTTAAGTAATAAAGCGATTGAAAAGTTTCGTTACTGCGGGGCGTCGCGGCCACCCACGAGGATTTTTTCAATTAATTTTATTCTTGGGAACATTCCTAGTCACGTTGCAATATTTTCAGAGGTGTTACGTAAAGGATTTTGACAAACAGTGACAGATTTTTTTTGTACTGCATATTCAGGGTGAGCATCCTAAATGGGTCAGTATGAGGGATTCGGAAATTGTAACACTTCCGTAACACATAAGAAGGCAGTTTTACTGCATAGTAAAATTATAACGGTTTGGCCTATTTGGTAGTGACCCTGCCTACGAAGCTAGTGTTCCTGTGTTCAAATCTGGGTAAGGGCAGATATTTGTGTGATGAGCGCGAATATTTGTTCCCAATTCATGGATGTTTTCTACGTATTTAAGCATATATTTCTCTATATAACTATTTATATCTTTGTCTAGTAGCCATATAACAAGCCTAGAGCTTAGTTTGGGACTAGGTTAATTTGTGTGAGATTGTCCCTTGATATTTATTGGAGCGAAGCGAACGAAGTGAGCGAAGCGAAGCTCCATTCTTCCCCGATTCGGATTTTTGTTTGTCCGCATACTCCTCCCAAACTATTAGAGATATCAGGATCAAATTTAGCCCGTAATACGACATCTAGCCATAGATGGTTTAGAAAAAATAAAATTGAAAATCGGACATACCACGGAGGAGTAATCACCGAAAATCTGTTCCCATAGACTTTCAATGGGGAAAAATGGGAAAAGTGCCGAAACTTCGATTTTAAGCGGCGCTCTTCGCTCGTAACCTGTTTGAAGCTAACGGCAAGTGCACCTTGTTTATTTATGTATTTATTATAGTTTGCTTGAAATATGCTCTGTCGTCATCTGTCACTCTGACATTTGAACTTGACCGAAAAGGACAACCAATATTTTAACTAAAATCGGTTTATTTATTGTGCGTATATGAATAAAGGAGCGACCACACCGCTGCTCAAAATACGGTGACGGTACAGAATCGCAGTGACATGCCGTAAACGTCGCGACTTTACCGCATGTTCTCCATACCGCTGCTCAAAATAAGGTGTTGGTACGGAATCGCAGTGACGTACCATAAGCGTCACGGCAGCTGCGTGGAGAGCTTGCGATAAAGTCGTGACGTTTACGGCACGTCACTGCGATTCCGTACCGACACCGTATTTAGAGCAGCGGTGTGGAGGGCATGCGATAAAATTGTGACGCTTACGGCACGTCAGTCACTGTGATTCCGTACCGTCACCATATTTTGAGCAGCTGTGTCCTCGCTCCTTAATGGGGGAAGAATCTTAAATTTAATGTGGTTACCAATAGAGTAGAGAATGCTTTGACTACTACATTGCAATTAACCGCCTTCTTTGGTATTGCGGCAGAATAGTTAGAGTATTATGTGTGGTATCCTGAGGGCATTTGCGGACAGGTTTGATTGCCAGTATCTGATTCATTGGCATATGATCCATGTACTGACAGTCAAGCCTTACTAAGTGCTGTCGTTCCTACTTTATTTTTATTTTATTTTCATTTTATAGTTTTTATATGTAATAATTAGGTTATAATATTTACTAACTTTAGGCTAAGAAATTGTAATATAAATATGATCCCAGTTGGTCGAAATAAACGTTTTGAATTTGAATTAGAATATTTTCTTGGGAACTAAGGCCTCGATTTTGCAAACACTAAAAACTGCATTAAAAGTTATAAAAATCATAATCACGTTCTGATCGGGAATAGAACCCAACAATTTTACTGTCAAAATATATTGTTTTTTCCAAAATCTCGGGTTATTGTTTATTTTGGACTCAGCTCCAATGTGAATCGTTCCTTACCACTGACACTATCAATTACAACAATAGAATCATGTGTATTTTTAAGGGTTCCGTGCCCGAAGGGCGTTCAACGAGACCCTATTACTAAGTCTACCCTGTCCGTCCGTCCATCCGTCCGTCTGTCTGTCTGTCTGTCTTGACTTCAAAGACCTGTATTTTTTGAATCCTAATAGATAGCGGATTGTTTATTTTATTTCAGAATCTGTTTTATTACGGCGGATTTACCAATAAATAAATAAAAAATAAAGTATAGTTACAAGAAACGTTTTTTTCAACGTATTTTTATTTTAGTTGTATTTTAAAAACCACAAAAACTAAAAAATGGTCAAGCGTGGTTAGGCTCGCGCTCATCAGATCTGATTGGGAATCGAATTCAAATCAGCTAGCCTATTGCCTAACGCAATCGTAATCGTAACTGACTTCAAAGTGGAACAATTGTTTTCATTTTGTAAGCAGACAAGCCTTCGATTCTCGATTGAGATTGCGAGTGCGTTAGACAATAGCCGCTCAGGGCGTTTTCCAAAAAAAGTGCCCATAGTTAAGGACTAAAATTAACTACGGTAACTTTTCTATTACGTCACGATAGTTAAAAACTCGGCTTTAAGAAAAATAGTGGTATCTAGGACAAAATTCATGTAGCAAATGCAACAATTTTACTAACGAGTGAGGATTCAAACTGAGATACCGCCTATTGGCTTATTAGGGTAGCATATAAATGTATAACTAATTGTCGTGACGTAATGGAAAAGTTACTTTTGATTATTTTAGTCCTGAACTACGTGCACTTTTTTTTTGAAAACGCCCTCTTATTGTAAGTGTAAAGAACCCTCAGTGTTTAGGTCTAACTTGCACTTAACCGTTTATTTTGTGCTGGTTCTCGTGTTCGTTGTTGTAAATAAATGTATTTTATTCCTTTCAATTAATTCCTTCAATTCCTTTAAATTTTTTTGTAAATACTACATGTTTTGCATTTTTCAGGATGGAAATGACTTGCCTTGCATATATCTTATTGTGACAACTTAACTGATTTGTGTAATAAAAAACTACTTTACATTTTTGACGTTATAACTACGCCACGCAGTAAGAAGAAACTTCTACCAAGAATAAAAATAATAAGAATAAAGTTAAAAAATATGTTACCAACATTTGTTTAAAGTATAACAGTCGTGCATAATAAAACTTCTAAAAACTTGTAATTAGTTACTAGTTATTTATAGTATTTATTGATGTGAAATTCCTGCACATTTCCGAGATACTCAAGCATGATTCTCAGGTCGAATTACCAATTAGATGAATACAATATACAAGGAAGGAGAGAAGTTAGGCGAGCTTCCGGCTCAAACGCTCGACTCAAAATTGTTTAATAGCTTCAATATTTATTGGCAAATTGTGTACTCAGGAATTGCCTGGTTGAGCTAAGTTGAGATAGCATGACTTGTATAAATAGTTGGGCAAGGATTTGATCCTCGGAGTTTCTCGGTTCTTTGGTTTACCGAATATTGTATATTTATGTAGTTAAAACTTAGTAGTATAGATAGTAATACAAAAAAGAAACCCGGGCAAGAGCATGTCTGACCATGCTCAGTGTAGGGTTCCGAAGCCGTTAATACACAAAAACTATCTCAAAAAACCACAAGTATGAAGTAATTCTCTATTTAAAGTTATTTGGTGCTGTCTTAGGTAATTTTAGTAGGTATAAACAATTTAGTCGCCTGTATCTCAGGAACCAATCAAGTCTACTTAGTCATCATAGTTTTCCTTTAAAATTCGTTATATGTGCTTTCATTTAAGATATTTTTCAGTTTTTTTAGTATTTGTAGTTTTACCACTTTGTTGGCGTAACTAATATGTATATTCATGCCAAATTACAGCTTTCTAATACTCAAAGTCTCTGAGCTAGGCTGCGGACGGACAGGCGGACGGACGAACAGACGGACGGACGGACATGGCGAAACTATAAGGGTTCCTAGTTTGACTACGGAACCCTAAAAAGAGGATAGAAGCTTTAGGTCCAAATCTCGTTAGGACTAGCTAGCAAATATGGCTAAATCGCTTTGAGCCTAGGCCGCAATACGACCTGCGTCGCTATTGTCTAACGCAGTCGCAATCACAATCGGCTTCAAAGTGGAACAATTGTTTTCATTTTTTATGCAGACTAGCCTTCTATTTTCAAAATGAAAACGATTGCGATTGCGACAGCGTTAGGCAATAGCCCCTCAGATCGCTAAAGCTTCTATCCCAAAAAAACTAATTGAAACCGAAACAAATTGTTTTTTTTTAAATATAACTATAGATATCGGCATTATAAGCTGCACGCTTATGTACCTTGTCGCTGTTTCGCCTTTGACAGATTAGTAGTAGCAGTTCAAACATGTCAAAAGATATTTCGACTGTGGATGAAATACTTTTAAAACAAAATATTTAATTATGATATTTTCAAAAAACATTGTTTTAACATACGTGTAAGAAATAACTAAGGTCCTACCGAGATCTCGGTCTCGGTCTCGGTCTCGGCAAATCTCGGCCGAAAATCGTGCCGAGATCTCGGTCTCGGTCTCGGCCCAAAACGGACCAGATTCTCGGCCGCGGCAATCGTTTTAATTTTTTTTGACAGGGTACAATGCTGAAAAATTGCTTTGTTTTGTCGTACAATAACATTATTGTTAAAACCATAATAAAACCTTTTTTTCATTATTAACGGGGTTTTTTTTTAGTAAAAAAACGCAAATGTTGAAAAAAATACCCCTTTTTCCGTGTCTCGGTCTCGGCCGAGAATTTATTTTATTCTCAGTCTCGGTCTCGGTCTCGGCCGAGATTAAAAAAGCGGTCTCGGTCGGACCTTAGAAATAACCCTATTTGTTACGTATATAACGATAACAATAAAACGGCTTAGGTATGATAAAACGAGCCGACACACTATTTTACTAACCACGAATCCATCATGACAATCACGTGGTACAAATTTATTTACTTAAATCAATAATGTTATCCGAGAAAGATCGCTGTGGACTTTTTGTTCCATGACTAATATACCGCTCAATAGCGTGTCGCGACGTCGGCCGTCTAGAGAGATCGAGTAATCTGTCGGGGTTAGATTTCTAAAGAAAACATTATGTCACTGTTATTTATCTCCTCTATCCGTACTTAGTAGCCAGAGGTCGAAAAGTCAGCTGAGATTTCTTATGAACACTAAAACATGTTGAAGGAAATGAGTAGTAAAATCTAATCTAATATATTTAGTAATTTTATCACAGGTGCGTAAGTTTCTTAAATTCAATGCAAAACTATTAAGTAAGTAAACGTAAATACAATTTTGATCTAAGGATAAATTTAATTAAATTGTGACTATTACATACATACACATACATACCTTCACGCTTGTAATCCCAGAGCGGGGTAGGCAGAGCTACAGAATTACCAACAACTTTAAAAACTTGTTGATAATTCTGTAACCCCATTTTGCACAAATAGGCTAAAGGTGTTTACCAGCTTTGACTATTACAAGCTTTCTATTGTCACCGAACTATTACTAAGATTATAGTATTCCGGCTTTTGGTTAAAAATATTGTGATTCGCCGACTTCAGTTGGACTGTCCTTTAACTACCATTTTAAAAGAAGTTTGTTTCTGCGTTTTTGAAGGCGGTTTTTTGTTTTTTAAAACATTTATTTTATTTTATACCTTTTAGTGATCATAATAAGCTGTTGTGTAGTCTCACTACTTAGTTAATATGGAACTTTAAGACATTTCAAGCTCGCCGCAAGCAACGGTGCAGGAAAGTCAAAGTCATATTTAAACAAAAAAAAGTTCTTCGTTATAGTACGCTCAACTATCTTATCGCCACTTTTGAATTAGATACCGTTGAATAGTTCCGTTGTCTATCTGTGATCTTCATCATCAGTTCCGCTTCACCAAATGATACTTTCTGAATGCAAATGCTGGACTTGTAACTAAAAATACTAAAATCACTATATGTATGCCTATAACATTTCAGGAGTTCCCTCGATTATCCACGGTATATAATATAAGTACATACTCTATCAAACCAAAAAATATTTTTTTATAATTGGTCCACAACTGACGGAGAAATCGTTGAAAATACATAAAAAAAACACTGGAACATGGAACCTTTTTTGAAGTCGGCGAATGGTATGAAAGCAGTAACATTCGAAATATCTTTTATTCTCGTAAACAACAGCGTTCCCTAATCCTGAAGCTTTGCAGAATATTCGGAAACAGGAAAGTGAAATTTTTGATTGATTAAATCCATTTCTGACAACGTAACGCCAACGCGGATACTCACTCTGTACTATTTCTAGAGGGGTAGATTAGTTCAGTAGACGGGTCGCTGCAAGAATTATACAGAAATATGATGATTGATCGCTGAAAACGTGTAAAGCGAGCTTAAATTTCCTGAGCAATATTAATTTTCGTTGGAAACTCTAATTGCAAATTTGTCACGTTTGCGATAAGAAAATGGTAGACATTAAATTGAAAGGCGGCATCGAAAGGTCACTACGAGTATCCATTTACAAGGTTAGTTAGCTATTTATAAATACTGAAACTCAAGAAGGCCCCAACCACTTGATGAAATCCTAATGCGCAGAAACCTTTAAAGGAATGTGTTAAATGCGTACACGTAGTCCACCCGGTAGGACCTTCTGGGTCCACCAGGATCGCTACCATCCACTTACCTGCTTACCTGCCATCATTCAGCAGTATTCACATCTTTGTGAGGTAATACAGCAATCGAAGGCATTCTGATTTAGGCCTCAGAGTTGGCAACATATCTTGAGCTAAACCATTACGTAGGGCCTGTGCGCTCGTTAGATCTTCTTTAGTGCCATTAATATAAAAAAACCTGAGTAATTATTACTTCCGTTTAGTCAGAAATACTCATGTACAAACGAGTGCCTGCGTTTACAGGTTCTTGAAATAGGAATAACGGATCGCGCTAGCACTTTTTTACTCCATTTTAAGTTCAATTTCAGGTTACTCGCTTTCAAACCCATTGAAAATTGTACTCGTAAATATATCCATTATGTTTAAATTATTTAAATACTCTAAGTGCCAGAAGCTTACAAATTTGAAATCGTGTTCAATTTCGCTAAAGCGATTACTTACAGGCGCTAACTAAATGCAAAACTCAAAATTCTATTGAGTTCAGTACTGGAAAATACCGAGATACTCGTAGATACGTTTATTCTGTTTGCTTATTAAGTTATTAACTACTAAGTTTCACAAATATTCATTAGCACTAATGTTCCTTTACGACAGTTCTGTCACTTTCTAGTCTTTCTACATAGCCCAAGGTACAAAAGGATAACATGAGGCTTAAGGTAATAAATTTGAACAACGTGTATTCTAATAGGTAGGTATCTGGTATGTTATCCAAAAAAAGTCCTCATAGTTAAGGACGAAAATTAACAACGGTAACTTTTCCATTACGTCACGACAATGAATCATCCATTTATATACCGCCCTCATACGCCTATAGGCGGTATCTCACATTCAATAACCGAAGCAATTTCAATCCTCACTCGTTAGTAAAATGGTTGCACTTGTTACAGGAGTTTTGTTCTGAGATGCCACTATTTATCTTATAGCAGTTTAGATAATTTCCGTGACGTAATGGAAAAGTTACCGTTGTTAATTAGAATCCTTAACAATGAGTTTTTTTGGAAAACGCCCACCTACACACTTTAGCTTATTTTAGTAAATGTTGGACAAAAAAAAAACATTGTTATTCTCCTGACACTGTCAAAATCAATTGTTACACTTACTGTTCCCTTAAAAATACTAAATTTTAATTAAAAAACAAAACAGTTTCTGCAGACATCACGTCAGGCGGAAGGCATAAAGTTCGTCTCTGCTCTGTGAAGCTAGACAAGTTGCTTAACGCTAACGTAAACGATTTTCTAAAACTGACATAATGTATGGAATTGACGTAGGCGCTCGACGTGACCGTCTCACAGCTTACGTCAATGCATTTTTGATAACGATAAAGAACGCCCAATGCTTCCTGTCTCGGGTTTTTGTTGTTCGAAATTATGCCGACAAACATAGTTATACATACGAGAAATACAAACTTAATACATAGAAAACATCCAAGACTTCTAAAAAAATACTTGCCCTAATCACAACAAAACAATATTTGCCCATTATCAAGAAATTAACCTGGGACCGCTACCTTCGTAGGCAAGGTTGGTAGTGACCAACTACATTAAACGCGTCGTTAATTCGGTTAGTTTAGGTAGTATTCTATTTTGCTCTTACTCCGTAATTGAAAGACAAACATCCAAAAATCTTTGACATTTACTTTGTGATATTATAAATAGTAGATACTTACTAAAGGTCTCCATTATTCTTAACATTATTTTCTTTCCATAGTGGTTCAAGCGGTCTTTCCGCCTTAGGGCTGATATTTTAGAGGATATTCTTAATGGAAAAATCGAGTCTCCCAAACCTTCATGTTACCGATTTGCAAAATATGTCAGTTTCATGAAATTAGTTTGGACAATTTATCCATTTATTTTAATTTGAATAAAGAATAGAGGTAGGTATATACAACGTGCCTGAGAACTCAGGGTTTTAAATGTGAACGTCGTATCAATTCTACTTCCCAAAAGAAACTTCTTTTGTTCTACCACTTAAAAAATCTAGGTAACTTCTCAATAGTTTCATACAAAAATAAATTGCATTTTCAATACACGACATTCGTTGTCGCTACTACTCGTTGACATCAAAACAAAAGACAATACCGCCCTTGTATTAAGAAACATGGGTGATAGTATCCTACCGTTTAAATACACTGATTTTACTAGTAAAGTTTGATCATGGTTAGCTCACTGAAAATTAAGTTATTTTTAAAGTCGTAAAACAAAAGAGGTAACATTTGAGGAGTAGAATCGATAGCTACATTGACAGCCCGTTGCTAAGTATTTCGACAGTTCTTAATTCTAACTATTGACAGTATACATCTATAATGTCGATGGTTAATAACTCATATTCCACTTTGAAATTAAGATCTCGAGTCGAAATAACCCCACCCCGCTCGGCCTTAACCAAAACGGCTGAACACCACGAGACTCATATAACATTTTTCCCTGCGGGAATAGCTACCTATAATCGAGTTCAATGTTGCCAAAGACGCAGACAAAAGCTAAAAAGATATAAAATAGGAACAAAACAAAGGACAACTTAAGATAAATACAGACAAATCAGTTAAAGGATGTGGTACTCTACTTGGGCGTACGGAAAGTGATTTCAACAACATAAATTTTGTTCTGTTTTGTTCTAATTAAAGGTACGTAACGAAATCTATAATTAGTCTCCAATATTTCAAATATTAAACATAATAATATTGTTTTGAACACAAACCCTAAATCAGGTTCATTTTTTATTGAAAATCAGATATTCTAGCAGCGAAATTTTAACCAATTTAGACTGATAAACCTTTTAAATAACTGTAAAAATAGTTCATTTATATTTAATTTATTTTAAAATTGAAACTTTGTTTTTTTTCATAAAATATAAGGTTTGTATTCAAAACAATAGTATTATGTTTAATATTTGAAATATTGGAGACTAATTATAGCTTTCGTTACGTACCTACGTTTCAGTTAATTTTAATTTGAACTTTCTTTGTCTCAAGCCGTCAAATCCAACAGTTGAACTAACTCCCACCGTACAATGAAACTAATAAATAATTACCATAGCTTGAAAAGGTCCTAACCTTTTCAACAAGAAACACCTCGCACAACGACACCCAAGTGTTACATCTGTATAATTTACGTCCATGTCGCTTTCAAAGTTGAAACTTGTTTGGCTTTACAATTCCAGTCTCTAAAAGATGAAAGACGTTTACCTACGTAATAGAATTAGCGAAAAAACGTTTTGTATAACTTAGATTTCGGAACCTAATATTTGCCACCGGGAAATAACGTCAAACTGTCGCGGTTAGTCAAAGATATATTCTTATACAGATTGATTGAGTGAGTGAGTGAGCAATCCAAATGGATTAGGTAGGCGGAATTCGGCGAAAATGTCGAAAAGAGTCAAATCCTTCATAAATATGAATACTATTTTCTACAGATTACTTGTTGTTAGCTTGTTAGGTTAGTGATGTGTATACCTTTAAAATACTTTTATACTATTTTTTGCCACTAATATACACATGGTAAACATCTTAGCCTGATTGTGCAAAATGTGGTTACAGAATTAACAACAAGTTTTTAGAGTTGTTGGTAATTCTTTAGCTCTACCTACCCCACTCTGGGAATGAAGGCGTGACGGTATGTATGTACTATGTGTAATTGTCGCTCTCAAACACCAATTGACATTCAATTTGATCTATATCTCTTACAAACGAATCCTCACCTATGTTACAAACCTAAGTAGATATGTTTGTTTGTCTTCATCACTGACATAGATTATATTGTCTGTGGTCTTCGCGGTTCAACTCATCAACCGATCACTGTGACATTTGATACATAACTTAAATATAGGACTTATTAAACTATTTAGTACCTCTTGAACGGCCCAACGGAAATCTATAAATCTAGCCCAGAACCATTTTGATTAAAAATACTTTCTTTCAAAATAAAGCGCGTCAAAATTGGTCCATCAATTTGGGAGCTAAGAGGCTACGGAAAGACACACAGATTCACCCCCAACAAATTGATTTTAATCACCGACAAAAAAGAAACGGGGAGGTTTAACGTGAATATCATTAAAATTTGTTTTTCCTAAATTGCTTTGCCGGTACCATATAACAAACTGATATAGCAAGCACACAGACTATGTGGGGCCTGTTTTATAAAGCTACAAATTACAATTTACAGGTTACAAGTTTCCATTTGACACAATCTCGACCAATGACGACCAGCCATTTGAGCAGTATTGCCAGATTAGACCTGTAAAATTGTAACTTGTAGTTTTATAAAACGTGCCCCTGATGGTATTTGTGCTCTAGAGCCTATTGAATTTTTTAATATCAATACTACAGCTGTGGTGTAAACCCGAAAAACTAAGATGAAATGCCTGCTGGTCAGTTTACTATCCCCGTCTAACGAACGAACGTCACCGAACCAGTGCGTGTCCAAGCAAGTAACCAGGCGTTTGATAACGGGTTAGCAACTAAATTATTTGTACAAGTTAATTATAAGTTTATATAATGTACTATTTTGTTAATTATAAATAGGTATATTATTATAACCGACAAGTTATAGCTAATAAAAGTTTCTCAAAAGCCATTTAGGAAGTTAGCAATCATCGAATCAGTCCCACTTGTGGGACCCTGTTCTAAAGTACTTTAGTTCAATCATATTCAATCATAATTATAATAAACAATATGTTGGCCGTGTGACGCAGATACCTAGTTTTGGACACGTAAATATCCCCTTGTATTAAGAGGGACTTATCCAAAATGTCCTCACACTCCCGATTATGTTTAATGTTAACTCCAGTAACTTCGTCCTTTCTTTCTTTCTACGTGTGGAACATCGGGGATTTTTAGGGATCTTCACGGGAATTGCGAAGACCACTATCCAATTCGAAGATCATATTATATACACAACTAAATCTATAATATTTTTCTAAGCAAGTAGCAGTCATATGCGAAATCACAGAAGATAACACGGTAAATTAACGTGACGTAATGTTGACAGACCTTCCACAAAATGGACCCACGATATACAGGGAGTCGTGGAGAACTGCTGGGAGCGAATAGCCCTGGTTCAATCATTGAGATCTTCAGAGAATGCCTAGCAGTTGGTAAGTTTCGGCAGATGACTTTGATGACGATGAAGACGTGGCGAACCAAGAGATACCGCTCAACTTCTAAAATATAACAGCCTAGTAATTTAATAAAATTAAATACCAAAGTACAATCTCACACAAATTTTCGTAGTTCCAAACCAAACTCTAGGCACTAACCCACAACACAACCCCAAACAAAACCGATGTTTGTAGTGTATCCAAGACTCAAGACGGAAAAAAATACTCGCGCTCATCACACTAGGATTTGTTCATACCGGGAATTGAAGCAGGAACCTTTTCGTAGGCATGGGTCACTCCTAACTAAGCTAACAGCTTCGTCAATATTTAAGAAAAACACAAATAAAACGAATACTTCTTCTTCCCAACCAAAACTAGGACAATCTGAAACTCGGGCGTGTCAATATAAACGAGAGAGATTCATACCCGACACTAAGATTTGCAGATAAGCAATGTAACTACTAGGTCAACAGAATACCCAGGAAGCAAAATAGCTTTACTCCTTCCCCATTGTGATGCCAGAGAGCATATTCACTCAGAGCTTAGACAATACGTACACAAACAAGAATCTGGCGTCAAAATTAGCACAAAGGATTTTGTGCTATGCAAGTGTGTTAACAATCTAAACAATTTAATTATGCCGCTCATCCGATTACCCTGCTCCTTATTCGAGTGTGGACGGTATGGCTGTGGTCTCTATAGCTCTAAATTTAGCCACTGTACAGTCACTAGCAATAATACATTATCCAATATTACGCTCCTATCTGACACGCTCGCTTTAAGTTGGAAAATACTCGTATACTATTGCTGGTGACTGTCCCATTCAATTAAGACTCGTATATCAAATACTAAATTGGATTGACTCAGTCCACAGTCATCATGGCTAGCAAATATTTATTCCAGGAATTGGAAAGCATTTGAATAGTAAAATATCAGGTGGTATTCTAAAGGGTCAAGTGCGGTAGTACTCGGAACTGGTGAGCGTGTATGAAGAGATGGTATATGATTATATTATTCACTAGTTTCTGCCCGCGACTTCGTCCCCGTGGAATAGTTACTTTGGGCTAACGCTAACTTTAACCCGCGACTTTGTTAACGTAGAAGGTTGAAACATTCTTCATTTTTGCTCCGCTCCTATTGGTCTTAGCGTGATGATATATAGCCTATAGCCTTCCACGATAAACGGGCTATCTAACACTGAAAGTATTTTTCAAATCGGACCAGTAGTTCCTGAGATTAGCGCGTTCAAAAAAGCAAACAAACTCTTCAGCTTTATAATATTAGCATAGATCATTATTTAGAGTTTTGTCTATATTTTTTTTTTTGGTATAAATATCCAAATATAAATTGCGCAAATATAAAAGAGTATTATTGTTATGAATATGCGATCATCTATCGACATCGCATTAACGTGCCGGGTACTACAAAATTGTTGCTTTTTACAAGATTTTGCTTGTTGTACGAGCTGACCAAGCTAGCTCCAACTAAAATGTGCCTAGGCTAAATCACAAATAACCGTGCGGCTTCTAACAGCTTACTTTGATAATACTAGTAATCATAGGTAATTATGTTTATTAATGACAACTAAGATAAAATAACTCTTAAACAGTTGGCATTTCTGTTTTTTTTTCATTTGTATTCATTCTGGTTCCTTGATAATTAATGCGCAAATTTTAACTAGACTGTCAAACAAACAAGTTTACAATGTGGTAAATATTTAATAATAACTTGATGTAGTTACATGTAAGTAGAACTACGCGTAGTTATACAATACAATACAAAACTCTAGTAACTACTACTACAAGTAGTATACTAGTTATGTACTTAGGTAGTAATTTTTATTGTGTTAGATTTCCACAGAAAAGTTACCCGGAACGTCTTTTAATTAATCAAGCAGAATTACATATTTTTAGTATCTAATTAACTAGAACTAAGAAAACATTGCAGATTTGGAAATTTCCCTATTTTAGTATCTTATTAATCAGAAATACTATTTATAATAAACGCATACCTGAATTACCTACCTACTAAAAAAATGATATACCTGAGTATATCACTTAATAATACTACCACTTACTATACAAAAAATTCAAAATTATATTTCAACTAGCGACTAGAATGGCGCCCGGTGCCCTTTTTTTTTATCCCTAGGCACACTCACGTTCACGAAACGAAATTATTAAAACGGTCGAAAATTTAAAGAGGAACTGTAGAACATCCGATTGTTGATCGAAGGCATAAAAATACCGTTAAAATCGTTACCATTCTTTTTATTTTTATTATATCACTTAATAACCCGCTTCTTTAAAATATATTTATAACTTTTCTCAAGTAACTTTCGATGGAATGCATAGGGGTCATTCCCTATTTTTTAAATATTTTGAATATTCAATAAAATCAATATCATCTTTTTTGAGATTTTAAATTATTTTAAATTATTTTAGACATTGGAAATTAAAATCTTACCTTTCACACGAAGAACGTAACAAACAATTTTGCTAACGTAAGTAACTTTGCGAACACTTTTTACACGTCAGCCGTAAAAACACTTCACTTTTAAACTTCGGAAGAGGCCACAAACTTTTTTAAAGTTTGCCTTTATATTTGCAAATAGTTATAACACATCCACTGAATGTACTCAACGGCCCTCCAGTATGTTCGCGTACTATCACGTACTTTCGTACTATTGTCGCGTACCTCCTGTGGCTGGACAGAAGTCCGCACCAAACCGGGCTTGTGAGTCCACTGGAGCTAAGCTGATGTCGAAGGCTCTACGGCGCAGGCGCCAAAGCCGCTTCAAAATGCTGCATGTACTAAAAATGTTTTCAAGTAGTTATTCAAATCAAAGGACTAAGGAATTCAATGGTAAAGGCTTATTTTTAAATTGAAACAATAGAATAGGTAAATTGCAGATAGAGAAAACGGCCAAGTTTAATATCTCTGGGAGGCGAAAGTTATTAACAAAGTATACCTACGTATTAAAGGTGAAAATCCTTTTTTTCCTTAAGATATCGTAGCGTACATAATGTAATTAAATGTTTGGAAATTTATTTTTTAATTGTGTACCCCAGTTTTTAGTTGACAGGTAAGTACCTAATACCGGCAGATAAGTAATTTAACTGTAACTGATAAAAGCTATTGTCTATGTGGGTTCGTTAAATATACCTACATAGTTCTAAGCATACTAAGCACGACCGCTCCGGCAAGTGTTACGCCAAAGAAGAGAAATACCTATACATAAGTACCTACTTAAACATATACTAATGTGTTTTACTTCGAGTCAATAATTCATTAAAAATACGAAATCGCGCGTTAATTATTAGGTAATTCAAACAATAAACTTTGTTACTTCAAACTTTTTCTTTTTTGTAGAAAACGTTCACCTAATATGCAAATAAGTAAAAAAAACTGTTTTATTAAGATAAAATGAAAGAATCTTTCCGTTTGAATCGTTCCGAATAAAAATGATTTTACATGAAAGTCTGAATTCATTTAAATTTCCGGTGGGCCTACTGGGTTGTCGCATTACATGAAGCAGCCGGCACGCGCGTTTAAAACGCTGAGTTTTCTTGTTATTCTGTTATAGTTGAAAAAAACGGCCGACTGCGAGTTGAACTCGCGTTGAGCGGGTTCTGCACATACATTTTTTTATTTTTTATTGATAGATTTCGTATTGGTTTTCCTGTAATCTACAAGCAATGAAATAGTTCATTGTTCATTGTTTATTTTTTATATTTTTTTTCAAATTTTTTGGCTCAGTAGTTTCGGAGATATTATATATATTGCCTTTCGCATAAACAGACTCGCAATCACAATCGTTTTTATTTTTAAAATCGAAGGCTTGTCTGCATACGAAATGAAACCAATTGTTTTGTTTTGAAGCCGATCGCGATTGCGAGTGAGTTACGCGAAAGGCCTGCAGGGGGGAATTTTCAATGTTCGTCTTCATTCATGAATAAAATAAAAACTATTTATTTTAAAATAATAACAAAAATATATTTGAGATCCTCATAACAACCCTTTTATTTGATTTATGACACAGTAAGGTTTCCAATTTTTTTTTTCCTAATTCGTCATCCAAAAATGACCCTTATTTAAAAAAAAAATATTTACATTGCACATCTGTGTTTGGGTCATCAATTTACATATGTGTACCAAATTTCAACTCAATCGGTGCAGTAGTTTCGGAGCAAATTGGCTGTGACAAGCGGACAGACAGAAGCACGAGTAATCCAATAAGGGCTCCATTTTTTAATTTTTTGTACGGAACCCTAAAAAGAGTTTGATGACAGGTGAAACTATGAATAGTAGTGTCAAATGGCAACTATTCATGGTATAATATTAATTCTAGATACAACTAAAACGTATCGACGTCGACCTTTTTGCGGTGTACAGTGAATTTTCGGGTCACCTTTTAAGTAGTCGCATGGAGTCAATGCCAATAATCTACAAATTGGATTTGATATTCCTAGTAAGTTCTTTTCATTTAATAGTCAGTTCTCGATTATTAAAGGGGTTCTAAGATTTCAACAGTTTATACCCGTGTTGAAACGTCATCCACCGATCAACAAGCGTTTGACCCGCTTAGTGTATTGGAGCCCTTAGAATTCGTTTTGATTCAATGAAATTTAAATTACTTTTTGTCGTGCATGAAATGATTGAACCAGAGATAAGCTGCGTTTAGAAATAATGAATCCTTGGAATCGAATTATTAATGCGGAGGAAAACATCGAGTCAATTCAAGTTCGTTAATGGTCTATGCTATGCCCAAACCCAACTAATTGTAGGTACTTCATACAACTTTTCAATTGTTTTTCCCAAGTAACTTTAGCTCACAACAGACGTAAGAGACAAAAGTTTTATTATTTCCCTTGATTACATATAAAAAAACCGGCCAAGTGAGAGTTGAACTCGCGTGGGGAGGGTTCCGTACATACGTTTTTTTTTGGTAGAATTCCCATAGGTTTTCCTGTAATCTACAAGCAATGAATTATATTATGTATATTTTTCAATATTTTAGGCACAGTAGTTTCAGAGATCAGGGAGTGGGGATGGTCTATTTTCGTCTTCTTTCATGAATTAAATCAAAACTATTTATATTTTAACTACTACTACTATTTATTACTATTTTTTAACAAAAATATTTTGGAGATCCTTATAACGAGCCCTTTCATTTGATATAATAATATGACACAGTAAGGTTAGCAAAACTTTTTTTTAAATTTCCTAATTTGTCCCACAAAAATGACCCTTATTTTTTTTTGGGCCTTCAATTTACGTATAGGTACCAAATTTCAACTCAATCAGTCCAGTAGTTTCGGAGCAAATCGGCTGTGACAAACGGACGGACCGACAGACGCACGAGTGATCCTATAAGAGTTCCGTTTTCTTCATTTTTTGTACGGAACTTTAAAAAACTTAGACTTGGAATTTAATCAGCAGGCTTATTACCTAAGTCACACGCAATCACAATCGTTTTCATTTTGACAGTCCGAAGGCGAGACTTCATATAAAATGAAAACATTGTTCCACTTTGAAGTCCATTGCGATTGCGAGTGCTTTAGGCAAGAGGCCAGCAGGTTATAGGAAATCGTCATAACGATAAGCAATTGGGGTCATTTAAAGTTATAGTTCGTGAAAGATATTTATGAACTCCGCCGATACCGGAGACCCACTATCTAAAAAATGATACTTTAAATAGTAAATGGTATTTTTATGAAATGACGTATTTTCGTGTTGGGGCAAAAAAATATTAGTTATACATATATACATAATCTCACGCCTTCGTTCCCAGAGTGGGGTAGGCAGAGCTACAGAATTACAAACATCTCTAAAAACTTGTTGATAATTCTATAACCACAATTTGCACAATTAGGCTAAGATGTTAATTAGGCTATGATATTAGTTATTATTTTGGTTTATCTTGTAGAAACATGATAAGGTATTTTAGTTTAAATGAGTTGAATTTTAGTTAAAGCGAGTGATCATAAGAGCGAACAGGGTTTGGGTAAGTTAGTGTTGTCATATTTTGTTAGTCGTGTATTTTTTTAGGTGAGCGGCCAAGCGCCTAATTGGTATGATATGATATGATACATATATTCAAAATAAAATAGAGCTAATAAAAATAATCATATTTTTACCCAATGCTCTTTAAATCTCATGAAATAGGAACCAAAGTATTAAAAAAAGTACTTTTAACTCTGATAATAAACTCACTATCAAAATACCAAAAGGGATTTCTCAGGAGGTGGAAAGAAGTGGTCTCTGGCTACCCCTCTGGGAAACAGGCGTGATTTAATGTATGTATGTATGTATCAAAATACCAATGTAATGAATCCAACCAAACTAGATGGATCTAGTATGAGGAGTTCTTGTGGCCACCGCCTTCATCATCATGATAGAGAGAGATAGAGTTGATAAATATGTGTACCCTTTTGTACCATGTCACTTTAATCGCTGTGGCAATTCATATATGGCAGTTTAAACATGACATTAAATAGACAAGATACTAACGTGTACATATATTTATGAACTCGACTGTACCATAATGTTTTATCGTCATCGGATTTACACAAGTATTCAAAATTTCAAGTCAATCCGATACTTAGAATTAGGTACAAATCTACTTTCGAGTTTGTATACATTGTTTGTTAGCTACAAGTGAAGGTATTAAAAGAATAATAAAAGTGTATCTTAAAACCGTAAAACTGATGAACAATATTTTTCAGAAGCCGAAATCTATGAGAGGACTTTGAGTGGGAGACCGTAAGTGTTATTTATGATTTCTAGTTTTGACAAGTTAAGGGTTGAATTTATTAAAAGCAATAAAACAGTTCAAAGTTAATAAAATACACGTAAATTGCAATATTATAGTCAAGACGGTTGAGCTCCGCGACTTATGATTTCTGTTCACTGTTTGTAAGGTGACTCGCATTGATGTGTGTTCTCGGTAAATAATTACGAAGAGTTCAAAGCAAGTCGTTACGTAACCCTCGTGTACGTAAAGAAATTGTTATTTGCGTGATATTGAATACTTATGATTTTTTTATTTAATAGCTTTATACGGGTAACCATTACTTACAAAACTTGATTTATTAAAGACTAGTAAGTGTTCCAACATTAGATTAGGTGTGTATTCTTATTATATTTCTTTCGACTCTCACTTAGCCGGTTGTTAAAATCTCTTTT
This sequence comes from Acleris literana, assembly GCA_946894065.1. Classification (NCBI taxonomy): domain Eukaryota; kingdom Metazoa; phylum Arthropoda; class Insecta; order Lepidoptera; family Tortricidae; genus Acleris; species Acleris literana. Next base: position 13,075,714 of record OX335680.1, read on the forward strand.
CGTATTCATAGTGTATTTTATGGATGACCGCCTTATACTTGACATACAGCCTTGGCCAAAGATGTTGAGCACCCCACGTTTTCCTTTGTAAATTATAAATAAATTATTATTTTTCAATTTAGAAATACACATAGAAGTAAAATATAAAAAAGTGAACATGTGAAAATCATTAGTGATATCGTTTCGAACTAGCTATTTGCGTGTGAAAACTGAAGCTATAAAAAGTTGGGTTTTACAATGAAATGATTAATTGTATTTTTTTCACGGAAATTCCCTTAACGTCAATAAATATGACTAATCTTTCCGATAGATATACCACTTTCTATAATGAAAGATATAAATGCACCTTTTAAACTTTGACTTCTATAATATAATATGAAAAACGCATGGGTGCTCAACACGGCTGTATGGTAGGCTGTTTGTACGAGTATGAAATATGATGATAACTAACCTTATTCTTAAACGCACAATAAACCTATTTATTTAAAGTTTTCATTTTCCGTTTCTGTCAAATTCAAATGGCATAATAAGAGATAAGGACAGAGCATATTTCAAGCACACTTTAGCTAATTCGCGTTTATGAATAAGAGGGTTAGTACTTACATGTTATAATGTAAGCACAATAAGAAAATAATTACATTAAAATATAAATCATTCTTGAAATCGACTTTTATGACAGAAACTATGTAGATTTACTTAGCCAAATTGTTAACGAATTAACATAATATATTCCAACTTCAAACAAGAATTTAAATGACGCCAATATTTATATATTTATAAGATAATTAGGAAAGTAATGATAATGATGAAAAGTAAATTGAGAAAATCTATTTCTCCTTCTTTTTAGATATTCCATTTGTAATAATCATTTGTTTAATAATTCCAATACATCAATTAATATCATCAACAAGAAAGTTGTGGATTAAATAATGCGCTTACATCATGGTACCTACACAATACAAGGAAAAACTGTTTGCCGAGATTGTAATTGAGATACAGAGATTTAGAGCCGCTTTCACGAAAGCTATTTAAACGCAAATGTTCCTTGTTTAATAGTTTGGGAAAAAACCGCCTAGAGAAAAAACCGCGTTTTTTTTTGTTAAAAAGCATGATGTTAGAAATTTTGTTAAAAAGCAAAAAATAATGTTATTAAAACATTGGCAGTCAGCACTTAAAAAGCAAGTTTTATTCAACCTCATTAAGTATTCCTAAAGCATCTTGGCTCCTACTGTATTTCTATATTCTAAGTTATGATAAAGAAAGTTTGTTTCTACAAAGACACTAAGTGGCTTCATGTTAATTTTGTAGAAAACTTTGAATTGAATACGCATGTTACATATAAATGTTACTGAGGAGCGAACGCTCTTTCGTAAGAGGAATATAACTCTAATTTGGATTCACGTTGTATTTCGATTTCTGTCAATTCAAGGCGGATAACGCTATGACCCGAATTTCGCAATACTGTATGTGTGATATGGTGATAAGAACCAACACAAAATTTGTTTAAAATTATATTCCAATTGATCTTTTACCGGATTTGGCCTTATATACAACAACCAAACAACCACGTTTCTTTCCCGTAAGGAGTTGGCTTGAATTTATATGATGTAAAAATAAATATCAGGGTACCTACAGTCTCACAATGTCATGTGTGTGCTCCACTACATAATTCCGAAGAATAATAATTCCGAATTGATCAAAATTCCGAACGCATTTTTTTGATAGAAGACCTAACTTTTTGTCATCGCTTATAAATCAAACCTAACCTAATCTACGTATGATAAAAAAAATATGCATTTAATCTAAAATAGCTCCAGCGTAACATAGCTTTCGGAAAAATTAAAATTCGGACAAATGAATATTCAGAAAAAATTAATTCGGAATTTTGAGGTGTTCCCGTGCTCTAAGCTTCTAAGGTAACGATAAACATATTCATACAAATAGAGAAATACGTAGAAACCTCCAAACAAATACTCACGCTCGTCACACAAATATTTGCCCTTACCGGGAATTGAACCAGCTACTAGCTAGTAGACAGGGTCACTACCAACTAAATAGGCTAAACGCGACGTCACCGCGTGTTGCCGTTTTAATCCGTAGTAAGAACTTGTTTATTAATTGTTAGCGTCATAAATAATAACCGCAATGGGAAACTGTGAAATAAAACAAATCAGGCTATTTATTTATGTTTTGAAAACTTACGCTATTAATTATTGCAAGTTCATTTACTTTTTCATAGAACACGAGAAATACGTTCGCAAATAAAACCAGCCAAGTGCGAATTGAACTCGCGTGGAGAGTTAGTACATAATTTTTTTTTTTATTATTGAATTCTAATCGGTTTTCCTGTAATCTATAAGCAATTAACTTTTTTTTTTTTCATTTTAGGCTTATTAGTTTCGGAGCTCAGGTGGGGGAATGGTAAATTTTTGTCTTCTTTCATAAATAAAATCAAAATTATTTATTTTACAATAATAAGAAAAATATATTCGAGATCCCCACAACGAGCCCTTTCATTTGATATACGACACAGTAAGGTTTGCAAAACTTTTTTTTAAATTTCCTTATTTGTCCCCCGAAAATGACCCTTATTTAAAAAAAAAATACTTTGCACATCTGTGTTAATAATTTGGGTCATCAATTTATGTATGTGTACCAAATAATTTCAACTCAATCGGTCCAGTAGTTTCGGAGCAAATTGGCTGTGACAGACGGACGGACAGACAGACGCACGAGTGATCCTATAACGGTTCCGTTTTTTGTACGGAACCCTAAATACTGTTTTTAAATTGCCTTAGAATTCCTTTAATGTCTGCGGGGATTTTATGATATTTTGACCTTTTGGATTTTATAAACGTTGCCTGACCTAAACATTAACCTCATAAAAGTACAGACCTCATAAAACTGGCTTCATTCTGGGTTTAGTAAAATAGTAAAGTAAGCCATTTCGGCCCGCTGCTGTTGGAGACTGACGAAGGACTTTTTAAAATTTGAGTTCGTATATTAAACAGGTTTTACGGGATTTTTCGATTAGAAGTCGGGCGATGTACCTACTTACCTGTTTTATTACAAGCTAATATTTAACTTCATAGATTGTTTGTTTGCCAGAATGTTGTCCAAATTTTAGAAGTCAATTGAATTTTCGATCCTATTTTTGGAATGGGCTGAGTCGGGTCCTCTGTTTGTTGCAGATTTTTGGTACATAGCGGAAAACTGCTGCGACAGGCTACAGCGTAGCACTCGTAGCAGCGACAGGCGGTGAATGTGATTTTGGTCTGAATAAACGGTCGATGTCCAGCAGTGGACGTCTTTCGGCTGATGATGAAACGGTCGATAGCCGGGCAAAAAGTACAGTTGACATAAAAGATTCCTCAAAATTATTTTTTCCATATTCTTTTTTATAACCCCTTACGTAAATTTCCATGTAATACCTGAGACAATTTAGGAGACAGCTAATGTCAAACATACTCGTTAATTTCACTATGTTTCTACGATATTTTATTAAAAAAGCTGCATCGAAACAAACCTTGCGACGACTTTGAATAAGTAAATATAAAATTTGAATAATTATTCAGGTTCCGTGTGTTTGGCATAATTACAACTGTCCGAGATGTATTGTCACGTCCTACCGGGTGGCAAGTAAAAAAACTCAGGAGAACTTTAAAGAACTTATTGAGAGTACGCCGGTAGTGTGAACAGAAGAGGGTAGTAGGTTCTTCTTAATATTACAGTCGTTTGTTTATAAATTGCAAAACAGGTACACAGGTAAGCAGCGTAACAACTACATTGTTACAGTATATTGCACATAATTACGAGTACCTAATTAGTATAAAAAGTTTAAAAAACAAAAACCCGCCTACAAAAAGCAAAAAATAACTTCTTTAAAATGGTAGGTAAATAGGTCAGTCCAACTGAAGTCGGCGTCCAACAATATTTTAACCAAAAGCAGCTGTTGCTTTTTGAAGGCGGGTTTTTGTTTTTTTAAACTTTTTTTTTATTTTATACTTTTTAGTGATCATAATTATGCTGTTATTCTCCCACTTCTCAATTAATAAGAAACAATAGAACATTTCAATCTCGCCGCAAGCAACGCCGTGGGAAAGTCATAGTCATATATTTAAACCTAAATATGCTTCGTCATAGTCGCTCAACTATCTTAATCGAAATATCTTGTCGCCACCCTCGAAATATATACCGTTTAGGAGTTCCGGTGGCCATCTGTGGTCTTCATCATCAGTTCCACTTCACCAAATAGTGCTTTTCAAGGCCAAATACACGAGTTACAATGAAAAATACCAAAATCGCTATAGGTGTGCCTATAAATTTTGAAGAGTTCCGTCGATTCCTCATGGATTCCACCATCAGATCTTCATTTTGAATCTGAAAGCACCAGCTTTCAAATAAAAAAAGAATCTTCAAAATCCGTTCACCCAGTCGAAAGTTCTGAGGTAACAAACATTAAACAAAAAAATACAGACGAATTGAGAACCTCCTCCTTTTTTTGAAGTTGGTTAAAAAGAGTTTCAATGAATATTGACACCTCCTTTGATATGAATAACTACTTTCTTTTCATTGATCCAGGTATATTTTTGCTCCTGGTGAGGGTCGTAGTCGAATGAGGCAGCAGAGTCTGCGGCCCTCGCTATACCTCTACAACGGCGTGGAGGGAGAATCGCTAAGGTTTTTTTTATTGAAATCCATATTTCCGGTATTTTAATGCTAAATATACGTAGTGTTTACTCACGCTATGGGATATTTTGTGTTAGTTTGTGATAAAAGGGGCCTGAAACTTATTTCTTTTAAGTATCTAATTAATAGGTGAAGTATATTTACCTAAACTTCGTAGAACAGACACATAAACTGGAAACTTTCTTGCGACTACATTTATTAGTACCTACCAGAAAAATACCAGGAATCCCGAATTCAATAATAACAAATACCACTCTATATTATGTCCTTTTGCTAACTTTAGGTAAATATACCCTACCTATTCCGATCACTGATAATAAATAAAGAAAAGTTTGCATAAAAGGTTTTTTTCTTTTAATTCATTTTAACATTACAAATGTATCGAAATGAAAGACGAAAAGCGTCAATCTTGACTTTGAGTTCAGCCTAAACAAGTTAATAACCTTATTCAAATAAAAAAAGAAAGTTAAGTAGCTGCTTGGATTCATTAACAAATTGGTTCGCATTGAGAATAAGATCTACTCGGTAAGGTTTTACAGAGTGAAACTTTTTATGATTGTCGACATTTTTGGGGTTCTCCAAAAGATAAAGAATTATGAAACGAAAGAGAGAGCCTAATTTACACGATGGGAACTTGGAGAGAAGTTTGCACTGCATAAACAGAGACTCAACAAATCTTTTACAGATATGGTTTATTTTTGAATCCCAAACCTTTCCATTTCCATTCTTTCTTTCTTTCTTTACATGAATAATGAATATTCATTATTCATGTAAAGAAAGAAAGAAAGAAAAATGATTTATTACCACATTTACCACATAATACAAAAATTAACACAAAAATAATAAAAATACAAAGGCATAAATAGTATGGCATGTGGTAAAAGGAGCGGACTCAGCAAATGCTATGTATCCATCTGTTTCGCTATGTAAATAAATACCCAAAAACATGCAATAATGATGTAAAGCTTGTATTGATGAGGTGCAAGAAACCTTTTGCGTTTGTCCAGTCGAGTTCATAAATATGTGTACAATTTAGAACCTTGTCTATTTAATATCATGTTTAAACTGCCATACATAAAATGTCACAGCATTTAAAGTGACAAGGTAATAAAGTGTACACATATAATTATATGAACTCGACTGTCCAATTTTCTTAATCCTTGTCCGGGTTTACCTTTTTACCATCGCTGCGCTCGCCGAATGTTGACGTTCGGACTTTTAACGAGCTGCCTCTCGACGTGACTTAATTTACACATAGGACCTAATTCCTCTCAAAAACAAAACTGGCCAAGTGCGAGTCGGAGTCAAGCACCGAGGGTTCCGCACCTATGTCTTATTAAGTGGTATAAGTATTAAAAACCGAAAAAAGTCTGAATGCTGCTCAGTGACGTTGTCTATACGGGATATAATTATAATATAATTTTAAGTAAAGCACCGCAAATGTCAATTCTGTACTTTTTGCTTCTTATTATTTGCTTTGCCTTGCTACTTTTATCTTTTTCCGAAAATAACATTTGTATTGGAGCACCTCTTTTATTTGTTCTAACATAGCATAGAATATTATCAAGAGTAGGTAGTACATGTTATTTTGTGTTTGGTTTAACGTAATTTCGCAATTATCTTACAAGTCATCGATTTTAAAATCCTAAATCTTATTTGTATACTTAGTAACAAAAAAATATCAAGGTCTTTTTGCATACTTTATTTTGGTTAGGTAGCCTTTTTTCACTGCATGAATAAATATTTTTCAATGATAAGGCTTCGTATGGACCATTTAATTCTAATACGAGTATAGGTACTTATTCCAACAACTTCCAACCGGAATATTTCAGTCATTTCAGGGAATTTGACAGACAGACGGACAGACGGACGGATGGACCGTCCGACAGTAGGATAAATGGTCAGACGAACGGATGGACCGTCCGACAGTAGGATAAATGGGCAGACGGACAACTAAGTTATCTAATAAGAGTTCCGTTTATCAAATTTTGGTACGGAAATTTAAAATATTTTTTTTACCCACGTTATCAAGCTGCCGACGATACGGCTACTAATAAATGGGCTAAGAAATTAATTTACTTGAAAAATTTAAATATTCTGGCGCATTTTTGTTGGCTGTGGAAATACTTTGTAATTTAAAATTGATTTTGTCCTATTTCAGTTTTAGCAACTTTTACTTAATCTCGAAACAAAATGAACGTTAAAAGAATGGTGGCGATAATTTGTGTTTTCGCACTTGACTTTGGATATTTCTATTTATATTTAGATTATTTGATGATACAAAATAACTTATTAAGAAGATTTCAAGAGAGATACCTGCGTCACAGTTGTGATTGACGAAGGCCTGACATCTTATTCGACTAAAACAAACGTGTAGTTTCAAAAGCTTTTAGCAAGTTAAGCAAATAATGTAAAATAGAAGCTTTACTTTAAATTGCCTCTAATTTAAATAAAACTATAATCATAGGTAAGTAACCCATAATTTTATAATACTTATCTACACTTATATAATAAAGAGGACAGATTTGTATTTTTGTATGTTTGTAACGAATAAACTCAATAAATAATGGACCGATTTCAAAAATTCATTCACCGTTAGAATGCTATATTATCCTTGAGTGACATAAGATATGTTCTATTTTTCTGCGCAGACGGACTCGCGGACTACAGCTATAAAAATATAACATAATGATGTAACACTTTCAAAGCATTGTTTTTTTTTGTTAACTTACGTCAGTATCTTTAATATTATTAAATTAAAAGGTACTTGTCTTACTACAGTGTCCTTCAAGCATTAAATAACTCTATTAGAAATTATCTTACAGTTTTCTATATCAGGAACCGTTTATATCCTTCCGTATCACGTACGTACCTACGGCATAAAGTTTGAGTGGCGAACTATGGAAATTTGAGCTAAACTAAGAGATAATCCTAAAGTCCCTATAAACTTTGCTCTGCGAGCGCCATTTTAAAATACTTCCATGAACCTCTCCCGTTGGGTTGTCGACAGAGATGGAAGAAAACTATTCGCAGTAGCTAAGCGTTAAACTATTATATACGAAAGTTAATTCCTTTGTTTGTTCTACTTCTGCAAACTTACAGATTTTCGTGGTTTTAGTTAATAAGGAATTGGGCAAAGAATAAAATGTCCTTTTATTGCACATCCATCCGTGAAGTAATTTTGTAAAATATACATACAGCCTTGGCCAAAGATGTTGAGCCCCACGTTTTCCTTTGTAACTTATAAATAAAGTACTATTTATCAATTTAAAAATACACAAAGACGTAAAATATAAAAAAGTGTTTGAACCTTGCAAATCATTAGTAGATATTGTTTCGAAGTAGCTATGTGCGTGTGAAAACTGAAGCTAGAAAAAATCCGGTTTTACAATAAAAATATTAATTTCCCTTTCGTCAATAAATATGATCAATCTTTCCGATAGATATACAACTTTCTATAATAAAAGATATAAAATGCACCTTTTAAAGTTTGACTTATATGAAAAACGCATGGGTGCTCAACACCTTTGGCCAAGGCTGTTGATGTATACGTATGCAGAGAGTCTGTTCATCATATAAACAGATTTTTTAATCAATGCCAAAATACACTACTTAGATGACATGGTTTTCCAAGTAGGAAGGAGTCGGAAGTGAAAATCAAATCTTATTCCAATCCAACACCCGTTGCGAAACTTTAGCTATCTAATGCGCATTTAGTTTCTAACTTCTTGTTAACTTTCCGCATAATTTTCCGCATAATTTCAAATGCAGTTAATTTGCTACTTAGACGACTGTAAAGTTAGAAAATATTTTACACCGTACGCTATAATAAAAATAAAATTTAACTAATACAGATTTGGATCACGATGTGAGAAATATCTCATGACTTCAGCACTCTCCAAGTGCGTATATACACCAGCGGAAACGTTCCAAGTAATGGCCTTTTATTAACTCCATCAAAAACCAGAAATTCATTAATCTTTCTGTGACGAGCGTTTGAATATGTCTTTATTAGTTTGGATTCCCGCCAAATGGCTACCTCCTGAAATATTACGGAGTCACTCCGATTCCTAATAAATACAAGATAATTTACATCTACCCACACTTATCTTCTATTATGAGGTATGAATACGATTATGATTTATTTGATAATATAATAATCACATGATGGGAATGATCTTTTACATGAGCTGCTTATGTTGTTATTTAGAGTGATTTTGAAAATCATCAAAGTTAATTAATAACCGCTTATTTTGAAAAAAAAAAAGATTTAAATACTGATGAAACCTCGATCATCCTTTTCGCATAAAATTTAAAACCATCATTTATTAAACAATTATCAAAGGCGCAGAAGGCGGAGGCGGTGCGAAAGAACGCGGTGCGGCGCGTATTTCTTATAAATGAAATGTAAGGTGTCGCACTGGGCAAGGTAGGCGTGGCAGAGGAATTTATAGAATGGGGACGACTTCCGTCTTATTTGCTCTTTGTGCGTTTTTATTTGTATTTTTCGTTATCATACCGGCTGAGAGAGGTGCATTGCTGGACTGAAGTTTCCACTTGGATCTCCAAAAGATCTACTTTACCTGATTATGTAGGACAAAAATATGAAAAATAGCCACATCAATTTCATTATTCATTATACTATAAAAAGTTTCTTGGTTTAATTTGGCCTAAAGACCCGATCAGATCAGATAACATTTTGCTACCGCGTTAGATGTGGTCTAAAAGCAAAAAGGGCATGTAGTTCCCATTTTTTCTTTAAAAAAACGTTTGACACCGTTGCACGGTAAATGCAAGGTTCGGTGATCACACGGTGCGACATAAAACCTACCGAGTGGCTATCTGCTTTATTGAACCAGAATGCCTGTAATCTTTATTTTCATCACTTGATTATTTATTCTCTTGAAATTATTTCGTTATAATTTATTAATAGAATAACTTCCTTCAGTCATAAGTCATAATACTTAGCTTCCTAAGATATTATACATAATTTCTAAAAAAAGTAATCGCTTTATTCGCAGACGACGCGCTAGCCTAGTTGGTACGGACCCTGCCTACGAAGCTAGCGGTCCTAGGTTCAAATCCCTGTAAGGGCAGATATTGGTGTGATGAGCGCGAATATTTGTTCCTGAGTCTTGGATGTTTTCTATGTATTTAAGTATATATTTCTCTATATAAGTATTTATATCGTTGTCTAGTACCCATAGTACAAGCCTAGAGCTTAGTTTGGGACTAGGTCAATTTGTGTGAGATTGTCCCTTGATATTTATTGATTTATTTACATCCAACTAAGTACAGAATTCAACATTAATACAATTAAAAATTTCGTTATTATATTTGCGCATTTTCACTTCAGATATAAAAAGTTGCAGCACAAAATGTGTAAACAATTCAAGCTTTTGCGTATTTCACGGGCTTACCCGGCCGCCGCCTTGTGCCGTCTTGGTTAATCCGGACCGGATCTGAAGATAAATCGACCGTTTCCGGGTTTTGCATGGACCCGGACAACATCAAAGCAAATATGTGTCTACACAATAATATATTACAGTTTATAATGATTGGTACACCCCCACCTTGTCAGAAGAAGGGTCTTGTACTCAATACTGCACCTTAATTTACTAATATAAATAATTTTTATCTAAAATCTAATCCGGGTTTCTAATCCAAATTATTCCGAATCCACCGACTCAGTGGCAGAGCCTGGCAGGTTAGTATTAACGACGTTATTTGTCTGAGATTTACAAAGATAACTAACTAGTAGCTGCTAACTATTTCCAAGTATGGAGCCCCTTAATGAATGAAATATAATAAACTAGCGACCCGCCCTCGCTTCGCTTCGGTTAAAATAAGTTAAAATAATCCAAGTTCATCTGGAATAATATAAATTTCAAATTATAGATAGGTGCATTATGCATAGAGGTTTTATTTCATGACGATTTTAGAAAGACGTCCAATTTTGCGAAATTGAGTTTTTGATGCCGTTAGATTTTAAATTCAATTCAAATCATGACTGCCAGCTTTCACAGAATCTCTCTATATACAATGTTTACAGCGGACTTTTGATTGCACAATACAAACAAATTTTGCCTGGAAGTGACGCGCGAAAGGGCTACATACCTCTATGCGAAAAACACTCAACGCTCAGGCCTAGTATCATGGCTGCGTCAATATCGCTCGTCAAATGTGGATAAAGCATCCGTCACTCTCGTTCTTATTTACGTGTCAGAAGGTGACGGATGCCTTATCCACACTTTGTCACGCGATAAACGCAGCCATTTTAGGCCCACAGGTCTAAGCCCGCAACTTTGAATGTTTGACCTTGTGACTTGTAAATTTTCATTGCAGTTGTTTAATCTGGAAAGTATGGGATACGGGGAATTAAATCGACTTTTCCAGCCGCACATCCGGTCAGTATTGTGCACTCTGTTATCAACCTTTTTAAAGATGTTATTTGGGTGGATTAAGGTTCCGTTGTGAAATAAAAGGACACCCTTCTTTCAAAACCAATTTATGCGGGACGATCCAGAAGGTTGTAAGGAATTGAGAAATTCCGTTGGGAAATGGATAGCCTCTTCCAGGTCGAGCACAGTGTCTACAGAGTAGTATGTTTGTGTCGGTGCTTTGATTTTCTATACCTACTTGACTATTAGTTGGTGATAAAATAGCTCTGTCCTTAGTACAGTCTTAGAATTAATATTATTAATTTCGGAATAAACATTGTCGACTAATTATTTTACTAAAACGCAAAGGTTCTCATTTTGAAGATTAATGCTCCTATTATCTTGCGGCTTCTGTCCATTTCCTATTTTGAGCAACGACTCTGCAAAGAGCCGTTTTCATACGTGCAGACAACGAAACTCATATTTGTTTTGAGTTCTAATCTATGTTGCGCGTAATTTTAAATCTGCCATATATTCTAAAGTATTTATTTAAATAATATATTGTACGGGACAATATTAATCTACATTAAATGCCCAAGGTAACCAACGTATTTATCTGGATAAGGTTAAATATTGAATCGGACAGAATAGCTTCGGTAATAACCTAATATTTTAAAATAAAATCATAAACATAAAAATGGTTACTGTGAGTCAATCTTAGGAGATAGACATATGCCATCGAGGACGTTTCTCTAGTTTTTTTAGAGAACTACGATTCTTCAGTACATTATTTTGACACATCTCTTAAGGTTTAGCCAGCGTAAGCTATGTGAGGGCCCGAAAAACGGTTTTTGACGGCGTGGTAGGAAAACATTGAGTTTTCTCAACTATATTAAATTTTAATTAGAATGAAATGTACATATAAACCATCAAGAATAAATTCCCTAAATGACAGTGAAAACCGTATCATAATCAGTTGCGTGGTTTAGGAGTAAGCGGAGGAACAGGCAGACAACGCGAAGCGGCTTTAATTTATAATATTTAGAGAAGAGATTATAGAAGAGATGCAAGGTTTCGGTTACATTATTAGATACTTAAGTAATAGATTTCTCATCATCACATACACTCTTGAAAGTGAAAAGAAAGAAGTGGTCTCTGCCTACCCATCTGTGAAACAGGCGTGATTTAATGTACCTATGTAGGTATGTGGGTCCATATTGGCTCACCTAATTATTTTTACTCATAACGACTCATAAGTCCTAATTATCGCAACTCCTAACGTATTTATTTCAGCAACTGTTACATTTTCAGGATTTATATAAATCAAACCTAACCTAACCTAGTCTTATCTACTCATTAAATATTTCAGAACTTCTGAAAAGTTTACGGTTCCAGCGGTATAAAAATTTCATTTTCGGAGTTCCGATAATAGGAGTCGCAATTTTAGTTGAACTTTGGCGCTCCCGTAGGTATGTCATACACTCTTTGATGCTCTGCTGACTCATTTACACAATATACAGGAACCATTAGCAAATTTTACGTGTCTATCTATTCTCTGTTGTAGATAAAACCAATTAAAGACACTTACAGGGCTGTTTCAGCCTGTTTCTTATATTTCAATTTTGATAATTATTACACTCTTGATAACTTTTGAATGGTATGTCCAATTTGAATAATTCAAAAAGTTATTGACAGGTAGTGATATAGCCTTGAAAACGAAATGATTTATTTGGATACGGATTAATACCAAGGTACGAATAATGGTGTCTAGTTAGAACCGGCGTTACTATTGCATATTTTAACATGAAAAAGTAGTTATTGTGACATAACTGTAATAGTTAGACATATGGTATTGTGAACTTTTTTGTAGAAATTGATGTCTTCTATAAAACTGTAGTACATCACATTGCTATCACGTTTCCGCAGCGTACGCGATATAAGGATTTTTTTTGGTATATTTTTCACACCTTGGGTTACATTATCGAAGCTTTCATACGGATCCCTAACTTTTTTGAAAATATTATATAACCTATGTTCATCAGGGATAGTGTAGGATTCTAATGGTGAAAGAATTTTCCAAATCGGTCCAGGAGTTTCGGAGCCGATTCAATTCAAACAAAAAATCTAATCTTTTCTCTTTATAATATTAAGTGTAGAAGTGTAGACAACATAAAAATAAAAATATATTTTAATCAAAACCTAAACTCAATCGAACTACCTACCCATTTCCCTAATTTAACAATTTGAAATGCCTTATATAAATATAAGTACCTACGTAACTAACAGGAGAGCTCCGGTGTTTGATACTATGTGATGCTGCAGGCTGTAGGTACTAAAGGGCGAAGCGTGGCTATACGTGGCTATAGGGCCGGCGGCCAAGCGTTTCGATAATACAGATTTAGGTTGCGCGTAATTTTGAATCTGCCATATCTTCTAAAGTATTTATTTAAATAATATAGTGTAAAGAACAATTTTAATCTACATTAAATTCCCAAGGTAACTAACGTATTTATATGGATAAGAATAAATACTGAATTGGAGAAAATAGCTTCGCAAATAACCTAATATATTTTAATAAAATTTTAAAGATAAAAATGGTTACTGTGATCCATCCGTAGGAGATAGACATATGCCATCGCGGACTTTTCTTTAGGTTTTTTGAAGAACTACAATTCTTCACTACATTATTTTGATATATCTCTTAAGGTTTAGCCAGCGTTTGCAATGTAAGCGCAAAAAAATGTGTTTATTTACGACATCACATTAGAAACCTCTAAAATTATCAGTGTTTCTGTACTATATTATGCATGTATTATACATATAAACCTTCCTCTTGAATCACTCTATCTATTAAAAAACCCGCATCAAAATCCGTTGCGTACTTTTGAAGATCTAAGCATACATAAGTACAGACAGACAGCGGCAAGCGACTTTGTTTTATAAAATGTAGTGATAGTGATAATTATATCGGGGGCCAGTTTCACACAAATTGACCTAGTCCCAAACTAAGCTCTAGGCTTGTACTATGAGTACTAGACAACGATATAGGTACCGTACCTAGAACAATATCTAGAGAAATAAATATTTAAATACATAGAAAACATCCCAGACTCAGAAACAAATACTCGCGCTCATCACATAAATATTTGCCCTGACAGTAATAATTATCAATATTTTTAACATTACTAGTTTTATGTTAGACAATCATTCATACAGTGCCCCGAGCACAAACTGTTACCTTTTATCGAGGAAGTTTCGTTAACGAATTGTCATCAAGAAAATGTATATTAAGTATGGCGATTGGTTAAAGCGCCCCGAATTCGTGTTTAGTACTAAAGGGCATTGGGTAAATTTGTTTGAAGAATATTGTCTTTTTTTTTCAGCGGCCACGGGTGATTTTTACATAGTTATTTAGAGGACCTCTAAATACACATAGATATATATAATTTATGGCGGTAAATAATATCGGAGCGGAGATTTTAAAGATTTAAGTATTCAGTTTTTAGTACAAAAGTACGCCCAAGTATGAATATTTAAATATCTCGGCTCCGATGCACTTTAGAGTATTACATTACATAACAAAATATGTTTATTTTTAATAATTCTATCATAATTTACCTTTTTTACGAATGGCCGCTCACCTTGAAAATATATGAATTTTACAAATGACAACACTTTTACCCAAACCCCTTTGAAAGCACGTTGACATTGACGTTGAGATCTATATCATTGAGTAGCAAAGATGAAGTATACTTTAAATCTACACTAATATTAAAAAGAGGAAAGATTTGATTGTATGTATGAGCTCCGAAACTACTGAACCAATTTGAAAAAATCTTTCACCATGAGAATCCTATATTATCTCTGATGAACATAGGCTATGTTTTATTTTTCTGCACGGACGGAGTGGCGGCAGCTAGTAATGTATAAAAACGTGAGTCTGTTTTAGGGGTCGTGCTCCCTATCAGAACACATTTCCGAATAGTAAAGACGTTTTGAAAACATAAAGTCTAATTAAAACGTTCGTGCTCTGCCCTGCTTTTGAGGTTGGTTCAAAAGATTATGGTTCACAGTTACTGGTTCGCTTTTGACCTCACATATTGAACGTGAGCACAGTCTAGGAATCCCTCAATAGCCTTTTCCTGTATGGCACCAAACGTTTGAAAACGTAATTAACGGGCTTGTGTTCTCAGAAACTTCTAATTAGAGCGCTTGTACTCGTTCGTTAAATTGGCATTTTGCTTTGCAGCAACTAAAAAGGCGATAAACGCCGCACCTTTTTAGTTTACTGTAACTAGTAGGTACACAAGCGCAAATTGCCTTATTAAAGTCTAACCAGTGTGTGGTGACACCAAAAAGGCGGCATAATTAAACTATCACTAGCTGGCAACGAAATGCAAAACGACTGGATGCCTAAGTAGGTACGCATAATGTGACAGCTTTTTTCATAAGGAAAATTCTGGGACCCTAGTGAATAAAGGGCTTAAGTCAACTTTGCTCATATTAAAAAAGGGTGTAAGTCATATGCGGAGACTACTAGATATATACCTTTTTTCACTTGAACCTCAGAAGTCTGAACCCCCTTTTCACTACGTCCCCAGAATTGTTGCCGTGTGAAGAATAAGAAGAAAATGCTTGCGTCACGTCTCGCTGGTGGGACTCTACTCGATTGCCCAAGAAGGGAGATTATGTTTTTGACCTGTAGATACTTACTCGTTTGTACATTATCTATATTAGTTATGTACATGTAATGGGAGCGCCAAAGTTCAACTAAAATTGCAACTCCTATTATCGGAACTCCGAAAATGAAATTTTTATACCGCTGAAACCGTAAACTTTTCAGAAGTTCTGAAATATTCAATGTGTAGATAAGACTAGGTTAGGTTAGGTTTGATTTATAAAAATCCTGAAAATGTAACAGTTGCTGAAATAAATACGTTAGGAGTTGCGATAATTAGGACTTATGAGTCGTTATGAGTAAAAATAATTAGGTGAGCCAATATGGACCCACATGTAATAAATGTACCTATGAGGGAGGGAAAGTTGAGATGGGTCAGTGGGCTAAGACAAGCTGCTGGATTACTAGACTATAGGGAATGCAATTAACCCGTTAATAGACGTTTTTGTATGAAAATAACCGGTTAAAACCGGTCATAACCGGTTATTTGAATTCCATACTAGACTAGCAATAAAAATTGCAGAAGTTGATTGATGTCTTATACTTTAACTTCAGTTCTAGAGCAAGAAGCACAATTTTGGTGTCTTTTTCTAACTTGAAAGTTAGTGTCAGACAGAAATTCAATTTCTGTAATTTTTATTGCCAGTCTAAACTTCGCTTAAGAACGACCTTCGGAGATCATTGCAACTTTTTAGGTTAATCGATAACGACAAAGGGCATTGGGTAAATTTGTTTGAAGAATATTGTCATATTTTTTTTCAGCGGCCACGGATGATTCTTACATAGTTATTTAGAGGACCTCTAAATACATATAGATATATATAATTTATGGCGTTAAATAATATCGGAGCGGAGATTTTAAAGATTTAAGTGTTCAGTTTTTAGTACAAAAGTACGCCCAAGCATGAATATTTAAATATCTCAGCTCCGATGCACTTAAGAATATTACATTACGTAATATAATATGTTTATTTTTAATAATTCTATCATAATTTGCCACTTTTACGAATGGCCGCTCACCTTGAAAATGTATGAATTTTACAAATGACAACACTTTTACCCAAACCCCTTTGGTTAAAAAATCAGTCTGCGAGAAAACGTTACCGTCAGTTTTGGCAAACGCATTTCGTCCTACCTAATTTGAATTATTCAGTTTAAATATTTATTTTATTCTGTTTTTAGTATTTGTTGTTATAGCGGCAAAAGAAATACATGCATCATGTGTGAAAATTTCAACTAGCTATCACGGCTCATGAGATACAGCCTGGTGACAGACAGACAGATAGACAGACGGACAGTGGAGTCTTAATAATAGGGTCTCGTTGTCACCCTTTGGGTACGGAACCCTAAGAATTAATTGTAGATACATTTAACGAAGGATGCAATATCTTTGATGCTGAATTTAAATTAATAATAAAAAAATCTTAGTTGGTAGCCTAAATTACTCAAAAAGGGAAACATAGCGCTTTTTTTATTTACACCTGATTTAGATGATTTACACCTCGCTTGCACTTTCTACCTCGCACGCATGTACACACGCACAAGTTGCAAAGTGTATTTTAAAAAACATGTGTAATTTAAGGCACAGCATTACATATTTCATTGCATTAGGTAGGTATCGGCTCAAATTATTCCGGAACTATAGACGTCAAGGAACGTGTTATTAGTTCTCCTCCGTCCATCAAACGTGTACACAGGGTTAATTGAGCATCGCAACACGTTAAATTGTTAATTAAACACTAATTTGGGTGCTGGCGAATATCCAAGCCACGTTCGGAATGTTACAACACATAAATTAATCCGATGTTTACCTGAAATGTACAGATCAATCGGATGTCGTGATCTCGTGTACGACCAATTGTACGACACAATAATTCAAATGTAATGTACTTAATAGTTAATCACTGCCCGACGATCTGATAAAGGTCGCGGGAAACCGCTGGATGACATCAGCAGAGCACCGATCGTTGTGGAAAACCTTGGGGAAGGCCTTTGTCCAGTAGTGGACGTCTTGCAGCTGCTGATGATGATGATGATGATGAATAGTTAATCATAGATTTTTCTTATTCATAAACGCACGATAGCAAAGTATGCCTAAAATATGGCTCCAATGAGACATTTGAATTTGATAGAAAGAGCCAAGAAATATCTTAACAAAAATAGGTTTACTGTGCGCTTATGAGTAAGGGAGTTATACTAAACGTGTAAGGCTTGGTATAGTACTCGTATTGGAAATTGGATCAGTTTTAAAAGAGAATTCATCAAAAGGTAAACAACGAGACAGGGCCGAGATTTTAGGCCGTAAAAACCATATCGTCTTTGACCTGTTATCGTATTGTCAACGTTTTGATAGCTCTTATTTACGGGTTTGCAATCCGGATCCAATTTGTATGGGTAGATCCGGATCTGGATCCGAATTATCCGGATCTTCCATTCAAAATGGATCCGCATTGCAAATCCTAGTTATGGCGGCCGAATTAAAAACAATGCATTAGCAGATCAAAGACGATATGGTTTTTACCGCCAAGAATAGAAGCCCTGGCCACCGGGTAAGCTATCACCGTCGTCCATCAACGTCGGCAATGCCAGGGTACATCCAAGTTGCTGCAAATACTTGCAAAATTATTTAATTTGTAATGAAGTCATAAATAAGAGAAATAAGTGATCTTTATTGTTTGTCTCGTAGGCTAAACTTAACGTGACGTAAAGTCGTTCATTTTCAGCATATCACCCGATTTTATTAGACCACGACTCAAGTTAACGCTGCTCATAAAATGAACGATAATCAAATAGAGAATAGAAAGTCGTTCGAAAACTAAGTGGCCATTATTTCGTTATCAAAGCAGAATCTTATCGTTTTAACCGTAACTGCTTTAATCTCGATTGTGTGGGAACGTAAAGGTGAAAGGGGCGGATCCCAGGAAACATCCTGACGTTGGATTTACTACTTAAACTCTTTAGCGAAGTTAATTCGCAACCTTCTACCTAGTTACGTAGAAGAGTATCATAGTTTGGGCTAGGTCCGTTACTAAAAAGCCGCAGAGTTAGTTCTAAGTTTCTACTCATACATACATACATACATAATCTCACACCTTCGTTCCCAGAGTGGGGTAGGCAGAGCTACAGAATTACAAACATTTCTAAAAACTTGTTGATAATTCTATAACCACAATTTGGACAATTAGGCTAAGATGTTTACCAGCGTATTAGTGACAGGTTGCAAGCCCATCGCCTAACAGTACTACAAGCCTTTATTCCCTTAGTCGTCTCTTACGACATCCACGGGAAGACATGGAGTGGCACTATTCTAACTCGGCAACCACACTATGTAGTACATTGATCTATTAGGGCGATCCGAGTCGTAGAACCTGCATATCCAATTGAGAAGAGTAATCGTAGCATTTAATATTATTTCTAATACAATGAAGGGATATAAGTTCGTCTTTGTACTTATTTGACGACGCGCTGGCCTAGTTGGTAGTGACCCTGCCTACGAAGCTAGCGGTCCTGGTTTCAAATCCCGGTAAGGGCAGATATTTGTGTGATGAGTGCGATTATTTTTTCCTGAGTCATGGATGTTTTCTATGTATTTATGTATATGTTTCTCTATATTAGTATTTATATCGTTGTCTAGTACCCATAGTACAAGCCTAGAGCTTAGTTTGGGACTAGGACAATTGGTGTGAAATTGTCCCCTGATATTTATTAATTATTTAATTATTTATTTGTTTTTAATATGATCGTCTGTGTTTTGTATTTATTTTTTATCCTTGTACAATACAGAGTATACATACATACATACATACATTAATTGTATGGGGTATCAGATGAAAGGGCTTAATGAGCTGCTTCTAAAAATATATACATTTCTGCCACTCGCGTCTGCGAACCAAGTGCACGAAGTGGCACAACTGTAGTACAAAGTCCCGAATAACCCCTAAACTTTTCGATAACCGCTGACCTGTATTAGGAGTAATATATATAGTTGTATAAATATCGAAAATAAGCCTTGCGATAACTTGCTTTTCTTGCTGCTAGTGAACTTCGATATATTTTTCCAGCCTGCGAATGTTTTTATTAAAAACGTTTTCAGACATGCAAACAATACCTAACGTTGGAAAAATATTAAAAGCTAACGGCTTATAAACTTCGCAAGAGTGGTTTCTGTACAAAAAAATAAGTAATACCTAAATAATACATCATATTTTATTAAAAACCCAATACTTTGGAGAGCGGTAAGTCAAAATCAATATGCAGTTCAATAGTCAGACACATTATTTCGTTATACTACGTAGTACACACGTAAGTGTGCCCATAATACCGAAAGCCGGTCGCTCCGATAGGTCCGATAGAGAGCTGAGAGTACCGTCCAGTAAAAGTTCAGCTTTCCTCATTATTATTCCATACCCATTATTCGCAGGCTTATCGTACCCTTTCTGTAATTTTCTTCGTTTGCAAATTACTTAGCTAGTTTTTCGATTTTTCCAGCCCCAAAAGCCTTTTTCGGTAGAGGTTTTAGGTGGCTTCTGAAAGTTGATTTTCTGCAAAAAAAGTTTATTACAGCACAGGATGCGAATTACTTTGGGGCGTTCTTACAACTAGAAGACGCCGCCCGCGACTTCGTACGCGTAGGATTATTTTGCCGCGTTCTCCGCTGCCGCTATTTCTTTCTTGATTGATTTTTTGTTTTACTCTACAGAAGTAAAATTATTTTAAAGTTCAGATTTATACAGCCATTATTTTTAAATCTCTCTTCTTCTTCTTCTTCAGCCTATAGCCACCCAATGCTGAGTGTAGGCATCCTGCATTGCTCGCCACCCATCTCGGTCCAGTGCTCTCCTCATCCAGCACCTTCCTGCCACCTTGACCAGATCGTCGGTCCACCTCATCTCCTGTCTGCCAACGTTTCTTCGCCCGGTTCTGGGTCTCCACTCAACCGCAGCCTTTCCCCATCTTCCATCATCTCTGCGACATATGTGTCCAGCCCACTTCCACTTCCTTATTGTGATTACTTTGGCTATATCGGTGAGCCTTGTTCGTCTCCGGATCTCCGTATTTCGGACTCTGTCGCGGAGAGAGAAGCCCAACATCGCCCGTTCCATCGCCCTTTGCGTGACTTGCAGCTTGTTGATCACCTTCTGCGTGAGCGTCCAAGTTTCGGGTCCATATACCAGGACGGGAAGGACACACTGTTCGAAGCATCTGCGCTTGAGATTCAGAGGTATGTCCCCTTTAAGCACGTCGGACAATCTACCGAAAGCCGCCCAGCCTAAGCGGATTCGGCGCTGGACTTCCAGGTCTTGTCCACTTTTTCCTAGGCTTAACAATTGACCGAGGTAGACATACTCTTCCACCCTCTCCAGCACCTGACGATGAACTGTAATGTGGGTGGCATCGGTGTTCTTGCACATTATCTTTGTTTTTGCCATGTTCATTTTAAGACCCACCATTACAGATACGTCGTACAGTTCAGCGACCATGGCTTCCACATCTTCCAGGCTCTCTGCGAAGAGTATGATGTCATCAGCGAATCGTAGGTGTGTTAATTGTTTCCCGTTGATGTTGATGCCTCTATTTGACCAATCGAGAAGCCTAAAAACATACTCCAGGCAAGACGTAAACAATTTAGGGGAAATGGTGTCTCCCTGCCTCACACCCCTCTTCACCTGAACTGGGTTCGTCAGCTCGTGTAACCTAACTTGCAGAGTAGCTGAGGAATATACCGCTTTGATAGCTTCTATGTACCTACTGTCCACCTGGCGTCTTTGTAAAGAGTGCATAACTGCCCAGTGTTCCACAGTGTCAAATGCCTTCTCGTAGTCTATGAAGGCTACGACTAGGGGCTGGTTATATTCGTTGCACTTCTCTACCACTTGGCGAACAGTGTGTATGTGGTCGATTGTTGAGAAGCCACCCCTGAAGCCTGCTTGTTCCACTGGTTGGTCTGCGTCGAGCCGGCTAGTTAAACGCAGTGTGATCACCTTGGTGAAGAGCTTGTAGACATGGCTTAACAAGGAAATAGGCCGATAGTTAGAGAGTTTGGTGACATCGCCTTTTTTGTGCAGCATAATTACTATTGCATTTCTCCATTCCTCTAGTGGCACACCCTCGAACAGCACCTTGTTGAACAGTATCTGCAACTGCTTCAATACTGCTCTTCCGCCATGTTGCAGACTTTCGTATGTGACCTTATCTTCACCTGGCGACTTTCCAGCTTTCATGAATTTAAGGGCTCGTTTTATCTCATATAAGCTGATCTCGGGAAGATCCGTGGTAAGATGTTTCCTTAATGGAGCTCGCGGATCCTTGGGGGCTGTAGTCTTTTCCGGATTTTTGCAACTGTATAATTCTGAATAATAGTTTTCAACTACTTCCAGAATTTTCGTTCGATCCGTTGTTATGGAACCCTCTTCCGTCGTCAGCCTATGAATCTGCTGACTGCCCCTTTTTAGCTGTTTCCTAAACACCTTCGGTCCTTTGTGCTTCTCTATAGTCTCCAAAATTAGCTTGTGTTTTCTCTGCCTAAGCTGCTTTCGAAGGAGGTGCCTTATTTGCTTGTTGACTATAGAGATGCCAGTCTGACACGAGGTGGCCAGGATTTTCTTGCGTTCCTCTAATAGCGTAGCTAGCTCTTGTGACTTTGGTGCCTGTGTTAATCTGGATTTAGGTCTTATCTCCTTTAGCGTTTCGTTGATAGAGCTGACTAGTTGGTCGTTTATTGCGTTTATGTCCCAAGTTTCTTCAGCTGTCAGTTTCTCTGCAAGTTTGCCCTGGTAGTATTCTCGCTGTATCCCTATGTATCTTCTGTCTTCAGGTGGTCCGTTCGTTTCGACTAGCCGCCGCCGCTCGAGCTTGAGGTTGAAGGCTAATCGGGCTCTCACTATGCGGTGGTCACAACCCGCACCCACCATGTTGATGACGTCTACGTCTTCGAAGATATACCTTTTTGAGCTAAGAATATAATCTATCTGATTCTTAGTTTTCCCGTCTGGGCTTCTCCAGGTCCATAGTTTTTGTGGTTTCTTGCGGAAAAACGTATTCATGGCAAAAAGTTGTTTCTGGCCGAGATAACTAGCTAGGTCATGCCCTCTTGAGTTCCTTTCCCCTAATCCAAATTTGCCCACGTACTCTTCATTTTCTCGGGGTTTCCCTAACTTGGCGTTGAAATCCCCAATAACAGCGGTGTAGAAGCTAGGATTCTCACTTAATGCGGTACTTATGTCGTCATAAAATTCCATAATCTCCTCATCTGGGTGTGCGGATGTTGGTGCGTAGACTTGGATGACTTTGAGTGAGTAACGTTTATTTAAATCAAAAGTGGCGTAGATGACACGTGGTGACACCGCTCTAATGTTACGCATTTTCTTTGCCATCGAGGTATTGATGATTAGTCCAACTCCACCTTGTGACTTATCTTCGTAGCCTTTGTGGAAAAGTAAGTGTCCTGACGTAAGCTTAACCAGGCTTTCACCTCTTCTTCTTGTCTCGCTAAGACCAATAATGTCCCATTTTATTTTGTTGAGGACCTCGGATTCCAGTTCCTGGTAGCGTTCTTCCGTTAACAGTGTTCTGACATTATATGTAGCCAAGTAAACGTGTTGGCAGCCGTATCCATTCTCCCAGGGATTCTTAGCACCCTCTGTCCTACTGGTTCCCCGACCGCTGCCGTAGCCAGGCCTAGTAGGACTACTGGGAACTAAGGGCCGTGGTTTTGGTTGTATCTGCATGCAGGTTAATTGGCCTTGTAACGCCACGCTGGCCATTGCGGGTTGGCGTACCTTCATCTTTTGAGGGCATTTACACCCTCGCGGCTTGAAGTAGCCGGCCTCCGACTGGGGATCGGAGGGGGTCAGGTTATTTACCGCCGCCGCCTGATGCTCGGCGTTGCTGCTCGTTTAGCACCACCCAGGGGACACGTGTAGGGTTTCGTGGGTAAAACCTACGGACGCGAGCAACGATCATCCCCCCATCATATTTTTAAATGAACACGCGCAATCCCACAGGATAAGAATGCGTTGCCGGCGCAAAAGAAGATAATTAAAAAATATGACAAGAACAAGGGAGATTATAAAGCCTCTCGGCATTCTCAGTGTTAAAATGAAACGCTTTAAGTAAAAATACACCCAAAACCATCCTAACCCCTGACTGCACTTTAAAAAAATTGCAAACGTTCACTGGCTTCGGCGGCAAAATTCATGCAGTAGGTACTCTATAATATCAAATATTAAAACGTCAACATCATTTTCTGTTTAGCGTGTATATTCCCGAAATATAGGTATTTTTATAGAAAAAGAAGTACAATACAATATTCTTAAATTTCAGTTCAATCTAATAATAAAAAAGTTGTAACATTAATGCTTAACGTTCAAAACCATTGTTTTTATCAAAAACACAAAACTCCTTGACCTTTTCTCTAACTTACATAAGCAAAACAATAACAATTGACAAACATTGCTTGTGACAAAGTAATAAGAGGGGTGCCAGATGATTGCCAAAGTACGAGTATCAAGCGCAAAGAAAATTAATGAATAACAATGAGAGAGCTCATTGACCGCTACGCGAACTCTGATACTTCTTTCTTTGCAAGAGATTTGTTACATTGTTTCCATAATTCAAAACAAATGAGCCATCAAGTCAAAAGAACCAAGGGTCGTCCTCCCGACCCGCCACAAAGTAATTTTGAACCTAGTGAGGCATATGTTAGGCGCGACGACGAGCAAAGCGAACCAACTTAATAGTTTAAGGTTACGCGTCTGGAACTTCTTCTGCGGTTAGTATTTTGTATTTAGTTCGAGGTAAAGTTAGCTAATTAATCCTAGGATTATCTTAAATGTGGAGTAAAGATACCATCTTTACTCCACTTGAATCTCTAAGCGCCATACGCCCGCATGGTCTCACTACATTAAATTTTCGCCGTGAGTTTAAGTAAACTTACTGCGCTCTTAACATAACTATCACCAGTTCAACACAGCTACAAATACCTATAGTAGGTCCTCAATAACAGTCGCACCAAATTAACAACTGACATTTGGAGTAATTAATATAAGCAATACGTTTCCTAACCGCAAATTGGTACACAGCAAGCGCTCCCTTCGATGAACCACGGCTTCACGACGGCACGGCACATTAAATCATAAACTTAGTTAGCAGATAGGCCGCAAGGGATATTTTACAAGCCAAACTTCGTTAGACAACGTGACTACGAAACTAAACGTTTGATTTTACCCGACCTAAAGTTGTTTAAATAAAGACAGGTTAACTATAACCAGAGCTAGGCAGTTTGTAATTGTAATACGTAGGTATTTGAAATACAAATACGTATTTGGTAGGTATTTATATTTCAATTACTACCTAAAAATATAATTTGTAAATGGTATGTATTTCAAATATCTAACGCTGAAGTATTTTGTGATTAGTATTTCAAGTACTTATTGCTTTAAAATATATTTATCGAAATGAATTTAGAGATCTTATTAATAATAATTAAAACAGCTGAAATAACTAAAAACGCAAGCATCCAGAGCAGTAGGTACCCTTATGGTTGATGCCTACAGTAAATGGTGAGAATGCTTATACATGTGTAAAGACATCTCGACTAAAACTATAGTACCTATACCTATCAGATAACGATCCGATTATTAAGTGAAGATTTTAAACATGTTTGTAAGGTAAACGGAAGAAAGTATTTAAATTTACCAATTTATCACCCATGTAGTAATAATGGAGAGGCAGAGAATTCTGTAAAGATAAGCGAAAAAATGCTAAAATGTATAATGAGTCAGGATGAATAGGGCATGCAATATCGCAAGGTTTTCAATCCCGGTATTGAGTTTCGATATTGAAATCCCAATACCGGAATACCGGTATTAATTCCGGAATTGGGTTTTTTATTATTTCAGATTATAAAATGCCCCACGCATGCTGATTTTGAATAGGTAAATAAAAAAAGCAACATTTGCCATTCGTGTTTGTAATTACAAATAAAAAATAGGCTTTTAATCACAGTTTTAATCACTCCTTGTTTTCTTATATGATACGAGTTGTCTTAGCCGGACAATACAGAAAGAAAGAGAGAGGTAAATACAGGAAGGTTCTCGGGTACAATTTGTCTAACAACTAATTTACTACCTGCTCGAGGTCTCAAATGGCAAGTATGGCAACGCAAAATCTTATTTTAAATAAAACAAAGATACATTTTTGTCTTTAATCAATCCCGGAATTACGATATTGAAACGCTCAATCCCGGAATTGAAATATCGGAAAAAATCGTCCGAGATCCCGGAATTACGAGATTCCGGAATACCGGGATGCATGCCCTAGGATGATAACATGTCAGCTGAGCGCATCAACGAGCGATTGTTAAATTATCTATTCGAATATCGCAACAGTGTTCATTGTAGTACTAACGAGACACCGGCAAAATTGATGTTCGGGAGGGACACTCAATTTAATTTTACCAAGTAATGTACCAGAACACAATGAAGACCCGAGGTGCTATTGATTGCCTAACGCTCTTGCAATACCAATCGTTATCATTTGAAAATCAAAGGCTTGTCTGCATACAAATGAAAACAATTGTTCCGCTTTGAAGCCGATTGCGATTGCGGGTGCGTTAGGCAATAGCGACGCCGGCCGCGTATTAGTTTAACAGTCGCTCGCAAATTTAATGTCGGTTAGGTCGTTTGGGCACGATGTTTCATTGCTCAAAAACCGGTTTGGCGGGTAGGGAAAATAGTGGAGGAAATGGGTAACAGGATGTTTACTGTAGATATTTCGGGTAGCGGCCGATGTATACGTCACGTAAATCAGCTGTTGCGATATTTCGGACAACCGCCCGTTGATGACGTGGTGCAGCCGCCCCGCGGCTCTCCTCCCCTGGTGCGGTTACCGCCTGACCTCGTTTGCCAATACCAGTTTCCGCCCACTCATCGCCTCTATTAAGATTATTGCCGGACGCAGCTGATAAAGAACCTCAAGACATGGCGTCTGAGAATGATTTTTATGAGTGCGTGGTACAAGGTGATGAGGGAGGGGAAACCACACTGAAACGGCTGAGCAAGGCCGCAAGCGCTAAGCCTGCTCGCGAGCAAACTCTGTCTGACGATTGCGTTGACCGTCCAGGGTTTGTTCCGTACCGCAGTAACTTAACCTAGGACTACAAAGATTAATAATAAATAAAATACTTGTATTTAGTAATAAGTTAAAAACCACGTTGTACCTACCACCTTCATTTGTTATCAGGTTTCCCGAATAACGTCGGAGGAGTGACGTGTTTGTAAGCTGCCTTCGTTATTATCTGTAATAAACCTGTCATTAGTCCGAACGGTTATTTCATTGCTACTTCAGTTTATTAACTAAAACATTTCTCAACAAAGGTTAGCTTAATTGGTTAAGTCTAAATACGGGACCTATTTAATAACTACTCTATATCTAACGAAACCGTTATAGAGGAATAATGGAGGACCAACCGGTCATCTAGATCAAAGACAACGAACGCGAACCCGTCGTCTGTTATCTCAGTTATCTGACAATTTTTTTCAATTCTTCTTGAAGACGTGCAATAGAAAATGTCAGCCAGTTTAGATCTTTGGCTTTTCGTATTCTGTTTAATGATAAAAACAATAAATAGCTGTAAAAAAAATATTTCGATACGTCAAATAGTTTCTGAGATATTGAATTTTAAACTTCGTATGCGGCGCTCGAAACCCGGCGCCGAGCGCTCACGGATAATGACGTCATCGCTTAACAGCGTATCTTTTTAACCGTAATATAATAAGTAACGAATTGAAATTTTCAAAACACGTTATCTACGTGTTTTGAACTTTTCCGTAGCACGAACCCCTAAAATAAACTCACATATTTATATATATTGTTTTACGTATAAGTACTTCATGGTGACTACTCGATGGCGATACGAATGTCAACGTTTTCTGTCAAATTTAAGTACTAAATACTAGAGGGCGCTGATATCAATCGCCATACCTACACATTTTCGATGATGATACGTTAACGTTAGGTGCTCTATGTAAAAGTTCGTGCTCGGGTAATGAGACACAAGATCAAGTTAAAGATGTTAAATATGACTTGGGATTTTTCTATAAGTAAGTACAATATCGCGTCTGCAGGGTTGTTATTATTTAGCAGATAACGTGAGCTACGTTATTTTTTTGTCGTTCTTAGATGAGGGCACTTACGACAATTTATTGCGATCCCAGGGGCTGACTGAACGTATTTGATAATTTATATTTTGTAACTAAAAAAAAGCTTAAATACTGTAGGTGATATGTATTTTATATTTCAACTAGAAACCGAGTGCGGATTTGCTTTGCTTCAGTTTATATTTTCTTTTGTAGCACTCGTAAATAATCCAGAATTTATTATACTTAAAAACTTTTTCTTGAATCACTCTATCTATTGATAAAAACATAACAAAACATTAAAATCCGTTACCTAGTTTGAAAGATCTGCTCAGAAGAAAAAGATCCTCCCTTTTAGAAATTACAATATGACGTCTGCAGGTTTTTTTTATTATGTAGCAGATAATGTGAGCTACGTTGTGGCAGGTGGCAGGTGGCAGCAACAGGCGCGTAAGTTAAGGCCTTGTCCGCCTGTAGGCGGACTGTCATGGTAAATGGATCTCTTAGGTGATTCCCATAACAATTCACTTTTGCTGTCGATATGCGGCAAAGTTGTCCCGTCAGAGCAATATTAACAAGTTAGTGCGTGCATTTTTAAATTGGTCGCAGGTCTTGACGACTCAACAGACTGACTAAAGCGGTAGATGCCTAACTCCGCCTAACG
Source organism: Acleris literana (assembly GCA_946894065.1). Taxonomy (NCBI): domain Eukaryota; kingdom Metazoa; phylum Arthropoda; class Insecta; order Lepidoptera; family Tortricidae; genus Acleris; species Acleris literana. The sequence goes on from OX335680.1 coordinate 13,104,262, forward strand.
GGCAAACGAGTGCGCGGGCAACTTAAGTTTGCCGGTTAAAACTTCGTTGTGTTTGCGGTGACACCAGCAAGTCGTAGCAATCCGTGTTTCAGCTTAGGTAATACGATACGAAGTCACGTTCTCTCTACAAAATGCTATGAGAATTTACTGGCTGTGGACGAAGTGACTTTCTTGGCGAAATTAAATTCACCGGCCACCTCCGTTACACACACAGACTGCAAATTATCAATTAAATTTCGATTACTACAAAAAATACCGGTCAGGACTCAGGAGTCAAAAAAATAAACACATATAACCATTATGATAGAAATACAGGACCTACATATTTAATGCTGATATGTATTTTTATATTGGCGTTAAATCAGTGGGTTAAGTTGCAAGTATTTCAACGCACAACTAACAAACTCCTTATAAAATAAATCATTAATATTTTACAAACAATATGTTTTATGTTTTACAAATAAGCAATCTCTCATTTCATCCACCCCACATGTTTTCCTTTATGAAGCATTGCCTATAGTAACAATAGATACTTGGTTGTTTATGTATTGCTAACCGCTGGTTCCGTAGCATAAGGTTCCAAAGCAGGCATGCGGAATGGGGAGATGGCCTGCGGACGCTCGGAAGAGCACATTTGGCTGCTTCGCTGTTGCATCGTTACAACCTCGTGTATTTATGTTGCGTTATTAAACGGATCATGCCCACAGTTCGGTGCTTATATTAGATTGCACGGAAAGTTTAAAATTGTGGTGCTGTTGTTGGCATTGAAATGGAAAGTAAGCTGTTTCGATAACCGGGTTGTGTCCTTTGAAAACAATGAATTAGTGAACAAATTCTCAATTGATTTTTATTTCAAAGCATAATGTTTTGTAGTTATAAAGAATTATTATCGTTTAGCAGCCTAAATAATGGGGGGGCTTTAGGTTATCTCCGACAGAGACCCGGCTACCAGAAACGACGACCTTTGGCCCTGGCAACATACAACTGCCGAAAATTGCGGACCGACGATAAGTTGCTGGAACTGGAGGAGGAATTGAGCAGGTTACGATCGGGAATCATAGGGTTGTCAGAAGTCCGTAGAGAGGGGGAGGACATGATAACCCTGAAGTCCGGTAACTTGCTCTATTTCCGGGAGGGCGACCACCAGTCCCAGGGAGGTGTCGGGTTTATCATCCACAAGTCCCTCGTGAACAACGTGGTGAAGATCGAGAGCGTGTCCAGCAGGGTAGCGAACCTTGTACTCAGAATGACCCAACGATTCGTTCAAGGTCATACAGGTTGAAGGTCGACACACTCCGACGATGAGGATGTATGAGGATGTTTCCAGAACCATGCATAGCTGCAAAACTCACTTCACTGTTGTTATGGGGGACTTCAACGCAAAGCTGGGCAAACGAGACGGTAAAGAGCAGAGAGTGGGGAATTTTGGAGTGGGGCATAGGAATCACCAGGGCCACCTACTGGCCAGTTTTATGGAGAAGGAGGGACTCTATACGATGAACTCCTTCTTCAGAAAACGTGAGCATAAGAAGTGGACCTGGATGAGCCCTGATGGTGTAACGAGGAATGAGATAGACTTTATCATGTCGACAAAAAGTACATATTCAATGATGTCTCCGTGATCAGTGCGGTTAAAACCGGGAGTGATCACCGTATGGTACAAGGCTCATTGAATATCCAGTTCAAGCTTGAAAGGTCTAGACTGATGAAGTCTACGCTCCGCCCGGCACCCGCTCAGCTCCAAAACCCCGAGAGCTTTCAGCTCGAACTTCAAAACCGTTTCGAGTGCCTAGGTAGCGACGTGGACGATTACAACGACGGGTTCGTGGAAGCTGTCCAAACGGTCGGGTCTAAGTTCTTCAAGATCCGCCGTACAAAAACCAGGAAGCTCTCGGACTCGACCATTAGGCTCATGGAGGTGAGGCGCGAAATGATTCTGCAGTCCTCTGGTGACGCTTGTCGCTATAGGCAGCTCAACAGACAGATCTCGAAGTATTGTAAAAGTATTGAAGAGGAAATTGAGCGTAACAGGGGCTCTAAGGTGTTTGCCAGGAATCTGTCTGTTGGCCAAAGCCAACTGATGAAGCTGAAGACCGACGACGGCGGACAGCTGAGTTTTATGGACAGCTGTACACGACAACCCCCTTCGGAAATCGAGCTAAGGACCCGAGGCGAGGGCTATAACTCGACAGTATACCGAAGATCTCCCCGACGTCAGCCTGTACAAGATTAGTATGCCCCTCAAACAGCTTAAGAATGGCAAAGCCCCAGGTGAGGATGGAATTACAGCCGAACTCCTGAAGGCGGGTGGTAAACCCACCCTTAGGGGCCTTCAGACGCTGTTCAGCTCTGTCCGCTACGAAGGGAGAACGCCCAAAGCATGAAACAGAAGTGTGGGGGTTCTCTTCTTCAAGAAAGGTGATAAAACTTTGCTGAAGAATTATAGAACCATCTCACTTCTGAGCCATTTTTACAAGCTGTTTTCGAGGGTCTTCACAAATCGTCTCGCGCGCAGGTTTGACGACTTCTAGCCTCCCGAACAAGCCGGCTTCCGAAAAGGCTATAGTACCGTAGACCACATACATGCGTTGCGGTAGGTTGTACAGAAGACCGAAGAGTATAACCTCCCCCTTTGTCTTGCATTTGTGGACTACGAGAAAGCCTCCGATTCGATCGAGACCTGGGCTGTACTGCAGTCTCTCCAGCGGTGCAGTTGACTACCGATATATTGTTGAAGTGTCTGTACGAAAACGCCACTATGTCCGTCCGACTACAGGACCAGAGCACGAAGCCTATTCCTCTGCAGCGGGAAGTCAGACAAGGAGATGTGATCTCTCCGAAGCTGTTCACCGCTGCATTGGAGGATACTTTTAAGGTCCTGGACTGGAAAGGACGAGGCATCAACATAAATGGCGAGTACATCACTCATCTTCGATTCGCTGACGATATCGTAGCCATGGCTGAGACCATGGAGGACCTCAGTGCAATGCTCACTGACCTCAGTGGAGTTTCCGACCGAGTTGGCTTGAGGATGAATATGGACAAGACGAAAGTCATGTCCAATGTCCATGTCGCGCCAACTCCCGTGATAGTCGGAGGCTCTGCGCTTAAAGTTGTTAACGACTATATTTACCTGGGACAAACGGTCCAGTTAGGTAGGTCCAACTTTGAGAAAGAGGTCACTCGTCGAATCCGACTCGGCTGGGCAGCGTTCGGGAAGCTTCGCAGCAATTTTTCGTCCAAATTACCGCAGTGTTTGAAGACAAAACTCTTTGACCAGTGTGTGTTGCCAGTGATGACTTACGGATCTGAGACGTGGGCGCTAACAATCGGCCTTATAAGGAAGCTCAAAGTCACTCAGAGGGCTATGGAGAGGGCTGTGCTCGGGGTTTCTCTGCGTGATAGAATCAGAAATGATGATATCCGCAGTAGAACTAAGTTTACCGACATAGCCCGAAGAATATCCAAACTTAAGGGGCAGTGGGCGGGGCACATTGCTTGCAGGACTGATGGCCGATGGGGTCAGAAGGTTCTTGAGTGGCGTCCGCGGACCGGGAGACGAGCTGTAGGTAGGCCTCCAACAAGATGGAGTGACGACCTTGTAAAGATCGCGGGAACGCGGTGGATGCGAAAAGCACAAGACCGGTCTGAGTAGAGAGCCTTAAGGGAGGCCTATGTCCAGCAGTGGACGTCTTTCGGCTGACATGATGATGATGATGATGAGCCTTAATAAAGCTTTAGTTTAGGATTAAGTCAATTTGTGTTAATGGGCTCTTGTATTTTTTAGTGCTGTACCTACATAGGTATATGCCTAACCTCGGAAAAAACGAAGTCTTCAAAGATAACAAAAATGACTGTAGATATCAAGTAATGATTTTAATATAATCATTAACGATTTTAAAATCTTTCCAATCGCTAACGTTTACATTTTTATACAGTCGCTAACGTTCAAAATATGCAACTTGCATAGGTACTTGCACTAAGCTTGCACTTTAAGGGAAAATTCCAATGCTAAGTAACTTTACAATCAACTTAGCCGCTGAAACGGGTGCAACAATGTCGGTCAAACAATTTAAACATACTTTGTGAGATGCAATCCTGTTTTATCGCTTTCAATTCGAAAACACCGCATTGTCGAACATCTTACTATGTAACTGGGCGCTCCTCGCCAGAGTGGCAGAGGACATGTATATTTTCTCGCTTGTCGCTCAGTGCGTCTTTGTCGATACACACTAGATAAAAAGAGATGTCCGAGCAACTAACAAGTCGCGGACTACTTGTGCTAGCCATAAAATACAATCTAGTTCTCTGCTTAGCAATGAAATCCGAGTTATGGAAAATAACAAGGGTTTATCCAAGATAATAATACTCAGATAACGATCGGATCCAGAGAGTGCATTCCTTGCCAATATGAAGCTTATCTAATTTCGATTTACGCAGTACGAGTTTGAAATGTAATATTCATGTATAAAAGAACCACATTCATATATAAGAGAACCACAAATGCAAGTTAAGATGCCTGTACAATGTGAGCTGATGATCTGGCACATTTTCGTTTGTCAAGTTTATGAATAATACCTATATTTAGTGCAATTCTTACATTTCAACTTTTAAAGGGCATTGGTTAAATTTGTTTGAAGAATATTGTCATTTTATTTTTCAGTGCCCACGGATGACTTTTACATCGTTTTTTAGAGGACCTCTAAATACATATAGATATATATAACTTATAGCGTTAAATAATATCGGAGCAGAGATTTTAAATATTTAAGTATTCAGTTTTAAGTACAAAAGTACGGCCAAGTATGAATATTTAAATATCTCGGCTCCAATGCACTTAAGAGTATTAATAATTCTATCATAATTTACCACTTTTACGAATGGCCGCTCACCTTGATAATGTATGAATTTTACAAAGGACAACACTTTTACCCAAACCCCTTTATGCATCTGTAGACCTAGCCAAGATGCAAAAGATGTTAACGTCTGTTTTCTATCGACTCGAAATGTATGGAGTTTACATTAGAGGTCGACGCGATCTGTCATCAGCTTACGTCAATCCTATACATTTTGTCAATTTTCGATTATCGTTAAATAAGCTCATCTTGACTAGGCCCTCCGGTGTACATCAGTGGGGGTATTACGTCAAGTGGCTTTAACTCCCGTTCTAAAGTTCTAAAAGAGTGAAGTGAGTGGTGAAGTAGAGGAAAAGAATATGTCCTAGTCAATAGATATAACTTTTGGATACGAACTTTAAAATGGGAGATAAAGAAGAAGAAGAAGCAGAAGAAATAGATTTATTCACCAACCGTAAGGCACACATATACATTTTTTTAAAGAAAATAGTGAAGGTAACAGAGAAGGCACGCAATGTATGTCCTCGCGGCGGTGAAACGGACACTGGCTCAGCATAATGCTGAGGTGTCAGACACCTACAGCGCTGATTTTCAGCCAGTACCGGCAGTGACTCACGGAATGCTGTACAAACATACTATACTATACTTGTAAACTACTTACATAATTCTAATATAGCGGAAAAATGAATGGGAAAATAATAAAAAAAATAAAACGCATACATAAATACCTATACACAGCCTTGATAAAACTAAAAATAATTTAAAGAGTAATTTTAAAAGCAACAGGTTGAAATATTAATGTCTGTAGGCAAGTGCTGGATGAGGGCTAGGATTTCTGGAGTGTCAACAAATAGCCCTTAAGCTTGCGCTTAAAGGTGTATCTGCTAGACACCCCTTTGATAGGAGGAGGGAGATCATTCCAGCACTTGGACGCCGCAAACCTGAAACTACCTCTGAAAGACGCAGTCCGGTGTATAGGCACGATAGTGATTGCCTTATACCTGCGCGCACTTCTCGACCATTTAATCCTGTTAAAAAGGTAAGATGGAGTCTCGCTACGTACAACACCAAACAGCAGAGTGGCGAGGTGCAGGCGCCTGCGTGCAGGCATGTTCAACAGGTTTGCGGCGTTCAAGTACGGAGTGATGTGGGAGCGGGGAGGGACGCGGAAACAAAAACGTGCGCATGCGTTTTCCACACGTTGTATCAACCTCTTAGATCTACCAACAATGCAGCCATCATAGACTATATCACTATAGTTTAATCTAGATAATATAAGTGATTCACAAAGGTCAACACGCAAATCGACACTTAGGTAATCACGTATATTATACAGAACTTTAAGGCGATAGAAGCAGTTGCTCACTACTCTAAGTATGTGGCTCTCGAAGCGCAAATTGCCATCCATAAGGAGGCCAAGGTTATTTGCTTCTACCACCTGTTCTATTGGCTCGCCCCTGACGGCAACATCACCGGCAGTCAGAGCATTCTGAGTATTACGAATTTGATGTCTTGACCCAAAAACCACATATTTTGACTTGCTGGGAATGGGATAAAGCCACTCGAGGTAATTGCCCTTGGCCTTAATTAATATAAATATTGTTAATATTCTAATTATTCTAAAAAAAACTCAATTTTGACCAAATTTTGCAATACACTCATTGAAAAATATAAAATATATCAAGGGACGATGTCACACAAATTGACCTAGTCCCAAACTAAGCCCGCTAGGTTTGTACTATGGGTACTATAGTGGAGCCGTTATCAACTGTCCATCGGAGCAATAAAACCCGCTGTAAGCAAGGATGTGCAACACACGATAAACACTTACAAGCCCCCGAGTGCGAGCGAGAGAGTATGATAAAAATGATTTATTGCTCCGATGGACAGTTGATAACGGCTCCACTATAGACAACGATATAAATACTTATATAGATAAATAAATACTTAAATACATAGAAAACATCCATGACTCAGAAACAAATACTCATGCTCATCACACAAATATCTGTCCATACCGGGATTTGAACCCGGGACCGCTAGCTTCGTAGGCAGGGTCACTACCAACTAGGCTAGCACGTCGTCAATGTATTTACACTAGATGCACAGAGTTAATAAATTAGGTACTTCTGATCTGATAATCAAGAAAACGAATATATGCGACGACGTTGGCGCAGCTTTTGTAAGAGGCCTCGTAGAAGCTGGCAACTTACGATTTGTAGAATTTTAATGACACTGTTGGGAATTTGTTTTTTAACGCATTTGCTGTCGTCCCTTTTGCCTAGGTCTTTAACTCAAATACCAACATACTCGTTCAAAGCACTTCAAAAAAAACAAAAAAACAGTGAATTCATAAGGCGGTGTAAAGTGAATGAGTTTTACAAAATGTTTAAATCTATAATCTATAATACGAATCAATCTATTTTAAAACCAATACTGCACAGAAAAGTTTTATGAAAGCTTAATGCAAGTTGCAGAGCTTTCGACGGCTAATTGGTTTGCAACGCAAAGTTAAATCAGGGCTTATAGGAAGGAAACCCCAGAGTTGTATCGCCTTACTAAGCTCAGCAGCTCGCTAAGTGGCCATTTTAAAGCACACAGATATTTCAAATATGACAGGTCAATTTTTCCTACGTTGTTTAAAACTAAATAAATAAATATCAGCGGAAAATCTTACAGGCCTAGACCCAAACTAAGCTCAAGACTCTTACTTAAGGTATTAGCAAACGATACACACACTTATATGTATAGGGATAGATAATTAAATAGTTAAATACATAGAAAACATTCGAGACTCAGGTACAATATCTTATTACACAATTCACCGCTAGCTTTAAAGGGGTGATAGACGGGCGAGTAAGTACACCGTACTTTCACGACATTGCCTAACGCACTCGCAATCGCAATCGTTTTCATTTTGACAGATCGAAGGCGAGTCTGCATACAAACTAAAATTCACGAGATTTGGGCATTTTCACGAAAAAGTGCACCCAATTAAGGAACTTTAACTTTGTCAGTTTTGTGACGAAAATTAACTATACATTGACGGCCGCCAAAACTGACAAAGTTAAACTTCCTAAATTTCAGTCCTTAATTGGGTACACTTTTTCGTGAATATGCCCAAGTACGGCGTACTTACTCGCCCGTCTATCAACTCTTTTTCAGGCAGGGTCACTACCAACTAGGCCAATTACGTCGTCAAACGTAATATTGTTTTTATAAAACCTAATAATAAAAAAAAAACATTACTTTGAAAATCTATTAAGAGGATTGTGAAGCCAAAAATTTCCATACAAAATTAAATAACGTTTCTCTCCCCTTATACCCAGTCCGATTTTAAAGATTTTTGAATAAAATGTTGTAGATATCATAAAAAACTATGTCTGTACGTTTTCCTTTCCAAGAAAATATTACTTAGAATGAAACAAATTTAAAAAACAAAAAACAGAAACGTACAAACCTAGTTGTTTATAATAACTACGACATATTCAAAAATCGTCGAAATCGGACTTGATTTAGGGGGTGAGAAACGTTATCGCCCGGAGCTAGATTTGTATGGATTTTTTTTGACAGCTACGCGATTTTAGCGGCGCTTCACAATACTCTTTAATTAAAATGAATCGCTGAAATGTATGTACGCGCATAACTTCCGAACGACTGCACCAAATTAGATAATTATTTTTTTGTTGTGTTCTTTATTATCTGGACAAAGTTTGTATGATAGAAAAAAAAGAGAAATTCACTGGGAAAGTCAGAAATTTGCAGCGAGGGCGAAGCCGCTGGTGAATAGCTAATGTTAATTACAAAAAGTCGGCGGTGGCTTTGAGCAGCTAGCTCTAAGCTTCTTCCTCTAACCGGAGGACTTTATTGCCTAACGCACTCGCAATCGTTTTCATTTTGACAGTTCGAAGGCAAGTCTGCATACAGAATGAAAACAATTGTTCCATTTTGAAGCCGATTGCGATTGCGAGTGCGTTAGACAATAGCGACGCGGGACAACAATGCCTGTGATATTGATATTCACTTGCTTTAATGCTGTAGGTAGATATAACTTAATACATTTTTTTTTTCATCTTGAACTTGTTGTTAAATGATAATAGGTCAGTCAAATCTCGCTTTTTAGTGGTTCGGTTTGTAATTTATCTAATTTACAACAGCCTAATATCAACTGCTCATCACTTTAAAGAAAAACACACCACCGGCAGTTTATAAAAACCTGTTATTTAAAAAACCTGAACTCCTTTTTTTAAAATACTTAAATGCACAGCAAAGTACGCTTTTGTTGAACACCTACTTTTTTTGCTGTGTAGTTCAGGATTATTAGTTTGTTATGTTTAATTTTTTGATGCGCGTTTTAATATTAGCCTTTTTTAATTAACTTACTGTTCCTAACCTGTAGGATGCGTTGGCTCGATAAACAAGCAACAATGTGGCTTCAACTCGTATAAGCGCTCTTTGTATACAATAGTCCATCGAGGGAGTTATTTACATACTTATTTAAACTGATTTGTACAATGCAGAAAGTAGGTAGGCAAACGGCGGGCTGAATGTCTTGAAGTTTTTTCACTTCTCTACAAATGGACCTTATAGAAACAGTTTCGGTGCTGTCTTAGATGATTTTTAGTAGTTATTTTTTATCTAAAAGGTCCACCATATCTAAACTTAATATCAACATAACTACATAATAATATAATATTTTAAGAGCTATCCAATGAAACGTCACTTGAATGTATGAACTTATGTAAAAAAAAAACACCAGCAATAATATATTGTCCAACATTGGGTTCAAAAATATCTGATACGTACTCTTACTAGAGGCATAAAAGCGTGTCAGATATTTTTGAGCCCAATGTTGTATAATATATTATTGCTGGTGACTGTACAGTAACGGCCAATAATATATCACCTTTTTACTTAAGGCCCATTTACATTATACAACTTTCTTGCACATTCCATACAATAAAATTGAGGAAATATAAAATTGCTCAGTCTAAACCTTACGTTTGGTACAATTCTTAAACACTTTTATTGCAACAAAATAATTGCATACAATTATTTCCTATTCTTGTACAAGAAACTTACATAATCTAAATGGGCCTTTACAGCTCATATGATTACCTACAAATATGACTTACCAAAATTGACAACCAACCAAGAACTAGTTGACCTGGGGCCTGTTTTATAAAACTACAAATTACAATTTTACAGGTCTAAACTGGCAACACTGCTCAAATGGCTGGTCGCCATTGGCCGAGGTTGTGTCAAATGAAAACTTGTAACTTGTAAATTGTAATTTGTAGCTTTATAAAACAGGCCCCAGTTGTAGTGCTATTATTCAATTTATTATTTAAAAAACCATTGCCCACGCGTTCATACTAAATATACGAGATTGTATGAATGCGTCAGCAATGGTTTTTTAAATGCTTCCTCCGGTGTAAACTACGATATGTACAAACATTTATTAAATACCATTTTGAACCTTATTTAATCAGCTAACGAATTGAATAATAACAATACTCAACTAGTTCCTTATTGGTTGTCAATTTTGGTAAATCATATTTATAGGTAATCGTATGAGATGTAAGTACAAAGGTGATATATTATTGGCCGGTACTGTACATACCCGGATAAAAACCATGATTGTATTTCACAACTTTGTCGGCGTAATTTCAATATATAACTGGCCACATTACAGCTTTGTAGTACCAAGATTATCTGAGTTAAACCGCAGTCAGCCGATGGCGAAATTATAAGTTCGAAATACGAATCAGTTCATCTGTTCAAGAGTTACGATTCCGAAGATAGATAAACACGTTTAACTTATATTGACGACGCGCTGGCCTAGTTGGTAGTGACTCTGCCTACGAAGCCAGCGGTCCTGGGTTCAAATCCCGGTAAGGGCAGATATTTGTGTGATGAGCGCGAATATTTGATTGTGCGTCATGGATGTTTTCTATTTAAGTATATATTTCTCTATGGGTCTATATTGACTCCCATAACATTAATCTTTCGATTTGTTTTATCCATACCGTTGTTTTTCATAATCGTTGCTCGTCATTTTGTCTTTGGTCATAATTTCAATAGTCATAATTTCCTTAACCGCTTTTTCATTAGTCATAACTATCGAATGCCATACCGTTCTTGGTCATAACATTCAATGTGCTGTTTGTATTAAATGGTAGAATTTCAAAAGGAATATTATTATTTTAAATAACGCTTACAAGATTAAAAATTATTTATCCGAAAATTTTAGTGCTAGCCAAGGCGCACTATTGACCAATTAGTATTTCTATTTCTAATTAAAATTTAACGGAGTCGACGGACTTTTTCTGGGTGGTTTGGCCCTTCGGGCCTGCTGAATAACTAACATAACCTAAACCTACCTCATATTTATGATACTAGTTTTGGTCAGTAGTGCGGTTTAGTAGTGCCGTGGGGCAGTCGTCTTTCCACCGATAAGATAAGCGATATTCCCCTCCTTCCCCACGGCACTACTAAGCAGGGGTCACAGTTCTAACTTAACCTAAACTAACCTACTTTTCTGACAGCTTTTTTTTTTTTTTTCAGGGGGTTTTTTGTAAGCGGGTGTTTTATGTTTATGTACGACATGTACCTATTCTTTCTGAATTTTAAATTTTTTCCTTTAGAACATTAGAGAATAAAATGATATAAATAAAAATAATAAATAGTAAATATAAAAATATGACCTACGATATTTATGAAAAATAAACGGTATGCCTTTTGATAGTATGCTGATCAATTTTATGACTTTTGTCTTGTATGATATGTAACATTATAGTACTTTATCATTATATCTATTTCGCGTTATACCTAACAACGATTATGACTATGGATTATTATGACTAAAAATAATATGGATACCAATTTCTGACTTTCGAAAATCGAAACAATAAAATTATGGGAGTCGAAGGGCTCCCTTTCTCTATATATACATTTATATAAACGATATCGTTGTCTAGTACCCATAGTACAAGCCTAAAGCTTAGATTGGGACTAGGTCAATTTGTGTGAGATTGTCCTCTGATATTTATTTTATTTATTTATTTTTTACCCCTCGGTTTCCTTTTGGTTAAAAACGTAAGTGAGCTTAATGAACGAAATAAATGATTTTTGCTTGAGTTCATTGTTATTTATCCGGTTTGACCTTCCATATTTAGGTCGTCTAACAACAGAAACCAAACGAGCCACGTCTTATACCAACAATAAACTGCAGTCGGGAAATGAATGTGTTCATAAAACCGTAAGTAAGACGTCGCTAAGGGTGAAACGCGGAGCGTTATGGTTTGACACGGTGAACTATATGATTTTCTTTTCTTTTCCCTTTGTAAGCAAGGGTTAGATAATTATGTGCCTACATTCAAGGAAATTATTCGCGTACTATCGTAGAACCCTGCCGCAATGAGGTGACTAATTAATTGCTTACAGTCAGTGAGCACTTAGAAGATGCTTCGGGTTTGTACTTCTCTCTCACTCGCTCATAATAAGGGCGTATGAGAGAGAGTGAGAGACAAATACAAACCTGAAGCACCTTCTAAGAGCTATCGCACTGTACTTAAGTTTGAATAACGTGCCTATGCTTACGCGAATATGAATTATGCAGTCGCCAGAAATGATATCAACCAATATTGAACTTATCTGACATTTGTCTTAAGGAGCGTCCCCACTGAGAGAATCCGCGTGTAATGAGCATTCGGCTCAACTTATAAATCCTCGAATATTCACGCGAATGCTCGCAGTGGGGACGCTCCTTTACTTGTTTTATCCCACATAAGCGGGTTTGCCATGCTTGTAGTTGTAACACACCCACACAACGGCGTCGCTTAGCAACGACAGCTAGGTACGCACCCAGAGACAGCGTGTACGAGCATCTACACACACAAGTAAGGGAAACGCGTTTTTGTGAGATTAAACAGCTGTAACTAGATTCGCTAGAGCGTATTTAATATTTTTAAGTCTAGTGTTTCATAATATACTACCAGTTGCCTGCGACTCTGTCCGCATACAGGTACTTTGGCGCTTTTCCATCGGAAACTGACAAATTTTCCAGGGTAAACAATATCCTGTGTCCTTCTCCGAGACTCAAGCTATCTCCTTAAAAAATAAAAAACAAATCGTTTCATCAGTTTAGTCGTGAAACCGTTACTTACAAACGGACAGACAAAGTCATTTTACATTTATAATACAATAGTATGGATTATTGCTGGTGACAGCGCGTCACACTTTTACTGGTTGTCCCTTGGAATCCCTAATAACGTTTGTCCTAACACATCGTTTGTCCGAATTTTCAGTTGCCCTTAACTGGTTTTCAGCTGAGTCAGGCTACCTTTTAAGTTTTCCAATTATATCTGCGGTTCGGTTAGCTTAGGGTTGTATTATAACAACACTAAAAAGTTTTAAAATTTAAGCGGAAATGGCTTTAGGATAAACGAAAATTCAGACAAACGATGCATTAGGACATTGACGATTAGGGATTCCATAGCGGAACACTTTTACTCGTAGTAGTAAAATCACGAAGTAGGTACTATCGCGATCGTTAATTTGTGACCCATTTCAAGAAAAATAGGCTTGAAGTCGTCAATGTCATTAGAGATGCCAAATCATTTATAACTTATAGGAGACTTAACCTAATTGTTGTAGAATATCAGAATGACTTTGGACCTAAGGTGGGTCCCAAATTAAAGTTCGTGACTGTACGGTAACGCCGACGGCACCAACGATGGACACTTTTTGCTAAATGCACCAATAATGGACACTTAATCTTTTCAACGCCACAGTCGGCTCTGGCCGTCAACTAAAAGTCGTGCCACTGACGCCACGTCGGCTACAGCCGACAAGAGTTCAAGATTAAAAGAGACTTTGTTTGGTAGCAATAAGGTGTAATTTGCATAGCATAGCAAACATGTTTGGCGAGTGGGTGGCACATTTTGTATTCGACGTATGGCGTTCAAAAGGTTAACTCTTAAATCAAAGGTCATAAAGTTATAAATTGACTGTCTCCAACTAAATGACTAACCCTTATCTTCTGTAACATAAGAATCAAGTTTACATCATTGGTCCTTGTTCATTACTGGTTCCATCACCCTATACGAGTTATGGAACTTTTGTTACGACGGCATGGAGAAGGCAGGCTGCTTGATGGTAAGAGGACTCCGAGGCCCTTGGACATGTACAATCTTAAGGCTGCAAATTCTTTGCTAATCCCGAGATACCAAGATAAAATTCCTGTACGCTGGTAATTTCACCGGCAGTCGTAACATAAGAAATGCAATCACTCCTGCCTAGGCCTCTATTCCCGGCGGTAAAAACCATATCGTCTTTGACCTGTAATCGTATTGTCAACGTTTTGATAGCTCTTATTTCCTTGACAGTAATGGCGGCTAACGTCAAAACAATACCGTAACAGGTCAAATACGATATGGTATTTACCGCCGGGAATAGAGGCCCTGGCTGCAGGTAGAGGATGAAATAGTAGTACCTACAGTCGAGTTCATAAATATATGTGCAATTTAGTACCTTGTCACCTTAAACGCTGTGACAATTCTTATATGACAGTTTAAACATGACATTAAATAGACAAAGTACTAAAGTGTACACATATTTATAAACTCGACTGTACTAACGGATCCTCCACAAATTCTTAGCAACACACAAAAACACAAAAAATATTAATCTAGGGCTAAAAAATAGGTTCACGCACACAATACAATACAATGCAATAGTAGTTTACGTGACGGTTGCATAATGACAGGCATTATACAACATGATTGTGGTTTATGAAACGAGCCGCAAGGCGAGTTTCATAATAGATCACACGAGTGTTGTAATGCTAATTAGGTAATGCTGGTCATTGCCTACGGGTTTTGAACGCATAATAGATGACTTATGACATGTGTGTAGATAAAACACTTTATTGTACACCAAACAAAAACATTACAGAGGTTTCTCTGCACAATTAAAAATAATACAGGTAAACAACAGGCGGTCTCATCGCTGATTAGCGATCTCTTCCAGACAAAGACGCGCTTTAAACGCGTTCACGCAAAAACATGAAACACCAGCTTCCCTCCTTATGTAGCCACCACTGTAAAATACACTCAAGAGCATTAAAAGTACCTATTTATACCGTTACGACGTCCTCTGTGCAATTAGGTAATTCTTCTACTTACAAATGAAATACCAATGCTGTAAACGTCCGGGGGAATCTAATATGTTTTAGTAGACTTTCTCCTTTATCATTATGACTTGAAAGGATTTATCATTTGTACTACTTTGAGATAGCCTAGTTTCTTGTTTAGGGATATAGACACTGTAAAAGATAAAAGATAGTGTCTAGCTATTTGAAAATATGTATCCCTGCGGCAAGACCCAAGGAAAGCGGAGCCTTTATAATTTTGGCATTGGAAACCTAAAAATGAATACAGATTAATTCTTAATTCACGTCGAATTTTTACTAAAACCAATATAAATTAAACAGTCACCGTATCCATGCATTGAATTTAATTAACCGATTCAGGTTCAGATTTGATGATTGATGATATTCCTATAGAGACGGTTAATAGATACGGCTTTACAAATGGTTTTTGTACGGCCCTTGTCAACCTCCAATGTAGTAATTTGTCTCTCATAGGACAATACACTCAAGGGCAATGAAAAAATGATCACGGTGAATTGTAAATTATAATAAAAAGATGTCAAATGATCTTGATTTTATTGAATATACTTACTATTATTCTTATTTTCACTCTAGAAGAATCCGTTGCTTGTAGGGAATGCAATTTAACCGGTTATTAACCGTTTTTGTATGAAAAAAACCGGTTAAAACCGGTTATAACCGGTTATTTTCATTCCCTAGTTGCTTGCTAGATCGGCTCGGTTACCAAGGTGAATATAAGTTCGAAGGCGGACGATACGATGTCAGCCAATGACACCAATCTTATTAAGGTGCCCGATGAGATCCTATTACTAAACCGTCGCTGTCTCTCCGTCTGTCAGTTTATCCGCCCTAACATAAAAGAGATGTACCTATCTATTGAACCGTAATAGATTGTAGGCGGATTTCGGTGTGATTATAGTGCAAACCCTAAAGAAAAACAACAAGTAATAAAATCGACCGAGTGTGATTCGAGGAACCGGAACCTATTTTATTACTATTTCGACCAAACTTGAATATAATTTGTAGACCTTTCCCAAAAAACAATTCGAGGAGACTTGAATATACTTACAGTAGCGGCATCGAGTGATGGCACTTTTGACGTTTGCTCGCTCATGATGTTCCCTAAATATTGACAGCAAGTATAAACGAACAGATGTCAAACTTCATTACCGAAACGCATTTCGTAACTAGCTTCATCTTGAGGTTGTTTTTATTTGCTCGCACTCCAGCGTTCATCGTTTTAATCATAACTAACAAAAAAATATCTCAAAAAAACAATTCGCGTGATGATAACAAAGGACGCTGACTGGAACAACAACGTATGACAATGAAGTCACTGCACTTTCACGTCACCGCCGCTGGCAAACTCGCGTCCTAGCTCGTTAACGAGGTTTTATGATTATTTATTCAATAATTTATCAATAATTTCACATTTTGTATATTTTGACACAATATTTTAAATTTCTGACAATGTCGTCTTCTTCTAGCCACACAGTTTATTTCGAGAGTACGATCTACAATTTATGGCCTTTTATTTTTAAGCGTTATTTCATAATTATTATTTTTTTAAATATAATTCTCGCACTTCACTTTTGAAATTTTTACGATAATAAAATGGAGTGTTTCACAACACTAATTATCAGCTATCAAAAGTGCCATCACTCGATGCCGCTACTGTAATTTGCAGACCTTTGTAGGTTTTGGAATTAGAGTAAATGGCCAGAAGGTTGATTATTGAAAAACCTAACCGTGGATTTTAGAACACAAATTGCATGCAAAGGACCTTCACAACCTACCCCAAACTTACAGAATTTCGATATTATCGTTTCTCGTTCGATTTTCAAAAATCTATCGCTATATTCCTAATCCCAGCCAGCGTAACTTTGTCATATTCGTTTACTTAAAGAATAGTGTCGATAAGAAACGAGAAAACAAATTAAGTTTAAATTGGTATTTGATTAAATACATTCTCTTTAAGCATATCTAAAGGAGACGTGCCTGAGTAAAGCATGTCTAAGTAAGCTAAAGTCCATGCTAATTTGATTTCTAATGTCAAAGCCCTTTCTGAATTCGTCAGTATCAATCACCTAGACAGGCTTAACCCCCGTTGTAATCAAGAAAATTGTTTAAGTGTAATTTGCTTCTGGCTAGACGGAAATTATAGACTTTCCGATATTAACATCTAAATAGTTTCCTCTTTGCCTTGCCAACAATTTCTTTTTCAGGTTTTGCTAATTATGCTCCAATTTATGTTTTGTTTTAAGTTTTTATGTACAGTCACGAACTTTAATTTGGGACCCACTTTAGGTTCAAAGTCAATCCAACATTCTACAACAATAAGGTTGAGTTTCCTATAAGTTACAAATGATTTGGCATCTCTAATGACATTGACGACTTCAAGCCTATTTTTATTGAAATGGGTCACAAATTAACGATCGCGATAGTACATGTTTCGTCAAAAAGATATAAAACATAATTCCCCGATGTATGTGGTGAATGGTTAACCCTTTTTTCAGGCGAAATATATTTTTTAAACAATCAAACATATTCACAAACACGAAAAAGCACCATTTTTTTTTATTCAAAATCTTCTGGATCTATTTTTTAGTGACAACGCGTTTGTTATGTTTCAATGTTTAAAATATATATTTCGCCTGAAAAAAGGATGAGAGGTCCACCACATAGGTAGATTGGGATCTTAGACCATAAATATCGATAAAAATTGCCAATCACTTAAAGCAATCGAATAACGATTATCTATAGTTTTGAATATCAAGAATAATCTTAATACTTTACGATTTAAATACACCCATCTGTTATTAACTTATTATTATACTCAAATAACTATCAAAAATCAACTGTTTTATTAAAATTATTTTAGTAACAATATATAGGTAGGTATATAGGTAGTGCGTGATGGTTACAACAGTAAGGATCCGATCCTCAAAATTGGATAATATAAAATACTCATTTTAAATAGGTACGGTCACGAGTGTTCATTTGGGACCCATTTCAAGAAAAATATGCTTGAAGTCGTCAATGTCATTAGAGATGTCAAGTCGTTTGTAACTTTTAGGAAACTCAACCGTATTGTTGTAGAATGTCAGATTGACTTTGGACCTAAGGTGGGTACCAAATTAAATCTCGTGACTGTACCTACCAGGATCCACATGAAGTTCTTAACGCATTTACTGCTACAAAACACTTAACACAATTTAGGACGTGTCAAAGTGTTAGTAAAAATGTGTCAATATTTTTAATTCTGGAAAAGGGCCGGATGTTAAGTACCCGAAACCGACGTGCATGCATGACTCCATGTATGAATGTAGAAGAAGCGAAAGAGATTTGTGAGGACCGTCGCAGGTGGAAAAGAAGTGTCTCTGCCTACCCCTCTGGGAAACAGGCGTGATTTAATGTATGTGTGTATGTATGTACCTATGTATTTTTAATTCAATAAACATGTGCACACCTTCATTTGTTATATTCACTCAATTGACAGATCCCGTCGCATAAGAATAAACAATAACTAAACGTAGAAGCGAAACTCCCGGCTCCGCTGGGCGCGTTAAATACCTACCGCTTGGCGACACCTGAGGTGTCTAGTCAGTCAGGGGCGTCACCGACGGAATATATGTATTACCAAGATATTATTATTATTAGACCCCGGTATCGGAGGTGCAAAATGGTAGCTGTCAATTTCGAGCCATTACTAGGGAAGGGTAAACATTGTTTTGAAATATTAACTTCATGTCGATAAACATAGTTATATGTCGATATTTTATTATATCATAATGATAGCGTTTATTCTATAAAGTAGGACTATATAATTACAAAACCAACATGTATTGAACATTTTTATTATTTACAAAAAAAAAACTTTCATCATTAAGAAGTTTTAGTTATCTTCTTAGCATAAAGCATTCATAAATAAATTTAAAACAAAATATAAACTCTTTTATATTCACCAAAGGTCATACCATGTTCTTGATGAATGATCAGATTCTTTGCAGTAAACTAGTGTAGTTACAATAAATATACACAACAATTATAATATCTTACAATTAGTCATATTTATCATTAGAGATATATGTCTCGTAATATATTACTAAAATTTGTTCTAAGTTAACGGGTGTTAGACTTCTTCTTCTGTAGTTGAAAATCCACTTTAAGAAAGAAAATGACTTTTCTACTTCGACAGAATTTTTACGATCAATGATTATCATAGATCAAAAAAAAATAACTGTGTACAACCTAATGTATAGAAAAATCGTGTATCGATATCAACATCAAAAATATGATTACCCATCCCTAAGAACTTGACAGCTACCATTTTGCACCTCCGATACCGGGGTCTAATTATTATTATTGTGTCTTGAATTGGTTTTCGTATTTGAGTTGATTTTAATGTTTATGGTTGAACTAAGATAGTGTTTTAAAAAGTGAACGATTATTTACGGCAAAATAATTAGAAATAGGTAATTGATTGAATGAATTTTTATTTGTTAAATAGTAGTTTTATTTGTTAAATAGTACATCCCCTAGATGTCGAAGATAAAAAAACGGAAACATTAAAAACGGATTAATAGATTAGAATAGTATTTTCAACTTGATAAAAAGTAATGGTCCGGAAAGGAACGTAAAAAGTAACTCCGGATCCCATACTATACTTAAAACTTATTGAGCTTAAAAGGTTGTTTATTTATAGACTCGTTTCTTTGTTTTATAGATGATTAATAGCCACATAAGTCATTCAATTTTCTGGAGATAATCTTAATATCATCAAAAATATATTATAACCTAATTTAACGTAAATGTAAAAAACTCATTTTGCAACAATGTTTCCACGTTGAAGGAAAACATAAATAACATTTCGTGACTAAACTTGTATAACACATCCATAAACCGATTAAAATATTTCACAAGTGACAGCCCTGACTTTGGGCGCGGAAAACAGAGGGGCGTAGCGGGGTGAAAGGGGAAGTAGGTATTAAAAGCGCGGCATTTGGGGCCTAGGTAAAGCAGATTCGCTTCTACGTGTAGTTATTGTTTATTCTTATGCTCCTAGTTAGAAATACAGGGTCTCTATTAAACACGGTAAAAACCATAATCGTGTTTGATCTGTTATCATATTGTCAACGTTTTTATAGTTCTTATTTTCTTGACAGTAATGGCGGCCGAGTGAAAAACGATTCCGTAACAGGTCAAATACGATATTGTTTTTACTGCCTAATGGCGGTAAAAACCATGTCGTCTTTGACCTGCACTAGCACAAGTTGTATTTTCTTGCTTGTCGCTCAGTGCGTCTCTATCGTTACTGACTAGATAGAAAGGGAGATCCGGGCGACTACGAAGTTACGTATTACATGAGAAAAAATTAAACACGAAGTAGGCTGTTTTTTCTTCTTCAACTGTCATTGTCACAAGGTTTTACACAGGGACTTCTTTGTTCTTCCTATAGGAAGGATTTGTCTTTCCTTGTCTATAGATCCAAATACTATAGGTGCTTATACGTCCAAATCACGCCTTACTTGTGACGATCTCTTTCCAACTCACTATAAGTAGGTAAAAAGAAGTGAACCATAATGTATTTTCTGTTTATTTAGTACGGTTTTTATGCCTTATATCTTTATTCTTTGAAATGAACTGCATAGCCACGTCATAATATTAACTCCCCTGATATGCTATTGTTTTTAACTCGGCCGTCATCACCGTCAAGTAAATAGGAGCTATCGAGACGTTGACAATGAGGTCAAAGACGATATCGCACTGCTAGATCAAAACAGTAGTAACTCAAAATATAACTGTATTTAAAAATCAACTTTAATACAACTCCTATAAACTAGAAACAAAACTAGCAAGGATTTTGAGTTGCTACTGTTTTGACCTAGCAGCACGATATGTTTTTTACCGCTTAGAATCTCGGCCCACCTTTTCCTGTTAGGAAACGTGAATGAGAAATAAAATTAATATTGTTGGCGTAAAGCAGAAATCCTAACATACCTAATAACATAAAAGAAATCGCGTCACATCAAATTCCTTGAAATCTCATTTATTTGACATTTAAACGTGTAATATGTCGAGAGGGCAAAACCTTAACAATAAATAAGCCTTTGTGGAACATTTGCTTTGACGGGGAAAGCTTGGTGATAAAGGCGATATGTATAGCAAAGGCTTCGGCTCCGGTACGAGAATTGATTAGCTTCAAACAAGTAAAACCGTAGTAATATCTTTTGAGCCTACTGTCTTGAATCCACCAAGTCGAGCCCCACTACTTAATGTTACGAACATTGACGTAACCATGCTATGTCAATTTGAGAGGCATTCGTTAATGAACATAAAAACATTAGGTATACTCGTACCTACAACTACAGCTAGGTTCACTAAAGCTGGCATGAATGGAATGAACAAAAGTAATGTCACCTATCATTGTGTGAGTGCCGTCCTTTGAACCGATGTTCGAATTTCAAACCCAAAATCTGTTATTATTTTACACACTTGCATACTTTCGTTCACTCATTCAATCCATTCGTGCCATCTCTTGTGAATCGACCTGTACTTATCTTTCAAAGTCGTTTAAAGACTTTTTGGGTAAAGTACCTAGTAGGTAAGTAAAAAATATGCTGGTTCCTAGTTAAGATTTAGGAAATATAGTTAACAGCTACAAAGTTTGGGTCGCAGTTTTTGTATTAATATGTATCGACTATCGTGAATGTCTCAATAACCAACTGTCCCACCTGACAGTATACATATTTGTCAGTCAGTGTTTCTTATAAATACGAAGAAAGCAAAAGACACCTTGCAATAATATCTTAGCAAACAGCTTCAAAATATCTGTCACGTCTTTAAGACAAAGAATTATAGCGTGTTATTTAACCGCAATGAACTTACCTCTATATTATTGCCGACAAGCAAATGCAAGTCATATGCTATCTAGCTATAAGACTACACATTATATTAATGTCACGTTGGCCCATTTAAGAACTCCTTTAATTAAAACCTTAAAGGAAATCGATGCTAAAGAGCTTCTTAATGATTCATTACGAATCTCCGCGCGGCAACTTCAGCCCTTCAAGTTTCATAATTGTAATAATATTCATTAATTTATTTTTACGCCCGTTCAATGCTTATCAAGATCTAAGTTTCAGATTTTTATTTCATTAAAAGAAAAATCATTGTAATTCAGATAATTTAACAAGGTTTTGAGCTGTTAATAACCACCATATGTTTTTACAATTACAATATTGCATTGACAACCCCGATGACAAAAACCTCGTATTTTTGGTAGAGATTTGTTGCACGCAACTCATGTTGCAGAATTGATCTCCGCATGTCGACAAGTTTTCTACCGGCGAGCGAGAACACGTCGATGAAACTGCAATACCGCGTAACCAACAATGGCTAATGCCGCGTAACTAACAAATGTGTCAAATTTGAGTTTTCGCGGCTGTAGGTAGAGCACTGTGATAGTCTCCAGACGGCATTGACAGCTGTGTCGATAACCAATCAGAAAGCTCCAAAGTCACGTCATGTCAATACCACGAGAGAGCATGTCGTTTTTACAATTCCGCGAATGTGCATAAAAGTATAGAGATGACGTATTATTCAATTGTGTAATACCGCGTAAGTGTTTTATCGAAATACATACTGGTAAATTTGGATGCTTAATATAATAAACAGCTAAATTATGGGGTTAACAATAGTACATTGTGTATTAAGGGTGCTAAAGGCAGAATTACAAACGAGAGTCTGTTAGAAGCCCGAAGCCGAAGGCTGGGCTTTAATGACTCGAGCTTTGTATTTCCTTTACCACCCGTGTAACATACAATGTTTTTCATCACAATTGCGAGGAAATGAAATAAAATCAGAAAAAAGATCATATTTTTAACTTTTTCTCACTAATAATTTTAACCGCGTTGGCGATGTCCGGCGGAGTCGCATTATCCATTTCTTCTGATGACGACATGTTTTTATTGATATATAAATTTTAATATGTGCACAAAGACACCCTTTTAATTATTATTTTGGAATCACACAGTTTGTAATCAGTATTTATAAATTTGCGGCAGACTACATCATTGTCTATGACTTACCACAGATAATGTCAAACGTGGTCAGGAGACCGATTCTAGTGACAGTCAAGATCAATAGTTTATATGCGAGATTTTTTGAAAATTGTATGCAACTGACATTTCATCTCGAATGAAACTTCACATCGAATGGCACAAGAATTGGGGTCCTGGCGTATTATGATAGTTTGAGTCTACGTATAATTTAAAAAAAAAAGCACGATAGGGCGTAATGGTAAAAAAAAGGCCCGCGGGTATTATTTTGTATTTACGGTCGATTTGTCTAGCATGTTAGGACACTATTTACGAGCAAGTGTGATGAAAAGTTATTTAGCGTTTGGGTAAGTCTAACCTCAATAAACACAAAGATATTCAATTTTAATGCTCTCCTGTAAAATTAGCCAAAAGTCAGTTACGCGGCATTAGCAATTGTTGGTTACGCGGTATTGCAGTTTCATGTGGCTCGTCATCAATGTTGTGTTCAACTAATGTTTACCGTGGATACGAGGCCTTAGATAGAATGATCTTATTTATTTACTTATCCTTAAAGCCTTTATCTGTTTGTGTTTTTGTGTGCTCATCTGTCTATTAACCGCTAGGGTTCAGGCAAGTAAACGAACTGGGACGAGATTCTAGGCCAGAGATCCTCAAACTTTTTTGTCTCATATACCACTTGGCGTTTATTTCGGTTTTGGGTGGACCCGCCGCTTACCTAATATTTACCTTATCACGTAAAAAATAAGCAAAAATCTTCGGGATTTTTTGCACGGGTAACTTTGGAGGTCTAGCCGGCTAAAAATTGACACGGGCTACAAAGAAATTTTAGGTTGGAAAAATATTTTTTACAAAGGAAAAAACTACACACAGAAAATTTAAACAATTTTATATAGATAATATTTTTTAATTTATATATTTATAAGAAAGTATTACATAAGTAAATAGGTACCTACTATCTGTGTATGAATATGGATCATTCCATTAATGAAAAGCCAAAATTAAAGTCACGACCTGCCACGATCCACTATTGTGGAACCCCATTTATTTTTTCCACTCACATGGACCCCTTGCAGGTCGTCGTCGACCCCTGGGGGTCGAAATAGGTAGACCACTTTGGGGATCACTGTTCTAGGCGGTAAAAACCATATCGTCTTTGACCTGTCATCGTATTTTTAACGTTTTGATAGCTCTTATTGACTTGACAGTGACATAATCAATACCATAACAGCGGCTCTATTCAAGACGGTAAAAACAATATCGTATTTGATCTGTTATCGAATTGTCAACGTTTTGATAGCTCTTATTTTCTTGACAGTAATGGCGGCTGACGTCATAACAATACCATAACAGGAAAACTACGATATCGTTTTTACCGCCTAGAATAGAGGCGTAGATCTAAGACGATATGGTTGTTACCGCCTAGAATAGAGGCCCTGTACAGTCAAGGACTTTAATTGTTGAGCCAGCATGGAAACCTGTCGCATAACGTTAATCATTAATTTTAGCGTAATTTCTTTCATGTGGTTTGACGCTGGCATTATGACAGGATTCCATAATGGCTTAACAATTAAAGTCCTTGACTGTACAGTCGAGTTCATAAATATGTATAGACTTTAGTACCTTTTCTATTTAATGTCATGTTTAAACTACGATATAATTATGAATTGTCACAACGATTAAAGTGTATACATATTTATGAACTCGACTGTACATCGCATGAACAGCAAACAACCCTTTGTTTTGTCGAAATAGTGTATCTCACGACGCAATCATGCAATAAACATGTTTTTGTTTAACGAATAGGAATTGTTTTCCAATTGAATGGAGTAGTCCCGAAGAATGTTTGATTGGAAATTAAAAATAAAAACTTTATTAAAGGTCGAAAGGTTTTGAAGGTAAACTTTATTAACGAAGCAAAAGGTTTAATTTTCAACTGAAAAATAAATCAAGCTCGTAAAAATAAATAGGCAAAATGCAATCATCACTGGCATCAGGAGCGAACCAGTTGAATCTCATTTTGAAGTTGAAAAGTAAACTTTTTTGTACGAATCAAAAATACATATCAGACTAGTTTCAAAACAGTCAAAATGTCTGGTATTTGCAAATAAACATGGACATATGCAAATCTTTATTTTATGACGACTGTAAAAGTTTAAGGAATGTTTGATGTTTCTGATATGATAATCTACGAGTATTGTCATCATGCTTAAGTTATATTTAAGTTTAGTTAGGTTATTTTGATTAGTAGTAGTCGATAATACTGTGCACTTTTTAATAGTACATTACTACGGAGGCCGGGACAAAAGGGGTTGCCGGCCGAAGACATATAGATAGGTCTGAGGCGGGCAACCCCATATTTCCCGCCGAGGTATGTATAGTGCTTTTTTCAAACAATGAAATAAACAACAGAACAATCAAAGTTTTAATTTTTTAATACGCATAGTGGCAGAATGTCATGATGCCTGTGACACAAATTTATGTGGAATGAAAATTAAAAAAGAGGACTTGGCTGGAAATTCCATTAACGACCTTTTGTCCTAGCCGCACCTGAAACATCATACTTCGCAGCCTATTCGCAGCATATAAGGATGTGATCATAACATCAATATTTCATTGCATGTTTGAGAAAATAATATTAAATTATGCATTTCCAAAAAAATTAAACATAGAGGGGGTTACCAATTCCTTATACAAGAAACGTTTTTTTTTTCAACGTATTTTTTTGTCATATCCTAAAAACGGTACACGCAAGCGTCAAATTTGGTAGGTATGATTATAGCCGAAACTTTAAAGGAAAACAAAAAATACCTACTAAAAACCAAAATATAATAATATCTACGGCAGTACGGAACCCTCGGTGCGCGAGTCCGAATCGCACTTGACCTGTTTTTTCTTACTCAATTAAAAATATTAAGTGTATTCAATTAAACCTACATACCTATTAGATTTGTTAGATTAAGGGCCTGTTTCACCATCGACAAGTCAATGTATTTGCCATTTAAAGTTATCTCTCTCCTTGTCTATTTTCAAGTGCAAGAAAGAGAACGGGTTAAATTTATGTGTCAAATATGCTTTACTTTTTTGAAACAAGTGGCAAAGCTTGTAAAATAGACATAATGCTGACATTAGATAAACCAAAACGCCTTTTATCCTATAGATCATAGTGATCTCTATAAAGGGCCAATGGTTCCCAAACTATATCGCACGGTAAATTAAGTTTGCCATCAAACGTGTATCCCAGAACAATAAAATTACGCGGGGCGTAAGAAGGCGAACAAACGGAGGTTAAGTTAATCAAGTTTCCTAAGGGAGCTGCCAAATTGAGTAAGGTACACAACTTTTCGACCCAAGGGCCTACAAATACCATTTCTTTATTGGGTTTACAACACGTTTCCGGGTTTAGATTGTACGGATTTCACAAATAATTATGAAACCACGATTAGCAACCGATTTATGATTTTACAATACTAGCTTAGTACCAATTTCGACAAACGATGTTAATATAACCAATGTTAATCGACTGTTTGTTCATACATTTTGACACCTGTTAACGCTCTAATCGTCTGTTAAGTGATTAACATCGTTTGGTGAAATTGGTCATCTAGTCGTGACAGCCAATGACAAGGCTCACACGCCATAGTAATCTATATACATGACAAACATTCAACTCGAAATAAAACCTTCTATGATAGAATTTCAAGTTAATTTTTATCTATTAGGCGTTCTATTAGACGGGTTTTATATATTTAATATGGTTGCGTTCAGATTTGTCTGACGCAGTGTGTTGTGATGGCTTGTGTTGTGTCAAAAACTGGGGGGGCGGCGGAGCGGCCGCGTCAGAACGGATCACACCCGTATTCACAAACGTCACTATGAGGTCTCACAGTGCTCACGAACGCACAGGGTGGTTCAAAACGTCTCATAAACAAAAGGTTGGTCAAAAAGGACCAATCACAAATCTGTATTGAACGCAGTGCGTTTACTCAGTGAAGGATCCCTTAAGTATTGTTTGTGAATACGGGTGTCAGACTAGTGTGCACGCGATAATACTGTTCTGACGCGACACGACACAACACATCAGAAAGATGTGAATGCGGCTTGATTCAAAATATCGTTAGAAAGCGTCATAACACATCATATTATAAATGTGAACAGTAGCCATCACGACAGAACACAATCATAACGATACAACACGTCAGACAAATGTGAATGCGGCTTAAGTACCAATTTCACCATACGATGTTAACCACTTAACAGACGATTAGAGCGTTAGCAACTGTCAAAATGTATGAATTAACAGTCATTTAACATTTATTAAATTTAACATCGTATGGTGAAATCGGTACTAAGTATTTAAAGATTGTATTAAGTACCGGCGGCCCTTAAAATATTTTATTCTATTAAAATTTAACCCAATTAGTTGGGGAAATCCTTATCTACCTAATATTGCTTCTGTTTGTGTCGTATTCCTGATTCGACATATTCTTGTCTTGACACATTCTTGTTTCGTCGCTTTCCATTTTCGACATACTCTTGTTAGGACACATTCCGTTTTCGACATAAATAAATGGCTAAATATAATAAAGTCAGTTTGTCAAGAATACATATTATTAACTGTTAAGTAGGTACTTATTAAATAAAGTAAAAATAAAAATATGTTTTATTTTATCTATTTCATCGAATTATTTATTTTTATAGAATCTAGGCGGTAAAAACCATTTTTTTTTGACCTGTTATCGTATTGTCAACGTTTTGATACCATACCATAACACGACAATATGGTTTCTACTGCCTAGGAAAGAGGCCCTGTATTCATACAATACAATCCATATACAATACATACATACATAAAAAATTAAAAAGAACTTAAGTCACGATAGAAAGCATCGTTTAATCGTCAGTTAGGAATCTGTTCTTAGTTGGTCTGAAAACCAGTGAATGGAAAATCGTGTTCAGCCAATCAAACCGTCTGGATAGAACGTACCTACCTTTCAATTTTAGAGAACGTTGGTATTACAGAGATCAGGTAAGAGTTTTCGCCCGTGAGTGTAAATTTCCGAAAAATAATATAATTAAGCACCTAACTATACTCGAAAATCTAATTTAAGACCAAAATCCTAACCTCAACCGGCGCACATTCGCTGTGATTACTGCATTTTGGTTTAAGTGTAGGTATTTTTATGAATAAAACTTACCATAATAGTACTGGTTACACGAGTTCTCATTCATATTTTTATGAAATAATGTTAAAATAACGAAATAATCAAGATGGGAACTGTCCGATTTTGGTCTTTAATTAGATTTTCGAGTAGGTATAGTTTATCGCATAGGTACACCTACAAAATTTAATCATCATCATTGCTTATTGTGTTAAGCTTTCTTTTTAAATATTTAGTTGATAGATTGTTTTTTAAATAAAAATAAATATGTTAATATAATATAAATATGATTGAAAACTCCCCTCGCATTAGTATTTATCATCCTGTGTCTAAAATTTAACTTTTTATAGGTATATGTTTCTACTAATTGCGAATTTCTCACATTTTGTAGTATTAAAAAAAATACTACATGTATTTTCAAAATTGCTTTCTTGGGGTTGGATATGAGGCTATTAAATATCATTTTAGGTATATTTAACAAATAATTATTCAACCGTATCATTACTGGAGGAGCCCAAACTTGGTAAGTATGTTTTGAAAATGATTTTTATTTTAATTTAAAAAAGTAACTGAAATATAATGATGTGATATATTTTTAGAATCGGCTTAGTAAGCCCTTTCATTAGATTTTAGAACATTTTTTTTTTCCAAATATAAAGTTGACGTCATAACTCCTCTCCTTTTTTGTTTTTTTTCGTGCTACAGGTCAAATTGATTCTTATGGCCTAAAGATCAATCGTTCCGATTTTCACGCTTTTAACACCATTTGCAGCTTTATTTTGGCGTACCGCTAGCACTATTATTTCAAACTACTAAGGTATACCGCCTACTATAGCTAAAAATTTCACAGTTAAAACTTTAGATGGCTTTTTAACTAAAAACTTGAAAACGCTAACCTACAAGTTTAGGTAAACCTTGCAAAACTTAAAAATCACCTTTTTGTGAAATACGAACCTACTGTACCAATAATCAAGAAAAAATATCATCGTTGTGAGAAAACGCGTTTTTTTTCTCGTTCCAAGTTTGACACTACAGTCTAATTACCCTAACACGTAAAACTATACAACATATCTACATCCATGGATGCACTACCGTTCATCCTATCGATTAATCTGCCACAGAGGTGTATAGTGCGGTTGCAGTGAAATTTATAGTCGAAGCCACCGTTGTTAATAACGTTGTTACAGACGAGGTGACACTCGCGCGGCGCGCAGTGCGGAACGATAACGATTTAGCAACGCAAGCTGAACGTGTGAGCTTTGAACTGAGCTGGGGTGTGATTCTCTCAAAAACGTGGTCGGCAGAACGAACGAGTGAATGTCCCAGCGGCGAGTTTAAGTAGTCCCGTCAGAGAGAACAAAACACATTTTAGCGCGTGCATTCTCAATTAGGCAGCCTTATACGTTCGATCTTTTCGACAGAAGCCGTGCTGCCAAATTGAGAACGCACGCGCTAAAATGTGTTTTATTCGCTCTGACGACGGGACTACTTCGCCGCTGTGACATTCACTCGATCGTTCGTCCGACCGCGTTTTTGAGAGAATCGCACCGCTGAGCAGATCCGTTGCAGATAGTCAGATACCTACTCTGAAATACGTTTACTGACTTAGGTAAAAAGTATACAGTGCAATAACTCTTAAGAAAACTTTCGGGCGTGTATTTCTCTTTCAAATACTCTTGTGCTAGTCTGATCTTTTTGAGAGCTATTGCTCTGCAAGTATTTGGCGTCAATAATGAGAGACACGCCTGGATTTTAGGCATGAGGTAGGCAAACGTACACATAAACCAATTAATAGTAAATGGGGGTTCA
The DNA here is from genome assembly GCA_946894065.1 of Acleris literana. Taxonomy (NCBI): domain Eukaryota; kingdom Metazoa; phylum Arthropoda; class Insecta; order Lepidoptera; family Tortricidae; genus Acleris; species Acleris literana. The sequence continues at coordinate 13,134,323 of OX335680.1, forward strand.
GCCCATGCAATCGCAAATTGATCAGGACCAAGATTTGCAGAATCAAGATTACAAATAGGTATGTTGCCAACTTGTGAGCAAAATGCGTTCTAAAATTGTGTAATTTTTGTGGTTCATTTTATAACTTAAGAGAATAGTTACCATTGACTTTTTTAATGACTCCTTATTCAAATTTATCTAGTATTGTACCTATAATACATGCTAAATGCCAACGCCGAAAACGCAAAGTATTCATCAGCAAATTGTAGTTTTTACCAGTCGAGTCAACTAAGATAAATTTCACTGACAAATTCAAGCTGCGTGTAGCGTTACCACGAGATTGGATGTTCGACACTAATTCAGGTTTATTTGGCCAAATCTCGCGTAAGCTGAGATCGTACGACGCGGTGACACATCCAATTTCCAGCTGCTTTCAACCGCAGTACGCCATTGTGGCATTGTTGCGTTTTATGCGGGCACTTGGCTTTAAATTAAAACTTTAACCAGCCACAGAACTTTGATATAAATTAGGTAATATATGTTAGTGTCATGTTGTATTTAGATTGTCATTTTCACTAGAGTTTTCATTAATGGAAACCGTTTATTTATGACTACCTGTTTTCTGCGACTCCGTCCGCGCAGAAAAATAAAATATAGCCTATGTTCATCAGGGATAATATAGGTTTCGAATGGTGAAAGAATTTTGCAAATCGGTCCAGGAGCTTTGGAGCCTATTCAATGCAAACAAACAAACAATCAAATCGTTCTCTTTATAATATTAGTGTAGATGGAAAACAGTGACAGTGGTGGTAGGACCTTGTGCAGGGTCCGTCCGGATAGCTACCACCATCTTGTCCATTAACCCACCGCCAAGCAGTAGTGTTCGCATTGCCGTGTTCCGGTGTGGGGATAAGACAACCGGTAAAATTACTAGCATAGAGGCATTCCATCTTAGTCCTCAGGGTTGGCAACGCATTTGAAGTCTTAGGATTGCAGTTTTGAGATTGTAGTCTTGAGGTTTCAAATATCTATGGGTCTCAGATCCCACTTACCATCAGGTGGCCTGAGTGCTCGCGTGCCTTCTCCTTGCCATAAAAAATGAACAGAAAAGGTTCCTTTAGCATTTTTTAGAATATTTAAAGAATGATGGGCAAATTGGCCCATGTAACCAATACAAATCTCACCACGGTATAAACCACGTGAAAGCTAGTTACATAAGCTTCATTTTCGAATACGGGGACAAACTACAAAAACCCCGGAGAAGAGAGTTATCAGCCTGCAAATATTCACACACACACAACTTTTATTAATACACTAGCTGTGCCGCGCATGCGTTGCAACGCTATTTCCCGTATATCCGACACACACTTGACCGATTTTTTTTGATTAAACTATTCCGCATGAAACTGGCTATAATTTACAAAAAGATTTATTCCAATCCGACGGGTAGTTCCAGAGATTACCCCGTTTAAACAAACAAACACACACACACACTTACACGTAAAAAATATCTCGATTCTCCCAGCCTTCACAGTCTAGTCGTCATAATATCAATTACAGCAAATAGTGAAATCAATAGGCCTACATACGTTATAATTCTATTGGTGATTGGGCTGGGTTCCATGCATTTTTGCCCATCATTCTTTCTACATTTGATTCCTATTTACAGAAATAACACGTAAGATATTTTTTTTTAATTTTATCGCATTTTTAAAGTATGTTTTAAGATTTTTTTATAAACTTTCGAGCTGATATGCGGCAGCTAACATCAATTCCTTAACCACATCAAACATCTCGGTCGAAACTCGATCATGGCTACATTGGCTTTTTTCAAGATATTCTTCCCTTTTAGAAAGATAAGATAGGTGGGCTTCCGGATTTGTACTTTTTACGAACCATTTGCTATAAAACTGACATAAAATTCTCCATCCAGGTTTTCTCCCCGCGTTCACACCAGCAGCAAACGATTGCTCGTTTCTCACGGCTAACGAATCCCGGTGTAATGTTTTTTTTTCATTCTATCCTCTGTTTTGTTTACAAATGGAGCGTTTCAGCTGTTGATTGAAAATGAAAACGGAGGCATCGAACGAACGGGCTAAGCTGTTAAAAAGTTTACGACGGACACATGTGTTGTTACTTTTTTCGAATCAACGTTTACAATTTTGGATTCTTACCTTAGTAAAGTAAATGGGTAAGGACCAAAACGTTGGGCATGCTAACTCACTCAATTAAATTTCTATTAAACTTTTCCGTTTTGACACGAAAATTAGCTATACAATTGTAGGGATACTTTTCGTGGCACAACGGAACTTTTTTCGACTTCTTTGACTGAAAAGTTGTGTGGAAATCGGTTGTCATGGTATGGGCATGTGATGCGGAGGAATGAGGAAAATATCGTCAGGAAAGTTTTGAGTATGAATGTGGATGGCTATAGGCGTAGGGGAAGACCAAAGAAATGATGGATGGACTGTGTGAAAGATGATATGGCTAGAAAGGGAGTGACTACCGAGATGACGACTAATAGAGAATTATGGAAGAAAAATACATGTTGTGCCGACCCCGAATAATTGGGATAAGGGCAGGAGAATGGTGAGAATGATGATGATGATGTTTGTATGGTTAACTACGCTTAATTATGGTCCAACTTTTTAGTCCTCACCCAAATCATAAGTTATACTTACACTCTGAAAACAATTAATAAACAGTATAGGTAAAAAACTTAAGTAAAGCTCCTCTTGCATGAAGTTGTGTACAAAACTTATATGGACTTTACATCCAATTTCAAATATAGAATATCGAACTGTATACATATGTGTTACTACTACATGCAAGAGGAGCTTTACTTAAGTTTTTTACCTATTATAGTCATTGAACGCGGGCAGCTTCCACCATTTTCGCATTTTTAGTGTTCCGTAGTCAAACTAGGAACCCTTATAGATACGCCATGTCCATCCGTCCGTCCGTCCGTAGCTTAGCTCAGAGACTCAATGTTGTAGAAAGCTGTTATTTGGCATGAATACACATATCGTCATGCCGACAAAGTGGTAAACAAAACATTTAAAAAAGAGAATTAGTTCATATTTGCTTCGGATTCGGAACCCTACACTGAGCATGGTCAGACGTACTCTTGCCCGGTTTTTTCTGTATTAAATTACATTTATATCCATAAATGAATAAATTTAATAAATAATGGGTCCGAGATCTCACTTACCTTCGAGTCTGAGTGATCGCTTCCCTTCTTTATGTCATAAAAAATACCATTGATAGGTAGTCATCAATGTCCTCATGTTGATGAACACTTGCGGAGATTGTTTAATATCTTAGTTAATAAATAGCTATACATTTTATCACACCACAATTTCCATCTAGGATATTCCCCACTCGCAAAATTTCCCATTGTAATTAAGTCGAAATAGATCGAAATAGGTAGATAGATTTAAGTTATGTTAGTTTTGCGACACCGAGGCAGCGGAGCTCCGTTCGACTCAGTGGAATTGATTTTGATTGAAAAAGCACGCAAGAGGGGAAATCCAAAACGGAAAATATGCAATTGGTAAAAAAAAAATGGGAAGAAATGCAATTGGAGGAAAAATAAAATGGGGAAAAATGCAAATGGAAAATTGCTACACGGAATTAGTCAGTTAGGGTAACCGATCTATGTTCTCAAACGTTATAAAACTTTACTGTTACACCAATCAAATTCTTTTTACAATATTTGAGCAATCACAATTGAAATAAAATGCATTTGTGTAAGATTAGGGGTATAACTAATACAAGTAACTGTTTTTTACGCTCAATTAACGTGTAAGAAAAAAAAATTAATACCCTTCATTAAAATTTTATTAGCTCAATATTTAATGTATGGTCAACCCGAGCCCACGATTTGGCGTTGCCCAATTGCGATAATGTATAGGTACATAAAATTTAATAGTGTGGATGGATCTAAGTGAATTAAAAACACTCTTCTATTAGGTACGTATAATCGTCCATTTCGGCTCAGTTTCAGCAGAATACTTCTTTTTGCTGGGGCAGTCAAATTATTTCATTGTTTTATGGTCGTCAAGAAGCATTTAACGTGACTTCTACCAGCGGCATGGTTACTCTTTTTTAAAACAAACAAAACCTTTGTTTTTCCATCTTCCCCGCAATTATTAATTATCCTTAATTTTAATGAAAAAATTAAGGACAACGTTTAGTCTGAAAAAAAAATAGCACTTCAAAACATCCTGCTAGAGGCCTGAACCACGTCTTTGTTTGTAATCGGTGCATATTGTTTATCGCTATTCCCTCGGCAACTATCCGATTTTCCGATTGTCCGAGATAGAAAGAAAAGCCTATATGCTATTCCAGACTCTGTGCCAAATTTCATCCAGATCCGTCCAGCCGTTCTGGCGTGATTGGGTAACAAACATTCAAACTTTCGCATTTATAATATTAGTAAGAAATAAGATGACTTTTCGTATTTTTTTCAACAAAAATTCAACTTCGTTTATCACTTACCCATCACAACATTTTCAAAATCAGTGTCCTTTCGCTTTGATTTTTTTTTTAAAGTCATTATGAATCAATCAAACTGTGGACGTAGGTTTTTAGGAGCCACATGTTTTTTATAATCCCAATTAACTGAAGTACGCCACGGAAAAACTTGCGACGTCACTGAAAGAAACATTTAAGCTTTCAAAAAAGCTCATCAAAAAGCTAGTTTTTAAAATATGTGTATTATGATTTTTGTGTGGACCTATTTTTTGTCATTTTAATAGTTTAGGTATCAGGTACCTAGGTAGGTATACCAATAGCATTCTTATGATCAGGGGTCGCACTTTTAGTGCCGGTAACGTCAAAGTGACGAAATTTTACAAACAGGGTTTTTATTGGGTTTTTATTTACAGGGTTATTAACTGGTACAAAATAATAATATAATGAAAAAGCGAGTTAAATAAGCTTAATCGCTAAACTGTTATCGCCGAATCTAAATTCGCATAGTTTGATTACGCAGAATTCCCTGAATATTATTTGGTCATATTTTTTAAATGAGCATGAAATTGTCTTGCCGGTGTCACAGTTCTGACCTAACCTAACCTACTTCTCTGGTGGCAGTTCGTTTATGTTATGGTCGCATTTTTAACCTAACCTACTTTTCTGGCAGCAGGAAGTATGTCAAGTAAGTTTTGGTTAATCGATAAACCTACCCTACTTCTGGTATCAGGTCGTTTTTGTTATGGCCGCAGATCTAACCTAACCTAACTTACTTTTCTGTTAGCAGTTAAGTTTGTAAGTATGCCGAGTTAGTTTCGGACAATCGATAATATACCGAATAAAATTAAAGTAAAAATAATCGGTATAATAGTATGCGAAGTTAATTTCGGACTAACTCATTTTCGGGATGGCACAAATTATGCCATATACCTAAGGTTCCCTGCCACAAGACCATTCGGCGAAAACTGATTATGCCAAGTCTGTTATGCTAAAACAGTTTCGGACAATAAATGTTATGCCAAATGGCAAACCCATAGCCTATTAGATACCTATTTCTATCTGCGAGACCGTCGTTTTACGCTATAAACGGATTTTGAGCGTTGTTTTTTTGGCTTTTTAGTGATTGTAATATTCTAATGTAAATCACTATACAGGTAATATAGATTCACAACATTCTCACCATTAGCCGCAAGCCATTTGTTCATCATCCTTTACAAAAAATTGTTATCTGAGGATACAGGGACGTTAATCGTCGAGTTCCCCTGGTTCCTCACCATCAGTTTTACTTCGATACATACATTTTATAGGAAAAACAGCTTGACAATCAAATAAATAAATCTAATCAGCCTAATCACCACTCATGAAATACTTTTCAAAATAACTAAATTGCCGGAACTTTCGAGAAGTTTTGTCGATTCGATTATCACATCACGCTAACTTTTTTATGGCAAACACTTCTGAAGTATGTTCCATCAAAAAAGTCTGTTATCCGTTTGTTATCGCGTCTCATCGCATAGGTCATCATGGTGATTGGTATTAAAATAAGTGGACTAACGAGTGTTTTTCAATGGAGTTTATGGAGAATCAAAGTTAACATGAGCTCTGTCTTGGTTCTACATTAGATCACAAGTTTTAATAATATAAAAACAACATTAAAATCTGTATGTAGGTTGTATAATATATATTCTTATACATATCTTGACTCGGTCAATTTTAAAAGGCACTTTGTGTGCTCGAAAGTTTATTATCAGTATGGGGAATGCAGAAACTATAAGAGTTAGGGATAATCTGTTCTTAGAAACCAATACCCTACATTTTTATTTCGTTTCTTTCATTCAGTATGTCAAATGTGAGGGATGTAAGACCAGTATTTAGTAGTAAAGTAACGTCACGCCATAATAACGAGTAGCTAAATCAATACAAATGTTGACAAAACCGCACGCAACACGACCGGAACGTCACAACTACAATATTTAGTACCTCATCTATCCCCTAGAGGGTACTGTACCGTCGATACAGATATCGCTATGAGGATATCGCCAGCACTAAACTTGCATTAAATTTATCACGACGGAAACATGAGCCATAATTAACAAATGCATACGTAGTTGCGAGTTCGAATTAGAGAAATGTTTGTGCGACACGATTACCGAATTTCAGATAAGCGCTTTTGCAGTTTGAGTAATTTTCACTACTCTAGTATGTGTTTCATATACATTTTGACTTGGAATATCGTTTTCTAAAACTTCTTCCTAGAATCCATCGCACACAATTTTCAAGCACTGTTGCTTAAAAATATGTAAGAATGAGTGTGTATCTAAAATGCAAAATCTCATTTCTCTGTTCTTGAAAACCTAGCCGAGTCTCACATGGAACCCTGTTTTCGCAAGGCGACGAATAGTAGGTACATATATTAAATTGCAAAACGTTTCTGGATTATACGGTGTTTGTTGGCTAAATCAGTCGCATGGACGTTGTTTGGGATGCAGTCTAAGGGACAGCCTGAAAGCACCAACAAGAGAGAGGACAGGAAAGGGTATAAAGGAAAGAGTGGCCCAGTCTAATGTAATGCTTAAGAATTGGAAGGACTTCCTCATAGTTAACGAAAATAAAACTGAACTGTTTGCTTTCCTCGCGCGTGAGCTCTTTAACCTCTCAATACCAGACAATAAGCGACTTTATGTAACATATGACAGTGAAGTTCTTTGCTCTCCTTGCCGCTTCCGATTTGACTAATTTTGCTCCGTGCTTACAGGAGGAGGCCGACACAAAAATAATGCAAAAGGCTTAGCATTCGGACACCGACGTCTTAGTTATAGCTTTGCATTTTTTCAACCAAATTGCTTCTGAATACATGTGACTTGCCTTTGGTGCCGGGTCAAGTTTTAGGTATACCTATTTATAAAGTGGTAGGTACGTTTCATGAATCCAACACAGTGCATGAATATGCCCATTCTCCACGCTTTTTCCGAATTTGAACCTGAGGGCCCTGGCAAGTTGCATTACGCTAACTAGCGTTTCTATTCGTTTCGTTTTTAAACCAATCGCGTCACTGATACACGTGACTTTTCGTATCACGTCAGTTACCAGTGACGCGATTGGTTTAAAAACGAATCGAATAGAAACGCTACTTGCATCTTGGACAGGGCCCTCTGTGTCTAGATTCGCCGGTAGACGCAAGAAGACTGCTTGGGACACCAGCACGGCTAGCACAAGTTGCCCGCGACTTGTTTGTCGCTGGAATCTCCCTTTCTACCTAGTCAGTAACGATAGAGACGCACTGAGCGACAAGCGAGAAAATACAACTTGTGCTACCCGTGCTGGAAGGCTTTTGCAGATGGTAATAGAGCTTTTGCAGAACGAAGTGGTCCATGCTATGCGAAATCAGCTCAGAATCAATGTAACTATTGGAGCGATTTGAACACCCTTATTTATAGTCAAGAAAAGTAATTACTTGAGTAAAACTAATGACTAAAGTAACGATTTTTATATCACTTTTGACATTACTAATACTCAAGTAATTACTTTTCTTGACTATTAATACGGGTGTTAATGTAGGACAGAACAAGTGAAATTCTGAACGTGAATGTTGCCAGGAGCTGTGCCTTTGGTATAGGGATTGCTAATAATTCAACTATTTAATATTTCATTTTTATTTTTTAATTAAATAATTGATAATACTTAAGGCAACTATTATTAATTGACCTGAGATGAAGGGTAGAACGCTCTTCAATGCTTTTAGTTCTTAAATCGTTTCATTTCAGCAACCAGTATTCAGTACTATTCAGTACTTCGCTAAATATCTCTAAATGAAAAAACACTTCCACCTAAACTACTGAACCGATTTGATAAGGTGTCATTAGAAAGGGGGTGGCATGTAGATGTATTTTCAGGTGTCAATTTCTTATACTCATCCCATTTGGCTTCATAAAAAGATATTAGAACAAAAAAAAACGTCCTTGATATTACATTTGACCTCCAAAAAAACGTTAGGGCTCAAATCCAGCTGGGGCACGTTTTATAAAGCTACAAGTTACAATTTTACAGGTCTAAACTGGCAAAACTGCTTAAATGGCTGGTCGTCATTGGTCGAGGTTGTGTCAAATGGAAACTTGTAATCTGTAAATTGTAATTTGTAGCTTTATAAAACAGGCCCCTGGCTTCCACATCTTAAAATAATCACAGTAGTGTCCTCTACACGTGGTACAAATTTTATGCTTTTATCACAATTTGCACAATTTTTCGATTTCCCGCCCTATTAGCTCCGCCATTTTGGCGTTTGTAAGTAGGTGAGGTTACTTTTATTTCATATAGGTATCATTTTAAATAACAATAACACTTTTAATCATAAAATGATTTAAATTAGATTCTGACAAAAGGCTTTTCTTTCGAATAAAAATGAAAAATCGAGCCGGTTTATTTAGGTGTAAGTATCCCAATTCTGACTTGGTCAAAAAGAATCCCCTTAGTAATTACTAAAATGTTATGTAGTCTGACAACGTGCTTTGTTGAACTCTTTTTTTCCTCATCCTGCGTAAGTGTTCCACTGCTGCAATGACCCCCTTAAGTCCCTGCTTCCGTTTGCCCAGTTGATGAGAGATGCATCCAAGTTAAGCGTTTTTGAACTTTATTATACGATAAACAAATATGTACAAATATCTCACTACCCTTTATTATTATCTACCTCAAAATCAAAAGTAGCTGTGAACTATAAAAGAAAGAGTGATAAGTTAGGCCGTTTCCTGACATTAATACGTGAGTAAGACGTAGCAGTGTTTTGAATGAGCGAACCTGTAGTAAGTCAGCTAAAAAACTACTTACATGTCTTCAGCAATGTATTTTCTACAGGTAGTGCGTTCACGGGGCGAGGAGGAACACACAGCTCCAGCCTAAAGCTTATTAATTCCTCTGGAGTCGGCATGTCGGCACGAGAGGGCATAGCTCTTTGCTTTGCAGCCACAATCCGACCCAATTTCAAAGCCGCCTACATAACAACAACATTTAAGATCACTCTAAATTTGTTGACCATGGGTCTTATAAAGTTAGATTTTTTAATAAAGTTGCGAGAACCCGTGAGATTTCAGTATCACAAATTACGTAGGTAAGTCAATGTACTCGTACTCGTACCCACTTAATAAGATATTAGATAAACAGGGAGCATAGTATGAAATAGCAAAAAAATTGTTAGTTCCAGGCATTGCACTGCACAAAATTAAATATATGTTTAAAGCAAGAGTATACATAAACCAATATTTTTAGTGTCATCACAAAATGGAGGACTTGATTACTGAAATACAAAAGTTGTAATAGGTGAAAACATTTCCAACAACGAGTAGGTATTTGTATCTGGCTCACGGTGGTATATTTTCATTGAAACTACTTAATAAAGTGAACTGCTAATGTTGTTTAAACTGAACACATTGTTTAGAGTTATATGAAAGAGATCTTACGGATCTAGTAAGAATTGGCAGGGCAGGTCGAACATACACTGGAGGGCAAGCTAGGAGTGCTGACAGTGGCACGCACATCTTCAGTACCACAAAAGGCACGGCGGTATTCAGCAAACCTAAAATTACATTTATAATCCAATATAGTTTTAATTATATCACAGCTAGAAAACAATCCGCTTTACTTACTTGGGTAAATCCTTGAGATATATCTAGAGGAAGTTGAAAATATCGGTTTTACATATGGATAAAAGTCCTCAGTTTGCTCCCACACTTTCAATATTGCCCCATGCTTGACACCTTCAGCGTAAAATATTACTTTATCTCCGACATCTAGCGCAAACCCCGTCAATAGTTCATCATTCATCTCCACCCCAGCAGCTGCTGCCATTTCCTCGTTCAGCTCAGAAACTAGCTTCAACATTGCAATTATAACGCCACTGTCAGTGATAAGACAGAACATTCTAGAAAAACTCCTGTGATATGACTGTGGCCTACACCCGACAAACCCCATGCATACTTGTAAAGTCATTTGCGCTTCCAAAATAACGTACGGCTGGACCACCAGCTCAGGTTTCATTAACGCTCGGACTCGGTTCATGTCATTGGTGCACACTGCCTCTCTTCCTAAGTCTGCAACTAACAAAGTCGGTGGATATAAGTCAAACTCTCCGCTTATTGAACAGTTAAAGCCTCTTGCTAACGCCTTGGCGTCGATATGAGTGGTTGCTATTATAATATCAGTCTCCTCATTTGGCAGCTTGGGAGGGGGATTGGTCGCAAAGTCACGGTCTGCTTTGTCGTAACCAAAAAACTTAGACTCTTTAATCTTCGTGATCTTTCTTATTCCACGTAACTGCAAAAGAACTATTATTTATTCAACCTTCCAAACATCTTTATAAATTTTCATATTTTTTTGGATTAGTAATATAAGATTACCTGAATTTCAAAATAGGTGTCTGAAAAACCGCTAAGAATAACAGAAGCCATTTCGCACTGTAGGGGTGCGACATCGTGGTGGTTAAATTTCACCTCTCTTTTGCTCGTTAGTAATTGTGGTTCTGAGATGAATTCGTCGTCCCCCACGCTCCATTTTGTATATAATTGTACAATCCTTGAAAAAAAGTCATCTGAGATGGCATAAAATAATTTTAAATGGAAATGAGCCTGTCTTTTTGTAGATTATCTGTGTTTATTAGGAGTTTGTTGTTACAGCGATGGAACTCCTGGAAGCCTATTACTAAGCATAGCCCGACATGCTCTGGTCTGTTTTTTAGGGTTTTACCGAAGGGAGCCCAACAGGAACCTAATAATATACCTACCTGTCCATCCGTCCGTCTTGACTTTGAAGAGCTGTATCTTTTAAACCATTATAAATACTTTTTTTTTTTCAGAATTATGTGTTATTACGGCGGATTGACTAATAAACAATAAAATAGTAGAAATAATACAGGAAAAGTTTTGTTTTCGACGTATTTTTATTTTTGTTGTATCGTAAAAAAAGGTAAAACATAGGTACATAATAAGCGTAGAATTTATGTTTATATTACAAACTCTGAACAAAAACAACAAATCCTACCTAAAACCGAGGATTTTTTTTCGTTTCAATATATTTTAAAAACAACCGTTATACTAAAAAAAACAAGTGTGAGTTCGGCTCGCACCGATTCGATTCGAAATCGAATTGAAATCGGAATATAATAATATTAATAATACCTACTGTGCGGCGGCGGTACAGAACCCTCGGTGCGCGAGTCCGATTCGCATTTGACCGGTTTTTAGGGTTCCGTACCCAAAGGGTAAAAACGGAACCCTATTACTAAGACTCCATTGTCCGCCCGTCTGTCTGTTTGTCTGTCTGTCTGTCTGTCTGTCTGTCTGTCACCAGGCTCTATCTCATGAGCCGTGATAGCTTGACAGTTGAATTTTTTACAGATGATGTATTTCTGTTGCCGCTATAACAACAAATACTAAAAACAGAATTAAACAAATAGTTTAAGGGGGGCACCGATAAAACATACGTGAGTTTTTCGCCGTTTTTTGCTCGATACTAATAACGCCTACAGGTAGACGACTGAAATATTCACAGAATATTTAGTTGTATATTCACTAATTAAATTAAAATAAAATAAATATTTAAGGGGGCTCCCATACAACAAACGTAATTTGTAAAAAAACGCATACCTACATTGTAAAAAACGCATACATACAGGGCCTCTGCTCAACATGGTAAAAACCATATCGTTTTTGATCTGTTATCGTATAGTTAACGCTTTGACAGCTCTTATTTACTTGACAGTAATGGCGGCCGAGTCAATAACAATACCATAATTGGAAACTCATAGAATAAAGGCTAAAGGCATAGAAACCGTACTAAAAAAGCAGAAAATAATTATGGTTCACTTCTTTTTACTTATGGTTTTCATAGTGCGTTGGAAAGAGATGAATCTATAGCTGTTCTTTCGTTATCTGGTACATCGTCACAAGTAAGGCGTGATTTGGACCTATATACAAAGAAAGACAAATCCTTCCTATAGGAAGGACAAAGAAGTCCCTGTGTAAAACCTTGTGACAATTACAGTTAAAAAATAACTTCTTTAAAATGGTAGGTAAATAGGTCAGTCCAACTGAAGTCTGCTTTTGGTTAAAATATTGTTGGACGCCGACTTCAGTTGGACTGACCTATTTACCTACCATTTTAAAGAAGTTATTTTTTGCTTTTTGAAGGCGGTTTTTTTGTTTTTTTAAACATTTATTTTATTTTATACTTTTTAGTGATCCTATTTATGCTGTTACGTAGCTCCACTTCTAAATACTAATAAGAAACTATAGAACATTTCAAGCTCGCCGCAGACAACGCCGCGGGAATGTCATAGTCATAATTATTTAAACCTAAATGTGCTTCGTCATAGTCGCTCAACTTCCTTTATCGAAATATCTTATCGCCACCCTTGAAATAGGTACCGTTAAGGAGTTCCGGTGGCCATCTGTGGTCTTCATCATCAGTTCCACTTCACCATATAGTACTTTTCAAAAGCAAATGCATGAGCTACAGTGAAAAATACCAAAATCGCTATAGGTGTGCCTATAATATTTGAGGAGTTCTCTTGATTTCTCCATGATCCCATCATCAGATCCTGACGTGGTGACAATGGGACCAACTAGAAAGTATACCCATTCGAACAACGAAAAAATTTTTCAAATCGGTCTAGTGGTCTTCGAGTAATCGGGGAACATACATAAAAAAAAAAAAAAAAAAATATCCCGACGAATTGAGAACCTCCTCCTTTTTTTGAAGTCGGTTAAAAGAGAAAAAACCGCCTACTTTTTGTTTCATTTTTTCTCATGTAATACGTAATCTAAAAAGTAGAGAAAGATAGCTGACGCAAAGTACGTCTTATAGTCCGGTTTCTATGCTATATGTTCTTATTCTGTGAGAAAACTAAATGAAAAAGAGGGGTATATTTGCACTTCAGATTCTACAAAGATTATCCGAAAGACAATATTGTGATCTCTTACAATCTTACTCCTTTGACTTACTTTAACTCCTTGAACTTTTCAACAGGTACATCGAACAGAGTATCGATGTTTGCGAAAATAATCGGATTATCATCAGCAGCCGGTAAATTATTACTCGCAATTAAAGCGATAATTTCCCCGAGGCCGTCCGGTCGATCCCCGACACAAGTGAAGGGGACTTGGCGCCCTGTCCCTTTAAAGACGGAATATATAATATAATATAATTTAATAATTTAATAACGTTGAATAAAAGAAGCAATAGGGAATACGAGTATGTAGGCATAGCTGGGCGTTTTTACTAAAAAGTGTACCCAATTAAGGACTGAAATTAAGGAACTTTAACTCTTTCAGTTTTGCGATGAAAATTAGCTATACATTGACGGTCGCAATGTATGGCTAATTTTCGTCACAAAACTGACAGTTAAAGTTCCTTAATTTCAGTCCTTAATTGGGTACACTTTTTAGTTAAAACGCCCCTATATGGATTATTAAATCACATTTCTCAACAAAATATGAAAAGACCTGAAATAAGATCACCAAAGTGAAATTAAAATTAGAATTTACCAAGAAATACAGATGATACAAGCATTTAAACTGCTAATTAGACAGCGGTTAGACAGAGAGATCCGATATGCACTGTGACATCATGTAACAGGTCGGTCGGCCATATAAACATCATGTTAAATTCAGTTTTGCTCGAAAGGGAACAAATCTTTGTTGGCTTTTATCTTGTTTATTTTTATAGCTATTCAAAAGACGATTTTTCTCAACTGTTTGTTACATGAATCAGCTTTTATTGAAGTTGTGAAAAAAGTCATGAATATTCGCTATTGAATAATACAATATCACCCAGATTTAATAAATCGTTTGTCCTTTACAATGGGGTGCAAATAGATTCGATTCAATCCAAGTTGTAATTAAAACCTGAGAACCACCCAGATTACGAATCTCGGTTTCATAAATTGCAAGGGCACAGCATATTTGACTATTCGAAAAACTGTGTTAACTTTTGCTTTTATGATTGAGATTACATCAAACAGAAAACTAGTACGTCTCACCGCAATCCGCCTTCTACGCTGATATACCTCTCCTTTGCAGCTCTATTTTTTTTTAAGGGACCATATCCCACCAATTGCCTAGTCCCAAACTAATCTGTAGGCTTGTACTATGGGTACTACACAACGATATAAATACTTATATAGAGAAATAAATACTTAAATACATAGAAAACATCCATGACTCAGGAACAAAATTCGCGCTCATCACACAAATATTTGCCGCTTAGCGCTTAGCGGGATTTGAACCCAGGCTCCCAGAGGGCCCTGCCAAGATGCATTGCGCTAACTAACGTTTCTATTCGATTCGTTTTTAAACCAATCGCGTCACTGGTAGATGACGTGATACGAAAAGTCACGAGATCTACCAGTGACGCGATTGGTTTAAAAACGAAACGAATAGAAACGTTAGTAAGCGCAATGCATCTTGGCAGGGCCCTCAGGACCGCTATCATCGTAGGTAGGGTCACTACCAACGGGGCAACGCGTCTTCAAAGCGTACTTATCAAAACCGCGTTATTTTACTATAAATAAATGAACTGGTAAGCCGGTGAAAGCAAATTAGACATTCATACTTAAGTTTTCCGAAAATAATATTCAGGACTAAAATTACCTGCCAAAATCGTACTTCCCGGCAGAAACATTTCAAATTTGATTCTATGTATTATTTCCGCCTTTCTCTTCGTTTCACTTTTCGATGATAATTTTCGGCCATTTAAGCGATTTTTGGAGTCTTGCTCACGTCCTAAGTCCTCTAAGCTATAACTAGGTATATCACGGCTGAGAATCGTTTCCTTTACATGGTACAGTATTGCATCTTGGCACCTTACATCTGTTAACATTGTTCCAAAAAAATACTACTTGTTAAAAACTGCCAATTAAGCCGGAGCCCCACTGCTGCGCACGCTACGCACGGACACGCTATACACGTCGCCCACGTGGGTCCATTGGTCTGGATACGTGTGTCAATATTTTCATAGCAACCAATGCACGCACACGTAAAACGTGTGGGCCACGTGGCTACGTTGGTCAGCTGCGTGTGTCTACATTCCCCACTGCGGGCCACGCACATCCACGCGCGCGCGAGGGGTGCGACGCCCTTGAAGCCCCCTTTCCACTGCCGCTCTGCAACAAACGGCCAGCGTGGGTCGCGGTGGGGCTTTGCCTGCCACGCGCGCTAGCGTGTGCGTAGCAGGCACTTCGGAACAGACCACGCGTGTATCAGTGACGTTATTTCGTGCGCAGCGTGCTCGTGGACTACTGTGGAAGTATCAACCTACATTTTCATACAAAGCGTTTTTGTACCCACGTGTGTAGCTTGACCGTGCGCAGCAGTGGGGCTCCGGCCTAAAGGTGACACTTTTTTTACCTCCGCCTCATCTATAACCTTGTTAATAATAAACTGTTTATTTCAATTTGCATTTGCAATCTTAATGTGTATTGCCCTCAGTCAAAGCTTATTAACCAACAGGTGTCATGTGTGGTTGTTTACCTTTTTCATAGTATTGAAAAGAAAAAACTCCCCGTGGAAACCACAAGCACAACTTGTTATATTATATATATATATCTTCTTAAGTCTGTTCCTATTCAGACTGCCAATGACAATAACAAGTATACCTGACTGTAATTGTCTTTAGATAAAGAATGAATAGTAATGAGCTAATGAGAATAATGTTACCTCTTATTAGTTTATTAAAAAGGTTGAATATATATTCATCATCATCATCGTATTATTATGCTGGGTGCGACAGAGACGAAAACCTCACTTATCAATCAAATCTATCAAACCTCACTACATTTTCAATGTCAGAAATAGTTCGAAGAAAAATATCTTTATGACAGGACTCAGGTGTTTTTAGCGAATGTGCTTTTCATCAGCAGAGATTACTACCTTAAAAATTTAAATACCTTAAAAAAGTGTATAAATAAATAATACGACTAGGCTCAAGATTGACGGACCGAATAGGAACAGACTTTACTTATGGTGCCTCTCCGACTAGCAAAGGTTGGCAGTCAGCTCCGCGTACTCCTCTCTATTCCTCGTGAGGGGAAACAGTTGGGCAGCACTCGCAATTCCTGTCCATTCTCTTATACTCCTAAGCCAAGATTTCTTCCTGCGACCCGTTTCGGCCTAGACTTGTTACATATATAGGTACATACTACATATAATTATAATAAAATGACTTTGCGGGCTAATTGAAATAGCTTTCTGGGACTCTCAATCAACTTATATTTAAACTATATGTATTGTATACATATTATTATAGTAACGTTTGTTTAAGGGCCTGTTGTTTGATGGGGGTTATATGACATGGCTATGCAGTTCATTTTACGGCGAGCGTAAAGGAGGAAGCTTTAGCGGTTATATAGCTCTGTCCTGTTCTCTCAGCTTAAACTTAACTGCATAGTTACGAGGGGTGGCTGAAAAGTAATCTACCTAAGTATGAAGTAAAAGACTGACATGGCTAGTTTTTTTTTTTTTTCAATATAGTCTCCTGCAAGAGAAATGCACTTATTGCATTTGTCATAAAGTGACATTAGACCGTTAAAATAATATTCTTTTGTTTTCTCGTCAAAATGATCATTTACGGCGGACTTCATGTCTTCATCAGTCGAGAATCGTCGCCCTCTTAGATCTTTTTTTAACAGCCTGAATAAAAAGTAGTCGCAGGGGGCTAGATCTGGACTATAAGGTGGATGATCCAGCTGATTGAAGCCATTTGCACTCATAGCTGCCTTCACTACTCGAGCGGTGTGCACTGGGGCGTTGTCGTGCAATATTAGAACTCCTTTGCCCAGTTTGCCTCGTCGTTTCTCTTTTATTTTTTCCCGGAGCTGAATTAACAAGTTAGCATAGTAATTAGCATTCATTGTAGTATTTTTGGGTAAATAGTCTATCAACAAAATTCCATCGACATCCCAAAAAATTGTGGCCATGAGTTTGCCTGCTGATGGACGGACTTTAAACTTGCGAGGAGGCTTCTCTCCCTTAAATATCCATTGCATAGATTCCTGTTTGCTTTCAGGATCCCATTGGCGAATCCATGTTTCGTCACAAGTCACTATTTTAGAAATAGTTTCTTCCTCCATACCTTTGCTCATTTCTAAAAATGCCTTACAACACTGGACACGTCGATCCTTATCAAATGGAGTCAGCATTCTCGGCACCCAACGAGCACTGACCTTTGACATTCCCAAATACTCATGAATAATTTGGTGCACCCTTTCTTTACTAATGCCAATGTCTCTTGCAATCTCCCACTGTTTTATACGTCGGTCTTCCATAATAAGTTTTTTGATACTGGCCACGTTTTCATCAGTAACCGCGGATACCGGCCTTCCACTGCGATGATCGTCTTCAAGGCCCTCAAGGCCATTTTTAAATTGCTTCGACCAAAACTTTACAATGAATTCGGAAGGACAAGAGTCACCAAACACCGCTAACATGCGTTGTCTGATTTGCGATGGAGTATTACCCTCCTTAGTGAGGAATTTAATAACCGCACGTTGCTCAATTTTAACCATTTTACTTTTTTCTTCCGACATGTTCACTGCTCAGAGCTACCAATTCGAATCGAAGCGTAATAAACAAAAGAATGACGGCAATTTAAAAAAAAGAATAAATAGCCAATACGATACCATAGTGGCCAGTAACATTTTTTTATTATATATAGACAAAAGAGATTACTTTTCAGCCACCCCTCGTATGTCATAATCAGGGCCCAGTAGTTAACTCAACTAATTGTTAAAATTTGAAAAAGGAATCGAAAATTTGACACATTTCCTTGAGATTTAACCAATAGTCACGATTTTTAACAATCAGTTAGTTTAACTACTGATCAAACAAGAGGCCCTTAAACTTTCGCGACGTTCATTATAAATCTAAAACGGGACTAATCGCGTAAACATATTATATATACCTTGACGTTTCGACCGTGTTGCAACGGTCGTGGTCACGAGCAGCAGGCTGATGTTTTTACGCGATTATGTCCCATTTAGATTTATTACAGTATTATAGTAACGTGACAAATAATAGTATAGTTTACGTGACGGTTGCGTAATGCTAATTACACAGAGTCGCGTACAATACTTTATCTACACACATATTATAAGTACCTACTCTAAGATGGGTTCAGAAGCCGAAAGGCAAATGACCAGCATTACCTTACCTGTGGTATTAGGTGACAGCGGTGACAGCTGTAACGTAATTTTGAAATTATTATATCGAGTATTGTAAGGTAATGAGATCCAAATTTGGAATTCTTCCAAAATTAACAGCTGTCATCGCTGTCACCTACTAACACAGGTAATGCTGGTCATTGCCTACGGGTTTTGAACGCATAATAGAGGACTTATGACATGTATGTAGATAAAATGTATTACCAACCAGAGAGCGGATATGGCACATCAAACAATCCGTCCTTAATCGATGCGGGTATGAATCGTTCAACTATTTCCCAAATTAAGTTCTGCAAGAATTGCTCAATAGTAATTTCTGCTTCTTGGATGGAAGCGAAGTAACGGCGCTCCCCAAATGCCAGAGGGGGCAAGTAAACTTCAACCGGCTTGTCTGCTTTCGCGCTAAAATTAAATAAATATTGACATATTACCAATAATTATGCAGTACCCAATGATATAATATAAAAAGAGGTAGATATGTTACCTATACGGTATTCCGCTTGTAAAAATGGTCCGGCTTACGCACACATAATCAGTAAATATTGCAATTACACATTAATTCATAAATGACAAGTGAAAGCAGGATGGTATGCTAATTTCCGGGAGCAAAACAAAACGGGTGTACGTTGCTCTGCAGACTAGTTCACGGTTCCGTTGACGACGCAAGACTAAGTAAAGTTGTACCAATTGGCTTGGTTTTAGGGTGCCACTATCGAAGTGCGAATAACATATCTACCTCTTTTTACTATATTATTTATATCATTGGCAGTACCTACCTACTTATTTAGGCAATGGATTTAATAAAAAACCGGTCAATAAAGAATATGCATGGATTTTTTAAATAGCATTTCTCAACAAAATATGAAATTACCGTAAAAAAGATCACCAAAAGTGAAATTAAAATTAAAATCGGTGAAGTAATACGGATGATACAAGCATTTTAAAATGCTAATTAGACGGAGAGATCCGAAGTGCACCGGTGAAGTCATCGTGCAGTACGGCCATATAAACTCCACGTAAAATTCTGTTTTGTTAGAAAGAGATAGGAACAAATCTTTGTTAGCTTATATCTTGGTAATTTTTATAGCTATTCAAAAAAAGTTTTTTATCACCTGTTTTTAACATGAATCAGCTTTTATTGAAGCTGGTAAAAAAATATGCATATTCCCTATTGTGAGCCGAACTCGCATGGAGGTATAGTATCCACACCGCGCTAAGAAAAAGTCGTAGTGTAAGGATGCGGCTCCACTGAGGCGGAGACGAGCGGAGCGGAGCGGAGCTGTGCCAATATTAACCAATAGAATATAAACTAACGTGCGCAAGGCGCGCTCGACGTGACCGCATGCGCCTTCTATTAGTTAATATTGGCACAGTTCCACTCCGCTCCCCTCGTCTCCGCCTCAGTGGAGCCGCACCCTAAAAATTCACTACGAACTTGTACTTAGCGCGCTGTGGATACTATAATACATTATTATGTTTATCAAAGCAGCTGCAAAAAGCAAAGAACCTTAATTCTATGTATTAAAACGGATAGTAATAGTATTTTAAACTCTATAGGTACGCTACTATTGTACAGTCGAGTTCATAAATATGTATACACTTTAGTACCTTGTCTATTTTGTCATGTTTAAATTTAAACTGCCATATATGAATAGTCACAAACGATTAAAGTGATAAGGTACTAAAGTGTATACATATTTATGAACTCGAATAACTTCAAAGTCAAGTGACGTTTACCTTGCAAATTGATGTTTACCTTCTTCGTTACAAATTTGAGAAGGAAGATTGAGTTTTTGATAGTACTCACCCTCCTAGGTATCATTCGTTGTTATTGATCGCTCCATAGTCAAAGCAGAACTTGGACTTTGACTGGTGCTGTTTTGTTATTCTCTAACGGTCGCCGGTCGGTTCCAATATATAATCTGCTTATCTCATCAGTTACATAACCACTTGGTCTAGAGTGGCTGCTATAATTATTTTTAGTTATCTGTCGCAAGTCATAACGTATTTTTTTAAGTCGTTTTCGAGATTTTTATAAATCAAACCTGTCCTAATTTAGCCTTATCTACACGCTAAATATTAAAGAAACTCTGAAAAGTTTGCGATTCCATCAATATTAAAATTATGACTTGCAATAATTAGTGAGCAAAAGAAATGCGCTCACGTTCACTTTGTCCATATTCCCATTTCGTAAACATTCTTATCTCGGCCTCATACCCAAGTATTCCCAAGTCGTCCACATACCAATCCCAAATTGTCCACTTCCTGTCTCATCCATATTCCCTACTCGTCCTCATTCCCAACTCGTCCGCATTCTCAATTACTCCACATTCTCAACTCGTCATGATTCCTAACTCGTCTACAACCTAACTTAGGACTGTAGGGTTGTTCGATATCAATTCGATGACTCGGTTGTTCACTAGTTGTTGGGAATGTGAACAAAATGGGAATGTGGACGAGATGGGAATGTGGACGAGATGGAAATGTGAACGAAATGGGAAAATGGAAGACATGGGAATGTGGAAGACATTTCCATGTCGTGGACGAGATGGGAATATGGAGAAAGTGAACCTGAGCTAGAGAAATGATGGGAAGCTACGGGCTCCCATAACTACTTACTTATTACTTACGATCCTTGTCGCTTTGAGACGGAAAATGAAAGAGACATGCCATTATACTATACATATTTCGAGTGTGACTTGACAAGAGATAAATTTAATATTAGGACCGACCATTGAACAACAAGGGAAAAAATTATAAATAGTAACGTTTTAATAGAACAAAGACGGGACCTAGGTACCTACCTGATACCAGCCAACTTTTACCCCTTCCAGTAATCGACCAAAAAATAAGATGTTTTGCTATTTCTCTACGTTAACAAATCTGCAGGCTTATTGTCTAACGCACTCGCAATCGCAATCGTTTTTATTTTGACAATCGGAAGGCGAGTCTGCATACAAAATGATAACAATTGTTCTACTTTGAAGTCGATGGCGATTGCGGGTGCGTTAGGCTTAGGCAATAGGCTAGCTGTTCCTTTTTTACCTTGCACTTACAGCTCCTAGTCCAGTTGATGGGTTGACGACAGCCACAAAGTTCCGTAACTCTACAACCCGTACCGGAAACAAGTGATTAATGCCGAACGTCAGCCAACGCCGATCTAGAAATTGCCACGTCCGTACCCATCCGTAGTTAGCTCCGTAAAATATCTAAAGAACAAATTAATTAACTATTAGTAAAACAAGTTAGAGCGCGACCGTCCATTCACAGCATTCGTCTTCAAACAAAGTTATATCGCGTCGCGCGGCTCGCATGTGTGCTTTACTCGACCACCGTACGAATCGCGAGCCACCTCAAGCAAACTCAACAGGATGGACCGAGCCGGTTTAATTTGGAGATTCGCCGTCGCTCGTCGAGTATGGTCAGAAATGTCGTCACGTATGTCATAATATATGGACAACTGTTACAACCGACCCCAGGGGCGGTTGAAATACAAAGAAATAATATTCAATATGGGTATTTAAATCTGCTTTATTGCTCTGCATTCTCGTAGTAATCAACTCAGTCTCAAATAAGATCAATACCTACTTATAATGTATTAAAAGGTTTACTAATGTTTGGTCAAAAATCTTGTCCTAAAGTATCACTTCCCAAACTATTTTACTCATTTTATCATTTGGCAAAAAATCATAAGTCAAAACAACTTTTTGCAATTTAAGAGTTAGCCAATTTTTTTTAAGCAAATTATAGTTTATCAAATACCTAATTACTTGGTCAAGTTTCATTTTACCAAATTTCATGTAGTCAAATGTATCGTTTGGCATAACATACTCTTCCCAAAATATTGTATGGCAAACTATTTACATCCTAATTGAGTAGTGCATAGGATAAAATTTAGGGTATGATTATCTTTAGTTAAGTGGGTAGTTTTCTTACTTCGTGCTAGCGCATAACCATCGTATTTACGCAAACTTGGTATTTGTTTTTATTGAAAGTAGATACGATGGATACAGTTATTTCCGTGACCGTTATTATACGTAGATTGGCCCTTCGGGCCTGATAAACTCTAACCTAACCTACTTACCTAATTTTAACCTAAACTAACCTAACTGGACATGCTATAAATTGAATGTGCGTAATAACAATTTGAACAAACATTTTTTTGGAATATAATATTTACCAAAGGAAAACGTTTGCTTAATAAACGTTTGTCCTAATAAAATTTTACCAAATGAATTAAATGCGAAATGTAAATGTGCTAAAGATTCGTTTGGGAAATGAAACTACTGCGATAAGTTTTTTGGGAAGTAAAATTTGGTGAAAAATACTTTGACCAAACGGCAGTACACCGTATTGAAAACTTGAAATTACTGCATCAAGACAAATAAAGGTATTTAACATGAAATTAGAGCATTTCTTCTTTAAAACAGTTACCCGGAACTAAACAGACTAGTAATTATAAGATCCTGTTTTATTGATTTTTCCCGGATCAATTCACTCAATGTCAAATTAAATAAATCAATCAATACTCATTAATTCTTACGTGTGTTTCAACCTAGCACTGTAAATCTTCTTCAAGCGATAAACGAAAACTCGTTTGTGACATCATCGCGATCCGCTAATTACATCCCCTTTAACCTTCACGATTTCCGCTAACCACTCAAAACAGTTCATAGTGTTCATACAAAACATTATTATTGGATCGAATTAGCTACCACTGTTCCACCGTGTTCCCCGCTGCCTACCTAAGATTCTGCCTAAAGGTAGGTATGATTTCGATCGATCGATCGCCAACTGGTCGCGCGAGCCACTGTTTACTTAGTATTTCATGAAACACTGACTTACGCAAGCGAGCGGAAAGCAGATCGGAATTATACTTTAACGCATAGACGCCTCGTCCCCGCCAACGTCTACCTAGCCCTGCAGGATGGTCGCGCATGGAATTGATTTGAGTGTAGCTTCTACATACGACACTATAATTAAAATTGGGACACATTAAGAGATGGCTGCATAAATAAACCACCTTAGCTACGTGAGGCCATATGAGAATATCGAGATCGTAACTTTGTCCTTGGTATATTTGGTACTGTATTTTCATCCCCTTTGTACAGGGCCCAAGGTCCAGCCATCCCTCATTGCAATCGTGCCAAACATCAACTCCGAGTATCTCTATGGCAAACGTTAACGTGAATGTACTTTCGTCAAACTGCTCTGAGGGGTCTGCTTCCTTTAGTCCATTTTTTTGAGACGTTTTGGCATGAAGTTTTGCCATGAAATAATATATAACATACACTTTATGTATAGCAAAATAGATGTTTAATTTGGTTCAATAACACCCGTATTTACTCAGCGTCACAGGAATGACACTGCAACGTGTCACTGTGTCACGTGTCACTTTTATTAAAGGTAGCGTAGAGGTAGCATTCTTTGGTCTATCGCGAAGGTTCTGTCTGGTAAAGACCACAAAGTACATAGGATCTATGGTAGATCCTAGACCACCCTTATTTTTTAACCTCATACCAATCAAAATGAAATTACGTGGGACTCGAAAGCAGTTTGATAAATAAATAATAACTTTCTACCACCACCATGAATATTTGTTGCATTAGCTTGCATTGGCAAGTGTTCAAGTAACACAAATACACAATCACCTCGAGGTATTCTCAGGTTACCTATTGTATAACCTATAATCACATAATTGGGATAGGTACATCTGTTTTTAACAATATAAAAGTCAAAAGCATTAAACAGCCATTGCGCCAAATATACATATACAGGATAATTTTTTTATCATATGACTTGGTATCGTTAGTATAACGTTTTACAATAATAAAATCAGTTTTTTTTTTGCAATTTATCAAATTTTTATTTTCTCGTGTGGGCACCAAGTCATACTAGAAAATCACTTTAAAAACCTCCTCTCCTCTTCTCGTACCCCTGTTTTAGGGGGTCTATGAATATCGCTAAGTTAGTGGAATTGAATCGGCAATATCTCTAATGTTTTTTAAGCTAGGGTAATAATAAAACAACATGTTTTATTGATTTACAATAGGGAAGCAAATATTAAAATGTGTGCACCTATTAAAAAATTGCCCTGTACACAGGGTGTCCCAGAAACCGACGTCATCCCGCCTAAGACTCATAGAGCAGCTAAAAAGCCATTGATTTAACCCCTATGTATGTTCAGCGATTTTTACTAGTTTCGGAGATATTGGTCATTTTAATTTTCCCTTATATGTCCATGTCACGAAAAATCATTAATTTCAGGTTTCGTTTCATAAGTTTTTCAGTGGTACTATCTTACATAATTAGAATCATTACGAATCAGCGAAGTTTTTAAACCTATTTGCCCGTTTTTTTTTTAATATTTGTTTTTAGTACCAGGGGCCTGAATCATAGAATCATAGAATCATTTATTGCTATCAAGTTCATTACAATTATAAGGTGGTTAGTAAGTGGTTAGTAGTAGGTACTCGATACCCTGTCAGGGCACTGCAATGTCTTATTAACTAGATTATAATAAATGTCCGAAAAATTATATCATTTTAGAAATTAAAAGTTGAAAGTTTCAATTTATACAATAAAGTCATGTTTAAATGTTCGAAAAATAACATCTTTGGAATTAAAATATGCAGTAAAGTTAGGAATGTTGCATTAAATCTATCAATCAAATTACAATTAATTAAGAAAATAAACAATAATAAATTACGAGGGCAGAGTGAAAAGTCTGGAAAAAATTAAACAATATTTTTTTTTGTTGGTAAAAGGAAATATTTATTTTTCAACGTAGTCCCCATGTAACTCAATACACTTGGTCCATCGCTTTTCTAGCTTTTCGATTCCCTCCGTATAGTAAGATTTCTCCAACCCTTCAAAATACGCATTGGTTTCTGCGATGATTTCTTCGTTGAAACCAATTTTTTTTCCACCAAGCCATTTCTGCAAGTTTGGGAAAATAAAATAGTCGCAGGGGGCTAAATCAGGAGAATAAGGCGGATGCGAGAGCAATTCGTAACGCAGCTCCTGGATTTTAGCCATAGCAACGGCACAAGTGTGGACTCGTGCGTTGTCTTGGTGAAAAATGATTTTCTTTTTCGCCAAATGGGGTCGTTTTTTCCACTAAAACTTCATGAACTCGGTGTAACAAGTTGGCATAATATTCGCCGTTAATCGTTTTACCTTTCTGAAGGTAATCAACATATATTATACCACGAGCATCCCAGAAGACAGAAGCCATAACTTTATTCGCAGATAAAACTGCTTTGGCCTTCTTTGGTGCAGGTTCACCTGAAGCAATCCATTGTTTTGACTGCTCCTTGGTTTCTGGTGTATGATGATGAATCCAGGTTTCGTCAACAGTTATGAAACGACGCAAGAAGTCCTTTTCATTACACCTAAACTTCGCCAAACATGCCTCTGACAGGGTCACCCTAGTGCGTTTTTGATCCACTGTGAGCAATCGCGGCAACCAACGGGCGGAGAGCTTCTTCATATCCAAACAAGTGTGAAGGATATTACGAACCCGTTCGTCTGAAATGGTTACAATATCAGCTATCTCACGGACCTTTACTCTTCGGTCGTTCAATACGATGTCATGGATTTTGGTGATCATCTCTGGTGTAGTGACTTCAACTGGACGTCCGGGTCGGTCGGCGTCAGCAGTGCTTGTACGGCCACAACGAAAATCAGTAAACCACTTGTGGATCATTATAATCGATGGAGCAGAGTTCCCGTAATATTTGTCTATTTTTTATTTGCTTCCCTAATTGTTTTTTTTCGCAAAAAATAATGTTTAATCAGAACATGAAACTCACTTTTCTCCATGTTTGCAAACACCAAAGTGATTGTTTTGTTTTTCATAGCTGACAAAAAAACTAGCCGTGCGAACTGGCTTAAAATATACGATTTACCTCCAAAAAGGCTGCATTACAACTTGACATTAATGAATTTGTGAAAAAAATACCCCTAATATGATTTTTACCAGACTTCTCACTCTGCCCTCGTACGTACCAATTAAAAATAAATAAAACTATTATTAAGGATTTTTTATTTTTACTCTTTAATCGTTTAAGAATTCGTCAATTTTGTAGTAGCTTTTCTTCACTAGATATGACTTTAATTTATTAAGGTAGGTTTGGTCTTTGGTTTCTGTTTTTATATGTTCCGGGATTTTGTTATAAACATTTATAAGTCTATAGTGGGGGCTTCTTTTAAACATAACAAGGTTAGGCTTGGGCGCGACCAGTTGGTGTTGATGGCGCGTGCTCCGTGCATATGCCTCCTTCCTACATTTAAAGAAGTGCCTGTGTTTCCGCGCAAACATAGCTGCCTCCAATATGTAAATGGAGGGTAGCGTTAAAATGTTGTGTTGTATGAAGTGTGGCCTACAGCTATCTCTTTTCCGAATGTTTGCCAAAATACGTACACTTTTTTTTTGTAATATGAAGATTTGCTGTGCTTCAGCGGTATGTCGCGACAATATTACACCGTATCTAAGCCACGCGAATGCGTAGGCATAGTATGCCGAAAGTGCCGTTTTGAGGTCAGTGTTAACTTTTAACACAGATAACGCGTATATCAATTTCGAAAGTTTTTTCTTTGTATTATGAACGTGAGCTTTCCAATTTAGATTTGTATCTATTGTAATTCCTAACAGGGTAAATGAGTTAAATTGTTCTATGTTATTATTTTTAAGATTTACTTTGAAATCTAATGCTCCTCTTTGGATGGGTTTAAATTGTATTGTTTTTGTTTTTTTATAATTTATCTCCAAATTGTGGTCTTCTAACCATTCGGAGATAGTGGTTAAGGTCTTTTCCAGACGCACGTTGCATTCCCCACTGTTTGAGCAACCTAAAAGTATAGAAACATCGTCAGCGAATAGTATGCAAGTGTCGTCCAGTATTTTTGGTAAGTCGTTGATATAGGCCAAAAACAGCACACAGCCGAGCACACTCCCCTGCCCCCCAGCTGCCCCTGGAACAGGGCGCGCGGCGCCAGCGGGAGAGCACGCGCTGCACCTCGCCGGTGCTCTCGTTGCAGTGCTCCACCTGCACGCACTGCTGTCGGTTGTGTAGGTATGACGAGAACCATTCGTGCGCTGTTCCTCTGATACCCATACCGTGTAGTTTAAGAAGTAAGATTTTATGTCTTGATTTTAGGCCTTTGTCATATCTAACAGTAACCCAATGCCGTATTTCTTTATATTTATTTGATTGTAAATCTCCTGGACATAATTGTATACTGCTAAGAGAGTTGAATGTTTCTTTCTAAATCCATGTTGGAATTGGTCGAATAAATTATATTTTTCGAAGAAGGAGGAAATTCGATCCGACATAACTTTTTCGAAAAATTTTGAAAGTGCAGGAAGAAGGGCAATTGGCCTATATTGACTTGGGTCGTCAGGCTGGCCTACCGGTTTTAAGACTGGTTTAATTTTGGCGTACTTGAGCTTATTAGGAAATTCTCCATGGTCTAACTAAAGATTGGTTAACTAGTTGTGTTAACGGTTCTGTTAACTCTGCGACACAAACTTTAATTAAGGCCGGAGGTATCTCATCAATTCCGAAACTTAACTTATTTTTTAAGCTGCGAATAATAATATTTTCATCACACTTGCTCGTAAATAGTGTCCTAACATGCTAGACAAATCGACGGTAAATACAAAATAATACCCGCGGGCCTTTTTTTTACCATTACGCCCTATCGTGCTTTTTTTTTTAAATTATACCTAGACTCAAACTATCATAATACGCCAGGACCCCAATTCTTGTGCCATTCGATATGAAGTTTCATTCGAGATGAAATCGACCGTCGATTCGATTAATCGTAACTAAATTTAAGTGTTTATGAGATTTTTGAATGGTGAGATATGTGAATAAAGATCTACAAAACTGTATTTTTACTTTTTTTATATAATGAGAAATAAAAAAAATACACAATTTCATAACATCGTAGATGGAGTGTTTTCAATGGTATTGCACAATTACATTACAGGAGAATGATTGTAACTAGACTCAAGAATAAAATTATTAGCCAAAATCGCTTATAATTCTCGCCGACGCCTGCCAGTAACATCGTATAAGCATTTACGATTTTACTGTGTCAATGTATAAGCAAGTACCGAGCACGTAAGTGTGGTTAGAATATTACTCCGCATTGAGGGCTCGCGCTATTGGACTTCTGATTTCGCGCGTAAATTGATTTGCTATGATTTTATTGGTCCGTTCATTTCATTTGCTATTTTTGCCTTGAAAAAATAGTTTAGGACAGGTTTTTACTTGCACCTGTGACGTCGAAGTGGGAGCACTGAGCTGAGTGTTTTGTTTTGTTATTATTATCGTAAATTGTAAATTTTTGATTGTACGAGTGAGTGAATAAATTTTAATAGTCATGAAACGTGGAAAAGCGTTAGTGCATCTGGTATTAAACCAGAGTGATGAAATCAGTGCCCGTAAGTACCTAAGTACATATTTAAAGATTAACCTATTCCTAAAAATAAATTAGAAACTTAGTTTTGATATTTATCGTTATTATTAGGTACTTTGTGTGTGTGTGTGTAATGTAGAACTTTTGTATGTAGGTATAGTATAGGGCAAAAATACGTAGGTTATTCACTTTTACACCTTAATTCGATGGCATAAGGCACAAAAGTGTATATGGCACTGATTAGCAAAATTCTTTCTGTGATGGTTTCTTATTAGGTAATTATACATTATTGATTTCACGTGGCGTTGCTTGTGGTAATATAAAAATAGGTACTCTGGAGTCCGACTGACCTACTTACCGATAGTCTCAATGATACCTACGTCATCGATTTCAATTAAATAATTCTCGTTTAGCAATAATAAGTTCATAACTTTCTTCCTGATTCTTCTACTTGTATGATAGTTTTATAATATTACCTCGTTACGTATGAAATAAATATACTTAGGTACCTTAATCATTAATGTACGTACTAGGTAGGTAAATATATTTTTATGTAGGTACCTATTATTATAAAAAAATAGGTGTTCGTTTATATTTAATGAATGTCAGATAAACTGGAATGGGGGACCTACAATATTTTAACTTTTAACTGACATCAGTTTGTGTGACTGTTTTTTGATCCGTAGTTATGTCTAACTATTTGTTAAATTTGAAAAAAGAATCGAAAATTTGACACATTTCCTTGAGATTTGGCCATTAGTTATGCTTTTTAACTATAGTTAAGAGAGAGAGTACATTTTTATTTTATTGTCACATGAAGTATAGGTATAAGTATATGTAGGTACAGAAGGTGCTTAAGTGTTTATTATAAGTATTTATAATCTTTTCAGCTGATGTTTCGAATAACGAGAATGTAACTTCGGAGGATGTTGAAAATCCTACTTTCACACCAATAATGGACGGAGACGGTTTTATTCAAGATGGAGCAGAACTACTGTCGTTTAAAAAAAATTTGAGAAATACTGACATTAATTATGAAATGTACAGTGACCACAATAATAGCCACAAGACTACAGATTACGTGCCGCAGCATGAAGAAAGTTCAACGGAAACATTTCATTCGTCTGATTTGAGGGAAGCTCAAAAAGAATGTGATAGTATTGAGTTAGAAACTGATCTTATAACACCGTCTGAACTTGGAATTTTACAGGAGGTAAATATTGAAAATAATTTTAACTTTGCAAGTAGTTCAGACAATGAAATTCCATCCTCCTCGCATGAATCTAGTGATACATCTCATACAGAATCTCCGCAGTCTTCACCAAGTTCAAGTAAACGCTCGTACCCACTAAAAACCAATCCTGGAAGAAAAAGAATAAGAGATGACAGTCTATGGAAGAACAACATAATAAAAAGGATGAGAAATACTGACCAAGAATATGTTAACTACTCGGGAAAAAAAGTAAAAAATAGATCAATGAAGCCTGGTTGTGGAGAAAAATGCTATCGCAAGGGTCAATCATTGATTTCAGAAGAAACGAGACAGTCTTTATTCAATGATTTCTGGAAATTAGGAGATCATGAACGACAAATGTTTTACTTGTCAAAATATATTAAAAAAGTGGACAAAAAGATTGAAAAAAAAAAAACAGAGGGAACCTCGAGGCGGCAGTGTACTTACCAGTATTTTTTGAAAAGCACGACAATTCGATCTGACAATACGGAAAATGAGTTATCTGAAATACAGGTCTGCAAAAAGACATTTTTAAATACATTTGATATTTCTGAAATTTGGATAAGCACACTGTTTAAAAAAAAGCAAGACGAAAATTTCAATGGGTTTCCAGATTTACGAGGTAAACATAATGTCAGGCCTAACAAGATACCGGAGGAAAGAAAAGAATTGGTTAGACAGCATATAAAATCCATCCCAGTAAAAGAAAGCCACTACGTTCGGAAAACAACTTCAAGACTTTTTATGGAAGAGGGATTGAGTCTATCCAAACTTTATGTGTTGTATGTGGAATGGATGCAAGAGTCAGCGCCTGATCAACCTGTAGTTACTATTGATCAGTATAGAAAAATCTTTAACACTGAATTCAACATCGGATTTTTTCAACCAAAAAAAGACCAATGCCTCTTATGTCAAATTAAAAACCACGGCTCAGCAGAAGAAAAAGAAGCGAAGCGACTGATCATTGCATTTCATCTGGCAAATACTTACAGTGCAAGAGTATTTAAGGATATGGATAAAGTACGGTCGAATTCTAGCAAAGAGTTAATAGTGGCGTGTTATGACATGCAAAAAGTCCTTGCCACTCCTCAATCGGAAGTTTCGCTCTTCTATTATAAGCGTAAATTTGCAGTGTACAATTTCACAATATTTGTTCTGGGGAAATCTGAGGGGCACTACTGCTATCTGTGGGATGAGACAATCGGTAAAAAAGGTCCGAATGAAATAGGCAGTGCATTAATTATATTCATCGAGACAGAAGTAGCTCAAGGCGCCAAAGAGTTTATATTTTATTCTGATTGCTGTGGTGGCCAGAACAGAAATAGAGTTATCTTTGCTCTTTACTCTTATGCTTGTTCAAAGTTTGGCATTAGCATTACTCATCGTTTTTTTGAGGTGGGTCACTCACAATCAGAGGGTGACTCAATGCACGCCTTAATAGAGCGTCGCAAAAAAAACAAAACTATTTATGTGCCTGCTCAATGGGTTACACTGATAGAAGGCGCAAAAGTGACTGGAAAGCCCTATAAGGTGATAGAAATGCAGCAAAAACAAATACTGGATTATAAAAGCCAAATCAACCGTTTTCCGAACTTAGGGCTTAAAGCTTGCGATAATTACAACAAAAAAGTAAAAT
Source organism: Acleris literana (assembly GCA_946894065.1). Lineage (NCBI taxonomy): Eukaryota > Metazoa > Arthropoda > Insecta > Lepidoptera > Tortricidae > Acleris > Acleris literana. The sequence continues at coordinate 13,166,276 of OX335680.1, forward strand.
GGTCCAAAATAATGCAACTCAAAATTACAAAAAATGACCCCTATGTTATAGAATTTGAGTATGACTATTACTCTGAATTTAATCAAAGAGTAAATCTGATTTACCGACCACCAGTGAAACCCCGTACAACACGAAGAAGGCTGGACTTAGATCAAGACCATTCCACACCCACGACATCTCATACTACCACATGGGATGAAATTCGTTTTGCTCAAGCATATACTAGACCAATACCTATATCTGAAGCAAAATATAAAGATTTAAACTCTCTCTGTGTTACTGGAGCGATACCTGAACAGTACAGAGACTTTTACAAAAACTTGCCTCATTCTAACGAAACACAAGATGATGATGATGATGAAGCTTAAGAGTTACTAGTAGGTCGTGGTCTTATACGCTACTGCCTTGGCCAAAATTATTGAGCAGGCCACTTTTTCCCTTGTAACTAAGATATAATAAGGTGTTAGTCATGTTAAAATAATTTAATAGTATAATAATTATAATTTAGTAATAAATAAAAAATGTAAAGCTTTGTTTAATAAAAACGCATGGGTGCTCAACACTTCTGGCCATGGCTGTACATAATTTAATAATTTGATAACCTATTACTTTATCATTGCCAAAAATATATTGTTGTTTTGTTATTAATTTATTGCTAAATAACTTTGGTCAAATAAGACGAATGTTTATTTTATTTCTTGTTATTTTGTAGGGAACTTGGATAGTTCAAAAAAAATTCAAAGCTTTGTTTGATTTTTACATAAAAACGCATGGGTACTCAACACTTTCTAGCCATGGGAGGTACCTAATTTAATTATTTGATAATCTAAATATTTATCCAAATAAATATTTTTTGTTTTGTTTTTAATTTTTCGCTAAATAACTTTGTTTAAGTTAAATAAGACGAATGTTCATTTCTTTGTACTTAGTAGGAAAGTTTGTTAGTAGGAAACTTGGTTAGTTCTAAAATATTTAAGTACTTACTTAACTATTATGGAGTATCGTAATGATTGACTAATTACATACCTACCAAAATTTACCAAATTATGATATTAAATTATTATTGTTTTTTAATTTCTTTTTATGTAATAAAAATTAATCGTGTCTTAATTGTTTCTCCTTCAATATCCATTATAATATTTTTTTAAGTGAACAATTATGATAGCAGCTTATTATCTACTTAAAATATAATATAAATAATTATATATTTATATGTTTCATATTTCCTAACTCGAGTTACTACATTTTAAGTAATAAAATTCTGTCTATTTTTCGCAAATCTGTTGTGATTAATATCGTTTCCTTAGATACGATGATATTGAACAAACCAAGAATGGTAAAACTCAGCGTTGTAAAATTGTATTATAACATACAATAATACTCGATAAACGATAACGTAAATTACGTGGTCGTAACTCTATCTAAAATTTAAAATAAAGTATATAGAAAAAAAAAATACAGTTTCAAAGAGCAGCAGATTCTGAGAAATATGATATATAACACTGTATGGAAGCGTAAACTAATAAACAAAATATGGGTGGTTGAAAGTACAAAATACGTTTTTTTGCTCTCCTGAAAACCTCTGTTTTTTAGTTACGATGTTACTCGAATCGACGGTCGAAATGTCAGTTGCATACAATTTTCAAAAAATCTCGCGTTTAAACTATTGATCTCGACTGTCACTAGAATCGGACTCCTGACCACGTTTGACATTATCTGTGGTAAGTCATAGACAATGATGTAGTCTGCCGCAAATTTATAAATACTGATTATAAACTGTGTGAATTCCAAAGTAATAATTAAAAGGGTGTCTTTGTGCACATATTAAAATTTATATATCAATAAAAACATGTCGTCATCAGAAGAAATGGATAATGCGACTCCGCCAGACATCGCCAACGCGGCCAAAATTATTAGTGAGAATCGTAAGTTAAAAATATGATCTTTTTTCTGATTTTATTTCATTTCCTCGCAATTGTGATGAAAAACGTTGTATGTTACACGGGTGGTAAAGGAAATACAAAGCTCGAGTCATTAAAGCCCTCAGCCTTCTAACAGACTCTCGTTTGTAATTCTGCCTTTACCACCCTTAATACACAATGTACTATTATTTCTTTCTGTGTGGCGGGTTGTAGGTAGATGGAGTTAGTCACGGGAAGGCGGACAGGGCGACCGGTCGCTTCTGCGCCAGGCGCGTGCGAGTCACCGGGATGCGATGGCATTGTGTCACCCACTGTCGCAAAATACTCATTAAACCTGTTTGCTATTTCATTCGGACAAGTGCTAAACGTGTTATTACATTTTAAATTCATATTCTTATAACGATGAGATTCTCGTGTTACTGTTGTTGTGTCTCGAATTATGCTCCACATAGTTTTGGTTTTGCTTTTCACGTATTTGATTTTACTCGCATAGCTTAGTTTTTTTTGCTGTTTTTATGCACTTGTTTTATAAAACTCCAATTTACAATGTACAGGTTACAAGTTTCCATTTGACAAAACCTCGACCAATGACGACTAGCCATTTGAGCAGTGTTGCCAGTTTAGACCTGTAAAATTGTAACTTGTAGCTTTATAAAACGTGCCCTAGTTGTTTTTTCCATACAAAATGAAAAGCAAACAGTGGGACACCTAGTAACAAAGGAACTTAACGTGATTACTTGAAAAAAAAACGGGCAAAAATAACAATACTAATACATACAAAAATTGAGACTAAGTATATTAAAACTGTTCATCCCTATCTTTTTTTCTTATTGTCTACGCGCCCCGCCGCCCCGTCCCCCGCTGCGACGACAGCCCCGCCTATATTAGCGACATTATTAATGTTATTATCAATGTTATTATAACCTAAAATACCTAATAATATAATGTTATTATAATATAAAATATAGTAGAATTAACCACTTCTCATTACCTACCTAGCTACCTAGTATAGGATTCCACACTTATATCACTCGGATATTTATTTAACGGGACAAAATCATTGAGGTATATTAACTAGAGAAGCAAATGTCAATCAAAAGCGACGCATAAAACGTGCCAACTACTAATAATCGCGACGTAGCTTTGAAACCAATAATATTTGAACAAAAACACTATATCTATCTCTTTTACAATAATACACTAGTAGAAAGCAGTCATATGGAATAGACAAAGATGGCGAGCTCACCTGATATGAAAAGTTCAGTGTTGCCTAGAACATGAAATTTTCCCCCAAAAAATCGAGTAAATTATTTGATAATATGAATCGTTACAATTAATACATTGTTTTAATATTTCATTTTGTTTCATTTCTCGCTTACAAGAATGGTAGTAATAAATTTACAATTATTTTATTTGACGACGTCGTAGCCTATTGGTAGTGACCCTGCCCATGAAGCTAGCGGTCCCGGGTTCGATCCTTGGTTTACAAATGGTTTCCTTTGCATTTTACATTTTTTCTTCTTTCTTTAGTTATTCGACTGATTGTTTCCAAAATCGATATCAGTGGCCCGTTTCACGAAGCTACAAGTTACAAATTACAAGCGGAACTCTCTTTCTAGCAAAAGGAGTTAGAAAGAGATTTCCGCTTGTAATTTGTAACTTGTAGCTTCGTGAAACGGGCATCTGGGATCTTTGTGGTCTCTGACAGAGAATCCGTTGAAAGATTGTGAAAAGTAGCCGCCATCTTGAACTTTTTAGTTATTCGACTAATTATTTCCAAAATCGATATCTAGGGATCTGTGTGGTCTCCGACAGGGAATCCGTTGACAAAATAGGAAAAGTTGCCGCCATCTTGAACTTTCCAGTTTTTGGGCGGAATTCTTTCGAAGTCGATATTTCGGATCTGAGTGGTCTCCTATAACTCCCGAAATTGACACTTGAAAGACAACTTAATAGCTTTAAGGGGGTGATAGACGAGGTATTTATGAAAATGTTTAGCTATACCTATATGTCTAAGACGAAATTTGGTAGTTTTGTTTTAATAGAAAATTTAAGGATTTTACTGAAAATATCCAGAATTTGACCGCGCACCGCGTACAGAAACAATATATTAACCTGTGAAAAGTAATTATTTGTGCCTTAGTGTGTCTTTTAGACTTTGATAAGCACTGTTACACCGCGAATTTCCCCATTTTTCGCAGCTTCTTTTACGGTCGGCGTCCGTTTGACAACTAACTTGACAAATGGCCGCTATGAGCCTGCAGGCTCATCTGAAGTGTCACGGGTTATGCGTGGTTACTGCCCCTCTAGTTAATATACCTCAATGATTTTTGTCATTAATTATCATTTTAAGCTTGTAGAAAAAGTTATGTATGCAACGGTTCATAATTAGCTCTTAAGGTACTCGTGCCTGTAATTAGAGCGCTCGCAAGCTCGCGCTCTAACCTCTGCTCTCGCACCTTAAGAAGCTTCATTGTGTACTAGTTACATAAATAACTATTTTCTGTTTTTTGTTTGTAACTTGTAGCTTCGTGAAACAGGCCACTGGTGTGGTCTGCGACAACGAATCCGTTCACAGATTGAGAGAAGTAGCCGCCATCTTGAACTTTTTAGTTTTTTCTCGAATTATTTCCGAAATTGATATCTGGGGTGGGGGAATTTTTATGCTAGAACAAATTACATTTCAGCAAAGTCATTTTCATTATTCCGATTTGCGCTAATAGTTTGGTAATTTTAATTTACTTATTAAATTTTATTAAGTAAATGTTAACAAATTTCATGCAAATTTTAATAATGACTAAAAACAGTTGTGACAATTTATCATAAAATGCCAAACGAAACGCCATTTTGTTGATATCCATATTGTAACCATGGTAACCAAATAACAAATCGATGGATAATTAACCATCTATTTCTAGTAATTTAATAAAAATGTAATTTTAAACATATAATTAGTCTCAAAATTAATTTTGTTTTTAATATACCTACGTAATTGTTATTGGTATTAAAATATTTTTAACGGTTTATTTATTATACAAATTAGGATCTCATGCGTTCACTAAACGCCATGACTGATATTCGGATTCACCGTAACCATGGTAATAACAATGCTATAATAATTATTATAGCACTGTTATTATCATGGCAACGCTCATTATAGAATTGTTTTCCCGCTTCGGCTACGCTACAGGTGGTAGGTATTCTGATACCGTTAACATTATCAATATTAGCGGTTTATAGTACGCGAGTAGAAAAATATAACAACACAACTAAAAATACCTAAATACTAAAATAAATTAACTATAATAAATTAATAATAAATGTGTGGCATGTAAAAAAGTAAAAGTAAATTTGACAACTAGCTGTCAAGTGTCAACTTCAATTATTGACAGTGACTGACCTAACTAAACAGACAAGTTTGGTTATGAGGAATCATTTCCAGTTTCCTGATTATAAACAGAAGTTATGTAAATAATACAAGTCTGTTGAATATTATGACCAGGTGTGTGATAAAATAAGTTTTTTTCCAAACCATCCGAACGAAATTCCGCAAAGGTAACCCGGGGATAGTTATAAGACACGACGAATACTTATATTTCTAGCGCTTGACTTATATTTGTAAGTGTAAATAAGGTACGTTATTACTACCATAATGAAGTACTTATGTACTTATGTTTTTCTTACCTGCTAATATGTTCCAATAACCTCACCATCATCATCTTTTACTTTCATGGGCTGCAAGTAGTACTAATTTCTTCTTATAATTTGTGATGCGTTCCATAAAGATTTCATGAAGAAAACTTCCTGGTAAAATATTTAAAATGCTCAGTAAACAAGTAGTGGGCTCTCACTTGTAAATGTAAAAAAAACCAAGTACTTTTTTTTAATAAACTAAGAAAGGGCGACAGCAACAGTTACAATAAAAACTGAGTGACATCATGAGTAGCAATAACAAAAGCATTGTTGTTTAATTTTAATGCTGAACTAAATGTAGTTCATAGTCATTGCACCTACTTACCGCAAATTGGGTTTGTAAACATTGTAAAAATTTGGGCGTCAGTATTTATATAAAATATTGTTTTCATTTACATCAAAGGTTGCTTTTGCGCAAATTGGATAGTGTTACAGTGTCTGTGATGTTAAAGAAATAACAAACAACAAACATATTTGTTAGACACTTTTGCATTTTTTTACACTTATTTTTCTAAGATTATTTCATTTTGTTTTCGGTATCATTACCAGAGAAAAATAGGTTTTTTAACAAGGACATAATATTGCGAGTCAATATCATGTTTTTATGTCATTTTAGTAAGTATATCAAATATATGCTAAATATAAAATAAAAATAAACAATTTAAAAAAAAATCGACTTACAACAATTCAAATTAAATATAAACCATAATGCAATATTGGATATTGAGAAACATAAATATTATTTTCCTTTTCCAGCTGCACTATTTCTATCAAGTAAGTTTGTGTGAGAAATAAGAGAACACCAATGTCTACAATTATGTCTCCAGTTATATTACGTACCTGTAAACCTATATACTGCACATTGTAAGTATTAAGCAGAGATTTTATAGCAATTCTTTTTTCATGTATCTATGGTTTATTGTATTTAATTCTATGGTTGAATGGTACCATAGTATCTAAAGCAATGTGGTTGGTAAAATAACATCAGTGTTCCTCCTGCGCTTTGTGGGCGCTGGGCTGTCGAGTGGATAACCTGCCTACTGTACTGTACGGAGGTGTGTGTTCAGGACTATCTGTGAAGGAAGCACATGCTAAATAAATGTTGTGCATAAGGAATTGCAGAAAAATAAGACAAGATTTTATAAATATTTTTACAAAACACTAAACAATTTTATATAATAAAACTTTAATGATGTTTTATTTATTTACAGGGGTTTAATAACTTCAAAGTCACACTATTACTCGACCATCACAACAACGGTTGACAAAAAGCCCTCAACTGTTAATCTTGCAGATGTTGCACAGCACTCAAAATTATCCCGAGATGAATGGTGGAATGAAAATGGTCCCATGAAGGCGTTGCATGCCTTAAATTGGCTGCGGTAAAGCATTATGAATATTCACTCCTTGTGCATTTATTAGAGGAACTTTTGGGCTTAAATAATGTTTGTTTCATTTTAGCGTGCCGTTTATCAGAGATGGATTAGTGCAAGTGCCTCCAGAACAAAAATCTCCAAGACCTCTGAAGGGGAAAACAATCCTCGACATTGGCTGTGGAGCTGGCCTTCTTTCAACAGTTAGTATTGTTTTATTATATGATTATATCAAAGTTGGTTGGGGTGAATGTGTGTGATGGGATTAGAAACAGTTTAGGTAATAAGAAAATGTTGTGGGTTAAAAGAAGATGTAGTGACAAGAATTAATAAGGCACTGGTCCCACCGCCGGCGAGTGCGATGAACTATCGGCGATTTTCTTGCCCAAAAAACGAACAAAAGATGATCGGTTCGGTGTAAATAAAAGAGAGAGATATAAATTTATAGTTCATCGCTGGCTCACTCGCTCAGCTATGAACTATAAATATATATCTCTCTCTTTTATTTACACGGGAGCGATTATCTTTTGTTCGTTTCTTGGGCAAGAAAATCGCCGATAGTTCATCGCTTACTCGCCGGCGGTGGAACCAGTGCCTAAAGGAATGCTGAAGTGGTTTGATCATGTGGAGAGAATGGATGAAGTGAGATTAACAAAACAGATATATAGCCCGATTTACATTGGTCAAGGACAGGAAAGTACAGTAGTGTAAACCGGTCGGACAGTAGAGAGTCAAGTGGCCGTGCCAGTGGTTCCAAATAGAATCACTTTCTATTTTGTCTAATATAGGAGCAAATCTGATGACGGAGTCAAAAGGTGGCAACAGGATTTTTGCTGTTGAAGTCGACAAAACAAGTTTAGATGTGTTAAGTTAGATTAGTTTTAAAAAGCAGCTGACCAGAATGACAGAAACTTAATTACTTACTAGGTACCTTTTATTTCAAGACTGACCTAAATTAAAAAGTATCATTGGATATGTCAAAATTTACTGCTCATGGATGATCTATAATGTTAGTGTTCTTTCTCTAGTAATTATTGATTACTGATAACACTGCTATAAAACTTGGAGGCAGATCAATAAAACTAAAAATAAATAAATATCAGAGGACAATCTCACAGAAATAGGGAATATGAAGCTTCAATGAAAGCTGATTCATGTAACAAACAGGTGAGAAAAAATATTTTTTGAATAGCTATAAAAATAACCAAGATATAAGCCAACAAAGATTTGTTCCTATCTTTTTCTAGCAAAACAGAATTTTACGTGGAGTTTATATGGCCGAACTGCACAATGACGTCACTGGTGCACTTTGGATCTCTCTGTCTAATTAGCAGTTTAAATTGCTTGTATCATCCGTATTTCTTGACCGATTTTAATTTTAATTTCACTTTTGGTGATCTCTTTTACGGTATTTTCATATTTTGTTGAGAAATACGATTTAAAAAATCCATGTATATTCCCCATTGACCTTGTCCCAAACTAAGCTCTAATCTTGTACCATAGGTAGTAGACAACAATAAATGTACTTTAAAAGAGAAAAAACTTAAATACATAGAAAACAATGTCATTGATTATGTCAAAGTATTTCTCTTAACCCCTGATGCAAAAAAGGGGTGGTATAAGTTTAGCGTGTGAATCTGGGTCTGTGTGGCATCGTAGCTATCAACCGAATAAAACGATAAAGACAAAGTTTTTTTCTGAAGAAAACTAGTTTAATCAAGATGGCTTTTAGCCAAGATTGTTCCGTTTATGAGATATCTGCTCTGCAACTAGGGGTCGCTTGGGAGTTTTTATCTAAATATATTTTGCAGCCGCTAGCCCGACTCGGCGCTGACGTTACTGGAATCGACCCTGGACGAGAAATAATTCGCCTTGCGGTGGAGCAAAGCGAAATGCACCCTGAATTGGCAGTAAACAAGCCTAACTTCTCTTGCACCACTATTGAGGTAAATTTAAGACTAAATTCCCAACGACGCAGTATTTAATTTAATTTATTTATAATAATAATATCAAGAGACAATCTCACATAAATTGACCTAGTCCCAAACTAAGCTCTAGTCTTCTGTCTTGTACTATGGGTACTAGACAACGATGAACATACTTATATTGAGAAATAAATACTTAAATAGATACCTAGTAAACATCCAAGACTCAAGAACAAATACGCACACTCATCACACAAAATACCTGCCCTTACCGGGATTTTAACCGGGACTAACTAGGCGAACTAATGTATTCAGACAACCTAAAAGGGCCAATGTTTTATTAATAATTCTTACCCGCGTTAGAAATTAATAAATAACAGAGATTTTGTCCTCTGTGTAAGTTTCCACATCAGAGGATTTTATGAAAACACCGAGGATCACTTCTGATTGTGATTGCGCAACAACTAACGATTGCGAAGTGTGAAGATTTCATGTTCAACCACTTACCTATTTCACTTATTTTAATGTTTTTTTTTTTATCCAACAGCAACACGCAGTACGCAACGACAACATTTACGACGGTGTTGTAGCCTCAGAAGTCATAGAGCACATTGACAACCACAAAAAGGAGTTGTTCATTGAATCCTGTATAAAAGTTCTAAAGCCAGGTGGTCGAATATTCTTCACCACTCCTTCTAGAACGAGGATATCTCAGTTCTCTTCAATTTTCTTTGCGGAATATGTCCTCAACGTGGTTCCTAGAGGAACACATCAGTATGAAAAGTTCATTTCGCCGAATGAATTGACATTCATGCTGGAGAGAAGTATGTTTCAATTATATCTCGTTTAATATTTAAAGTTTATGATATAATTGATAAGCAGTGGAACAGGTGTGCAAAATAGCTTTTAAAGTTGGATTATACAGTAATACAAAGAGCCTCTCAAAATCACAAAGGGGATAACTAGATAGTTGCTAGGAAGTCGAATTCATTAATAACGCCCAGTGGTGCCCTCGGTATCCCCTTGTTTTGCAGAAATTTTCATCATCATTTCATCGACAACGATTCATCGAATTTTTAGTTTTCATGAAACCGAATTCAAATCAGTATACGAGTACCTACTGGCAGTACAGATCCCTCGCTGCGCGAGTCCGGCTCGCGCTTGACCGGTTTTTCATGATAACTACAACATATTCAAAAATCTTGAAAATTGGACTTGGTTTAGGCACTTGTCCCGCTCCCGGCGACGAAGCGATTGCTATCGAATATTTTCTCGATCAAGAAAGAACAAAAGATATAGACCCCGTGTCAATAAAAGACTGTCTTGACTGTTGAAGTCACCACTGATGCAACAGCGCTGTCCAAAAAGTTGGACGCGCTAACTAACGCAATAAAATTTTCTATGAATCTTCTCCACGAAAATTAGCTATAGAATTGTAAGGATAGTTTTAGTCACCCAACGGAACTTTTTTCGCTAACGTGTTATTACGTCCTACTTTTTGGTCCTGACCCATATCAGTATCGGGTGAGCACTGACTTGCCTCAATTTTAGAGTCACTATATCTGAACCTGTGTAAACCTGCTTTTACCTTACAGCTAATAGAGACGTCAAATTTAAACTAGGGGGTCGGATAATACATGCAATGTAATAAAATAAATGTTTAAAAAAACAAAAAACCGCCTTCAAAAAGCAAAAAATAACTTCTTTAAAATGGTAGGTAAATAGGTCAGTCCAACTGAAGTCTGCTTTTGGTTAAAATATTGTTGGACGCCGACTTCAGTTGGACTGACCTATTTACCTACCACTTTAAAGAAGTTATTTTTTGCTTTTTGAAGGCGGTTTTTTGTTTTTTTAAACATTTATTTTATTTTATACTTTTTAGTGATCCTATTTATGCTGTTACGTAGCTCCACTTCTAAATATTAATAAGAAACTATAGAACATTTCAAGTTCGTCGCAGACAACGCCGCGGGAATGTCATAGTCATATTTAAACCTAAATGTGCTTCGTCATAGTCGCTCAACTTCCTTTATCGAAATATCTTATCGCCACCCTTGAAATAGGTACCGTTAAGGAGTTCCGGTGGCCATCTGTGGTCTTCATCATCAGTTCCACTTCACCATATAGTACTTTTCAAAAGCAAATGCATGAGTTACAGTGAAAAATACCAAAATCGCTATAGGTGTGCCTATAATATTTGAGGAGTTCTCTTGATTTCTCCATGATCCCATCATCAGATCCTGACGTGGTGACAATGGGACCAACTAGAAAGTATACCCATTCGAACAACGAAAAAATTTTTCAAATCGGTCCAGTGGTCTTCGAGTAATCGGGGAATATACATAAAAAAAAAAAAAAAATCCCGACGAATTGAGAACCTCCTCCTTTTTTTGAAGTCGGTTAAAAATAATAAATTTTTGTTAGGCTGCAAATAGAAATTTATTATTTACTAGCTGTGCGTGCCCGGCGTCGCCCGTGTATGTTCTTTTTTTAGCAAAACTTTTCCTGACAATTAGGTACGAACACAACTTTTTTTTTTCAATTGTAATCAGTCGAGCCATTCTCGAGTTTTTGCCAAACTAACACACCGCAATAGATTTTTATGTAAGTATACTTTTATGTTTTTTTTATAAATTGCATGATAATACAGCACTCTTACGACTGGCCTTAAAGTTAGTTTATTACAAATTAGCAGTAAAAATAAAATGTCAGCAAGAAAATTTAATTTAGGTTTTTAAGTCCGGGCCCCTCTGAAAATCAGCGCCGCAGTTCCACTGCGGCACAATGCTGAGAGGGGTCCTATTCAACGTAATGTCTTCCTTTTTACTTTATTCTTTTTCTATTGTTTTTCCTCTGTGTGCGTTGAATAAATGATTTCTATTCTATTCTATTCTATTCTATTCTATTCTATTATATTCTAAAATTAAGACGAAAAGGACGGTAGGCAACGCTTCTTAATTCGAACGTTAAGTAGAATTAATGCAGTGGTTTTCCACAGATATCTTTGTTTTTTTTTTCAAGCGCCTAGTAAATATCATAACTTTTAGTTGCTGAAATTTTTCAAGTCGGTATTTAATTTTTATTTATTTATTTATTTAAATAAATAGTGTAAGTATTTAATGAATTAAGTATATGTAAATATAATTTCTTTAGAATGCTTTTTTAAATTTTCAATAAAATATACTTCTCGATCTAGACCTAAATAATAAAAATCTGCTCAGCTTTAAAAGAGAAACTATCACGACTAAGTAAACTTTATTTGATATTGAGTAACAGGACACTAAAATGATTATGCCCACTGAAAGATATCTAAGATCGGCAAATAACTTTAAACGCAAAAATAGCTCTTACTTTGGGTGTTTTTTTTTGTGCAACGGAACCCTACACTCAGCATGCTAGTCTGACATGTTTCACCAATGATTAACCAACGATTATTTACACTGGCATATCATTATACCTATTGTATTGTAATGTTTAACTGTAGGTAAGTTATTAGCTCAGTAGTTTTAACCAAGTTTAACTTATTTACAGATGGCTGTCACGTGGAGTCGGTTTATGGAATGGTTTACAATTACCTACAAAACAGATGGGAATGGGTCACACCAATTACGTTCTCCTTTGCGTTGCAAGCGGTCAAACTGCAAGAAGAGCCTACGGCGCAATAAAATAACTTAACAATTGTGTTAATCGCTACACGTTAGTCCAAAACACTACTATTTAAGAAGTCCAATTACAGGGCACACAATCTATGCTAATCGTACCTACTGTAACGCGAAGCAACACAGGGTGATGCATCTCTCGAAAACTATTCACCGCTGCGTGATAATGATGTTTTTTAAAACCCGACTCGTAAATACTTAGCTAACATTAGCGAGTTGGCAAATGTTACCCATGGCTTAGAAGGTATACTTTACACATTTTCATCCAAGTCATGAGTAAATCCATGAAAAGACCTCAGTAGAACCATCGAATAAGCAGGTACCTACTAGTGTCATAAAAAGTACCTACCTCCCGTTCAGTCACATGTATAACAGTTAGAAGCGTTTCTCTCGAAGTTGTTAACTACTTTGTGGATTTTACTTACCTAGTACAAAATATCCAGTTTTAAAAAAGCAACTTTTGCCAATCGCTGAAACCGAGTCGGGTGGGCAGCGTTCGAAAAGTTATACTATCTTTTGTCAGACCAACTTCCGCAGTGTATGGACGATAGTCATTGACCAGTGTGTGTTTCCACTGTTGCCAGTGATGACACTGATGACAAACTCGCACGGTAGGTGCCTACTGAGATATGGTCCCTAACAATGTATCTTAAGCTAGGTAAATAGTAGGGTCAATGTTTATTTTAACTCCTGAGGTGAAAACAATACCAAGTTCTAGTATCTTTAGATTTTGAATTATGATACAGTCCAAAAACATACCTTAATAATTTAAGCACGGATACGTACGAGTAGGTACCCTTATGTAAGTAGTAGTAGTAGTAGGCACGGTCATCCAAGAAAGTATCTAGGTGCTCAATAAGTCAATAAGGGCTCCCATCACAGCGTTTTTCGAACGTCAGCGACTCATTAAGGTCCGCGCAGCACCTTCGCGCAGAACGTGGCGTTCGATGCTGCGCGGGCGATAATGAGACGCTGAAGTTCGAAAAACGCTAGATGTGAGGATTCCTAAGACTTTAATTGTGATAGCTGTACCATGCAATGATGGTTAAGTACCTAATAATTATTTAGAGTTAGCTGAGATGTGGGCTTTTAATGAAAGTTCTGTTCTACACGTAGTATATATTAATAATTTTTGTTCTACACGTAGTATACATTCTTGATACTAAAATAGAGTATAAAAGGAAATGGATTTTGAAGCATTAGAATTTTGTATTAAATGGTTCTGAACTTTAAGCATTATTCTGAATTCTAAAGGTATAAAATCTTCTTTCTTTTAATTATTTACGTCGCTTTAACCATATCTATATCATGTTACATTATGTTGTTCGCATGGTTTAGGCATGATAGTACATACCTAGATATTCATATTCCTACCACCAAATCGAATCGCATTATTTTAATTCGTCAAATCGGTCTTTGTTCGCTTTAAAATGTAGGTAGGTAATGATAAAATAAACAAAAACTTAAAATTAATGTGTTTTTATTACATACCTACATAATAAATAAGTCTGTATATGTCCCACTGCCGAAAATAGTTTACTAAAGGATCATTTTATACACATATATGTATAAAATGATCCCAGGGATACTGTGATATTTTAAAGCGTGGTACACATAACATAAGTCTTAAACTGAGTACCTTGGAGAACATTTTACTTAAATTAAATAATACTTAATTCTTAAAAGTTGTAACAAACGTAAAGTGATTTTTGGTGGTTTTTCTATACATATAGGTACATACACGCGGCATGACCCGCAAAAATAAAAATAGGTACTTTTTTATTGTAAGGAAAAAGCAAACGAGCCCATTGGCCACCTGATGGAACCTAAGTGGGATCTGAGTTACAGATCGATAGAAATTTGCTTTGAGGTAATTTGATCCCAGGGATCATTTTACCTCAAACCGTTTCAAATTCAACATGCGGTATTCAAGCATCACTTAAATATGGCTGAACATCAATAGAATCCACCAATAAAACAACATTTCAATAAAACTCAACATACCTACAGTAAGGAAGTAGGTAAGGAAACTTTATAACTTTATTGTGGAAAGAAACGCACTAGGTATTTAATTTTATTAAAAACCACGCAACTGGCGGGGTCGCGGAGAATACGGTTATTGAGTATTTGGATAGATGTTAGATATGTACTAATAGTCACTCGGGTACGATGGGGAATCATTTTACCTCCAGGGATCATGTTACACACATCTCCCTAATTAGATACAACAATTGGATAAAATCTTTAACCATTCCTAAGTTGAACTACCAATCAACAAATACATCTTAAAAAAAGTTTCTTATGCCTTTATTTCCATGACTAAGGAAAAAGTAGTTGGTGTGACCCAGAAACAAGATAGCAATTGTAAAATCTTGTGAATATGTTAGATATTTACGAGCCAGCCATCTTTAAAAGAAAATACCTACTTATTTGTAAATAATAACGCCTGAAAACGGGGTCTGCTTGCCGAATTGCTCTTCTCTGCTAAGTAGGTAGGTAGGTACTTACTTCGCCTTTTTCCTATCTTGGACGCGAGTCGTCTTTGAACTAGCAAAAGTCATCTTATTGTCGTCACCGTATTTAACCGAAACTATGTAAGTAGGTACCTATAGTAAGATTTTTTTAAATGTCGGTATTCACTTGGGAACTTCCCAAGTAGATTCTGGCATTTATTAATTTTTTAACTATATCGCTATAACTGTGTTAAACCGACTTGTACCTACGCCTAGGTTAAGATTTAGTAATATCGATATGAAACATAATAAGCGTTATTGTTACCTACTCGTAACAATAATGCTTACCCAAGTAAGTATGAATTATTTGTACTTTATGAGAAAATCAGCAAATATATGAATAGGTACAGCTACGGTGATTTAATTAATGTATTTGTACAATCGAGTTCATAAACATGTAAACACTTTAGTACCATGTATATATACTTATGAATTGTCACAACGATTAAAGTGACAAAGTACAAAAGTGCATACATATTTATGAACTTGACTGTACCAGTAGGTAACATTTCAACACGCAAATCATCACAGTTCAATTCTCTTGGTGTAAGGTGGGCTCGACTAAGTCATTTTACTGGTTGTTTTGCCCTCCGAACCTAAACACAACGATTTAATGGTAGTATAGGACCTAGCTTGTGCAGGGATCGTTCGGATCTCTACTACCATCTTACCCTTTAACTTGCTGCTACGTAGCATTGTTTACTTTTTATCTACACACATATCATAAGTCCTCTATTATGCGTTCAAAACCCGTAGGCAATGACCAGCATTACCTGTGGTAGTAGGTGACACCGATGACAGCTGTTAATTTTGGAAGATGTTCCAAATTTGAATCTCATTACCTTACAATATTCGATAACGTAATTTCAAAATTAAGTTACAGCTGTCATCGGTGTCACCTACTACCACAGGTAAGGTACCTATTGCTGGTCATTTGCCAGTTTGCCTTTCGGCTTCTGAACCCATCTTAGAGTACTTATAATATGTGTGTAGATAAAGTATTGTACGCAACTCTGCGTTGTTTAGCATTACGCAACCGTCACGTAAACTAGGTACTATCACATTATTGTGTTTTGGTGTGGGAGGATGATTGATATCCTAAATTCAAACAAATCTCACTTTAATACTTTACTGCGTCAAGGTACATACTACAATGTACAGGTAGGCCTACATCTAAATTCTTCTGTAAGATGTAGTGAAAATCATACGATATCATGTTTTGTCGGTTATGTTTGCATTTACTTACCTTGATCTCGCAGTTAGCTGATAAATAGTTACTGAAGTTAACTCAGAAAGCATAGTAGTTTACGTGACGGTTGCGTAATGCTAATTACGCAGAGTCTCGTACAATACTTTATCTACACAAATATATTATAAGTACCTACTCGAATCTAAGATGGGTTCAGAACCCGAAAGGCAAATGACCAGCATTACCTTACCTGTGGTAGTAGGTGACAGCGATGACAGCTGTAAGGTAATTTTGAAATTACGTTATCGAATATTGTAAAGTAATGAGATCCAAATTTGGAACATCTTCCAAAATTAACAGCTGTCATCGCTGTCACCTACTACCATAGGTAATGCTGGTCATTGCCTACGGGGTTTGAACGCATAATAAAGGACTTATGATATGAGTGTAGATAAAGATAATTACGAACGCACCCGACAGAATATCATACGTATGAATACTTTTTCACAACAACTATAGGTAATGATACGAGAGACCCTTCTTAAGTAGGTCCTCCACCCACAAAGCTCCACAATTTAATATCTTTGTTTCACATTTACAATTATTCAATGCTTGGTCTTATTTACAGAGGGCTGTCACGTGGAGGCGGTTTTTGGTATATTTTATAATTTCCTTCAAAACAAGTGGGAGTGGGTAACACCGACTACCTTTTTCTTCGCCTTGCAAGCTGTGAAACTGCATCAAGACCCTATAGGCTTAATTATGCTTAAATAACATTGTTTCATGGTGTGCGACACTATAAGTTAAGCAAGTATAATATATACTTATACATAGAGGTAGGTATCTTGCCAAAGAGTAGGCGTGTTTTTTTAATCAACGCTATTAAAAAGGTAGACATTAAAATACAAAACGGGGATAGAGTATGTAAATAATATGTCATTGTTATCTTGTCAGCCCTTTTAATGCTTAGTGTTCGTCAGATTCTCTATACAACTATAGTCAAAAGCACTAATATCTACTTATACGGCTATAACGCCAAATATTTGTAAACAAGTGTAATGTAGTTTGTTTATTAGTGGCATATATAAGGAATGTAAATATATTTATGATTTTGACTCCAACTCTTTTGTCTGATTGATTTGGAATTTTAAACCTACGCTTAACAGAACATTTGTTTTAATTGCACTGTGAATCATATATCAAAATTTAGGTACTCTTATTTCTTTAAACTACCTAGTTACCATGCTGGGAGACGCATTGGTTTTACATGGATTAGTAAGAAATGGGCAGTATCCTACAAAAGGGATAAGTAGGACTAGGGTATTACCGACTAAATGCGCTAAAAAATACCCAGGTATTATTTTGGCAATTAGATTCATATCATACAGGGTGGCACAAACATTGAAGTCCAAAAAAAAAATTTAGTTCCCTCGTGTCGTGGGGTATCCGAATCACCCCCATGTATGTTCCGCGATTTTTAGTATTTTCGGAGATATGGATCATTTTAATCAGAATTTTGGTAAGTTTTCCTTATGTTCATGTTATGAAAAACCCTTAAGTTCATGTATTATTATTATATTTTTACAGTGGTTTCTTACGTTGATAGAATAATTATGAACTTAGATTTTTTTTAAACTACATGCCAGTTTTTTTTTCATGACCACTTTTTGTGTAATCACACGAAATTTGTTTGTCCATACTAGCCGAAAAACAAACATGGGGTACAATTAGTATGGAGAAAGTAACTTTGTGTGATTACACATTTAATACCTGGGTATTTTGGGCCGCCCTGTATATATGATATCACATTATCGACATGGAAAAAAATGGTACGAGTACCTATGTATGATTTTGGATGCTTTCAAACTAATATTTGAGACAGGCACATAGGACCGTTAACGGTAGAGCTGAAAAATTTCACCGACACTAAATATAACGTATCATTTCGCAGAATTTTCGTTTCATAGAAAGGTATTTTCTGCTGAATGATTCACGTAAGTTAGACTTGTAACCTTCACAAGATAACCTGAAATCAACACGGATTCAGCAGAAAATCGCTTACTAGGAAACGAAAATTCAGAAAATTATGAAACTAGAATTCTACTGAGTGACAGTGAAACAAGGGTATAGGTACCTAGGTACCGTAAAACGGGGTGAGTAGGGATTAAGAGGTGTTTAGGGACACAACCTAAAATAAGTCATAACTTGTTACTAATAAGAACAATTATTAAATGGACAATAACGTTACGTCTATTGGAAATAATTTCAGTCTTATAATTAGTAGCATTTGCTTCATTTTAGGTTGTATCCCTACTCACCCCTTAACCCCCCTTTTTTACGGTATACAGTAATCGGTGATAAATGTAAAGTATCTTTAAGCGTTTTTCATGCATAACATACCTATACCTACCTAAATAAGATAATTGCCTAATTTTATGCCTAGTAGGTACCTATTCGGGTTCCTTCGCTGTCACAATCTCTGGCATTTGTCAGAATATTTTTTCTGCCAGAGAGAGTGTGAAAGCGATAGTTACCCGAGTAGCTACTAATAATACCTAGTACCTACTGAGGTTTTACTGTACATACCTAGAGGTGATTTTATTTACTTTTCAAAAATGAATAGCATTTAAACATTTATATTATTTATTACAGTTTTAGCCTACCTATCCTAGGATGTATCTTTATGTCTAGATTAGTAAGTTCCTTTCAGAAGTTCAAAAGGTTGGACATAGGTACCTACTTACTTAATTAGCAAATCGGTAGTAGGTAGCCCTTATCAACCATATAAACGAGGGAGATGAAAAGAGTTCCTTGTGCGGCGAAGTATTCTTAAATATTGTATGGATATTTTTTTCACGCAACGGAAAAAATATAGATTATATACTTACCTAGATTACTACGTAAGTTATCAAGTCCAACTTTTTGAGCTTTATCCGTATAAAAAACCACCACAGCGACCCGCTACATTTGTCATTATCTGTTTTTTTCCTTAAAATGTATAAAATGTATCCATGGGATGCTGTTGTTGAATAAATAAAAATATAGAATAGAACTGTGTTTTTGTCTCACATGCCTAACCAACCTACATGAATCATGTTTTCGTCCCACTGCGCAGCAAGCACTTGCCTACGGATGGTGCGCGCCTTCCTAGAATAAATCATTTTGTAAAAGTTTAACCTAAGAAAGTTAAGATTTCTTTTTATAGAGACCCGGCGGAATTTGCGGCTGGCATATTGCCTATCGCACTTGCAATTGCAATCGACTTTAAAGTGGAACAATTTGTTTTCATTTTGTAAGCAGACTCGCCTTCGGACTTTCAAGATGAAAACGATTGCGATTGCGAGTGCTTTAGGCAATAAGCCGGTCTCAGAAACGTCAGGAACGCAATAGGTACCTACATTTCAAATAGGTAAGTAGGTACCTAAAGCATTTTCTTCTCGATTCCACTCGAACAGAACGGATATTATTTCGGTTCTGTTGGTGTATTATCGTCTTGTTTGGATAAAACATCTGTTTAGGTAATAAAATGACTCCTACAAAGAAATCATAGATACGAACCCAAGATACGAACTTCTGCAATTAATAATGATTGGCAAAGTTGCTGAAAGAAGAGCTGTCGGGCGCAGAGAGAAATCGTGGCTGCGAAACATTCGGGAATGGACTGGAGTCACAAGTGCAGCGGACTTTTTCAACCTCGCCAAAGACCGCCAGAAGTATGCGGAGCTGACTGCCAACCTTCACTAGTTGGAGAGGCAGTATAAGAAGAAGAAGAAGAAATAAATCATATCTTTCCTGCGCTAGTGTGGTGGTAACTTAGATACTGGAAACACTTTCTTTTCTAAAACCTGTTTTTTTCCAGCCTTCTTAGTGTCTAGGTACAAACGTCATCGGTCTTGACTGCAGGCTTGTTAAGGTCAAAAGACAAACCCTTATAATCTGTGGTCAAAGTGCTGACATGGTGATGACATGATAGGTTGCCGAGAAATGCGAAATTTATAAAGTAATCTCAACCCATTGTTATGTAGATATAACTTAAAATAATGTCGTTGGCGAGACTTCTAAAGGTGCCTGCGAAATTATTCAAGAAAGATGTTATATCGTTTCTTGTAATTCGGCGGCACGATTTAGGTCGTAAGTACCGTTATATTTATGCTAGATAATTTCACCTCTGTATATTATGGGTTAATTTCATGAACTCTTAAGAAGCTCCGAGCTACGAAGGAAGTTAAGATCGCCGTGGTAGCAGCGTCTCTACTCTAGCGAAAGATTCTTAAGGAGCGTTTAGCCTATGTCGTCCGCGAATTTCCATTGCAAATTCAACTCTATTGTAAGGCGATATCACGGGCGACCGTCCTTGGACGACCTAGTGAAAGAGCGCCTTCGGCTACGTCGACCGGGTCGGGCGACGTCACGGTAGCTTGGATTAGGTACTTATGCCCGGCCTGGGCGGTGCCTCGCGCTGCTCTGTCCATGGAAATAGGAGCAGACCTCTCGCTACCGACCCTCGCGAAAACCATGTTCGAAGGGAAAATACATTGCAAGTAGTAGCAACTTTTAGCGACACTTTTATGTCGCTAGAAGAAGCGGCAGAGCGTGAGCGAGAAAACGATCTTAACTCGCTCCAATACGCCGCAGAAGACCAGGCAAGCGGAGGTTGGCGCATGTCAATCGGTTGCCGCCCTAATGGGGCCCCGCGGGCGATGGGTCGGGGATCCATCGCTTGCACTCAAGAGACCCGAGCTGGAAGGCCCCCGAGTGTTCCGGAGCGCCTTTATCGGAGAGGGGAAAAAAAAACCCTATTGAAGACGGGCCCGCAAGGGCAAACGCCGATAGACGAGCTAGCGGATGGAATACCACTCCCGCGTCCTCGTCCAAGGTGGGAGAAGGAACACCTCAGGGGTTTTAGTCGGTGTGAGTCCGACATAACCGCTCGCCCCCCCCGGGTCGCTTGGTATCCATAATGGATTTCCACTGAGAGAAAAAAAGGTACCTACCATAAGGAAAGGTACCCAACTGTCCGGCTCCGATTTGGTTTATTTTTATAAATGTTAGAGAGTATACTCTCTAACATAGTCTAAAATAAGGGTCTCCCCAGACATCGACTCGGAATCGGCTTGAGCCGGTAAAAAAAAGTTTTATGTCCATGCAATATTAATTAAGAGCGAAAACGAAGTCGTTCCGTTCGCAACGCCGAATCGAGCCGAGCGACGTCATTTTCGCTCTTATTGCATGGACATAAAAACTTTTTAACTCGATTTAAAAAAAAAATAGGATTCCGTACCAAAATGGTAAAAAAGGAAACACAATGTGAGACTTCAGTTTCTATATGTCACAGCAGTTTTTCTCTGAAACTATTATTGAAGCTATCAACTTGAAATTTGGCATAGTTGCAGGTATATAGCCTGGCCAAAAAGTCGAGCCAGTGGTGACAGCTGCAACTAAAAAAATTCCATACAAAATTGTTGCCATGTTTACGCATTTTACGTCAAAAATGTGACAGTTACGTAGAAAGTGGCGCCCTCATTTAATTTCTACTCTTTTTGGTCGCACTATAACTTGCATGCCCGCATCTGTTTTGAGTAGATTAAAAGTAAATAAGAAAGTTATTTGAAAAGGGGTCTAGTTTCGGGGATAGAAAAATGAAAGTGATTTGAAATAAAGATAATTATTAATATTTTACGCGAAAAATTAAATGAAGTTGTCTAATTTTCTGCTGTGACTGACCGATAATCTACCGTCTAATGCGATGATGAATTATGTTTATATGAAATCGGTTGATCATTATCCAGGTAGTTTGTCATGTCGATATCATTTCATCAGGCAATAACATTCAATTATAACTCATGACTGATTGAATTGGCTGACGCAAAACCTATCGTCTAATGGACGCCTTAGCAAATAGCTAATAATCCTTCTAGATAGATAGCGCTATGCTCGTTATGTTTTAATCCAGGATTAGGTAAAGGTATTTCCAAAAAAAAACAAAATATGTGTAGGAACTTTAACATGTTAAGAATCTATGTTAGAGTTGTGGTTTCCGATCTTAACTACGGAACCCTCGGTGCGCGAGTCCGACTCGCACTTTGACCCGTCTTATACAGGGTGGTACTCGATAAACTGTACATATTGAAAGGGATGAAATTTTAGATTAATTTATTGGTAAAACTTTTTTTCAAAAAAAAATCTAGCCACTTCTGTTTTTACAGATTCTTAATTTTTTTAATAAATTACAAAAAAAATGTCATTTTGTTTTCATAAAAACAAGATTCTCTCAAACTTTTGCAGATATTGCACTATTTTTTTTGCTTATTATTATTCCTCCTTTAATTTTAGATCTAAAAACGTTAAAAAGAAATTGTTAAATATCTGCAAAATTTTGAGAAAATCGTGTTTTTATGAAACAAAATGATATTTTTGCAGTAATTTTCCACAAAAAAGCAGTTACTCAGTTTTTTTTTAATTGGTCTAATATTGTTATCAATTATTATAAACCTAACTAATGCCAATACTATGCATTTTGTTTTATCTTTTTTGGGCTATTAGATCAAAAGTTACACCGTCACAAGTAAGTTTACTACCCAAAACTTTATTAAAAAGTTTGACAACCTGTAAAAAGAACCAGTGGCTAAAATGAAAAAAAAAATGTGTTAGGTACCTATAAATTAACCTAAAATTTCATCCCTTTCAATATGTACAGTTTATCGAGTACCACCCTGTATATTAAACTAAAAGTGGGCCGGTGGTCTGCGCGACCCGGTCGCCAACATTGGAACCTACCTTCCCTTCCTTCCCCTGTAGCACACTGGCCGCGAAAGGATTCGCTATCGCGCCGGTGCGCTGCAGGCATTAAGTATCTAACGTTGTCCGTAGTTCTCGATGACAACCTACGATACTTAGCGGTGAAACCAAATGCATCCATCTCCGTGTTGCGCCAGAAGGTGTGGCATATCCTCGATCTGCCGGATTTCTGCGAGGAAGTGATTGTTCTCAAGAGTAACGATGTGGAGATACCGCTGACGGAGCTGCGTAAGGGGAACAATCCACGCCACCCTTTCATTCTGGAAGTGTGGCCGCCTTTGACTATGCAATGTAAGACCTACCAAAGTACCTACTTGATATTATTTCATTCCTACTGTTTTATTCAATTTTTTAATACGATTCATTAGTTAAAATTACAGTCAAACGCCACAGGCTGCCTATCACGTTACGGGAGTTTAGGAAGTAAGTTGTTAACGCTCCATTCATTTAGCGCCTTACCTACATCATGGCGTTCTAGCAACAGCTAGCTGCCATGCGGACCGTACAATTTTGGCGTTCATGCTACTATGTACTATCGCGATCGTTAATTTGTGACCCATTTCAAGAAAAATAGGCTTGAAGTTGTCAATGTCATTAGAGATGCCAAATCATTTGTAACTTATAGGAGACTCAACCTTATTATTGTAGAATGTCAGAATGACTTTGGACCTAAGGTGGGTCCCAAGTTTAAGTTCGTAACTGTACTTATATTATAAGATAAGAGTGACAGTTTGTAAGGATGATTGGATGTTTGTCCCTCAGTTATGCTAAAACGGCTGAATGGAAGTGTATGTTCAGTATAGATATGAATAGAATAGGTAGTTAATGGTTGTTTATAATATTTCAAAACTATATTAAAAAGAAAAAAAATCGTCAGTCTTAGGTAGGATTCGAACCTCCATCTCTGGCTCTCCGGGCCAATGTAGGCGCATTACCACTTATGCCACCAAGAACCTACTTAAGATCTACGAAATTAGTAATCGCTTGCTTTTTCATACTCGGAGGGTACGCTGATGCCATCTATCATTGTATAATATTTCCATTTGTATTTCCCGCAGCAAACACAAAGCTCCACCACAACATGATAACCCTTGGCATCGAAGGACGTGACTCCGAAATAGCGTGCAGTGATAATTGCGAGCAGAAGGCTCAACACGAGAACATAGACAAAGACTTCTGTAAGTAAAAAAATAAATATCTATTTACAATCTCACACAAATTGACCTAGTCCCAAACTTAGCTCAAGGCTTGTACTATTGGTACTACTAGACAACGGTAAATATACTTATATAGATAAATAACCCCTCGGACGTCACACATTCATCACACACCACACCATCATCACCATTGCCACACTTTCCATACTCCAGGGGATATTAAATATTAAATACTTAAAAATACATAGAAAACATCCAAGACACATGAACAAATACTCTCGCTCATCATCAGTCATCACACAATTTGCCCATACCGGGTATCGAACCAGGGACCGTTAGCTTTGTAGGCAGGGTCACAACTAAGCTATATTTTTGCCCCTAGAATTCAATAGTAGTCACAGACTTGGTAAAGGTAATTACACCCGTATTCACAAAAAATACTTAAAACCTCGTAGGCCCAATGTGCAATAGGATGTACATAATCAAGGCAATTTAATTGGAACTGTGTTGCAATAAGAATAAGGTATATTTTCCTATATTCATAAACTGAAAATGCCAGTAGCGAACAAACGTAATTGAACTTTATTGCCTTGATTGTTAGATTCAAAGTCCCACCCACAAGAAACTCCCCGTTTGTAGTAACGGGCCTAACGATGTTAAGGGATCCTTCACTGAGTAAACTCACTGCGTTCAATACAGCTTTGTGATTGGTCCTTTTTGACAGACCTTTTGTTTATGAGACGATGAACCCCCCTGTGAGTTCGTGGGAGACCTCATAGTGACGTTTGTGAATACGGGTGATAGGTACAAACAGTTAGAATTTAGTCACGATCTGCGGTAATATTGTGACACTTGGGTTACCAAATAGGGTTTTGGTTATTTTGTTATGGAACGGTTTGTACACGTTACAACTTAAGTAATATTAATAGTAATTTTTTGGGAACATTGTGTTTAGTTTGTGACTATTTTATTTGACTATGTCTGTGGACTTGACATGTAAATGTTCCGGTACATAGTGTAGACCAGGGGCCTGTTTATCAAAAGCTTGTTACTTGTAATACAAGTGGAAGTCTTTTTTTAATACATATTGTCGGAAAGAGATTTCCGCTTGTAATACAAGTTACAAGCGTTTCATAAACAGGCCCCTGAGGCTCGTTTCACGACGCTACAAGTTACAAATTACAAGCGGAAGTCTCTTTCTAACTCCTTTTGCTAGAAAGAGAGTTCCGTTTGTAATTTGTAACTTGTAGCTTTGTGAAACGGGCCAATGGTGTAAAAAATGTTACTGATTAAGTGATTACCACCAATTACTTAGGTACACATAAAGTTACGTAACTGTTCCTAAAATGAGTTGACACTGTGGATTCAAACGAAAAATCATACCTATTAAGTCAGAAGTTCTCAAAGTTGGAGCTTCTTTAAGTGGGGATCGGGAATCGATCGCCGTCGTCTTCGTTTTAACATAAAATTAGTAAACTAACTAGGTATGTAAATTTAGTGAAACTGGTGGCAATGTTATCCACGAGAAAATAGTACTGAAGTAAGTACCTCTAATCGAACAGTTTGCAGCTCTATCGAACATGTACGCTCGACCAACGTCAGCGACCGATGTCAGCGTAGGAGGAAATCAAGCCTGAATGGTCTTCACGGCTGATATATTGTTCAAATGGAATATGCCAAATCAGAAAGTGAAATCAATATTGCTGCATTTTTTTAAACATTTAATCATCTTAAAATGATAACAGAGTTCTGTTCATCCGAATTTAATACTTTTCCTTCAATTTCATTGTTACATTTCTCAATTTGTTCTTGTAAAATATTTTGAGGAATATCCACTGATGTAATGACAGAAGTCTGCTTTTCTTGTGTCGAAATATTAGACAGGGCCATCTGCTTTTTTCCATCAATCTCTACTTCATTATTATCACTGCAATAAAACAAAATACGTATTAGGTACCTATGCAAAAGCGTGGGTTACAAATCACGACATTCATTTTAAGTAAAGTACCTACTCTCTGGGGTACGTTTTATAAAGCTACAAGTCACAATTTTACAGGTCTAAACTGGCAACACCAACACTGCTCAAATGGTTGGTCGTCATTGGTCGAGGTTGTGTCAAATGGAAACTTGTAACCTGTAAATTGTAATTGTAGCTTTATAAAACAGGCCCCTGATAGTTATTTATTTTTGATTACGAGAATACAAAAGCAAATATCCAAGCTTTGTGGGTACTGGAAGGGTACTGAGCCTTAATTTACAATCGTTAAGGGGTCGTTCTCAAAATTTGAGTATAATTATTTAGTTTACCTACTTGACTATTTTTTTGACTCTAAGACTTGAGAACTAGGTACTTTTTTCTTTAATATTTTTTTAAATTGTTGTCTATATTAATTAAATTTGGAAGATATACTGCTCAATGTCTGTCTTGTTTAAAAACGTACTGATTAATAAGATTCTCAACTAATTCTTACTTTTAGGTTAAGAGGCAGGTGGCGGATGCTGCTGTTTGGAGTAGTTTTCCGACTTTCGTAATTTATTTTAACTATTTCCTAATTAATTATTATAATCCATCAAGGTTCGGAGTTTTCATAGCACGGTAAAACTAAAGCGAGCTATGGAGTCGACATTTAATTTAAACCCGCGTCATATGTCAACACAATGTTAAAACAGTAAAAATAGATTGCCTGCCTGCTATTGTATATATTGAAAAATCTTGAATTTCTGTAGTTTTAACAAATAATTATACGTCGTAATAATAATTGCATCAAACATTTTTAAAATTATACCTTTGTTGTATCAACCTTTTTTTAATGATATCTTGGTAAAAAAAAAACTGACCTCGAATTTAAATACAATAATTTACTTAATCTAATTACAATAGGTACCACAGGCGCGTTAAAAAAATACTATTTTTCAGAAGTACACGAGGAAATTCCGATCGCATTTTCTTGATACTTACTATTACGTGAAGATTCAATATTACACAAAAAAACACTACTTAATGACATTTATTACTTCCAAGTTTTAAAATAAAATAACATACCTGAGATATGTCACGCGATGACAGCAAAACGATCGAGATATCAAGTGAATGGATGAATGTAATCCTCATTCAAAGGCGACGCAACTACGAAACTTGTGTGCACTTTGTGTGGTCACTGAATTACTCAAATGTAACTGTTTTTATGTTATTATCTTCCCCGCTTTTGGTCGTCGCGACGGTACTGCGACCGAACAATGTTGACTAAAAATGTTACGCGTGTCGACGCAAAGCGTTATCAAATGTTACTTTATAATGGTTGTATGGGTAAACACGTCGCCAAAAGCAAGCGTGTAAAAGTAGCATTACCTAATCCTACTGATGGGATTCTGTCCGATTTCCTTCGACCCCATGGGATATTTATATGTCACCACTGTCAACAGGGGTCGGAATAGGGAGTGCTTATTAACCTACAGTAGACGCATGTGATATGTGAATACGTTATTGAATGAAAATTTGGCTAGTTAAAATTTTAAAATATATATATATATATATATATATATATATAATATAAATGGTTCTCCTATGGAAGCCCTAATCGTCATTTGTCCTAATGCATCGTTTGTCCGAATTTTCATTTATCCTAACGCCATTTCCGCTTAAATTTTAAAACTTTTTAGTATTATTATAATACAACCCTAACCTAACCGAACCGAAGATATAATTGGAAAACTTAAAAAGTTCCCTGACTCATCTGAAAACCAGTTTAGGGCAAATTAAAATTCGGGCGAACGATGTGTTAGGACAAACGTTGTTAGGGATTGTGAGGGAAACCCAATATAAATATATATTAATATATATAAATTCCGAAACCTTCCCGTCCCATAAGTAGCATTGCTCTAGCTCTAGGGAGTGGTAATATATACAATTTTATTTATTTCTATATTTCAATTTCTATGAGTTTCTTGCCACCTAACCGTTCTAACCATTATGGGCTGTGCTTATGTAGGTTAAAAGTTAAACGCCATACCTACCTCGGTACCTACAGCTTGTATGTAAGGAAGCAAAAAATCCGTTATCCCAAGTTAGCTTTTGCACAATTCCACGATTGGACTAATTTTAGAAATCGAATGGGAATTAAGTAACCTACTCGTATACAACAACTGCGATAAATGGAACGAACGAAACTAATTAAAGCCGCGCTACGATTGTGAGCCATGCTTTAAAAAACGTAGGTACGTATCTACTTACTTAGTTCTTATTTCAAACCAGAAACCTGTACCTAGGTATTTATTTTACACACAATTTTCATCATATGTAGGTGCATACTTATTCACTCATTCGATCCATTCCTGGCAGTTTTTGACAACTGAAACTTTTTATGAGTATTTCCATGTTGTCAAACGACTATACCTTCCTATAGGTTGGTAAAGGTATTGTCACCGGCAAAAATATATCGACATTGGGGTTAAAAATATGTCGTCTCTGTTACTAGAGGCATAAGAGCGTGACAGATAGGTATTTTTCATCTTTTTATTATTATTAATATCCATGTACCTTCTCACTGGTCGTATTTTAATGCGGTTTTTAACCTTAGTTATATTAACCTTTTGAACACCACAGTCGACTGCAATTTGCGTGCCCCAGATAGAAAACTTAATACGCCACGCAAATGAATGACCCCAAAAAAATGGAAGTGAATCGCACACAGGTGGATGTCCGCGGCACCCAGATCTGTTGACGTTATCTTGTTGGTCCATTCGGATACACTTCGAGGCTTCGACCTACAAGGTAACGTTACTTGCCGACGACTGTGGCGTTCAAATTATCATTCTTACAGCTCGATCAATGTCTATGGCGACTATGGGAATGAACAAAACTTTTCGCGATAACTATCTACCGCGCCCGTTCGTGCACTCAGATTACAAGAAGCCCGACCTGTCGTGCAAAATATCAACTTCTTCATTGTTCTTCAAATTACAAGGACGGAAAAGCCGAGAAAACTTTACGAACATGTTACTGAAAATCCAAAACGATTTGAGTACACTTAGCACTAAATTGACAAATTTGGAGAATAAAATACCATCGTAAAAGAAAGTAATTATTGTTAAAAATGTATTTGTCTTGTCTTATCATGTTTCTAATTCACTTGTTACAGTTTATAATAAGTTATGTTTTGTATATATAGCCATATAAAATTTGAGCACTGGTGATTTTTATTTACATTCCCAGTATTATAGTAAAAATATTATAAATATACACAAGTAAGATCATCTTAACGTTAAGTTTTGAGGTAAAAGTTGGACTACCCGTGACTAGGAATTACTTATGCTTGCGATGAATACAATCGTCGATAGTAGACATGGTCAGCCAATAAAAATGATCAGCATATAGTCCGTGTCAATGAAATTGCCAAAGTTTCAAACAAATTAGTACTGTTTGACACATAACCTCAAATATTCATAAAGCGTGTTTTTATTTTAATTGTAAATTTTCAAGTGATTAAATTGTTTTTTTTTTAATTTGCTCGCGTCTTGTTCTCGTCTCGTGCATACTCGTTCTTAATGCATAAGTGGGAAAGAGATAAACTAATTAATGTCACTTGGTACTGAATCTATGCGACAGTTCGTTGAAATTAGAAGGGTGAGCATATAATTGATGTGTCCTTTAAAAATCCGTTTAAGGGTTAAAAACACGTGATTCTCAAGTAATAATGGTAAATTGGTTCGTTTGGTTATGTTTACATCTTTGCCAATTTCAATTGGCACAGGCTATACTTAGAACAATGACAAGGCGCTAAAGATCTCAACGTTTTCTTTGGGGTGTGGTACAGTCGAAGCCATAAATATATACCTACCCGTTTACAAGACTTTAAAAATATCTATTTGCCTTTTTGCAACTGAAAATAAGAGGTCCATGTATATAAAAATATTTGCCGCGATGGCTGTATAGGTATTGATGTCATCGACTGTACATACCTACAGGTAAAAAAACTTAAGAGCTACCTAAATGCTCATTTAGTATTTGTTAACAATATGGTTTATAGAAAAATATTATTATTACTTCCTACTTTATTTGAAATATTTCAAATTCAAAACAATACGAGTACACTGCTCTCTTAAGCCCTTTTTGTTCTATAGGCACTTAATTAAAATAAATACCTGCAACAAAAATATATGGACTATGCCACATAATGTAAATATGTTTTTGTATCCCTTAGCTAATACATTATAATTAATTATGGAATATTGTCGTAACAAGGAATGAAATTGTTTCTACACACACACATCAAATTCATAAATAAATAAAATAAGGTCAAAAGTTACTGTTCACTTAAATAGTCGGTTAAGTTTGTAAATATTATGATATTTTCGGTTTGCTGTAAAATAAACTTAAAACTACAAAGTATCAGATGTGTCAGTGCAGGCCTTAGGCCGGAGCCCCCCTGCTGCGCACGGTCAAGCTACACACGTGATTATAAAAACGCTTTGTATGAAAATGTAGGTAGATACTTCCACAGTAGTCCACGAGCACGCACGAAATGACGTCACTGATACACGCGTGGTCTGTTTCGAAGTGCCTGCCACGCACACGCTAGCGAAGGCAAAGCCCCACCGCGACCCACGCTGCCCGTGTGTTGCAGAGGAAAGGTGGCTAAAAAGGGCGTCGCACCCCCCGCGCGCGCGTGGATGTGCGTAGCCCGCAGTGGGGAATGTAGACACACGCAGCTGACCAACGTAGCCACGTGGCCCACACGTTTTACGTGTGCGTGCATTGGTTGCTGTGAAAATGTTGACACACGTATCCAGACCAATGGACCCACGTGGGCGACGTGTGTAGCGTGTCCGTGCGTAGCGTGCGCAGTAGTGGGGCTCCGGCTTAAGGATAATTGCTTGAATAGAAACCCTAGTAGAAAAAGAACCCATCTACCCATCTAATCTGCCTAATAAGATAAGCCGAGAAGAGATTGGGCATTACGCACCAGACTGGTTACGGTTCCGTTTATAAAAATGTGATATTATTATATATTATTATTAATATTCATTAACAGTAAAAGTAATAAACTTTTTATAGCCTAACCAGAGAAATAAAAAACCTCAACACACTGTATTCTTTGTTAGTTGCCATGAAAAATACGGGGACTGCCCCACGGCACTACTAAACCGCACTACTGACCAAAACTAGTATCATAAATATGAGGTATGTTTAGGTTATGTTAGTTGTTCAGCAGGCCCGAAGGGCCAAACCACCCAGAAAAAGGAGCTCCGCGACAGCGGAGCTCCGTCGACTCCGTCAAATTTTAATTAGAAATAGAAATCATTGGTCAGTAGTGCGGCTTAGTAGTGCCGTGGGGAAGGAGGGGAAAATACAGGTCATATGTTTCCACAACGTGGTGTTTTTTATATTTCTGGTAGGTACACCTTTAAAATAAATGTGTTTAATAAATACTACCCGATCGCAAACCAATCCAACAACAGCCATCCACCATTAGACTATGCTAAATACATTATAAAATTTGGAATTAATCGAATGCCACCGCATTATCAACTGAGTCAAAGACTTAGCAGAAATACTACACTAGAATAAATTAAAATTAATATTAGGGTCCCTAAATTGTATCTTACTTAGACAGGCTTGTACTAAGGATAAACAACAATAGACACTTATATTCAATTAAAAAGGCTCCGAATAGAAAATAATGGAAATTACTTCACCGACAAGAGACCGATGTCCAGCAAGATCACCTGGGGCACGTTTTATAAAGCTACAAGTAACAATTTTACAGGTCTAAACTGGCAACATTGCTCAAATGGCTGGTCGTCATTGGTCGAGGTTGTGTCAAATGGAAACTTGTAACATGTAAATTGTAATTTGTAGCTTTATAAAACAGGCACATGGTAGGATCCCCTACCTATTAATTTTGTACGTGGGTGATCCTACTATGTGATCTTACTGGACATCCCCGACAAGAGCATAGCTCTTAAGTACATTATCATGGTAGGTACTCAAAGTTATACTCTTTGTGCGGGAGTGTGAAAGACAAAATTTAAATAAAAATTACTCTTATTACCGACCCGTATTAGGAAGCTCCGTTATGATAGGAATGGACGACTGTCAAAGTATCGTCATTTTGAGAGCATCGACTATTACCAGAACTTGGTAACGACAGTACAGACATTTATATCTTGGCAAAAAAGAGTTGGACGTTGTGACAAGTGGAAGTACAATTTTCTCGAATGGTAACCACCACATTAAGTAGGTAGTAATTTATGGCTAAAAGTTGGATCACGTAGTCAATTTTCCGTTTTTTTTTTCCAAACTCATTTTGCAAAGGTATAAGTGCGCTCACGCTCAAAAGAGTAACAAAGCTATGACTGTTACTGATTAGGTACTTCAATACTTTTTATATTTGATTGTGAGTATCTTTAAGAACTCGAGCCTTAGATTTTTATTATTATTATTTTTATAATTTAAAGAATAGAAAAACCTTCTAAAATTTTAAGCAGTCACAGATTTTTCATAGCCACCTATCATTATCTTTATTTTTATTTGTAAAATCATCTATCGAATCAAACAGAAAATGATGTTAGCAAATAGCTCTGCAAATAAAGGCGTGTTCGACTTAACATTGTGTATAGTTAAACCACAATATTACTAGTACTCGGCTGCCTGTATAACTTTCACACTCTCACTGACATAACAAATATACTGATGGATGCCAGAGAGAGTGAGACACCGACAGCCAGCAGCGTACCTACAGTAGCGGCATCGAGTGATGGCACTTTTGATAGCTGACAAATAGTGTTGCGAAACACTCCATTTTATTATCGTAAAAATTTCAGTAAAGTGAGAGCAGTATATTTTTAAAAAGTTTATTAAAGAAATAACGCATAAAAATAAAAAGCCATAAATTGTAGATCAAACTCTTGAAATAAACTGTGTGGCTAGAAGAAGACGACATTGTCAGAAATTTGAAATATTGTATCGAAATATACAAAATATGAAATTATTGATAAATAAATAATCATTAAACCACGTTAAATCAGAGCTAGGACGCGAGTTTGCCAGCGGCGGTGACGTGAAAGTGCAGTGACTTCATTTGTTGTACCAGTCAGCACTCCTTTATTATCATTCATCACGCGAATTGTTTTTTTGAGATGTTTTTTGTTAGTTATGATTAAAACGATGAACGCTAGAGTGCGAGCAAATAAAGACAACCTCAAGATGAAGCTAGTTACGAAATGCGTTTCGGTAAATTACAGCGCCAGCAGTACATCACTATTCCGGTACCTGCAACAACGAAGTTTGACATCTGTTCCTTTATAGTTGCTGTCAATATTTAGGGAACTTCATGAGCGAGCAAACTTCAAAAGGGCCATCACTCGATGCCGCTACTGTACTATTAATACTGTGGTTTTATTGTATATACAGTGAGGAAAAACGAACGCCACATGGACGCCAACTACCTTAAATATTGGAAATAGCAAGTTTTACGCAAAGGAGACTTACTTTTATTTTGAAAAAAAAACAAAAAATACTGCATTGGATTTTTGCAAAAAACCCTATTCCTTGACCGGAAATCGGACTGGTCGAACATGATATAACAATAAAGTAGTGTTTTATATACAGATCGAAAGGGTCATTGATAGTGATCGTTTATGTCTATAACACATACATCTTTAAATAAACACCGTAACAAACCCTTCTTTATTATTTTGTCATATTCGAACAATTCGATTCCTAGTTAAGGCAGACGAATTTTCAAAAATCCATAAATGCAGGATGTTTTTTTTTTTCAAAAATGAAAGTAAATCTCCTTTGCGTAGAACCTGCTATTTCCATGTCCATGTGGCGTTAGTTTTTTCAGCCCTGTTTATTTTTTTAACATCACTATACATCACGTACCTAACGTTGAACATGACATCATGAATCTACAAATTAGCATCGGTATCTGACAGTTTACTTCGTTTAATTAATAATACGAATTTAGGACCAATATTGTGTAGGGGTCCTTGATATTTAATGCTACACATAAATTAAATAATATAGCTAAAGGAAGGTTAGAAGTAAATCCTGACATCTGTCACTGCAGTACAATTCATACCCTATTCTAGGGTTTGAGGTTATAATTTGCACTGGAATGACGGATGGACTTATTATCTTCCTCTAACTGTACCCGGCGGTGATAGGGATATTTGGTATTCGTTGAAATTTCTTGCAATTAAAACTACTAAAATAAAGCCTCTGTTACTCATTTGATAATTTTAACAATGGGCCAGTGTTCTCCGCCTTACCTACGGTGTTCGTTTTCACTGTGTCTACTAAGTCAAGGATTATGGTATATACATAAAGGAAGAATATTGACCAATAATATCTTAAGGTTAGATATTTTCTTCCGTACGTTGATTTGGCGTCCTGTAACAAAATATACTGATTGTTGAACAAGTCATATGGCACGAACTCTCTTAATATACAATAATAGGTTGGACTTTTCGGGGCAACTGTAGTGTGCGTGCAACTCACACGTACTTGCCAATCTCACTCAACTCACCAACATTTTAATTAAGGCTGTCATGTAATCTTACGCACAATAAACGCATCTCTCTTATGGCCTGTTGTTTGATCGGTAGTTAGTAGTAGTTAAACTAACTAATTGTTAAAATTCGAAAAAGGAATGGAAAATTTGACACATTTCCTTGAGATTTTAACCATGAGTAACGTTTTTTGACGATTAGTTAGTTTAACTACCGATCAAACAACAGGCCATTAGAGTACAGTTGTTTCCTTTAACGCCCCAAACCAGTGCTGCCTTCGCGCAAACTGATTTGCAATTTAGCGACTAAATAAACGTGTCAGTTTTTTCTGCCATGGACCACAGTTGCAAGTTAAAAGTGTTTTGTGAAGTTGTAAGCCACAACTACATAATACTAAGAATGTGTTTAAAGGACTACGAGTAGCCAATTTAACTTTTGGACTGCTAAGTTAAACCTATAAGGTGGAAAGAATATCCTGTACCTCGCGTGTACATAAGTTTTGAGACGAACTTTTACCTTAAAAATAAAACATAATAATAGTGGCAGCTGTCTAATTCTTTTTTCAATATTGAATTTGGAATGTTTGTGTTCTATTTGTATGTTTTTATTATTTATTTCAATTAATTTTCTTGTGATCGTGGGAGCAAAAGAATTACGTGCGACTGTCATTTCGCAGGAAAAAAACCAATGCATATTTTTCGTGTCCTAAAATATTTTGGGATTAGCCACAACTTTATATATTACACCATAAAACGTTACTAGGAGACTGATACTCTAAAAAATAGCCAAAGGAGTGGTCGCCCGTGGTCTGTAAAGACGATTACGAACAACAAAATGATCAGAGAGCGACTTCGCCGAAATTCATGTCGCACCCAGAAAAAAGTGCTCTGCAGACTAACATTTCGCGTGTTGCGGTAAACGAAATACTGAAATACAATCTCAAGGTAAAGGCCTAAAATCCTAGGAAAGTTCACTTCCTTAATGATTGCCATCGTAAGTTACGACGCGAACGTTGTCCGATGCTACTTCAGAAACATCTTCACATTCGAAGAAAAGTTCAACCGCCAAAACAACAAAGTTTATGCCAAAAGCAGCAAAGATGTTCCAGCGAAATGTATCGCATTCCCATTTTCCAGCGAGTGTGATGGTATGGTGGGGTGTTTCGTATGATGGTGTCATTCCGCTCCATTTTTGCAAACAAGGCGTCAAAGAGCTCAATTAAAGAAAAGAGGCTGTCATTTTGAGTAATAAGTGTTTGTAGTTATTGGTTAATGTATAGTTATTATTATCTGAAAATTTTAATATAATGATTAACCCGAAAAAAAAATTTTCTTTGAACATTTTATTTCGTCTCAAAACTTATGAACACACGAAGTAGATGTGTTGAAGTGGTGTCTAAGAGGAGCCGGACCACGGGCGGTCGTCATTCGCTTGCTGCTAGGAGATGAGTGCGTTGTAAAACTAAAATAGCTGATGCAGCCCAAGCAGCCGCCAAGCTCTAATGAGAATGGGCTGGGCATGTCTGTCGCATGCCGGAGGAATTGTGGACTATCGTGTACCAATTGGGTCCCAGTCGATGGCGGCAGACCAAGGGAACGTTGGCGAGATGAGCTTGATGCCTTCAATCAAGACTGGTGGGAGAGTGCCCAAGATAGGGCTACGTGGAAGGTAGGGAGGGACGCCTTTGCCCAGCAGTTACGGGACGTTTAGGCTGTTAAATTAAATAAATAATAAAAATAAGAAATGTGAAAAGAGTATACGTACGTTTGGCTACGTAATACCGTTACTATTTCATAATATTTTTCGATTTTTTTTTATTTTTTTAGATAAGGTCGCTTGCTGACGAGATATATCGCACTGCTAGATCAAAACAGTATCAACTCAAAATCTTTGCTAGTTTAGTTTCAAGTTCATAGAAGTTGTTATTAAAGTTGATTTTAAAATACACTTGTATTTTGAGTTGCTACTGTTTTGATCTAGCAGTGCAATATGTATAAGTATACATATACTCACCGGCATACATATAACTATAGTTCCCGTCACGTAAAAAGGCTATATTTTCGTTGCATTTTTTCCCCTTTTTCTCGTGGTCCACGAGGGAGACCTATTCCTCGTAGTCCTACTAGTAGGGCAAATTATTAAATGATCGTTTTCGTTTAATAAAAATGTAAATACGTAAACTCAAAAATCTAATTACACACGTTCACGAGGTACTCGAGTTCTCTTTCATGTTTTTTACACCCATTCTAAATGTGCTCGTTCCGTCTTTTGAGCTAAAAATGTTTACGAAACAAACGAGAAAAACATAACTCATATAATTAATGTATTTATCGGCCAAACCATGGTACTGACCATGGTTTTCTCGATTAATATCACAAAATGAAAATGTCCTTACCACCTTGTCATTATAAATCTCATTGGCTGAATCGTGCGTGTCGTGTTCAGTTCAAGTAAAATACGTTTTCTGCTTTTTTGGGTGTAAGTTTTTTTATTTAACCGATAAAGATTATTATTGAACGGACCATGACCATTTCTGCCCTCGCTTAATTTAGCATGTCCATCAAATCCATTAATTAAGTATTCTTAATTATTTCGAATTCGATTTTAGATGTACTAATTTATATCAATTTCCGGTGCAGAATGAATGTGACGGATGATGACAGGCCATTGAGGTAGTCGTAGAAAAGAGTTGTCACGACGATAGAATGTTCAGAACAATGGGCTACTTCAAAATCATAGTTCGAACGTTACGCTTGTTCCGTCGTTTCGCTCGACTTCGGTACGATTGGCGAGTGACAGGAACGGAGTATCCATTAGCACTACTGTGGTATTTGGGAGTAAGATCCCGGAGGTGCATCACCATCTTTGCCAATCTCGTTCTAGACTACGCTTGTAAGACTGAGTGGTGAAGCATGGTACGCCGTGAGAGTAAGGGTTTTGCATCTGGCCTTGGCACCATGTGCCCCAGGAACGTCGTCAGGGAGGATTCCTTATCAAGTTCCTATATTCTGATAATTAAACGAGAATTTGTGAACCATCTTGAAAAGGCTTTTGGATTTTCTTGCCCGACTACCCTTGCCTACAACCGAGTTCGACCATCATTACGCTCCCTTTACCCAAAGGTGGGGTGGGTCAGAACTGTTTGTATAATCAAACGCATGACTATAATATTAGGAAATACTTCGTTACGTGCATTTTAAACTCATGTTTACGAGTAGTATAGGTAGATAGATTTTTTTTATTTTTTTTGTTTTTATTTGTTACACCAAAGCGGTAAAGCAATGAAAAAAAAAAATCAAGGACCCACGAACTATGTAGCTGATTATACGATGCCTTTGGACATGATTGTTTTTGCTCAGGGCACGCCCTCCATACTAAAGTGGTAATTGTGCTTTGCGCAATTAACTAGGAAAATTTCGAGTGAGTTCAATTATTATTGCTCAATGCTTTTTCATTGCACCGTGTAGGGTCAATATTGTGCAATATAAGTCTTGGGTTATCTCGCCAATATTATTGTGTGAGAATATTGATTGTTTGAGGGCAAGGGGTAATTCAATGAAATTGCGAAATAAAAATATTGTGCAAACTTATTGTAGGTCTAGGGCCGGCCTTAGAGTCTGCCTTAGAGAAAAATAGGCGACGTGAATGGACTATACAAAAGACAAATTCTTTCAAAGTTTCTGTAAATTGCTTATTCTGTTGCAAAAATCCATGATTATTTTAGGTATTTCAAACATGGTAAGAAATAACTGCAACATTCATTTATATTAAGATTTGATTCAATTTTGCATTGTTCTATTTATCGATAACGATGGAAAAAATAAAATTGCGCCGTTTCCTACGAACGTCACATTTTGCCCCGAAAAGTCCAATTTTAATGGGAACAATAGATCGCACGGCGATAGTTTAACATACTGTAGTTGTACATACCCTATAATCTTGATGGTACACGCTTTCCATGCAACACTTTGTCATTACAAGGAATCCCAACATCCTCTCCTGCACACCAAGTGCGTACTCGATGCTGCGAATGAGGTCATTGGTCTTTAGAACTAGAAGGGCCTGCCGGTCCACGGTTTGCAAGCACTGGGTCACATAGTGAGCGAAATTTGGTATTTCTGTTTGAAATTCGGTTTTCTGCAATAAAAAAATATTTATTAGGAAAAAAACTAAAAGAATATTAGGTACCTAACGTTTGTGGAATGACTAGAAATGTAAAAAATGTAGGCACACTATACGAAGTGTAATAAACTAATAAACAATGAATAATTGATTGAACAAATAACAATTAAATAGATAAAATCTCTCTCTAATAGCGAACCTTACAGCTCTAAACTATGCGTACACGACACTGACTAAATGTAAAGAAAACACCTTGCGTTGCCGGCTGAGAATGCTTTCGAAACATAATAAATATTGAATTTACCAAACATAAATAAATATTGAAAAGATAGAGGTAAGCAAGTGCTGACTTTTTATTTGCTTATACATTAGCATCGACATGTCTAAGAGGTTTCACTCACTTTAAATGTTAAGTAGGTAAGTAGGTACAGATCTAGTGAATAAACCTTTCACATCGTGAAAACTCGGAACTCACGTCTACTTCCGAATGATGCCGACGTGTCTATGAATTATTGAATTATTAAGTGACATGTTTGTATTATATAAATAGAGTACTTTAGTTATCAGTGTCAAATGTCAAACCATGAGTTTGAAGTATATCACACCGAGATGTTAAAACCACCACGATCAAATATATAGAAATTAGGTGTAGGTAAATAAGAAGAAATATATACATACATACATACATTAAATCACGCCTGTTTCCCAGAGGGGTAGGCAGAGACCACTTCTTTCCCCCTGCTACGATCCTGACAAATCTCTTTCGCTTCTTCCACATTCATACATCGAGTCATGCATGCATGTCGGTTTCGGGTACTTAAGATCCGGCCCTTTTCCAGTATTTCTCCGATTTGATTCGAAAAAGTACGCCTAGGGCGGCCCCTTCCGACCCTCCCACTCACTTTTGCTCTGTGTATCTCTTTCGTCAATCTTCTAACATCCATCCTTTCCAAATGACCGAACCATTGAAGCATGCCCTTTTCAATCTTAGTCACTACATCTTCTTTTAGTCCACATTTATCTCTGACCTTTTCATTCCTTACTCTATCAATCAGTTTCACACCACACATACTACGCAAAGAGCGCAT
Organism: Acleris literana; assembly: GCA_946894065.1. Classification (NCBI taxonomy): domain Eukaryota; kingdom Metazoa; phylum Arthropoda; class Insecta; order Lepidoptera; family Tortricidae; genus Acleris; species Acleris literana. The sequence continues at coordinate 13,206,230 of OX335680.1, forward strand.
TTCAACTGCGTTTATACGACTTTCATGCTTGTCCTGCCACACCCAACATTCACTACCATACATCAGAGTAGGGATAAACACTCCATTGTGAACAGCCAGTCGCGCTTTTTGTGAAACGTCCCTTCTGCTCACAAAGGAGTACAGGGCCCCATTAATTTGGTTTCCCGCATTCACCCTCCTCTCGACATCCTTCTCACACTTACCATCTCTTGTAAACATACTTCCCAGGTACACAAATTCATTCACTTGCTCTACTAATTCACCATTTATATTTATCACGCACTCAGTCATCTCCTCGTCCTTCTCTATCACCATGACCTTGGTCTTGGCAACATTTACTTTCATCTCTTTTTGCTTAAATCCTTCATTCATCACTGTCACCATCTCCTGCAACTCAAGTACCGATACCGAAGAAATATATAAATGTTGAAAACAATTTCACAGGCTTGTCGATCTAAATGTTTCCCAGGTCTTAATGCTTTCGGCATGACTATTAAAAAGAACTGAAAACAAACTTAATCTTAATTAATAAAAACATACCGTGGTATTAACCACTCTATATCGATTATCACTCTCGCGATGCGATGTTCCCCCACGTTGTCTTGATGGGTACTGAGTCAGACTGAAGTAGCATGCCAAATACGAACATTTCCGAGAAAATACGATAAGAAAGGATATTTCACTACATCTGTAGGTACATTTTGATAAAAGAGAAATTAATCTTTGTTAGTTTAAAAAAACTTTTGTTTTCTATTACGTAAATAAACTATATGATTATCCGCGCGTAATGATTATGAGAACATAAGAAACTCATATTTTCATTTTTGTGTTTTTGCCTCGTGTGGTTGCCGAGTTAGAATAGTGCCACTCCATGTCTTCCCGTGGATGTCGTAAGAGACGACTAAGGGAATAAAGGCTTGTAGTACTGTTAGGCGATGGGCTTGCAACCTGTCACTAATACGCTGGTAAACATCTTAGCCTAATTGTGCAAATTGTGGTTATAGAATTATCAACAAGTTTTTAGAGATGTTTGTAATTCTGTAGCTCTGCCTACCCCTCTGGGAACGAAGGCGTGAGATTATGTATGTATGTATGTGTTAATTAATAACACAAACCTCCGCAGACGATGGCTTTGTTCTGTCAATGCCTTTCATGATGGTGTCCCAAGGTCTTCCAGACACCATGCAGGCGAAGAGACCGTACAGTTCCTTGCGGATCCCAAGGGCTTCCGAGTGTATCCTCATCTCCTCGCGGTTGCGCGATATGATGGAAAGCCAGAGCTTGGAGTAGTGATATCTGAACTTATCTGTCAGATTCTGAAAATAATACACATTAAACTATTCCGAAGTTTTATAATTTAAATACATAAAACATATTAGGTACATTACAAAAGCAAGCAACGGTGAATTGTTATCAATAAACGATAATAAATGGGGTATTGAAAATTAACCACAATATACATATAATTAAATATTTTTTGGTTCACACACAATGGACAAAAAAACCTACTTTTGTTAAAAGGTCTTAAAAAAAGGTTGTGTTTTTAACTTTTTTATTCAAAAATGATGCTTGTCTGTAGCTGGGGCCGTTTTGGTTACGGTACGGTATGGTACCGGTATTGGATATCGATACTGCTTCGTTATAAAGTTAGAACTATACCGGTTGAAATACAAAGGTACGCTACCGGTATAAAATAACGGTATTGCTATTTTTCATAGGTGTACTTAAACCTTTATTAAAACGGTAGTCAACCGGTATTATTTCGGTACCGATATTTAATAACCAATCCGTCGAACGAAATCTAACAAAAATAGGTAGGTTTTAGGCATACACTCAATATAATAAGCGCTGATTGGTTGGCGCTGTTGGCAGCGCCGTCATAAAGCCCAAACGATACCTTTATAAAAAGGGTTCAAGTATCATAAAAAATAACGGTACCGTTATATTCCAGTGCCGATAAAATCTTTTGCGCTACCTAAACCAACCGAAACGAAACGGTATGACGTCATACCGTTTAAAAACGGTACCTTTATTTTCTGGCTATGCGATCCCTGGTCTGTAGTAGTAGTTGAAGTAAGTTTACATAGTAATAATTATGTGAATCATGTATGAAATTATGAAATACATCAATCATTTTTTGAAGGTGGTAGTTTTGGAGGAGGGACATGGGACATACTCATTTTTTATCTTTTTTTATCTTCAACTGCGACAAACTATACATTCGCACTGCTAGATCAAAACGTTAGTAACTCAAAATACAACTGTATTTCAAAATCAACTTTAATACAACTTCTATTAACTTGAAACCAAACTAGCAGGGATTTTGAGTTGATAATGTTTTGATCTAGGAGTGCGCATCTCTTAAAATAATACACTATTTGACTGCTCCTGTTAAAAACATGGTTTTGGAGCATATAGATGATTTTTAAGTTCGTATGAACATTAATGTCATTTTATTTTTCAGCGGCCACAGATTATTTTTTTATAATGGTTTAGAGGACCTCCACATACACATAGATGTATAAAATGTATGCATTAAATAATTTTGGAGCGGAGATATTAAAGATTTAAGTATTCAGTACGTAATTTAGTAAGTACGCCCGGAGTCCCGTTTCATGAAGTTACAAGTTACAAATTACAAGCAGAAGTCGTTTTCTAACAGCTTTTGCTAGAAAGAGAGTTCTGCTTGTAATTTGTAACTTGTAGCTTCATGAAACGGGCCCCAGGGATGAATATTTAAATATCTCGGCTCTGGTGTACTTAAGAGTATTACATTACATAACAAAATACATATGTTTATTTTAAATAATTCTATCATAATTTACCACTTTTACGAATGGCCGCTCACCTTGAAAACGTATGACAACATTTTTACAAATGACAACATTGTTACCCAAACCCTATAAGCGTCGTTTTCAAAAAAAATAAACATACTTCAGGGCTTGACAAGACTTAATTGATTCCTTTGTGTAATGAAAGTTACCCATATTATAGTTTGTATGACTAACTTTCGTTAAACAAAGGATGCGATCGTGATTTTGTTTTCAATAAGCCTTTAATTATGTACAATATTTTTGAAAACGACCCTCAATGGATGGATGGTTTGTCAGTGATGCACTTGTCCAACCTGACCACAGCCACTTGGCAGTGCGTCTGGACGAGTATGAAGAGAAAGCCATGTGATACTGCACTGTACATGTTTATTGAAGCCCATTCAAGTCTCATTTCCCATGTATGTAACTTGTCAAGGTTTTACTGCTATAGTTTTCAAAGTTCCATTCCATACATGCAAATAGTTTAATACAAAAATTCAGTAGAGAGGAACCTAATAAAATATTTTTTAAACAAGAGAGAAATAATGTGAATTCCTTCTGGCATGCATTAATGAAACTCAAATTCAAATAACTTGGCTCCTATTTCAATCTCAATTCTTTGATTGGCGAAGCTGATAATAATGTAGTTTGTTTATACCAAATGTGTCCGTCTTTATTAAATTAATATTTTCATAGGATATATTATTACATCAATTAATAACTTACCGCATACAGTCCATGGTCCAGCAAAAAGACAGATACCTCCTTGTCCCCGGGGTCTTGCCTCACCAAAATATTGCCTGGGTGAGGGTCACTGTGCACAAACCCACTGATGAAGATCATATGGGAATACAGGTCACCCAGCTTTCTGCACAAGTCTGCTCTGTCGATTTTATGATTCTAGAAAAGTTCAAGCTTTAAATTTTAAAGTCAACTATTTTAATATTTTATTAGAATTTTGTTTGATATGTCATGTAATAGATTTAGTCAAATAAAAAATCAATGTGACTGTTACCATTATCTCTCAAAATAATACAATGTAGCACACAAAGATTTAAGGAGGTTTTATCATGTACTTACATCTATATATTTGACATCATTAACTTGTCCTCCCTGAACATACTCCATGACCAAAACCCTTTGTGAACTGTAGTTCCAGAATATTTTAGGCACTTTCAGCCATGTGTAGTTTTTGAACAACTCTGCTACTTTCTCTGAATTTTTTCCTTCTTGTAAGAAATCTAATTCTTTGGCAATATTTGTTTTAGTTTCTTCTATAAGCCATTCCATTTGGAAGTCAGGAAATATTTTAGCCATTGCTTTCAAAACTAATTCCATCCACCTCAAGTCTATTTCTATGTTTTGGCGTACAAAATGGTGCTGCACTTTTACAGCCACTAGTGTTCCATCTTTTAATTTGGCTTTGTGAACCTGTGCTAATGAAGCTGTTCCCAATGGTTCTGGTTCAAATTCAGTAAATAAATTATCAGGCTGAAAAAATGCAATGTTTATATCAACAAACATCTTAATTCAATCCTTAAAATTTACGCAAATCTCAATTACTTTCAACTTTTAAATATTTTTAAACACTTGAACTAGAACAAATTGATCCTTTTGACATCCTCTATAACTGAGAGACTAGCAAATGATCATAACAAGTTGTAAGTATATTAGAAATTTAGAAAGGTGTCATGTGTGAAGCGCATGATACGTACATCTTCTTTAAGGTCCTCTTTGATTACTTTATACAATTCTTCCACACTGTTTTGGGGTGCATCTTTGTGCAGAACTCGCATAGTTGTCACATACTCGTTCGGCAGCAAGTAGTCCAGCGCTCCGACGTGTTGTCCTACTTTAATGTACGCTCCTTTGTTGGCTTTGCATAGTTCAAGCAATTTCTCTGCGCCTATTTTATGGGCTTCGCTCTTAACTTGCAGGTACTCACTGGAATTCGCGTCCCAGTCTTTACTATATAACATAGTTTGGTAAGTTCTCCCAATATCTATGGCTGTGACTACTGTTCTCGTAAATCTAACCACTGTTGAGGACTCATAGTCGTATTTCACGGCAAACGCTGTACCGCCTATAGCGACTCCACCGACTAAACCGAATTTTACTACTCGTGTAAAGTATTGACGAAGCATTTTGGATAAACACTAGTAACACTTATTTAGATTTACATAACTACGTCGAGTTTTCTTTTTCGTCTATGCTGAAATAACTTTAAAACACACGCAATATCAATGAAATACACTACAAGAATGAGAATGAATGAACTGTAAAACGTCAACTTCAAGTCAACGTCAGTGGTCACGTTCCTATTTAAATGAATCAACAAATAGGTACTTGATATAATATGGATAAGAGAGACCTTAATTTTACCAAGCGGTTCATTTGGATTTACGCAAACAAACTGACTTATGAAACCAATTTATTTATAAAAACCGATATTTCCCTGCTCATGGATAAAATAAGGTTTGTTTTTTAAATATATAAGATTTTTACATTCCGTTTTGCAATACCTAATCTGCCTGCTCAGCTGTTAAGTTTTGAGATAAATTATCTTATCTGTACATAACCTAACAGAAAATGGTTGATTCGTCGTTCGTCGGAGTTTTCTTGATTAAAAATGATACATTGTGATATATTATGATAATCAAGTAGAATTGTTTGCGAATTTTGCAAATAAAACATTTTCTGTCACCTAAGTACATCATAATCGGCACTTTCATTGTAAAATGAATTTTCAATGTTAAGTTAATAACAAATAAAATAGATAACTGTTAAGTATAATATTGCATAAACTAAAAAAAGTGCTCTTATAATAGTAGTTTCAGAAGAATTCGTTAAAATGGGTGACAATTTTCAAAATAAGACTATGGCTTCTGTGATGATGGACTACGATTTTAAAATAAAGACTCAAAATGAGCGGTCGAAAGTTGAAGATCTTTTTGACTTTGAAGGTTGTAAAGTCGGTCGAGGGACATACGGACATGTGTACAAGGCTCGGAGAAAAGACAGCTCGGATACCAAGGACTATGCATTGAAACAAATAGAAGGGACTGGGCTTTCTATGTCCGCCTGTAGGGAGATCGCCGTACGTATCAAAATCTTTTTTATTTACTGGTAGAACAATACAATCAGGCATCAAAAAGTATATGAATGTGTGTAGTTAAGCTTCAGGTAGCCAGTAATTTTTTAGCACAACTATAATTAACAATTTAGTACAATTTAGTCATGAAAGATGTGTGAAAGGAATGGGGCATTTAAAAGTTAATGCTGTGTGTTTTTGTCTAATTAATGTTGTGAGTTTGAGTTTAAATTTTGTCTTATAAGCTATAGAAAATATCAGTGATACGACTAGTATTTTTACAAAGCATGCTGTGACATATCCATCCTTTTATCTCTCAAAAAGGGATAGGTACTCACATGGATAGTATTGTTGGTACAAATTGACAAATCTTTACTTATAACTGATTATCATTTTTCAGCTGCTTAGAGAACTCAAGCACTCAAATGTGATAAACCTCATAAGGGTATTTCTTTCCCATACTGATCGCAAAGTGTGGCTGTTATTTGACTATGCTGAACATGATCTCTGGCACATTATCAAGTTCCACCGAGCTGCAAAGGCCAACAAGAAGTCTGTCATGGTTCCTAAGGGAATGGTTAAGAGCCTTCTCTATCAGATATTGGATGGGATACATTACTTACATTCCAATTGGGTGTTACACAGGGATTTGGTAAGACTATTTACTATACAACTATTTAAGTGATTGTTGTGTAAAAAAACAAATCCTTAGTAAAATCAGAGCATAGATTCTGTTAGTAATACCAGAATACCTATTAGTCAAAATTTTCGTTTTGTACTTACTGGTAACTGGTATTGATATGTATTTTTATTAGGCCTTTAATATCTTTCAATATTTATTAGTATAGTCTGCTTTTGGTTTAAAATATTGTGGGCCAGCTTACTTCAGTTTGACTGGCCTAGGATGTTTCAATATCTCACGCATATATACAAGTGCAACCCCTCCTTTAATATTATCTGAAATCTTTTAACCCTACAATTTTTATCCAACCTAGTTAACCACCCCAGTTAAATTAACTTTTATTTAAAAAATGGAAATCAAATTTTATTCATCCAGATAGATACACACTGTGAACTAATTATTTACACCCTTCTGTTTGCATAACCATTTGAACTGACTGTATTATTAGTATTATTATGTTAAGGACTGCAGCCTTCAGCTTCCTAAACCACTAAAAAGGGTATATTAACAAACAATGTGATTCATAACGCATTTTATGTTTTTAGTTATTTACTCAAAAAAACAATGAAATACCGGAGAACTGGTATTTTAAATTTTGTTAGTGAAAAAATGCTGGTCTGATTAGAAAAGCTCCGATAGTCCATACTCTAAATAAAATATTGACTTAGTGATTAATATAAGATATATTTGAGTCTTGTCTTCTACAACATGTCCTAAAATAGTTTCACATTGGCCTTTAAGTCTTTAGCTTTTTTGACCCACAGTAGTGTTCAAGTTTCCTATGTCCCTGCATTTCAGAAGGAGACCGATAATAAAATAGGCATCTTATGGTCTCCTTCTGAAATTTCATATTTTCCATGACATAATTATTTGACTGACATCCGTTGAAATGCACCATGCCCCATCTTTATTGACAGAAACCAGCTAACATCCTTGTGATGGGTGAAGGCCCTGAGCGTGGCCGAGTGAAGATTGCTGACATGGGTTTTGCGAGGCTATTCAATGCTCCATTAAAGCCCTTGGCTGACTTGGATCCAGTTGTGGTCACATTCTGGTACAGAGCACCTGAACTACTGCTTGGAGCGAGGCATTACACCAAAGCAATTGGTAAAGAAAGTTCTTTTCATAACAATGCACAAAGGCGTGCTAAGGGACTCCCCAATATCTATTGACATGGAATCGACTCAAGCTCCATTTCATATTTCATAATGACTCAAAGGCAAATTTTGGTCATAAGAAATTTTGTTTGTATCTTAAAATAATTTCAGTACCTACTATATCTATTCTTCATATGTATTTAATTTTCCAGACATCTGGGCTATAGGATGCATCTTCGCTGAGCTGCTTACCTCTGAACCGATATTCCACTGTCGGCAAGAAGACATTAAAACAAGCAATCCGTACCACCACGACCAGCTGGATAGGATATTCAATGTCATGGGATTCCCACAGGAGAAAGACTGGGAGGATATAAGGAAAATGCCAGAACACGCCACTTTAGTCAAAGATTTCAAAAGATCAAAGTAAGTACAGTCAAGGAATTTAATTTGTGACCCACCTTTGGTCCAAAGTCAGTCTGACATTCTACAGCAATAAGGTAGAGTTACCTATCAATTAAAAATGACTTGGCATCTCTATTGACAATGACATCTTCAAGCAGATTTTCTTTGAAATGGGTAGCAAATTAACTTCCGTGACCATATGTGTGGCTTAATTTAATCATAATAAAATCCATATTCATTCAATTTTGTCAGTAAACTTATTTCTATTCTACTCTGTAAGCTTGAATAGAGATTTCTGTTTTTATCTGACTATCGCTTCATTCATTTTATGTTGCTAACTTTCTATGTAGTTAACTTAAAGAAGTAGTTGAAATGTGATCTAGCCAATGCATAAATTGTGGATTCAGCTGTATAAGTCGTCTTCGGTTTTAAGAAAATACCTACTTAAGTTTATTACAAAACCCAATGATATTAATACCACTGGACGGTTGGCGTCGTTCAAACTTTTTGAAAGTCATATTATGCCGATATGGAGACAGTGAAGCGTAGTTTAACTTATTAGGTAAGTAGTTATTACGATGAAGTGATTTGCCGAATGTGGCACCCAACAAAAATGTCCATGGATAAAAACTTCCTTTCATTATTTTAACACTTTAAAATGTATGGAACACTGTTTTGTTTCCTTTTCAGTTACCAGAATTGTTCACTGGGAAAATATATGGATCGGCATAAGATAAAACCAGACAGCAAAGCATTTAGTTTATTACAGCGACTTCTTCTTATGGACCCTAATAGAAGAATAACCTCCGAACAGGCTATGCAAGACCCTTATTTCTCTGAAGACCCTTTACCGACTCAGGTGCTTGCCTTTGTATTTATATCCATGCTATAGAGTGCTAAATCATGGTACAGTAGTGAATCCGTTAGTTTACATACATAATATACCTTCACGCCTTATTCCCAGAGTGGGGTAGGCAGAGCTACAGAATTACCATCCCTTATTATTATTTTTATAATGCTGAACTAAAGCACCTTTTGCACAATTAGGCTAAGATGTTTACCAGTGTATTAGTGATAGGTTGCAAGCCCATCGCCTAACAGTACTACAAGCCTTTATTCCCTTAGTCGCCTCTTACGACATCCACGGGAAAACAAGGAGTGGCCTATTTTAACCCGGCACACCGTTAGTTTCTTTTATATTCAAATTAGATTTGATTGTTGTTTGAAAAGATGAGTATGTCAAGAACGTCACACATATAGTTGGTCCTACTTGTACCGATTTCGACATTGCAAAACGCATTCACTGCCGGCAACGCATATAAGTTCTCCTGAGTTTTACCCAGTGCCTTAATCGCATGGCGAAAGTTCCATAAACATTGCCGGCAGTGAATGCGTTAATATAATCGACAGTGCGAGAATTTTCCACGACAAATACAGTACTATAATCTTTAACCTTTCGAGTGCGAAAGCCGGCATATCACGTCATCGGAAATTCTTGACACTGACGTCAAACGTCGGAAATTGCCGTCAAACATCATACGCCACAACACTATGGCATCTGAGACACGTCGTGTTCGTTTCATAGTCGTTCAAAAGATTAATATTTATAGTGTACTGAGCACGTACAATGCAACAAAAGTCGGACTCAAAAAAAGATGCAAACAAATTAGTCGTGTTTGACACATCATTTGCTTGAAAAAGTATAATTAATAGTTATTCAATCATGAATTTAATATAAAAACAATGATCAAGTGTATAAAACTAACTGGTTATGGAATAATAATGATAAATTGGTTCTTTCTTTTGGTGTTGTTTACATCTTTGACCCTTCCAATTGCCGCCGACGGAAAGGAAATGTGTTGCTTAGAACTCATACATAATCAAGTAGACCGTACGATGCGGCATCATTATGGAAATATTCTACGGTGATACGCGAATACATTTCCTTGACTGCATATCGAGAGAGCATATTTTTATGTAATACTTAATAAGTGCCAGTTAGGGAGATGTGATAAAAGTTAAAAATGGTTTTAATTAATGTTAAAAAAATGTTATTTCATAAATTTCCAGGATGTATTTGCTGGATGTCCCATTCCCTATCCGAAGAGAGAGTTCTTGACAGATGATGACCAGGATGACAAAAGTGAATCAAAAGCAAGACAAAATCAACAACAGCAGCAACAAAATAATGTATGTTTAATATTTTCTCTATCTTGTATGAAAATTAAAGGAACTTGGCACTTAAGGTTTTGTCTTGGAGTGATCTAAGAAATTGTTTACCCTAAAGTCATATTTTTAAAAAGGTACAGTAAACTGACAGTTCATGTATGGTTTATTTAAATTGGTGTAATAAAAAAAGGTTTATTCGTTAAAGTTTTGGTTACATTTTCTGTTAACTTTTACCAAAAGAAGGACTCGAGAACTGTCAGGTTACGTTATCTAGTAAAAATGTAGTATAATAATAATATGTTATACTTATAATATGTTCTTGAACTTTTTCAGACTCAGCAGAATCAAGTACAAGCCAACAATCATGATCACGGAGCCAGCAACGCTAAAAGAATGAGAATGCCAGGTATATTCTATTTTCTATGGCATAACTCATACCAACTAAGTACGATGAACTTAACCTTTCTATCGCCAAGCAGCGAAGTAAATTGACGTGTCTCAGACGACGCCACGAGTCTTGTGGCGTATGAAGTTTGACGGCAATTGCCGACGTTTGACGTCAGTGCTAAGAATTTCCGATGACTTTTTTTGCGGGCTTTGGCGCTCAATAGGTTAAGTGCCATAATAACCGTTTCACGGTGATTTTAAATCGGAGATCAGGTATAAATTTTTCTTCTTGTAATACGTATTTCTTTTTTTTTGAAAAAAAACTTTTTCGAAATTAGTTGTCGCCCTACTAATTGTTTAGTCTACACTTTGTTAAAGAGATTCTGATTCTTAGGTATGCGCAACATGAAAGTTAAAGAAATTAGGTTCAATGACATTCTTTTATTAAATTGACACTGGCAAAATATTCTATGAGACAGAATCAAGAAAAGAAGAAAATTATTTCAAGTTCAAGTTCAATTCTTTGATAAATGGAAAAAAATATTTTCTGTTATAACGTAAAACGTCAATGTGATTTGGTGGTTTTGTTGAAACGTGGCCATAGCAACCCTATTAAAACGACCAATAACGACTGTGTTCAGTAAGAATATCTGATTGGGCGTTGTATGACCAATAGTAGTTGTTGTTTAAACGTAGCTATAGCAACTATCACCGTTCAGATAAAATCGTGGGTTTTTCGTTTTTCCGATGTCAAAATTACCAATCATAACTTCTCCGTACGCTAACAAAGGTTGCTAGGTTACGGTTTCAAGACCTGCAATTGGTTGACTTTGGTCGAAGTCATTCTGCGCCTCTAGTCTAGGCGGTAAAATCCAAATCGTATTTGACCTGTTATGGTATTGTTTTTAACTCGGCCGCCATTACTGTCAGGTACAGGTAGATTCACTAAAGTTGGCACGAATGGAATGAACAAAAGTAATGTCACCTATCACTGTGTGAGTGTCGTCCTTTGAACCGATGTTCGAATTTCAAACCAAAAACCCGTTATTATTTTGCACACTTGTATACTTTCGTTCACTCATTCAATCCATTCGTGCCAACTCTTGTGAATCCACCTGTAAATAAGAGCTATCAAAACGTTAACAATACGATAACAGCCTAACAGGTCAAAGACGATTTAGTTTTTACCACCTAGAATCTCTGTCCAATGCACTGTTGAGATTGCAAATGTCTATGGGTGTCAGAACCCATTTAACATCAGGTGGTATGTGTACTCGTGTGCCTTGTCTAAAGCCGGAGCCTCAGTGCTGCGCACGCTACGCCAAACACCACCATCTTCTTTTCGTCCATTTATTAAATAAATAAAGCAGCAACACAATTTACGCCCATTTTGTACGCTTGCCGTTCGACAAATATCGAAAATATACAAATATCGTTCGGCGATAGTGTGGCTGCTCGCACGATGATTGTGTCGTTTATAGACGATCAGACCATCTATGATCATCGCGGATAGTGTAGAGGAGCCGCCATAAAAACGGTCGTAATGTATATTCTTTGTTACTTGTAGGGCCGAATCAAGGTAACAACGCAGCCGGTGGCGGTCAGCAAGAGTTCCACCAGCAACAACAGATGATGTTCGGCGGGCAGCAGCAGGGAGGCAACCAGCAACAACAAAACTTCCAGCAAAGATTCTAGAACATTCTAACGCGGACCTCCACCATCGGCCTTTCTCGGACAGTGTTTCAGGTGTTTCAAATGGCCGTCGCACTTCTTTTTTTTATGTTTTGTTATATTGCCTTCCCGAAACCTGTCAAAAATATGTCGTGAGTCATATCAGGAGAGTCCACTGACATATGGCACAGGTAATCAATTAATCAATCAGACTTCAATAGCTGCTTTTCCTAAAATATGACCATAATTAACCCTTTCTATTCTACTACAATGCAATCTTTTTGATTAAAATAAAATATAAGATATGATATATTGTTAATTACCATTTTGACCATTTGTTATGAAAATAAGATGGTCATATCGGAACCCACGATACCAATACAAATGCAACTTATTTCTCCCAGTAGTTTTAATGTTCTATCAACCTAATGGAACGCTGACCCACCATAGAACGGTGTCACAGTCACATTATAAAACGTTTGCTTGACACTTCTTACAACTTGAATCATAACGTTACTGTGATACAGTTCTGTCCTCCTAAGACCCACCATACAACGAAATTTGCCAAAGGAAATTAACCTATTATAATTGCATTAAAGTCAATTTTCTATTTTAATTGTCAGTCATAAAAACAAGGGAAATTCTACTTTATCTCCTTTGCAATAGATCTTTATTGCAATGGCCGTATTATGTACAGTTTTCTGTACGCTGGGTCTTACGAGGCTATGGTGAGTCAGAGTTCCATTGGGCCAGAGTTTCATAGTACGATTGCTCGTGCCCGCATTTTCCGCGCTGGATGTACGAAACGGATTTTGAATTGACAAGATTCTATTTTACTAACTAATCCATTTTACTGTCAAATTACAATTATAACAATTTTAACCTTTTGTACGCAATAGTGGGCTTTGGGCTTTGATGCTACCGCCGACCACAGCCGACACAAGTTGAAGATTAAAAAGAAGCTTTGTTTCGTATGAAATAAGTTCTAATTTGCATAGCATAGCCAACTTGTCTGACGTGTGAGTGATACATTTTGTATTTGACGTAAGGCGTTCAAATGGTAAAGTTACACGTATTAGTAGGTTGAGGCATTCCTCTTATAGTAAAAGGTTTTTTTATTCCATTACAAATTATATACAGGGTGGAATAAACGAACGTCATAGCGCCGAAATAGCTAATTCTACGCCAAGGAGACTTAGTTTTATTTTTGAATTCATTAAATACTGCATTTATGGATTTTTGGAAATTTGTCTGCCTTAACCGGGAATCGAACTGGTCGAATATGACAAAATAATAAATTAGGGTTTTTTACTGTCTTTATTTAATTTCAAAATGTATCTGTTGTAGATATAAATGATCACTACCAATGACGCTTTCGATTGGTATTATAAAACACGACTTTATTGTTTTGTTATATTCGACCTTCGATTCCCGGTTAAGGCAGACAAATTTCCAAAAATCCATAAATAAAATCCATAAATGAAGTACCTATTGAATTATTTCAAAAATAAAAGTAAGTCTCCTTTGCGTAGAATTAGCTATTTCGGTGTTATGGCGTTCGTTTATTCCACCCTGTATACACCGTGCCCGGGACGTACTCGAAGGATTTTAACCATCGATTTTAGACCCCATTTTGGAGTATTTAATGTGGTCCAATAACGCATAATTTCCGAGATTTTTATTATTTAAAAAACAATTCCATAGTTTAATTTGAACTCTGTCACCTTAACTTAAGGATTACTTACTAAGAAAGATTCATATTGTAAGTAGCAATAAGATATGTTATCGGAGTGTTTCCCTGGCACTTTGGGGTTAAACATCTTCTAGCAAAGCAAGAGGATTTTTATCAAAAATCCAATATTTAAGTTAGGTTCCGTCCATGTGGCATTCGTTTTTTTCACCCTGTATAATCTCAAACCCCAGGATTGGTTATAAATTGTACTGCATTGACAGGCGTCAGGGTTGACTTTAAATCTTCCTTTCACTATAGTCCTCAGGGTTGGTAACGGATTCGCGTCCACGTCAACTCAGATCGCACTTAAGATGGTCTGTGTTATAACGTGTCGGCTCCATGCAATAATAATAAAAAACTTTATATTTCAACGCCCGACGATAAATACACATGTTTCACTCACATGCCAAGCATTAAAAGCTATGCGAAATTAAACTTAATCCAGGAACAAGAAAGGTTGTTTTAAAATGTATACTGTACTTACCTTTGGCGTTGTACGCATGAGTACTCATGACATGATGACTAGGCGTTTTTGGCGTTCAAAAACTTCAAACATTCTCTTCGCGGGTATAAAAGTGCCGAAGCTTCTGGATGGCAAATGGAGAATAGTAAAAAATACAAAAAAACATAGTTGTATTTGTTGTACGACTACAAACATTACGAAAGTGAAAGGTCCTGAATAATATATTATTAAGTAGACAAGTATATATATGTACCTATGTATAGCTATAGTTCTATTTTAGGTATTTTTGAGACTTGTAAAATATAACTTCAATGAGTTTTCATAAAGAGTAGAACACATTTTTTTATATATCTTGTAACTTGAATGCTGGTACAATTTGTGTATTTTGTTGTTTTTTAGGAACTGAAAATCACACAAACATGAAATCGTGTAAATCTCAAATACAGACTGAATACATGACTTGTTAATAATCATACGTTGACGTGAATAAATTATTTTAATACAAAATGCGTGAAAAGTGTTTTTAATACAAACTTAAAGGTCATTACACACTCGAAAAATAAAAGTTGTCTCTCCTGTGGTCAATAGTTAAAGGCTGGTGTGCATATAAGTTATGTTTTTATTTGATAGGACTAAAGTAGACCTGACACCGTTTCTGCTGATGAGGGGGGTTCAGCCTGAAAATTAGGCCTTAAAAACATTAACTTCGGGTATGTTCACAGGAAAGACGGTAACCTAAATCTATGTATTACCCAAACACCTAGAAAGAGCGGTTTTAGACTAACAATAAAAATTTCAGAAGTTAACTGTGAATTTTTTTAATGGTCTGCTCACCTTAGGTCGGATTTTTATTCACACAGAAAAAATGTAAACAAAGTTACGTCACTGTCAAAGTGACATTTCAGGGGATCTCAAGGTTTAGGCCAGCAAGAAATATAATATTAATTTATCATTTCGCTCGAAAATTAATTCGAGAAATAATTGAAATTAAAATCGCACAAATGAGTCACTGGAAAGCGATTACGATTTGTGAAGCGAAGCGAGTGATGTGACGTCTCACATCAATCAAGCGGCCCTCAGCTTGTTTACACTGGTGTATCGAGTCAATAATACCAGTGCAATAAATAAATTATGCATACTAAAACAGTTTTCTCGTTTTAAATTAATACAACAAAGAGTTTATATCAAAATAAAGTTTGATATCAACAAATTAAATTCTTCAATCTTGATTACAATGTATAGTTTTTTTTATAAAAAGTCCATTTCTTTTAAATGTGGAAGGTATAAATACTTTGAATACTGCAAATGTTTTTCGTTAACGGCAACACCTTTGTTTACATTTTTTCTGTGGGAATAAAATCCGACCTTAATCTAGTTAAGAACCAGTTAGAAGGGCTGAAGCGTTCTTCTCCAGAAAACAGCTAATAACTCGATAAACGTAGCTGTACGTTAAACTACCTCTATAAAAAGATCGACAAACTATAGACTTAGTTTGTGGATAATAAAGGAGAAATAAAATTTCCGTAACAATAATAAAATCTTAATTTATTATATTTATCGTAAAAACATTCATTTTTATAATTTTTAGTAGTATTTTGGTAATTCCTCTCCATTTGTGTTGCTATGAGTATTACACTCGATATAAACAGGTATTTGATTCAATTAATATTTCGGTCATAGGTGAATTAAAATATCTGTTTTAAACTTAAACAGTAAACTAATCGGTTTACCATCATTTGCTGAAAAACGTTTCACACAGATTCATTTAATAAACATCATTTTGCAAAACTAATATTTTCCTAAAGTGACATGTTTGTGAAATAAATCATTTAAGGAGCGTCCTCACTGAGAGCATTCGCATGATTATTCGAGTGGTGTGAACGATGAGCCGAGCGATACAATGCTTATACACCACTCGATGTTCGCGCCGAATGCTCATTACACGCGAATGCTCTCAGTGAGGACGCTCCTTTTGTGAAATGTTGTTTAGAAAGTGATTGGATACCAAAGTAATCTTATAATTTGATTAATTTTAAGTTATTATTATTTAGTTACACTAGAGAACTACCTCAGACCGTCTCAAATAATAAATACTGTGGTATCGGTACCCACGTTGTGTTAGGTTAGGCTCGCGTTGACCACATTTTTCATGATAATTTTATCTTAATAAATAAGAAACACCGTTGTTAGGAAAAGCTGTTCTCACGTTTGGGCAAATCGGCCCTTAACCTTTTCAACGCCACAGTCGGCTCTGGCCGTCAACTAAAAGTCGTGCCACTGACGCCACGTCGGCTACAGCCGACAAGAGTTCAAGATTAAAAGAGACTTTGTTTGGTAGCAATAAGGTGTAATTTGCATAGCATAGCAAACATGGCGTGTGGGTGGCACATTTTGTATTTGACGTATGGCGTTCAAAAGGTTAATCTCCCCTTAAACCTAGTCCGATTTTAACGATTTTTGAATATGTTGTAAATATTATGAAAAAGTAGGACTGTACGTTTTCCTTTCCAAAAATATCTGCATGGCATCCGAAACTTTGGACGCTCGATCCTTTTCACTCTACAGTCACTTGCTTATTACGCGACTGAGAGAAAGGGACCGCTCTAACGTAAATAACTTCGGTTAAAAATATTCTGAAGGCCGGATAAAGTTGCCCAACACGAAAGCTACCGAAAATAGTTAAAAAAATGATTTATAACGTAACGTTAACAAGAAAATTTGTATGGCAATTGAAATCAGCGCCGCGTCCGTATTAAGTAGGGAAGTACCGTAAAACGGAGTGAGTAGGGACGCAACCTAAAATAGGTCATCACTTAACTTGTTATAAATAATAACAATTATTAAATGGACAATAACATTACGTCTATTGGAAATAATTTCAGTCTTATAATTAGTAACATATGCTTCATTTTAGGTTGTGTCCCTACTCACCCCTTAATCCATACTCACCCCGTTTTACTTTAAAGTGCTGGTAATAAAATTTGCCAGCACTTTGACGTTGACGTTCATATGTTCGTCCGTGTTCATCGGGCCATACGAGTAAAGGTGAGGTAGTTATACGCAAAATAATAAATATCGGAGGACAACGAAAACTTTTCGTATGATTTCTGCCCTGCTAATCCAATACGCAGTATGTCAGATAAAACTCCTGTAGCAATATCAATCTTATTACTAACAGAAGAGAGTTAAAACTCCTTTGATTATTAAATTTAGGATACTGCTTATTAGCTTACTAGGGCAGATTTCAATATTTGTGCTCGAGCTAGTGGTAGGTACCACCTAATGTAAGCTGAAGTAAGAGTAGGTACGAATATGTTTTATTTTCGCCTGGCTCATGTTTTAATTTTCATTTTACAGTATTTTTGTTGGCTTAGGTACCTACATACATAATAGGTATCTAATACCAATGTAATCTCGCTGACGGAAGTACCTAACTCATTAGTAGATGAATTTCGAAGTTAAAGTTAGCTCCTGCACTTTCTTTCGTTTTAGTTACGAGTGATGAGGAAAAGGGATAGGGTATCCGAAGTTTTAAATTTACTGCCTCATATTGTATTGACCATCCTTGCACCTGGGGCATGTCAAATGCCGTCGGCGTCGGGGTTAACTATGACATGATACTTTATACTAAATAGTTAAGGGTGAGAATTCCAAGACAGCCGATCCGCCTGGCACGATGGTGTAAGACGCTTTGTTCATCTCATATCGTTTGAGCTTGTCGTTGGAGTCGATGGGTCTGATGCGTGTACGCAGCTTGCCACATTTGCCGTCCATCACTTTCTCATATACTGAAAAAAAGTATGCTTGAATTAAAATTGGTTCGGGCCACTTGCACCAGACTCGAGTTAGTAAACGTCAGTTTCATACGAAAACTGTCATTTTAACTCGAGTTATTGACTTAACCCAGTGTTCAATTTTTGGTGCCAGTGGCCCTGAATGATTTTGTCCTCGTAAAAAAGGAGTGAAATGTGTTAAAAGTTTTTGTTTAACTGTGTGTCTTTCCGTTTCTGAGGTTTTGTCCCGAATGACGAGTGAAAGGTCGTCTAACGTCTAAGATATCTATGAACTGTTTTGGAAGCATTTTCTTCAACTTGTATATCAGGCCGTCATGCCATAGTTTGTCGAATGCTTGGGCTACATCTAGGAAGACTAGAGCAAACTTTATAATATTCTAAAGTTTTTTCAATAAATGTTGGTTATTCTGTAAACCTGAGGGCTCAGACAAGATGCACTATGCTAACTAACGTTTCCATTCGATTCGTTTTTAAACCAATCGCGTCACTGGAAGAAGACGTGATACGAAAAGTCACGTGGTCTACCAGTGACGCGATTGGTTTAAAAACGAATCGAATAGAAATAGTTAGCGTAGTGCATCTTGTCTGAGCCCTCAGGTCTATAGTAGAATGCTTTTCTCTGGTAATCAGGTATTATCGTTTTGTCTTCTAAAATAAGTCGATTATATTCTTTTTATGACGAGTTTTTCAAATAACTTGGATATTATTGGTAACAGGGATATTGGTCTGTATGATGTTACCTACCTCATGTGCTGGCTCTCAGGGTTTTGGGAATCATATGACTTCGAAGAATTTCCACAAGCCGGGTGTAGTTCAGGAAATATGGATTGGCCGTCGGTAATCTTCATTAAGATATTTTCGTTAATATCATACAAAAGGTACTTAATCGTAAAACTGCACTCGTTCTTCAAACAGCATAGTGGGTTGAAAGGTTAAGGTAAGGTCCGGTAAGTCTTAACGCAAAAAAAAAGATCGCATAGTAGATAACAGGCGGCCAAAACATATTTCCTGAACTACACATGTTTTAGTCTAAATGTAGCGTTGGTAAGTGTGGTGAGTTTCACTATTGTTTTACGGGGCAGGTTACGTAGGATTTTCCCAGTGATGAGATCATAACTCGGAGATTTCTGTTGTCTTAGGCGATCAATTTCAGTAAGGTGTAACCAATTTTATTTCAAGTTCATCTTGTAATATCTCTTCATTTAGGTTAATTTCAAACGTATTAGGTATCCTCGTGCGGTTGAAATATTTGTTCAAGATGTTGTGCAAATCTCGCAGCTTTATGAGCGCTACTTACAGCCCAAACCATTTTCTAATTTAATGGGAGGAACTTGGATAATAGGAAATATTATAATTTTGGAATATTAATATTAATATTATTTCTGATGTAGGTATGGTAGTGAATGTTGGGTGTGGCATAATGAAAGTCGTATAAATGCTGTTGAAATGCGCTGTTTGCGTTTTTTATGTGCGGTGTGAAACTGATAGATAGAGTAAGGAATGATAAGGTCAGAGGGTCAGAGAGAAATGTGGACTAAAAGAAGATGTAGTGACTTAGATTGAAAAGGGCATGCTTCGAAGGTTCGGTCATTTGGAAAGGATGGATGACAAAAGATTGACCAAAGAGATAAGTATACAGAGCGAAAGTGAGTAGAAGGGTCGGAAGGGGCCGCCCTAGGCGTACTTTTTAACCGACTTCGAAAAAAGGAGGAGGTTCTCAATTCGTCGGGTTTTTTTTTTTTTTTTTATGTATGTTCCCCGATTACTCGAAGACCACTGGACCGATTTGAAAAATTTTTTCGTTGTTCGACTGGGTATACTTTCTAGTTGGTCCCATTGTCACCACGTCAGGATCTGATGATGGGATCATGGAGAAATCAAGAGAACTCCTCAAATATTATAGGCACACCTATAGCGATTTTGGTATTTTTCACTGTAACTCATGCATTTGCTTTTGAAAAGTACTATATGGTGAAGTGGAACTGATGATGAAGACCACAGATGGCCACCGGAACTCCTTAACGGTACCTATTTCAAGGGTGGCGATAAGATATTTCGATAAAGGAAGTTGAGCGAGTATGACGAAGCACATTTAGGTTTAAATATGACTATGACATTCCCGCGGCGTTGTCTGCGACGAGCTTGAAATGTTCTACTCGTATAGTTTCTTATTAATATTTAGAAGTGGAGCTACGTAACAGGATAAATAGGATCACTAAAAAGTATAAAATAAAATAAATGTTAAAAAAAACAAAAAACCACCTTCAAAAAGCAAAAAATAACTTCTTTAAAATGGTAGGTAAATAGGTCAGTCCAACTGAAGTCGGCGTCCAACAATATTTTAACCAAAAGCAGACTTCAGTTGGACTGACCTATTTACCTACCATTTTAAAGAAGTTATTTTTTTCGAATCGAATTGGACTCGGAGAAATACTGGAAAAGGGCCGAATCTTAAGTACCCGAAACCGACGTGCATGCATAACTCGATGTATGAATGTGGAAGAAGCGAAAGAGATTTTTCAGGATCGTAGCAGGTGGAAAGAAGTGGTCTCTGCCTACCCCTCTGGGAAACAGGCGTGATTTAATGTTTGTATGTATGAAATATAGGAATATTAAAAGTACCCAAAAAATCATAATATAATAAAAATATAGGTAATGTCAAACCTACAGTCGGGGTCAATGAAATGGCAAAAGATTGTAGTCTTTATCTCTGTCAGTAATTGGTCACGGGTTTTGAATGCGTTTAGTATGCGCATAACGTATCTTAATATAAAATATCATTGAGTACCTACCTAATGATTTGTCTACATCTTTTGCCATTTCTATTGACCCTGGCTTTAGTAAGCTGGCATCTCAGTCATACAACCTGTTTTTTGGGTAATTTTGTAAAATGTTGTATATTATGGGTAGTTCCGGTGGTAACATTATTATTATTACAGACAAAATACAACATTAGCTGCTCTCTGTTCCGATTTTATAAAATCCCCACCAATTGGCAAACATCGCTCCAAGGTTCAGTCGGCATGAACGTCTAACCCAGATTTAAAAAAACTGCTTGAGACATACCGCGAGGCACAGTATATATATAGCTAAAGCAGTAAAGAAGCTCCGAACAAACGCTCGAAACGACGCACTCACACAGACGCACGCCTCTACGAGGCCGCTAAGCGGACATGGCGGTGCTGTTAGACGCGAGTGTCGCGTCGAGACGTACGGTTTCCTTTGCATTTTATATTATTTCTTCTTTCTTTAGTAATTCGACTTATTGTTTCCAAATTCGATATCTGGGGATCTGTGTGGTCTCCGACAACGAATCCGTTAACAGATTGAGAAGAAGTAGCCGCCATCTTGAACTTTTTAGTTACTCGACTGTTTGCTTCCAAAATCGATATCTGGGGATCTATGTGGTCTCCGACAACGAATCCGTTGACAGATTGAGAAAAAGTAGCCGCCATCTTGAACTTTTTATTTATTCTACTGTTTGCTTCTAAAATCGATATCTGGGGATCTATTTGGTCTCCGACAACGAATCCGTTGACAGATTGAGAAAAAGTAGCCGCCATCTTGAACTTTTTAATTATTTAACTGTTTGCTTCCAAACTCGACATTTGGGGATCTGTGTGGTCTCCGACAACGAATCCGTTGACAGATTGAGAAAAAGTAGCCGCCATCTCGAACTTTTTAGATATTCAACTGTTTGCTTCCAAAATTGATATCTGGGGATCTGTGTGGTCTCCGACAACGAATCTGTTGACAGATTGAGAATAGGTAGCCGCCATCTTGAACTTTTTAGTTATTCGACCGATTGCTTCCAAAATCGATATCTGGGGATCTATGCGGTCTCCGACAATAAACCCATGGACAGAATGAGAAAAAATAG
The DNA here is from genome assembly GCA_946894065.1 of Acleris literana. Lineage (NCBI taxonomy): Eukaryota > Metazoa > Arthropoda > Insecta > Lepidoptera > Tortricidae > Acleris > Acleris literana. The sequence goes on from OX335680.1 coordinate 13,228,414, forward strand.
CCGCCATCTTGAACTTTTTAGTTATTCGACTGATTGCTTCCAAAATCGATATCTGGGGATCTATGTGGTCTCCGACAACGAATCCGTTGACAGAATGGGAAAAAGTAGCCGCCATCTTTAACTTTCCAGTTTTTGGGCCGAATTCTTTCAAAGTCGATATTCCTTGTCGGAGACCACACAGATCCCCAGATATTGATTTTGAAAGCAATCAGTCGAATAACTAAAAAGTTCAAGAAACCGGCTATTTTTCTTATTCTGTCCACGGATTTATTGTCGGACACCACACCGATCCCCGGATATCGATTTTGGAAAGAATCAGCCGAATTACTAAAAAGTTCAAGATGGCGGCTACTTTTTCTCAATCTGTCAACGGATTCGCTGTCGGAGACCACACCAATAACCAGATATCGATTTTGGACGCAATCAGTCGATTAATTAAAAAGTTCAAGATGGCGGCTACTTTTTCTCAATCTGTCAACGGATTCATTGTCGGAGACCACACAGATCCCCAGATATCGATTTCGGAAGCAATCCGTCGAAAAACTTAAAACTTCAAGATGGCGGCTACTTTTTATCAACCTTTTAACGGATTCGTTGTCGCAGACCACACGTATCGATTTTGCACTAACTAGCTGAGATACAATAAACAAAAACTTTTTCAATTTTACAAAATTTTAGAGGCCAACCCTGACGATCAATTGGAGAGTAGGCATTTTTCTTGAAAATTAGGCCGAGCTTCTTTACTGCTTTAGCTATATATATACTGTGCGCGAGGGCTGATCGCAAGCCACAGTAAACCTTTTTTGGGAACCTTCGTAGGCTCAGCATATTTCACGTTTTCTTCAGTTGGGCCATTGGTGTTTTAGAAATAATAATTCCCTTGTTATTCATTTCAGTCTAATGTGAAATATGATTCGTCTTTCATTACGCCCAAGACCTCGTTTTTAGTGTGGAATGTATTTTTGAGTAAAATTTTGATTTTCATATACAGTCCTCTTGACTTTTCTTGATTGTTTTTCAATACCCATGTTTTTAAGGTACCTACTTTTAAATGAATTTGCCGTCTTATTTGAATTTTCTTCCGAGCTCTTTATATGATTTTGCGATACGGCTGGCGGTCATTTTCTTTAAACGACTCCTCTCAGTAGCCTGGCTTAAACTCAGGGTTCGAAATTATCAAGACAATTAAGCTTATTGATAATTATCGGATAATTATCACCAGTGTAAGAAATTCATTTGTTATAATGTTTCATAACAAATTCTAACAAAACATAAATAAAAACAAATAAATTTTATACTTATATTTTTTTATTTTGATATTAATCCAACATTAATTAAAGTTAGATTGAGTAAAAATCAGAGCATTGCGGAAATACACGTTCGAAAACTTCAAATACAGTTCTCTTTTACAAGCGCAATTTTATCATGGATAATTATCCTTTTAAACCCTTCTTAAACTGGATAGTGCTCCAGAACCGGGCTTTCTTGTATTCGTTTTCTGAGTGAGTAGGACGCTGAAATACTATAAACTGTGCTTTGACTCTAAACCTTTTGTGTAAAATGCTCGACGACCTTCACATTCGACCACAGGGGATGTGTACCTATCAAAGAAATTAGAGGTACAAACAGTTTCGCGACGCATTTATTCTCGATTTGCCATAATTACTGAAAATTAAAAAAAATCCTACGTCCATGAAATTTGTCGTAATTATTTAAAGATGAGTTGTTAAACAAAACACTATTCGCTGTCGCTCATTCCCGAAATACCAGTATTTTAAAATACCAGATTCTCAATATATATTTATATCGGAATCCCAAAACTAAACATTCAAATTAGGGTATTGTTTATTATCTTTACCCAATATTTCGAATCTGGTTATTTGAGAATCTGGTAAAAAGAGTAATTTTGTATTTTGAAATGCTGGTCAACGGCCTCAAAAGATCCAGTTCTTCCAAGTTATGAGTATGACAGACGGATGCTCAGTTTTTCGCCGGAAGAATTAATATTTAATCACTGCTGAAAATCGCAGCAGTACCTATATTTACACGTAATAAATGTTGAGCCACTACTTAGTAGCTATCTTAATTAGAATCTACCTATTGTACAATATTATAAAGGTTTTACACCTACATCGAGGAACAAACCGATTTTTTTATCTTTAATTTTAAGTCGTGAATTGTTTCAATATTTTTTAATCTAATGATTATATAAATACAAGTTTTCGCACAGGAATAACATAGCTTAGCCCTATTATTGCCCTCTAAACACCAAATTTTACCGAAATTGTTAAACCACTTTCGAAAACAGCATCATTCACCTAATTCTGTCAGTTATAACACAATAGCGTCAGGCCCGTTACTACACCGGCACGCGAATGAGGCAACATCATATGCAAACCGATCTAACCATTTCTTTTGGCTTGCTCGCAGTTTGATACGCACTATTTCACCTATAACACGAACTAAGGAAACTAAAAGTGTCTACAATTCATACATTAATTAACGAAATGCGAACATAACCTTTTGTTTGAATCTAGTTACGGACGGATTACATTTATTATTTAAATATTTATTGGAACGAGTAACCTGTTTTAGGCAACTTGAAACCTTGCCTAAGGTGTCAAAAAATCTTCAGCTAAATACCTAGGTACCTACTTAATGAAAAAGTCAGTGTGCAAAGCAAATCAGCGCGATATTTTAGGGCGGTATTGAGGTTATGTCACATAGATTAATATTATCAGTTACAGTTAATTTACGTCATGCAAGACGGGTACCTTAATTGTGCACGTGATGTAAGCTTGCAATACTTCCTAGGTACTTACGATTTTTCCTAAAGGAGTTGTTGCATGCCATGTGGCACAACGAAGGAAATCCTTTCAGGGTGTCTGGGTTGACCGGTGACACTCCTAATGGACTCGCGCAAATTGGAACCCTGTTCCCGCCACACCCGTTAACACAGCCATCGTAGTTATTCCTGTTCCTTCTACGAGTCTTCGTCGTTGTAGGTCTTCTTGTTGTGGTCGTGGTGGCAGTAGGATCTGCGCTGATTCTGACGTTCGTCATAGATCCACTTGGAGCTACCATTCGAATTTGGAACGTGGGGAACTGAGTGCTTGCCTGTGGCACGCTTGTTGTATTAGTAGCGCATGGTGCCTGAGTTGTAGAGCTACTCGGGGGCAAAGTAGTGGTTGTAGTACTTGTGGATGTAGTACTTGTGGATGTAGTACTTGTGGGTGTAGAGCTATTCAGGGGCAAAGTAGTGGTTGTAATAGTTGTGGGTAAAGTGGTGGATGTGGTAACAGGAGGAAGACTAGAGGAAGGCAATTGTGAGGTGCTTGGAGAGTTCTGGACAGACTGCGACAGTTGCTGGTAAAGTAGGAAGTAATTAGGCGGTTGATTTTGAAACGGTTGTGGAAACACCGGTGATCCTTGGGAAGCAGTTTGGATTTGAATCCCTTGGGGAATGTACATAATTGGAGGAGGAGAAGGCGGTTGGGGTTGCTGTTGAAATTGTGGCATTACAGGTAATTGTGGTGGTTGGGGAGGTAACGGAGGTAGAGGCGGCCTTGTCGACAAAGGCACTACAGACACTTCAGTGTTAGTCACAGGCCTCTCTGTTGACGTTGATTTAACTATGCTTCGTGGTGTGGCTGACCATATTGGCTGCACGACGATAGGATGCGTCGACGAGAAAGTTTCTTCTGTCGCGAAAACTTCTGACAATGGTTTCGGCAAGTATACTCCATCATTTATACCGTTAGCGGCGTACCATGACTCCGGTAGGGTACTCGATATATCTGTTTGGCTTAGCTGTAACACTGTAACAGGAAATAAAAAACTATGTTAGAGTCATATGCGTTTTGAATCAATCATATAACAACAACAAGGATGAGAAAAAAGAGTAGGTACACATTGATAGCAATTTCATCGGTGGAGAAATCGATGTATCTACTTCTGAATCGCGATGTGATTTAGGGGGATGAAGAATATTCTTATAATATTAGGTTCATAAGAAATCGACTAGAAGAATGTGTAAAAATAGTTTTCTCAAAAATGCGTAATCTTGCCATTACACCTGTTATTAGTAGGTAGGTTGAAGTTTCTGGACAACTACGAAAGTGTCCAGTAAAGTCGAGTGATTTACAATTTGGAATCAATAAAATGTCCAGTAAGTACTTAAGGATCGACCACATTGAAGCGTAAAATACGGTGCCGTTGTGTAAACAAAAGAATAACGGCCTTTACACGGTAAAGGCCGGACCGCGCGAAACGCCACGCGCCATTCCACGCGCTATTCCGAACCGTAGGTTTATTACTATTTTATTATTACAGTTGCATTTACACGTGCAGTTCGGAGCGAAGATTGGAATGGCACGTGGCGTTTCCCGCAGTCTGAACTGTACGTGTGCAGGCCGCTAATGGGTCATAGTATTTAGGTACGACGTCAATTTTGCCGGACCGTAAATTACGCACCGTTAAGCACCGGCGTGGTCGCTCCCTAAAGTATTGAAATTCCATAACATACTATATTATTTGAATTTGGAACTATTTGTACAGACCTGTGACAGCCTTTAACATACCTACCATAATTTATTTGAATTTGGAACTGTCTGTATAGGCCTGTGACAGCCTTTAACCTTTTGAACGCCATACGTCGAATACAAAATGTGCCACCCACACGCCAAACATGTTTGCTATGCTATTGCTACCAAACAAAAACTCTTTTAATCTTGAACTCTTGTCGGCTGTAGCCGACGTGGCGTCAGTGGCACGACTTTTAGTGGACGGCTAGAGCCGACTGTGGCGTTGAAAAGGTTAAGCACCGGCGTGGTCGCTCCCTAAAGTATTGAAATTCCATAACATACTATATTATTTGAATTTGGAACTATTTGTAAAGACCTGTGACAGCCTTTAACATACATAACATAACTTATTTGAATTTGGAACTATCTGTATAGACCTGTGACAGCCTTTAAAAAGGTTAAAGAGGTTTTTACCTCTAACCTTCTCAGCAATTTCTTAAGCCTAACCAACCAAAAAAGTTTCATGAATCAGTGAATCGTCACATGTCTTACGGTCGCCACATTCAGAGACGTTTTAGAGTTGATTAACTCGTTCCATTTTCAAACATGTGTATGAAAAATCGTCACTAAGGCCCACTTGCACGTACCTAAATGTTAATCCTAGGTTAACCCCAGGTTAGCAGGTTAATTTGTTAAAATAAAATTGTCAGTTCTTATGAATCTGATATTCTTTAATTATCTAACCTGGGGTTAACATAGGGTTAAATTTACGTGCCTAAGAAATTACTTAATCTTCATTAACTGACTCTGCGGCCGTTAGAGAGTAATAAACTGAGAAAGTTTTATTTATGTTTGAAGTAAACGCCATGAGACCCGATAATAAATAAGACATCGTCATAAGTAGGTTTCTTATTCCAGTAGCCATGTTGGATCAAACTGGTTTTCAAGGCCCGCTTTTTGCGATCCCTTCCAAGGTATTTGACCTCAGCCGGTGACAGATACACAACATTTGTCCGTTTCATTGACTAAGTTAACTACCGTACATATCCCGTCCCTGTAGGTACTTGACACAATGCGTACTATTGTAGTAGAATCATTGATGCCGTGGGAAATGGGCTTTCACTCGACTTTTCTATCTGTGTTTTCTACACAAGTATTACGGTGTTGCCCGCAATGGCTGTTCACAATATACCTAATCATTTAGTTAGGTCATAGTAACCGTTAGCTACAATGCACGGGACGTTCCGTTAGTTACATGGAGTGTTTATCTTGTAGGGACTGTCAAGAAACATACCTACCAAGAGCTCTTAATGAAGTTAATATTATTTTTTCAAGTAGGTTTATAATTATGTATTACCTACCTACGAGGTTGGTTTGATAAGTCAGTGACTCTTTTAGCTTTATAGGTAATAGGTAAGCAAATATTTAAAAAATAAGTTTTTATTCCAAACTCTTGCATAAACTATAACCGAGTTAAGAATAGGTATTCTGCAAAGAGACATGGGATCGGTTTAAAAGTATTATAGAGGAACAGAGGGCTCAGACAAGATGCACTACGCTAACTAACGTTTCTATTCGATTCGTTTTTAAACCAATCGCGTCACTGGTAGACCACGTGACTTTTCGTATCACGTCATCTTCCAGTGACGCGATTGGTTTAAAAACGAATCGAATAGAAACGTTAGTTAGCTTAGTGCATCTTGTCTGAGCCCTCTGTTTTATCTTAAAGAAGTAGACCGTAGACCCCGTGTTTTATTGTGGATTTGTGGATTTACCATCGCCGATAGAGCAATCGAAACGTGATACTGAAAATTACCGCGAAATTTAAAAATGTACGTAAAGTATGCCTGAATGAGGTACAATTAAACAATTGTAATGCTTTTGTCATCTATACTAATATTAAAAAGAGGTAAAGTTTGTGACGTTGTATCTCTGGATCTACTGAACTGGTTTTGAAAATTATTTTACCAATAGAAAGCCACGTTATTTGTGAGTGTCATGCTATATCATAAGAATAAACAATAACTACACGTAGAAGCGAAACTCCCGGCTCCCGACGCGCGCTCGGCGCGTTAGATACCTACCGCCTGGCGACACCTGAGGTGTCTAGTCAGTCAGGGGTGTCACACGGAAAATATATTAATATGCAATAAAATATATTGTAGCAATGCATCTTACGATATATTTTCCGTACTAGTTGACAGAGTCCACACACGCAGCTATAATATATTATATTAAATTAGACATGGGAAAACATTAATGCAGTCTATTTGGCTGTAAAAGCTAATATCTTATAGGCTTTTTCAACTTAATAAAAATTCAAAGTAATGGACCAGAAAGGAACGTAAAAAGTAACTCTGGATCCCAGACTATAAAACTCATTGAGGTTAATTATTATTTTAAAGGTTGTTTATAGACTCGTGCCCATGTTTTATAGATGATTAATATCCACATAAGCCATGTAATTTTCTGGAGATAATCTTAATATCATCAAAAAGTATTATTACTATACCTAGAAATTTTCCTAGCACGAACGACGTGTTGTTAGTGTTTGACATAATAAAAATATCGACAATCCTGTTATCGATAAGCACCACTTCAATGTCATAGAATTTTCACTGAAGGATGTAAAATATGAATAAATTGATAGTTATGTTATTATCTTCTTTTATTAAAACGCACCACATTTTTATATGAATCATATGAAATATGACTGTATTTTTTTCCTTGATAAAATGATTTCGTTATTTTCTTATTAGGTACTTCAATGAGTTCCAGGACATTGTGAGTATTTTCTCAATAACTATAATAATGATGTACAATTATTTCCTCTATGTCGTTAAAGTGGTGGTTATCGATAACAGGTTTGTCGATATTATAATAATGTCAAGCACTAACCACATGTTGTTTATGCTAGAAAAATATCTAGATATAATTATTACCCAATTTAACGTAAAAGTAAAAAACTAATTTTGGGACAATGTTTCCACGTTGAAGAAAAAACATAAATAACATTTCGTGACTAAACTTGTATAACACATCCATAAACCGATTAAAATATTCCGCAAGTGACAGCCCTAAATTTGGGTGCGAAAGACAGGCAGACAGGGGCGTAGCGGCGTGAAGGGGGAAGTAGGTATTTAAATCGCGGCATTTGGGGCCTTGGCAAAGGAGATTCGCTTCTATGTGTAGTTATTGTTTATTCTTATGGCTATAAATTAACCTAAAAAAAAATGTTTATTGCCCAACGCAGTGGTCACGGGAACAGCTAGTTAACTTAATGGGCGAATTGCAAAAATATTGTACATAGTTAAGGAGTTAATTGAGACAACGTTAATTTTCTACCATTTCCTTAACGAAAATTATCCATATGATATATTAATATGACTAATCTTCGTTACACAAAGGAAAAAGTTAAGGATTGTAAAGGATTTTTTAATTGAGCCCTTAACTATGTACAATATTTATTTATTTACAATACTTAATGACAAAAGCATCAACATTATTTAACTCTAGCCCACACAGGCATACCCTAGCTACAATTTTAAATTTCGCGGTAATTTTCAGTATCTCGTTTCGATGGCCAGACTTTAGCCCAGAAATTTCAGGATACATGAAAAAATTTACAACTACAAGACTTGTAATTTTTTTCATGTATCTTGAACCAGGTACCAGGTACAAAAAATGACCTGCAAGATGAGTGCCGCGTTTGCTCATAACCGAACAAAAACAATATCGTGTTATGATGTCCGAGCAATGTTTAGACACCTCTAACTAAAATGCTAGCAAAAGGACCCAAAGAAGGTTAAACCTTAATGATGTCGAGTGTTTACTTAACGCCAAGACGGATATCCGGAATGACCGTGACCATGGTAATAACAATGCTTTAATGGTTATAAATGAACAGTTATGTGGTATTCTGATACCGTTAACGATATCAATATTTAGCTACCTACTCGTACCTACGCGACTAGAAAAAATATTGCATTAAGTATAAATAAATACATACATACATAATCACACGCCTTCGTTCCCAGAATGGGGTAGGCAGAGCTACAGAATTACAAACATGTAAATAAATAAAATAAATAAATATCAGGGGACAATCTCACACAAATTGACCTAGTCCCAAACTAAGCTCTAGGCTTTTAATATGGGTACTAGGCAACGATATAAATACTTATATAGAGAAATAAATACTTATCAAAAGATAGAAAACACTCAAGACTCAGGAACAAGTACAGTCGAGTTCATAAATATGTATACACTTCAGTACCTTGTCACTTTAATCGCTGTGATAATTCGTATATGGCAGTTTGAACCAGACATTAAATAGACAAGGTACTAAAGTATATAATGTTTATGTACTCGACTGTACTTACTCGCGCCATAGTATAAATACCTACTGTACCTATTCTAAATACCTGCCATGCCGGGATTTGAATCCGGGACCGCTAGCCTCGTAGGCAGGGTCACAACCAACTAGGCTAACGTTTCGTCGAATTATGGGACCCTAGAACTTGTAACACTTCTACAAAACGTAACATCAGCATAATATTAATCAGAGCCTCTATTTATCACGGTAAAAACAATATCGTTTTTGACCTGTCAACTTTTTGATATCTCTTATTTACTTGATAGTAATGGCGGCCGAGTTAAAAACAATACCATAACAGGTCAAATACGATTTGAATTTTACCGCCTAGCGCAGCTTATTAGCACGGAAACGTGAATTGGATTTTTCAGTTCAGGTTAAAAAGCTAAACAAATCGCCCCTTTACTTTCTCAACCTCGTAACTGATAGAATAGTTAGATAGGAAAAGCACTTATATTCCCTAAAGAATAAAGACTACTTTCCTATCTAACTACGAGTATTCGATCAGATACGAAATAAAAATCTCTAGAATTGAAATTTCGACAAACTTATTGAAACTTTGGCCGCTATAATATTTTTGCCCTTGACTGTAAATAAATTAGATGGCCTACCTACCTATGGCCTATCTACTGAATTTGAGTTAAAACGAAGCAGTGTATGTCACGCACACATTATCTACAGTACCTACACCTAGCTAGGTACATCTAAACATCTTCGTACACTAGCGACCATGTTTACATTTCCGCTATCCGAAACAATGTGGAAGACAAAAACATACCCACCTTCGGTCTCTGTTACCTATACATAGTCTAGTTACTGTAGTCCAGTTACGATCTTTGTTGACATTGTAATTAGCATCTATTAATATTTCAGTATATTTATTGGAATAATTCATGTTGGGATTAGACCAACGGATCCGTAACTAGAAAACATTTTGTCAACATTTTGACTGCTTAATTTAAATGTTAAAGGTAAGTATTTCGGCATCAACACGAGTAAAACTGTTGATAAAATCACCCGTAAATTATTTCAAGTTTTAAATACATTAAGTGAACTGGTCTACCATTAATCGACTAAGTAATTATAAAATATGTTAAAGCGATATTTATATGAAGTAGATTCGGTTTCTTAAAAGAAAATAAAACAGTCCCTTATGATCTTTAAATAAAACCAAAAAATAATAATGAGTCCCACTCAAAGTTAAACTACACTGGCCCGCAAAACTAAGTAGGTAGGTATCAAACTTTTAATACTAGCTAGTATTGAAAGTGTGATACTTAGCTTCGCGAGCCAGTGTATTAACCGAGTATTATTTTATTTTGGTATAAAAACCAAAAAGTTTTTCAACACCCAGCCCAAACTACCAAGATTAAACATATAAAATTAACGACTTTTTGAACCTACCGCTTCCCGCTGAAACGAACGAAAAGCTCGATTTAGGTCAAAATATTTGGATTTACGATTAAAAAAACTTAATAACTTTTACGTTGACAAGACAGACAGACAGAAATTTGACGACCACTGGATAATGATAATGATAATGGTACGTACGTACTTATGATTATCTTGGTTCCCAGAGTCAAGAGGGTAGAGTTACTTAATACTTAAGTACCTGCCTACTATCAACACGATACTGACTCTTGACAGTCCGGTCGTATTGTTTCTGTAATGAGTCACATAGCACATTTACTACGTAACTTTGTGTACCCATTAGGAATTCCATCCTCGTATTCTTTGTCAGCGCTAGACGGCAAGTGGCATAAGTTGAATGACTCTATTGCATTTTTAAAAGGGTGAGAAAGTATTTTTTCAAGCTACTTTTATGGCGATGATGTGTTAAATGTTGGCTAAATTATTGTCAACAATATTTATGACAACCTCTAATTTTTATGTCTGTTTGTTGTCAATTAAATGTAATATGTTTTTGTTACGAATATCTGTAGGTACTTGTTCCTATTCCGCACTGACGTAATGTATTACATTTTAGTTTTAATCTAATCTCCTGAAGATCAAGTGAAAAAGGGTTCAAGTCTAGTATACTCCGTTCATTTTAAAACCTTTTCTATTACGAATTAAGTGGACTTGTACCCTTTTTACTAGGACCCCAGAATTATACTGCTATTAGGTTTTAAAAATTACTACACCTACAGCCAAAACTACAAATGAAAGCACATTATAACGGACTACACCATTGGTTACGGAGATAAACGCGACAAAAGCGTTTATATGTACTTATCTACTAAAAAACATGTAAGAAAGCACCAAATAATTTGAAATAGAAAATTCATTCATACCTAGGTACTTGTTGCACTGAGCGTCCGACATGCTCTTGCTCGGTTTTTTTACCCATCATTTTGACCATGTTTAATCTTTGAAAGTTTAATATGCTTCTATGAATTGATTCCACTAGTGCCTTCTCTAAGTCGGTACGACAGTACCTATTAGGTACACTATTGACCATCCAAATAAACAATACTTAACAGATAATGAGATGAATACATTCTTGAACTTGATATTAAAAACTTATTTAGTGATTAAAGTGATTAATTTTCCCACTATAACCTTCAAAACTTGTTCTTGACGTTGTTGGATTAGTTACGCAAATAGCTTAAGTACCTACCTACTAGTAAATCAGCATAACAAGAATGTCAATTTACTATTATGTATTTAGGTCTCATTTAGACGGTGCATCGGTTCCGTGGAGGTCATCACAACAGTCGTCGATAGTAAGCGCTTCAATATATTTGTCCAGATTAAGTAGATACATACTACTCGTACAACAGTAACGATGGTTTTTCCTATCTCGACTTTGTTTTAAACAGCTGTGTCCTTGTTTTTGTACTTCCAATAACAAATTGTCTTGAAATAAATTTCATCAATAATCACATTCATTACAAGTGTCCCTATTTCAATTTCCTAATGACTTCATCGATTCCACATATTTTATAGTTTTGTAGCTAAAGGGTGTCCGTGCCCGCCCACAGACCCTATAAGCCTCTGCTGTCTTTCTGTTTGTGAGCGGGCTATATCTGATGACCGTAATAGAAAATTTGAAATTTTCACAGAGTACTACGCTACAACAACAAATTACACAATGAAATTATATTTTCAATAAAAGGGACCATACAAGAATGGTACGACTCGCACTCGAAAATTATTTTTAGACCTCAATTTATTTCCACTGAAGGGCATCCGTATATGTAGATACAAATAATGGTTGAACTAAGACGATTAATGCAATATTGCAAATTACTTAATGCCATACATACAAATGAATGATATTCAGTCTTGCGTAAGAATAATACGGTTCAACAACTCTTTAGCAAGCAACAAACATTATTTTCCAGCAGAGCGACGAAAATGTAAACTAAGGCCGTGTTGTTTGATCAGTAGTTAAACTAACTAATTGTTAAAATTCGAAAAAGGAATAGAAAATTTGACACATTTCCTTGAGATTTTAACCATTAGTAACGTTTTTTGACCATTAGTTAGTTTAACTACCGATCAAACAACAGGCCATATAAGTAAAGCCAGTTAAAGTAAACGGTTCATCGTAAAAAAAACTTCAAACAAAACACTATGCCATTTAACATTACAGCAAAAATAGTTTTCCCTAGTAATTTTATAAATTATTTGGTTACAATATCGTGGAGTCGTTAGTTGAAGACTGTACATAAATAAGCTCAATATACATTTCTGGTCAATACACAGTTTAAACTGTCATCATAATTATCTGTAGGCTATAGAACTTTGTCGCATTAACGTTATGCTTAAACTGCCACTATAAATTCTAAAAGAAGTGAAAGCGATGAGGTGCTTAAATGTGGAGGTATTTATGTTTACTGTATTGTTAAGGTACTTACAAGCTGTAACGAGGAGCGAAGAGAGGCGCGTGCGCTCCATGGCGGTCGCAGGCGAGTGGCGCCCGCGCAGGGCTGGGTGGGGATTCGTGGGCAACCAGTCCCGCGTCGCGGTTATTCTCTTACGGGGCAAGACGATCTGAGTCTATAGGCTGTATTAATAAACCGATCTTAAGTGCGATGTCTTTTCTTAAGATAGTTACAGTCGATGTCAAAGACATGTTTACATTTTTGCACCTTATTTCAAAGGAATACGGTGAAAAAATGTACACATATCTTTAACTTTTGAGAGTCTTCATGTTAGTTAATTCAGCTTTTAACCACCGTTGTACTGTATTATACAAGACACCAACCCCTTACTTCACCATCTTGACTTCCTACTCGTATTACAGACGACATTTCGCTGTAGTACTCAGACAAGTGCAAAAATATGTATCGAAAGAATCCTCTCATAATTATGTTACGAAGTTCTTATTACACTGGAATAAGGTGCATTGTGCAATGTTGCGATCTCCTTTTACGCTTGACTGTACATGGCGCAGCTTATTACGAATCCCTAACGTAATGAGAGTAATTATTTATTGGACAAACGACATACGATTAATAATGTAATTGATGATGTATAAAACAATAACTGAAAACTAAAAATTTGCTTAAATAAAACTAAATCGAATATACGAGTATAAATAGGATTAAGTAAATTAAATTAAATTGCAATGCCCTTGCAGGGTTAGTGTTGACGCATGTACTCGTAATAGTTTTTAACTTTTGTACAACAATAGGCAATAAAGTATAATATTATGACTATGACTATGACGATAAAAAAACTAAAATATTTAATCTGCCTGCGGCATTATACCAGGATGCAGTCAGCGTTTACTCGTTGCATGGTTAAACTAATTCATTGAGCAAGGAAACTGCCAGCACTTCGGTCTCCAGTGACATTTTCTTAAATAGTAGAGGTCTAGGAACCCACGGACCAAGTATTTCGACGCCGAATGGCATAAAATTACATTCTGGGCCGAGACCAATATGTTTGCCTACTTTAATGTTTACAGCCTGGATGTTCGGTGAAGATTGAATATTAGATGGACTTGCCCCATATTCCACGGAACCAAAGACATCCCGTCAGGTCTCTTTTCATCATTTCTGGGGATGCCGGTTGGCTCTAATAGGGCCGGCACGTTAATTGAGGCAAGAGACCAACGGAATATGTCATTTAATGCGTCGTGTCTTGCTTGAGAAGCTGCCATCACTCCTCTGGCAAGAAAGTCCGTGATATCAAAAACAAAACAATGTTTCCTATTAATGTTTTTAATTACTTCGTACACTGAAAAAAATAATTGGTCGTTTCTAACAGGATTGTGATTATTGTGCATAGGCGTCTTGATTCCTTAAGAGCCTAACGAGACGTTTGATACACCAACTAAGATGTAAGTTGAATCACTAAAGAACTTGCTGCTGTTAAGTACTATAAATAATAAAATATCAGGGGACAATGTCACACCAAATTGACCTAGTCCCAAACTAAGCTCAAGGCTCTAAGCCAACGCGTCGTCAAAGCTTTCGTTGATATAACTAATATCATTACTATTGTATTTATTTTATGTCAACTAAGAGAATCTCTTGGTTGACTCACATTTTTTTGAGGGTAACAATGAGCTCAATCTACATAAATCAACTTCGTTACCGTTACATGAGATCAATCAACGTCTATTCAACGTAATGAAGTTTGTTATTCCAGCCGTTAGGTTCACTTCCAACAGGATCGTCAAATGTTCTGTTGCTGGAGATTGCTTGTGATGTTCTTCCGCGTGCTCCTCTGAGTCGTGACAGAGCAGATCGCTCGCGGTCACGAGACCTCACTATTGCTCGCTGGCGTGTCGTTTTCAGAAGACGAACTTTCGTTTCCACTAACGGATCGAGGGTCCTGCCAAGATGCACTACGCTAACTAGCGTTTCTATTCGTTTCGTTTTTAAACCAATCGCGTCCCTGGTAGACTACATGACTTTTCGTATCACGTCATCTACCTGTGACGCGATTGGTTTAAAAACGAATCGAATAGAAACGTTAGTTAGCGTAGTGCATCTTGGCAGGTCCCTCTGAATTTTCAGAGGCGTAGGGATCGCTGTCTTCAAAGTAGGAATTTTAGAGGATTTTCTCAACTCGACTGTCTCTTGAAGCTGAAATTTACATTAGCAAATATGTAAACCGACGGCCTAGTATTAGCACAAATATTATTATACTTTAAATATACGGAAATATATCCCGTTTTAATGCATAAAACCAATAGTTTTAGAAAAAATCTGCCGTGAGATACAGACAGACAAACACCGAAGTCCATAAGGGTTCCTTTTATACCATTTTGGTACGGAACCCCTAATAATATATATCAGCGGACAATCTCACACAAATTGACCTTGTCCCAAAATAAGCTCTAGACTTATTACTATGGGTACTAAACAACGATAAACTTAATTACATAATGAAAGACACGTAGTTAAATCCATAGAAAACATCCAAGACTCACGAACAAATACTCGCGCTCATTACACTTTTTTTTTTATCTTATGCTTTTTAATTACCATCTGCCGAAACTTACGTCACTTAGGGTTTAAGGTTCATAAAATGCGCCTGTGAATTTAAAGGGTGCCCTTTAGGATGTTGTATCAAAATTAAAAGACCACTTCTTTGACCACTGTACACCCTATTTTTCCTTGGTTAACTTGTTTGGAAACACGGCTAGGGTCGAGACACTTATGTACGAGTACATGCACTTTAGGCGCACTGATGGGTCAAGACTCAAGATACTCTCGCCTGAGTCGGATTGTCGTAGAACTCGCTAGCGAGCTATTTAAGACAATGACACGCTGATAAACTCGATTTGATCTTTCTAATTTCGTATTTTTGTCAAGCAAGATTATTATCGCATTGTTGATGCGTTGGTAAGTAGCGTCATGAGTTGCGATTTTGTTTGAATTTCGACTTGATTGTTCTGTTTTATCTGATTGAAACAAGTATATAAACCAATCCGGTTCGCAGTTAAGTTTCAAGACCATTTCAGTGGCTATAATATTACTTTATTCGTAAAGATAAAATAAAACTGATTCCGATGTAAACTGAATTCCAATGTTTGAAGATACGATGTCACCAGAAGCAAACAGTGACGATACAGGGATGTTGGAAGGTGAAGATAAACTGGAGAAGTTGATTGCACCTCAGGCTGCACCGAGGAAATATGAAGTAGTTTACAGGAACCTCTTAACCTTCGGGTATTGGCACGTCGCCGGTCTTTACGGCCTCTACCTCTGCTTCACTTCAGCTAAATGGGAAACTATTATTTTCGGTAAGTAATCGTATAATATGTATAAAACTTTTCTGTGACTGACTGACCAACTGGCACTCAGCCTAAACCGCTTTATTCCTCGGATACCTTAACGCATTCACTGCCACCGATGCATATATGAGTTCACTGTCATACAAGTTTGTTCCTAGTCCACGCCCCCTGGCAGTGAATGCGTTAAGAGAGCACTAAAAAAGGATTCCAGGAAAGAAAATCCACCTCCAAAGGGAAGAAATAGGAGGAGTAGCAGAAAACTAAGTACGCGTACAGTCGAGTTCATAAAAATGTGAACACTTTAGTACTTTGTCACTTTAATCGCTGTGTCAATTTATGTATGGCAGTTTAAACATCAACTTAAATAGACAAGGTACTAAAGTGTACACATATTTATGAACTCGACTGTACGAAGTCGCAATGGTTTTCTAGTGGTATCAAATGGTGCTGGTATAAAATTTCTAGGCTCAAGTCAAGTGGTATTTTGAACACGTTTTTCATTATTATGGGTTTTGCATCTAGCATAAGATGTTTTATCTTTGTTGTTTTATATCATAAGTCCTTTAAAACCCGTAGGCAATGACCAGCATTACCTGTGGTAGTAGGTGACAGCGATGACAGCTGTTAATTTTGAAGATGTTCCAAATTTGGATTTCATTACCTTACAATATTCGATAACGTAAATTCAAAATTACGTTACAGCTGTCATCGCTGTCACCTAATACCACAGGTAAGGTAATGCTGGTCATTTGCCTTTCGGCTTCTGAACCCATCTTAGTGTACTTATAATATGTGTGTAGATAAAGTATTGTACGAGACTCTGCGTAATTAGCATTACGCAACCGTCACGTAAACTACTATTGCCACGCCAGGGTAGATAGCGCCCGGTACTATGTAATTCGTTGAAGAGCTCTTCGTCGTCTGTAAGCAGTAATTAATCAGATTCTCGTGGGCACACGTCCGTGCTAATACTGTATTTTAGCTTTGAAAGGCTATAGGTATGCTACGTATAACAGACTTATAAATACATATTATTATAGACACAAAAAACGCGCCTTCACTAAAGTGTGAGCAATAACTTCATTCCACTCAACTTTGTTTAAAAACTGTTTCCTTCAGCGATCATTTCACTAAGGCATGTATGCGTGCATGCACGCAATTGTAGATGAATTATCATCGATTTTCTTAATCTTAATAAACTGAACTGAAAAGTAAAACAATTTTATTTTAACTTTCAGCTTGTATTTTGTACACCTTCGCTGAAATAGGCATTACGGCGGGCGCTCACAGGCTCTGGTCCCACAAAACCTACAAAGCTAAGATGCCTCTTCAGATTATTCTCATGTTATTTAACTCTATAGCGTTCCAAAATTCCGCGATAGACTGGGTAAGAGACCACAGACTGCACCACAAATACAGTGACACTGATGCAGACCCACATAACGCCACTAGAGGATTCTTTTACTCACATGTTGGTTGGCTGCTCGTGAAGAAGCACCCTGAAGTTCCGAGGAGAGGGAAGACCATTGACATGTCTGACATTTACAACAACCCGGTCTTACGATTTCAAAAAAAGTAAGCACTAACACCTTTTATTTTCTTCTACACATACAGGGTGTCCCGTAAATCGACGTTAACCCGCCTAGGGCTGATAGAGCAGCTAAAGAGCTATCGATTTAACCCCTATGAACCCCTAAAATATCTAAAAAAAATGGGCAAATAGGTTGAAAAATTTCGCTGATTCGTAATCATTCTAATTATGTAAGATAAACTGAAAACTTATGAAATAAAACATGAAATTAATGATTTTTCGTGACATGGACTTAAGGGAAAATTACAAAAATTCAGATTAAAATGCTCAATATTTCCGAGACTAGTAAAAATCGCTGAATTTACATAGGGGTTAAATCGATAGCTTTATAGCTGTTCTATCAGCCCTAGGCGGATTATCGTCGATTTACGGGACAGCCTGTATAACGAGGCGGTTAGTCTCGGTTCGATCGAGTTTGATCCGATCCCCGTAAAGGGCAAATATTTGTGTTATATTTCGTATGTATTTCAGTAATTATTTATCTATGTAAGGCTATGCTTATGTAGGTATAGTTGTCTATCATTCCAGGTACATAATAGTACATTTTCAGAAGTGCAATAACATATTTTGACAATCTTGTTTAACATTGCTTAAGTGGCTGTAAGGCGATAAGGGATACAAAAAGTGTGTATCTATTCGTACTTTTGATCACTGTAAAAACCTTTAGCTTAGTGTGGGACTAGATCAATTTGTACTTGACTTCCCCTGATTTTGCTAGATCAAAACAGTAGTAACTCAAAATACAAGTATATTTAAAAATCAACTTTAATGCAACCGTTATGAACTTGAAACAAAACTAGTAAGGATTGCGAGTTGATACTGTTTTGATCTAGCAGTGCGATATGTTGATTTGTTTATTTTCTTTTTAAAACTTTCTAAAATAATTATAATGTGCTTTTCAGGTACGCTTTGCTATTAATTGGTACAGTGTGCTATGGACTGCCTACATTGATACCTATATTTTTATGGGACGAGACACTCAATAACGCGTGGCACATCACGATGTTGAGATACGTCCTAAATCTGAACGCGACATTTCTCGTAAATAGCGCCGCACATTTGTTCGGCAACAAGCCTTATGATAAAGGGATATTACCTGCGCAGAACATACCGGTGTCAATCTTCACGTTTGGGGAAGGTTTCCACAACTACCATCACGCGTTCCCATGGGACTATCGAACCGCTGAGTTAGGCAATAACACATTGAATTTGACGACGTTATTCATCGATTTTTTCGCTTGGGTCGGTTGGGCGTATGACCTTAAAACGGTTTCAAAAGAAATCATCGAGAGCAGAGCAAGAAGAACTGGCGACGGGACCAATTTATGGGGTTGGGGTAATAAGGATATGCCGAAAGAAGACCGGGAAGTTGCTGGGTTTAGTTGTAATAAAAATGATTAAGAAAATGTTATGATTTGTTGGGCACTTTGGATGGCTGTTTTGGGTGTGCGGCGATGTCGGGAATATTTTATATTTCGACGAGCGTAGTGAAACCAGTTCAGATTCAGATCAAAGACAAGTTTTTTTTCTTTTCCTTAGACTATGGTACATGCTCCTTTTTGAAAAAGAAATAAACTATTGACAGATGTCATTTGCACATTGACTTTTCTTACTCATGACACATGACATTTTATAATTAAGACAGCGAATCTACTTAAAGTCTGTTCCTATTCATTCCGTCACTCTTTTAAAAAAATCTATTTACCATTCTTACTCCATATTCGCGTACTTTTGAAGGTCGAGCATAGTCATATTATTTATTTATACACTTACCACCTTAATAATAAACGTTGAGTAGGTAACGGTGGTATAGCTATACAATGTGTTGTCCTTATCTGTTATTGTGACATTTGATTTTGACAGATAAGGGCAAAACATTGCATAGCTATACCTACCACCGTTACTCAACGTTTATTAGTAAGGGGGTTAAAGTATGTCTTCATGTTATTTTGAGGTAGGAATCTCTATTTAACCTTGTATTTTTCGATGAAAATCACTTTCGGTATAGGTCTACCAGAATCTCATGAAAATTTTAAAAGTAAAAAGAAATCGATTTTTATATGGCAATTTTGCCTTACGCCTGTCAATTCAAATTTCACCGCTTGTCAGGGTTTGTTATTGTTTGTTATCCTTACACAAATATAACGTTAGTTATCAGGCAAATGTCCTAAAAGCCCTTCGATCTCAAGCGAAAAATATCATTAATCATGTTTACTGTAAACTTTGTGAGGAAGAAGATGTGAATCAAACACAATCTTTGATTTAGTGACTTGAGACTAGTAAATGAAGCCAAATAATATTGATACTGTAAGGTCCGTTGTACATTTGCAGGAACTTTACTTATCACCCCATTTGGCTTTTATATCTGACACGCAAAAGTCTATTTAGCACCCTTAATAATTAGGTGCCATTTAGTTCCAGGATTGCCCATTGCCACCATATGGCGAATCGTGGCTGTACGGCATGGTTTTCATGATATTTTTATGAGGAATAAATAAAAAGAAATATCTCGCACCTCCTCAGCATACGACATTGATTTACGTTAAAGTTGTATAACATAGTCGCTTACCTAACAATACCGCGTAAGTCAACGATTGAACGCGAATTAAGAGTTAATTTAATATAATACAAACTTAAATTTTGACCTGTACGGTATTGTTAGCTAATAATAATAATTTTGAACTAAATCCTAATAAACATAAGAACATATTATTAGCACATGATTGTTTCAATTTAACCTACTTATTATTTATTAGGAAATATAAGTCCGAAGTTGATTTAAAGGGTTACGTAGGTAACTAATCGTTACTAATATTATAAATCTTAGTTGCACAAACGTGATATTTTAATGTTATCCTAGAAAACTTAATAATTCCCAAAGAAGTAAACACTTCTACGCGGACTGAGTTTGCCACACCATGCTTTTAATGAACGCGGAAAATCAAGTATCAAGATCTTTAAATCCTATTACCCCGGAGTTGCAAACCCTAAATTTAAACTTCCCTTTTTTCATGAGATTCTGGTAGACCTATATAATACGATGACAATGACATTAAGTTTTTTCGAAATATAATTTGACATATAATCGTAGGGATATCTTGATATATTTGATTGATTAACTAGTTAAGAGAGGTTTAGGAAATAAACGGTTTAAATAACAAAAAAATGAATAGTGTTCTTAATTATTTCGAAAGGCTTTCTGTTTTAATAACACAGTATCTACGAGAGGATTCGAATTCGATGTTACGTTAACCTTGACCTGTCCCTTTCTTACGATCACGTCATAACTGTAGAATAAAAGGTATTTGGAGTATAGGTGTTCCGCCGGAAAGCGCGACGCCTACTCAGGGTCCGTGGGGCGCGGAATTTTGCGCTGCGTTGGCATCGCGCCACGTGGATGATGCGTCCTCTGATTACCAACGTCTAATTCATCATAGGCATAGTAGATCAACTCAACGAATTGTCTGGCTGGTCTGACATTGCAAAACGACGCCTTGGCAACGCGATTTACGGACTGTATTTTCTGATAAAAAATAATTGACTTGGATCTGGAAGGTACGAGTTCAGAACATTAGACTGAACTCAGCGTGCGACGCCAGGATGGAGTTTCGACTCAAGGTACCTATAGGTAGGTACGGACGAAATGCATCAGCGCAAAAAATCACTTGAAGACTAAGCAAAAGCAAATAGGACGAAGAGGAAAACCAGAATACTTACCTATATTAGGTAAATTATTTAGTTTGATTCCGCTTGATTCGGCAAGCCTAGTGGACGCTAGCCTTTGATCGACTTGCCGCCAGCCTTTGTGATGAGTATACTTTCTTTAATTATTATAATTTTATTAAGTTTAATGATGATTGAGCCCATCGACGATAAAATCACCACCCAAAAAAAAACGAAAAGACAACAGTTGTCACCTGATAAAAAAAGAATTATTTTAAATATTATATAATATGAATATTTAAAGAGAACCTCTACTTCGTATCCATACAAGATGGCGTTGAATAAAACAACAGCGGAAATTATGGAAAACTCAGAGAGAGTTGTACGCGGAGTTGTAACAGCTAGTGAGAAGTCTGAAGATACGAGTAATTTGAGTGAAACCCAGCCACAGGTGTGGAAGGTTTTTTTATTGTAAAACTTTACCATGCTTTATGCCAAAACCTACGAGTACATACGTAATACTAGGAATTTATTTCTATTACTCTTTTGCTCCCGCAAATTGCAAATCATTTGCGATAAGAAACCGATTAGCAATCAGAAAATTACCACCACGGATTCGTAAAAATCATTGTATTCAATTTTTTTTTAAATCAATAATGTGTTAGCGTTTAACCTCATTCTCTGTCGAAGGTGGTACACGCTTACCCAGAATATAAAAAATACTAAATACTCAAATCCAATTCTCTGTTCGTGTCTCCGGTGGAGAAGCACCTTCAAAATTATTATTCGGACATATAATACGATAATGATGATGAATATATATTGAATGATGAATATAGATAATAGGTGATGACTGGCAAATATCTTCATTGCTTAACCTAAATGTTGGGCTTGACAAACCATTAGATAAGTTATGATCATCTGATTCAACAGATCTAAAGCATTCATTTACAGAATTCGACTTGGAACTGTCCTGACTAGTATTAATATAATTTTTAGGACTTGGTTCTTGACTCTGAACTAAATTTTCAGGAATGTAATAATATGTACGCATCTCCTCCCCTTCATCTATGTTTTGTGACTGACTTGACATGAATTTGTTATTTTGACTTGGCATATGACTGTTAGACATAGATTTTGACTGATAGTTCTTAAATCGGCAATATTATAGAGTACAAAATTTGCTAAAACTTTTAGGGTTTTTTCCATGAAATATGACAGCCCACGGCATTTTTTGATGAATCTACCTACTGACATTCTGATTGGTTTATTAACATCATAATGAACTAGAACAGGTGATTGACTAATGAGTTCTTTTAATCTAATGAATTCTTTATCATGATTTTGTGTCCACTGCCAAATGTTTTGTTTCTTAAGAAGGTTTCTAAGTAAACAAGTCTCATGGGCTAAATTTGATATGTATGAACCTAGGTAATTCACCATTCCTAAGAATCTTTGCAAGTCTTCCACATTTTCTGGTCTTGGCATATCAATAAATAGCTTCTACACCACATGGTAGACGAGAAAAAAAATTTTTTGGCGCTTTGTTGGCGTATCTAATATGTATATTATTTTAGCTTTCTAGAACTAAGAGTCTCTTTGCTAAGCTTTGAACGGACGGACGGACGGACGAACGGACATGACGAAACTATAAGTGTTCCTAGTTTGACTACGGAACCCTAAAAAAGTAACTATCACGACTTATTAGTTCTTGAACAAAAGGCGACTACCTATAAAACCCTACCTAATGAAATGAAACAACTTAGTAAAAATATGCTCGTATTTGTGGTTTTTCGATAGACGTATGATTTTTTTTCTTAGTAAAGACGACGGAACCCTACACTGAGCATAATCCAACATGATCTTGCCCGTTTTTTTTGGTTAGGTTAGGCATTTTTAAGCTGTAGTGCCTACATCTCTCGAGAAGTCTCGTTTCTATTTTTTATTTGTGTAAAAAAAATATGTTTTGGGCGTAAAGCCAGTGGTGGCTCACTGGTTTAACCACCATGTACCTAATTATGACTTACCGTCTTATAAAACATTTCAAATTCAAATTCATTTATTCTGTAAGTAGGCCCTGTAGGCACTTTTACATGTCTGAGTCTACCAGCGCTTCCAAGGGACTCTGTTGAGAAGAAACGCCGCAAGAAACTCAACAGGAAGTCTTTTGATAAACTTAAGCTAACTAATTTAAATGTCACAGGGATGTACAGGTCCCAGGAGCAATTATGAGACTTAAAGTATATTCAATTTAAATTGGAAATGTAAAGTCTCCAATATATTTCATAGGAACACCTAATTTCTTATCTTCTTTAGATACAGTTAGATAGTATTAGATATGTAGATAGGTATCTATTCTGTGATAAACACTGTAAGTATCTATATTGCAAGAAGTAGTTATTTAAATAATTGCAATAAGTAAAATTATGTACTTACTAACTTGTTTCACTTTTTAACCTTAGATTTATCTGCCGGAAATGGTGTAAGTTATAGCACATTTTATGGTGACATAAATTACATAACGGCTTTGCGGGCTATGACTAATGGCCCTAGGCGTTTATATAATATACTCGTACCTCATGTATTAAAATGAAAGTAAACTACAGACGTTAATTCAAATATGAACTTATTGCTTTTTTAGGGAAGTCTGTCATCCGAGCAGTCTGCCTGTCAGCTGTATCTCATTAACCGTCATAGGTAGGCAGTTGAAATTTTCAAAGAGTGTGTATTTTTTTATTATAATAAAAAAAAAAAAAAAAAACCTTACCTAGCTTAGCCTACAAGAAACCTTAAACCTTAAAGAGACCTTAACAAACGCTGTATCCCTTAAACCGTTAGGTACACAGTGTACCCAAAACACTTTAGGCCAAGATCCCAGTCACCCCAGACTTACGTGATTTTAGGAAAGATGAAATTTTTAGGATCGGTAGTATAACATAAACTTAGAAAGTATATTGGATAATCGCTAAGCTGAAAGCGGGGCCGTTTTACAGGTAGCAGGTATCAAAGGTGGAAAAAACTCATGCTAACTTACGTCAAAGTAGGAAGGCTGGCTTTTACATATGTAATATTTGATATTGTTATAAACAAACATATACAGTTGCCAGACACTTCCTGTGGGCCATAACTTTTGACAGACACTTTAAAGTTGTTCCGGCTCAAGTCGGTCGTTGCTCGGAGGTTACTGGCAGGCGCTTGAAAAAAAATTTGTTCGAATTTTTCCAGTGGTCTTTGAGTAATTGGGGAACATACTTAAAAAAGTATCCTGACGAATTAAGAACGTCCTCCTTTTTTTGAAGTCGATATAACGGGTTAAGTTCGATACAAAGGCGTCAGAGATTGAGGGTGACGGTAATAAAAGAACTGAAATTTGAACGGATACCAAGTTCCTGAGCACTTTCTTAAGAGGCCACATATGGTGCCACGCCCCCACACGAATGAAAAGGGATACCTTTATGTACTTCCGCGCGAAGAATGTGAGATGGAGATAGTTCGCGCGCGCCTTGATGGCAGCGTCAAATTCAATTAATTGCTGTTTACTTTAAAACCACAATGTTTATTGAAAAAATGGTTTACCAGGATAAAGAGGTTACATATACTCAACTATTGAATCAAAAATCATTGTTAAAGGTCATAAGGTTTCGAAGATTCAACCGAAAACATGCAATCCATCCATTGAGATCCATCGCAGAACACTACAGACTTCATCATAGGTGGCATGTTAAATAATAGCAATAAAAAAGCAAACAACGTTTTTAAATTAATTTAAAGAAAATTCATTGCTTTCTTTAATATCTAATTTATAACTTGGCAAGTTTTTACAAAAGATATTTATTTATTTTGAATTAAATTGCAAATAACTCATTTACCCTTTTCGGCTGAGTTAAGTAAGATTAAAAAACTGGCTAAGTTATAAATTCAATTGCTGTGTATATGTGTATATGTGTAAGTGTCTTTTTTAGCAAAGAGACGGGCAGAAGGACCACTAAGCCACAAGGGTTCCATCTGTCAGTGTTTTCTAAAAAAAATACGACTCCCTGTCGATAAGGCGTTACAATGAGTACAATGACAAACAAATTGATTGATGTAGAACCATAAATCTTATATTGTTTACTAAGTACGAGTACTTAACTATAAGTTTTATAATTGACGAGTACAAAACGTCACTGCAAAATAAGTAAGTATATATAACAGTCCTCTATTGTAGTTATGGTTTTAGTTTAACTTGAAACGGTTTGCAGTTAGAAAGGAACATTGATAGAGAATATGGAATTAATTATTAATCATTTAAAAACGTTATAGAGTGAGTAATACATTCATACCTACATAGGGATTAGTGTTTTTCTGTTGTATTGTTAATTGAAAAGCATGTTAAGGACTTTATCTTTTATACTGTCAATATAGTGCTAGAGGTACGCCAAAAAATGCTACCTTGTTTATTTAATTTTTAGAATTGGAAAAGTGATATCAAATCAATGAAGTTATTCCTTAAAAAAATGCTACAAAATTCAAGAAAACTAAATAAGTTATACCATTTTTTAGGTTCTAAATTGCTGAAACAGATATGAGTCCTAACGCAATAGAGAATGGAACTGTTTTGTCGGAGTGCGAACAGCAGCAGAAAGTGAAGGACCACGAATTACCGCCGCGGAAGTACGAGATAATTTACGGCAATGTGCTGACCTTTGGCTACACTCATGTCGCTGCTTTGTACGGGCTCTATCTCTGCTTCACGTCTGCTAAATGGGGAACGATTCTACTACGTACGTAAAGTTGACAATCCCATGACATTGCTAAAATCCTGCTTGAAACGTATCACATCGTTTGTCCGAATTTCAATTGCCATAATTGTATCACTTGCCATAATATTAATTTGCCATAAAGGCATTTTTTCTGAAACCGTAAAGCTTTAAGGTAATTTTAGGAACTAATCAAGTCTTTTTAACACGTCACTAAACAAACATTAAATTTAATTGACATTTCTGAGTGAGGCAGTTAGTCTTCCTTTTAAGTTTGTTACATGTGCTTTCATTTATGATATTTGTCAGATTTCTATTACGTTTCAGTTGTAGTGGTAAAAGGGGGGACACGCTTTTTATTCCTTCGTGGCTATATCGGCTTCGGAACCTTACACTGAGCATGGCTAATTATGCTCTTGCTAGGTTTCTTACTTTTAAATGTGTCTTTTAGACTCCGGTACATTAATAATAATTAGAAACATTTTCACGGCAACGTGTGGCCCGTCTTACATACAAGGCAAGAGTTGGAAGGCAACAGATGCCGGCCACACATTGCCGTCTATTAAAATAATGGAGTACATTTTGATGCAAGTAATTAAAAGAGACAATGTCGCGAAGAAAATTAATCACATGGTACTTAATTCAATTATAGGTGAATTAGCGAGAACGTGGAATTGCATATGTAGTGGTTGTACCATTCGCATGGAAAGGAAACCCATTTAAGTTTTTTTCTTAATTTAATGAGATTACCCTAAACAACTGGAATAAGTATGTTCTTTTTTTGCTCTTAGTCGCTATCATTTATTTAAATTTTTATCTTTAAGGTTGGAAATTGCTTAGGTATGGGACAGATGAAAATTATATAAATATATTTCTCCTCATGACTTCTTGATCAAAATCATCTACTGTCGATGGACAAGTAGGTACGTAACTTTTTCTTACTCGGAGAGGGGAATTTTTCATAATTTTGTAAATAAGTATTCGAACACCTGTAGCTTTTTCAACTAATTGGGCAGCGGTGTAAGGTGAATTTAAATTTTTCATTAGTTCTAGTTCAAAGTATTTATGACAGTTAGAATTATTTGTTTACTTTAACTCTCAATCGGACCAAAATTACTGCTACTTTCTGCCATCATTTTTGCAAACTGTGTAACTTGACGCTGGTAAACATCTTAGCCTAATTGTGCAAATTGTGGTTATAGAATTATCAACAAGTTTTTAGAGATGTTTGTAATTCTGTAACTCTGCCTACCCAACTCTGGGAACGAAGGCGTGAGATTATGTATATGAATGTATGTGTAACTTACAGTCGTACGTGCCCAGTCAAAATAATTCTTAAAATTGCGAGAATACCTACAATAAAATAAGACGTAGGTATATTTTAGTGCATTGTAAAAAGTATTTAGAATTTGACGCTGACATTATTTTTGTACTTACTTATTTAATATATAACAATACTCTTGTTATGCTGATGGTATGAGAAGTTGGAAAATTTAAATATAGAATGCCTGTAAACACATATTACCACTAAATATGCCACTTTAATTTAAGAGCAAATAAATTTAATTTTTGGTATACGAAAGCTAATGGTTGTTTATAAAGGGGGTGATCCATTTGCGAGACGGCGAGCCAACAGTGTAAACCGTTGGCTCGTTGGCTCGCCGACTCTCGTAGTGATCCATTGGCGAGCAAAACTGTCGACTCTCAACCGCGGACTAAGAATTTCAAGCATGCACAAAGAGCTAGCGAGCAAATCCGACGGTGTTTAAGTCCGCAGACTTTTAGTGCCCCATTGGCGGTTTAGACCTTTGGCTCGCGAGTTCGTTGGCGTACCGGCGGTTTTGCTCGCAAATGAATCCCCCCCTTAAATCATAATACTCAATCAATCAGACGGTCACTTACCGTAAAACGGGGTGAGTAGGGATTAAGGGGTGAGTAGGGACACAACCTAAAATAAGTCATAACTTGTTACAAATAAGAACATTTATTAAATGGACAATAACGTTACGTCTATTGGAAATAATTTCAATCTTATAATTCGTAACATATGCTTCATTTTAGGTTGTGTCCCTACTCACCCCTTAATCCCTACTCACCCCGTTTTACGGTACTTAAAATACTCTTTTAGCCAGCGGTCACGTACGAGTATGAAGGTGGATTTACATTACGCCGTGCTGGGCATGGTGTAACTTGAATTCACCTTACAGTAGCGGCATCGAGTGATGGCACTTTTGATAGCTGACAAATAGTGACGTGAAACACTCCATTTTATTATCGTTAAAAATTTCGGTCAAGTGCGTCAAACAAACCTCAAGATGAAGGTAGTTACGAAATGCGTTTCGGTAAATTACAGCCCCAGCAGTACATCACTATTCCGGTACCTGCAACAATGAAGTATGGCATCTGTTCCTTTATACTTGCTGTCAATATTTAGGGAACTTCATGAGCGACCAAATGTCAGTCAAGTGTCAAGTGCCATCACTCGATGCCGCTACTTTAATACTCATCTAACCGATCATTCGTAATACTCATTCAGATTCAGCCATCTTTGTGAGAACTGTTTCGAAGATTTCTTTATATTACCTAAATAATTTGTATGCATGTGTGTATGTATGTATGTATGTATGTAAGTCTGTATGTTTGTATTATTTGTGTATGTATGTGTGTATGTGTATGCATGTGTGTGTATATATTTGTGTATGTGTGTGTGTATGTGTGTGTGTGTGTGTGTATGTGTGTACGTGTGTAGTAGGTATGTATGTAATTTTAATATTTTAAGTTATATTAACGTAATCAAGAAGTGGTTGAACATGCAAACTCTTAATTCAAAAAATGGAATGTAACTAAACCACACTAATGCGAAATATCCAACTTTCCGCACGATATACGATGTGCAGATAAGAAAAGTAAAAAGCACTTGTTCGATAAATCTATAATTACAGCTAGGAAAAGTACCACTTTTTGAGCAACTGTATTAATAATACTTTTTGTTGTTGTTTCAGTTCCCGTTTTCTATACGTTCGCTGAAATCGGTGTAATTGTCGGCGCTCATAGACTTTGGTCGCATAAAAGCTTCAAAGTTACGAGGTTTTTAGAGATCATTATAATGCTATGTAACTCTATAGCGTTTCAAAACACCGCCACAGACTGGGTCAGGAACCACAGAATGCACCACAGGTACAGCGATACTGATGGCGACCCCCACAACTCATCCAGGGGATTCTTCTTCTCGCATATGGGCTGGTTGTTAGTGAGGAAACACCCTGATATTAAGAAGTACGGGGGAACTATAGACATGTCAGACATTTATAGCAATTCTGTTCTAAGATTCCAAAAAAAGTAAGTTTTTTACATTTTGAACAAATCCGCCACTTTCAAATATTCCCGCCCCCCTTGTTTTTTTGGTAGGCAGCTAGTTTTGCCGGGGCAGAAGCACAAGCTCCCGGCCCACGACTTGTTTGACGCTCGGTGATCCCTCTCTACTCTGTAATTAAGTCTGTAAATTATACAACATGTGCTTCCACTATTCACTTACGCAGGATGACGTTACCAATGATGGATACTTTTAGCTGGCAGGCACTAGAAATGGACGCTTCACCCTTAATTTAAATTTCATACGGTCCTAAATCGATTGTTGCAAAACAAATGAATAACCCTTATCTTCTGTAAAATAAGAAGCAATTGTCCATCATTGGGTTATTGTCCATTACTGGTACTTAAATTAAAAAAATATTTATGCCGTAAGAGGAACATGGTTGGTGCAACGAATTATTAGTTTGTTTATTTTTATTAGGTAGTTACAAGAAGTTCACTTTCAGGTACGTCATACCGCTCACAGCAACTTGCTGTTTCGGACTTCCTACAATAATACCAATGTACTTCTGGGGAGAGACACTGAACAACGCGTGGCACATTATGCTTCTTCGTTATGTCCTTAATCTTCATGGGACGTTTCTGGTGAACAGCGCAGCTCACATATACGGCAACAAACCTTACGAGATAAAAATACACGCAACTCATAATATAATAACATCTTTTCTATCATTCGGAGAAGGATTTCACAACTACCATCACGTTTACCCTCACGATTATCGATCAGCTGAATTAGGAAACAATTTTTTTAATATTGCAGCGTTAACAATTGATTTCTTTGCTTGGATCGGCTGGGCTTATGACTTGAAAACGGTTTCGGCAGAAACCATTAAAAAAAGAGCAAAGAGAACAGGTGATGGGTCAAATTTATGGGGTTTTAGAGGATTCAGATGTGTCGATGCTGAACAAAGGCATGACTAAAACTTTATTGTAAAATAATATTAAATGAGCTCAGCGTTTGGTAAAGTAAAGCCGGAGTAACAATATTTAATTTTATTTTTATTTACATGGAGCACTGGAACGCGGAACGTTTTCTGTAAAGGTGGAGGTTGGTTGCAAATAAATATTTTATTTATATATGTTTATCCGTTCATTACCTAACACCCTGTATTATTGTATATTAACGACACTGTCACAGTAACATCTTAACTAAGTTTATTTTTTACTAGCGGCCCACCAGCGGCTTCGGCCCGCTGTAAATTTCCGACTTTTTTTCTCTAAGGCTGCGGCTCCACTGAGGCGGAGATGAGCGGAGTGGAGCGGAGCTGTGCCAATATTAACCAATAGAATCTAAACTAACGTGCGCAAGGCGCGCTGGACGTTACCGCATGCGCCTTCAATATTGGCTCAGCTCCGCTCCGCTCAGCTCCGCTCAGCTTCGCTCATCTCCGCCTCAGTGGAGCCGCAGCCTTATACAAACCTTGTCCTGACAGTAACGAACACAACAAAAAAGATATCAGCCAAATCGGTTCAGCCGTTCTGAACCGCGCGTGACCAGGTGAAATAGGGGTTAATTTTTAGGCTCCTTACCCAAAGGGTAAAAACGGGACCCAATTACTAAGACTCCGCTGTCCGTCTGTTTGTCCGTCTGTCCGTCTGTCTGTTACCAGGCTGTATCTCATTAACCGTGATAGCTAGACAGTTGAAATTTTCACAAAAAACGTATTTCTGTTGCCGCTATAACAACAAATACTAAAAACAGAATAAATTAAATATTTAAGGGGGGCTCCCATACAGCAAACGTGATTTATTTGTCGTTTTCTGCTCGATATTAATAATGGCAACAGGTAGACACTTGAAATATTCACGGAATATATAGTTGTATATTCACTTTAAAAATAAATAATTAAATTAAAATAAAATAAATACTTAAGGGGGGCTCCGATACAACAAACGTGATTTTTTTGCCGTTTTTTTTACTAATGTTGTACCTATAGGTACATACGGAACCCTCCGTGCGCGAATCCGACTCGCACTTGACCGGTTTTTATATATATAGATAAGTAAAAACATTATTTTTCTGAACAGAATAATAAAAAACACCTTATCCGCTTAAACCTCCCATTTATTAATGAAATCAAGATAATAGGTAACCCTGGTGAATATGCTCGGGTGACCCGACGTTATTGCGCAGGCAATCCCGACTAATATACCCTTCTCGCCTTCCTTTGGTTCCCCAGTTTTGAAGCACACCAGAGGACCCCCAGAGTCGCCCTGTAAGCAAAAAAAAATAATTAACAGAATTCTAAATCTCGTGGAGAAGGCAGACGAGCTCACAGGCAAGGGTCGAGAGAAAATTATAATCAGAGCTCATTACTTTTAAACGGCTTATCGAATTTACATTAAATAAAGCTAAGAACATTCTCGATTAAGTCACCTTTCTAAAAAAAAACTAAGTCAAGATCGGTCCATCCGTTTAGGAGCTACGATGCCACAGACAGACACACACGTTAAACTTATAACACCCTTCTTTTTGCGTCGGGGGTTAAAAATCATCTTAAACAGCCATATGGTAGAATGAAAATACAATAGAAAATTGTTTTAATAGTTGTGATTTTTTTAGGTTTCCGTAGCCAAAATGGCAAAAACGGAACACTTATAATTTCGTCATATCCGTCCGTCCATGTATCACAGGCATTTTACTCGAAAACTACAAGAGGTAATTGATGTAATTTGTAGTATAAGTGTCTTTTGTAGATTCCGTTACTTATTTTGGAAGTTGAAAAACAAAAATATTTTTTTCCTGGGGGGCACTCCATAAATGGAAAAGATGAAAAAAAACCGCATCAATCATCGTGTGGCGCATATTTCTTTTAAAAACACTTCCTAAGCAGTTTTTTGATTAGATGAATATTTTCGAAAATAATTGCTCCGAAAGTTGCATAAATTGTATCCCCCCTTTATCGTTTAAACTGTATGTCAAAAAAATATGAAAAAAACACAAAGATAACGCTAAATAAATACTTTCAACGAAAATTATATTTAACATGATCGGATAATCCTGTTTTTGAGTTACCTATACCCGAAAAACTGCGCTTCTTAACAAAAGTACGTACGTAAGAACCATGAAGATACCTGCGTAGTTCTACTAGCGTTTCAACCGCTATCACTTTCCTGGACGCATTATTCACCATTTCCCTGCAGGATCGGATTACCATTTTGAGTTGTTTTGAAGAATGCCTAGACTCCTAGAAAATAACCGAAAATGGTAATTCGAACCTACAGGGAAATAGTGAATAATGCGATCACGAAAGTGATAGCGGTTGAAACGCTAGTAGAACTACCCACCTACACTATTTTGCTGGTGCACTTTTGTGTTTGTAGTAATGGCTTCGGAACCCTACTGAACATGGTCCGACCTCTTGCCCGGTTTTTGAGATACGAGTAGTTTTTGTATTTTTAGTAACGGTGACGGAACCTTACCGTGGTGTGGTTACAGGCAGTCGGTTAAATTTAGGACACAACTGATATATTTAAAGGAACTTGAACATGGGTACCTACCGGTCTGACATCACTGACATTGCTTTCAGTGCAAACAAATTTTTTCATGTTGCCATTAAACTTTTCAGAGCATTGTTCAGTAGGAACTACAGTGAGTTGCGCCCATTGTAAAATAAGTGACTGAGTTCTATTATTCTGTTAAAAACAAAGTTAAATTAAAAATTAAGTGAAAAATTAAATTATGAAAATAGTAGCGCAATAAAAGCAAGGAGAAATTGTACACCGCACTTAATAAGTAAGTACTGACAGTTTGTTTCGGAGGTAGTCACACCAAGTAACCACACATGTGTATGTACAGTCAACAGCATAAATAAGTGATCATTTATGTACCTTGTCACTATAATATGTTCGTTTCACAATTTTGTATGACATTTCAAACACGACGTTAAAGTGACAAGGTACATAAATGATCACTTATTTATGCTGTTAACTGTACTACCAGCCCAATGGAACCCTGATCCACCATAGAACGTTGTCACAGTGACATTGCAACAATTCTGTCGTGTCAGGCACAACGACTGCATCTCAAAAAGTGGAGAATCGAGACAAACGATCTTAAATATTTTTCACACGTTTATCAATAGAGCTTTATTAGTTAAATATCATGAATAGAAATTGAAGAAAAAAATACGTAAAATACGCTTTACAAAAGGTCTTAAAAATATCGTCTGGTCTCGTATTTTTTACAAGCTATATTTTACTTGATTAGTATGTATGTTTGGGGTCACATCTCGGTTGTCAACTTGGAACCAGTAACGGTTATTAGAATGGCTTCATATTTGGAATACATATGTGAACACGATAACAATGAAATATTAGGGTATCTTAGAGCTGAGTTTGGTTTGTTAGTCCGGGGTATCGAATACTAATATCAAATATTAGGGTATAATTTTTTTTACTATAATTAAGCGTGAAAATCGCCTAATAAGTAAGTTTCCGCCAAAAGAACTTTTGCTGCCAACTGTACTTTTTATTATACAATCATCATCTGTTTATCGAAACCAAACTAACGAATTGAAACTTGAAGGGTGTATGTTAAGTAAGTACAGTCACCAGCAGATTATATCATACGGCCAGTGTATATCATAGGGTAAATAAAAAAAAAGTTAAAAAAACAAAAACCCGCCTTCAAAAAGCAAAAAATAACTTCTTTAAAATGGTAGGTAAATAGGTCAGTCCAACTGAAGTCTGCTTTTGGTTAAAATATTTAAAAAAAAGAAGTTATTTTTTGCTTTTTGAAGGCGGGTTTTTGTTTTTTTAAACTTTTTTTTTATTTTATACTTTTTAGTGATCATAATTATGCTGTTATTCTCCCATTTTTCTCCCATTTCTCAAGAAACAATAGAACATTTCAATCTCGCCGCAAGCAACGCCGTGGGAAAGTCATAGTCATATATTTAAACCTAAATATGCTTCGTCATAGTCGCTCAACTATCTTAATCGAAATATCTTGTCGCCACCCTCGAAATATATACCGTTTAGGAGTTCCGGTGGCCATCTGTGGTCTTCATCATCAGTTCCACTTCACCAAATAGTGGTTTCCAAGACCAAATACACGAGTTGCAATGAAAAATACCAAAATCGCTATAGGTGTGCCTATAAATTTTGAAGAGTTCCGTCGATTCCTCATGGATTTCACCATCAGATCTTCATTTTGAAAAAAATGGGACCAATCTGGAAGCACCAGCTTTCAAATAAAAAAAGAATCTTCAAAATCGGTTCACCCAGTCGAAAGTTCTGAGGTAACAAACAAAAAAAAAAAAAACAGACGAATTGAGAACCTCCTCCTTTTTTTGAAGTCGGTTAAAAACTTAACTAAATGGCCTCTTGCATGTAGTTGTGAACTTGTGACACGACTTTAATTATGCAATAGACCGTTCGACATTCTATAATATTTGAAAGTTGCCGTAAATTCCATATTAGTTTTGTATACAACTACATGCAAGAGGTCCTTTACTTAAGTTTATTACCTATATTTAACCGATTTTTAAAATAGGAGGAGGTTCTCATTTCGTGTTTTATTTTTATTTTAACAATTAAAAATTACAAGAGATCTTGGGTTAAAGTGTTTAGTTTGCCAGGGTTGCCAGGGTTGTTCAATTTACATAATTATTATTGGAAGGTTAAAGATAAATCCTGAATCGGTATAGTCTCGTAAGGCCCAGTGTGCAACAGGATGGACATAATCAAGGCAATTTAATTTGAACTGTGTTGCAATAAGAATATGGTTTATGTTCCTATGATCATTAACTGCAAATGGCATTATCGAACAAACGTAATTGAACTTTATTGCCTTGATGGTAGATTCAAAGTCCCACTTACAAAAAAGTACCTGTTTGTAGTAAGATGGGCCTTACGGGGGATACAGAGGGCTTTCTTATGCTGTAATACTTATTTGCGTCAATTCTGGAACAACCTAAAATAAACAATACTGAACAGATAGCGGCATTCATTAAGGGAAGTGTTAAGTATTTATTTCCGAACCCCATATTCCCATAAGGAAATAACATAAGGAAGGCGAATAAAGACAATGTGGTATATAAAGTTTGTCGTAAAGCTGTGCCGAAGCTAATCGGTTTTTCCTGCGGTCCGTCGCACTTTTCCGTCACTCGCTTAATGATATCTCGTATAACATGTTGTCCAACTTACATTGTACTGCAATAAAAAAGTTTCAGTATTAGTAAATTCGATGTTACGTTAAGGCCGGATCCCCACTGCTGTGCACGCTACGCACGGACACGCTATACACGTCGCCCACGTGGGTCCATTGGTCTGGATACGTGTGTCAACATTTTCACAGCAACCAATGCACGCACACGTAAAACGTGTGGGCCACGTGGCTACGTTGGTCAGCTGCGTGCGTCTACATTCCCCACTGCGGGCCACGCACATCCACGCGCGCGCGGTGGGTGCGACGCCCTTGAAGCCACCTTTCCTCTGCAACACACGGGCTGCGTGGGTCGCGGTGGGGCTTTGCGTGTGCGTGGCAAGCACTTCGGAACAGACCACGCGTGTATCAGTGACGTCATTTCGTGCGCAGTGTGCTCGTGGACTACTGTGGAAGTATCTACCTACATTTTCATACAAAGCGTTTTTGTACCCACGTGTGTAGCATGACCATGCGCAGCCGTGGGGCTCCGGCCTAATCCTAGGCGGTAAAAACGATATCGTATTTGACTTGTTACGGAATTGTTTTTAATTTAAGGGTGATTCTACGGGACCCTGATTTTCGACGTTGGCACGGGAGCTTAGTTAAATGACCTCTTTAGTTTATAAGTTTTTTTCAGAGGTAGCTTATACATATTCATATTTAAATGGGATATCTGTCGATTTCTGTGTAACTGATACTAAACTTTTAACAAAAAAAACCCTCCATCTTCTTGAAAACATTATAATAATATCCTTAATTTAGTCACATTATCAATTTTTTGAGTGACCACATCAAAAGAAAATTAAATCCTATCCTATTCCTAGTCCTATTTGACTTCAGACTACAGTGCAACGATTCTATTTCTGCTCTAATCTTGTTACTTATTTATTTCATTTTTTACCATGTGTTTTTTTTGTGTTGTAGTGTGTTTTTGTCAAATGAATCTTTAAATTTGAATTTTGAATTTAAAATGTTACATTAACAAAGTTCAACAAGTAATATTTTGTACCTGCAATATTATTCTTTTAACTGGGGAAATAAAATTTGACTGCCGTAAAATTCTTATTTCTCTGGAGCGGGCTTCAATCAGCTGTATCATAAAGACGTTTAAGAAACTAGCAACAACTCCCACGCGGGCCGGTTTTCAGTCGAGCTTCGAACGTGGTGGTGAATGTGTCGGCTTATGTCTGTCGCTCTGGAATTAAGATGATAAATTATATAATTTCTCTATCCTTGGTTTTGGCAACATTCTTATTACTCTGTTAGATTTTTTAAAATTAGTGTAACCTTTATAAAAATTAAGTTGTGCTTGATTATCTTACCGTAGCATTAACGGTAGCCTTCCAGTATGTTCGTATTATAGACCATCAGCATTTTTTATTTTTTTTATTGTTTCTCTGTCCCTTATTCCATGGATTTACGGACAGCAGAATATGAAAATATTTAGTGTTCATGGATTTTTTTCATTTTCGATATTGTTATTTATTTTTTAAGTAATTTAAGTTTTAGAAACTTTCACACAGACTCGGATTATGCGGAATTGTGTAGTATTTTTTATATACAGTTATATATTTTTTAATAAATCAGGCTGATTATGAAAAAGTTTTGATTTATTTAATTCATTAAAACTACAATAAATAGTTTTAAGAACATTGCACATTATTTTTAAGTAATTTAAATACTATCGGGAATATAACACATTTTTTTAATTTATTAAACCTATTCTCCTCTGTCGCTAATTTATTATTCCTCTGGACACAAAATTTAAACAGTTAAATATTTTCGGAACGAACGAAAAATAAGTGCCTAATAAGTCAAATAAGCAAAAAAAAATTTTGTCGGCTAATGTGCCTTGCGTTTCGGAGCCTCCGGGTTTGTGTCGTGCCGATGGCAAGGGGCCCGATGGCCTAACGTTAGTTCGGTGGCGCAGGGGTCGCTGTTTCTTGTGGGACGCAACTTGTTGAAGTACATTTGCGCCGTCCCACTTGAACCAAACGATGAGAACTGCAGGGTCCGCTGCTGAAAGCGCGGGGTGGCTCAAGCATTCAAAATACGCGGCATTGGAGCTGATGTATGATTTTGTGCCGGTTGCCGTAGAGACGGCTGGTCCGTGGGGTGCGGAGGCCAAGGAGTTTATTTGGGAGTTGGGTCGTCGGCTGAGGGACAGGGGTGGTGATCCTCGCTCCGGTTCGTTTCTTGTGCAGCAAATTTCATTGGCCATACAACGCGGTAACGCTGCCAGCGTAATGGGCACATTTATGCCACTATCGAACCGGTTTGACTTATAATTATTTATTTATGTGTATTTACTTGTCATACAGCTTATGCGGTTGCTTAAATTTGATTATTTGACGAAGCCTGTGGCGGATTATATTTTGTCAGTATCTAGTAAGGTTTTTTTTTGGAATAAATATTTTTGCTCCAAAAAAAAATGACAGAGGAATAAGACAAAAATCGTGACCTCGAACAATCATCCTTAACTAGGCCGCCATTTCTGTCAAGTAAATAGGAGCTATCAAAACGTTGACAATACGATAACAGGTCAAAGACGATATGGTTTTTACTGCCTAGTATACTGGCCCTGTCCTGTCAGTTTCTTTCGATCGCGTCATAACTGTGGAGTAAAAGAGAGGGACCTGAGTGCGTGTGTCGGAAGCACGATGCCGATTCAACATCCGCGGGGCGTGGAGTTTTGCGCTGCGTTGGCATCGCGCCACGCGGATGTCATGAGCCCTCTGTGTGCCAAACCTTTTTAGAACTTTTTGGAGTGGTCTAATTCACCATTAGTCATGAAAATATGATAGTTGTTTGTCACGCGATGACTGATGACTCACTTTCGGCCTATGAATACTGCTCAGATTTTTTCTTTTGACCTTTGGTAGGGTGATGGAACCAGCAATGGACAAGGCACCAATAATAGACACTAAATTCTTATTTTACAGAAGATAAGGGTTATTCATTTGTTTCGCAACAATCAATTTAGGACCGTATAAAATTTGAATTAAGAGTGAAGTGTCCATTACTGGTGCCTGTCAGCTAAAAGTGTCCATCATTGGTGCCGTCACCCGGATATTGTGAAACGACAATTTGGCTACGCGGTTTACGAACTTTGTACTTATTTCATGATAAAAAAAGAATTGTCTTGAAGACTGTTTACTAAATAGGTACAACATGTTCCAAAAATGCTCAACAAATACATATATCAAAGCGAAAACTAATGTTAAATCTAGTAAGCTGTCATCTCAGTCATTCTGAAGTAGGTATTTGTACCTACTTTACTAATGATTGTCCCGTTTTACATTCAAAAAAGGTTTGCAATCTTAAAACTAGAAAGTCATAATGCTTTAATTAAGTACTGGCTTTAAAAAAGTTCAAGTCAGAAAAAAGTTATATTGACAATTAATTGCAAAACAAATCTTCCTCATTCGCACTACCCAAATTTGTCTGTGTAATAATTTTTTTTCAATGTATTACGATTACTAATGTCTATATTGAAAAATGACGAGGTATAAAAATGCCGATTTTCCAAACATAAAAAAGGTCAAAATATAAAAATGTCGAGTAATAATAACGACGAAATAAAAAAAATACGAAGTATAATAATGTCGAAATGGAATTAAGACGAGGAGGAATAATAAGGGATAGGTGGAACAGGGGCTAGGTAGGTTTAAGTTATGTTAGTTTTGCAGCAGGCCCGGAGGGCCAAACCACCCAGAAATAGGAGCTCCGCGCGAGCGGAGCTCCGTCGACACTGTCTAATTGATTTGAAATAATAGCGTCAACGGAGCTCCGCTACCGCGGAACTCCTATTATTGGGTGGTTTAGCCCTCCGGGCCTGCTGCAAATCTAACATAACGTAAACCTACCTATAGTCATTTTTATACATCGACAAAAATCAGATGGTCATTGTTATATGACGACATTTTTATACATCGA
Source organism: Acleris literana (assembly GCA_946894065.1). NCBI lineage: Eukaryota > Metazoa > Arthropoda > Insecta > Lepidoptera > Tortricidae > Acleris > Acleris literana. Next base: position 13,267,962 of record OX335680.1, read on the forward strand.
CAAAAATAATTCTAGTCTTTGTTATTTTTCGACATTATATAAGGTGTCGACATTTTTATACCTCGTCATTTTTCAATATAGACATTAGTCGCCTAAATCCTCCGGTAGAAAAGCATCTTAAGTCTGGTCCTAAAAATCTCAATTTATAACGCAGTTGTTTGGTTTAGTAACTCAGCATTTGATGGAGAGAAAAAACCCAATTTTCTGTGGTATTGTTGAAATTTTATTTTATGCACAGTGTGTACACGCTTTTACGTGAGGAAGTTGTATAAGTACTTAATACGAAAAATTGCATTTTTCTAGAATAAGTAATGAATGACTTTCCTTCTGAAGCTAAAACCTTGATATACAATCTTCATACCTAACTGTTATTGTTGAAGATTATTACTTACGTCTTTACTAATTAGTCCGTAACCAGACGCCAAACATTTTAACCCAGTGTATTCCTTTTTTCCTGTTGCAAGAGGTATTGGAGCTACGTTAGTATTGAAGTCGAACGCATATTTCAAGATCTGAAAAATAAAATTTATATTATTAACTAGCATTATTTTGTTGCCCGAGTCTTACTTTGCTTGAGTGGGTTAAGAATGCTAGCCTGCCGTTTGGCCGAAATATGTTTGCCAAATGTATCGTTTCCCAACTTTTTCATTAACCAACCCAATTTTTTTCCTGTAACTGTAAATATACATTGTAGGCCTTGTGTTGTATTAGAATATTAAAGTAGAATGTGGAAACACAAACATAATTCAATGAATTTTATGATTATCAAACAGTAGAATTATGTTTGAACAAATATTATTTGTTTGGTAGAATACCTAGGTAAGCAATCGTTACCAGAAAAGTAGGTTCGGTTAAAACTACGACCCCGTCAGAAATGAGCTTCGAACAGAAAATTAGGTTAGGTTAGGTTAGAACTGCGATCCCACCAGAAAACATGAACTTCAAAATATTCTTGGTAATAAGTTTTACATTCAATTAATAATATGAGGATCAAAAATATTTAGTTAGTGGTTCCTATTTACTGGTGTCAAGATAACAAGGTACTTTTGAGAAAATATTTTTTAACTCATTCTTCATTCTCCGACGGGGCGCGAGGAAAGAAAATAGTTGAATTTTATACTGTATCGTTACGTCTACAATCATATTTTTACACGCTTCTTTTTTACCGCATTTGTATGTTAGTATGTATGTCTTGGTAAACTACATAATCTCGACATATTTTTTCCTAATTTGATAAACACGATTTTTGAAATTCCGAATAATCACATTTCTGACTTATTAAAATCCCGATATTTTTTTTTACGAATATCACAATCCCGACAAAACAGAAAAATAATAATTGTAATTCCGAATATTCCTATTCCGAATCACGAATATTCATTATTCCGAAATTTTAGCAGCCCGAATTCTCTAAGATTTTTTATTTCAAATATGAGCCTAATAAAATATTGTATGATACCTTGTATTATGTTTAACATGCATAATGCTCAAAAACTGTAAGAAATATCCGACAAAGGAGCTCCTGTTCTGCGTAGCTAAGGGGCTTCGCGCCTTGATGCAACTCTAACCTAACCTATCAAGGTGAGATTGACCTAATTAGTAATGTGCTCGCAATCTCACCTAACTTTTGCTTCGAGTAGAATACTTCAATTCAATTCAAGTGGTTAGTTTCATAATTCCGATCTGGTTTAAAGAAAATTCGGAATTGTCAACATTCGTAAATATAATATTCGGAAAAACATTTTCGTGATTTTGATTCTCGGTATTATAAAATCCAAGATTTTGATAATTCGGCCTTATATTAATTTTTTTCTGTATTGTAAAAATTCGGAATTATAAAATACGGTATTTTAAAATTCGGAATTATTAAATTCGAGATTTTAGGGTGTTCCCTGTATGTCTAGGTCACAAATGGAAGCCAATTTTGAAATAGTTACGGTTATCACTATAACCGCAGCTGGTTCAAAATTGACTTGCAAAATGTGCTTGCAATGGGCTAAAATTTGGAATATATTCGACCCAAGAATGTTTCGTTAATAGTTAACTAACGAGACATTTTGGGCCATATTGACTTATGTTCGCATAGTGCCACGAGCTATATGCGGAATCGACAGCAATTCGTGGATTATGGCATGGAGGATGTAAATCTGAGCTATATTTTACTCGATCAGGCGTAAGTGAGGGCAGTAATTTGGGTCCTCTAGAGTTTATAATTCTGGAGTCCTAGTGAAAAAGGGTACAAGTCAACTTAACTCGTAATAAAAAAGGGTATATACATGAACGGAGTATACTAGACTTAAACCCTTTTTCACTTGATCTTCGAAAGACTTATACCCTTTTTCACTAGGACCCCAAAATTATGGTCAACGATTTACCTAACGTTATTAAACATGCGACTTGTTTGCTATATTGAAATGAATTAAAAATACGTTATGCAGCCTAGGAGTGGCCGAAAATTAGTAAGTACCTAAGTAGTTTATTTTTAGAATCATCTCAAGAAGCTCTTTCATTTGATATCAAACACGATAGGTTGAAAAAAAAACAACGTACAAAACAAATATGATTACTGCATTTGGGAATACTTTTAAGAACTACCTCTTAAGATGATTGTTTTAACCTAAAGTACCCGTGTCAGCATTACGCTGAGTTGGGACCATTTCGTGGCTACTTCCTTCTTGTACGTGTTAATCTGTTCTTTTTTATGTATGTCACGAATAAATGATTTTTCTTTTTCTTTCTTTTTTCCGTGTACCCAATGGCTATCCTGTACACCGATTTGCGTTTTTTTTATCGTTGCCCGATCACTATTATAATTATACTTATGTGTGCATCACTAAGTTGGTCCACTATCGCATTAGGTGTCCTGTAATGACAGTGTAATGTGTGTATGTATGTTTTATAAATAAATAAATGAAAAGTTATATAGTATGTACCTGTATAGTTAGAATCAGCAAGTTTTGTTGCTTAACAAATCGCAACGAACCAGAAGTTATAAAATCAATAGAAACATCATAAAGACTGATCGACTATAATTGTTAAGTTATACATTGGATGTAACACTTAAAAACACCCAAAGGGCTAATCATAATTAATCAATCAGTCTTGATTAATTTTCTGCCCCAAATCTGATTGCCTTGTAGCTTTTTTTTTTAGTTAGCGTAATATTCGATATATTTTTATGTATTACGTTTAACAATACTCACCACTACTGCGACATCGAGTTTAATGTGATATTGTTTATCCAGTACTTTAACTTTACGGACTCTCCTCCATTGCTCAGTATTGAAGTCATGTTTGCCTAAGGCTGTGAAGTTCAAATTTCTTGGTGGTTTTATAACTTGTACGTTGGTTAAAGATCCCGCAACGACGTATAAAGTCTTTAAAGAGTTCAGTTTCCTCCAACTTGAAAAACAAAACGAATCATATTTTTGGTTAGTTTAGAGAAATCTAACGCATCCTTTCAGATACACTTCAGCTCTTTAAGATGTTTCGTGACGTTTATGGCGTTCATACAAAGTTGTAAAACTTTGTATAGATGTCACTTAGTTTTTAAATCCCTATAAAATGAAATATTCGTTGTCACAGCGATAAATTGTACATACATTTAAACCTTAGTTTAGTAGTTAACGATAAGTGTAACTAAAAGTTAAATTAGTTAAGATATTTTTGATTGGTTGTCAAAATTGAAAAGTCATATTTGTGTGGGAAAAACGCAAGCGTTCGTAATTATGTGGCCACCACTGTACATTCATTTTTTCATATAGAAATTGTTCGCCGAGTTAATAGATATTCAAACTTATTACCAGCACATTACTCACCTAAACTAAACAAGATTTCCCAACAGTTCGGTTTCACGTCATAACCAAACTAATGGGAAGAAAAGTGAGGCATTAGTCCCCGGCCTAATCAACCGAACTACTACTGGGACTAGAGGCATCACAACAGAGCACTTCTTAAATGTTTACAGTATATATGACTTTATACAATCCAACTACTAACTACATGGTAGAAGAAACACATGGTTGGTTATGTTGTCGAATTATATTATTTCTGAAAATCCTTATAGGTAGGATATCGGAATAAAAAGTATAATATAGTTTTATAAGAGCTGCAATGATTGAAATGAACGAGACTTGTGTTACCTGTCTTTGAATGTGGCGGTGCCGTCATCTTAAACCTTAAGAGCGAACTTTAAACCGAAAATACGTATTTATTGTTAAGTATAGGTACTTTTATTCACCCGTTCTGTTCATTCGTGCGGCAGCTGATATTAAACGACCTATATCTTAGGGTGCGGCTCCGCTGAGGCGGAGACGAGAGGAGCGGAGCGGAGCTGTGCCAATATTAACCAATAGAAGGCGCATGTGGTCACGTCGAGCGCGCCTTGCACACGTTAGTTTATATTCTATTGGTTAATATTGGCACAGCTCCGCCCCGCTCCGCTCGTCTCCGCCTCAGTGGAGCCGCACCCTTATGTCCGTCTCAAAGTACTCAGAAAACATAAGTGGCGATTTATTTCGAAATCTGAAGACTGGGAGAGAGCGTTTCGATGGTGAAAGTCCACTGCGATGGACAAGTAGCGTACGTTTGCTAAGTATCGCTACTGCCACTACGTGGATTGATCGGCTGGTTGCGTCCCTGTTCAACGTTTTGAAAGCTCCACTCAGAGTTTAATTTGGGCTCGAATGCAACTGAAGCGGCGCGCCAGGACAGACTTGCTCTACTCGTAGGCGCAGCTAGTCCGCACACCGGCGCAGGGGGTGAAAGGGTGTTCACAGGGTCATGCCATCACCCGCTATAGATATTAGCGGCCTTTACACGGCACAGTTTGGACCGCGGGAAACGCCACGCGCCATTCCACGCGCCAGTCCGAACCGTAGGCTTTTTACTATTTTAATATTACAGTTGCATTTACACGTACGGTTCGGAGCGAAGATTGAAATGGCGCGTGGCGTTTCCCGCAGTCCGAACTTTACTGAGCTATTGCGTAAGCCGTTGGATTTTAGCCCATCTTTGCTTGCGTAGCTTCTTTGCAAGACCCCTTAAAGTAGGATTTTTATTTAGGAGAACTAGTTTCACTGATTAAGTGGTTCCACATATAAGAATGTAAACGTAACGAGGAATCGACTCAAAGGCAAGTCTTAGATGGGTGATTCCATAGGCGTTTCAACCGCCGTCAGTCCGCTGTCACAAATATTGAAAGAATGAGCTACACCAAGCAGCTAACATTCACACAGAGCTATACTGTTATCGTACTTCTTGCCACAATTGATCGAATTTTAAGTATATTATCGCCTATTTCTTAAATACTTACGACAGCGGACTGACGGCGGTTGAAACGCCTGTGGAATCACCCATATACTTACTCCGCTTACTTCCCAATACCTACTATGTGTATTACCATCTAAAATTTTAGATTATATCGTAAAGTCAGATTTTAAAGTTGTTTTTTAATCTCTAAAAACCAGTGCCGCTATTTTGCTTTGTTTACAATCTGTATGTCTTTTGGTAGAGTTTAAAAAAATTTTTTTAGATATTTTATCTTATACATAAATAAAAATGAATTGCCACGTATATTTTGGATCAGAACAAGGTTTGCATAAGAAAAGAAATTCACCCGGGGACACCAGGCGCGAACAGCAAGTGTATTTAAATTTAAAAAAAATAGCAACGAACAGGTAAGTATAAGCCGTAAACTTTCTCAAATATTGATATGAACATGAATACTAAAATAAAACGGTAGCAGCATCGTTTATTTTGAGTTTTTAAACTGGTTCTCGTAAATAAAAATACTACTTTAACTAAATGTACCTTTAAAACGCAAATTCAAGGCCACGTGCGGGGCTTAAATTAAACATGCCTACAAATTACTCACCCTGGAACATTAAATATAATCTCCCAAAAAGATTTGTCAGCAACGAAACAGTGCGCAGCAGAGAGCACCTTTTTTGCACTAATAATTGACCCCCCACAAAAAGTAGTATATTTGAGAGCATGCGCAGCCTGCAACTCTCGTTTTAGCGCTACCTGTAAAGATATTAACATTTTAGATTATTTATCTTAGTCCAAGACGGTTAAACTGTTTTGTTGGCAATATACTCGTAGGATAATATAGGATAGATAATCATTGAACTGATGGAAATAACATCCGTCAATCTTACCTGATACGGAAATTGTCCAAGATTTGCATTTTCTCCATTAAAAATTCGAAAATGGGGAACATCTTCTCCATTGTTTCTTCTTGCTTCAACACATTTTTGAAAAATGTTCAAAATTAAAATTATGTTTAGCAACGTTTCCATGGCACTACAAGTTGAACTTTTAATAGTTTTTTTTTCTGATATATATTATTATACTCTTTGCTTTTAATTCTGTTCAGTAATTTTATGGTGAAAATAAATATTGAACTAATGGTATTAAAAAAGTATTTTATTTATAGACCGGGAGATACTGACACAAATTTTCCAGTCATTCGTACCAATTATGGCGACCCTTCAAGGGTCTAATTACGTAATTATGAAAAGGAAAATGATGGTCATAGCGCTGGTACCGGCGCGGCGGCCCAAACGCGTGGGCGTTTTGTAACACAAAAATTCTTGTTGTTGTCGATAGTCGATGGTAAATGAGGCAGGCGGTAGCGTAATGCCATAATTCTCCGGTGTGACTTACAGCCCGCCATACCGACGAAAACACATTAATTAAAAGAAAAACAATTCAACCATTTTAATACCAGGCTAATTTTTGCACAGCTAATCATCGTCGAGTAACCATTCACGAAAATCACCATGCCATACTTTTCCGACGGTTCCAAACGGCCGCCATACCGCCGCAAAGATATAGAATTTTTTTTGGTTAACTATTTGTCATTTGTCACTCTTTCTATGCTAGTTCTTATTCTGTGGATAACATCCCCCCCGCGTTAGAATGTTAGGCGTTAGAAAAACATGAAGATAACATGAAGGCTTATACTTCATTGCCATAGATTATGACCATGTTGACCAGTTGACATGAGTTGACAGCACCTTGTTGTGTACAACTCACGTACGGCTAGTTTTATCAAGAACTGGACACTACACTCTTTCCTTTTTTAACTTATTGAACATTCATGTTGAAATTTTCGAGACAGGTATAGATTTGATGCTTTCGTTATAAGCCTCCTGCTTTGCTTTTGTTCTTAAGGTCACATCTCATTACAGCCACCCGGCACCCGACCCGCACCGCCTCGTCGCTCGGCGTCCACTCGTTGTCGACAGGTGGTCCTCGGGTGGACACCGCGTTGTCACCTGTGAACCTCGCGTGGTCAACGAGTGGGCCTTGCGTGGTCAACGCGTCAGCGAGACGATCCGGTGACGCTACGTAGTTGATGTAGTGAGCGCATGTCCATACAAATCCATATAAAGAATACTAACCGCTCGAGGCGGTACGGGTCGGGTGCCGGGTGGTTCTAATGAGACCTTTATTCTATAATTATCGGGGTTAGGAGTTTTCATTAGTTTGGTTCTTTACAATAGTAGCCACTATACAATAGTAACGTAAAACGGGGTGGGTAGGGATTAAAGGGTGAGTAGGGACACAACCTAAAATAAGTCATAACTTGTTACTAATAAGAAAAATTATTAAATGGACAATAACGTTACGTCTATTGGAAATAATTTCAGTCTTATAGTTAGTAACATATGCTTTATTTTAGGTTGTGTCCCTACTCACCCCTTAATCCCTACTCACCCCGTTTTACTGTAGTCTTTGGGTTTTTCAAAGAGAATATAACACTTAGTTATGAGTTTTTTTTCAAGAAATGACTAACACACAGAATAAAGACTAAAGGCTATAATAAGTTCTTATTCTGTGGACTAACACTAAGGCAAACGTCAAAGTAAATAAAACACAATATTGTTGTAACAAAATCGACATGAGGAAAATATTTTATTTTTTCATAATAATAAGTCCGACGAATGTATTTATGCCACTGGTACTTTCGGCGAAAAATACACTGAAGAGAATTGAGAGCCCAAGACCTCGCATTGTCAAGGGTACACCCGTCAGACAAGGACAATTTCCTTACCACGTAAAGTTTTTGCATTATGTTCGGGTCCTAGGGTCGGGTTTATTCATATACATACGTATACTAAATATGGACCTTTTAAGCGCGCGACACAAGGATTCGAACCAGACTCCAGAGCAATATTTAAGATGAAGTAAAAGGGGATAAGGGAGTACCACTACTTTTGCTTGCATAAGAAAACTTGGCCATTTTTTGCATTTATGTTTTTAGTGGGGTATCAGTATTTTTTGGTAGGTGAGTCAGGCCGTAAATTTTGCCACAAACAGCGCAACGAAAAACGGTAACCCAAATAGTTAGGTGTGCATACATGATGTGTGATTTTTAATCGACTTCAAAAAAAGGAGGAGGTTCTCAGTTCGTCGAAAACCGTAAGTATGTTACCTGATTATTTGAAAACGGTGAGCGGGACTGATTCGTAAAAGTATTTTAACCAAGTAAGGGTATTATATCAGTTCAGGATCTGATGATGGAATCCTACATAAATCGAAAGAACTGCTTAAAAGTTTCAGGCACACATACGTCGATATAGGTTTTACCTGTAAGACCTTAAGAATTTGCGTTCTAAAAGCACATTTTACTGAAGAGGAACTGATGATGAGAATCAGAGATGACCACCGGAACACCGTAGTTGTAAGTGATTCACAGCAGCAATGACATTTCTTTATCAAATCAATTAAATCGAAGTGTTAATTTTTTTTATTGTAGTCTTACTGTGACACAGTTCAATAGTGGTTCAGGATTTCCTGTTTCCTATATTAGGCACCAAATAGGCAATTTCTAGGAGGCCGGTCAGTACTTAAACTTTTTCAGTTCGAGCGTCAATAGTTCGTTGCTGGAATGGGTTGTATCATCCGAGTTAATCACCCTTCTTTTCATTTCAAATATAAGAAAAGTAGAAAAGACAGAAAGTTGGGAAATATCATACATTATAAAGAAATGCGATACTCCATACTAAAGTAGTGGAATTACCTTCTACTAGTAAGGCTCAGGATTTGCGTCATAGTTAGGTAGGTAGGTACAAAATAAAAACACGATTTCGGTATGATTGTTAAAAATTAAATCGCAGACTGATATCACACAACATAAAACAATGAAATCTTCTTCGTCTTAATAAACCCCAAAGAAAGAAAATCACTCTTTTACAATAATTAGTGCCTTGCAATTCATGTCAAAAGCCAAGAAAAATAACCGGAAACTGCAAATATAATGTGTGCATGCTCCTTTATTTGGTGGCACAAAAAAAGCAGCGCAAAAATGGCATACTTAATATCATTTTTACGCAGCAGTTGGCGCAGCCGGTGAAGAACAAATTCCAACAAGATTGAAACGGATACAGCAAGGTAACCTAAAAACTGCATGGCCGCCCATGCCGGCCGGTATCGTTAATATTGATAATATTGAGTAATAATATTAAATACTAAGAATGCCTGACGTAGAAAAACCCGTGGAAGTGGAACAAGTGAATAATGTCTGGGTTGGTGAATGTAAAATGCCACAGGAGATGTCTTTGGACGACATCGAGAATTGTTGGCCACGTTGGCAGAGATTCAAACAATCTTTTAGTATTTATATGCTTGCTGCTGGCTATGAAAAATTGACAGAAACAAGAAAAGCGGCAATGCTACTAAATTGCATTGGCCAGCAAGCGCAAGATTTGTATTTGAATACACTTAAAATTGACAATGAAGACAAAGACAAGGTTAAACTAGAAGAATAGCTGGTAATTTTTGACGACTACTTCAAGCCAAAGCAAAATGAGGTCATAAACAGTTACAATCTAAACAAGCGTAATCAAGAAGAAGGCGAGACATTCGATGCGTTTTACACAGCGATTAGAAAACTAGCAGAAAACTGTAATTTCGGTGATCAAAAGAACCGAATGCTCCGGGACAGAATCGTGATTGGTATACGAGATCAGAGGATGCAGCAAAAACTTCTTGAAATCAAGGATTTAAGTCTTGAGAAGGCTGTCGACATCTGCCGGTCTGCGGAGCTCTCCAAAGAACATGTCAAGCGGTTGAACAACCCGGAGGTGCATGTAGTGCAGGCGAACAGTACATCACAGCATCAGCACACTGCAGCCGGGAAACCTAAAGTTAAGTACAATAATAACAAGAGCAGGTTTCAAATTAATAAGAACTATAATAATAATAATAGTCATGGTCAATTTAGCAATAATATTAATTACAATATGAATCATAATAAGAATTATTACTTATGCAAGAAATGTAACACAGAGCATGGCCCGCGAAGCTGCCCTGCCTATGGCAAAGTATGTATTAAGTGCAACAAGTTGAACCATTATAGTGTTGGTTGCACTTTTTCTAATAAAAAAATATATAATATTAACAATGATGACAGTAACAACAATGTGCATGATTTATGACTAGTTTGCTCAATAGATTTCAATAAAAATGAGTGGATTGAGTCTTTAAGGGTTGAAAATAAGAAAGTCTTTTTCAAATGTGACACAGGGGCCCAGATCAATGTAATCTCATTAAGTAACCTAAAGAAAATTGTCTGAGACAAGAACACTAATTGAGGTTTTCGGGGGTGGCAAAATAATGCCATTAGGAAAGGTCACACTTAAAGTGTTTGCTAATAACAGTGATGAAAGTTGTAATACTGAGTTTTTAATTATTAAGGAAGAAGTGAAACCAATTCTAGGTTTGGGTTCATTGGTAAAGTTAAATTTGATAAATAATAATAATGTTAAAGAGGTAAACACAAGTTGTGTAAATAATAATAATAATAAAGAGACCATTGTTAATATTAATACTGAACTGTTTCAGGGTGTTGGGGAGTTCAAAAATCCTCTGAGACTACGCATTCAGCCTGGCGTGGAGCCAGTGGTGCGCCCCCCGCGACGGGTGCCTAATGCACTCCTGACGCGCCTTTCAGACAAGCTGGGAGCCCTGGTGGAGCACCAAGTCATTGCAAAGGTCGAACATCCAAACAGTTATGTAAGCAATTTAGTCATTATTGAAAAGAAAGATGGTTCTTTAAGAATTTGCTTGGATCCTAAGGATCTCAATAAAGTGTTAATACGGGAACACCACTTAATACCGACTCTTGATGAGATTGTACCCAAACTTTGTAATAAGAAGTATTTCTCAGTACTCGATTTGTCCGATGGGTTTTATAATATTAAACTCACTGAAGAGTCCAGTGACTTGTGCACTTTTAATAGTCCCTTTGGGTGCTATAAGTTCCTTAGATTACCTTTTGGACTGTCGATTGCTCCGGAAATTTTTAAACATATAGCGAGAAAGCCTTTGGTGACATACCAGGTGTCATTGTCTATTGTGATGATTTATTAATAACTGGAGAAACTGAAAAGGAGCATGATGCAATATTAGATAAAGTTTTTGAACGTGCCATGGAACATAATGTTCGCTTTAATAAAAGTAAATTTCAATATAAATTGAAACACGTAAAATATTTTGGTCACATATTCTCAGAGCAAGTTATGGAAATTGACCCAGAACGTGTCAGTGCCATTATTAATATGAAAAGTCCTAATAATAAAAAAGAACTCCAAGTGTTTCTGGGAATGGTAAATTATTTAAGAAAATTTGTACCAAATATGGCAGATATTGCATCACCTCTACAACTGTTATTAAAAAAAGATTGTGACTGGTTATGGACGGACATTCATGAAAATGTTTTTAATAATATTAAAACTAAAATTAGTACAGCACCAATATTACAGAATTTTAACCCTAAACTACCCATAGTCATTCAGAGTGATGCGTCACAAAATGGTCTTGGTTGTTGTCTTCTACAAAATGGACAACCAGTGTGTTTTGCATCAAGAAGTTTGACTCCATCAGAAAGAAACTTTTCACAAATAGAAAAAGAACTCTTAAGTATAGTTTGGGCAACGAAAAAATTTCATTATTTCATATATGGTCATAAGGTCACAGTTTTAAATGACCATAAACTATTAGAGAGTTTGTTAAAAAAACATTTACATGAAGTTCCCTCTCCAAGATTACAGAGATTAAAACTTAAACTATTAAAATACAATATTGAATTTAAGTATCTACAGGGTAAATTTATGTACATAGCGGATTTGTTGTCACGCTCATATCAGGATTGTAATAACACAGATGATTCCTATATGTATGAGGTCATACACAGTGTGGGCATATCTCAATATTTAGAATGCACTGAGGAACAGAAAAGTCAATTAAGTTTAGAGAGTTCACTTGATGACGAGTTGTCAAAGTTAACAGAATTTATTCAAAATGGTTGGCCAGATAATAAAAATAATATTCCTGATAATTTAGCTTGTTATCATAAATTAAGAGGTCAACTTTCTGAAGACAATAAATTAGTATTTTTTAATGATAGGTTAATTATACCAAAAAGTTTGAGATTAAATTTTATGAAAAACTTACATGAAGGCCATTTAGGCATGACCAAAATGAAACAGCTTGCACGAAAATTGTATTACTGGCCTCACATGGATAGTCATATCGAAGAATTTGTAAGAAAATGTTGTACCTGTCAGACATATCACAATAATAGTATTAAAGAGCCAATGCTACCACATGAAATTCCTAAATTACCATTTTGGAAACTTGGTATTGATATCATGGACTTTAGAAGTAAAAGCTATTTAGTCATCTATGACTATTTTTCTAAATGGTTAGATATTAAATTAATAAATAATAAAAGAACCAAATCAGTAATTAATAGCTTAATAGATGTATTTTGTAACTTTGACATACCAGGCGAAATAATCTCAGATCATGTGCCATTTGACTCGAGGGAATGCAGAGAATTTGCATTTCTTTGGGGTTTTAAATTCACATACACCAGTCCACGCTATGCACAGGCGAATGGCATGGCTGAACGTGGAGTCCAAATAGCTAAGAAAATGTTATTGAAATGTCAAGAAGATAAAACAGATTTTAGATTGGCTTTACTACAGTATAGAGCATCACCTGTTGCTGGCACTCAGTATTCTCCTAGTGAGCTATTAATGAACAGAAATTTGAAAACTAAGTTAGTAGTTAACTATAATTATTTAAAACCAAAAATGAATGACAATGTCGAACAACAATTTAATAAGACTGTGTCGAGGAATGTAAGAAATTACAATAAGACTGCTAGAAGTAAAAAAGGTTTTGAGATTGGACGAAGTGTTTGGTTCAAAAAAGAGGAAAATAAAAATGTATGGTTAGAAGGTAAAATAGTTAAATGTAATGGTTATAGATCGTATGTTATATTATGTAAGAACAATGTCTTATACACAAGAACCTCTTTCCATGTACGTGCGGCTTAGACTTGGTGCTGCACCAGTGTTGGTTCACCACTGCTGGTTGAATGGGTGGACTCATTGGATTATTGTTATATGTTTATATAGCTTTGTAACTTGTTTTAAAAAATTAAAAGGGGATGATGTAATGTAACAGAACGCAGCCTAAGCTGGCAATCCCAGTTTGGCTATTGCCATCACCCTCGCACACGGCCTCTCCCTCTTCTGCCATCATGCCCGCTAGTCGGTGTCACTTGTAGCTCTGCATAATTATTTTAATATTAAGTACTTACTTAAATAAACATTATAAAATATAACTGATAATGTTTTATTAACTATAATACAGTCGTGGCACAAGGAAAATCCAAAATTACTCGATAAATAAGCTGTATTTTCATATCAATTTAGCTTTGAAAGATTACTCCTTCCGAATTATACATTAATTTCACTTATATTGGTTTTTTTATTTGTGCTTACCTAAAAATCGTATTGAACCATAATAAGAATTGGATATAACAATTATGTATACAGCGTCAAAATATTGTACCTACTTCGATATCTTAAGATCTATCCGACAGTATGAATCTCTTGTGAGTCCATGATCTTTCCTGCCCGCACCCCGCCTCGGCGCATACCCAAGGCGCGGTACAGCGGTGTTGGTCAGACTATAGCCACTATACCTACTATCCGCAGCACCAATTAGCGAGTCGGGGAATAAAAGTTTGTTTGATTTGTTTTGTATGCGTATACTATCTGCACCACGGTTGAGCGTCCCACTCCATAAGGCCGTGCAGGTGCGAAAGCGATAATACGATTCCGATGATTTATGGCCTGACTCGCCACTTGGTGCTGCGGAAAGAATAGTGAATGCTGGGGCCTGTTTTATAAAGCTACAAATTACAATTTACAGGTTACAAGTTTCCATTTGACACAACCTCGACCAATGACGACCAGCCATTTGAGCAGTGTTGCCAGTTTAGACCTGTAAAATTGTAACTTGTAGCTTTATAAAACGTACTCCTGGTGGCCGCATCCAGCCATCAGTGGCTACCACTGGTAGCGGCGTGTAGTTGTTTGACTGAACTACTAGTGGTCGCGTTTGGTCACGGCGACTAGTGGCCCAATGTGCGGTAGCTATAAGGAGAAATGTAAACGTTGGTATATTTATTACAAACAAAATGTCATTAAATTCAAGTTTTATTTTAGATCTCTCTTAAATCAGAGCTGGATTTACGCGGTGCATTACATGATACATTTTGCGGAGGATCTTTAATTAAAGTAAACAAGATTCTCACCGCCGCGCACTGCCTATATCATCCACCGTCTTTGGTTGATCGCGTTTGCCATGGGTAAGTATTTTATAAGACAAATACGAGGGCAGTACGTACGTGAATTCATGTCCATCCTGTGGAATGCTGTAAATAGTCGCGTCAACACGTCAAGGACCGCACTAGACTGTGGCCGAATGCGTTGAGGCGGGTGAAGAGGGAGTTGCTGCCTCGTTTCGCCTCAGTGTCCAAAAATTTCCATATAAGACGGTTATTTTAAATTTATGTCAGGATATTTATTTTTCATACGCCTTGCTTAGAAATACAAACTTGTACATGTATTTACACCTAAATAGATCGTTTTATTAATACTTACTTAATATTAATTTTCCTCTTTCACGGCAAAAATTTAGCAACGAGACTGTAGAGTAACATTAAATAGGTTGGTGGGCACGTTTCATTCCGTGTAATTGTATCTTTTCTTTGAAACTTTTTGAGTTTTTATGACACTGAAAAAATTAGGACCGCTAGCTTCGTTCGTAGGCATGGTCTCTTACCAACTAGACTAGCGCGTTGTCAAATTTGATTTACCTCTTCCTAGAGCTTCCCTAACCGCCGTACTCAGAACATTATAGACAGTTAACTCATTCCTTTTTAGGGTTACGTATCCGAAGGGAGCCCAGCGGGGCCCAATTATTATTCCTACGCTGGCGGTGCGTCCTTCCATCCTAATAACTTTAAAGAGTTGTATCTTTTGAACCGTAATAGATAACGGGTTTTTTTTTCAGAATGTGTGTTAATACGTCGGAATTACTAACAAATAAAGAAATAAAGACAGTGGAATAATAGGCTCCCCGTGCAACAATACGCACCGTTTTTTTTCCATCGTATTTTTATTTGGGTTGTATCTAAAAAAACAGTAAAACGTACAAGCTTCAAAGGGGTTTGGGTAAAAGTGTTGTGATCTTAACAGTCATACAATTTTAAGGTGAGCGGCCATTCGTTAAAGTGATGAATTATGATATTAGATCTATTCAAAATAAACTTATTTTGTTATGTCATGTCAGGGATCGTAAAATGCGAGCAAAATCCATTGAAATGACGTATGACAACCAATTGGCGATGGTTCTAAAGGAGAATGGGCAAAAATGTATGAACGCTGGCCTAGAAACCAATAAAAATAAGCACTAAGTATATCATCGGATAAACTTTTTGATTCTACAACGATTTTGTGTAGCGGGAAACGTCAAATAAATGTGAGTTTTTTTTTAAATCTGGAAAATCGGGTCTGATAAAACGCCTACATAGACGACTTTAGCATAATTACTATGAAATACCGCCGTCTTTGCATGGCGATAACTTATTTCACACAAAGATTTCGATCTACCTGCCATATTAATAGTTTAACAACTTAGAATCCGGTGACATATCGCTTGTCCTTATTGGTCAATAGGCCAATTTTCCCACCCTCTTTTATCATATGTTAGTCCTTTACCTCAAAAGCATAAATTCCTTGAAGCGATTCACCGAATCGCATTTCACCTCGAATGAACAAAATTTCAATAGAATCTTTTACTTGAAGCAATTTTTCGCGTGGTTTTTTACATTAGTATAATTAATTTGTAGCATTTCATTTTTTGTGTAGTATTTTACCCTAGACGTATTTCGTCGCGATCGATGTTTGTTTGAGACGCTATTTAATGTGACGCGTTAATTGATGTTCGCACTAAAATTCTGTAACATTTTTTTTGAAACGTGTTTTGTACCTGTAGTTTCATGTCTTAAGTGCTGTCAAACTCATTGAAATATTATCTTTGTGACTAATAAATAATAGATAATACTCTGTCATTGCGACATTGAAGTCCAGTGACATTGATTTCAGATACGATAATTATATATTGCAATATTTGTGAGAAAAATTTTGAGCTTGAACCTGGCTAAAAAAGACAAAAAAAACGAAAAAGGTAGATCGCGACTAAAGATATTGTCTAATACTGAATTAGACGATTAGGATACAAAGCGAAAATTTATCGCACGATCGAGGTGAAACGCGACAAAAACAAATATCGACTAAAAAAAATGACGATCGAGACACAACGCGATAATTAAATATACGTTCGAGGTGAAATGCGATTCGGTGAGTCGCTACAAGGAATTTATGCTTTTGAGGTAAAGGACTAACAAACGTCCTTTATGAACTAAAATATTAGGTACTAAAAAAATACATACATACAATACAACTACATAAATTACATTAATTGATTACTTACTTACCCTAAAAATTATTGTGATCCTTTGCAAAGCAGTTTTAAATAAAAAATACAAAGACTTGTTATTGTATAGATTTATTAAAGCAAATAAAAGTATTTTTTATAATTTTTTCGTGGTTACTTTATTCGTTTCGCACGGCTAAAATAGACTTATGAGGTGAAAAGCTCCTTTCGCAATCCACGGATGTTAATGGAGCAAACTTAAGTAGATTAATATTAATGGCCACTCCTCACGTCTGTATTATTTATTTATTACTGTCCTGCAAAGGATCAAGATTAAAGTTCAGGTAAGAAATCAATTAATGTAATTTAATTTGTTTAATTAAAATCTTTGGAGTCACGTCCACATTATTGAGAGTAATGACACCCAATTGTCCGATCTCTGTATAAGTGACAACCCTGGCACTTCAATGAATTTTGCTCGCATTTTACGAACCCTGCATGTAATACTCTTAAGTGCCTCGGAGCTGAGATATTTAAATATTTATACCTGGGCGTACTTTTAGTAGGTACCAAAAACGTGATACCCAGCTTTAATATCTACGCTCCGATATTATTTAACGAATTAAATTTTATACATGACGGCACACGTGGTTTTGAGAGCGAGCTAGACATACTACTATAGTATAGTTATAGTCTCGCTTACTCTGACGTAACTCGGGCACCGGGCCTCTACCTTAAAATCATAGGTCGAACGTTACGCTTGCTTCGTCACTTTCCCTCGACTTCAGTACGATTGGCGAGTGAAACAGACGGAGTATCCATTAGCACTAATGTGGTGTTTGAGAGTAAGATCTCGGAAGTGCGTCGCCATGTTTGACACTCTTGTTCTAGATTACGCCTGTGAAACGGGGTGGTGAAGCATGGTACGCCGTGAGCGTGATAGATTCGCATCTTGCCATGGCTACGTGCCCCTGGAACGTCGACAGAGACGATTTCCGAACAAGTGCCTGTATTTCGATTATTAAACGATGATTGTGAAACATCCAGAAAAAGCTTTTGGTTCTCCTTGCCCGACTATTCTCACCTACACCTAAGTTCGACCATCATCGTGACGAAATCATTATAAGAAAATCATCCTTAGCCGCTGAAGAAAAATATGACAATAATGTTCATACAAATTTATTCAATGCCCTTTAAAAGGGGTGATCGATGGGCGAGTAAGTACGCAGTACTTGGGCATTTTCACGAAAAAGTGTACCCAATTAAGGACTTAAATAAATTAAGGAACTTTAACTTTGTCAGTTTCGGCGGCCGTCGATGTATAGCTAATTTTCGTCACAAAACTGACAAAGTTAAAGTTCCTTAATTTCAGTCCTTAATTGGGTACACTTTTTCGTGAAAATGCCCAAGTACGGCGTACTTACTCGCCCATCGATCACCCCTTATAATGAATAATACAAACCCGGAAAAAAAACAACAAAAACAAAAAAAAAAGATCAAGATTGAGTTGTACTCGCGCTGATTCGATAAGGATTCGAATTCAAAACGGAATATTATAAATTACAAAACTTACTCTGAGACAGTAAGGAACCCTGGGTGCATGACTCCGACCCGCACTTGACCGGTTTTTTTAAACTTGTGTTTGAAAAACGGACACTAAGGAACGACGTTATCTTCATTAACTGACCCAGGGAGCCTAATATGGCTGCGTTTATCGCGTGAAAAAATGTGGACAAAACATCCGTCACTTTCGGAGACGTATATAAGTATGAGAGTGACGGATGCTTTATCCATATTTTGTTACGCGATAAACGCAACCATACTAGGCTCGCTGAGTGCAGCCTTAAGATTTGTTAACCCTTTGAACGCCATACGTCGAATACAAAATGTGCAACCCACACGCCAAACATGTTTGCTATGCTATGCAAATTACACCTTATTGCTACCAAACAAAGTCTCTTTTAATCTTGAACTCTTGTCGGCTGTAGCCGACGTGGCGTCAGTGGCACGCTTATAGTTGACGGCCAGAGCCGACTGTGGTATTGAAAAGGTTAATAATGTTGTTTAGCGGCCCCGTTTTTTTTTCTATTCCCTAATGCTTCGCATTGGGTAAAATGAGTAGGTACTATTTTTAATTTGTTTTGTAGTTTGTGTTTTATGTCCACGTTTATTTGATTAGCCATGTGCTTGTAAATGGGGCTTAAATCGGTTCGAGTAAATATACATACTGCAGTGTCACTCGGATTTTTATTCGAACTTGTCCGAACACACTGCTGGGGAATATAATTATCTTAATTTTGTTTTAGAAAATCAGGAGATGAAAGGCTCCTACGCATACTTGACATGGTTGCTGTGGCAGCAAGCTTATTGAGAGAGTCGGTGTTTGAAGTAGACGATAACGAGCAATGGAGAGATATAACTGACTATTACTTAGATCCAAAATACGACATCATGGGTGTTAAAACGACTTTGGATATTGCTGTGCTTGTAAGTACAAGTTCATACTTATGAGCGGCCTTTACACGCCATTCCACGAGCCAGTCCGAACCGTAGGTTTTTTACTATTTTACTATTACAGTTGCATTTACACGTACGGTTCGGAGCGAAGATTGGAATGGCGCGTGGCGTTTCCCACGGTTCGAACTTTACGCATGCAGGCCGCAATGGTCTAGGATTCCGATCTATGTGGTGGACCACTCTTATTCTAGGCGAAATATTTTTCTAAACCTTGAAACATAATAACATACCTGATTTTGTTGTGACGATCAGAAGCAAGCAGGCATTCTATGCATAAGTAATACAGCTGACTGTTCTTAAAAGATTATCGTGGTAGATTTTTGTATTTTTTAACCGACGATAAAAACGGAGGAGATTCTCAAGTCACCCGTAAATATATCTTTTTTTTAATGTATGACCACGCACAACTTTTTAGACAGGTTGTCCGATTTTTTAAGTTATTTTTTGGTTTGATAGAGTATACTTTCGAGGTTATGTCCAACTCACAAAAAAACATTAATTTCATGTTTTATTTCATAAGCTTTTCAGTATTTTTTTTAAAGTTATCACATAAAGTTTGTTTCTCCATACTAGGTGTCCCAGAGCTTTCTTTTCACCTTGTATGGATTAAAAAAAATATGTAATTACTTAAAAAAAAACAAAAAAAAAACGGGCAAATAAGTATAAAAACTTCACTGATTCGTAGTGATTTTAATTATGTAAGATACCACTGAAAAAGTTATGAAATAAATTAAGGTTTTTTTGTGACATAGAGATAACGGAAAATTACAAAAATTCAGATAGCTTTTTACAAGGTACATAAATGATCACTTATTTATGCTGTTGACTGTACATTGCTCTTACATTTTCAATAGAGATTATAGCGCTTGTTTTTGCTCTTACAATTTTCAATAGAGATTATAGAGCTTGTTTTTCGCCAACCAGTTGTTCTTAATGCAGTTGGTTTTTTTTAATGTTTTACCAACGCTGTTTGTTTCAGAAATTAGTTCGTGGTTTCTTGCATTCTTAAAGCTTGTTCAACTACTCGTACCATTCTCTCCTTCTACTTCTTTCTTTGTTGGCTTTTTTTAAATGTTTTACCAACGCTGTCTGTTTCAGAAATCAGTTCCTGGTTTCTTGCATTCTTAAAGCTTGTTCAACTACTCGTACCATTCTCTCCTTCTACTTCTTTCTATGTTGTCTTTTTTAAAATGTTTTACCAACGCTGTCTGTTTCAGAAATCAGTTCCTGGTTTCTTGCATTCCTAAAGCTTGTTCAACTACTCGTACCATTCTCTCCTTCTACTTCTTTCTTTGTTGGCTTTTTTTAAATGTTTTACCAACGCTGTCTGTTTCAGAAATCAGTTCCTGGTTTCTTGCATTCTTAAAGTTTGTTCAACTACTCGTACCATTCTCTCCCCCTACTCCTTTCTTCTTCTTCTGCTTCTTTCAGTGGGTTGCGGAACCGTTTATTCTCAATGAATTCGTGAATGTACTGCCACACGCCGTGAAACATATGGACTATGGCGTTAGAGAATGCATTGCGACAGGAGCTGGCTTGATTAAAATGAACCCAAAGGTAAGTTCAATGGGAGAGAGGGCGCTACTGTGCACCGCGCAAAATTAGCTCCGTATATTTATCCTAATTAAAATTGTGAAAAGCGATTATTTCGCTTAAAAAAGTGATAAAATCAATAAAGTGAAGTGTTAATGAGCTACAAATACTCTATAAAATATAATGAGAAATGTGATAAGTGGAAAAAACTCTTCAAGTCAAAAGTTTTAGCAAATTTTGTACTCTACAATATTGCCCAAGTACAGTTTGCGCTAAAATGCACCAAAACGTAAATATGGAAGGAAAACTAGAAAAAAGTAGCAATTTTTAACGCTAGCCTCCCATAGGCGATTCCATATCTTCGTCCTAGTGGTCGTGGAAAAAATCTTTGATCCCAAAAGTTTTAGCAAATGTTGTATTCTACAATATCGGCGAACCATGATTAGCACTAGAATGGACTTCAACGACGGTATCGGCAAAAAAACAGAAAAAGTGTCAGTTTTTGCAAGATGGCGGAGAAATAAATAGAGCTGCGCCTCTATTCTAGGCGGTAAAAACGATATCGTAGTTTGCCTGTTATGGTATTGTTATGACGTCAGCCGCCATTACTGTCAAGAAAATAAGAGCTATCAAAACGTTGACAATACGATAACAGATGAAATGCGATATTGTTTTTACCGTGTTGAATAAAGCCCCTGGAGGGATGATTAATTTGGTTTACCATGGCTATATTGTCCTTTATAACATATTAAAAAACTATAACAATCGGACCTTTTTTAGGGTGCTGGAGCAACGATTTACAAAATGTAAGACAAAATTTATTGTATATGGGCTGCGCCTTTGCCGGCAAAGCATACTTCTGGCTCAAATTTCGGAATGGCGACAGGCAGATCCGTATTCTGCAGGGTCAAAACCCTCTGATAACGTTGTCACCCTAACTGTTACATGATTTGCCGCTGGCACTCTAATTCTTCAAAAATGGTCCTAGACTAAAATACTAACTATAAATAAATAAACCTTTGCAGTTAGTGGCATGGCTTGTGGCATGGTCCCTAGAATACTGGCCGCGTTCCCCCTTTGCACAGCCAGACTGCGCAAAGAACGAGCCTGCTCTGGAATCACCCACTGCCAAAATAAGTCTTTCCGACACCTCTTTTATAAACTTCTTGGTGTCGGAAGACCACGGACCCAATGTTTCCATTGCAAGTGCCGCAAAAAAGTAATTTTCATTTAGGAAAGCGTATTTGCGGCACTTGATGGTCTGGCCACGGTCAGCCGCGGACCCAGGTTGACAAGCGGATCCTTCGACGTGATACTGAGCTAACGTGTCCACGCAGGTTACGTCCCAAGCCAAGGGGCGGCCCACACACCATGGCACCAAAGTGCATTCGTCAGAAGCAAACTAGAGACTAGTTTGCTTCTGATGAATGCACTTTGCACTGCACTAGTAGACCTGCGTCTGGAGTCCTAGCGAGGCCAAGTACAAACTCATGCTTGAGTAGGTCCAGCAAGCGGGTATTACCCATACATGTACCCGACTAAGTTTTTGCTTGGCGTCATAGGCTTCAACTCCCTGGAGGTGAGCAGAGGGTGCGATCGGTTGAGTTTGGCGTTAAAGGTCTTTCGTAATAAAATTCATAGCACGGAACTGCAAAATACTCTCAACCGAGCGCGAGCGCGTGCGACCGCTGCGCGTCGCCACTCACCGCTCTGTGACATGATCGCCTCACTCAATGGGCTCCTGCTGCGTACTGATCCCTAAGTGGATATATTTTTGTAGACCACTGGTGACATTGTTCTAGGTTAATGTCCCAAAATCGTGCGTACTGTGAGATGTGTTAAGAAGGATTGTACCTACGTGAATGTTATAAATAAATAAATAAATAATTTGTTAGTGAATAAATGGATGCTTAATGTATGAGAAAGAGTGTGTGAATGTGGGTTAACTGTTTTATAATAAATGCATGATATAACTATTCAAGTCCATTATAAGAATTTTGGCAAGTGTCATTAGAAAGTATGTCCCGTTGCCGCAGTTTAAAATTAACTTTATCCACAAGACTAACCTAACCGTGTCAATAACGGTTTTGGTATCCAGATAATAAAACAGAAAATAGACAAATGGCGTTTAGGGCAATGAAAATTGATATTTTATATAAAAAAAAATAGACCTTATTGCACAAATAAATATGTTAATAAAAGCTTTAAGCATTTTCTTGTGTCTGATTCTAGTTTTCAATCTTAAACATTTTTAAACAGAAAACTAAAACTTTTTTACAGATTAGGGCAACATATGTTTCGTGGGCTCCAATAACCACCATAGATGCAAAGGAATGCAACAGAATTCACGCACAGAATATGGCGACTTACGTTTGCATTGAGACCGAAAATACAACTGTACTTTTCGTAAGAATTTAGGAAAAGCTGATTTTATTAAGTGTTGATAAATTTTGCTGTATCCATATCTATATCTCTATCTCTATATTTAGTTTTCGTATAATATTAACAACTAGATTGTGCCCGCGACTTCGTCCGCGTAGAATTAGTAATTTTGCCATTCCACGGGAACAGTGATTTATTTCGGGATTCAAGGTAGCCCTGTGTTAATACAGTGTGTTAATCCAAAGAAGTAACAAACTCACGCACGCGTAACCTTTCGCATTTGTATATAAACCCTTAAAAAACAACAAATACTGAAAACCGGTCAAGTGCGAGTCGGACGTCGGGTGGTGCGTGAGTCCGACTTGACCCGTTTTCAGTATTTGTTGTTTTTTTTATGTACAACCATACCAAATTTTGAAGCTTGTGTGTTTTACCGTTTTTACGGTACATCAAAAAGAAAAATGGTTTGCAGTTTTTTTTTTTTAAATCATAATTTAATATCTGAATAATACAAACTGAAAATGTCCCAAACAAAACCAAACAAGTTTTTCGATGAATGGGCTGTGCCGCTCCTATTTACACTCCCGACGTCCGCGACGCTGCGAAGAACTTTGTCGCTGTACTTTACTAAAGCCGCACAACTTCACATTGAACGAATTGCATGATTTAGATGTTAGTGCGTAAATAATTATAGTAGGTGTAAGTGCCCAGTTAGTTTTTACTTCTAAAGTTGAATAGGTACAGTCAACAGCATAAATAAGTTATCATTTATGTACCTTGTCACTTTCAATCGTTTCACAATTTTGTATGACATTTCAAACACGACGTTAAAGTGACAAGGTACATAAATAATCACTTATTTATGCTGTTGACTGTACTTAATACAGAATAATTAGCGTATTTAATTTCGGTCAAAAAAAAACTTAACCTAACCAACTGTACTTACCCCCCCCCAACATTACAGCAATTATCATCGCTCATAGCTATGAGTTTATTTAACTTCGATACACTACTTCGCCATTTCACCCCTTACGAATATTTTTTCAGAATCGCCAAAAGTGATATTGTTTATATATGAATAATAGCGTAAATAGAATAATAGCCTAAATACCAATTTTCACGTTTTTAATTACAAAAGTTTCTGTCAAAAATATTTAAAAACTTTTTAAATTTAAATTTGGATCTTAGTGCTGCTTACCTCTACATCCAGACTCGAAGGAAAAGACATTCATTTTTCATTGTGTTTCGGTTTGGTCGGTACCGTAAAACGACATTTCATTCGTTCGACATTCATTTTTACCCGACTGCGTCAGAAGGAGGGTTATGTTTTTCGAGCGTATGTATGTATGTATGTATGTATGTATAAATGTATGTATGTATGTCTAAACGGCTTGACGGATTTTAACATACGAGGTGTCATTCGATTCGTCTTAATTACCGAAGTGACATAGGGTATATATAATATTTCAATATGGCGTCCGCGGAAAAAAATATGGAGGGGGAATAATTAACCGACTTCAAAAAAGGAGGAGGTTATACGTTCCACTGTATGTATTTTTTTTTTATGTATGTTCACCGATTACTCCGTCAATTGTCGACTGATTTCAAAATATTTTTTTTGGTTTGATAGAGTATACTTCCGAGGTGGTCCCATTGTCACCAAATCTGTATATGATGAGGGGATCAGTGCAAACATATAGCGATTTTAGTATTTTTAGTAACAAGTCCAGCATTTGCATTCAGAAAGGATCATTTGGTGTAGTGGAACTGATGATGAAGACCACAGATGGCCACCGGAACTCCTCAATGGTACCGATTTCAAGGGTGGCGATAAGATATCTCGATTAAGATAGTTGAGCGACTACCTACAACGAATAATATTTACTTGTTGAAATATGACTATGACTTTCCCGCGGCGTTGCTTGCGGCGCGCTTGATATAAGTTAAAGTTTCATTTTAACTAAGAAGTGGGACTACGTAACAGCGTATTATGATCACTAAAAAGTATAAAATAAAATAAATGTTTTAAAAAACAAAAAACCGCCTTTTTGGTTTTTAAAACATTTATTATTTTATTATAACAATATGTGTATCAAATGAAAGCTATTAAATAGCCCATTCCAAATATATATACTTATACATTATAATACTTTTATGCTACTATTTTGACAGGAAAGTCAAAAAAATACGTAAATGTTAAGTAATAAACTCCTTTCGCTAGAAAGAGAGCTTCGCTTGTAATTTGTCACTTGTAGCTTCGCGACATTAAAAATTTAAGCTCCAGAGCTCATATATTGCTTCGTAATAATTAATTAAACCACTATTTTATTAATAAAAACTAAAAAGAGTTAAATAAATTAAATTATTAAAAATAAACAAAAAACCCGACTGCAATTAAAAAAAAAACTGGAAAGCGAAAAATAATCCTTATTATCTATAGAAAATTGTAAGAGCATGTACTTATTGATATTTATAACAATTTAAATTTAACTTGAATATTGGAAAACGTATTGCAGGCGGGGACAAGCAATGAATATCAAAAGCAATTTCTTGAAAAAATTTAAAATTTGGACTAGCTTGTCCCCGCCTGGAACACCTTTTCCAATATTCAAGTTAAATTTAAATTGTTATAAATATCAATAAGTACATGCTCTTACAATTTTCTATAGATTATAGAGCTTGTTTTTCGCTTTTCAGTTTTTTTTATTGCAGTCTGGTTTTTTGTTTATTTTTAATAATTTAATTTTTCATTATAACGTTATGTGTTTCGGTTTGGTCGGTGCGTCTGCTACCATGCAGCAATTGATGGACTGGCTGTTCTTGGCAGGGTTTGATAATAAGGTATCGACTAAATTGACCATTTGTGCGAGAGGGCAATATTAGCACAGACAAACGAAATTGTCGGGTGGATAAATGAAAAAAATATGTCTCTCGTAGAAGGCGATGTTGTGGACTATCTCTTGGTAGACAATGTCATAGACACAGAGCAAGTCACGTCCTACCATTAGAGTTTCTGAATTCTTTGGAGGTATTGGGAGTCCCCTGCCCTCCTGCAAGTTTATGCTTAAAGTTGGTGTCCCTGTAAATTTCGAGCTTAATATTACATGTATTTAAAAGATCATTCTGGCCAGGATGGACGTCAAACCATAAAATTACTTACAACTATTAATTTACTTAACTGCGATAAACGAGTTGTACGCGGACGAAGTCGCGGGCAAAAGCTAGTCTGTATATATCTATTATTCTATACTGATTGTTGATATATCAACGCACAGCCCAAACCGCTAGACCTAGAGACTTGAAATTTTGCACATAGATACCTTATACAGTGTAGAGATCCACTAAGGAAGAATTTTTGGAAGTTCCGCCCCTAAGGGGGTAAAAAAGGGATGAAAATGTATGAAAGTCCGTCAGTTTTGAGGTTAGAATAGAATTTTCAATTCTCTAGGTCCAGTGGTTTGGGCTGTGCGTTGGTATATCAACAATCAGTTTAGAATTTACATACAGATAAAAAAAAACGCATTTTTTTTATATTGTTAAAAACAAATTTCAAAGGTTTATATAAGGTCTGTTCATACTTACTTGTCTTATATAGTAAACAACTTTCTAACCTCAAAATGAACCTTTTTTGGCCAAAAAAGCTATTTAAAAAAAATAAAGCAATCACAGACAATACATTGGCCAAGTGATGTCCAAAATGTTAACTCGGTTTGCTTTATTTACGATAATAAAAGAGCCAAAAATTCATTTTGAGGTTAGAAAGTTGTTTACTATATAAGACAAGTAAGGATGAACAGACCTTAAAGATTCATTGCCTGGGCCTGGATTCCGAGGTATAAATCTTACGGCGCACCACTAATAGGTACAAATGCTTTTTTGGTTCTTTATTTAACATTTTCTTTACTAATTATGCGTTCTTTGGCGACAGGGTGATTCAGGAGGGCCTCTGGTGTGCTTTGACACGGGAGACCCCAACGACGAGGGCAAAGGAGTCATCGTCGGGGCTACCTGTGCAGGAGATCTTACAACATTACGCAGCACATTCTTTACCAGACTTACAAGCTATCTTCCAATTATTGAAAGGGAAAAGGGGTACAACTTTTCTTTATGTCTGGAAATGACGTATTGCTTTGTTTTTGTACCATGTTTGATTATAATTTTGTTTTGATAATATAATTTGTGTATCTTTCTAATCTTAAAAAAAAATGTAGCCGCTAGTTGACATTCTCATTTACCTACTCGTACCATATTATTGTAATAAAAGCCATTATTAGGGTTTCGTGCCCGAAGGCTGTCAAACAGTACCTATTCTGTTACAAAAACCGGTGGTCACATGTTTGGACACGGTAGTACCTACTTTATATCCAGCAGACAAAAATTTTCAAACTTTGAAATAGGATAATTAATGGGGGTTTAAAATATAAGCGCATGGAGCATCACATCACTATCACTATCACTACATAGTATAGAACAAAGTCGCTTCCCGCTGTCTGTCCTTATATTGTATGCTTAGATATTTAAAACTACGCAACGGATTTTGATGCGGTTTTTTTTAATAGATAGAGTGATTCAAGAGGAAGGTTTTTATGTATAATAAGTTTTGGATTATGTACGGGTACTACAGAAAACTGGCATAAACCCAAGCGAAGCAAGGGCGGGTCACTAGTGGAATTAATAAAATGTAATAGGTACGTGACAAAAAACTAGGGTCAATATAACACGAATTGAACGGGAACACCAAATAATTATTTTCTCAAACGCTCGGAAACTAAGACGCGAAGTGCCTCATTTTCCTCCTAGGAGTAAAATTAACGTCCAAACGTTCAAAAAACTACCATATTTTTTTAAAAGTGCTATCCCTATCAAGTACATGCGTCCCAAAGGATCAAGCAAAAAACCCGATATAGCTGAGGTAACCGCTCGTTGTTTAGCATAGTTCGTAAGTTTTTATATTTTTAATTTTCTTCAAAAAGGTTTATGGTTAGAAAAAAATATTTAAATTTTTAAATTTAAATTTGGATCTTAGTGCTGCTTACCTTTACATCCAGACCCGAAGGAACAGACATTAATTTTTCATTATAACGTTATGTGTTTCGGTTTGGTCGGTACAGTCGAGTTCATAAATATGTATACACTTTAGTACCTTGTCTATTTAATGTCATGTTAAAATTGCCATACGAATTATGACAGCGATTTACAGTGACAAGGTACTAAAGTGTATACATATTTATGAACTCGACTGTACGTCTGCTACCATGCAGCGATTGATGGACAGCCTGTTCTCGGCAGAGTTTGATACTAAGGTCTTTGCTTATGTCGGAGGCATCGTCATCTGTACGTCCTCTTTTGACGAGCACGTGCAAAAACTTAAACGTGTCTTTAAGAATTTGAAGCATACTAACCTGACAATCTACGTGAAGAAATCTCAGTTCCGTCGGAGTGAGTTGAAGTACTCAGCTTACGTCGTTGATCGTTTCGGTTCGAGTAGTATAGTGGTAAGTAAAACTAACATTAACTAAAAAACTAAAAACTAAAAAAAATTGCAAGCAGTTGTGTTTTAATGACAACATGGGGTAAAGTCACCAGTGGTCAGCCAGAGACCTGTAGTCGGCCTCTGCCTATACTTTGTATGAGTGGGAAGAGTACGAAAGATACATTTCCCACTCTTCGCACTCATATAAGGTCAACTACTGGTCTCTGGCTGATCACTGGTGACTTTATCCTGGTTTGTCTCGATACAATTCTGTCTTCAATTATTTTCGGTAGGTTAGCGAGGTACCTATACCGAAGTTAGTTGTTTCGTACGAGGGCGGTTTTCAAAAAAAGTGTACATAGTTAATTACTAAAATTAAGAAACTGTAATTTTAGTCAGGTGAGTCACGAAAATTAATCATTCATTTATTTACTGCCCTCATAAGCCAATAGGCGGTATCTTAAATTCAATAAACGAAGCAGATTCAATCCTCGAGATACCACAATTTGTTTTACAACGGTATAGTTAATTCTCGTGACTCAACTGACTAAAGTTAAGGTTTCTTAATTTGGGTCATTAATTATGTACACATTTTTTGAAAATCGCCCATGACGATCACAATATCTCTAAGCATTTCACCTATCCGGTTAGTTGGCTTAGTAGTTTTTTTTTAAATAAATCTACTTAGAAGACCCAAGACTACGAATGCTCCGTAAAATAGTTTTTAAAACGTGCGCCGCAACAACTTAGGTCATTCAATAAACAAGAACGAAAAATACTTCGAGTTTGTACTTCACTGTCACTTTATACATTAGCATATATATGCTGATATGGGTTTACTAATGTGTTGCATGTTTATTTGCCACATTTTTGTATTACAGAATGTTTCTTGGCAGAAATATCTTTTCGCAGAAATTCCTTTCGCATACATATTTTATATACTTTTACCTTCAGCATACCATAATTGCAGAATCATACTGTCTATGATAAAAGATAATAATATTAATATAATCGATTAATGATTTTGCGTAAATATTAAATTTTAAATAAAATTGTTTTCATGTCCTAATGTAATGTTCTAATCTTACCTAGATTTCTGGCTCAGTTTCGTTTCTATTAAGGTCACAGTTCATACCTAACCTCATCTACTTTTCTAACGCAGTTTCGTTTCTATTGGGGTCGCAGTTCTAACCTAACCTAACCTACTTTTCTAAAAAAAAAAAAAAAAAATTAAAATTTCTGCTGTTTATTTCAAGTAAGACATTTTTTGGTTTGCTTAACATCTAATCTTAATTAATAAAGATTTTAGTGAGTTAAGGTTACATAATATTGCAAATTATTTCTTTTAATATCTAATTTTTATATTCTTTAACATTTTTTATAAATATGACAATGCCAACACTTATATTAACTTAGCGGTAGTTTTTTACGTAATAAATATCTTCTTACGATGTTTTTTATTTGTTTACATGTTTTGTTATTAAGTTTGGCTACTAGTTCGCATGGAAATCTGTTTAAGATACTGGGCAAAATTCGTTCCCACACTCTATGGCCGTATTCATTATTGCTATTCGGTATAGGTTGGAAGATGTGAAAGGTTGCGCAGATTATTTGGTCTCTTTTTTCTGCTTAAATTGTTTATTTTATTACTGTATTGGCTTACGATGGCTAAGTCAATTTTTTCATATACGGGCATCACCTTGCAGTAGGTAAACAGATTTCCATAGTTATTTCTGTACTTATATTTAATCTTTAAAGGTACAATAGTTTTTAACAGTCTTGTTTGCAAATTATAAATGTTATTTAAGTAAGTCCTAAATGTTCTCCCATAGCTAGATAAACCATAATTTACAGAATCGGCAAGTGACAAATAAAGCAGTCTTAATGTGCTAAACGGAACTTTGTGCTTTAATATACATAGTTTTGAAAGAATAGATCTAAGTTTTTTACATACTTGGTCCACATGTGGACCCCAATTAAATTTGTGGTCTATTATTAGACCAAGATAAGTGTGCTCTTTTACTATTTCGAG
The DNA here is from genome assembly GCA_946894065.1 of Acleris literana. Lineage (NCBI taxonomy): Eukaryota > Metazoa > Arthropoda > Insecta > Lepidoptera > Tortricidae > Acleris > Acleris literana. The sequence goes on from OX335680.1 coordinate 13,298,708, forward strand.
ATGGCTACAGACACAATGGGCACTACGACTGTGCATACACGAGTGCTCGTGAGCCACGATCCTAGGAGTGAAGGTCGTTTTCTTGTAGGGTGAGTGTATATACATGAGCTTAGTTTTCTTGTAGTTTATTGAAAGTCCTAGGTCGTGAGCCCACTTGCATAACAAATCGAATTCTTCCTGCATCATACATTGCGCTGTCTCCAGATCCTTGTGGGCTGTGATAAGACATGTATCATCAGCAAACTGGTACACAGAGCCATGCTTGAATATTTTACACATATCATTGACATATATCAAGTACTCAGTCGGTCCCAAGATTGATCCCTGAGCCGTACCGTACATGGTGGGAATCATGGCACTATATTCACCATCTATGCTAACCGCGTTAAATCTATTATTGTGATAACTTTTTAAGAGTTCAAGTACAGGGCCCTGTATTCCATTTTGTTGCATTTTTTGATAAAGTATGTTGTAATTTAATGTATCAAATGCTTTACTAAAGTCAATCATGACAGCTAGTACATGTAATCTTTTTTCTAAATGGTCGTTTATTTCATCTGTAAAGGAAGCCAGTAACTGGGACGTACTTTTGTTTCTCTGAAACCCAAACTGCTTTTCATGTATGATGCCATTACTTGACAGGAAGTTATTGAATTGTGTTCCGATGTATCTTTCGATGATTTTGTCCACACATGACAGGATAGTTATAGGCCGATAGTTATTCGTATCAGTTTTACAGCCTTTTTTATATATGGGTCTTACTAGTCCGATCTTAAGTTTATCGGGATATTTAGATTGAGAAATACATTGGTTTATTAGATGCCTGAGGACTGGAGTTATATGTTCAGAGATGTATTTTATGTCTCTAGCTCTTATCTTGTCACAGCCTGGGCTCTTTTTGTCGTCTATTTGTTGTATAATTTTGTGTAATATTTCTATATTTATATTTATTTTTATATTTCTGGCACATTTTGTTTCTGTTGGGGTCACAATTTTAACCTTACCTAACTTACTACTGCCAGCAGCAAAAACATGATGCCATAATAGAAGTATGCTATAGGATTGTTATGTCACATATAATAATCATGTTAAATTAAATTCGGCAAAAGTAACCTTCTTCTAAATTATATCCTGCACCTGCATAGTATGGGTACTGATAGTTATGCCAAGTATATCGTCGCTCGGTGAGAACGCACGTGTCCTAATACGAAAATCAAGCTTTTTGGGAAATAAACAAAATGTGTTTACGTTTTACGAAGTTTCTCCTTAATTATGGGTACACTACATAACCTCGAAATATTTTTTCCAAATTTAATAAACACGAATTTCAGAATTCCGATTTAAAAATTTCTGAATCATCACTATTCCGAATTTTAGTTTCACGAATCATCAAAATCACGTTTTTTTTAAATTCCGAATGATCACATTTCCGAATTATTAGAATCCCGAAAAAAAATATTCCGAATTTCACAATTCCGAATATTCCTATTCCGAATCCCGAATATTCATTATTCCGTAATTTTAGCAGCCTGAATTCTTTAAGATTTTGTATTTCAAATAAGCGCCTGATTTTTTTATTGTATAGTACCGTATAATTATAATGTTTAGCACGCATATACTCAAAAACTGTAAGAAATGTCCGACAAAGTCGACGGAGCTCCGCTTCGCGGAGGTCCTGTTCCGCGTAGCTAGGGCGCTTCGCGCCTTGATGCAACTCTAACCTAACCTAACCTATCAAGGTGAGATTGATCTAATGTAGTAAATGTGTTCGTAATCGCACCTAACTTTTGTTTCATGTAGAATACTTCAATTCAATTCAAGTGGTTAGTTTCATAATTCCGAATTTTACATTAGGTACCGATCTGGTAAGGAATTTTCGGAATTATAATTTTCGTAAAAAAGAAAATTCGGAATGGTCAACATTCTTAAAAACGTTTTCGTGATTTTAATATTCGGTAATATTGAATTAGAGAATTTGATAATTCGGTATTGTAAAAATTCGGGATTATAAAATTCGGTATTTTCGGTATAAAAGGCATGTACATGGGAGTTGATTAGCAACTCCCATGTACCTACATGCCTTTTATATATATTTTTAGCAGCTCAGCCAGGGTAGACGAACCATCAAATAACAGCCAAGGTAAGAATTTGCAACCGTACAGGTAATTTAAAGGATAAATTTAATGTAATATGGTATAAGTATACAAAGACATATCAAGTTTATTGTTGAAATCGATGCGTTGTTTTTTTCAATGTAATTATAATAGCTTGAGACTCTGGTGAAGAAAGTCCCACCAGGCGTTCTCGTGCCGCTGACCACGCCGACGACGACACCTTTTTTCGCGTCGTTTATGTCCCCCGTATTTAAACACACCAGAGGCCCTCCAGAATCGCCCTGTCATCAAAAATAAGAAGTTGAGGAAGTTGTTAAGGGGTTGTACGAGTTGAAGAAGACACGTTAGCCTAGTCGGAAGTGACGTTGCCTACGAAGCTAGCACTGCCGGGTTTGTCTCATGCACAGAGATCGTAAAATGCGAGCAAAATCCATTGAAATGACGTATGACCAGCGAGGGTTGGCGATGGTTCTAAATTTATGAACTAAAAATATTAGGTACTAAAATAATACAGATAAAATTTATTTTTATTGATGAAATTGAACACAATCCGAAACTCAGTTTATTAGCTGATATTTTTTTTTAAATTATATTGACAATTTTAAAGCAAATAATTCCCACTTGGGATAGTAAGTAATAATTTTCGCAAGTACGATGGCGAGACAATGCAAACAATACAGTAAGATTGACAATCATGACAAGATAATACTCGTAAATCTATAGACCATGTGTTTATCAATCCTGATGAGAGTAATAACTTTTAATTTAACATTGTAGATAAACAATTTACACTGATAAAGACAATTGATTACCATAATGATAACAAGTGCTTTCATGGGTAAACACATTCCTCCATACATATTTAATTTATTAGATTATATTATAAGTGACAACCCTAGTACTTCAATGATTTTTTCTCGCATTTTACGAACCCTGCTCATGCACAGTGTCAGATACTACACCGACAGATCACACCATCGATATTTTTTCTCTATTTTCAAAAGCCTCAGGTGTCCTAGAATAAACTTTGAGAGAAACTGTACAAAAAAACTACAACGCCCGTTGAAATTGCTGCGGTACTAGCCCTTTTTTTTACAGGGAGTCTCAGAAATTGACATAAATACGGGATAAGAAAGCCCTTTTTTTTCGGTACCGAATATAATTTTAATTTTTCCATCTGTTAAGCAGGATCCAGATGACCGATTTCATCAGCCAACCACTGGGGACGCAACTTCCTAATCTGTTAGAAGAGAGATGAACACTCTATCTCATTTTGACCGAATAGCTGCGCTATATCATTTTGTTAGTTTAGACGGGACAGGCTGATAGAAAAAAAAGGGCAAAGTTTCCATGGTACAACACCCCTGATTTACAGTGGACACTCGGTGTTGTCCCTTGGACAAATAACATTTTTGCCAGAAAACACATAGGTAATAATCATCTTGTTAATATTTATTAAGGAAATAAAAGGCTAACCTAAGTCTTCGGACGAAGACTTTTTATACCTTTTCATATAGAAAAGGCCATATTTTCCTTCCCTCCTAAAACAAATGGAAAACCTCCCCGAGATAAATTAAAAACACAAACAAAAATGTAATCAACAATACAAAAAATAACAAACATTTAACTTGTCATAAAAAATGCATAATAGTAAGAATTAGAAAACTTTGGAAGCTTAGCTTAGACCTTAGTATTTTTTTTTAAAGTAACGTTCGTAAACGCACTTCTTCTTAAAGTTAGGTTGAAACGGCCGCACTACCTGATAGCTATTTAATGTAGCTTTAGCATGCATTATTCAGTTTTATAATACGAGTATATCTATGAAACACTAAATAGACGTTTGAAATAAAGTTCTGTAAACTCGCTTTTTGTAACAAATTTTATTATTTGTATAATTTTCTCGACGCACACGCCGTTCTCCAGTTTCGTACTAACTTTACTTTTATTTTCATAGATAATGGTTCAAATGACATAGATAGGTATTTGTTTTTGAGGAGCGCAGGATATTTTAAATATTGACAACAGTCCGAGGTAAAACTATGTCTGGCGAACCTACAACTGCATTCCCTAATGAAAAAATTTTTTTTTAGATCAAGGTGGCATGATATTTCAACGTTGGCACAGCTAATCAAGATTTGGGAACTGTGCAACAAGTAGAATAGAATAGAATATAATAGAATAGAATAAAATATAACAGATGAAGAACATTAAAAAAAAACAGATGACAAACATTTAACATGGCATTGAAAAGGGCCCAATTTTTGTGAACCTTATTTTAATACGCGTATGTTACAAAAACGATGATTGATTGATTACTCCAATATTTTCGAGCAAAATTTCCAATACAAAATGTTGCTATCTTTGTTTGTTTGTTGTGACACTAAATCGGCTGTCCCAAACCAAAACCTAGCAAGAGCCAAATTTTTCAAAATTCGTTTTTTTACACCACACATCTTTAAATTTAGTGCTGCGTGTAATGCAAAAACACCCATAATTCTATCGCGCTTAGTTTCGAAGATATGAGACCCCCTAAACCTAGCAACTCCATCTGCTACTCGTCGATACCACAATCAAAATCCTAGCAAGTTACATATCCAAATCCAAACAATTAGTAACTGCGGCTTATACTAGGTTTTTGATTCTGGAATTTGCACTTACTAGGTTTTTGTATTTGTTAAAAAGCGGGAACTAGGTTTTTGAATTGGGAAATTATTCACACTAGGTTTTTGATTTATGAAACAGACGGCTTATACTAGGTTTTTGATTTTGGAATTTGCACTTACTAGGTTTTTGTATTTTGTTAAATAGCACTCGATAGGTTAATTTGATTGGTGAATTACTCATACTAGGTTTTAGATTTACGAAACGAACTATTCAGTATTGTAGAATTTGTAATTTATTCCTATACAAAATCTAGCAAGTCGATGCATAAGGAGTGCTGCGGGGAGAGCGGCTCAGTAACTTCACCTGTAACCTTAGTGCGCGGCGTTGCTTGGGGAGAAGGGTCGTCAACGCGCGCCGAACAGTCACTAAGTTTGCTCTGGCGCTGAACGATGTGTTTTTGTTTGTTAAAGCTTTGCCAAAATGAGTCGAAATCAATGATATAATATAAAAAGAGGTAGATATGTTACCTATACGGTAAGCCGTGTGTAAAAATGGCCCGGCTTACGCACACATAATCAGTAAATATTGCAATTACACACTAATTCATAAATGACAAGTGAAAGCAGGATGGTATGCTAATTTCCGGGAGCGAAACAGAGACGAATGTATGTTGGTCTGCAGACTAGTTCACGGTTCCGTTGACGGCGCGAGACTAAGTAAAGGTGTACCAATTGGCTTGGTTTTAGGGTGCCACTATCGAGGTGAGTGTAACATATCTACCTTTTTTTTACTATATTATATCATTGGTCGAAATAGTTATAGGAGCAAACTCATTCTTGCAGCCGCTTTATCAAGATATGTACTAACTCATTGTTTACTATTAAACTTTTTCTCTGAATTTAAATTTGATATAAAAATTGCTTTGTTTTAGGTAGTTGGATACTATTAATGCGTTAACAATTGTTACGCTCTCCTATTTATATTGCAGTTTTCTTCTGGACAGTAATAAGCATCTAATGAATGTGGGTACCTATGGGCTTTACTCTGCTTTATGTTGTTTGTTTGTATGCATGATAAAATAGATACATATACCTGCTTCATACCTATTATGTGTGTTTAAACTTGTTCTTGTGTTATAGTACTTATAATATAGGTAAGTAGGGAAAGGATAGGTACATATTTAAATAGGTAGTTTCGTGGCGGTGTTGTTGGTTATAGTAGTAGTTGCAGGATGCGGACTTTATATTAAATTTCATTATTTTTCATTGCTGTTATTTCCATCTATTTGGTGTCGAGTGGGTACATATTATTATTTATTTGGCTAATTAAAAACTTGCTCAGATTTGCGTTGTGATTTGTTTTTTTTAAACTATGAGTTAAACGTCATACTGAAAAACTACAGTTAAAAATATTATAAATACATTTTAAAAACCCGATTCCGCACTAATATAATTACATGACCTTTCGCGACGTTTCGCCAACTATAGGTAAATATGTAGGTACCTATTTCGATCATCCACTCCCTAGTTACGAGTAACCTACGTATATAAAAAACAAACTGTGTACGTATAAGCTTTGTTGGGTTAATTTATTTATGAAAAAAATTATACGCGAATGGTTCTTCGCTTAGTTATGTGTTAGTTTTGCGTGGAAGCTTAGACACAGAACTGTGCAAATTTTGTACACTTTTTTGTATTTAATTATACAATTAATTAATTAATTTAATTTTGTATATCAAATAGGTAACTTAATTTTACTAAAGAGATTTGGTTTTGCTTTTTTAACATTCAGCTTACGAGGGTGAAGTTAAATTATTTAATCCGTTTTTTTCTCGTGTGTTGTTTTTTTCTGGACGGAGCCAGAATTAGAAAATTTTGATTTAGATTGCCTTGATGACGATTCAGTTGCAGATCCTCTAATTATTTAATAAGACTATAAATAAATGTCAACATTTTCATCTAATCAGATACATTTTTGAGTAACTTTGAGGTAAACATGTCGAAAAATTATTTATCATTATAATTATGTAACAAGTATTTACTTAAAATATTGCACACTTAATTTTAAACTTCAATGGTCACAACACACATACTTAAGTACTAGGTTTTTATATAAGAGAAAACAGACTATGCTAGGTTATTGATTTTGGTTTTTGAAACATTTCCAGCGGCAAATCTACTAGTAAGTCTCATAAAACTGGCATTTACAGTGTTTTTTTCAATTTTTTTTACTAATCTATTAGAGTCATTTATTTTCATAATTTAGCACTAACAATCAATTACCTAGGGCTTATAGTTTTTAAGAGGGACATAAAAACGTTTGTTTTGTTTCTCCTGTAAAATTTTCTCAATGGCTCTTACTAGGTTTTGGTTTGGGACAGCCGAAATCACATAACTATATTTTTGGTTTAGCGCAAAAATATTCAAAGATGCACCCGATATGAAGCTCTCGACACATAGCGATATTTTTGCAAAAGCAATGTGGCATCAAAGAGAAACCTTTAAAATGAACACCATATGTAAAGTCGGGGTCAATAGAAATGATAAATGATGTAAACAGAACCAAACGGACCTGTTTACCATTATTACGCCATAATCACGAACTTTTGGACATCGCGTGTGGTATTTTTAATTATGTACACGCCTGATTGTTACTTTTACATTCTGTTTAAGAATAAATAACTATTAACTATACGTTTTTATAATCAAAACTCGTTGGCAGAAAATATTGAGGTTATTTGTCAAAGAGTACTGATTTGTTTACATCTTTTGACATTTCTATTGACCCCGGCTTTAAGCTATGTGTGTTTGTGACACTTATTGGATCTTAATGTCTCAAAGAAACTGTAAAGTTATCAAATAATGGTTCCCCTGTTTACGCATAAGTTTTGTAGTCATATTTCAATATCGCATAATTTGTATAAGCCGAATTGTATTTGTGTAGAAACTGTTCTCGCATAATTTGATGTCGCCGAATTCTATCACGCATATCTAATTGCAGCCGAATTGGTTTTACGCATATTTTCTGAATTCCGAATAGGAATTTGGCAGAAAATGACTTACGCATAAAGTAGTTTCGCAGAAAGTTATTTCTCGCATAAGCTTATTTCGCCGAATTAATAAATTAACGTAATAAACCTAATAATGACCTAAGCAAGAAGAGTCACCTTATGTCCCGCTTCCTGCGGGAGTGTCGACGGGGCCCCATTTCGCGGAGCGGTATTCCGCGTAGTCGGTAAATAAATTATGCGAAAATTGCCTAACGGTGGGTTTAAACGAAGCGAACGAACAAAAATTCTATGTTGTTATCTCTTACGTTTTCTTTGTAAAAATAAAGACAAAACATGTTCTAGAGCATTCGCTCGTTTGGTCTAAACCCACCGTAATACGTTTCGGACATGAAAAATTATGCCATATAGATGGCACCCATCAAATAATATATTTTTATGACTTAGTATTCATGTGGTCTTATCAAAAGTACTCTTAAGAGTACTTTAGTACTTTTTATAACATTAAAATGCTTAATATAATTTGTATGAAAAAATATTAACACTGCTATTAATACATTCCGAAAAAAGTAGTTTTTGTGTCTCCTAAAAACTACGAAAAACACATGGCAACTTTTGCTCACGCCGCGACGATATTATCCTTTATATTATATATTGGATGATATTTATAATATTATTTAAGTCCTCGTCTGGGCAAGCCAATAAGGCAATAAAAAAATTGACGAAACTTACAATAACAATATGGTTTGCTGAACCCCGACCCAACTACGCATTTTAAGTTTTCTGTGACTCTTTAAAATCTTTTTATAACACTGAGATGTGCAAGTCATTAGATTCGTACTCTGCTGGTTTTGCATTTAAAATAGAACACTATTATTCATAACCATGTAATAAGGTCCATTTTCACTTGCCTACATTTTAAAACGACTCTAAAGTTTATTTGCTAATTTCTCAACAAAAAAAAATGTTTCGGCGTCGGTCTAAACTGAAGGTTACATTCGTGGTAGGCATAAATCTTGTTTTCAATCAAAAAATTGCAAAGCCTTACAGTTTAGTTTTGAGAAACGTTGGACGAGTGAGAAACAAATGAAAATTGTAGCAAACAATAGACAAATAATTAAGTACAAAATATAGATGAGAGGAAACAATAGAAACTAAGATTTTTTCTAAAGCAACACGAAAAACATAATGCTAAGCACAATAATACATAATTAATTATAAATACATACTGTTATACATTTTTGTAAATAAATAAATAAATACAGTCGTACATATATATAAAATAATTAAATATAAATAAATAGGGAAAGTCAGAAGAAAAAACGTTCACAGATGAAGAGACGAGTCGAGCCAGTACTTTATTAACTTAGATTTAAAAGAAGCTACTGATTGTGATTGCCAAAATGTCAGTTGGTAACCGATTACATAGCCTTACATAATGCACCGAAAAGGAATAGGGATAAGTTTTGCTTTTGTGTCATGGGAAAACAAGGGATAGGTTGGCAGAGGACCAAGCGACTCTGGGAACCTGAAGCCAGAAAGCTAAACCGCTCGGAGAGGTAAGGAGGGGAACGGGGATTGAAGAGGACTTTAAAAAGCAACGACAGGATGTGAACATTAATTTCTGCGATAGCATATACATAGGCAACCTATTAAACTGAGTGCGAAAATGGGATACGTGATTGTAGTTTCGTAAGCCAAATATGTATATAGCGTAAACAAACGTTTTAGAGACGATCCATCTTTTCAAGCAACTCAACATTCAGCTTACGCAATGTCCGCGTGGTCAAGAAGAGGAAGAAGAAGAGATTTTATCTACACTCATATCATAACTCCTCTATTATGCGTTCAAAACCCGTAGGCAATGGCCAGCATTACCTGCGGTAGTAGGTGACAGCGATGACAGCTGTTAATTTTGGAAGATGTTCCAAAATTGGATCTCATTACCTTACAATATTCGATAACGTAATTTCAAAATTACGTTACAGCTGTCATCGCTGTCACCTACTACCACAGGTAAGGTAATAGGCTGGTCATTTGCCTTTCGGCTTCTGAACCCATCTTAGAGTACTTATAATATGTCTGTAGATAAAGTATTGTATGAGAGACTCTGCGTAATTAGCATTACGCAACCGTCGCGTAAACTATTATTACAAAAGACACTTTTGTGTGAAAGGGAAGGAAATTTTGCATATGTTTAAGAGAGTGAAGGGAACCGTAAAGCTTCCGACTGACACCCGCAACTTGAGTTGTCCAGGAGAGAGTCTGATCCTTTATGATTCCTAATTTTTTAACTGTACAGAAGAATGGGATAGGGATTCCTTCAAAAAACACTGAAGAACTCCTATTAAATTAATTTTTAGATTTTAATAGTAGTAGTAAATTTCCTTACTTCCAAAACGTCCGTATAACTGGATCTGGTGCAAATAAATCTATCCATGTCCATCCGATGCATATCCGTACATACTGTTGAGTTTATAAGATCGAGTGTAGCCCACATCAAATATTGAGAATATTTCTACAAAGATAAAAAATCATATGTGAATTAATATGTTAGTCTTTGACTACCTACTTAGCACATTATGCCCGAATTACATTGGTCAAGGACAGTGGCAAGTACAGTGCCAAGGACAGTGGTGTGAAAAAATAAAAAGCGATTCTATTTGGATCCACTGGCAAGGCAAGTTGACTTGCTACTGTCCGATCGGTTTACACTGCTCTGCTATCCACTGTCATTGTCCGCTGTCCACTGTCCACTGTCCACTGTCCACTGTCTACTGTCCACTCTCCACTGTCCTTAAACAATGTAAATCGGGCTGGCTAAGAGGATTGTGAAGTTAAAAAAATCCATTGAAAATACGATAACGTTTCTTTCCCCTTAAACCTAGACCGATTTTTACAATTTTTGAATATGTTGTCATTACAGTTTCCTTTACAAGAAAATATTTCAATGAATTGAAATTAAACAAAAACGTACAGACCTATTTTTTCATAATAATTACAACATATTCAAAAATCGTGGAAGTCGGACTGATTTGGGGGTGAGAAAGGTTATCGTATCGACGGCAGAAAAAAAAATATGGAATTTTTCGACAGTTCTGCGATAAACCGCGGCGCTTCACAATCCTCTTAATACTTAGCATGGTACAATAATATAGACCATGATACTTAGTTGGTTGGTTGTCATGTCAACCGCGGACATTATTTTTTATTGCTCAGTTCCATTTAAAAATAGTTTATAAGGACGTTACTAGTTTAAAACGGACAATAGCGGCCTGCACACGTAGAGTTCGGACCGCGGGAAACGCCACGAACCATTCGAATCTTCGCGCCGAACTGTAAGTGTAAATGCAACTGTAATGTAAAATAGTAAAAACCTACGGTTCGGACTGGCGCGTGGAATGGCGCGTGGCGTTTCCCGCGGTCCGAACTGTGCCGTGTAAAGGCCGCTAATGCATAGTGTACACCGAGCTTGGGGACAAATACTTAAAAATTGGGGGTGCAAAAGCAATCCTCTCGGGATGGCGGTCATTTTTCAGTACAGTGTGTGCCGTACGCTGAGGGTGTGGAAGAAATAACCGATGTAATCGATTTCCAGTGCAAAATAAGTTTATTTAATAAAATCAGAATTAAGCAACATTTTGTTACTAGTAACGCCCTCTAGCGGCAGGTATGCGACCTATTCTCGGTAAACATTACGTCATTTTCAGTCTGAAATCAAAAGTCTGTTTATCAAAAGCTTGTAACTTGTAATATAAGTGGAAGTCTCTTTCAATATTGTTGGAACGAGATTTCCGCTTGTAGTTGTCTCTTCCTACCACTCTGGGAAACAGGCTTGATTTAATGTAGTTTAGTTAACAGGGGCCCGTCTCTCGAAACTTACTAGACTAGTAATATTATAGTCCATGAGGTACATTTCATCTCTACATTATTGGATTTTTTAGGAAAAAAAAAAGATATAAGTCAATGTGTCTAATACCGGCATAGTTTATTTTAATTTGAATTTGATTGACGAAAACTGCTGTATTTTTTAACTATTATAAGCAAGGATCGGAAAAACGCCGTCATTTTGAAAACATAACCCTGTTCCGTACACGAGAGACTTCCTTCTGATGTTAATTAAAAATATTATTAGGTATTTTACATTTATTATACCATTATTTATATGTATTCAGCAACAATATTATTATTAAATAAAACCATAATGGTTATGGGAAAAAAACACTTTCGCCAATCAATAAGAATATCTTTTTTTTTAATTTTCGCCTGTTATTCCATAACGACGTGAATTTAGGACCTATTTATGAGTCGAAAAAGTTTGTTCACAGTTTACGGAGGACATTGGGGCAGTCGTTGACATTGGTTTACTGTTTATATGTGTGTTTGTTTTCTAATTAACATTTCGGTGTCATACATTAATAAAATTGTCGCTAAGTACATATCAATTATTGTATAATAAATCTATAAAATACCTAATAATATTTTTAATTAATATAAAGGAAGTCTTTGCTATACGGAACAGGGTTATGTTTTCAAAATGACGGTCGTTTTTCCGATCCTTGATTATAAGTAATTATTTATGGAATCGACTAATAACTTAGTTGGCTTTTGAAATCATATTTGAGAAAAAGCGTAACTACCTTGTATATTATTTTTTTTAACATGGTCGTTAAACGGGTTTTGGGGTAAATCCGGCTAGCAGCAATATCTCATAAAATCAGACGATAATTTCACATGATTTGGAAGTTGGAAAGAAATACAGAGGATTTTTATCAAATCTGTTATGTGACGGGTAAAATATACAGTCGAATTTTGTTTTTATCGCCGAAAAAGTTTTTCGGGGCTATTATACAGGGTGTTTAGAAAACCTTTGGTGAAATTTTAACAGTAGATAGGGTGGATGATTTGGATCATCCCTATATTGGTAACTTTTTTTAAAGTTAATATTTGACTGAGTTACAGGCTAATTTATCATCGCCTTTCCTGACGATGCCCTCAGTGTGCCCCATCTTAACTACTTCATTCATAAAATGTGTCACAACACGTAATGTACATAATCAAGTTGTTCCTTATCAACAATGACGTGTAAAATAATGTTTATTTTATCAATAAATGTCTCATTCTCTCATTCTCATTCTCAATCTTTCTAATCATGGTCAAAAAGCTCCATGGTGTTTAGAAAACTGACAAATTATTTACACATTAAACACACACGTTTGTAACTCAAGAACCAATGAAGTCTACTTAGCCGTGATAGTTTTCCTATTAAATTTATTATATTATGTGCTTCCATTTAAGATATTTTTCTGATTTTTAGTATTTGTAGTTTTGGCTGTAGCTGTACACTTGACTCTAACAAAAATTAGCGCTTTGAAGGTTAATATTTCATAAACATGTAACTTAATCGAAAAATTGTTTTCACAAACCCACAATATTTTTGAAAGACCCAACGACACCACACACTACGGTGTAGACGAGAATAAAAAATACAGGTAGGGGAGGTACACTAAAGATTTTTTTTTCTAGGTTTTATTTTACCACTTTGTTGACGTGACTACAGGTCTAACGCATAACTGAGTCTGATCCTTAGGTATTAGGGGTGACAAGTCACGTGACTGGGCGTGTCCTAACTATCTCGCTATACACGATAAATTATAATGAAGATATCTCTTACGATATGCTTATGATATTTAAGAGCGTGTACCTAACTCAAATTGATAAATATTTTGTCGTATGACAATAAAAATAAAAAACCGGACAAGTGCGAGTCGGTCTCGTCTACCGAGGGTTCCGCACAAATTTGTAGGTTCATATTATAAATAGTTCCAGAATCGAGTCTCGCAGTTTTTTCCGAGCTTATTGATTAATAAAGAAATAGAAAATAAATAAATAACATGTGGTTATATAATATATATTTTTTAATATTATTATTTACAACAGAAATTCTAAATTAAATTAATCTGAATCCATATCGCTGTCTGTACCCGTATCAGTGTACATAATCGCACCTTAAGAACAATAGTGACTTAATTCAAAATTTCAGCTTTTAGACTTCAAGTCATAAATGTATTATCATAGAGACCTAACTCGAAATTTAAAATTTCTCAATTAGGTCACTATTGTTCTGAAGGTGCGATTATGGCTCGAATAACTTTCATTATCTGATTCCCCATCTCTTAAATTTATAATAAGTTGATCCATGATCTCGTCACTAAGATGGTCATTTTTATAATACTTTTCCTCCAATTTCTTTACGTGACTGACACATTTTTGCCATTTCTCCACTGAATACTTAGAAAATAGCTCTGCCAGAGTTCTTCTAGCCTCGTTTCTTCTCAGTTAAATTTAAATTAATATAATTTCGTGCCAGTTCACCCTTGATATCTTCCCATACTAATTTGATAGGGTTTAAATCCGGATGATACGGTGGCGAATAAAGTACTGTATGACCCTTTTATTCTAAAATGACATCAATTTTGAATTGTTTTTCTGGTTTATTTCGTTTTATTAATTCTAGCAAATTCCTCTTTTTCATCGCTTCAGTGTATTTAGAATTATGGCGTTTTAACCAATCCTGCATTTGCTGTTTCAAGGAACACATCGTGTGTGGTTTATCCACCTCGTTGCATTGGTATTTCGCGTTATCCATAACTATTACTGAATTAGGAGGAAGACCAGGCAAAAGTTTTTCGCGAATCCACTTTTCGAAATTGTTGGAATTCATATTTCCATGATAGTCTTCTGTCTTTGTGTTTGGTTTGAAAATGGTTAAAGCGTTGTACGTCTCTGCGGCGCTCTTCGTGGTGTGTTAGTAGCAGCTTGAATTACCGGATAAGTAAAAGACACTTCGTCTACAATGACATGTACTTTAATCACTTATGCAAGGCATACCAAATAACATTCATCGAATCAAACACAATCTTGTGAGACATTAGTTAGAATTCTTAAGTAGAGTAGTTTTACTCTAACACATTCGTACCAGTCTGGCGAATGACCACAGATAACTTATATCCAGCCTTGGTAGCGAGGCAATTCGCCACAGCGTTATCGACAAATCCTGAACTTCCACCAGCATGCACGATGACCAATCTATTTCCTTTACCAATATAATGCACCTCTTTCAGAGTCTGATTGCCAAAACGCTGACACATTATGGGATTCATTTACGTTAGGGTTGTGTAGTAGTACATGTACTAAGAGCCAAAAATAATTAATTCCCGTCACTGTACTAGAACGAACTATTCCGTAAAGTTTCTGCTCTTAGTTCATTTAGTACACGCGGAGCAAGAACTGATCAGAGCAGGCAGATAAGTGAGTGACACTGACAGCAAAGCCGGCCATTCATTCGGTCAAAGGACCATGAACAGACCAGTCTCTTTTAGTGTACTAGTGTACTAAAAGAACTAAAAGACCGAATTAGTACATTAGAGCGATTGTACTAGTTTGGAGCGATCCGCTCAGTGAACGAGCGCGCACAACCCTAACATACGTAAGTTTCATCTTGAAAAAATATTGGTCTGTCTTGTGATCTAAATTTTCTTATTGCCGTAATATATTTGCCTCTCCATTGTTGAGTTAAATGGCGTTCTATCAATATTTTTCTTTTTGATTGGCATTTTCTGTATCGGAATCCTAATTCACGTAATATAAGTCTCAAGTATGTATAACCACATTTCATAACTCCATCTTCCGCTAAAACTTGTCTTAGTTTATTGATCGTGGGAATTTCCTTTCTTATTGTGTAGAATTCTGTAATTTTCTTCTTATAACACCTTTAACGAAATCGTCAATTTCTATAATTTTTTTCTCGTCTGTTTAGGCCTTCTTGGTGAAAAAAACTTCACATTACATTCCACACTTTTTCCCTCACTGAAAATGCGTTGTACACTTCTTTCTGACAATCGCGAAGCCATGGCAACAGTTTTATGTATATTAATGTCATCTTCATGCTCAGCAGAATTGGGATCTAATTTTTTTATTTTAAAATATTCGTACACTTTATAAACAGTTTGTTTAGTTTGAGCCCTTATTGGAGGACTCATCCTTGGTTGCAAATCCCGTGTGCGTTTTACTTGAAGCGACCTGTTCAATTAACACGTTCGGCGCCGGTGACACAACGTCTGTGATCGAAAAATTCTGACTCCTATGCCGGTGACACATATGTTGTGTTTTTATTTTCAAGCCTTTTTCTCGACAAATTTCCATTTTTTTTTTTATTAAATGTACAGTTATGTTATTGAAATATTAATCGAATTCCGCTTTGGTTTTAAAATCCGTAAGTTTTTTAGATTTCATAAAAGTTACCCTTATACAATGCCGATGACACAAACCTGTGTCATTTTTCGACACAAATCGGCGTTTTTCAAATATTTTGCTGTATTTTTTCCAGCACTAGCACCATTCGACTACACGTTAGAAAGACGATTGACGCCGCAAAATAAAAATTAAAGCATTATAATATTTTACCTATAAACTATGCCAGTTGACACGTATTTGTGTCCATGTAATTCGTACTCCTATGCCAGTGACACAAATACGTGACCACGATAATTTCACCCGGCATAGCTTAGGGCTCAGTGAATCACTGCCGGCGCCGGTTTTCAAATATTTTGCAGTATTTTTTCCAGCACTAGCACCATTCGACTACACGTTAGAAAGACGACTGACGCCGCAAAATAAAAATAAACGCATTTTAATATTTTACCTATAAACTATGCCAGTTGACACGTATTTGTGTCCATGTAATTCGTACTCCTATGCCAGTGACACAAATACGTGACCACGATAATTTCACCCGGCATAGCTTAGGGCTCAGTGAATCACTGCCGGCGCCGAACGTGTTAACAAGTATTGACGACAGCAAGGCTGACGCCCGACTGAAGTTATGCGTGGTTTGACGTTCCGTAAACACACCCCTCCCGTGCCGCTCCCATACCTAAGGAACAGACTCAGTTATGCGTTAGACCTATAATATGTATATTCATGTCAGCTTTCTACATTGAACCAAAAAGTTCCCCTGCTTAACCGACAGAGGGTCACAACGGCGTAGGTACCGTTCCTAGATCGGGCATTAACGCATGTGTAAGGTATTGCCCCGTAGACGGAATTAAACACATTGAGGTAACTTTCTAGAACTCTAGTTTAATTTTTTTTTTTATACTTATTAAAAAATGTATTTACAGTCTCATTAAATTAAATAAATGAACACTACTTTATTTATTTCACTGTAACTTTTGTATACTGGGTAGTCGAAGTAGCATACCCGCCGGATAGTCGAAACTTTAAAGTATGTACAGGTCGATTCACAAGAGTTGGCACGAATGGAATGAACAAAAGTAATGTCACCTATCACTGTGTGAGTGCCGTCCTTTGAACCGACGTTCGAATTTCAAACCGAAACCCTGTTATTATTTTGACACTTGTATACTTTCGTTCACTCATTCAATCCATTCGTGCCAACTCTTGTGAATCGACCTGTACAGTCGGCCAAAAATGTGGTCTACCATCCTACGGTTGAAGTTCATTTGCACGTCCTGATACAACAAGCTCGATTTGCCCTTGCAATAATATTATGACAGTGACAAGTGTCAACCTTAGCGATAATTGACTACGCGCTGGCCTAGTTGATAGTGACCCTGCCTACGATGCTAGCGGTCCTGGATTCAAATCCCGATAACGGCAGATATTTGTGCGACGAGCGCGAATATTTGTTCCTGAGTCAAGGATGTTTTCTATGTATATATTTCTCTATTTAAGTATTTACGAGTATATCGTTGTCTAGTACCCTTAATATGAACAATCCTAGAGAGCTTAGTTTGGGACTAGGTTAATAAAGTTTGTGTGAGATCGTCCCTTGATATTATTTTATTAGTAACGCCCTTTACTAGTAACGCCCTCTAGCGGCAGGTATGCGACCTATTCTCGGTAAACATTACGTCATTTTCAGTCTGAAATCAAAAGTCTGTTTATCAAAAGCTTGTAACTTGTAATATAAGTGGAAGTCTCTTTCAATATTGTTGGAACGAGATTTCCGCTTGTAGTTGTCTCTTCCTACCACTCTGGGAAACAGGCTTGATTTAATGTAGTTTAGTTAACAGGGGCCCGTCTCTCGAAACTTACTAGACTAGTAATATTATAGTCCATGAGGTACATTTCATCTCTACATTATTGGATTTTTTAGGAAAAAAAAAAGATATAAGTCAATGTGTCTAATACCGGCATAGTTTATTTTAATTTGAATTTGATTGACGAAAACTGCTGTATTTTTTAACTATTATAAGCAAGGATCGGAAAAACGCCGTCATTTTGAAAACATAACCCTGTTCCGTACACGAGAGACTTCCTTCTGATGTTAATTAAAAATATTATTAGGTATTTTACATTTATTATACCATTATTTATATGTATTCAGCAACAATATTATTATTAAATAAAACCATAATGGTTATGGGAAAAAAACACTTTCGCCAATCAATAAGAATATCTTTTTTTTTAATTTTCGCCTGTTATTCCATAACGACGTGAATTTAGGACCTATTTATGAGTCGAAAAAGTTTGTTCACAGTTTACGGAGGACATTGGGGCAGTCGTTGACATTGGTTTACTGTTTATATGTGTGTTTGTTTTCTAATTAACATTTCGGTGTCATACATTAATAAAATTGTCGCTAAGTACATATCAATTATTGTATAATAAATCTATAAAATACCTAATAATATTTTTAATTAATATAAAGGAAGTCTTTGCTATACGGAACAGGGTTATGTTTTCAAAATGACGGTCGTTTTTCCGATCCTTGATTATAAGTAATTATTTATGGAATCGACTAATAACTTAGTTGGCTTTTGAAATCATATTTGAGAAAAAGCGTAACTACCTTGTATATTATTTTTTTTAACATGGTCGTTAAACGGGTTTTGGGGTAAATCCGGCTAGCAGCAATATCTCATAAAATCAGACGATAATTTCACATGATTTGGAAGTTGGAAAGAAATACAGAGGATTTTTATCAAATCTGTTATGTGACGGGTAAAATATACAGTCGAATTTTGTTTTTATCGCCGAAAAAGTTTTTCGGGGCTATTATACAGGGTGTTTAGAAAACCTTTGGTGAAATTTTAACAGTAGATAGGGTGGATGATTTGGATCATCCCTATATTGGTAACTTTTTTTAAAGTTAATATTTGACTGAGTTACAGGCTAATTTATCATCGCCTTTCCTGACGATGCCCTCAGTGTGCCCCATCTTAACTACTTCATTCATAAAATGTGTCACAACACGTAATGTACATAATCAAGTTGTTCCTTATCAACAATGACGTGTAAAATAATGTTTATTTTATCAATAAATGTCTCATTCTCTCATTCTCATTCTCAATCTTTCTAATCATGGTCAAAAAGCTCCATGGTGTTTAGAAAACTGACAAATTATTTACACATTAAACACACACGTTTGTAACTCAAGAACCAATGAAGTCTACTTAGCCGTGATAGTTTTCCTATTAAATTTATTATATTATGTGCTTCCATTTAAGATATTTTTCTGATTTTTAGTATTTGTAGTTTTGGCTGTAGCTGTACACTTGACTCTAACAAAAATTAGCGCTTTGAAGGTTAATATTTCATAAACATGTAACTTAATCGAAAAATTGTTTTCACAAACCCACAATATTTTTGAAAGACCCAACGACACCACACACTACGGTGTAGACGAGAATAAAAAATACAGGTAGGGGAGGTACACTAAAGATTTTTTTTTCTAGGTTTTATTTTACCACTTTGTTGACGTGACTACAGGTCTAACGCATAACTGAGTCTGATCCTTAGGTATTAGGGGTGACAAGTCACGTGACTGGGCGTGTCCTAACTATCTCGCTATACACGATAAATTATAATGAAGATATCTCTTACGATATGCTTATGATATTTAAGAGCGTGTACCTAACTCAAATTGATAAATATTTTGTCGTATGACAATAAAAATAAAAAACCGGACAAGTGCGAGTCGGTCTCGTCTACCGAGGGTTCCGCACAAATTTGTAGGTTCATATTATAAATAGTTCCAGAATCGAGTCTCGCAGTTTTTTCCGAGCTTATTGATTAATAAAGAAATAGAAAATAAATAAATAACATGTGGTTATATAATATATATTTTTTAATATTATTATTTACAACAGAAATTCTAAATTAAATTAATCTGAATCCATATCGCTGTCTGTACCCGTATCAGTGTACATAATCGCACCTTAAGAACAATAGTGACTTAATTCAAAATTTCAGCTTTTAGACTTCAAGTCATAAATGTATTATCATAGAGACCTAACTCGAAATTTAAAATTTCTCAATTAGGTCACTATTGTTCTGAAGGTGCGATTATGGCTCGAATAACTTTCATTATCTGATTCCCCATCTCTTAAATTTATAATAAGTTGATCCATGATCTCGTCACTAAGATGGTCATTTTTATAATACTTTTCCTCCAATTTCTTTACGTGACTGACACATTTTTGCCATTTCTCCACTGAATACTTAGAAAATAGCTCTGCCAGAGTTCTTCTAGCCTCGTTTCTTCTCAGTTAAATTTAAATTAATATAATTTCGTGCCAGTTCACCCTTGATATCTTCCCATACTAATTTGATAGGGTTTAAATCCGGATGATACGGTGGCGAATAAAGTACTGTATGACCCTTTTATTCTAAAATGACATCAATTTTGAATTGTTTTTCTGGTTTATTTCGTTTTATTAATTCTAGCAAATTCCTCTTTTTCATCGCTTCAGTGTATTTAGAATTATGGCGTTTTAACCAATCCTGCATTTGCTGTTTCAAGGAACACATCGTGTGTGGTTTATCCACCTCGTTGCATTGGTATTTCGCGTTATCCATAACTATTACTGAATTAGGAGGAAGACCAGGCAAAAGTTTTTCGCGAATCCACTTTTCGAAATTGTTGGAATTCATATTTCCATGATAGTCTTCTGTCTTTGTGTTTGGTTTGAAAATGGTTAAAGCGTTGTACGTCTCTGCGGCGCTCTTCGTGGTGTGTTAGTAGCAGCTTGAATTACCGGATAAGTAAAAGACACTTCGTCTACAATGACATGTACTTTAATCACTTATGCAAGGCATACCAAATAACATTCATCGAATCAAACACAATCTTGTGAGACATTAGTTAGAATTCTTAAGTAGAGTAGTTTTACTCTAACACATTCGTACCAGTCTGGCGAATGACCACAGATAACTTATATCCAGCCTTGGTAGCGAGGCAATTCGCCACAGCGTTATCGACAAATCCTGAACTTCCACCAGCATGCACGATGACCAATCTATTTCCTTTACCAATATAATGCACCTCTTTCAGAGTCTGATTGCCAAAACGCTGACACATTATGGGATTCATTTACGTTAGGGTTGTGTAGTAGTACATGTACTAAGAGCCAAAAATAATTAATTCCCGTCACTGTACTAGAACGAACTATTCCGTAAAGTTTCTGCTCTTAGTTCATTTAGTACACGCGGAGCAAGAACTGATCAGAGCAGGCAGATAAGTGAGTGACACTGACAGCAAAGCCGGCCATTCATTCGGTCAAAGGACCATGAACAGACCAGTCTCTTTTAGTGTACTAGTGTACTAAAAGAACTAAAAGACCGAATTAGTACATTAGAGCGATTGTACTAGTTTGGAGCGATCCGCTCAGTGAACGAGCGCGCACAACCCTAACATACGTAAGTTTCATCTTGAAAAAATATTGGTCTGTCTTGTGATCTAAATTTTCTTATTGCCGTAATATATTTGCCTCTCCATTGTTGAGTTAAATGGCGTTCTATCAATATTTTTCTTTTTGATTGGCATTTTCTGTATCGGAATCCTAATTCACGTAATATAAGTCTCAAGTATGTATAACCACATTTCATAACTCCATCTTCCGCTAAAACTTGTCTTAGTTTATTGATCGTGGGAATTTCCTTTCTTATTGTGTAGAATTCTGTAATTTTCTTCTTATAACACCTTTAACGAAATCGTCAATTTCTATAATTTTTTTCTCGTCTGTTTAGGCCTTCTTGGTGAAAAAAACTTCACATTACATTCCACACTTTTTCCCTCACTGAAAATGCGTTGTACACTTCTTTCTGACAATCGCGAAGCCATGGCAACAGTTTTATGTATATTAATGTCATCTTCATGCTCAGCAGAATTGGGATCTAATTTTTTTATTTTAAAATATTCGTACACTTTATAAACAGTTTGTTTAGTTTGAGCCCTTATTGGAGGACTCATCCTTGGTTGCAAATCCCGTGTGCGTTTTACTTGAAGCGACCTGTTCAATTAACACGTTCGGCGCCGGTGACACAACGTCTGTGATCGAAAAATTCTGACTCCTATGCCGGTGACACATATGTTGTGTTTTTATTTTCAAGCCTTTTTCTCGACAAATTTCCATTTTTTTTTTTATTAAATGTACAGTTATGTTATTGAAATATTAATCGAATTCCGCTTTGGTTTTAAAATCCGTAAGTTTTTTAGATTTCATAAAAGTTACCCTTATACAATGCCGATGACACAAACCTGTGTCATTTTTCGACACAAATCGGCGTTTTTCAAATATTTTGCTGTATTTTTTCCAGCACTAGCACCATTCGACTACACGTTAGAAAGACGATTGACGCCGCAAAATAAAAATTAAAGCATTATAATATTTTACCTATAAACTATGCCAGTTGACACGTATTTGTGTCCATGTAATTCGTACTCCTATGCCAGTGACACAAATACGTGACCACGATAATTTCACCCGGCATAGCTTAGGGCTCAGTGAATCACTGCCGGCGCCGGTTTTCAAATATTTTGCAGTATTTTTTCCAGCACTAGCACCATTCGACTACACGTTAGAAAGACGACTGACGCCGCAAAATAAAAATAAACGCATTTTAATATTTTACCTATAAACTATGCCAGTTGACACGTATTTGTGTCCATGTAATTCGTACTCCTATGCCAGTGACACAAATACGTGACCACGATAATTTCACCCGGCATAGCTTAGGGCTCAGTGAATCACTGCCGGCGCCGAACGTGTTAACAAGTATTGACGACAGCAAGGCTGACGCCCGACTGAAGTTATGCGTGGTTTGACGTTCCGTAAACACACCCCTCCCGTGCCGCTCCCATACCTAAGGAACAGACTCAGTTATGCGTTAGACCTATAATATGTATATTCATGTCAGCTTTCTACATTGAACCAAAAAGTTCCCCTGCTTAACCGACAGAGGGTCACAACGGCGTAGGTACCGTTCCTAGATCGGGCATTAACGCATGTGTAAGGTATTGCCCCGTAGACGGAATTAAACACATTGAGGTAACTTTCTAGAACTCTAGTTTAATTTTTTTTTTTATACTTATTAAAAAATGTATTTACAGTCTCATTAAATTAAATAAATGAACACTACTTTATTTATTTCACTGTAACTTTTGTATACTGGGTAGTCGAAGTAGCATACCCGCCGGATAGTCGAAACTTTAAAGTATGTACAGGTCGATTCACAAGAGTTGGCACGAATGGAATGAACAAAAGTAATGTCACCTATCACTGTGTGAGTGCCGTCCTTTGAACCGACGTTCGAATTTCAAACCGAAACCCTGTTATTATTTTGACACTTGTATACTTTCGTTCACTCATTCAATCCATTCGTGCCAACTCTTGTGAATCGACCTGTACAGTCGGCCAAAAATGTGGTCTACCATCCTACGGTTGAAGTTCATTTGCACGTCCTGATACAACAAGCTCGATTTGCCCTTGCAATAATATTATGACAGTGACAAGTGTCAACCTTAGCGATAATTGACTACGCGCTGGCCTAGTTGATAGTGACCCTGCCTACGATGCTAGCGGTCCTGGATTCAAATCCCGATAACGGCAGATATTTGTGCGACGAGCGCGAATATTTGTTCCTGAGTCAAGGATGTTTTCTATGTATATATTTCTCTATTTAAGTATTTACGAGTATATCGTTGTCTAGTACCCTTAATATGAACAATCCTAGAGAGCTTAGTTTGGGACTAGGTTAATAAAGTTTGTGTGAGATCGTCCCTTGATATTATTTTATTATTTATTATTTAATTAGATCTCACAGAAACTTTTGCCAAAACTGGTAGACCACTTTCTTGGCCTTACTTAAGGTAACTCGCTAACTGAGTCGAGGATATAGATAGGTGAAAATTGGGAATCCGTAGAATTGGGAATCCGTATAATAGGGAATCCGTAGAATTGGGAATCTGTGCAATTGGGAATCCGTAGAATAGGGAATCTGTAGAATTGGGAATCTGTAGAATTGGGAATCCGTAGAATAGGGAATCTGTAGAATTGGGAATCCGTAGAATTGGGAATCCGTAGAATTGGGAATCTGTAGAATTGGGAATCTGTGCAATTGGGAATCCGTAGAATAGGGAATCTGTAGAATTGGGAATCTGTAGAATTGGGAATCCGTAGAATAGGGAATCTGTAGAATTGGGAATCCGTAGAATTGGGAATCCGTAGAATTGGGAATCTGTAGAATTGGGAATCTGTAGAATTGGGAATCCGTAGGATTGGGAATCCGTAGAATTAGGAATCTGTAGAATTGGGAATCCGTAGAGTTGGAAATCTGTAATAGAAATCTGTAGAGTTGGGATCAATTCAAAATAATCAAATTTGTTTACCTGTCAGCTTCACGTGGAATGTCTCTACCGTCGCGTCGCAACATTTGAGATCAATCGAAAAGTGTAAGTTGTCAAACAGTTTGTGTACTCACACTGAGGCTAGTCTTTCCGTATCCTGTCACGTTGCACCTAATATCTCCATAATTCACAGTGTCCCGGGCGATTGGTATCAGATTTATATATTCGTTAAGTGCAAAAGGGTTTACAGTTATCTACAATAAAAACATTTTTGGTATGATCCTGCGTTAATTCTATTGCTTTACATTAATTACGGTCGTAAATATTTAGAAAAATAATTTCATGTTGTTTTTACTAAAAACAGATGCGGGCAAGCAAATTATATATATATTGCCAACTTTTAAGTTGATAGCTTCTATAGTTTCCGAAAAAAACTGCTGTGACATACCTCTACAAACAGACAGACACCGAAGTCTCACCATATAAGGGTTCTTTTTTACCATTTTGGTACTATACGGAACCCTAAAAAGACCATTTTTTTGGGTAAAAAATACGGGAACCTTTTACTAAGACTTCACTGTCCGTCTGTCTGTCCGCCTGTCCGTCTGTCTGTCACCACGCTGTATCTCATGAACCGTGATAGCTAGACAGTTGAATTTTTTAAAGATTATGTATTTCTATTGCCGGTGTAACAACAAATACTAAAAACAGAATAAAATAAATATTCAAGTAGGGCTCCGATATAACAAATATGTTTTTTTTTGCCGTTTTTTGCTAATGGTTTATAGATAACTTGCTTTCGCCCGCGACTCTGTCCGCGTCGAAGTCGTTTATCGCTGCTCCCTTATGAACTGTCCAATTTTCTGGGTTAAAAACTATTCTATGGCCTATTCCAGAACTTAACCAATATGTGTGCCAAGTTTCGTCGATCGGTTCAGGTGATGAACAGTGAAGAAGGCACAAATAAATAAACAAACATACTTTCGCTTTTAAGAAATTGATACCATTTTATATGATATTGTTTTATATACACCCATATCGTAAGTCCTCTATTATGCGTTCAAAACCCGTAGGCAATGACCAGCATTACCTGTGGTAGTAGGTGACAGCGATGACAGCTGTTAATTTTGGAAGATGTTCCAAATTTGGATCTCATTACCTTACAATATTCGATGACGTAATTTCAAAATTACGTTACAGCTGTCATCGCTGTCACCTTCTACCACAGGTAAGGTAATGCTGGTCGTTTGGCTTTCGGCTTCTGAACCCATCTTAGAGTACTTATAATATGTGTGTAGATAAAGTATTGTACGAGACTCTGCGTAATTAGCATTACGCAACCGTCACGTGAACTACTATTATCTACGCACTGGTCATAAGCCCTCTATTATGCGTTCAAAAACCGTAGGAAATGACCAGCATTATTACAATCAATTTTACTATGAGAACTTTCTTTGATAGTAATAATATGTACTTTGATAGTAATATCTGTACTGTAATGTTATTACAGTATCAAAAAAAAAAAAACAAAAAAAAAACCGCACGACATTTGATCTCGAGTGACATGAGAATATCATATACATCATTCATTTGTCTATGATTAAAAAAAAATCCCTTCATATTCGAGACGCTGACACTGCACAAGTTTGTTTTGCCGCCATTTTTGTCGTTAAGTCGTCGGCTTCTGAACCCATCTTAAGGGCCGGTTAGACGAGCAACATTTTCACAGCAATGTATGGCCGGCAACTATACGCATCTTGCTCTAACATACGAAATAAGAGTAAGACAGCAATAGTTGCCGGCCACACATTATTATTAGCCCGAAGGCATTCCGCCGCATTTGGAGCAGGTCCCTTCCAGATCCTGAACTCTTACCCCCTTACTAATAAACGTTGAGTAACGGTGGTATAGCTATACAATGTTTTGTCCTCATCTGTCATTGTGACATTTGAATTTGACAGCTAAGGACAAAACATTGTATAGCTATACCACCGCTACTCAACGTTTATTAGTAAGGGGGCTAGTTTATAGAGTGATTGAACACTCTCATCTGAATGACAGCCAAATTAGACCAGCTTGGCTATACTGTTTTCCTTCGAGGAGGCTTGACTCCTTGCCGTAAAAAGTTGATCGTGTACCAAACCCTTTAGAGGACTTATGATATGTGTGTAGATAAAGTAGTGTATACAACTGTACATAATTAGGCCTTAAAAACACGCATGTGATCCTATTATGAAACTCGCTGACGCACGTTTCATAAAACCAAACTCGTGTTTTAAGGCCTCTTATTATGTATCAGTTGCATAATAGTAGTTTATGTGACTGTTACATAATAACATCACACGAGTGTTTTAATGCCTAATTATGTACAGTTACATACACTGCTTTATCTACACGCAATTTTTCACGAAAGTGATGCAATAGTTAATTTGTAAACAACAAAACAAACTAATTTTTGCGACAAGACAAACAGAACCTCAAAAATGGCGGTAAATGAAAACTTTTTTCTCATGCATGTCATGATGGCACGCAAACGCAGTTTTTTTTTTAAATTCAGAGACAAACTAGAGTCGGCCTCTAATATCATATCGTTCGATATCAAGTAACATACGAGATTTTCAGAGATGGTCGAAATTTGAATGTCATAAGAACATCGAAATTGATGTTCTTATGAATCCATAAGATTACTGCCGCAGATAAAAAAAATCTCTAACATCAGAGTTGATTATTATGCTGGTCATAATTTGCGGTTTCTGAACGCATTATAGAGGGTTTATGATATGAGGGTAGATAAACTACTATTATCTATATCCATATCATAACTTCAATATAATAATGTTCAGAAACGATGACCTATATTAAGTAACCCGTATCTGTGGTTGTAATTTAATGTTAACATTAAAGTATTATGTACATGACATGTCATTAAAGTATCGGTTATCGCTGGAGTTGCATCTTAATGTTCACTTTATAGTATCGGTGACCAATACTTTAATGTGAACATTAAGATACAGGGTACCCCAGGAACAGGTTTCTCACATATTTTAGAAAACTTATGATGTGTATGTAGAGAAAGTTGTATGCGATTAATGCGACTATACGCAGAATTAGGCATTATGTACCAGTCACATAAATAACTAATCTGTAAAATGTAATAATTTAGGTATCTCATAAACTTTGTTGAGATCGAATATAACGTGAAGCTTTATACTCACCAACACTGCGATATCGTCTATAGGAAACGCGAAAGTTGGGGGTATAAATGCCTTCTTTAACGATCTCCATTGCTGTCTGTAAGTTCTGTATTTAGTTTCCTGGTTTTTTATAGTTCCCCCCACAGCATACCTGTTTTCCAGCCTTATAACTCTTGTATTCCTTAAATAGATTCAATTACCATTATTTAAATGACCCAATAATATTTTTTTGTCAACAGTGCCAGTTGCAATGCATTGCTTATCGCATTCGCTGCCACCGACGCATATATGCGTTTACTCTATACAAGTTTGTTCCTAGGCCACGCACCGTGGCAGTGAATGCGTTATAAAAATGGACACAAATTAAAATACGACTATAAAAATATCTAAGACTCGGGATCAGCAGCTACTCGCGCTCATTGCAATAATGTTCATCCTTAGCGGGAATCGAACCCGCAAACTAGTTTCGTAAGAGGAAAAACTTAACCCCTTTACTAATAAACGTTGAGTAACGGTGGTATAGCTCTACAATGTTTTGTCCTTATCTGTCAAATTCAAATGTCACAATGACAGATAAGGACAAAACATTGTATAGCTATACCACCGTTACTCAACGTTTATTAGTAAGGGGGTAAGAATCTACTTTTTGCGAGGGAAGTATCATATTAGGTTAGGTCCACGCGCTCCTGTCAAGTCTAATTTAAACTTACCCAGCAAAGTTCTTTTCGCACCAATTTGCATCCATTACGAAGCAGTGTGCCGCAGACAGGATTTTATTTTTTGCAATCAAAGCACCCGAACAATACGTTATGAACCGATCCATTTCGAGGAGCTTTTTAAAAGCTATCTAAATTGTAAGTAAATGGTGGAATTAGAAGTTAAATAATATATACTAATATATCGTGTTGCTTTAGCTTTAATAGGTCAACACGAAAAATGTCCTGAGGCTCAAGTCAAGATGCATTACCCTAACTAGCGTTTCTATTCGTTTCGTTTTTAAACCAATCGCATCACTGGTTATTTATGACGAGGTACGAAGAGTCGTGTGATCTAACAGTGACGCGATTGGTTTAAAAACGAAACGAATAGTAACGCTAGTTAGCGTAATGCATCTTGGCTAGGGCCTCTGGTTGACATGGAATCATGAGCAGACAATCTGAGTCGCTTTAGGGGCACGCCGAATGACCCAGATTATACCTATTATCTGTGACCCAGGTATCGGAGATACAGGCCGCTTGAGCGCTAAGGCGATTTCTCAATCTTCAAATGGTTGCCTTTTTCACAGTTCTATAAAATGACGCTTATCAGTCACGTAAAAACCGATTGTGATTTTATTTTACAAAGAAAAAATAATTGATTACACAATACAGTTTACGTATACCTCTACGAGTACCGTAAACACAGGTTATTTTAAAGAGGCTTACATTGCCCACCCCAAAAACCATGATTAATGTTTAATTATTATACGAGTAATGCCTCGTGTGGTTGCCGAGTTAGAATAATGCCACTCCATGTCTTCCCGTGGATGTCGTAAGAGACGACTAAGGGAATAAAGGCTTGTAGTACTGTTAGGCGATGGGCTTGCAACCTGTCACTAATACGCTGGTAAACATCTTAGCCTAATTGTGCAAATTGTGGTTATAGAATTGTCGACAAGTTTTTAGAGATGTTTGTAATTCTGTAGCTCTGCCTACCCCACTCTGGGAACGAAGGCGTGAGATTATGTATGTTATTATAATGTACAAGGTACTTATACCTCTATGGAGTTAAACAATTATCTGAACATTTTTTATAAACTTTAAAAAGAGGTTTCAGGGTGAACAATATTGCCCAGGGCTAAATATAGGTACTTAGGTAAACTTTTAATAAACTTTGTTCTGGCGAAAAACGGACTCGATGCTAAAGTTCTTTATTATTATAAAGGACATTCGGCTTTTATGGTAGCGTCTAGCGTCCTAATTT
This sequence comes from Acleris literana, assembly GCA_946894065.1. NCBI lineage: Eukaryota > Metazoa > Arthropoda > Insecta > Lepidoptera > Tortricidae > Acleris > Acleris literana. Next base: position 13,328,243 of record OX335680.1, read on the forward strand.
TTTGTTGCGATTTACTCTACTATTATCAACAAACAACATCGATAGATTGGTTTAATGCTGCGTATGTTGGTCTTCGAATTTAGAACTAAAACACTTTATTTTTTACCCATTGCTACTGTAATTAAAATTTTACCTGGTAGGGGAACTCTGTTAATCCTGCTTTATGCCCATTGACTACGCGGGGTACCGGGTATAAGTTTTCCTCTTCTTTTTCAAAAAAATCACGAAATGAATTTTTCTGCATCGACGCCAGCAAAGGCAGGCCTATAAAGATCAATATTTCGACATAATGGCCAATGTCGCCCATGATTACAAATAATTTTTCACATATGTTGATGTTTTTCCGATTTTAAATTTGTTTACCTATAGTAGTTATCATTTATAGCTAAAATTTTAAATAAACAGAAATTTCATAAAATCATGTTGTTCAAGGGTCGCAACAGTACGTCATCAATGTCATTATGATGTATGTGCTTCTTTTCTAACGTAGATAATAATAATACAACCTCAAATTTTAGTTTATAATCTTACAATGGTGGTTTTTTTTATGGAGTACCTATATTTATGTATAGCTATTTAATTTACTGTTCTGAGATCACTTAGAATATTATCAACTACCAACCCGCCACGGCTGCCGTACGGGTAGCAATAAGGAAACAGCAAAAAAAGCATTAAAATTGGTCCAGCCATTTCGAAGAGTTTTTACTTCAGAACAGCAACTAGATTAAAAGGAGTCGTAAAATAAACACTTAAATGAGTTAAAGGTATCCCAATATAGTATATTAAAATTCGAAATTTTGTAAATGTGTTCGTATGTGTATACGTTAGTATGTTGTTGCTGCTTCACGATGAAACATGAAACAGATGGCGAGAGTTAGGTAAAATTTGGAATGAGGATTATATTACCTTGAATTAATACAAAGGTCTACCGGAATCTTATGACTTTAAAACTAAAAAGAAACCGATTTCCATAGGGCAATGTTGCCTTACGACTGTCATTTCCAATTTCAGGGTAATATAATTCTAGCTTTAGCTAATGTTTAGCTATCAGGGAAATGGTCGAAAATCCTGTCGATCTCAAGTAGAAATATGTTTAATCCTGAGATTTGTAAAATTTGTAAGGAAAAAGATGTAAAGCCTGACAAGTTCCTTTTTAGCCCTCGCCATGTTGCGGATTTTCAGTGGAACAAATTTATTTGAATGGCAACGTTTTTTTTTTTGACAACGGACGTTGGAAGTCATTGAATGTCACCGATGTAAACAAATCGATTTTAAAATCAAAATGCCCAAGAAATTTCACCCCGATGCAAAAAACATTATTATAAATACATTCAAATGGTTGCGGCAGAAAAAGGACGAAGGATTCAGCAGCATTCCAATAAACAATGTTTTGAAATTAGTTGTTGACATGACGGGTATGATATTCATAGTGCGATTGTCATGAATTGGTTAGCTTGGTACTAAATATGTATATTAATTATTAAATTTTATTTTTTTTCTCATTTCTGTAGTGCTACAATTAAGAATATATACAAAAAGAATGAGCCGTTACCGCCATTGCCATCAGTACCAAAAAAAAAACAACCAAAAAAAAGAATACAAATAGACGACTTCGACAAATGTGGCATAAGGCACAAAATTCATGAATTCTATGCTGTGCGAAAGCAAGTACCAACTCTCAAAAGTCTGCTTACCGAATTGAAAAAAGATATTGATTTTACCGGTAGTAGGGAGTACTTGCGATTGCTTTTGCATAGTATGGGGTTCAAATACAAAAAGTGCAGAAACCAACGGTACATATTGAAGGAGCGTTCGGATATTGTGGTTTGGCGGGAAAGTTATTTAGACGAAATAAAAGAAGCAAGGGACAAAAATATACCTCTTGTTTATTTAGATGAGACTTACATCCATACTTCTCTTAACCACGCAAAATGCTGGCAAAGCGAAAATGAACCCGGTGTGTCGAAATCCGTTTCAACCGGCAAACGATATATTATAGTTCATGCTGGCGGACCATCGGGATTTGTTCCCAATGCACTCCTAATATATAATGATAAGGAAAAGAAAGCCGATTATCATGACTCCATGAACAGGAACAATTTTAAGAAATGGGTTTTGCAGAGATTAATTCCCAATCTCAGTGAACCCACGTGTGTTATAATGGATAATGCCCGGTACCATTCTTTCCAAACTAACAAAGCTCCAACATCTGGCGATAGAAAACACGTCATTGCTGAGTGGCTGCGTTTAAATAACATCTCATTTCCCCAAAATGCATCTAAAGATAAATTGGTCACAATTTTGAGACGTCATAAACCCGAGCCAGTATACGAAATAGATACGATTCTCTCAAATCATGGTCACAAGGTGATAAGGTTACCGCCCTATCACTGTGATTTAAATCCCATCGAGATGATTTGGGGCATCATGAAAGCAAAAGTGGCAACTAAAAATGTTTCCATCACGAATGATGCCTTCCTAAAGCTCGTTGAAGATAGTTTTCAGGTATTTACATTTATCAATGAATTTTATTGAACAGTTAAAAATATAGCTTACTTTTACACTTCGTTATTACTTAGGAAGTGACTATAGAAAATTGGAGTAAATGCTGCGAACACGTAAAAAAAATAGAAGACGGATATAGGACAAAAGGTCCTATAATCGAATCACAGACCGAAAGATTTATAATCGAGGTTGGTGGTCCTGAAAGTGACTCTTCAACGGACGAAAGTGAAAATACATCGGAGCCAGAATCTGATGAATATATGGATGTCGAATATTTAGAATCGGATTTTGACGGATAGGTAATTATTCATATTTAATTATCAACTAGACATGCTCTTCCGATTACATGAAAACATAGTTTCACAATCTACAAGTACTTAATTGTATATCTCACTCGTTCTTGCACGATGCCAATACTCCCTGTCCCGACTATTCATGATGTACACGTATAATTGCCATATGTAAGCTGTTTGTAGCGACACTACATTAGGGCTAAATAGGAACTTCTCAGGCTTAAAATCAATCACAATATTTGATTCTGTGTCGTGTTTTTCAATAGACCGGTAATTGAAGCCAAATAATATTTTTACTTTTACTTCCGTAGTAAATGACAAGAACAGCAAGAACTTTACTTATCATTTTATTTATTTAAATAAAATGATAAGTAAAGTTAAATAAATTTCGCTTCTATGTCTATCTTGTAAAAGTCCATTTAAAACCCATAACAATGAATACACCTACGCACGATTATCTATTGTAATCAAACGGCAAATAGTATCTGAGCAGCACGGTCTTCATGATGTTTTAATGAAGAATAAAATAAAATAATAGCAGAGGGCTCAGACAAGATGCACTACGCTAACTAACGTTTCTATTCGATTCGTTTTTAAACCAATCGCGTCACTGGTAGACCACGTGACTTTTCATATCACGTCATCTTCCAGTGACGCGATTGGTTTAAAAACGAATCGAATAGAAACGTTAGTTAGCGTAGTGCATCTTGTCTGAGCCCTCAGATCCCCTCAGAACATGAAAACGATTTCCATTATAGTTGTAGGTATATTGGCGCTTAGCTAACAATACCGCGTAGGTCAACTATTGAACTCGAATTAAGAGTTAATTTAATGTATCAAAGTTTAAAATAATATACCTACATGCTATTTTGACTTGTGCGGTGTTGTTAGCTATACGACGATACGTCATAAAGTTTTAGAAGAAATTTTCAATTAAAACGTAATACCACCATTTTCTTAATAGCCATCGGCAATCTTCGTTTTTCTATAACACACGAGTGATAAATATACTGTCTGTTGCGAGTGTAAGAGTGATAGCGATAGCCAGCCGATAGCTATTAAGAACCTGGGAATACTGTACATAATTGGCGGCCTTTACACTGAAACTTACGACTTACATAAGTAGGGACGCAGCTATTGGTTAGAAGTAGATAGAAATATTTTTTCTCATTCTAACAGATAGCAGCGTCCCTACTTACGTATGTCGTAAGTTTCAGTGTAAAGCCGGCCTAAACACTGAAACTTACGACTTACGTAATTAGGGACGCAGCTATTGGTTAGAAGTAGATAGAAATATTTTTAACTCATTCTAACAGATAGCTGCGTCCCTACTTACGTAAGTCGCAAGTTTCAGTGTAAAGCCGGCCTATGTATAGCAGACCGTCTTATCTGATTGTCTTAATTTAACTTAAATCATAATTTCATCATTTCACCCACATCCACCCACTATAGGGTAAAGGCCTCTACATTTTCACGCTACCTTATCCGGTCTCGTGCTAACTTAAATACTTGCACATAAGGGCGCGTACACATAGAACGTGCGTTTTTACAGGATCCGTTTTAACGGATCTTTTCACCTTGTAATCTTCTTTTTTACTCGATCCAGAATACTGTTTTGGGTGTGAACTCGCTCATACAACTACATACGCCATCAAATAACGGACCTGTAAAACGGATCGCTATGTGTACGCGCCCTATTAGGAAATGGAAATCCAAAGTTGATTTTAATGGTTACGTAGCTAATCAATCGAACTACTAATATAGGTAATAAATGTTTCTTTGTTCCGTCTTCTCGGCAAATGTAGATAGTTAATTGCACACACGTGATAAATATTACAATTTATCATACATACATACATACATTAAATCACGACTGTTTCCTAGAGGGGTAGGCAGAGACCACTTCCTTCCACCTGCTACGATCCTGACAAATTTATTTCGCTTCTTCCACATTCATACATCGAGTCATGCATGCACGTCGGTTTCGGGTACCTACTTAATATCCGGCCCTTTTCCAGTATTTCTCCGATTTGATTCAAAATTCCGACCCTCCCTCCCACTCACTTTTGTTCTGTATATCTCTTTCGTCAATCGTCTTTTATCCATCCTTTCTAAATGACCGAACCATTGAAGCCATTATATAATTTATCATGGAAAATGGAATACCCAATGCCCAAAGAAAGATTTTTTGCGCAGACTGCGTCCACCTTTAAATACTATTTGCAAGCTATAATTTGAATTTCCCTTTTGTCATGAGATTCTTGAAGACCTATATACCTTTAATCCCCAAAAAAAACCTAAACATTGAAGCGACCGGATTTTGATGAAATTTTGAATAGAATTAATTTATACTCTGAATTAACACTGGGGCTACCTTTTATCCCGAAAAATAATATTCACGTATAGTTGTTGCTTTTCTCTGTGTTATTCTCTCCTGGGTGCACCGAGGAATTATTCGGATTAATACAGCCCCTGGATTCCACCATCGTACAACTCGTACCAAACTAGAAGTTCATCAACACAATCTTGATAGTTAGAAATTCACCATCGTGCATTTTTCGAGAGCCTTTTTGCTACTCACCTTATTTATGTGGAATTAGCTCTCGATTTCCAAACCAATACGACTTGGGGGCCTTCAAAAAACGACCCTACTCTTTTCTCAAAGGCCGGCAGCATATTTGTTGTTGCGGGTGTTTATGGTCGCGATGATCACTTACCATTAGGTGACTCGCTTGCTCGCCTGCCTCCTTTTTAACAAAAAAAAGGGTCGGTCAAGCAAACTGCAAATTCTACGCGGACGAAGTTATAAGTTGAAGCTAGTATTACTTTAAAGCAGCGACTTTTTTAGTTGTTGACCTGCAGAAGAAGCGGTGCTGACAGAAACAGGTTGTGATCAATTGGTCAGATAAGTAATTCTCAAACCAACTCACTATACCACTACTAAAACCTTGCTAACTTAGACAAAACAACAGTAGACAGTGCTAATACAATCAAATGCCCAAGAGAAATCTAAAAGCACCAGAATAGTCCCTTTTTAACCGACCTTAAAAAAAGGAGGAGGTTATACTTTCCACTGTATGTATTTTTTGTAATGTATGTTCACCGATTTCTCGGTCAATAGGGGTGTGCCCTGGGCATAAAGAAATTCTAATTAGTCCGTCAGTAAGATTATCAAAACATAAAAAAAACACGGATTTTTACCTTCGGCCGCGTACGAAACCGCAAGTTCGTAACCAGTTACGATAGAAGAATTTTTATTCTTTGTACGAAACTAGTTACGATCGGAGAATTAATCTTCCTTGTTGGAAACCTGTTACGATCGCAAAACTCTAGGTAGGTTAGGTTCGTTAGTTATCTTCAGATGCCCGAAGGGCAAACAGACCGGAAATAGGAGCCCCGCTACGCGGGGCTCCGTCGAAACTGCTGAATTACGAGAAAAAATCGCAATTTGTTTCGTACACAGAATAAAAAATCATCGATCGCAACTGGTTTCGTACAACGAATAAAAATTCTTCTATCGTAACTGGTTACGAACTTGCGGTTTCGTACGCGGCCGAAGGGGTATTTTTTGCTTTCAAATCAATCAAAATAGACAAATATAACTCGCATCAAGGTTCGGGAGTGGGGGGGAACGTCACGCGAAACTTCAATGCACTTTATCTTTGTCATTTTTTGTTCAATTGACAAAAGATAAAATATGTGTGTAGTATACTGGAATAAACGCCCTGCCGTTGGTAACACTTCCTGCCTTACAACGGGCGGAGTCGATGAGCTGTCACTGCTGGCGGTCGGTTGGTCGCGGTGTGAGCGTGTCGGGCAAACGCAATACTGTTGTTTTATTACCTACCACTTGATCCTAAACGTTACAATGTGTTCAATATTTTTTGATAATGTAAATGACGGACTAATTAAAATTTATTAGGGTACTAGCCTATTGTGACCGATTTCAAAAAATATTTTTTGGTTTGACAGAGTACCTACCTATACTTCCGAGGTGGTTCCATTGTCACTAAATCTGAGTCTGATGAGGGGATCAGTGAGGAATTGAGGGAACTCCTGAAATATTGTAGGCAAACATAGCGTTTTTAGTATTTTTTGTAACAACTCTAGCATTTGCATTCAGAAAGTATCATTTGGTGAAGTGGAACTGTTGATGAAGACCGCAGATGGCCACCGGAACTACTCAACGGTACCTATTTCAAGGGTGGCGATAAGATATCTCGATTAAGATAGTTGAGTGACTACAACGAGGAACATTTAATTGATTAAATATGACTATGACTTTCCCACAGCGTTGCTTGCGGCGAGCTTGAAATGTCTTAAACTTTCATATCAACTAAGAAGTGGGACTACATAAGCTTATTATGATCACTAAAGAGTATAAAATAAAATAAATGTTTTAAAAAACAAAAAACCATCTTCAAAAACGCAAAAATAACTTGTTTTAAAATTATAGGTAATAGGTTAGTGACTAAACCTATTAAGCACTGTACGGTCACGGAAGTTAATTTGCTACCCATTTCAAAGAAAATCTGCTTGAAGATGTCATTGTCAATAGAGATGCCAAGTCATTTGTAATTGATAGGAATCTCAACCTTATTGCTGTAGAATGTCAGATTGACTTTGGAACTAAGGTGGGTCACAAATTAAATTCCTTGACTGTACTCGCACTTGACCGGTTTTTAATATCTCTGAAGTGCAAAGTAATAATTGTGTATAGGTGTAGTGAAATATCCTTTCACATCATATTTTCTCGGAAATGTTCGTATTTGTCATGCTACTTCAGTCTGACTCAGTACCCACCAAGACAACGTGGGGGCACCTCGCATCTCGAGAGTGATAGTGATAATGATAATCGAGTGGTTAATACCAGAGTATTTCTTTGACAATTTAGATTAAGTTTCTTTTCATTTCTTTTTAATAATCATGCCGAAAGCATTAGATCGGTAAGCCTATGAAATTATTTTGAACATTTATTTATATTTCTTCTTGTTTACCAACACCTGATTTCTATATATTTGATCGTGGTGGTTTTAACATCTCGGTGTGATATACTTCAACCTCGTGGTTTGACATTTGACACTGATGACTAAAGTACTCTACTTATTTAATACAAACATGTCACTTAATAAATCAATAAGACACGTCGGCATCATTCGGAAGTAGACGTGAGTTCCGAGTTTTCACGATGTGAAAAGATTATTCACTAGATCTGTAATTTCCTTAATAATAGTTGAATATATAAACAAAAATCCACTAAGCATTTTTTATCCTGTTTATATTTTTGCTTAACGTACAAAGTCATATAAATAAAATTAAAAAATAAACCATTGTTCCGCGGACGACAAAATGTTTACTTTACTGACCTACTGGTAAAAGGTACTCCTTACAAACGTGCGTCTGTTAATATTTTTTCTACCAAGTAAAATTGATAAACGTAATTTCTTAAAAAAAAAACGTATGAAGTTATCGCAGGATACAGCTTTATACTGTCTATATTCAACACATTTAATTAAAAAAGCTGTTTTTAATTCATTTTCGGTGTAATTTCGGTGTAATTTCTCTATAATAGAAATAAAATACCAACATGCCAAGAAGTATATTACATATAACTTAAGCCAAGAAGTAAACATAGCAGGCCAACTTAAACAATATTTAAAATAAAACGAATTTTAGTTTTAACGATATCAGAGCAAAGTAACACGTCATTCCAGTTTTGAAATTTGACGATTTGTTGAATTCCGTGGAGGATTCGATAAAGTGTCGATAGCTGGAGACTCTTGTGAAGAAGGTCCCATACTTAGGGTGAGACCCGCTGACGACGCCGACGATTACTCCTTTGTCCCTTTCCTGGGGGTCTGATGAATTAAAACACACCAGTGGGCCCCCGGAATCACCCTGGGAGGAATTAATTTAATTCAGTTTAATATCAATTGATTAATTATAAAAAGATGATATATAAATGAAACACTTTACATGTGACGCTGTTGATGCCCCAAATTATTAAAATTAATTAAATATGTATACGAGTATAAACAGGGGCCGGATAAAATAATTAAATAAATAGACCCACCACCTATTTATTTAATTATTTTATCCTCAACTTCACGCATGTTCATTCATACGTAAGTGAGATGGAAATACGTCATTAAATGAACATGCACCTAGTCTCGGTTAATTAGCACTGCCTGTTCAGTCTCCTGCAATTATAGTCCAGGCCACGAATGATTGTGGATGGAAAGGTCGAAAGCAAAAAGTTTGATTTTCGGGCTTTATTTGAACTAGGTAGTAGACAAACATACTAAAAATCCCCACCCCTCGGAGGTAAACCCTAGTGGGAGTGGGAGAAGTTACGTAATGAAAGCTGATAAAATTCTCTACAACTTTGATTATCTTTCCTATTCTCGATCGTTGCCTTAGTTAGATAATGAGCTCTGAAAAACGGTCCAATACTTTTTGGCGTTAATGAAAACTTATACTTTTTGGCGTTGTATGGAGAAGGATCCGCACGTTCTGCAGATGACTCCAACACGGAAGCTAAGTTGATTATGATGATTGATCCATCTTTTTATGTGCATTTAAAAGGTGAAGAAACGACTATAGAACATTATGGGAGAAGTTAAAAATTATGTTTGACGATTCTGGTTTCATACATTGAATCAGTCTACTTTGTAATATATATACAGTGGTGGTCACATAATTAGGGACACTTGTTTTTTTCCCATACAATTGCCTACAAATATGACTTTTCAATTTTTGCTTCAAATTAGGTCCTGAGGTGTTATTCTTTTTAGCCTCTTGAAGGTCTAAGGTGTAGATTTGTCCATTAGTTTATTGGCAAGATGGTTAGCGTGCTACTGTATTTTCTTTGAATAGGCAATCAGCCTGTTTGTGACTTCTTGTTTGACTGTCGCCATTTTTAGGTCACGATGCAGGTGGTAGTTTGTGATAAACCATGGTCCGTTCTGCTATTATACGCCACATCTTAGACTGAAAACGTTGGAGTATTTTAACGTTTGAGCCGGGTCCATTGAAGTAGGCGCTAGAAACTAAACATCCCATCAGTCATGCATCCTCCCTTCACGTAACCCACCTTAGGATTGGGGTAAACTTTTATTGAATTTATCTTCCTCTTAGCTTAGGCGATAAAACCCAGCCTACCGGTTTCATGAAACATAACCGCGAGGTAACGGCTTGTACAGTCAAGGAATTTAATTTGTGACCCACCTTAGGTCCAAAGTCAATCTGACATTCTAGAGTAATAAGGTTGAGTTTCCTATCAATTACAAATGACTTGGCATCTCTATTGACAATTACATTTTCAAGCAGATTTTCTTTGAAATGGATAGCAAATTACCTTCCGTGACCGTACGAGTCATTTTCTACCTGTACTGGTTAGACTTATTTCCTCTAATTAAAGGTGTTCAGGGTAGAGCGTCTTAAGTTGTCGACGATCTGGCACTCTCTGGTCAGCTCGAACCACTGGCATTGCCGATTAGGATTTGGCTTGAGTTTGTGCCATTACTGGGTATTCTTATGGTATTATTACCTGAAGAACGTCCGTAACATCGGAAGAGGTACATATGAAATTCAACATATTGCTTCTGAACTTTATTTTACAAAGTCTAGTACTTAGTAGATCGAGTTGGGCCCATAACAAGTTGGTCGAGGTTTTCTGTAATAAATTAAAATTAAACGTTATTAAGTTGACGTTCGAACGTGTCAGAATGAAATTAGGTTATGAGTAAGATGGTTTAGTCAAAAGCATAAGTACCATACGAGTACATAGATAAAATACGTATTTGTATTCATAGATCGCATTGGTATAGTTCAGGAAATATAATTTGGCCGTCTGTTATCTACTTTCCGATCTTTTTTTCTGCGTTAAGAGTTTCCTTCCTTGTGCTGGTTGATGAAAAAGGGCTGTTTTACGATCACCTTTTGTTTAATATTAACAAAAAGATTACAGACGGACAATTAATATTCCCTGAACTATAGTGTCGATATTTTTGACGTCTTGGGAATTTGTATATATTTATGAGTTCGACTGTACGGTTTCTATATTAGTATCACTTCACAAAGCGTACTTACAGTTTCCGAGACCTTGCCATAACCAGATACAGTGCATTTTCTATTGCCGTAATCAACGTAGTCCTCGGCAAATGGCAGCGAATTTACGTATTGGTCAAAAACAAAAGGTTTTTTTACAAGCTGAAACACGATAACTCTAGGATTCTATTTCACGCGGTAAAACCATATTGCTTAGGCATGTTATCGTAGGTATTTTCAATTTTACGATAGCTCTTATTTACTTGACGGTAACGGCAGCCAAGTTAAAAACCGTACAATAACATGTTAAAAGTAGAGATGGGCCGACTAAGGATTTTGGCGACGGGCCAGTCGGCCGACTACGGATTTTGCCGACGGGCCAATCGGCCGACTAATCGGCTTTCAATTTACCGATTAATCGGCCGACTAATCGGTTTTCAATTTACCGATTAATCGGCAGACTAGCCGGCAATGCCGATCGTAGGATTTTGCTAAGTTTGGGTGAACGCGGAAACGTTCGTTTCGCTTCGTCCGTCGCGCTAATTGTTAGTTACCTACCCATACCATGCGTTCGTGTTTTGACCAGTTTTGTTTACGTGTTTTCTATACGGACGTGTTGCACGACAAACAAAAAACTATTAAAACCCTAGTTATAGTATTAAAACGAACTACCTAGTGCTTTTTATAACTATGTCGAAAAGAAAATCGCGTGTGTGGTCATTCTAGAAATGATGCCAAATAGTCGGCTTTCCCGACTAATCGTCGACTAGTCGGCCCATCTCTAGTTAAAAGCAATGATAATGATGATGATTTTCAACATGTTTTCCAAATTATAATGTTTTTAGAAAAACTATATATTTGGTGACGAACGTGGCTTACATGCTTATTAAATCAGAGAAATAGCTAACATTTGATATGATTTAATTTAAAATAATACAGCTTTAAATAATAATATAGTTGGTAATGGGACGTAGGGGACGATGATCCCTAGGTTGGGTGTATACTTATCGTTTGGTCTATTTTTGTTTCGCCACATATTTTTTACATAGGTACCAACGTTTCGTCGAATGATTTAAATGTCGAAAATTGTTTTATCAAAATTGTTTTGCATAATATTGTATGGTCGAAAAATTATTTAGTATAAAATTTCTTAGCAACATGTTTTTTTGCATACTATTTGCATGTAATAACGTTATTTTGTCGAATGGTTTTTGGTATAACGTTGTTATTCCGAATATTTTTACCAGTAGTTTTATTTTTTAATTTTCTATTACCAGTCATGTTAATTACCAATATTTTACAGATGTTCTATTTGGGATCCAAATATTCATAGGGAATGAACCCTGACCCTGAGCTGAAGTCGACGAAGCTCCGCTTCGCGGAGCTCCTACTCCGCGCGTGGCGCTTCGCGCCTTGAGACAATTCTAACCTAACGTAACCTAGAGATTAGTTGAGTAATCATGTGATCTAGGTGTTTTATATTGGGCCGCCAGCCGAGCCGCATTACTGTTCCTCCTATCCATGTATCAAACATTATTTCATCTATCTTCACAAACTTCTGTAGGACTAAAAATGTTTCCTACATCACGCCGATAAAAACGCCTAGTATAAAAGTCAGAGCAAAGACATTGAATGTTAGGCTAGATAACAATTCGAGCAAACAATATTATGGATTTAGCCTTCAAATAATTAAAATTTTAGGCAGTACCATTAAATATGTATGCAAAAAAAACATTACCCTAAAAAAGAAGTATGCCATTCAAACAAACATTTTCGACCAAAAAATTTTAGCACATACAATTTTAGAGCAAGCGAAGGGCATACAATTTTAGAGCAACCCTAGGTTTTGTATGGAAAATGTGCATTTTCCCCCGAGTAACCAGGTTTATTCGAAGATTAAAAAATATTTGGGGTGTTTAACTTGTAAGGTCTGTAAATTAGGTGGTCTGATTTTAATATTCATACATTATTATTAATCATAAGACACAAGGAAAGTTTTAATACCGCAAAAGAAAAGGAGTACAGTGCAACCATTTTCTTAATAGCGATCGGCAATCTTCGTTTTTCTATGACAGAAGAGTGACAAATATACTGTCAGTTGCGAGTGCAAGCGTGATAGCGATAGCCAGCCGAAAGCTATTGAAGCTGGGAATACTGTACTGTACTGTACCTTAAAAGTTAATTCACCAATGAACATTATACGGGTGCATATCGAATGGTCGAAAATTGTTTAATATAAATTTTTTTCGCAACATATTTTTTTGCATACCGACGTTTTGTCGAATGATTAAAATGTTGAAAATTGTTTGAGCGAAATTATTTTGCATAATATTGTTTGGTCAAAAATAGTTTAGTATGGAATAACGTTAGGATGCAATAACGTTATTTTATCGAATTTATTATAGGTCTAACGTTATTCCGAATATTTTTACGACTAATTCGAAATGAACCCTGATTCTGAGGATAAGTCGACGGAGCTCCGCTTGACGGAGCTCCTATTCCTCCTAGTTGTGGCGCCTCCCGCCTAGACACAAATCTAACCTAACCTAACCTATAGATTAGTTGAGCAATCATATGATTTTAATTTTAGGATATTTTATGTTATGTTAAATAACAATTCGACCTAACAATATTATGGATTTAGCCTTTAAGTCATTAAAATTTTAGACTACAATTTTAGACCAAAAGTGATTTAGAAGAAAATTATGTATGTAAAAAAATCTTTATGCTAAAAAAGAAGTATGCCATACAATATTATACCCAACATTTTTGTACAACATTTTTAGCACATAACATTTTAGACCATGCGAAGGGCACCTACATAATCATACATGTAAGGTCTGTTCATTCTTACTTGTCTTGTATAGTAAACAACTTTCTAACCTCAAAATGAACCTTTTTTGGCTAAAACAGCCATTTTAAACAAAATAAAGCAATCACAGACAATGCATTATTCAATTGATGTCCATAATGTTTATTAAGTGTACTTTATTTACGATAAAAGAGCTGTTTTACCCAAAAAAGGTTCATTTTGAGGTTAGAAAGTTGTTTACTATATAAGACAAGTAAGAATGAACAGATCTTAGGTACTCGTATTATACTTACCACAACAGCGATATCTTTTATAGGAAACTCATATCCCTTGGGTACATGAGCCGTATGTAATTCTCTCCACTGTGTTTCACTGTCTTCTTCAAAACGTTCTTCGTTCAATAAAGTTGCTGCTACAGCGTATTGTCTGTTCTTGTTTTTCAACAACCAGCTAAAATGCACTATACAAATATATTTTTTACATTAACACTGTCGGATGAGGTGGTGACAATATACGGTTTAACATTAAAAGTATGAAAGATCTTTGGTACTTTTATTTTATTACACGTCCTGTACTCTGCTTTAATTTGAAGGATTAAAAAAAAAAACAATGCTTTTGTTGTGTGGTTAATAAATTATTTATTTTTTCACTGCTTCCCAAGTTATAAGGTCTCTTTCGTAAATCATACACACTAAAAAGATGGTGGTGGGTTGTTACTACCCAACTCAACTTCTCACCCTGTTAATACTCTTGTCAAGCTATGGCGATAATTTCCAACTATGTCCTAGATCCAATTAAGAAAATACTAATTTTTACATCGTAAAAAGGGAGATAAATTCGTCGGTTAAATTCGCAACCCTCGTAAGTCCATTTGACTTAAGTTTACAGGAGACACAAAAAACAAAATTATAGCATGTAGTTGCAGGGAAGCTTATTAATGTTATGTATTCATATAGGTAAAAAATAGTGGAGTTATCATATTTTCAGCTCAAAATACCTAAAATGTTTCTAAACCTATGAAATATCCCTGCTGTCAAATTGCTTCCATACAAAAAACCACCTATCTCCGTCATGAAATGTGAAGCAAAACTCGTAAGTCCATGCTGTCAAAATACATCAAGACTAAATACTACGTAACTCCATACCTGGAGGGGAGTTACGAGTTTTGATTTACCAAAATGGCGGCTAATAAGCCTAAAAAGATACGAGGTTTTCTATTTCTAGATATTTTAAATAACGGTTTGTTTGACGTTTGAATGCAATATATAGATCGATGCGTTTGGTGATTGGCTACACAATTCAATAAAAAACTATTTTAGCAAAAAATGGACTTACGAGGTTTGCGATTTTAACCTATGTTAAATGCAACAAACTGTCCATCCTCGAGGTTAAAAAGATAGTTTAGTTAATTAGAAAACACAGTGTTAGCATTGAGGGATTGGATGTACTTCGTTTTTTAGGAGGCTGGTTCACAATCAACTTTTTAGGGCAATCTGTGGCTGGCAACTCTTACCTCACGAAACGCTGATATTTGCCGGCAACACACTGTCGTAAAATGTTTGCTTCTCGAACCGGCCTGTTAAAACCACTCACGAGCAATGAAAACGTGTAGCGTATGTAAATATCACTGTAGATACGAAAAAAAAATGTGCCTGCAAAAACTAAACCGCAACTACATAATTGTACCTACGGACATTAAATTGCGCCTACACCGCTGATTAATAGTTCACTTTAAAAACGTACCTCCGAGTCATTTAACAATGAAAATAGTTGTATTTATTACAGACTATATTTATTTTAAAATGAGTCAGCTATTAGATATTGTCAAAACTGTTTTAGGGCGCTAATTTTTCTTTCATAAATAGTGACGCAATCGGCAAATATACGAGGTGGCAAAGTTAAATATTCGAAAACACTAATTTTACAAACTCACGGAACGTTTTCTGGTAACCTCATTACTTCTGTGTACCTAGTCCAGGAAGTACTAATTGTAGTGTTGGAAATATACGAAAGCGTGTTATTTGCAAATAAGGCCGAAGAGTGTTTCAACAATTACCTAGTCCGTTCATAAGTTCTGCTATAAAAGTAAGGTCAAATAAACTTAACTTTTTATTATTTTATAATTTAAATATAAAATAAATCACAAACATAAATAAAACGATTCAAATAGTCGCCGCGCTTTTTTTTATATGGATTCCTTAAAATTTACGACTGACATCATTAGAATTATTACGCAAATATTTTAGTTTTTGAAACCGACTAAAAGGGGGGGATAAATTCGCCTTTATACATACCTGTTGTGTTTCTGGTTTTTTTTTTAGTTTGTTATTTTCTGTTTGTGCAATAAAGAGTATAATACATACATACATACAGTACTCCCAGCTTCTTAATAGAGTTCGGCTGGCTATCGCTATCACCCTTGCACTCGCAACTGACAGGATATCTGCGTCACTCGTGTTTCATACAAACACGAAGATTGCCGATCTATATTAAAGAAATGGTTGCCCTGTACTAAAAGTCAATTCTTCATTCATTCATTCATTTTCATTGGCTGGAGCAAAGCTCCCGCCTTTAGGCTGCCTTTCCACTGAGGCGGAGACGAGCGGAGCGGAGTGGAGCAGAGCAAAGCCGTGCCAATATTAACCAATAGAAGGCGCATGCGGTCACGTCGAGCGCACTTTGGTTGGATTCTATTAAGTAACCTAATTTCGCTGCTAGTACGTATGTGAATTGCAATTAAAACTCACGGGCACATTCCTTGAATGGAGAATTTATTAGGTTTCTTCTTCTCCACGCAGTGGGCAGCAGTGAGAATTTTATTTGTACCAATCAAAGCACCTCCGCAATAAGTCATGTAGGTTTTTCCTGGAGTGTTTTTACGCCTTTTTAAAGCCACCTAAATAATAAATACAGAGCTCAGTGTATCCTTATACAGCAAAAAAAATAAACCTGTTTTTTTTTCAAGTTTCAAATTAGATGTTCAACGACGACATTCAAAGTTTAACAACAACCCAAAACAGGATAGAGCTGTGGTTGCCAGCGCCACCAGCGTCAGAGAGCGGAACTAAAGTGTTCTACATCGCGCTAACGAAGTTTCTACAGTCATCGGTTGAGATTATATACCACTTCCAACTTCATCCCAATGGACTTCGGTCCCCAGGTATAACACCCGCCTGGAGAGAGTTCTCTCTATTGTCCTCTCTTCCTACATTGGTGACCCTGACGTGATCGTCTTCCTACAGAGCAATAAGTAGTATTTATCTCTCTTGCACCTAGCTGACCGGTCATGCGCTTTTATGAGTACAATATTTTTCAAATTCAATATCAAGATCGTCTGACCATCGCGATCGGGCAAATGGTTTGCCAACCGACCTTGTTCCTTTGCCTTGGCCTTACGCCTAGCTCTTGCGCTTTTCCACTTTAACCTGCTTCCTTCAAGGGTTTACCACACTGGATGCGTTCTGTGGTTTGCGGCCAGGTCAAATTGAACGCAGCCCGCATAATGTATGAACGACATTGTCGGTCTCTATATATTTTGTATAGATATGCGATCTGACCGTGCGAGCACGCGGAAGGAACGGAAGGACGCGTACGGGCAGGTAGTACAGGCAGGCGACCGATTACCCTGACCGACAATGTTGTTCATACATAACGCGGTCTGCATTCAATTTGACCTGACCGCAGATCGCAGAACGCATCCAGTGTGATAAATTCTTAAAAACGTCCTAGAATTTAACTCGTCAGTTTGGTTCACTGTTTTCAGCCAGCGGTCAAATACAGCCTCAAAATGGTAAAAATATGGCCCTAGATAAGGACAAAGAGTTTTTAAATAAGTGCAACCATTATAATATATGTCGGGAATAATCAAAAGTCAATGAAATAACTATTATGAACGCGCAGCAGCGAAATCTTTTTTGTCAGGCATATTGCTCGGATGGAATTATTTTGAAGCCAATGGCTCGCCAATTTTAGAAATGACTAGCGCAGAATTAGAACGGAGTGGATTAAAAATGGCAACAGGTTACGAAAACAATTTGCAACCCCCGTATGTCCCTCAAGCTCTATCAATTATATAAGAGCGTAGTCTGTTCTGTGGTTTTGTATGGATCAGAATGCTGAATGAAGAGAAAAGAGTACTTCTAGCCATAAGGAATGAGTATGTTAAAGGAAGTCTTAGAAAGTGGAACTAGTGAAAGAAAAGATGTGAAGGGCATATCATGAGGAGGAATGAAAGTCATATGACGAGAATAGTTTTAAATATTAATGTGAAAGGGTATAGTGGACGGTCTCACTAAGAAGGGATAGATGGAATGTGTGGAGTAATTTGAAAAGCCAGGATCTGAATACTGAGATGACGGCTGATAGAGATGTTGGGAAGAAAAAGACGTGCTGCGCTGATAAGGGCAAGATGCTAGCGATAGTTCGTCAATTTTATTGCCATTAATTTAATAGAACGTGTAGACGCAGGGATTCAGTATAGGTGTACAATATTAATATTGCGAATTTATTTTGTTAGATACTATTATGACCTTCCTACGAAGCAATCAAAGCACAATGTTCATGTGCGTTGGTGAATTCAATACTCATTATTTAGTCATCACATCACTCAAACATGTTTATTATTGTTTCTATAGTTTGATTTTGCAATTAACATTGTCTTAACTGGGGATGGTGAAGTGAGGTTCTCAATATCGCAAGCTCTAGGGCTCATTATGCTAAGATTTACAAGCTGACTATAAAATTGGAAGTTTTTAGAAGCATCAAGGCAACAAAAATTGCTTATATTGGCAAGTGAGAAGCGATTTGTACGTTTATACTGATATAATTCAAATAATAGCAAATAAAGCTTTTTAATTACACTAATAGATAGGTACCTGGTAAGGGAACTGTCCTAATGTAGCTTCGTAACCGTTCACAACGCGAGGTACTGGGTACTCATTCATATTATTGTTATTATTCATTTTCAACATAACCCTTTGAGGCTCACACAAACTAAGCATGCTTATTATTTTGATATAATTACAAAAATTTCGCATAACTAGTAGGTAACTAATTTGCAGGTTAAAACATTAAATTTTAGGTTTGTTTATGTAGTGGCGGAAAAAATGGAAGAGTAAACATAAGCCAAAATAAATATGCGCACTTTAGTGTCAGTGATTTGTCAGTACCACTATCACAGACTATATATACTACGAATCAAACAAACAAAGTAAAGTATTGCGTATATTGAGTTACAGATCGACCACACCGGTGCTCAAAATAAGCTGACGCACCGTAGAACTACCTGTAAACGCTGTGTGCAGTGTCGTGACTTACTCGGTATGAATGTTATTAGATAAAAACGAGAGGCATAAGTCCTAAAAATTTCATCTTTCCTAAAATCACGTAAGTCTTGGGTGACTGGGATCTCATTCTACTTGCTTTTACACCCATGCAATGTCACAAACGAACGACAGTCTTGTCGGTAGAAATAATATCGCATTTGATCTGTTATCGTATTGTCAACGTTTTGATAGCTCTTAATTTCTTGACAGTAATGGCGGCTGACGTCATAACAATACCATATCAGGCAAACTACGATATCGTTTTTACCGCCTCGAATAGAGGCGCTGGTATGCTAATGAGGAGGTCTATACTCAGCAATGGGTGACCATAGGCTAAAGAACAAGAAGAATCTCACAAACTCCTTGGTGACAGTATTGTGACGTTCCAACTGATTTTCACACAGATACACTAGGTCTGCCAACCCGCCGCCATTACGCGCCAATCCACAGCACGAGTGACATTAAATTTTACGCCGAATAAAATGCCGTCTTGTTGTAGTTAAAGCATGCAAACATAATAGGAGTAAATTTAAAAAGTCACACGGAATCGCTTGCCACGTGTAAATTATGATTCGTGTAATTGTGCATAAATGTTTTATTTACTTTGATGCAAATTTCAAACAAAAATGACAACATTGTTGTCAGTTTTTTTTCCTAAAAGTGGGGAAATCTGTAGTAAAATATAACGCCGCTATTTATGGTACGAAACCCTGCTTATGCGAGTCAAACTTGATTTATCACTAGGTACGTCACAAACAGTGTAACGGCCGAACCCTATGTTCAACCCGCGGATAGATAATGCTAACTTCGGGTTAAAATTTGAAATTTGCCCATACAAAATGTGTCAAATTTTAATCCGAAGTAAGCCTATTTGTCCGCGGTTTGAATATAGAAATAGAATAGAAATAGTTTACAATAGAAATATACGGTTCTACCGTAAGAAACTAACAGTTTTATCAAGTTTTGCAAATCTGTTTTAACTTAGGTGTTTCTAATTTGACAGATTGTCTTGAAATTTTGCGATGTAAGTAATTGCGATGACAATTCAATAATATGGTACTACCGAGCTGTTATGTTGATGGAGTTAGGTGGTATTAGAAACTCCTCGATGGCTAATTAAGGGGCCTTAAAATGGTCATATTGGCGATTTATATGGCAACCCTCAGAGAACGCACACACGTAAATGGACGGCCATTTTGCATTGGAGATGCATTTTTTAAGTTTTGCAATTTGTGCGAAGTAAGTTTTTCATTTTGAGCATCAAATTTCTCTAGAATTCCTACAATACAAACACATACAACACAAGAATACATTGAGTTGGCTTAGTAGAGTACCTTATGCTCTGCAAAGGACTTCTTTTTTAAAAATAAATACAGGAGAGCTGAGGCAACGAATGTACCTACAGTGCAATAGCTCTTAAAACATCTTTCGGGTTTGAACTCTTTTGTTCCTCGCTCACATACGCTCTTATGCTACGCTAACCAACTTTACCCGAACTCGAAAGCTACGTTCATAGCCAATACCAGCGTTTTCCGCTTTGTAGCGAAAACTCCCTACAAACAGAAAACCGAAAATACAACACAATATTAGGAAATCAATGTTGTGTCTTTTATACACTATTTAGCGGCTCAGCTAGACAAACTATCAAGGGTTCCCTGCAGTTTCCCCGAATTTCATATTCAATAATCTCATTTGTCAATGATATTCGATTTGCCATAATTTTATATTCCATAACTTCTCATATGCCATAATGATCATTTGCCATATTTTTCTTTGCCATTATTTTAAGTGCCATAACGATACGTTTGCCATACTCATTTTCCCTATTATATACTAAAATCGTATGCCAGAAAAATCAAACGCCATAATATTTTTTGGCACAAAACAGTCAGAATTGACATTTCAAAAAAAAAAAGCATTATTGTTGTTTCGCGGTTATAATAGCTGGTTAAAAATTAGACTACCCGTGTTTCTCGGTTTTTCTTTATTTCACGAAGTCGTTGACCATGTTACTTGTCAAATTTTGCACCCGTAATAATACTTTCTTCACAGCACTTATAGACGTGAATGATAGGAAAGTAGTCTTTATTCTTTGGGGAACATGAGTATTTTTCTATCTAACTATTCGATCAGATACGAGGTTGAGAAAGTAAATGGACGATATGCCCAGCGTATTCTACTGGGAACAACCATCTTGCCTTAGAAATGTTATTGTATTGTTTTTAACTATTAAACGGTCGAAGTGGATACAGGTGGGACAGGATAGGGAAGAGTCGGATAGACAAAAGGAGGCCTGCACCAAATGGCAGAGAAAGCCTAAGAAGAAGAAGAGATCAAAACGTCGGCAATACGTTACGACGTTCAAAGCAGTACGGTGTAGAAAAGAGGCCTTGGTTAATCTATTATAGCGAACCTGTGGCGGTACAGTTGGTAAAAACATTATTGTTTTTTTTGCCCAAAACCTCGTACACCTCGTTTTTCTTATAACACGGACCTAAAAAAAATACGGACGTAACGTTACACTAAAAAAATGTGAAGTATGCAAGATCTGTTATTTCGTTCCGTCATACACGATCTACCGTCTCACAGATGCACTAGGTCTGTTAACTCGCTGCCATTACGCATCGAGCCACAGCACGAGTGACATTTAATTTTATGCCGAAGATAAAGTCGCACTGTGTTGTAAAAACGTGTAAAAACTACATTAGTAAATATAAAAAGCCACACGATATCACTTATCACGTGTAAGTTATGATTATTCGTGTTATTTTTCATAAATATGTTTATTTACTTTGACGCAAATTACAAACAAAAATGACAATCCCTTGCTTTTCCTTCAAACAAATCTAAGATTTATTCTAAATTATTTTCGGTGCACTCTGTGCGTTTGTGGAATCTACTCCCAGTTGATATAAGGCGGTCTCAATCTGTTGCATCGCTTAAATCAAGACTAAAAACCACTGGTCTGACTCTTGTCCTTGAATGAAGACTAACATTTTTATGTCCTTTCATCTTTGTCTATTCATAAATAAATTTATATATAATGATATGTGTAATGTAGGGTAGATTCGCTTGTTTAACTTGTATTGGTATAATTAAGGTAGTTTAGATCAGTCGCAAATAAACGCTGCTATAGAACGGAACTACATAGTTTTATTACAGTGGCTAACGAGGCTGGGATTATCTAAGCGTGCATAAATTGTGTTGTGTACTAGTGTTGTTGCAGCTGGTGCTAGCAGCACAAACAATAATAACTGTGCAGAGTCGATCTTTACTGATAACACACCATGTCAGTGGGGAAGGTCGGCGGGTTCGATTGCCAAAGCGGGGCGTGGTCGTCATACGTGGATAGACTGGAGATGTACTTTGTAGTGAATGATGTGAAAACCGAGTTAAAATTACCTACGTTGATAGCGGTAATGGGTAATGAAGCCTACGAGTTGTTGGTGAACTTAGCTAGCCCGAAGAAACCGGCCACGTTAAAATATGAGGAGGCGGTCGCTCTCATTAGTCAGCACCTACAACCGACACCATCAGTACTTGCGGAAAGGTACCGGTTCCGTCAACGCAGGCAAGCCAGCGACGAGAAGGTGGCCGACTACGTCACAGAATTAAAAAAACTTGCGAGGTATTGTAAATTTGAAGCCAATCTAAATGAGAATCTTCGGGATCAATTCGTTTGCGGTTTGAGAAGTGACGTAATACGACAAAGGTTATTCGCCGAGGACGACACGGTGACTTACGCGACCGCTATAAAACTTGCGGGCTCTTTAGAGGCGGCGGAGCGGGACGCGGCTGCGGTAGAAGCGGCGCCGGGCACCGGGAACGTCGGTGCGGGGACCGGCGGGCCGGCAGCGGTTCATGCGATGGTGCCCTCGGGCTCGGGCCGGCGCCCGGCGCGCGGCGCGCGGGCCGCGGGCGGCTGGCGCTCCCGGAGCGCGAGCGGACCGGCTCGAGGAGGCGCGGGCGGAGCGCGCGGTGCGGCGCGGACCGACGCCCCCGCCTACAGAACGGACGGCGGAGGGGCTCGCCGGAGTAACTGTGCGGGCTGCGGAGCGACGGATCATGATCAGGCGATTTGTCGGTTCCGGGACTACGTTTGCAGCATGTGCCAACGCACGGGACATCTCCGTCGCGTGTGCCCGGGCCGCGAGGGTCCCGCCCGGGGCGGGGGCGGGCCCGGCAGGCTGTACTTCGGCGCGGCGGAGGCGGTGGATTCGGACTGGAGCGACGCTGCAGCGGAAGAAGATTTTCACCATTTGTGTTTGAATGACTACCGGCCGGTGAGTTTACCGATCACTATAGACAATCAAAAGATAAACATGGAGGTGGACACGGGTACGGCCGTTTCATGTATAAATAGTGAAACTTATAGAAATCTTTTTAGTCGGAACTCACTCGCACCTTGCGATTTGATCTTAAAGTTTTATGATGGCTCGAAAATAAAACCGTTAGGGGTTATAAAACCTAGTGTAACCTACGGGGGGCGAACAGAGCGCTTAGATCTTTTTGTAATCGACGGGGGTACCACAGCACTGCTAGGCAGGCAATGGTTGACGGAGCTTAATATCAACATACCTAAATTTAGTCAGTGTTACAGTGTAGCAACTGACCGTACACAAATGTCTGACGATATAAATGAATTGTGTTCCAGATTTAAGGAGGTATTTAGCGGCGGGCTCGGGAGGTACACGGGCGGGGCGGCGACACTGCGCGTGCGCGAGGGCGCGGTTCCGGTGTTCCACCGCGCGCGGCCCGTGCCGTACGCGCTGCGCGAGCGCATCGACACCGAGCTGGACGCCATGCTGCGGGACGGCATCATCGAGCCTGTCGACTGCTCCGACTGGGCCTCGCCTTTGGTACCAGTAACTAAGTCTGACGGTTCTCTGAGAATTTGTGCGGATTATAAGGCGACAGTTAACCCTGTATTGCTAATTGATCGGTACCCCTTGCCCAGGATAGACGACCTTATGGTGAACTTAAGCGGTGCGTGTTATTTCTCCAAGATAGATCTTTCGCAGGCCTATAACCAAATAGAGCTCGATGATACAAAGAAATATACAGTCATTAATACGCATCGCGGGTTATATAGATACAATAGGTTGGTATACGGGTTAGCGTCGAGTCCTGGAATCTTCCAACGAATAATGTGTAATTTACTTCAAAATATCCCTAATGTAGAAACATTTTTAGATGACGTCATTGTAGGGGGAAAAACTAAACAGGAGCACCTAGCGGCGCTCGAAGCAGTCCTTAAGCGGATGCAAAAATTCGGATTAAAGTTAAAAACTACTAAGTGCGTATTCTTAGTCGAGGAGGTTCAATACCTCGGTTACATTATTAGCAAAAATGGAATTAAAACCGACCCGTTTAAGGTTGAAGCAATAGTGGGGGCACCGAGACCTACTAATTTTACAGAGCTACGCTCTTTTTTAGGTATTATTAATTTCTATGGAAAATTCATCAAGAACATGGCTGATACGCTAGCGCCCCTGCATGAGTTACTTAAGAAAGAAAAGCAGTGGTTCTGGTCCACGGAGTGCGAAAAGTCATTTAATCAAATTAAATCATTGTTGTCTAGTGCAAAGGTGTTGGCGCATTACGACCCTAAGGCGCCGTTAATAGTGACGTGTGACGCGAGTGCGCGGGGGGTCGCGGGAGTGCTCTCACAGCCGGCCGCCGGCGGCGGCGGTGAGCGGCCGGTCGCTTACGTATCCCGTACGTTAAATGAAGCGGAGAAAAACTACTCGCAAATACACCGGGAAGCTCTAGCAATCATTTTTTGTATGAACAAATTTCATCAATATTTATATGGGAGGCATTTCACTTTACGTACCGACCATAAGCCTTTGGTGTCAATATTCGGCCCGAATACAGGTATACCTACAATGGTAGCTAGCCGTATGCAGAGATGGGCAATAATTTTATCCGCATACTCGTACGATATCGAGTATGTGCGCACAGAGGAGAACGGCGCCGACGGCTTGTCGAGGCTGCCTATCGCTAGTAGCTCGCGGGGTAAGAGGACGCCGCCGGAGCAGACGTACTTACATTTTGTGCAACAGGCTTTATTGTTAGACTATAATGAAATAAAGCGGGAGACGACGCGAGACCCGTTACTGTCAAAAGTGTTGAGTTACGTTAGAGACGGTTGGCCGCATCGATGCGAAATTTCTAGCTTACAACCATATTATAATAGGAAGAATGAGCTGTATGAGGAATTAGGTTGTGTCATGTGGGGGCATAGGCTAGTAGTCCCGGAGAAATGTAAGGATAAGGTACTGGAAATGATTCATGAACCGCACATGGGTATTGTTAAGTCAAAAGCGTTAGCTCGTAGTTACGTGTGGTTGGGAGGCGTCGACGAGGCGGTGGAGGCGACGTGCCGCGAGTGCGCCGTGTGTGCGGCGCAGGCGGACGCGCCGCCGCGTCACGCGCCGCGCATGTGGCCCTGGTCGCAGCGGCCCTGGGCGCGCCTGCACCTCGACTTCATGGGGCCCATCGCAGGAAAAACATATCTCGTAGTAGTGGACGCCATGTTCAAATCGGTAGAGGATTTTAACGTCAATAGCACCACCGCCGGCGGGTTGATAGATCGATTAAGTGAATTATTCAGTAGGTGGGGATTACCTAAACAAATAGTTAGTGATAACGGGCCACAATTTGCGGCGAAGGAATTTGAAACTTTTGTTAAGGGTCACGGAATTGAACACATATTCACGGCACCCTATCACACTTCTTCCAACGGTCTAGCGGAGAACGCGGTTAGAACATTAAAACGGGTTATTAAAAAAGCAATACAAGAAAAACAAAACGTAGACCGGGCTCTTTGGGCCTTTTTGATCTATTATAGGAACGTAGAACATTCAACTACTGGAGAAAGCCCAGCTATGTTGCTGCTAGGAAGACGTATTCGAACTCGTTTAGATGTTATCAAACCGGACAGAGACGGTCAAGTGCGACGAGCACAGCGGCGCCAGCAGGAGGCGGCGGCGGGTGTGAGTAGGAGCGTCGGCAGGGAAGAGGAAGTGTGGTACAGGCAATATTTAAAGGGGGAAAAATGGATACCAGGTCGAGTAGTGGATGTTCTGGGACCCAGTAATTTTAAGATTGCAGGTGAAAATGGAGAAACGGTACATAGGCATATCGATCAATTACGCAGTCGGCCGAGTAATGGTAGATTATCACTCGCGACTACTACTTGCGGGTTGGATAGCTCGGGTTCAAATTCTCAGCCAGAACTGACAGACACACACACGCCAGAGAGCGCGGCGGAGGGTCGGTCGGAGCGGGCGGCGGGCGCGGAGGTGTCGCCGCGCGGCACGGCGGCCCGGCCGGACCAGGCGCCTGCCTCTCCATCCTCGCCGGACTGGCAATTCGGGTCGCCCCAGGCCACTACGCCCCGAGCTCGCCCTATTAGACAGTGCAGGCTTAACAAGCCTAATTATAGATATTAAGGAAAGTCCATGTACTCGGGTAATTAAATCAATAAGAAATCTGCCTCTTTGGTAGTGTAAATTATATAAGTTTAATTTAAGGTTTAGCATAGCATAGCCTTTAAGGATTTAGTGTAGAGGAGTGTAATGTAGGGTAGATTCGCATGTTTAACTTGTATTGGTATAATTAAGGTAGTTTAGATCAGTCGCAAATAAACGCTGCTATAGAACGGAACTACATAGTTTTATTACAATATGTTTATATAGTAAGTATATATCCATCTATCTATTTGGCATTCTATTAACTTATTTAACTAAGATCTAGCTCATATTTATTTATTTATTCTTAGTACTTTAAATTGGTTATTTAATATTAACGTAATTATGAAACATCTAGTCCCTTTCATTGTTGTACGTTTGGCTATTTATTTTTTCAAACTTTTCCCAATCGCTCAAAGGTTAACTGGAAGAGATCCCTTAAAGGGATAAGTTCGCCTTTGTACATACCTTTTGTGTTTCTGTCTATCTATTTTGTTGTTTGTTATTTTCTCGTTTGTACAATAAAGTATTTACATACATACATACATACAATCAGTGTTGCTAGTTTATTCACAGTTTTTTTTTCCTAAAAGTTCAAGTTTTTAAGTTTAAATAATAAATTGCTTTATTCGTTAAATGTATTTTTAATCACTATGTTCATAAAAATGGACGAATGGAATGGGTTCAGAAAAATTGACGATTTATATGGCAACCCTCAAAGCACGCACATTCGTAAACGGACGGCCATTTTGTGTGCTTCACTCATGATTATTGATTAGACTAGGTTACGTCCGTATTTTTTTTAGGTCCGTGCTTTACAATAACAAAAATGGATATGTTTAAATGAGATAATGTTTTGCCGTGCCCCAACTACTTATGCTCTCTAAGTGGTCTAGGTTATCTGTGACCCGAGATCTTGAAAACAAAACGGTAAAGTCTGAGTCGGACTCGCGCCCGCTGGTTTTGGATTCAAAATAGAAAACTAAACACTAACCCTCTTACTAATAATGTTGAGTAACGGTGGTATAGCTATATAATGTTTTGGCCTTATATGTCATTGTGACATTTGAATTTGACAGATCAGGACAAAACATTGCATAGTTACACCACACAAAAAAAAAACATTGCATAGCTATACCACCGTTACTCAACGTTTATTAGTAAGGGGGTAAATATAGATGTCAAGAAGAGGAAATGCATCGAATTTCAGATCGTTATCAATACTTGTGATAGCTTATTTTACGGTGAGCGTAAAGGACAGAGTTATAGCAGTTATATAGGTCTGTCCTCTTCTCCCAGCGTAAACTGAACTGCTACGCTAACTAACGTTTCTATTCGATTCGTTTTTTAACCAATCGCGTCACTGGAAGATGACGTGATACGAAAAGTCACGTGGTCTACCAGTGACGCGATTGGTTTAAAAACGAATCGAATAGAAACGTTAGTTAGCGTAGTGCATCTTGTCTGAGCCCTCTGCATAGCTATCTCATAATAACCCCCCTGACGAAAATGATAGCGACTAAACGCAAAAAAAGGATAAGTACTTACTTATGCCACTTGTTTAGGGTAAATTAAGAGAAAAGCATAAAT
This sequence comes from Acleris literana, assembly GCA_946894065.1. Classification (NCBI taxonomy): domain Eukaryota; kingdom Metazoa; phylum Arthropoda; class Insecta; order Lepidoptera; family Tortricidae; genus Acleris; species Acleris literana. The sequence continues at coordinate 13,356,291 of OX335680.1, forward strand.
TATTTTCCATTTCATGCGAACGTTACAACCACTACAAATGCAATTCCGCGCTCTCGATAATTTACCTATACTCGTAGTTCAATGTTAATAAAAAGCGGTTGTGAAGAATTTGATTTGATAGTCATTGTACAGTCACGAACTTTAATTTGGTCCAAAGTCATTCTGACATTCTACAGCAATAAGGTTGAGTCTCCTATAAGTTACAAATGATTTGGCATCTCTAATGACATTGACGACTTCAGCCTATTTTGCTTGAAATGGGTCACAAATTAACGATCTCGATAGTACAAAACCCAATATAAAAAGTTTTATACTAAAAAAAAGGATAATTCTTACTTGAAGAACGGACGTAAGCCTTGAGGAGGTGCAAATAAATTTTGCCATGTTTTTCTTGTGAAAATAATTACACTCCTTCGTGTTTATGAGTTCGAGCTCAGCCCACATTAAAAGTGGAGATTTTTCCTGCAAGAAAAATTATTAAAAGGAGCATGTGCATTGTGCAAAGACACCGAGTTTGAAGCGTAGGGAATATTCATAACTTTTTTCACAGCTTCAATAAAAGATGATTTATAAAATAACTGTTGATGAAAATAATTTTTTGAATAGCTATAAAAATGGGGCTTCCTCTTTTTGCTAGATAACATTTACTGTCCGAAACTGTTTTAGCTAAAGACTTGGCATGATCGGTTTTCGCCGAATGGCAATGTGGCAGAAACCTTATTTGGCATAATTTGTAACATCTTGAAAATCAGTTAGTCCGAGATTAAGTTCGCTTACTATTATTATGACTTGTGACCGATTATTTTTACACGTAACTCTGTTTAGCATAATTTTATTCGGTATATTATCGATTGTCCGACACTAACTTGGCATACTTACAAACTTAGCTGCTACAAGAAAAGTAGGTTAGGTTAGGTTAGAACTGCGACCACAACAGAAACGATCTGATACCAGAAAAGTAGGTTAGGTTAGGTTGGAACTGTGAGCTTATCAAAAACTAACTGCTACCAGAAAAATCGGTAAGGTAGGAGTGATCACTAATAAATGTTGTGACAAAACATATGTCCGCGACGGCTTCAAGATTTTAGGATTGCTTAATTAATATTGATTTGATACACAACAAATGTTAGGTTATGTAGAAAACGAGAAGGCTTGTCTATATAAAAATATCATATTAGTTGATTGTGGATTTCTAAATTCAGGGCACCCAGAAGTATAGTAAATAATAAGCCAGCGGTATGTAAACACTTATGAGTCGAGTGTAATTCGTTAACGCCCGCCGACCTTCTCTTGTCCCTGTCGTATTTATTCAAGAGTGCAAAAGAGAGAATGCTTAATAGATAATAAAGTCGGGGTCAATAGAAATGACAAAATATGTAAACAAAACCAAACGGACCAATTTAACATTATTACTCCATAATCAATTAATCACGTACTTTTGGACATCGCGTGAGGTATTTTTAATGATGTACACGCTTGACTGTTACTTTTATACTCTGTTTAAAATTAAAAAAACTATTAACTATATGTTTTTAGGGTTCCGTAGCCAAATGGCAAAAAAACGGAACCCTTATGGATTCGTCATGTCTGTCTGTCAGTCCGTCCGTATGTCACAGCCACTTTTTTCCGAAACTATAAGAACTATACTGTTGAAACTTGGTAAGTAGATGTATTCTGTGAACCGCATTAAGATTTTCACACAAAAATATAAAAAAAAAACAATAAATTTTGGGGTATCGTTGGGGGGAAACTCAATTATTTTTTTCATCAAACCCATACGTGTGGGGTATCTATGGATTGATCTTCAAAAATGATTTTGAGGTTTCTAATGTAATTTTTTCTAAACTGAATCTTTTGCGCGAGAGACACTTCCAAAGTGGTAAAATGGGTGTCCCCCCCTGTAACTTCTAAAATAAGAGAATGATATAACTAAAAAAATATATGATGTACCTACATCTTCCACCGAAAATTGGTTTCTAGTCTGTAGTGTAGAGTAGAGATCTAGTAAGTAGTTTTTTTTTAATACGTCATAAATCGTAAACCGCAATTTGCCTTTCACGGACCCCTTCATGGGCGAGTTGCACTTTTAAATTTTTTAAATCACTACTCGTTTGCTGAAATATTGAGGATATGTCAAACAGAATTGATTTGTTTAGGTACATCTTTTGTCATTTATATTGATTTGTTTAGATTAAGAAGTCAATGTCGGCACAAAATGTAATTATCACCTTTTCTTGACTTTAAGATTATAATTTGTACTAGAATTATTGACTTCTCGCCCCTCTTTCACTATAGTAGGTACGGGCAATGCGTATTATTAAAGTGTTTGAGATCATTTAAACAGCGTAAGTTATTTCATTTGTCTAACAGTCTGTATACTCACGGTTTCGGAAAGCTTTCCGTATCCTGACACAATGCACATAGTATCTCCATAATCTATTGTTTTCTGGGCGATTGGTAGCGTATACACATTTTGATCCATATCAAAATGTTTATGAGTAAACTAAAATAAAAAGCAGTTTATTTTGAGTAAAACTAAGTATTTATACTACATTGACTCTTTTGTTAGTTTTTTGTAATTTGATATACAGCTTATAGATTTTTTTCACAACACTTTAGGTTGCAGTAACAACTAGTTAAATATCATCGGCAAATTATTCAATAGTTAGTAAGCTTTAAATATTATGCGTCCGCTAAATAAATAAATGCGATACAAATTAATTATTTGATCCGCAAAAGGATTAATTGGTCATCAAGATTATACAACTGGTAAGTATTACTACTTAAGATCTAAGTGGTCAACAGAAATATCAAATTGGTCTGCAGAAAAAACATACGATCAGCCATTAAATCAATTTAGTTAATGCCGATATATCAACTCAAACGTTGAAAAACTGGTCAAAAGCGGCGTCGCTATTGCCTAATGCACTCGCAATCGCAATCGGCTTAAAAGTGGAACATTTTTTTTCGTTTTGTATGCAAACTCACCTTTACACTGTCATAATGAAAACGATTGCGATTGCGAGTGCGTTAGGCAATATAATAAGCCCTCGGGTCTGACCATGCTCATTATACGGTTACAATGCTAATGTAACAAACAAAAAAAATATTTCCAAAAACAACAAGTAGGATCGAATTTTCTATTTAAAGTTGGTAGTGCTATCTCCGATCATTTTTAGAAGATACTATAGAATAGACTTGATTGATTCTTGAGATGCAGGTGAGCCCTGAATACGGCCCTATTAATAAACTGATCTCGACTGTAATGCTCGTCTCGAGATGCGTCAAAAATGACACATGTCTACGGCTTGACGTTTACTTTGACGTATCTTGTGACCGGCATCTCAGCCAAGATGAGTTTATTAATACGGCCCTAAGTCTCGCGATGCTCCAGATGTAGACTTTAAGGCCAGGTTCACATGAACGCGTCAACGCGCGGTTGGCGACAACATTGATTTGTTATAATCTCAAACTGCGCGACGAGCCAACCGCGCATTGACGCGCGTTCATGTGAACCTAGCCTTAATTAACCGTTCTTTGGCTATTTTTGAATTTCGAGCTTTTAGGAGGTGTTCTTGTTGTTGAAGGCTTTTTTAGCCATGGCTATCCTATGAATAATATCTGCCGCGCCTCTGGAGTCATTGGTAATTCTAATTAGACTTCTATACTTCTGTGGCGGTGATCGTCTTCCCACATTGGTGACCCTCGACAATGGACACGCGACCTGACGACCTTCAAGCAACTATGACGCAGTTTCACAGTAAGCCAGACAACCCGCACTGTGCACCACTAGCATTCTGATATATCTCCATGCCTGGTGTCTACAGTGTGCACACAACTCTCACTCAACAACGCGACTGACTGCGTCCTGCGAGTACTTCACGAGCAGGTACACGACTCACTGTGTACTCCACTCACTCCTCTTCTCCTGCTACGCTCGCCAACGCGGCTCTGAGCACTACTGGAGACATCCCTACTGGCACTTGCAAGCGGCAATTCAACGCACAGACTGCACGTCATCACCATCAACCTCCGGTCTCAAAGGGGGGCTGGTGTGGCCACCTAGCGACATCTAACGGCAACTTGTATCAACCAATACGCTACCTCGCTAGCGCCACCAGCGTCAGACAGCGCAACTTAAGTGTTCTACAACGTGCTAACGAAGTTTCTCCAGTCAGATGACATATATACAACTTCCAACTTCATCCCAATGGACTTCGGTCCCCAGGCATAACACCCGCCTGGAGAGAGATATCTCTATTGCGCTCTCTTCCTACACTTCTATAGAATGATTGGGTTGTGTTCTACTGTTATGTTTAGATGTATGATGATTATGATGATGATTATGAGTGGGGAGGCCGCCGAGGCAGTCCGCTCCCATCCAGCACTGATCCCATCTTCTTGTTTTCCTACAGAACAATAGTGCGTCCTGAAGGTTAATGCTTTTAAGTGTCTCTGCTGTCAGTGCGTCCTCCCCGAATGTGCGATATCTCAGTGACGAGTACATTACACACTCGGCCAGAACGTGTTGACTAGTTTCCTCTTTGCCACAATGTGGGCATCGAGGATCCTGTTTGGCTCCTATTACCGTCAAATGTCTGTTGAGTGGACAGTGTCCAGTCAAGATCCCTGTCAGTATACTTAGATTGTACTTACCAAGGTGTAGTAGATACCTTGTTCTGTTCCTATTTACCCTTCCTATCATGAGTTTGGATTGTCTGCACCCTTGTGTTGTTATTTATTTATTTATTTATTTATTTATTTATTGGTAGGAAATCCAACAGTTACAAATACAAAATATGAAACAAGAATAAGAAACACAAAACCAATTAAAGGATTTCACATGTAGTGACTGAGTAGCAAACTTAAAGTTTAGTACAAACTTCAAAGGTACACGCACCTACACAAAAACACTAGCGCAAATAAAAGGTAAAATTAAAACTACTGCTAAATACTAGCCAGAGGTAGATCGACAAAAGGTTCTGTTACCTATGGTACACAAAACATGCTCAAACAACACATTTCGCTATTAAACTTCGCCTCACGGAAGGGACTTTACAATTGAATACATCAATATCCAGCTTATTCACCCAATTATTCAAGCCTTCACCAGCACGCGTCAAGAAACTGTTTTGTCTGTATCTAGAGGATGCAAATCTCAGTGATATAGGGGGATAACTCCTTTTAGACCGAGTGGGAATACTAAACGAAACGTAAGAAAGCAACTCAGGACTGTCAACGAGGCCGCTAGTAATATTTAGAACCAATATAAGTAATGTCGGCTATTTCCCGGCGTTGGTATAGGGGCACCAAATGGTGCCTTTTACAGATATTAGTGTAAAATAACGAACTATAGGGACATAAAACAACAAATAAACAAGAAAAATATAAGAACCCTAATTAAAAAATATTATCTTGGTCTATTTAATAAAAATGAACGCAAACATCCTGTACATGCGGTGTCCGAGTAAGACGCTCACGCGATAGATCAGATAAGGAACCTGTTGCTGTGATGCGTCGTATGCGCATTGCCATTCTCGAGTTGTTGAGAAGGTGAACAATGGCGCGTTACTATTCTTCTTGTTAATATTTAAATAGCTAACATAAAATTATTATTAATGATGTATTTTGGCGATCCAGGTGTACGGAAAAACCTTGCATGGTTTATGTTACATTTGTTTTAATGTTTTGTAACTGTTTATATCAAATAAATAAATAAATAAAATAAATAAATAATAAATTTAAGCTTAAAACATAGATATTTTACGAATTTTTGCTGAACACGCTCAATTCTATCAACATATGTGGCATAGCATGGATTCCATATTTGAGAAGCATACTCAAGCTTACTTCTAACATATGAGCAATAAAGCACTTTCAAAGTCTTAGCTTGAGTAAAATGGACGGAATTACGCATTATAAAACCTAATGCTTTACAGGCACTGCTTACAATACCGTCAACATGCTTATCAAAAAGAAGCTTAGAATCATGAACTACACCTAAATCTTTAATATGTTGAACTTTAAGCAGAGGTTGGTCCTTTAGAACATAAGAAGTAGAAACTAATTTGTGTTGACGAGAAAAGGTAATTGAGAAACACTTAGATGGATGGTGGTATGGATGGTTATCCACGCCTCATTTGTCTTTGTCTCTATTCTTCCGGCGATGACTCCTTTCGTTACCGTTGCAGATATCGGAAGTGCTGGTTCCGGGCCCAGATATTGTCGGTCTGCCCCTGCTCTGGCCAGCTCATCAGCCTTCTCGTTTCCTATTGCTCCACTGTGTGCTGGTACCCATGCCAGAGTCACTTTGGATGCTATGCCTAGATTATTCAGTTCATCTCTGCATTCCTGCACCAGGGAGGATTTGATTACTGGATTATCTAAAGCTTTTAGTGCTGTTTGGCTGTCTGAGTAGATTATAACGTGGCTCCCCGTTATATTGCTTCTTTCCTTGAGTCTCTGTGCACACTTCATGATGGCATACACTTCTGCCTGGAACACACTGGTGAAGCCTCCTAGTGGTATCGTTGTGTGCTCATTCGCTTCTTGGTAATAAATGCCTGCCCCCGCTCTTCTTGTTGAGGACTTCCATGAACCGTCCGTGAAGCATGTCACTCTGGGTTCCGGTATCTCTGTCTCCCAACTATCTCTCTCTCCTATTTGGATTCTATATTTCTTGTCGAAAATCTTCCTTTTCTTTATTAGGTCGTTGTTAATCATGAGCATATTCATGCCCACCATTGACTCCCTTTGTATGCTTGCGTGTCTCTTGTCCATCTCGGATCCGATCCACTCTCTGCTCATTTTTAGTCTATACCACTGTTCTGTGGCTCTCTTCTCTTCTCCACTTCAAGGTGTACAGGGTTCAGTCCTAGCATTATCTCCAGGGCTTGTGTGGGAGCTGTCCTCATTGCCCCGGTTGTCATTAGGCATGCTAGTCTCTGGACCTTCGTCAGCTCCTTATCTATGTCTTTTATTTTCGCTCTATGCCACCACACTATGGCTCCATACAGCAGTCTGGGTAAGACCACTGCTTTGTAGATCCACTGTGTTATCAGTGGTTTTAGACCCCATCTTCTTCCTATGGCTTTCCTGCATTGCCATAGGGCTATTATGGCTTTTCTACATTGCTCCTTTACATGTGTTTTGTATAGCAGTTTGCTGTCTAGTACTACACCCAGGTATTTTATTTCCTTGAGTGTTTCTATCTCTTCACCTTTGATTTTGATGGGTGTCAGAGTCGGCAGCTTCCTTTTATTGGTGAAGAGTACTATTTTCGTCTTGGTCGGGTTCAGGTCTAGCCCTCTGCTTTGACACCAGTTTAGTACCTGCTTTATCCCTCTAATCATGACTTCTCTCATTACGCTGAGGGTTTTACCCCTTACTAGGAGTACCCCATCATCCGAGTACGCTTGCATATGTATACCCCCTCTGTTTGTTTCTCTAATGAGCGAGTCTAGTAGGAGACACCACAGGAGTGGTGAGAGACAGCCCCCTTGCGGGAAGCCCCTGCTCGTCTTTATCCTTATCGAGTCTCCCCCTAGTTGTGCCGTGATCGCTCTTCCTGTTAACATGGCCATTATACACTTTCTAACTGCTCGTCTATGTCGTCTCTCCCTAAGCATTTTTCTATTGCAGCAAAGGTAGCTCTATCGAATGCGCCCTCCACATCGAAGAAGCAGCCTAATGCCAGCTCTTTATCTTCTATTGCTCTTTCTATTCTTGTGGTCAGGTTGTGAAGGGCTGTTTCTGTTGATTTCCCTTCTATGTAAGCGTGCTGATGCCCGTGCAGGGGCAATCTACCTACTTGCATGCTTGTCCTTATCTGCACATCTATGATCTTCTCCAGTGCCTTCAGTGCAAATGATGAAAGACTGATGCTTCTGAACGATTTTGCGTCTTTGTAGTTTTTCTTTCCTGGTTTAGGTAGGAATATTACCTTTACCTCATTCCAGATGGTCGGGATGTGACCTAGTTCCAGACTCTTTTCGTAGATTTCTTTTAGGCTATTCCAGATGTGTTTCAGTCCCTTTTGTAGTAGTATGGGTATCACTCCATCTGGGCCTGCCGCTTTGTAGTAAATTCTGTCCGAATTGCGCTATAAAAACCTCTTTTGAGGTTTTACATAAAACATATAACACCTCTCCAATATATTATTTTATAAGTACAATTTAGGTACCTAGATCATACCTATGTTCGAAGAGAGCTGTTGTCGTGTTAAAATTGTTTGTTTCAAATTGACTGTAAATCTTATGAGAAATTAAAATATTAATGAGACCATTTCTCTTTTTACTTATGTGTGATGAATGTAATAATTTGTGTGGTGAGGTTTTCCAAGATGTTCAAAACGACCGCATCAACATTTATTGTAGAAACTCATGATTGGAATTGTATGGAATTTCCTATCAATAATGTAATGTGATTGTGTTCAGTTAATCTACTTTAGAAACAAGGGTCATGCAAAAAGTGTCTGGGTTAATAAAGGTTTAAGTAAATAAGCCATGGCCGAATGCTTAAAATACTCTAAAATAATAAATTTATTGTATTGCGATTGTTTGTTTACTTAGTTTGAATGACGTTTGTCTATTATGAGTTTATTACATTAAAAACCGAACACAGATAGTAAAAACCGGGCAAGAGCATGTCTGACCATGCTCAGTGTAGGGTTCCGAAGCCGTTAATACACAAAAACTATCTCAAAAAACCACAATTATGAAGTAATTCTCTATTTAAAGTTATTTGGTGCTGTCCTAGGTCATTTCAGTAGGTATAACATTAGGTAGGTACATTTTAGTCATCTGTATCTGAGGAACCAATCAAATCTACCTAGTCGTCATAGTTTTCCTTTAAAATTCGTTATATGTGCTTTTATTTAAGATATTTTTCAGATTTTTAGTATTTGTAGTTTTGGCTGTAGGGGGAGGGGGACACTTGACTATAACAAAAATTAGCGCTTTAAAGCTAAATATTTCATAAACAGATCCCTTAATCGAAAAATTACTTCTACAAACCCGTAATATTTTTGAAAGATCTATCCAACGACATCCCACTCTATAGACAAGAAGAGAAAAAAAATACATCCCCAAGTTACATGTTCCCCTACATGTAACTTGGGGATGTATTTTTTTACACATGTATTTTGGTACTGTACTGACCTCATCTCAAGTCAAACCTTCAAACAAGAATTAAATTGTCTTTGGTATTTGACTGGTTAGAAAACGGGCTAGGCAGTGTGGGGTTGCGGGGGGATTGTTGACTTGGTTACCGACGGGCTGGTAAAAAATGTATTTCTGAAGATTTTTTATTTGCTTTTTCTTATTAGTAATAGTGTTGGATCTACGGACATACTTCTTTAAAATAATTAAGTGTTGTGTGTATATTAGTGAAAATTAAATTAAGAGGTGATCTATAGGAATATTGAAAGGAGACGTTAGAAGGCTCTCGTAAGTTTTTCATGTAGACAAAGTCTGCTAAAAAGGTAAATATTGAAGTCCTACCCTATGGAAACAATTATCTATAAGAAATCATGTTCATGAGTAATTTGGTTAATGGCTTGAGGACAAGAAAATTGAACTAGTGATTTCTCATAGGTATTTTAATTATTCATACATGTCTTATCATTTAGAATAGGGAAGCTCGAGGATGAGTGTTCTGGTTGAGGAGCTGAAAGACGAATGGAAAGGTGATAGTCATTGTTTAGATGGGGTTCCGGATGGTGTTATATATTTATAGTTGAATGTTTGTTGTGTTTTAGGGTATAATAACAGAGTAGGGAAAACTTTCGTAGTTCAGGGAAATTTTAGTTATAAACCTAACCTTTCTATATTTTAATGCATTTCACGCGGGTGCACGATCATGTGAGCTCCGTCATCTGCTACGAGGGCTTCCAATCTGGTTGGAGTAGTTGTCGCGAGAGTTCGGTTTGCGGCTGCGCGCCCTTGACATCTCGTCGGGACCCGAAGCTAAGTGTTGTCTTTTAGTGGTTATTCGATAGGTGCATCATTGCACTCAAAGTAGTAGTGCAGTTGGTTACGAATTTACCTTTTTACATTTGATGTCATCACATTCAAAATATTTTGAATTATTGAAGTTGTCATTGCAATTTTTGACAACAAGTTAATAAGATCATTCGTAGCAAAGCTGTCCTTGTTAGAACATGTTTATTTGAATATTTTTCTTTGATTTAATTTTTTTTTATTTACGATTATTTTCAAAATATTTTTGAGTTTCGAAATTTTTTTTTTGAAGAGAACAATTTATTTAAAAAACAGAACAATTTTTTATAAAAATAATTTCTTAGAAGCAAATCATATTGAGCTCAATAGTGATATACGTTGGTCGTCGGAATACCAATCTAGTGATAAATTTCTTTGAATTATTTCACGGGATTTTAATTCTGTTACGAATTTTATAATAATTAAAAGGTAAATAATATTATTATTCATCTGGTATTCTTTTATAATTTTTTTCTTGAATTAAGGGAATTCAAAGGATTATTAATATTTCAAGAATGATCTAATTCGTTTGGATTTTTGTGTACAATTTTAGGACTCCATGTCTAATCTTCAGTTTATTTGGTGAACCTTTTCTAAATTTTCCCATGTTGTTTGGTTAAGATTATTTTATTTCTTTCGGCTCTTATATTGGGGATTACAGTTTATACTTGTGTCCTAGCAATCTAAATTACAATTTATTTCAATCTTTTCTTTTAAGCAACGGATATTTTCCAACCTATTCTATTCGAGTCGAAGAGGGTTTAGTGTCTTGGTGAAAGTTATCAGCGGGTCACAGACGTCGATGACATCTTACCGTCATTAAACATCTTGGACTAAGATAGCAAGCAGAGACACTACACAGTGTATGACCAGTATCCATACAGACTTCACAGACTGCTTCAGTGTGTTGAAGGTTCAAGGATAATAGCTTCTAAATTTATCTTGGGGAACCGGGGGTCAGATTTGAGTTGCGTCAAGAGTCGATCTCACCTCTGGTCGAAAGACGTTAGTTAGTTGAGGTGACTTGCTGGCTTGGTTTTTATGATCTCATGTCGGCAAGGATGTCTGCGAGTTTAGCTCGGCAACTGCTTTCTACTCCCGGCTTTCATGTCGGTTCGTGGGGATTCGACTAAGCGAAGCGAAAGCTGAGCGTGTGGTATCGAGTGCCTTGACGGATTCAAAGGGGAGGAGACCTCCAATATTCTGGGTTTGCTTTGATACCTGTCACACTGGATTGCAGAAAACACACACATTCCGTCGTCCTAAATATCCGAGGATACAAGAGGGGTAGTTTAGGTCAATAGTCTCTCCATCTAGGTTATTAGGAGATAAGATAAATCCTGCCTCTTGGAGTGACTATAATTTGTTGGGTCCTCTGCTCTTTTGGTTACGGGAACCTACCTAGACTGACTTGGCGACGTAATGGAAACGCTCCCCAGACAAGCTTGAGGCAGGCTGGCAGAGTGTGACCAGTCCGGAGTCGAGCACATGAGTAAGAGCGGGGAGGGGCTCTGCTTTTACCAGAAATCATAATCTTGTCTAATCGATTATCCATTAACTGAAGTTCCCTAATCTCTTCTTTATTTCAACTAGTGCAACTATTTGAATTCCCTTATTCTTGAATATCTCTTTAATCAGAAGAATCTGTTATCCCTCATTCTCACCTTAGGAACTTGGAATTACTAAAACATTAAAAATTAATCACAACGTAGAGTCCATATTTTTTTAGATTGACAATTTCTTTTGTCTTGGGGCCTGTCAAAAAAAAATTAAATTAAAAATATTTTATATTTTTTATAAGGCCTACCCCTTGGGGTCGGTACAGTACACTAAAAAAATATTCATTTCCACATTTTATTTCACCACTTTCTTGGCGTGACTAATATGTATATTCATGCTAAATTACAGCTTTCAAGTACTAAGAGTCTCTGAGTTAGGCTGCGGACGGACATGGCGAATCTATAAGGGTTCCTAGTTTGACTACGGAACCCTAAAAAAAAGTCTTTCTAAATCTTAGACGAAGTATACCCATTTTTCTAAATACCTACTTAGTAAGTAAGTAATTAAGTGCCTAAGTAAGGAAGTAAATCGTTTATTTGGTGCAAGACACAGAACAAAAATAATAAAATGAAATACAGTAAGAAAATAATAGCTCCGCAATTTTTGCACAGTAAGTAGGCGAGGTTAACTTTATTTGATAAATAATTTTTAACACTTATAATCATGAAATGCTTCAAATTAGATCCTTGGAAAAGGCTATTCTTTTGAATAAAACAGTGAAAGCAAGCACTACAGTTGTTTTTTTTGGTGTATCCCAATTGAGTAGGTAAATATTTAGTAGGTATCATGCAAGAATGAACTTTTATACTTACCGCCAATGCGATATCGTTTCTAGGAAACTTGTATGCTTCGGGTATTAAACTCGAAGACATTGTTCTCCATTGTTCATCAACATGTCTTTTACGTCTATCTTCTTTGTTTAATAAAGTACCCGCTACAGCATACCTGAACTGAAGCTTTACAACATGTTTTTGCCTTAAAAATCAATTGATATATTAACATAATAATTAATGCTGTTCCCGTTTCTAGATTCGCATTCAATACATTGCAACTTGGTTATAGTACATTACTGCAGAGAGCAGTAAGTGAGCCTTCCTTAACGAGTATGATTTAATAGCCTGTGCCATCAGGCGAGGGCTTTTATACAGACGAGTCCAGAGCCTCTAGTGTATATTTACATACACAAAAACGTCTCGATCGCGTTTGCGTTTCTCGTATGAATAACATGAGGGGCCTGCCAAGATGCACTACGCTAACTAACGTTTCTATTCGTTTCGTTTTTAACCAATCGCGTCACTGGTAGATCACGTGACTTTTCGTATCACGTCATCTACCAGTGACGCGATTGGTTTAAAAACGAATCGAATAGAAACGTTAGTTAGCGTAATGCATCATGGCAGGGCCCTATGGTCACTCTCGCGTTCGAGACGGTTTGCCGCGAGAACAGCAACTTACACTCGAGGCACAGGATGGCTCAAAATAATTTTCGAAGCATGTATAGTGCTGTTCTCAAAAATAAAACAATTTTATAAAAAAATATAATACTACAAAACTTTATTAATAAATTAATCTACTTTTTGCAAATTTTCCAAATTTTTGGAAAAAAGAACACCCTACGATAAATTTATTTTTCCCACTTTTTTACAGCATTGGTACATTCCGGCAACACTGACCTGGTTGATCTTTTTTTATTGTAAGGACCGCGTTGTATTACATACATACATACATACATTAAATCACGCCTGTTTCCCAGAGGGGTAAGCAGAGGCCACTTCTTTCCACCAGCTACGATCCTGAGAAATTTCTTTGCGTTGTAGTATCAAACCGCCATCCTCTGTATAGCTGAATGTTAAGTTTTTCATATAATTAAAAATGCTAAATAGGAGTATTTTAATCATAAAGCTACTGAAATTGTATTTTTTTAATAAAGTTTTTTTTGCAAAAATCCTGGTGGCGTAAAGATAGTAGATAGACCTTCTTATGCTTAGCTCTTTAGCTTTTTTAAAGGCTGTCACACATAGTTCCAAACTCAAATAATATGGTATGATATGGAATTTCATTTATTACATACTGGAAACTATGGATCTTCCAAATTCAAAATCGCTCTACTTTACTGGGCCTCTATTCTAGGCGGTAAAAACCATTACGCGTCTCTGACCTGCAGGCCTTTCGCGTAACACACTCGCAATCACAATCGTTTTCATTGAAAATCGAAGGCTTGTTTGCATACAAAATGAAACCAATTGTTTTGTTTTGAAGCCGATCGCGATTGCGAGTGAGTTACGCGAAAGGCCTGCTGTTATGGTATTGTTTTTAAATCAGCCGCCATTACTGTCAAGTCAATAAAAGTTATCAAAACGTTGACAATACGAGAACAGGTCAAAGACGATATGTTTTTAACCGCATAGAATCTCGGCCCTGGACACAATAGTTGTCCAGGAAATTCAACTTACTGGCTCCTAATTAAGAACTTGTGTTATGGCTAGGTTAGATCTATACGATTGTTGAGTTTTTTTTAGCAAGCTCTTCAAAAACGCCATACATTACAAATAGCTCTTCAGTTGTATTTCACTTGCTCAGATTTCAAATCAAGCAGGCGTTATCATTTTATACCATAGTCGCCGCGCCATGCAAGTGACGGAAAGAAAGAATAAAAAACCGGACAAATTCAAGTCCCACCGAGGGTTCCGTACAAATTTGTACCTCGGGTGATGGAACCAGTAATGGACAAGGAGCAATAATGGAGACTTGATTCTTATTTTACAGAACATAAGGGTTATTCATATGTTTTGCAACAACCAATTTAGGACCATATGAAATTTGAATTAAGAGTGAAGTGTCCATTACTGGTGCCTGTCAGCTAAAAGTGTCCATCATTGGTGCCGTCACCCTACTGTACTTTTAAAAAAGGGAAAAACTTTTTTTTCATTATAAATCATAAATCGAAAACTACACATCATAAAAATAATGAAATATGTGCGAAATATACGTTTTTTGCGGCATAAACGGCCGTATCTTTTCTTTACGTTAACTTGAAGTTTGACTTTTACACCGCTTCAAGGGACTGTAGATTTGACTATATGGTTTTAATTTCAGTTCGTTATCTCCACGCTCCACGCGTTCCCGAGATAACGGGTCTTGACAGACAGACGGACGGACAACAAAGTGATCCTATAAGGGTTCCGTTTTCTCCTTTTGAGGAACCCTGAAAAACTAGGTACCTACGACGGTTTTACGAAGAACCTGGTCAAGAAGCATAATTTAACGGGTATTTTCCGAACCGCTCCCAAGCATTGAATACATTGACACGTAGGCATTAACGTTAATGAACCGGAAGCTATTGCAACGAGGCAATGTTCACGATGACACACACAATTAACACGTCTATGTAAAAAATAACAGAGTATTCATAGTACTTGGCTGTCTCTGTCATGTCAGTATATTTCTTTTGACAGAGAGACAGTGAAAGCGACAGACAGCCAAGTACTACCTATTAATTAATACTAGTTTTACTGTACTAACTACTGCATATGGGCTATTAACTAAATGGAAATGCAAATTCAAGGCTTACAAACAGGCATATATACATGGACATTTTATACCTAGTAACTTAATTACGTGTTAATAAATAAATAAAATAAATTACAGGATAATCTCATACAAATTTTGCAATGTACTATGGGATACTACATATTATTACAAATTTACATACTGTGAATGTTCGCTACTTGTAGCGTGCTGGCTACATCTAAGTTGTACTGGCTGGTTGTTACGTCACTAATATTCGAAGCGATAATTTTAAATTATATTATGTAGAATTGTCTAGTTTCGTAGCCCATCGTGAAGTCTATTTGTATATAGTGAAAACATCAAGAAAATAAATGAAGTGAAGTTTATTATTTAAATCAGGGACAAGTACAGTAATAATCTAGTTAGGGAAACTAAGGCTGCGGCTCCACTGAGGCGGAGACGAGCGGAGCGGTGCGGAGCTGTGCCAATATTAACCAATAGAAGGCGCATTCGGTCACGTGGAGCTCGCCTTGCGCACGTTAGTTTAGATTCTATTGGTTAATATTGGCACAGCTCCGCACCGCTCCGCTCGTCTCCACCTCAGTGGAGCCACAGCCTAAGAAGAGGGAGCCGGCACCGCAGGCCTCCCACAATACTTACTTGTATAGAAATATACATACAGATACTCGCACTCACCACAACAACATTACACCACAAAATATATTTGCCCTTATTTGCCTTAGCGGGAATCGAACCCGATTCCGCTGGCTTCGTAGGCGTTTTTGCGAAGTGAGACGTACATTTTCCCAATTCAAACTTACCCAAAGCAATTTCTTAAGCACCAATTTGCATCTTTCGCCAAGCAGTGTGCCGCAGAGAGGATTTTACTTGGTCCGATCAGAGCACCTCCGCAATAAGTCGCGTATACATTCGATCCGATATGCCATTTTAAAGCTATCTAAATTGTAATCAAATAAAGCCCAGTAAAAAAATGGAGGTTCTATAACCATCCTATAAAAAGTTATTAATTTCTAAGTAGGTCATTCAGAATAGGGTATTTCCCGATGACCTACTAGAGCCTTGAAATTTGGCAACGAGAGGTAGGTTTTACAGCACAAGCTACGCTCCCGCCTTAAGACGTTGATGGACAGTACTACAATAGTATTGTACTCGTATTATGCGTCAGTACGTGCATAGGCGTCTTACGTCGTACGGCCTTACTGTCATATCACTTTTTTGAAGTTCAACAGGCCTACAGGCGTTCTGTCCGTCAACGTGCCTTCTAAACCAAACCTAACAGAGTCGATTTTGCATTGAACAGACTGGTTCGCTCGCTGCGCTCGCTCACTTTAATGGAATTTTGGGCTATGGAGTGGTATGAATAAAAACAATTATGACTTAAGAATTTATGACCTAAAATATTTCTGAATAATTATCAATATCCCTTTGAACGATATAATTCAGTACAGTTCAGTTTATAACTTTAACAGTTTTTGAGAAAAAAATAGTGTGATACACAGCCACACAGACAGAGGGCGTGGCGTAACTGTAATTGTTCCTAGTTTGACTACGGAACTCTAAAAAAGGCCTCTCACGGAAAACGTTCGCAGTATGTTTACAAATAATACCACCCTACCAGTAGTAGGTACAATAGTAAAAATCTACTCCATGCATCTACTGTGCGTATTCTTTATCTCGTCTCATTGGCCTTACTTTAGGTACATACATGAAGTAGGGGGTGCGTGTCGTTTGTATAAAGCGATGTTTGGGACCGGTTGTAAGCTCTAATATAATAATTTCATTAAATGTATGCCAGTTAACAAGTCTTTTTAAATGAACAAGGAAAATATTGGTAAAAGTTTATAGTTATTTTGGGACATACTTTCTTTACGTGCTTTCTAAAATGACAGAACTCATCCAAATGAGCACCTAGAAATTTAGTATTAGGTACTTTATTGTATCTTGTATAAGGATTGTGTTGTTTACATTTCTTATTGAAGTGTTGTTTTATTTGTTCGATTTCATGCTTTTCTATGTTGAAACATTAGGGCACAGAATCACGGTATAAGTATCCATCAGGAAACGATATGAGAGGCCGTTTTTATAGAAGGAATATGTGGAAGGAAACCAACTTGTTAGTATCCGTATCAAGAACTAAAACATATTATCTCCAAAGGTAGTCAAATTTGCATCAATACCTGGTAGGGGAATTGTCCTAATACAGCTTTTTGCCCATTGACGACGCGGGGTATCGGGTAATCGTAGACTTTGTTATCAAAATTAAATGTATACTTCTGCGTCGACTCCACCAAAGGCCTACACAGGTTCATCAACATCAGTGTTTTGATATAGTTACAAATATCGCCCATAACTACTGCAAATTTTTCACACCTGTATAAGTTTTTCCGATTTTAAACGGAAACATTACTTATATTTTATGCATCATATCAAATTTAAAATAAACAGAAAACGCAATAATTTTTTGTTGTTGCAAAGTCTTATCAGTATGACAACGATGTCATTATGACGTCAATGCTCCTTCTGTAACTTAGACTTATATCCTAGCCTAGACCTGATAAGTGCGTGCTACGGTAAGGGATGGATGCACAGAATAAGCACATATAGCATAGAAACCGGACTATAAGACGTACTTGGCTTCAGCTATCTTTCTCTACTTTTTAGAGTACATTAGAAAAAATGAAGCAAAAAGTAGGCTATTTTTTCTTCTTTAACTGTCATTGTCAAAAGGTTTTACACAGAGACTTCTTTGTCCTTCCTATAGGAAGGATTTGTCTTTCCTTGTCTATAGGTCCAAATACTATAGGTGCTTATAGGTCCAAATCACACCTTACTCGTGACGATGTACCAAATAACGAAAGAACAGCTATAGATTCATCTCTTTCCAACTCACAATGAAAACCATAAGTAAAAAGAAGTGAACCATAATGTATTTTCTGCTTATTTAGTACGGTTTCTATGCCTTTAGTCTTTTACAGTTATATGCCTTTAGTAGTTACATACAACACATGAGGTTACCAGAGTGGTAAAAATTACTCCACTTCAGCAAATTCCAGATATAGTCATATGCATATATTTTTATTTCAAAAATGTTATAGTACTTGTTAAAAGATAAAAAACTTATTTTAAATTACTGGTCTACGAGCTTTTGTTTTTGAAATTACATGATTTCAAGCTCTCTCTAGCTCGCGACGCCTTATGGAAACGCTCCATAATAAATACTGCATAACTTGTGACATTACTGGTTATACGATATCGAGCGAAATGTATGAGCGTAATCACAAAATCATACAATTATACTTATTTCTTATTTAAACTTCGTTCATGTGATTACATATAGGGAATGAAAACATCTCTAAATTTAGCGTTCTGCAAAAGCAATGATCAGCAAAATGTTGAGAGCACATACGAGTGTACTTAGTTGGCTCCCGAGTCTATCGTCCAGTAGATCTTAGCCACGCATTATGCACAATATCATCTTTTCGAAAACTGGAACCATTATAAAAATATTTTTATCCCGTTAAAAAGAGTTCAGAAATTATTGTTAGTCTGGCAACCCCAAATCACTTAACAAACTGGCCAAATTGTATATACCACAACATAGCTGCTAGCCAGCCGTTCTTTATTGATATTAAACTAGGTAAGGTAAACATCCGAGTGCTCGACGCCGTACTAGTATATGGCATGGGCAGTTGGGCACTATATGACAAAGCAATATGGGTTAAATTCGAACTAAGAGCAATTCGACCTTACGCAATTTGGGTGGTTAATAGTGCAATAATCTAATTGCTTTGAAGCTATTTTTGGAGTTGTTTTAATGATCTTGTATTATTTTACACGTAGTTGAGATTAGTTGCTGTATTTCCAGCGTAAAAATAAAATAAATATCACCTTCTTTGTCTTTCTTATTGAAAACTCCATAAAACTATCTCCCTCGATCTTGGTATTGTCATTTGTGTGTCAGGTCTAGGCTATAATTAGTCTAAGTTCTGTAACATTAATAATACAACCAGAAATTTCAAGTTTCCAACCCTTCCTTACAATGTAAAGTATTTCATATCTCATATTTAAAACTATTTGCTGTTCTGAGTTAACTGAGATTATTGTAATATAATAAATAATAATTATTAAAAATGTTTTAAAAAAAAACCGCCATTCAAACTGAAGTCGGCAACTCACAATATTTTTAATTAAAAGCCGACTTCAGTTGGACTGACCTATAGGTACCTAAGTACCTACCATTTTAAAAGAAGTTATTTTAGCGTTTTTGAAGGCGGTTTTTTTGTTTTTTTAAACATTTATTTAATTTTATAATTTTTAGTAATCATAATAAGCTTATGTACTCCCACTTCTTAGTTGACATGAAACTTTAAGACATCATTTCAAGTTCACCGCAAGTAACGCCGCGGCCTGGGCCATGGGCCTCTACGACAACACAGACTGTAGATTATGCGGCGAAGAGGAGGAAACAATGAAACACTTACTGTGCGAATGTGATGCCCTCGCCGGAGTAAGAATGAAAATCCTCGGTTGTGGCTACCCAGAACCGAACGACTTCAAGGCACTGCCATTGCACTCCACTATCCGCTTTTTGGAAGGGGTGGAGGCTGCATTGGACTAATTGCTAAAAGAGGGGTAATTACACAACAGATCCCATAGGGTCGAAGTGTATCCGTAAGGACCCACCTACAAGATAAGATAAGATAACGCCGCGGGTAAGTCATAGTCATATTTAAACAATCAAATGTTCTACGTTATAGTTGCTCAACAACTATCTTAATCGAGATATCTTATGGCCACCCTTGAAATAGGTACCGTTGAGGAGTTCCGTTGGCCATCAGTGGTCTTCACCATCAGTTCCACTTCACCGAATGATACTTTCTGAATGCAAATGCTGGACATGTTACCAAAAATACTGAAATTGCTATTATGTATGCCTATAATATTTGAGGAGTTCCCTC
Organism: Acleris literana; assembly: GCA_946894065.1. Lineage (NCBI taxonomy): Eukaryota > Metazoa > Arthropoda > Insecta > Lepidoptera > Tortricidae > Acleris > Acleris literana. The sequence goes on from OX335680.1 coordinate 13,376,338, forward strand.
AATTCCTCATGGATCCCCTCATCAGATTACAATTTGGTGACAATGGGACCACCTCGGAAGTACACTCTATCAAATAAAAAAATATTTTTTAAGAACCTCCTTTTTTAAGTCGGTTAAAATACTAAAACCTTCTCCTAAGTGCAACAAATACTTTTCTGAAAACCAAACGCGAGGTAATCGCGGACAAACATACATACATACATACATACAGGTCAAACTGAGAACCTCCTTTTTTTTGAAGTCGGTTAATAAAACAATATAAAGACAATAAAGCATAAATGCTGGGCTTTAGCAAGCAATTCAAACAGTGAGCAGCGCGGCTATCACAAGTTCCCCGCGACTTGGTTGTCGCTCGGATCTCCCTTTTATCTAGTCAGTAGCGATACAGACGCACTGAGCGACAAGCGAGAAAATACAACTTGTGCTACCCGTGCAGTTGCTACTTACTTGTTTTACTACTTATTTAATCTTTATTGCACAAAAAAAACACAAATGGCAGATTTAATGCCTCATGCGTTCTTTACCAGTCAACCAAATAATACTATAAAGATAGCACCAGAGACTAAAATATCACATTCCATGATTGTTCTAGCCAACTAAGTATACTAAATTTTACGCAACATCTTGTTCCATTCCAGCAAATGCTTATAAGGCATGGCTTAAAAGAAAGCTTGCTGGGGCTTGTCTAATATGACGTGCGGTTGCATTCAATAAGAGGGTTATGTGTTTGTCCTGTTTCTATGTCCCCTCGTAACTATTCATCTTGATGGCGCGAGTGTCACTGGGTATACAATTCTTTTAAAAATAGACAGACATGTCTTTAAAGCTTGCTTTTAATTTATTTTAAGAAGTGTTGTGGTTTTAAAATAATTAGCAATTATTTTTAATTGACGCCGCCATCCGCTTCGCGCGGATGCATGATAAATCATCCCTTTTCATTCTCGTGTGGGGTGGCAGCTGCCAGCATAATTCTGGAGAACTAGTGAAAAGGGGGTTCAGTCATCTGAGGTTCAAGTGAAACAGGGTATATGTCTTGTAGTCCCCGCATGACTTACATTTGTAATATGAGCAAAGTTGACTTAAGCCCTTTTTCACTAGGACCCCATAATGATGTGTCTTCTTAACCTCGTTAGCGTAGCTTTGTTTACTCTTGTTGACACACGGTCGCTTTTCCCGTGTACGATTAAAGTATAACCGTTGCCAATATGAACCATTAGTACCACTAAAACTCCGAAAAATGGCGTAAGTTTTTCTTTTCGCGCAATTTGTCAGGCTATCCTCGTAAGGCCACCCACAAACTGCCAGTTTTTTTGTCAATGGGACTTTGAATCTACTATCAAGGCAATAAAGTTCAATTACGTTTGTTCGAAAATGCCATTTTCATTTTTTTGAGAAAGGAAAATAAACTTTATTACTATAGCAATACAGTTCAAATTAAATTACTTCGATAATGTACATCGTATTGCACACTGGGCCGACGAGACTATACTACTTGTTTTAGAAATGAAACTTACCCAATTACGTTTCTGTAACATTCTATGTTATTCATTTATTACTTATTTTTATAACAACATAAATAACTCTTTACTAACTAACTTTATTGTTCTTATAGTAATACATACTAATTAGTAAATTATGGTGACACTATTTTTTGTTCAAACTGCAATTATACAAATCTACATCAATACTTTTTTGCAATGGCTTACAAATGACATAACGTAACCTATCGATGTTTCGGAAATCTTTTGTCCGCTGGTTCGTTTGTCCGAATTTTCATTATTTCGAAAATCATTTTTCTCTGAACCCAATAACTTTTCGAACTTTTCTTTTGTTGTTTATGTTAGGTTAGTTTTATAATAATCCAGGAAAGTAACAAGGTTTCACAAAGGGTTAAGCCGACTTCGCATACGAAAATGCACATTTGAGGCTATTATATTTAATTGAAAAGGGGTCCACCTGGTTTGTAGTGAGGACTTGACACTTGACGACATAAGATGTAATATTTAACTTTTAGCCGCAAAACAATTTTTAAAAGACAAGACAATTTAATATTGCGTCTTGGCAATAACAACTAAGATGAAACTTTTCCCACCGGTGGTTATTCATTATATATGAGACAAAGTTTTTTTGTAGTTTTTTTTATACACACACGGCAAACACATGTAACTAAGGCAGCCATTACACGATCAATCCAGATCGTGATCCGACCAAGGTCGCGGATCGCAGGAGATTTCAAAAAATCTAGATAGGTACTTAATATGTAATCCGATGTCGTGATCTGTCAATCACACACAGTCAATTTGGATCGAGATCACCTGATCACGATCATGGATTGCGATCTAGATTGACTGTGTAATGGCTACCTATGGCGTTTGCCGAGCTTGTCTTTTTGTATTTATTAAGATATCGGTTTTTTTCTACATTACTTTTTGGCGTGTCTTACTCTATAGGACTAAACGGGAAACAACCGGGACCAAAATTATGAAATCGAAATACCCCAGGGCCATGAATCTTACGATATTCGTTTTTTCACCGCTACACCATATGAATAAAAAAAAAGATTTATTACCTGTGCTCAGAGACATTTTAGAGACTATTAAGTCTTTATTTTTTATTCCTTGTGTATGAAAAATAGTCTCAGGAACGACTTAATCTTCACTGACTCTGGATGCGTACGTTATTAAATTTGGAAAACGTAGTACTTATTGTAAACAATATTTTATATGGCATTCGTCACAATATGTAAAGATTCTTTAAAACAGACATTAAAAGCACTTCTGGTGACTTTTGTCAATTTCTTCCCCATAATTGGTAATGAGGTGGGAAGATTTAGGCATCGCTTTGTCGAACGCGCGCAGGCGTCGACGCGTCACTCTGGCGAGTGTGGCGAGCGAGTTTTACGCTAGCGTTGTGCAGCGTAGACCGCCGCCTAGAGCGAACCCCGCTCGACTGAAACGACGCCGAGCGCAGACGCGAGTCTATCTCCCTCTCAGCCTCAACCTCTTGCTCCTCAAGAGGTTCCCCACTAACAGAATCTGTTTCAGGCGAAGGAGGTGGCAGCAATGGACCCTGGACTGGCTTCACAGATTGTTGGAAGTGGAACACGAAGCGAAACTCTTCCTTGAGCCGATGGAGATACGGTACCGTCGGATCTCGAGGCTTCCGCCACGCTGCTACCATCAGGTCTGCTAATGAGATGAATATGCCTAGGACACATCCAATACCAAGGACCAGGAACAAACCCATGAAGTTTTTCATGGTTAGCTCTTCGTTTTCGCTTTTGTCGGGTTCCTGAAAAAAGGCTTTATTTAATGTTTGTTGGGGTAACACCGGAAGCGGGGAAAGACCGTATGAATCAAATTTCCGCCGACTTTGGCTTTATTTCTCAATGTTGGCAACAATGTGCGCCTAGGTAATATATAAATTTTGGTAGAGGGTCGTGGCTAAAAATAATCTACTTTTATTCAGAGAAGAGAAACTTTCCTAGCTGGCCATGCTTTTCTCTACTGTAGACGAGGAGCTATAGAGGTTAACTTACGTTACAAGCACCGCCTCCGCGAGTCTCTTTCCACCAGTACTGCTTCATGTCTCTTAGGTCCCCAGCTTCTTGCAGCTTCAGCAGAGCCAGGTTCAGGGACTGGCGATATGGCGAGCCTGGTACAAAAATAAATAGAATGAATCTACACTGTCTCATTATGTGTCTTATGGTTAGTAAATAAAATGTATATTTTTCTCTGTATTTCTCTTTCGTATCGTAAATCCTTTATAACATTAGATATGTGACAGATACAACTACAACTACCTTTTCTCATTGCAATGCCGTAGCCCTTGCTATCAAGTAGACCACCCACCTAGACAAAAATATATACACATACATAAAACATACGTAAAGGAAAAAATGAACAGATTAGAAATTTACATGTCCGAAGTGAATGTCAACCCACTAGCTTGTAATCTTAATTCGGTCGTATAGAAGGATGAGCAGTTGTGGATAGGTACGATATAAGGCCATTCGTGTTATGAGCACGAGCATTTAATTTTGTTCCGATGAATGTTTTCTACACAAAGTATTTATTTTCCTGTACACCGTGCCCAGGATGTACCTGAAGAATTTAAACAAAGTGTTGGCAAGATCATTTGGAGGTCAAAATATTGAATAAAGAAGACTCAATTCAGTTAAATTTTTGAGATATTACTAAAATCTTACATTATTAGAATCATTTAGAATCAGTAAATATAAATTTATATTTTTGTTACAAGTAGCCCTAATATATAACTTTAGGTACAGTTCAATAGCACTTAGAAAGTGTTTCGGGTTTGTACTTGTCCCTCACTCACTCTGATACGCTCTTATTAAGAGCGAGTGAGAGAGAACTACAAACCCGAAGAACCTTCTAAGTGCTCACAGACTGTACCTACTTTGACGCAATCGTTTAATGTCAAAAAAGTGCCCATCCTCGTTGATTGAAAACAATTATTTTAACGTTAAGACGCAAATGCAGTAAGAGCGGAGGCGGCGCGGTGCGGCGCGGTTCCCATACTAAAAAGCGTGCCCAAACGTGGCAGAGGCTTTTTTAGTATGGGACGGCACCGCACCGCTCCCGCTTTCATTGCGTTCGCGGTTTTAAAGTTACCTGTGTGAAATTGCAGTTTCTTTCCATGTTGTACTCTATGGACGTGGATTCCATCAAAAACGCATAAGATCCATTGTTTACTCTGGAAGAGTAGGTTTGATAATATATAAAAAAGAAAATCAGACGAACAGGGTAAATTTGTAGCATCTACAAAGATTGAAATTTTTTTTTTTTTTTGGCAAAGATAGTTATAATAAAATAATGTGCTTGATTGACGTATCGAGGTATCTCTAGACCTTCAAAAACCGGCAATCTGTAGGTACTACCGGCCCAATGGAACTCTGATCCACCTTAGAACGTTGTCACAGTGACATCATAAAACAATTTGTTTGACACTTCTTACGACTTGAATCATAACGTCACTGTGACACAGTTCTGTGGTGGGTCAGAGTTACATTGGTATCATACGATACACGTTAAACTTACAAGTCTTATTACCCTTTTTTCTTTTGTCAGGGGTTAATAAGATACATGTTAATATGTTTTTTGCAACACAGAACGCCCAATTTAATGCATTAACTCGGTCGAATGGGTTTGTTTTATCTAGTATTTACAGAGAACCCTAAAAAAGTCAGTATTTCTCAAGTCTTTGTCAGTAAGTATTTACTATTCAACTGTGCTTACAACCCTGTATTCATAAACGTACGATAGTTAAGTGTGCCTAAAATATGCTTTGTCCTTATCCTTCATTATGTCGTTTGAATTTGACAGAAAGAGACAAAGAATACTTCAACAAAAGTAGATTTACTGTGCGTTTGTAAATTAGACGGTTAGTGCGTACATACTTCTCAATGCCAATATCGTTATCACCGGGCATTTCCCATTTTTTCATTTTCTCGAACATTTCATGGAAAGTTCCCTCTTGGGAATTCTGAAAAGAGAAAAATGCCTTTAATACAAAACTGTTATTGTCAAACTTCCATATAATCCCGTCAAAATAAAGAACATCAAAGTATTGTTCATAGTAGAAACATGGATATTGTTCATCCCAGATAATGGATAATGGAATAGTTCGGTACACCATATTAATTGTATGGTGTACCGAACTATTTGAGCACTTTGAATGTTATCTTATATAATTATGTCGCTGACTGTGCGAGTAACAATGAAAAATACCAAAATCGCTATTGGTGTGCCTATAATATTTGAGATTCTCCAAGATCCCGTCATCAGATCCTGACGTGTTGATAATGGGACCAACTAGAAAGAATACCTTATAAAACAATAAAATATTTTTTCTATCGCGGGACATACAGTGGTGGCCATAATATAATTAGGAACGCTTGAGTTTTTCCCATAGAATTAATTGCCTACAAAATGACTTTTCAATTTTAACAACCAATCAAAAAGTTCTTAACCAATTTTATGTTTAGTTAATCTTATCGTTAACTAATAAACTAAGTTTCAAATGTATATACAAGTTATCGCTGTTAAAAATGAATATTTCATTTTATAGGGAGTTAATAACTTAGTGCTGACGCGTCCATACAAAGTTTTACAACTTTGTATGAACGCCAAAGAAATATATTTTCAAATCCTTATTAAATGAAATAATATTCGTTTTTAATCGCGATTAGTTGTACATACATTTAAACCTTACTTTATTAGTTAACGGTAAACTCTAACTAAAAATAAAATTGGCTAATAACTTTTTGATTGCTTGTCAAAATTGAAAAGTCTTATTTGTAGGCAATTAATTTTACGGGAAAAAAGCAAGCGTTCCTAATTATGTGGCCACCGCTGTACATAAAAAATGACGTATTGAGAACTTCCTCTTTTTTTTGAAGTCGGATAAAAAGGCCGCTGAGCGACAATGGAGGGGATCTATTTGCGCATGGGTACGGCTGCCAACCAATAGCGTGCGCGCATAAGCATACCGGTGGAGTGTGCCCTCGTCCCGCCCCCTTCATACCACCAATTTCGTCGATAAATGCCCGACTCAGGTACAGGCCTGTTTATGTGACGGGAGCTATTACCAACTAATATAATAATATACTTACACCAAAGAACCGGTAGGTGGCACCATTTTCCTTGGCACCATATTCGATGCCGAGGTTGTTGTTAACGAGCTCGTTGGCATCCTTGAAGTCTATGATGTTATTCTTCTTGGCGAGAAGAGTGGCTAGATTGGCGGTGTATGAGCTGGTGATCACCAGAGCGAAAATCCACCATGCGCTGGCAACGGCACGCGATCCATAAGCACTGCACACACATTTTTAGTTTTAATAACTAAAGTTCCCGGCCGATAACAAGTCAATCCTGAGACATTAAACAACCATGAAGTTTCTAAATACCTATTGATAATGTGTACAGCAGTAAAACAATGCTGTTATTACTTTTTTCTACTCGTGTACTATAAAGAGCTAACATTTATATCATTAACTGTATCAGAATACTACCTATAGCGTAACTGAAGCATGAAAATAATTATATAATGAGCGTTGCCAGGGTGTTAAGGCCCTACAAGAGGACCTGTTATAATAATATTTTAGTAGTTACGCACTAATTGCTTTTACATTTGTTTAGGCGTTTGTTAATATTCAGCGCCGCCATATTTATTTTATTCTTTCCTTCTCTTGCTTTAGAACTGATATGTACGTTCGCAAACAGTAAATGTTTTATAAGAAATTGGGTTTTATTTACAACTAAAACCACGTTATGTCTGCTAAGACATAAATTGGTGGCCCATGAGGGGAACGTTAACCAAGATAATCAAGAACAATTACAAATAACGAAAATCGAAGCTATATTCAACGCAAGGATGGCGCGTATGCAGTCTTGAAGATCTTCGCCAAAGAGTGGATGGAGTTACTACAACAAGAGCTCCTAGTCTGGTAGCGGGCAGTGGAATGTCTAAAGTACCACACCGTGCAGTGCAGCCTGACTTCAAGATAAGTGCCCTTCCTTTGCCCTTCCTTCCTACAATCATCAAAATCAGTTCTGCTTAAATAGTCAAAATAGCAAACTATTTTCTATTTATGTGGACGATTGTCGTCAACACTTGTGTAAATTTCTAGATAAATTGCGTAGTAACGAAATAGTCTTATCTAATTTAACTTAACTAGAAAATTCCTTTGTTCGTTAGCGTAAGGTTAGCGTTAACTAGTTAACATCTACCTTCTTTAGTTAAAATAACAGAAATCGCTTAACTTCACAATATTAACATTTAATGGTGGCCCATGTTTAATTTCAATTTTCATTTTATTTTTTGGTTAAATTAAATAGTTCTAAATTTTATTTCTAGTTTAAACTTTAACTTTCAATTAGGTACATACAATTACTAAGTACCAGTCGGACTGATAAAGTTAGTAGTTAGTTATAACGTTTTGCTTTACACATCGGTTACTCCCACATACTTGCGGACTAATTCCAGGAGCGTGCCGCGCGGCGCGTTACGTCACGGGCTGGGGCGGTACGATCAGCTGAGCGCGCGCAGCCGGTTCTGTGCCCGGTCTGCGGCTTATCGTTGTGAGGAGCATTCGTGAGAGTATTTTATTTTATCTTTATAACCGTTTGTTACCTGCTATCAATATGCCGAATGATACTGATAAACCGGGTGCTTCCACTTCCACAAAGGCGCTAGACGATTTGCTTACGAGGCGAAGCTCAATTAAAGGGCAAATTACTAAGTTTAATAACTATTTAAATAGTATAAATAATTACGAGCAACTCGCGCATGTTCAACAAGCGGAGTTTAAGCTTAAGCTTAGCAGATTTGAAGGTTTATCGGTAAAATTCGACGATTTGCAGAGTCAGATTGAGGTGATGTGTCCTAGTAATTTGCTAAATGAAATTGATGAACGTGAAAGTATGGAAAACCGGATTATTATGAGTATTGCAATGGCTAGAAGTCTGATAGAAAAGGACAGTAAATTCGAATCGGAGCATAGACGTCCTTCGGTCGCGGGAGATGCGCCATGCTGTCACGATTATCATGAGCAAGGTTTTAAATTACCATTAATAGAAATTGCGAAATTTGATGGAGCTTACTTTCGCTGGCTTGAGTTTCGGGATACATTCGAGAGCTTAATTCATAATAATAATCGTATCAAACCGGTTCACAAGTTCCAATATCTCATCTCCTATTTGGAGGGTGACGCGGCACGAATTATTTCGAACTTGGAGGTGTCTTCGGCCAATTATGCGGAGGCTTGGCAGATGATCGGAGAGCGTTACAATAATAAGCGAATACTCCTCAATCATCACCTGAGTTCCTTGTTTAATATTAATGTGCAGTCCCGTGAGTCAGAAAGGTCTTTACGGTTTTTAGTTGACCATGTAACAAAAAATCTACGGGCCTTGGCCAGCTTAGGCCAGCCTACGAAACAATGGGACCTGCTGCTGATATTTATGTTGTGCCCTAAACTGGATACCCGCACACTTACGAAATGGGAGGAGTATCGTAACACTCTAGATGACATTCCGACTTTCGAGCAGTTTAAAAGATTTCTTATTGATCGCGCGGATGTACTCGAGTCTTTAAATCGGAATAAATTTGATAGCACTACGTCTAAATACGTACCTCCGCCTCCTCGGCCGGCTCCTCCGACGCCGCGAGCCACTCCTCCAGCTACCCAATATTTTAACAGACAAGAACGCCCACCCTTCATTAAATCATTTCCTAGCACAACGCAACAAACGAAACCGGTTGGTTTTAAAACACAAAATAAACCGTTAGTTTACGTTTGTATAATTTGTAATGAAAATCATAAGGTTCATGAGTGTCCAAAGTTCATATCCAAATCAATTAAAGACAGATTAGCCGCCGTAGCTTTGTACAAATTATGCGCTAATTGTTTAAGGCAAGGTCATCGCACTAACGATTGTCGCGGTGGTCCTTGTCGCGAGTGTAATAAAAGGCATAATAGCCTGCTCCACGAGCCTGTGTCATGCGATGTAAACAACGCGGCAGTGCTCAGCCAGTCGGTAGTGGTCAATTTGAATAACTCTGGAGGGTCAGTGCTTCTATCAACGGCGTTCGTAGAAGTGGCTAACCCGGTGACTAAAGAAAGTCACGCGGTCCGTGCCCTCTTAGATAGTGGCAGCGAGAGCTCGTTCATCACAAAGGCATTGCATGAAAAATTGTCTCTTCAAGCAACACCAATCGACTGTCTAAAGGTCATTGGTATTGGCAACAGCTGTACAAAAAATATTTTAGAAAGCTGTAAAGTACAAATAAACTCATTGACTAGTTCATTTAAGGTTGCATTATCCTGCTTCATTCTAGATGAGTTAACAAGCGATATACCTAGAACTACCATAAATATAGAAGGCCTAAAGCTGCCTATCAATATTAATCTTGCAGATCCGCATTTTAATGAGTCGGCTCCCGTTGACCTGCTGATCGGGGCGGACTTATTCTGGGATATCATCGGCAATGAACAACAGTCTCTTGGACCCAACAACCCGAAGTTGCGAAGTTCAGATCTTGGTTGGTTAATATCGGGTCCCATTAACAAAATCAACTCGAGTAGATTAATAAACTGCAATCACTCGACTATTATTGATTCGTCCGAAAATGACGTGCATAAGCTATTGCCCAAATTCTGGGACTTAGAAGATATCCCTACTATTAATAAAAACATTTTTTTGACCGAACGGGAGAAAGCTTGTGAGAAGCATTTCTCAACTCACACATTTCAAGTTGAATCAGGTCGGTATTGTGTGAAACTCCCAATTACAAACTCACCGGAAAAACTCGGAGATTCCTTTGATCTTGCAAAAAAACGGCTATTAAATTTAGAGAAAAAATTTAAACGTAACCCGGCTCTTAAAATTGAGTACGTAAAATTTATGACTGAATATGCCAGCCTAGGGCATATGTCAGAATCAACCGTTAGTAAACCCTACCCCGGTTACTTTTTGTGCCACCACGCAGTGTTTAAAGAAAACAGCGAGTCCACTTCACTTCGAACTGTATTTGATGGCTCGGCGCCCTCCTCCTCCGGCCTCTCATTGAATGATATACTCATGGTGGGACCGAACGTCCAAGACTCACTCTTCTCCATTTTAATCAGGGCTCGGCAATACAAATATCTTTTAGCTGGCGATATTGAAAAAATGTATCGTCAAGTTCTGGTTAACGAGGAAGATAGAAACTTACAGCTAATACTCTGGAGGGAGGACGAGTCTCGGCCCACACAGACGTATCAATTAAACACCTTAACGTACGGGACAGCCAGCGCGAGCTACCTCAGCACGCGCTGCCTGTCTCAAGTAGGGGAGGAGCAGGACGACGAGCTTATAAAAAACATCATAAAAAAGGATTTTTACATAGATGACCTTATCACGGGGTCAGACGATGAGCACGAGTTGCGCTATATCCAAAAAACTGTCTCATATGAACTGAGGCTACGCTGTTTTAATCTGCGTAAATACAAAAGTAATTTACCCACTTTGTTCGAAGATAGTGAAATAAATACTAACGAAAACTTAACTCTAAGTGAATCGTCGAGCACGCTCGGACTGGGGTGGAGTCCATCTAACGATATGTTAACCTTTCCTATAAAATACCAAGCAAATGGTAATGACAAAATAACTAAAAGATTTATTATGTCTAATGCGTTTAAAATCTTTTAGTTATTTTGTCATTACCATTTGCTTGGTATTTTATAGGAAAGGTTAACATATCGTTAGATGGACTCCACCCCAGTCCGAGCGTGCTCGACGATTCACTTAGAGTTAAGTTTTCGTTAGTATTTATTTCACTATCTTCGAACAAAGTGGGTAAATTACTTTTGTATTTACGCAGATTAAAACAGCGTAGCCTCAGTTCATATGAGACAGTTTTTTGGATATAGCGCAACTCGTGCTCATCGTCTGACCCCGTGATAAGGTCATCTATGTAAAAATCCTTTTTTATGATGTTTTTTATAAGCTCGTCGTCCTGCTCCTCCCCTACTTGAGACAGGCAGCTCGTGCTGAGGTAGCTCGCGCTGGCTGTCCCGTACGTTAAGGTGTTTAATTGATACGTCTGTGTGGGCCGAGACTCGTCCTCCCTCCAGAGTATTAGCTGAAAACTTAACTCTAAGTGAATCGTCGAGCACGCTCGGACTGGGGTGGAGTCCATCTAACGATATGTTAACCTTTCCTATAAAATACCAAGCAAATGGTAATGACAAAATAACTAAAAGATTTATTATGTCTAATGCGTTTAAAATCTACGACCCCTTAGGACTTCTGAGTCCGTGTACAATACAACCTAAAATGTTGTTACAAAAACTGTGGCAGCAGAAAGTTGACTGGGACCAACCGGTTCCACAAGAAATTAAACAAGAATGGATTAAGTTTGCTGAAAACTTAGTTTTTATTCAAGATCTTAAAATTAATAGGCGAGTGCTCTGTGACTCGCCTAAGTATGTCGAATTGCATACTTTCAGCGATGCTTCCCAGAGTGCACTTGGAACTTGTGTTTATTTCAAGTCGGTTAACAGCAATAATGAAATCACATTAAAATTGTTATGCGCTAAGTCCAAGGTCGCGCCGCTCAAACCTACGACGATACCGCGACTTGAGCTCTGCGCCGCGCTGATGTCCGCCAGACTATGCAAGGCAGTCGTAGAATCCCTTAGACTTAGGCCGGATCGCATAGTACGCTGGTGCGACTCGAGTGTGGTATTGGCCTGGATAAATAATGAGAAAAAATTAAAAACGTTTGTAGCAAATCGCATAAGTGAGATACTAGAAACAACAAAGTCGACGGATTGGAGATACGTACCGACTGGCGCGAACCCTGCAGATCTAATTTCTCGAGGTGTCGACGCCAGTCGCTTGCGGTCCCTGGAGCTGTGGTGGACGGGTCCTCCTTTCTTGTCTGAAGACGAATCTTGCCGGCCGTCGTTGAAGTCCTCCGCTTGCGATGAGTTACCTGAAACAATAAAAACTTATACTACATTAATAAAACAAAAAATAATAAATTTCGAAAATTATTCTAAACTTACTAAATTAGAAAGAACGTTGGCCTTAGTAAGGCGATATCTATATAACTTAAAAAATCCCACTAATAAAATTGAAGGTGTACTTACTTGCGACGAACTGGCTGAGTCATTTAATACGCTTTGTTTACTCGCTCAACGAGAGTCATTCCCCGAGGAATACGACATATTAACAAAAGGCAAATCTTTAAGTCCAAAGTGCAGATTGTTATCGCTCTCACCTTTTATAGATGACCACGACTTGATTAGAGTCGGAGGCCGTATCGCAGCTTCTAATTATGCGTTTGAGAAAAAACATCCCATTTTGTTGCACGGTAAACATCATTTGACAAAACTTATTTTTGAACGGGAACACGAGAGAAAAATGCATGCCGGGCCGCAGTTATTGTTGGCCTCAGTTAGAGAAATCGCATGGCCCATTAATGGCAGACTGGTGGCGAGGCGCACCGTGAATCGGTGTGTGTGTTGTAGGCGCCATCGTGGTAAAACATTGTGTCCAAAAATGGGTAATTTACCTACTCAAAGGATAGTACCGGATTTCCCATTTATATCCGTTGGCTTGGACTTCGCGGGCCCATTTTATATTTTAAACAGGAAAGGTCGAGGTGGTGTATTGATTAAATGCTATATGTGCTTATTTGTATGTTTAAGGTATAAATGCGTGCACATAGAATGCGTTAGTGATTTAAGCAAAAACGCGTTTATTATGACGTTACGACGTTTTGTATCCCGCAGAGGCAAGCCGGTGGAGGTATTCTGTGACAATGGTCGCAATTTTGTATCTGCGGCTAAGGAGTTAGGAGATTTTTTAACCCAAAACATCGACCCTATATCTGACTTTGCTAATCAAGAAGGTATTCGTTTTTTTTATAGTCCTACCTATGCTCCTCACTTCGGTGGAATTTTTGAGGCCGGTATAAAATCAGCGAAACATCACTTGAGGCGCGTTATCGGAAAGAGTAATTTAACGTTCGAGGAATTATCGACGTTATTTACACAAGTTGAGGCGATTCTTAACAGTCGTCCTTTATATCCACTGTCATCATCCGCTGACGATTTCCTCTCCCTCTCCCCAGGGCACTTCCTTATTGGACGAGCATTGACGTCACTGCCAACCCCTACTTTGGAGAATCGCAATGAAAACTCATTACAAAGATATGCCCGAGTTGAGAAAATTCGCCAACACTTCTGGCGGAGATGGCAGAAGGAATACATATGTGAACTGCAACAACGATCCAAGTGGAGAAGTAGCAACGTGCAACTTAACGTCGGCGACTTGGTCCTGTTGCAAGAAGACCATGTTCCCCCGCTGTGCTGGCGCCTTGGTCGAGTTGCTAAGCTATTCCCCGGAAACGACGGTATCGCTCGAGTGGCGGACATAAACACCAGCAGAGGATGTGTGCGGCGGCCCTTGGTTCGCCTGTGCCCCCTACCTATGGCTGAAGAGTTCCAGAGTTGAAAGATGGTTCTTTCAACGAGGCGGAAGATGTTAAGGCCCTACAAGAGGACCTGTTATAATAATATTTTAGTAGTTACGCACTAATTGCTTTTACATTTGTTTAGGCGTTTGTTAATATTCAGCGCCGCCATATTTATTTTATTCTTTCCTTCTCTTGCTTTAGAACTGATATGTACGTTCGCAAACAGTAAATGTTTTATAAGAAATTGGGTTTTATTTACAACTAAAACCACGTTATGTCTGCTAAGACACAGGGTAATAACAGTTCTGTAATAATAATTATAGCATTGTTATTAACATGGTTACGCGCATGAACAATGTTAGGTTCGGTGTTTGGTGATCAACTGACATCTCAATTATTTTACTTACGTGACAAGAACTGTTTTAACAACAATTAAAATGTGTAAAAATACGAAAAATATTTCATTATTCTATTCTATGATAGCAGTAACTTTAAAAGAAATAATAATTAAGAAAAAAACAACAAAATTAATTGGTTGGACTGTTTTGCATAATGGAAATATGGCGGCACCACAGACTTAGAGATACTACGGTACACCAATGACGTTTGGTGAATAAAATTGATATTAAAATATTAAAATAAGTTAGTACTCACACTGGCGCGATCTCAGAACCTTGACACAGCACGGCTCCCAGGGTGAACCACATGGCATTTGAGAGCGTGAACTGGTTCTCTAAGGCTTCTGGCTCCTCAATACATGGGTAAGGGTTCTGCCACTCCTCAGGGCACAGTCTCCCCACCACATATAAGACCAGTGACGTCCCGACAAAAGCTACTCCTAGAAGGAACCAAACCTGCGCAAAATAACGACGTGTAATAAGATTACGTTGATTCACTAAAATAAAGGAAAGACCTGTCATTTGAAAAGTGGTTTGCACGAGTCAGACATTCGGACCTTTACGGCAAGAAACTTGATGACTGTAGGCAATGTATTCCCTTAAGGTGTATTTCCGTAGCCGTGCAGCCGCGGCCGAGTGACAGGTGACGTGGAAGGTATTTCACAGAATTACATGTAAACCATGTGATGTCAAGGTATCACGCTGCTTGCTGGTGTCGCCTGCAGTCGGCTACGGAATCACACTTTTAGGCAGGGATCAATACCGGTATTAATTAAAATTGAAATATCTTCCTCAATTTGCATTATTTCCTTGATATTTTCGACTGTAATTTAGGTAATAACACTAATCTATTATATAAATTCATTGAAGAGCAAAAATATTCAATAATAAGCGAGATACCGAAATTGAATACCGGTATTTTTGTATGAAAATAATACCGGTATACGATCCCTGCTTTTAGGATAAGTCCATAACTGAGGTCAAACATATCGTGCCCATAAAATGCTGTATTAGACTGCGAATACAGCATTTTATATGGATAAAGATACATACATTATAAACGGTACTTACTCCTGTGGAGAAAGGCAACATAAACGCGAATAGCTTTGGATCTGGGGCACTTATGGGCTTGCGGTATAATATACTAATGCCAGTGTTCATAAAAGGAGTGGTGAAGTCAACTGAGCTCTCCCGCTCTGCCGTTATCGTCAGGTCTGTGATCGCGAAGTGAGCTTCTGTCTATGATAAAAAAAAGTAGTTAGATCATCATTGATTGCATTGTTACAGAGGCTGAACTCGTAATGAATAGGAATCCATGTAAGTATCGCTCTTTCCGTCAAGGTAAACAAGGAAGATAATAGGGAAGAACACAAACACCTACACTCTTGAATAACTTTAACTTTATTCCCGAAATCGTAAAACCTTGGTGTTTTTAAGGAAACAGTGAATATGATTATTTCTGGGTAAGCGTTAACTTTTTAAACTAGCCCTTTCTGTTAAACACTAACCAATCTTTGCTAATCGGGTCACTTCATAAAATCCGTACTATACCACCCTTGCCCTCGTCGTCACTTAACATCAGGGGCACGTTTTATAAAGCTACAAGTTACAATTTTACAGGTCTAAACTGGCAACACCGCTCGAATGGCTGGTCGCCATTGGTCGAGGTTGTGTCAAATGGAAACTTGTAACCAGTAAATTGTAATTTGTAGCTTTATAAAACAGGCCCCAAGAGAGACTGAGTTCAAAAGCAAACAAAATTTTATTTAAACAAAAATTTCTTGATCAATGTATCATGTGACGAAAAGAGTTTTAAGTATAAATGTGTAGATATTTTAACCCCTGTTCAAGTATATAAGTGAAAAACTTAAGTAAACGACCTGTTCCATGTTGTAGTAACACATCTGTTATGACCGTTCGACATTCTATACTTGAAATTTGACGTAAATTCCATATAAGTTTTGTACACAACTACATGCACGAGGTCATTTATTTACTTAAGTTTTTCACCACTTTTCTCTTCGCCTTACAATCGTTAATCGTCACTGATCATTATCACTTGAATTACATAATTTCGGTAGCAATTTTTTTTTATCGTGCGTTATATTAACTTGTTTATATAAAAATCATATTGCCTTATTGTTAATTTGTCTAAGTTTGTAATAATAAACGTAATTCGATCAAAAGATTAATTTGACGACGCTTTGGCCTAGTTGGTAGCCCTGGGCTCTGGGTTCAAATCCTGGTAAGGGCATAGCGATTTGTGTGATGAGCGCGAATATTTATTCCTGAGTCATGGGTGTTTTCTATTTATTTAGGTAAGTATTTCTCTATTTAATTAAGTACTATTTATATCGTTGTCTTGCAGTACCCATATATGACTTGTACAAGCCTAGACCTTAGTTTGGGACTGGGTCAATTGGTGTGACATTGTACCGTGTTTTTTTTTTAACCGACGTCAAAAAAAGGGGGACGTTCTCAATTCGTCGGGATATATTTTTTTTTATGTATGTTCCCCGATTACTCGAAGACCACTGGACCGATTTGAAAAATTTTTTCGTTGTTTGAATAGGTATACTTTCTAGTTGGTCCCATTTTCAACACGTCAGGATCTGATGATGGAATCTTGGAGAAATCAAGAGAACTCCTCAAATATTATAGGCGCACCTATAGCGATTTTGGTATTTTTCACTGTAACTCGTGCATTTGCTTTTGAAAAGTACTATATGGTGAATTGGAACTGATGATGAAGACCACAGATGGCCACCGGAACTCCTTAACGGTACCTATTTCAAGGGTGGCGACAAGATATTTCAATTAAGGTAGTTGAGCGACTATGACGAAGAACATTTAGGTTTAAATATGACTATGACATTCCCGCGGCGTTGTCTGCGGCGAGCTTGAAATGTTCTATAGTTTCTCATTAATATTTAGAAGTGGAGCTACGTAACAGGATAAATAGGATCACTAAAAAGTATAAAATAAAATAAATGTTTAAAAAAACAAAAACCCGCCTTTAAAAATGCAAAAAATAACTTCTTTTAAAATGGTAGGTCAGTCCAACTGAAGTCGGCGTCCCACAATATTTTAAACCAAAAGCCGAATGCAGTTGGACTGACCTACCATTTTAAAAGAAGTTATTTTTTGCATTTTTGAAGGCGGGTTTTTGTTTTTTTATATGCAAAATAAAAAAACAACTACCTCAGACAAAAAGTTAATTATGCTTAACGTTGTTAGGCAAAGCGAAATTAGATAAAAAGTTGTTATGTCAACCAAGGGAATACCGCTTAACTTACTAAATAATATTACTCTTACAGTTTTGTTCAACACCTTCAACATCCCGTCGTACGAGTTCCCGGGTTGTTCTTTCAGAATGTACCGGAAGTTGAGCTCCTTTGACAGTTTGTCTATCAACTCGATGCAGTAACCTGCAAGGAATTATTCGTTTATCTACTAGTTAATAAAGAGGTTTCTTGTTTTCATACAAATAATCGCATAAAATTTTCAGTCGCTGAAACTGTACATAAATATACCCAAAAGAAAACCATGTGGAAGTTAGGTTTTTATAATTAAAACCAAATTATTAAAAAAAACAAAAAACAGACTGCAATAAAGATATCAACTAAAAAGTAAAAAAAAAGTTTATTTTTGCAATTATATAACTTGAATATTAGAAAAGGTATTGCAGGCGGAGACAAGCAATGAATTACCAAATATATTTCTTATAAAAATCTCTTATACTTAATTCAAGTGCAGTTTATTTGCAAAACGCACTTACTCCGCCTCGGCGGCGGAAAAGGCAAATAATGGACTCGTCCATAAATTGAGTACTTTCCAGCCTCGGTAACAATACACTATATCCACACACTTACCCTCGTAACGATCATTATTAAAAAGCCTTTCGGGCGCCTCTTTTATCATCACATATGGTTTATTCTGAAAAAGTAACAACACATGATTCATACAATATAATAATAATATTTTTGCTATCTCCCTGTATCTGTAGTATGTATGTATGTAGACAAAGCACGACGATAACTCCGTTACGAACGGCTCTCAAATAGGATACACAATTAGCATTTAAATAATCGTGGTAACCGAAATGATGTCTATGTTTAAGCAAAAATATATATTTGAGAAATTTAAACATTATGGGTAACAAAAAATTATGGCTTACATTTATTATGACAAAGGTTTAATGGCTAATGAATAACCTTAGGACAAACGACTATGGCAAAAGTAGAAACCCCGATAGAAGCATCTTTACTCATTACACAAAAATTGCCCTTGGTGGGATTCGAATCTACTCGGCACAGTTTTACCATCACTTACTTAGATTTATAGTCGGTCAACATCGTGCGCGAACGTTTCATAGCGAATAAGTTCGCCTTTGTGTTTCTGTTTCTTTTTCATTCATGTTTTAAAGTGTTTACATAAAGCCTGCCCTCGTTAACGCTCAGGTGCCTACCTAGCCTTCGCCACTATACGTCACCTCGCAAGACCGTCGCGCTTGCTTGTTCGACTTTAAGGAAAATGGCCAGAAATGTATTAACACTGGCCTGGAAACCTCAAAAAACTGTGAGAAAATTAAAAAACTCTGGAACATCGGGACGACTACATAGATGACGTTAGCATAATTACTTAAAGACACCGCTGTCTTTGCATGGCGATAACTTTTTCATACAAAGATTTCGAACTACCTGCCATAGTAATAGTGTTACAACTTAGAATTACCTATCCGGTGACATATCGCTTGTCCTCATTGGTCATATAGGCCAATAATTTATTTATTTATTCAGTGGAGGCACGCACAAGCTTGTCCGACTTAATCTATTTATGTATTTATTTGGACGCACAAACGCAATGAGCACGACAAACGTCTGGTTAGCCATATATCCAGGCGGCAGCGAAGGCGGGGGCTCCTCGGGCCGCGACCAGCGCACGCGCCCCCGCCCTTCGTGAGCATCCCACTGCCCAACTTCCGTCAAAATGCCGCCTCTGAGCAGTTCCACGATGTGCAAGAGACCAGCGCGCCGCTCGCGAACTTTTGTGCTGCTCCATTCCTCCTGAAAACGGATTCAGGATTTGATATTAAGAGGACTGTAAAAACGCAATACCGTTTCTCTCCCCTTAAACCTAGTCCGATTTTTACGATTTTTGAATATGTTGTAGATATCATGAAAACTATGTCTGTACGTTTCCCTTTCCAAGAAAACATTTTACAGAATGAAAAAAAATATAAAAAAGAACAGAAACGTACAGACCTAGTTCTTTATAATAACTACAACATATTCAAAAATCGTGGAAATCGGACATGATTTAGGGGTGAGAAACGTGCTCGCCCGGAGCTAAATTAATATGGATATTTTGACAGCTACCCGATTTTAGCGTCGGTTTACAATCTTAACATGTTTTAGTCATAACTCATATCTAGCTTTAGTTGTGTTACTATATACATATAATACTGAAATAAATGTCGGTTAGCATTTTTTTTAACTTTCAGCAGAGCTAGAGTAATCCTAACATCCTACTAATTTTATACATGCGAAAGTTTGTGTGTTAGTTTGCTACTCCTTCACGCTGCAATGGCTGGACGGATTTGGATGAAATTTTAAATGGAGATAGCTTATACCCTGAAATAACACAGGCTTTTCATCCCGAAATTTTATAAGTTCTTGAGGATAAAACTATAATCATAATCTATGCGGACGAAGTCGCGGGCAGAAGCTAGTTTATAATAAACTAAAGCGTATGCGTTTGATTTAGGTACATAAGCTTGTACTTAGTATAAAGAAGTTAACTAAGAGCCCATTTTTTTATAGATTGATTAATTTCTAGATGAAATTTTGTAAACAAAGTAGTTTATAGTCCGAAAACTGATATGGGTACGTTTTAATACCAGAAAACAGAATCTGTTCCTAAAGACATAGCTATTAACAAATTTGGCAGGTACTAGGGCGCGGGCAAAAGTTTGTGATATTCAAGAATTTCTCACTTTAAAGATAAGATTCACTCGGGATTATCAATAAAACTAAAATTAGGAAAGAAATTCAATGAAAGTGCTAAGTCCTTCTACTGCAATGTGATGTGGCTCAGCTACTTTAATGAAGAGACACGTACTCAAACCACAACTTAGCAGAAGTACTTATGTAAATTGATTGTGTTCCACTCACCGAGCGAAGGTAATTAATGAGAGTGTCGTCTCGCACGACCCCGTTCGCCTCCAGAGTCAACCGTTCCAGTGCCTTTGCCGCTTCTTGTACCACGTCATACGTCAAAATCAACGCCGTTGGTGGTGCTTCAACTATCTAAAATTACATCAAATGGTTAAGGGTACCACCTACCGATGCTGACGGATATCTCTTGCCTCCATAGAAAGCTGGGCCAACTGATATTATTCAATGGCTTTAAGAGGGTGGCGTTTCATAGTGTCAATGGAAGTAAATTTCCCTAGACCGTAGCCATCATTTTTGTTTCTGTGACACTTGTGACAAAAAATACCTCATCAGCTTCGCTTCTGACACTTTCTGGAACTTCTGACACATCCGACCAGGTAAATGGCTTCAGGTTATTAATGTATTTTTCAAGCCATGGGTCCATAATGGGTATTTTTACTTCCGAAGGATTAAAAAGCTGCAGACCTGAATAACAGAAAAAAAGGCCTAAAAAGTAAAAAAAAAACACTCAACCTTGAACATTTGTTTGGCAAACACACTGCAACAGAATAGACATAGAGACACTATATGGCTATTTTTTGATGATACCTACCTATGTATGGTCCATCAAAGTCAAACTCAAATGCTCATTTTTGAACGTTTATATGTCACCTACATAGAGTTACACAGCCACATAATACCCCGTTCAAATTAAGCCGAATGTAGGCAATCAGGGGAAATAATTCGTGTAGTTTTGTAAATTGGCACAGTTATACCTTGCAGTATCCAGATGAACATACTAAAAGTCCTCAAGCATGGGCTGAGGGTGTAAAGTGTTGAAGGTCTATATATTTATTTATTTTTTAAATTACACTTTATTCGTTTAGCGTACCGTTCGTCTGTCACATAAACGGAGCTGCCTGAAAATCAGCGCTGCAGGTGTTTAACACCTCAGCATTATGCTGAGCCAGTGTCCGATTCACTGCCGCGAATACACACTCACTATTTGTTTATTGCTGTTTTCTGTTTTCACTTTTTTTGTGTGTGTCTTGTGTGTGTAGTGAATAAGTGTGTTTTTCTTTCTTTTCTTTCTGTTAAGGTACCTCTTTCAGATTTTTGCTCATATCTCGAATATCTGTACGAATATCATTATGAATACTTCTGACAAAAGTTTCTACATACAATTTTATACAAAATTTGCTTATTAATTTTTACTCTAAGATCAATAGCTTAGGAGCTACAGAGTGGTTAAGTTAACAAGGAGATATAAATAACTCTATGGTATGAGAGAATATCTGTCTGAAAAAGTTCGCGTAGTACTGGTGGAGGCTCTGGTTCTTTCTCACTTTAACTATTGCGATACTGTGTACGGACCTAGGCTTTTCTCAAGAACGGCGCGTGCCATACAGCGCGTCCAAAATGCATGCGCCAGGTTTTGTTACGCCATACCGAAGCGGTCGAGCATTACTCCTTACCTGAATAACTGGCTTGCTGAAAATGGCAGCACGAAGAGAAGCCCATCTTGCTGTTAAAGCCTATAAAATAATAAGAACTAAACGGCCGGCATATTTGTATAATAAATTTGTTTGGCCCCAACGAGGCCAGGACCGTGGAGTGAGAAGCATGCACGCTTATAAAGTAATTATACCGAAATACAGGTCCGTGGGGTTTAGGGGTAGTTTTAGGTTTGCCGCCTCCAAGATTTGGAATGACCTTCCGCCCCCACTACGTACGAATAACATGTCCATTCCTACATTCAGATTAAAGATACGGAGACTTATTCTAGAACGTCAACTTGAAGAAAACCTGCAATATGGTATCAAAAGTAAAACCCACCGAACCAGGCAACCCTAGATATGTGTAGTATTATACATTGTTCCTATAGTATATTAGACTATTTCGACTGTAAAACATGTGAAACTTAAATTTAAATGCCCTACCTACTACAAATGTGCTATACCCCAATGAGCCGGCGCGGGCTGAAAATCAGCGCTGTGTGCAAGCGCAGCTCAATGCTGAGCCCGAGCCCTTTGCCTTTGTGTTGTGTTTGTGCTGTTGTAAATTTAAATTAATAATAATAATATTTTTTAGTGTTAGTTTAGTTTTATCTTAACTGTGTTTTTCCTCTAAATTTAATTGCTCGAATGGTTGGACGATTGGATGTACTAAAGAATGTGAGATTTGATGTATGTCAGGGTTTTTAATATCTGGATATTTTTAAGTCTTTGTGTAAATGTATCTTCTCCTCTTCTCTTGTATGTGTATCTGCGTAAGGCAATTTTTTATTTTTTTTATTTTTTTATAACTGTATGGTATTCGTACAGATATTCGAGATATGAGCAACAATCTGAAAAAAGGTACCTTCAACCTCCCCACCTTTGAGGACTTTTAGTATGGTTATCTGGATATTACAAGGTATAACTGTACCAATTTACAAAACTACACGACTTATTTCCCCTGTTTTTTTTTGAGTTATTTACTCTTAAGAGATGTGGACTCTTAAGTTTTAGAATTTTGCGTTCCTATTTATATTCAGTTTTCAGGCTCATAAATTTTTGGCATGTGTGGTAAAGCATTCGGAACACTTGACACCTGTTTGCTGAGAAGGGGAAATATTTTAAATTAATATTAATTACTCACCAGTAATATTGGCGCCACCGTAGCTGTATGGCTGCAAATCTAGTGTATGCAAATCAAGAGCTAGCAGGATATAGGCATGACGGTCTGATAGCAAGCCCACTTTTTGCGCAGCGGCCAGCACCCTCTCGCAACAGTCTTTGTCACACCATACTATGAATTGCGTATGTTCAGCCTTCTTCATTATTATCAGTAGGTTTCTTAGGGCTTTAACATCTTCGGGGGGTGGCAGTCGGCGCGCCAGTATTTTCGTGTCAGCTCCAGCCTCAGTAATTTCTTGCACCAAACTAGCTCCCACCGGTTCATCGTGCAATAGAACTGCTTTATTCCACTCTTTTTCCTTGCACAGAGATGCACAGGCCTAAGAAACAAGGTAAGTCAAACTCTGAACTTATTAGGGTGAATCCACACTAGCGTAATTTTGTGAGTCGTGAGTCGCGTAGTTTCGGTCCCGTAATTTCAATCGTACAAAACTCCTGTTTGGTTCATACCGTGACGCAAAATCAGCTGACCTTTTGTATGCAGCGGAAATTACGCCACTCACAACTCAAAAAATTACGCTCGTGTGGCTTCACCATTAGTGTGATAAATAATTGAAAATAGAAAGAGCAGTTTCGCAATTAGGTCGATAAAGTAAAGTGAGAGGATTGCAGGCATGATTTTGGTTGAATACAAGGTAAACTATGTTGCTTAACTGCGTTCAGGGCTGTTATTCTCGTAAAAACGGCGCTCTGACAGGACTTCTGAAATTCGCCGGGGTGGCTCTTTCACTCGTTCACTCGTTCGACCGACCGAGCGCCGTTTTTAAGAGTATAACACTCCAGTTCAACGAGTAAGGGAACAATTAGCTATTACCTACTTGTGAGAATGTGTGACGCTGGGGGTACATATGGATGGCTTCCCAACGCGATAAATTCACGGAGTGAGCAAGCGAGGTGGGTGCCACCAGAAATAATGGCACGCCGGCTCGCGCCGCTGCATCCGCTGCCAGTTTCAACTCCATGGGGTCACCGGAAGCCACGATAGCGGAGACATTCTCAGTAGCCTGATACGACAGTATAATGTACATGATTATTTTAATATACCCGCTTAAAAAACCAAGAAGAAGTTTAATGGAAGTTAGTGAATCAGACAGGAGCACAAGTACAGATGTAGTGAAATATCCTTTCACATCGTATTTTCTCGGAAATGATCGTATTTGTCATGCTACTTCAGTCTGACTCAGTGCCCATCAAGACCACGTGGGGGAACGTCGCATTGCGAGAGTGATAATCGATATAGAGTGGTTAATACCAGATTATTTTTTTGTTAATTAAGATTAAATTAGTTTTCAGTTCCTTTTAATAGTCATGCCGAAAGCATTAAGACCTGGGAAACGTTAAGATCGACAAGCCTGTGAAATTATTTTCAACATTTATTTATATTTCTTCTTGTTTACCTACACCTAATTTCTATATATTTGATCGTGGTGGTTTTAACATCTCGGTGTGATATACTTCAAACTCGTGGTTATTTATTTTATTCAAACATGTCAATTAATAATTCAATAATTCATAGACACGTCTGCATCATTCGGAAGTAGGCGTGAGTTCCGAGCTTTCACGATTATTCACTAGATCTGTACTTAAATAAGTTTCTGTCAAAAATGACATTTTTGGGACAAGTTTTTGTTGCCGACTTAACTTTTTGTTTGCAAAATCTTTATCTGCTAAGAACAAACTATTGAGTCCTAACACGGTGGGTCCACGGTAGGTATAGGGGAGATCCTATCGCCACCTTCCGACTGCATCATCAGATCAGCTCTTAGATACCATAATGGTCAATGGTTTACATATGTGGTCCAAATTTCAGCCCATTCCGATGACGGGAAGTGGGTCGAATTTAACTTGCAAGATTTGACCCGTACATAAATACATACATACATTGCAAGTTATATAAAAGGTTGTAAAACCATGACTTCGCCAGTGAAATGGGTTATCTGATATCGAGTACCAGGGGATACTTGTGTATGTTGGTAAGTGTTGTGTTTCTATTTCAATAACGTAGATATTGTAGGTAGGCAAATAAAGTTTTGGGAATAATATTTTTACCACAGATTATCAACAGTTTAACTGGAGTTCAATTTAGACGTAGAAAGAGAGCGTTACCGTTAAGCGTTAATTGCACTTTTAGCGCGAATTAGACTGGCAATAAAAATGGCAGAAGTTTATTCCTGTCATATTTTAACTTCAGTTCAGAGCAAGAAGCACAATTTCGCTAAACGTCACTTTAACATAGTCGAAAGTGGCCTGTAAATCAAATTCGTTGACTGTACTAATTCGATCCATACGAAAATGAAGGCAGATATTTCTCCAGCGGCACACGAGCACGCTAGGTACAAAATGATGTCACTCATACGAGTACACGCGTGGCCTGCTCCGAAGTGTCGCCCATACACACACGTCAGCGGGCGTGGCAGATGAAACCCCACTGCGGTGCACACTGTCCACGCTACACACGAATGTCGATTAACCCTACTACGGCGCACGCGGCCCGACCAGCCCGGTTCCTGCGTAGCGTGGGTCGCATGCGCTGCCGTGGAAAATGTTGACACACACAGTTCTCCATGCAGAAGAGGGCGGTTCGCTCAATGGCCGGCAACCGAAAAATCCCCAAGCTCGGGAGCTGTTTCTGGACTTCCAGGTTCTGCCCCTGCCTTGCATACTGATTTAACAAGTAGCGATATTTACGCACGAAAATATCGACGTATTCAGATGCAGAGATATGAACTCCCGATACCCCCTACGAAGCAACAAGCACCAAAATAGGCTGGTCCCGGAACCCTACAAACTCACAAAATCCCAAAAATCCATATAATGTTTCGGACCATCTGCATACAACCGCTTGCCCGATAATATTAGGAATGCAGCTTCCATCACCAGGTTTAAATGTCGACTTAAGATGTGGCTTCTCGACAATACCTTTTACAACCACGATGACTTCCTTAGCTTGCCATTAGCTCTGTAAAATAATTACCTAATACGTTTACCCATATTATTATTATAATGAATTTATCTTAATTAATGTAAAGTGACCTGTAACAAGTGTTATTAATAAAGCATTTGTATCTGTATTTAGACAATCGAACATGCGTGGGCGCGAGCATTGGTTGCTGTGGAAATGTAGACACACGCTGCTTGACCATTGGACCTACTTGCGTGACGTACATAGCGTTCGCTGCAGTGGGGTTCCGGCTTTAACTTACCAGAACAGTAACTTGTGCTGGCAAGGCTAGTGGTTCACTAGGCTCGACTGAGGGAAACACCACACTAGCATCGAGCTTATTATCAACCAGCGCCGCCTCCGCCGCCGCGCGTAGTTGCTGGGCACTCGACGGGGATGATGACACCACACCTGGAATATAACCAGCATATTAATTAAGTAAAATAAGGTATGGTATCTGTTCTACAGTAGGTATAAGCTACATTCTAGTGAAAGGCTTAGTTTTTTAGAAAGCCAGTTTCATAAGAAAATGTTAGGCGTTAGCCACAGAAACAAATGCTGTGAGCTGCGGGTAACATGCGGGTTTGTGAGGTCCTTAGTTTACCCTTCTTATTCTTGTATTTTTACCGTTCTGAAAGCTTATTTTACCTTGACAGTAAAAACTCGTAACCTAAACAGTATCACGTCACAGCCCATTGTAATAGGGGTGTAAACAAAATAGAATAGAGCCCAGACTATAAATTGGTTGTGTCATAAGTCATAACATATTTAAGTTCAACTTTACAGACTTGTTTTGTATTTATGTATAGAATATGATTCGGATTTTTGGACACTATAAAAAAATATCAAAACAATGAAAAATAAGAATCGGTATAGTAGTTGCGAGTTGTTATATACTTTCAAGTATACACAATACTTTTACCAGGAGGTACCACGCCTCTATAACGATACAAGTAATACTAATATTCGAACAAACAAACAAACATCAGAGGGAAAACACAGCAATACTGACCAATAGTCACCGATGCCTCATTCGTTTTCAACAGGAACAATACCAACAACACTCCCGCATACCACGCACGCGCACTATCACAACAAACTGTACATAAACACATTTTCCACAACACAGAAGTTAGTCAGTAATCAACCCTGAGAATATCCAAAGTTAGGCCATAGTCAATTTTAACCCACAAATATTTTTAATCAAATCAACACGATTAATAGAAGATTTTCCCGTAAAGCGGACTGCGCGAGCGACGCCACGTGTGGCGACCCGCTTATGATCTATTTTGGAACCGGCACGAGACGCAACGAGGACGTCTCCAGACTGTTCATTGATTGCCAATGTTTTTGCCGACATTGTTTAGTCTTCTCAGTAAATGCCAAGTTTCTTAGACAGGAACTAGATATTTATTAACTAGTATGTTGAGGATCCACTTTACACCTAGCTGAGGTGTTTTCTTCTCGCGAAAAAAGGGAAAGTGGAGAACCGCTTCTAGAGAATTCTCAAAAACAGCATATTTCTGGGAAAATAAAAGCATTTGTAGGGTTCCGCAGTTTTAATGCAAAGTTATCTTAGTGTCTGTATAGATTAGTGTTTTATTGTGTAGCCGTACAAAACAAAAAAAACATCGTGAAAATATATTTTTTTCCAAATAAGTATTTCGTTTGAGATTGAGATTTAAACTTCAATTTAAGCTTCATTTCAACTTTTTGCTTAATTTGGTCGACCTTTCATACACTCTTTGACGCTATTTAGGTCATTTAGGTTATTTTTAAAAGTTGTTTTGTCAAATCTTGTCAGGCACAAATCTAAGGGTGCGGCTCCGCTGAGGCGGAGACGAGAGGAGCGGAGCGGAGTTGTGCCAATATTAACCAATAGAAGGCGCATGCGGTCACGTCGAGCGCGCCTTGCGCACGTTAGTTTATATTCTATTGGTTAATATTGGCACAGCTCCGCCCCGCTCCGCTCGTCTCCGCCTCAGTGGAGCCGCACCCTTACCGAAAATAGTCACTATTAAGAGAACGCAGCATTAATTCAAAGAAAATGATTTAGAAATCTCATAAAAGTTTTAATAACCTACTCAATAATGAGTAATTCACTAAAAAGGATTTAAATTTAAACATTATGACTTTATGACCGTTGAAAGTTTGTGAACTACCACTACAAGCGAAAACGGAGCATTATTGAAATTTACATAAAAAAAAACCAGTCCAGAGCCAGTCGATTTTTTTTAATATGAAATTAAAAAGAATGATGAGAAAAAAAGTTCATTTTATGAATATCCCTTTTATTATTTCACTTTTTATATTTTTATATTCCTTAGTTTATCCGCCATAATAATAAAAAAAAACAACCCGTTATGTTTTCCGGTTCAAAAGATGCAGCTGTTTAAAGTTGATGGGTGGACGTACAGCAGAGGAATAATTAATAGGGTTCCGATGGGCTCCCTTCGGGCACCGAAGCCTAAAAAGGATTAAGAAGTTTACAAAATAAATTACCTACCTACTTACATAATTTTAAGTCATCATCATCATCTTGAGCATCTATCCTTCGAGTAGTAGGTATTGGACATAATGCCTGCCTTAAGTAAAACTATAATTTTGGATTTCAGCGCGATCTATATGAGGCAACTGACACTAATTAGACTATCTCGCAGCACACGTACCGTTCATAATTTCTCATTATAATACTGTTTACTCTACCTAGTAAGCATTGTTTTAAGCGTCTGCTAGATGGCGTTGGCAACTATGATAAGCGCACGTAATCTTCTTGTAAAACTTAATAGTACATTGTTGCAGAGGTTAAAAAGTAAGCAATAGATGGACGAGTTAGTTCGAGGGCCGACGCGTAGCGAGGCTGAGGCTTAACACAGTGCTTTTCACGGCTACCGCGAGGAAATAAAAATCAATTCTTATAAGTAACTAGCTTTTGCCCGCGACTTCGTCCGCGTAGAACTCATTTATCGCAGTTAAGTAAATTAATAGTTTTAAGTAATTCTACTCGTATAGTTTGACGTCCTCCCTGGCAAGAATGATCTTTCAAACACATGTAATATTGAGCTCGAAATTTACTGGGACACCAACTTTAACCATTAACTCTTACGGGAGGGCACTCCTGATACCTCGAAAGAGTTCAGGAACTCTAAGGGTAGGACGTGACTTGCTCTGTGTCTATGACATTGTCTACCAAGAGATACTCCACAACATCGCCTTCTACATGAGACATATTTTTATATTTATCCGCCCGCCAATTTCGTTTGTCGGTGCTAATGTCGCCCTCTCGCACAAACATTCTCTATTCTTTATATTGTTTTTTAGATCGGGGTACACGTTATTTTTTAGATCATCTGTATTTTGTACAATATTACAGAATTCGCGGTTTAATGTATTCAAATCGTTACTATCTCTCGCCATACGATCTACGACCATTTTTAGTAGAGCTGCCGGATATATTGCCCCGACTGTGTATCATGGTGTACTCGTAGTTCCTGGCATATTTGTAGTGAGGTTAATTTTTTATATATATACCCATATCGTAGATGCCGAAATGCATTTATTTTATCCGCCGGTGTGCCCCTAGTTATCACCGGTAGATGAGAATCTGTCTAAATTCGCCGTCTCAAAGCACCATCCCTCCCATGATAGTTTGGTTGCTGTTAAAATATCCATCATAGTTCAATATTACATATATTATATTATGAATCTTAATACTAATTATAATGTAGGTATATCTATCATTATAAATGGCGGAACTCCCAAACATCATCAGTGGCCGCTGAAAAAACAAAGACAATTATATTCTTCAAACAAATTTACCCAATGCCCATTAATCTAATTCGGTTCTGCGGTTAATCCGTGAAAGCGTAACAAACAGACAGACGACAGACAATTGCCTTTTTTTTTTGAATTGCCGTTTTGAATTTCTATCTATACTTACTTTCACATCATTTTCGAAATCTGCGTCCTCAAAATCTAAGAAAATGACAATTATGTCCACTTTTTAAAAAAGATCATGGCCTCCATCTTGAATACTAAATTTGACATAATTTTCATAATCTGCGTCCACAAAATATAAGAAAATGATACCAATGACGACTTTTTCAATAAACATCATGACGGCCATTTTGAATTCCAAATTTGATATCATTTTCGAAATCTGCGTCAACGCAACCTAAGAAAATGACACCCACGATGACTTTTTCAAAAAACACCAAACATTGTCGTTATTCCCTCGGGAACTTTTAAATTATCCGGGATGGGATTTTTCTATGTGTTAATCCAGGGTGCTACACCCATTTTAAATTTCATCCTAATCCATCTAGCCGTTGCAGCGTTAAGGAGTAACTAACTAAAACCCCCTTTTACCCCCTTAGGGGTAGTTTTTTCTAAATCGCTGAAAGCAGTATATTTTATTTATAAACAGTAGTCTAAATATCAATTTCCTAATGTAGCCATTTCGATATCTCCCATACAAATTTCTACTCCCTATTTATCGCCTGAGGGGGAGTTTTACGGAAATCAATGAAAGTTTTTTTTTTATGTTTAACAGTATTAAACAGTAGCTTAAACACCAATTACCACGTTTCCAACTTAAAAAAATTAACATAAATGACCAAATTGTCATACAAACTACCATCCCAAATCTCACCCCCTTAGGGGTGATTTTTGAGATACAAATTTAATCTAATTCAGTTGCGCAGTTTATCCTTGAATGCATAACAAACAGACAGACGACAGACATAATTACTTTCACGTTTATAATGTTAGTATGGATTTCCGTTGTACAGCAATATTATGTAAACCTATCGATGTATAGTTTTTTTACCCCTTGAGTATTGTTTGTAATGACATTTTAGAATTAAATAACCGACCAATTCGCCGAAAAATTAAATACCTGTAATTATTTTCAAGTGATCATAATAACCGCCCTAATATTAAATAACAGCCGTAGAATTAATACGCCGTGAATAGTATTGAAAATAGCGGAAAAAAATGTTAAAATCTGGATATGTCAACGCTGACAACTTCAATCTGACACCGCTCCTTTTGATATAGACTAACAAAACTGAATGTAGGTACAAAGCCTGTCTCATGTTGTCACACTGGATGGCAAAAGCCATAGGAGAAATAAATTATTCAATTGCGCAATTTTGACAAATAATTACTAATCTTATTCTATATTAGTAATTATTTGCGTCCCCAAAAACTAAGAAAATGTTACCCGTGACAACTTTTTCAAAAAATATCATTTCCGCCAGCTTGAATTCTAAATTTGACATCATTTTCATAATCTGCGTCACCAAAATGTAAGAAAATGATACCAATGACGACTTTTTCAATAAACATCATGGCGGCCATTTTGAATCCGAAATTTGATATCATTATCGAAATCTGCGTCAACGCAACCTAAGAAAACGACACCCATGACTTTTTCAAAAACACAAAGATATTGTCGTTATTCCCTCGGGAAACTTTAAATTTTCAGGAATAGGATTTTCCTATGTGTTAATCCAGGGTATAAGCTATCTCCATTCTAAATTTCATCCAAATCCATCCAGCGCTATTGCATCGTGAAGGAGGAACAAACTAAAACTCCCTTTTGCCCCCCTTGGGGGTAGTTTTTCTGAATCGCTGAAAGAAGTATTTTTTATTTATTATCAGTAGCCTAAATACCAATTTCAAAACTGCTTATTTTAAAAATAACTTAGCTCCTATACAAATTTCTACCCCCTATTTGAACCCTTTAGGGGATGAATTTCCAAAAATCCTTTCTTAGTGTACCCTTAGGGTACCCAAGGAATATTCCCTTCAAATTTCAAGTCCCTAGGTCCAGCGGTTTAGGCTGTGCGTTGATCGATCAGTCAGTTAGTTTTACCCCTTTCCATCCCTTCGGGGATAAAATTATCAAAAACGCTGAAACACTTATAAATTAATATTCAATTTTCAACCTAAACACAAAATTTGAATAGTCTAACTTAAACTAAAACTGACGGACTTTCATACAAATTTTCATCCCCTTAGGGGTGGAATTTCCAAAAATCCTTCCTTAGTGGATCTTTACACTATATAAGGTATCTACGTGCAAAATCTCAAGTCTCTAGGTCCTAAGGTTTGGGCTGTGCGTTGATATATTAACAATCCGTTTTACCCCTTTTCATCCCTTCGGGGTTGAAATTATCATAAACGCTGAGACACGTATAAGTTAAAATTCAATCGCCTACCTAAACGCAAAATTTGAAGCGTCTAACTTCAAAACTGACGGACTTTCATACAAACGTTTTCCCCCTATTTTACCCCCTTAGGGGTGGAATTTCCAAAAATCCTTCCTTAGTGGATCTCTACACTATATAAGGTATCTATGTGCAAAATTTCAAGTCTCTAGGTCCAGCGGTCTGGGCTGTGCGTTGATATATCAACAATCAGCTTAGCATTTTATATAATAGATATATTTACAAAACACTAAAATTTTTACGGTCTCCCGTAAATTTTTACTTTTTTTAACGATACCGTTCTTAGTGGCCAGTCATTCAAAGGCGTTTTTTAAACTGACGACTCTGACCGTGCCAGAACTATATTTCAGATAATTAAAAACAGACATATATGGGTGTATGGAATCTGATTCCTTTCCCTATCCGTGAAGGGATGAATATTATTAAAAAATAAAACGACTTCTCATTGGCCAATTTAATTTCATATGCAGCACAAGTAGTGTTCTGATTGGTCGAATCAGTGATCTGCGGACCGATGTGATTGGTCGACTTGCGATACCTTACGATACCTTTCGTAAAAAAAAAGTAAAAATTAGCGGAAGAGAGTAAATTTTTTTGTGTGTTGTTTTATTTCCTCGCAGTAGTCGTGAAAAGCACTGTGTTAAGCCTCGGCCGAAAGTGCAATAGATGGAATCGTACTTTCGAGGGCCTCCGCTACGCGTCGGCCCTCGAACTAACTCGTCCATCTATTGCTTACTTTTAACCTTTGCAACAATGTACTATAAATGGTTGATTGAATACTAATTTGCGGGCAAAAAGATCTTCTCTTCTTTAATTTAAGAGCTAGGCTTTGTCGGTGGAGCATTTTCCATTACTCTCTTTCTAGAGCCTTAAAACTTTTAGGGCTTGATACGACTCGACGTCTACTTAAAGATATACATTATATTATTTTGAAACTATTACATTAAGGTTTCTAATTCACTAGTACATGATTGTTATTATAACATTCTTTTTAAGTTTATCCTTCGAAAGTTAAGGGTTAAGCGCCATCTACTAGGCGCAACTGATACTAATTAGACTACCTTGCAAAGCAGCACTCCCCTCGTACATTTTCTCACGCGACTCATCTACCCAGTAAGCATTGTTTCATGCGTCTGCTAGATGGCGTTGGCAACTACTTGTTTTATGTATATAAGGTACCTATACATTACCTATACTATTATAAACCAAAATTATATTTAAAAAAAAAATTACTTAGTAATTTATGGGTTAAGCGCCATCTACTCGAAGTTGCTAACACTATTAGCCTGTTTTGAGAAACAGAACATATCGCGTAACAAATAAATGTCGCGCGGCTTATATTCACCCAGTTAGTAACCTTTTATTTAATATGCTCGATAGATGACGCCAAAAGCACCGTGACAATATACACGTTTAGTACCAATTTCACCATACGATGTTAACCACTTGACAGACGATTAGAGCGTTAACAGCTGTCAAAATGTATGAACTAACAGTCGATTACATTGATTAAATTTAACATCGTATGATGAAATTGGTACTAAACCACAATAAAAAATCGTTAAAATTAAATAAAGGTCGAAAATGTCGGTCCCAGGTTTGATTCCTGGTAAAGTCAAAAAACATGTGCGATAAGCGCGAGATTTTTTTATCGAGTCTTTGTCGTTACCTAGTACATAATATCTAGTTTAGTCGGGTCAATCTGTGAGATACCTAGGGGTTTACAAAGCAAGATCATGTCGTGTACTGTATGCACTTATAAAAGCAAACTAACTTACCACTACCTGTTACCTACTCCATAGCCACGCCGTTTTTAGAGAGGATTATGATGCTAAAAAAATCCATACAAAGTGCGATAACGTTTCTCTCCCCTTAAGCCCCAGCCACACCGCTTGCGTGACGTGCACGTGCACGTGCGCGTTCGCTTTCCACTGCGTTGTATATTACGAATTCTCATTACGACATGTCAGTGTCACTATACAACGCAGTGGAAAGCGAACGCGCATACGTGCACGTGGACGTCACGCAAGCGGTGTGGCTGGGCCTTAAAACCTAGTCCGATTTTTGAATAGTTTTAGATATCATGAAAAACTATGTCTATGCGTTTTCCGTTCCAAAAAAGTATTTCTTAGAATGAAACAAATTTAAAAAACTAAAAACAGAAGCGTACAGACCTAGTTCTTTTGTAATAACTACAACGAAAAACGAAATCGGACTTGATTTAGAGGGTGAAAGACGATATCGCCCGGAGCTAAATTTATATGGAGTTTTTGACAGCTACGAGATTCTAGTGGCGCTTCACAATCCTCTTAAACGAACACGGTCATAATAAGTTATTTGTAAGCAATAAATAGTAACTACTTATACCTACACTGGATTTATTAGATTACTGTTCGATTATTATTTTTATTTGTATTAGGTTACTAAATTGTTTCCCTTCTTCTTCTTTGGCGTAACACTCTTGCCAGAGTAGTCGTGGTCGTCACGTTACTAAATTGTTTACGTCAATCAATATGGGAGATAGATACGAGTATGATAGTTATTTAGGTTTTCATTTCTTTTTGTTTGTTGCAGTTTGTTGTCTATGTAAAGGCTAAGGGACCTTTGTCAATTCTGGCAAAGAAACTATAGCTTAAAAGGTTACGTGCGTTTTTTTTGTTTCTTAGTTATAATTTGTTTGTTTTTGTGTTAGATTATTTATGTGTGTGTAACCGTGGTTCCACCGGATGGTTCTAACCGAAGATCACAGCGCTGACTCCATTATTCCTGACTAGGTATTTATTACCATTTCCTGACTACATCCTTCTTGTGCCTATTTTTCTGCTCTTTGTTGTTTGTCACGAATTTTTGTTAACAATATTTTATTTAACTTGCAATGTATGTATGGGGAATCCCCTTGGAACGCATAATTTTTTTGCGCATATTTAATTTTTGCATATATTTTTTTTCGCATAACACCCTTTTAGCCGCTTACTGGCCTGTTAGGTTACGTTAGGTTAGTTTTTTATAATAATTAAAATAAAATCATTTCTATTGTAAAAACCGTTTTAGGTCAAACTACTTTATGCGTAAAGATACGTTACGCGTAAAAAAATATGCGATCCAATAGGGATCCTTATATATGTATGGACGGGTTAAATCTTGCAAGTTAAATTTGACCCACTTCTCGGTTTCCGATGAAGCTGAAAATTTACATACACCTTTAGTTCTGATGACAATACAATAATATAGTACCATCGAGCTGGCCTGATGATGAAGACTCAGGATGGCCATAGGAACTCCTTAATTACCAGTGATCGGAATAGGTGGAGTATAATTACCTAAAGTACTTAGTACGCAAAAGGACATAATATAGAGTGGTTACAAGCGGATGATATATTAATTTATCTTTATTGAATTCCGGATTTCCGGTATTTTTAATGCTAAATATACGTAATATTTACTTACGGTATGGGATATTTTATGTTAGTTTGTGATAAAAGGGGCCTGTAACTCAATTCTTTTA
The DNA here is from genome assembly GCA_946894065.1 of Acleris literana. NCBI lineage: Eukaryota > Metazoa > Arthropoda > Insecta > Lepidoptera > Tortricidae > Acleris > Acleris literana. The sequence continues at coordinate 13,412,237 of OX335680.1, forward strand.
AGTATCTAAATAATAGGTGGAGTATATTTACCTAAACTTCGTAGAACAGAGACATAAACTGAGACTTCCTTGCTACTACATTTACTAGTACCAGAAAAATACCGGAAATCCGGAATTAAATAAAAATAAAATAATATTTCACCCGGTTGTAACCACTCTAAATTATGTCCTTTTGCAAACTTTAGGTAAATATAGGCTACCTATTCCGATCACTGTTAATTACACATGATAAATCCCTCGTGTTAGAGCTCATCTTGACGAGTAATGTGCAAAAAAAAGACTAACAGTCGGCAACAAAAGATTGTCCCAAAAATAAAAATATAGACAGAAACTTTTTTTCTTTAGAGTTAATGGATGGCAAACACCTCGTCTGCGCTATTTCCTCAACCTCGACTGCTAAGACGATATTCGGCGTGCATTAAACATCAGGTGCTTCATTACTGCCTACCCGCACGTCCCCGCCAAGGTACCTACAGGCCGGAAGTCGGTCCATAAATTATAACTTCCGCTAGTTTGGGCGGATGGATTGACGAACACACTAGGCGGATTCGCAATATTTAAATTATTGTTAATAGTGAATTAAGTTTTAGTTATTTATTTTAGTATTTAGTTTTAGTTTATGTTTTTATATTTCCTGTTTTTTTTTTTTGTTTGTGTCGTAATAAAGGTTTATTGTTCATAGTAAAAAAAAAGTTTGAAGCTTAATATTATATCGACAGTGGAAAGGTAAAAATGCTTAAGCGCCACTTTGGCCGAAAATGAGTTATATATACAGTTTAATTTCATTTTTTTTTCTGCGTCGATCTGTCTATGACCCACGTCGATCGGAGCACTTTTTTGGCGCTTAAGCAGGCTAATTTTTCACGTTTTTTTGAGAACGTGACAACTAAAGCGACGTTTATTTTGATGTTTTTCGTGTTGAAGCATGTTAGTCATTTAACCTTAGGGAAAATTTTGGTATGCAAACGTATTAGATTTTTTTTATTCTTATCTTTAGTCAAGTTATTACTGTTAGCAATTTCAAATTATTGTGATACATAATTTTTTTTCGTATTAGCATTTTTATCTTCATGCAATAATTTACTATTTGGCGCTTAAGCAAAAATGCTATTCCACGTTTTTAAACAAAAATGTGTTTAAGCACAATCTAGGTCATCTCAATCTGTAGAATTAGGATGTTAGAAGAATATAAAATCAAAAAAAATACTATTTACTTTGATTTAGTGAAAGTAGACATATTTCATTTTAGACTGTTACACTGCTTAAGTCTTATTTCGGATTCAGTTTCTTATAAAAATATGGGTTTTCAGTACTAGTAAGAAAAAACTCGAAAAACATTTAAGAAAATACAAACTTCGCTCGAGTGTAAGCTCCCGTTTATCGCATAAAACCTGTTGAATCGGGACACTCAGTCCATGGTGACGACGAGCGCGACAGTGATGATGTATATAATAAGTAAGTGCATATCTTGTGAACTTTGCGATGTCAAGCATCTTGTGTGATAATAATAATACGTATGTGGCCACAGCAGCAGCTAGTAGCGAGCTGTTGGTCCCGAGGGAAGGTCCTGTTCCTCACCTCACGCTTGCCTTCACCGGCCGGTTGGAGTGTACGATGACGAGGAATAGACTCTCACCTCTGGCTATCTTTTATTAGCCGGTCAGAGTGGAGTCGCAAGAGCTATATATGCTCGAAGGGCGGATGTTGCATAAGTGGCACTCACCACTTATGCAACATCCGCCCTTCGAGCATATATAGCTCTTACAACTTATCGTTGTTTAAAGTCCAGATGCACCTTTTCGACCTTATCAACCCCTCTGGAACTATTGCCTGTGTGGTACTACGTATTAAGGCTATTTTAGGAGACCCATTCCATTGACTTGGCGAGTCACTGTCTGTCATTTCAACCAAAGTAATTGGCATTGGCGTCATAGGTTTATCAATAGCCTAGTTTACCAGTCCATCTCATTTAGTCTTACACTAACTGGTGACTGTCCGTGGGAGCATACATCTATAGTGTGAACTCAGGGGCAAATGCCAGTTATTGTCCCATCACTTTACTAAATTAATATTGACTAAAGGGCCTCTGCATGTTGGCTTCCGCTCCATGTACGCCTTGCACTTAATTTTTATTATATTAAATAGAAAAGCACAAGACCGGTCTGAGTGGAGAGCCTTGGGGGAGGCCTATGTCCAGCAGTGGACGTCTTTCGGCTGACATGATGATTACATTAAATTAAAAAAACGGAATTCAGTTCCGATCTTTCGAAGTAAATACAAGTAGAATGTTGGCTAGTGGACTTTGTTGTGAACGAATCCCCTTATTTGCTATAAAATCAAACACTACATTTACATTTCCTCTTAATTAATTTGCTGTAAATTCAAATGTTATAAAAGTTAATTTCTAAAATCTTCGCTTAGCATAAATTTTATATACTTACCAAAGTCAATTCGTCTACTAATCATCAGCCATAAGATTTATTTAGTACCTATATTACCTTCAAATCTCGAGTATTTACTTGCTATAATCGAACCAACATAGCGAGTGGTTGTGGAAGGCGGAGGGCAATCCCCGCATTGAAACGGAGATAGGAGGGCAAGGCTCGCCATGAAAAATGAACCTTACCAATTTTTTTTGTAAGGTAGGTAGGTTTTTTAATATTATTTTGTTCTTCAGAGCACGAAATAGGAGCCGAAAGCCAAAAGGGCCTCGTCAAACACAAATATATAAAGAAAATAATAAATATATGAGTGAGGTTTCATATTATCACTTTTAACCGTATTCATTATAGTGTGAAAATTGGCATTTGTTTGAGTTTTAGGTTTAAACGATTAAACATTGTGAATATTATAAAAAATAATGATAAAGGTTGTAATTGTATTGTATTATGAATATTAGACATATTAAAATTATAATTTCTAAAAGTTTTAGAACATGGCTTTTGTAACAAAAATTATAGCAAGTGATTTAAAAACATATGACTATTTAGAATATAATTCTATGTCATTTGAATTTATAGCAAATATGTTAGATCGTATTTGGAATGGTTCCAGGTAGACTGGTCATTCAGGCTGGTATAACTTAGCTACCTAGTGAACTGTTAATAATTATTTTTATAGTTAGCAGAAGAAATTCTATCGATTCAATAGATTTTTGATGATGTTTTAATTGCAATCTGCAAAAAAATATATGAAAAGGCTATTTTTCAACCGACTCCAAAAATTCGACACGTATCTGGGTCAATCAACTATTCTTTCTCACTAAAATTTTGCACGTACCTAAGAGTTGCAGGTATCTAAAACTTCAACCAATGATAATGGTTTTATTTATGAAGCTATAAACTTTTCAGGATTCTTTAAAAGGTCATTGTATAGAACCCATTATGTTAGGTTAGGTTTATGTTATAACAATCCCGAAAAGTTTAAGATTTCAGATAAAACACCATTTCATATTATGAACCATTATGTATCCCATTATTATTGAACTTTCTATATTATGATACGTACCCGTTAAAAGACATTTTGGTACTTCTCTTTCTTAAATGACGTCAAAGTCACTAAGTATTAATGTATTAGTTAGAATTTAAGCTTTTAGTAGTCCGTGTTGGAACCAAAATGCTTGCTATAAACCATTTTATACTTGAATAATGAGTAAAATTAGGCAGTTAAGTGATATATAATTTATAAATAATAAATAATTAGTGACTTTAAGTAAATTCACCATCCAAGATAACAGTAATTATCATTCGTTAGATATTTTACTTTACCAGTTTGAAGAAAGATGAAGTAATATAAGTAAATTTTGTATTTTCTAGACATAAAAAAAATGTACCGTTAGTCATTTTTGTTTATAGTTAGTTGCGATTTAAGCATTTTTACCTGACTGACATTTTTGGAACTAGCTACACAATTATTGCTTAAGCGACATCTATCTCTGTAACTAGAAGAACTAGGTCAGAACTTGTTTCATAAATAAATAGCTGGCATATTTTAACTTATACATTTTGATTTTCATGGAAATAGTCGTAAACCTTTTTGAGATATGATTTTTTTTCTCAAAAAAAAAACTTTAAACCTCATTTCTGTAAAGTTTCAAATATGGCGCTTAAGCGTTTTTACCTTTCCACTGTCGATATCTAAATTAACGTATCGTAATAATGTATAAAAAAGTTTTAATTCGGGTTTTAATTAAGCGTTCCTCATTCATTACGGATCCGCACCAAAATAGTAAAAATGGTACCTTATGGTGAGACTTCGGTGCCTGCATGAATCAGCTGTTTTTTTGGCATAATTTACTAAATTAAAAACTTTGACCTAGCTCTAGCTTGAATAGGAGCTACCAGGGGCTCTATTCTATTTGGTAAAACAATATTACTTTGACAGGTTATCTTATTGTTTAAAACTCAGCCGCCATCACTGTCAAAAAAATACGAATTATTATAACGTTGATACGACAGCATTTCAAAAGCAATATTGTTTTACAGAGTAAAAAAGAGTATACAATAATAAAACCAGAGTATTAACACATTCAGTGCTAGCAACCCGCTAGTCGGGTTATCTGTTCGCAGGCAATTTTCGCTACAAAGAGTAAAAACATGGATTAGGTTACGAGCTTAGCGCGTAGCGATACCTGAGGGGCTATTGCCTAACAAAATCGAGGGCGTGTCTGCATACAAAATGAAAACAATTGTTCCGCTTTAAAGCCGATTGCGATTGCGAGTGCGTTAGACAATAGCGGCCTTTACACGGCACAGGTTGGACCGTGGGAAACACCACGCGCCATTCCACGCGCCAGTCCGAACCGTAGGTTTTTACTATTTTACTATTACAGTTGCATTTACACGTACGGTTCGGAGCGAAGATTGGAATGGCGCGTGGCGTTTCCCGCGTTCCGAACTCTATGTGTGCAGGCCGCTAATGTGTAAAAACATGGATTAGGTTTCGAGCTTAGCGCGTAGCGATGCCTAATAGCGATTTTTTTTAAATATGTACGGAGAGTGAGTCTGCCACAGACATCCTAGTAATATTCTAATACTCTGTTAGACTGTAAGGGGTAATTTTTCGTATCGTAAAACCACCTAGTGTGCGCACGGCTTAAAGTGAAAATCTCCGCGCGATTGTCTTGAGACTCGTGTTTAATTAAGACGTCTAGTTGAGTCCGGATATTACCCGCATTTCATATTAGTTTCAAGTGAAGCAAGTTTACTAATATCAGTACTCATATTTATTTAATATAATGGGTAAGAACTGTAACAAAAAGTCTAATAAAACGTATGCTTTGAAAACCCAACTGCTGTTTGAATAATGTCGTCAACATAATGTTGGTTTTCATGGCGCGCAATTTGGTGCAAAAAATCCGCCATTTTTATTTTTAATAATTTTAATATAGCTTAGCCTCGTCCTGCCCAGTGTTCTTAATAAAGGACGCATTCGATTCGGTAGTTTCTGCCCGGGAAATCAAATTTTATATGTAAAATTGTCCTTTATAGAGGACATCGGGCAGAAACCGGAAGTATTAAAAAAAATGCTTGGGCAGGACGAGGCTATATCACTCTAGTGCAGTGGGTCTTAACCTCTTAGTCCTGGGGGACCATTTGACAAAATTTCCGTCATGCCATGGAGCCCGTGGACCATCCAGTTGGTTTATTGATTTGGAGGTAATATTCAGTAAATAAATGTAAGTAAATAAAGAGTTCTTTTAGACTCTTGTCACTTATTTATTGGCATGGCTCGCGGACCACTAGAGATGCTTCCAAGGACCACTAGTGGTCCGCGGACCACCGGTTAAGCACCACTGCTCTAGTGGTTAAGACGAATCTAACCACGTATAATTTATTAAAATTGGTTTAGCCGTTTAGTAATTATGAGGGAACATAGAATCGGACATACATACAGGTCAAACACATTTAACCCTCCTTTTGGGATTTGCCGCAGTCAGGTAAATATAATAGTAGGCCGTAAAATCTTGTCGTAATGAAGTGACGTACTATTTCAGAAACAGTTAAATGGACATATTTTTTTTACAATTTGACAGACTTAAATTTATTGGCGATTATTTGCACTTTCACATTCTGTATGCAGTTACAGTTTGTCAATTTAAATGAGCAAACATGTAATGTATCGTTTCTTCTATTACCTATTAAGCTAGTCTGGAAGAAATCGCTATGTGGCATCAAGACCGCCTGTTATTTACCATATTAAATACAATTATTTTAATTTTAATTTTGCGGTGTGCAAAAAATAGTATTGTATTGTATTACATTCTATCGTCTTCTTTATTTTTCATTACATAATATAAATCAAAGCGTCTCCGTATATATGTCCGCTAACTCCTCCTAAACTACGCAACGGATTTTAATGCCATATGCACCATCAGTTAAATAGATAAGAAAAGAAGAAAGAAGAAGAAACCGGTTTGTGTAAAATTTAGAATGGAGATATAGATTAAATATATCCTAAATACTAAGTATAATGGCTACTTTGCAATAACATTGTTCCCGTGATATGGTGAGCGAAATGGTGTAGTGAATTACTAATTCTACGCGGACAAAGTCGCGTGCAAAAGCTATTATGCTATTAAACTATAGTCTGGGCCAATTAAAATTGGCAAAGATGTAAACACAACCAGACGAACCAATTTACCATTATTACCCGATGATCAAGTGCTTTTAAAGATCAAGTGAGGTCTTGGCAATGATTTATAAACTTGGTCCTTACTTTTACATTCAGTTTACTGTTCACATGAAATAACTGTTCATTATACGTTATTATGATTAAAAACACGCTTGATGAATATTTGAGGTTATGTGTCAAACAGTACTAATTTCTTTATATAAAAATAAATAAATATCAAGGGACAATCTCACACAAATTGACCTAGTCTCAAACTAAGCTCTAGGCTTGTACTGTGGGTACTAGACAACGATATAAATACTTATATAGATAAATAAATACTTAAATACAAAGAAAACATCCAAGACTCAGGAACAAATACTCGTGCTCATCACACAAGTATCTGCCCTTACTGGGATTTGAACCCAGGACCGCTAGCTTCATAGGCAGGGTTACTACCAACTAGGCTAGCGCGTCGTCAATATGTTTGACAATAATACCTGGCTATAAGGCTAGCCGAAAAATCTGTACGATGTTCAACGGAATTAGTAAAGGCGGGGGTCACCCGCTGCAATCTACTGTTTTTACAAATGGGGCTGTAGTAGTGAGTCGCTGGCGGCTTGTGTCTGTGGCGCACCACAGCAAACGGGTGTTAATAGCGGCCTGCACACGTAGAGTTCAGATCGCCGGAAACGCCACGCGCCATTCCAATCTTCGCGCTGAGCCGTACGTGTAAATGCAACTGTAATAGTAAAATAGTAAAAGCCTACGGTTCGGACTGGCGCGTGGAATGGCGCATGGCGTTTCCCGCGGTCCAAACTGTGTCGTGTAAAGGCCGCTATTGTCTTAAAAACGGCGCTCGAACGAGTGAACGCGCCACACTGGCGAGTTTAAGAAGTCCAGTCAGAGCGCACAATAGTACATTGTGTATTAAGAGAGGTAAAGACAGAAATACAAACGAGACGCTTTAATGACTCGAGCTTTGTATTTCCTTTACCACCCATGTAACATACAATGTTTTTCATCACATTTGCGAGGAAATTAAATAAAATCAGACAAAAGATCATATTTTTAAATTACGATTCTCACTAATAATTTTATCCGCGTTGGCGATGTCCGTTGGAGTCGCATTATCCCTTTCTTCGGATGACGACATGTATTTTATTGATATATAAATTTTAATATGAGCACAAAGACACCCTTTTAATTATTATTTTGGAATCACACATTTTATAATCAGTATTTATAAATTAGCGGCAGACTACATCATTGTCTATGACTTACCACAGATAATGTCAAACGTGTTCAGGAGTCCGATTCTAGTGACAGTCGAGATCAATAGTTCATATGCGACATTTTTAGAAAATTGTATGCAACTGACATTTCCTCTCGAATGAAACTTCATATCGAATGGCACAAGAATTGGGGTCCTGACGTATTATGATAGTTTGAGTCCACGTATTATATTTTAAAAAAAAGCTATTACCCACGATAGGGCGTAATGGTAAAAAAAAGGCCCGCGGGTATTATTTTGGATTTACGGTCGATTTTTCTAGCATGTTAGGACACTATTTACGAGCAAGTGTGATGAAAAACACATTTTAGCGCGTTCATTCTCAATTAGGCAGCGACTTCTGTCGTTAAGATCGAACGTATAAGGCTGCCTAATTTAGCATGCACGCGGTAAAAAGTGTATTTTGCGCTCTGACGGGACTACTTAAACTCGCCGGTGTGGCGCGTTCACTCGTTCACTCGTTTGACTGACCGAGCGCCGTTTTTAAGAGAATAACACCCCAGTGCCACACATCGTAGAGAAGTGCCCCAATCGTCGTTTCGCTGGTGGCATTTCAGAGCTCAACGAGCGTGCTGAGGCGGCTATAAACAGGCTGAAAAAATTAGACATACAATTTTAATAAATATCAGGATTATCTTGTCAGGCCGAACGAAAATAATAATAGTATTAATACCTTGAATTTTTTTAACGCCGGAATGTTCATGTTGCGGTGTTATCCTAACTGGATAACTGGTACTGAGCCATTTATGAAGCTGATTATACAAATTGAAGGTAAAATGGCCGCTTTGGGTAAGTACAGAATTCCGGAGTCAGATCTAATCAAACGCTTTTAAGATACTGTAGGTACAAATATGTGATAGGATATACAGTTCCATAAACAATCAATCTAAATCAATCTACCAAGTTAGCATTCCCAAAGCTTACCAACATTTGGTGCCAAGGCCTCAAAATGGCGTCGATTTCGCATGAAAATCTAAGCGCTTGGCCTGAGCAGCCTCCTCCTAGGAACGGCCGGAACAAGACTTCTAATTAGGTCTACTAAGTTAAACAAGTTGGTGCCGCAATGCTAATTAAGTGATACGATGTAGGTACTAAGTTTGTGGCTATCAAGTTGTCTTAGTTCTGGAAGTTCGCTAAGACAGGGTTGAGACCTCGCTTCGGAGAGTTCTAATGTTTCAAACATATACACCTAAAGTCACACATATATAATGTATACTTTTTAGATATATGACATACGCACCTTCAGAACAATAGTGACCTAATTCAGAAATTTTAAATTTCGAATTACGTCTCTATAATAATCAATTTATGACTTGAAGTTTGAAAGCTGAAATTTTGAATTAGGTCACTATTGTTCTGAAGGTGCGATTATGTTCCATAACTTTTCTCCTTTCTTAGTCAGTCAGTAAGAGTTTTTTTAAAGCCTTTTTTCTACAACTTTGTCGTCGTAATTTAAATGTATAACTGTCAAATTACAGCTCTGAAGCACAGTCAACAGCATAAATAAGTGATCATTTATGTACCTTGTCACTTTAACGTCGTGTTTGAAATGTCATACAAAATTGTGAAACGATTGAAAGCGACAAGGTACATAAATGATCACATTGACTTGGTGACACTATAAGAGTTCCTTGATGACTACGGAACACTAAAAAAGGAAATTTACGTCAGATTTAATGACACAAATGTTTATTTATTTTTGAAAAATTACTAATTAACTATCTAATACTGTGGCAATGATCTTAACCTATTATTCTATTCGCTGTTCGGATTCCCCTACGATGTTACAAGTGTACCACGAATTATGAAAACGATAGCTGTCAAAAAACACAAAAAGCCACTCGAGCGCAACAGATGCGCTACAATAGTTCGTTATTGGCTAGTGGCCCTGCGAAGCTGTTATGTTTAGAGTTCTTTATTAAGTCGATTATTTGCATGAGTTTGTTGTTTATAACTTGAAGTTATAAAATAAAAAGTTTAAAAATGTGGAATTATGTAAAATCCAAATTTTATAAAAACATAGGTAACGGTTGTTTGCTTTCACCTGATTCAAAATGGTACACGCATATTTACAAAATAAACGTAATTAATAATGCTTAAATATTAATTGCAAATGGCGGACCTTTCACGTCCAATCTGCTAAACAGACGTTGATAAGGTTTAGATATAACTCGTAAACCAGGAAATGATGAAAGATACTTTTCATCTTACAAAATTAGGTGACTCCCGAGGGAACTATCAAAGTTTTAAGTTGTTCCGTCAGTAAAACTATACTGAGGTCTGAGATGCAAAAAAGGTTTGGGAGCTACGGTGCCATAGACAGATACGCAGGTACATACATTAAACAAATAACCCCCACTTTTTTCGTTAGGGGTTAAAAAGTGGCTTGACCGTCAAAAAACTCCTAATGGCATAACAAAAAGCTATTTAACAGTGGGCCCGGCCATTACAGCCCCGAGTGTCGGTGCTTATTAAAAATGTGGCCTGAATATCAAATTGCTATCTCCTATTGTATCGCACCCCTGCCCGGTACCGTTTTGAACAAGTTTGCACAGAGCAAGCGAGGACAGAGGCAACTAATGACCAAGTAAGAGTGCTCGTCTGTCTCCTTTTTCACATAAAAAAACAAACAGTTTATTGGAAATGTTAAATATATTATTATACTAAGCTGTGATAGTTTTCCTTTTAACTTCATTATATAGACTACTATCCTGATTTTCTTTTACGTATCCAAAAGCAACGATTAAGCTTGTACACCTGACTTTAACACCAATTATCCCTTTTTATTTGATAATATTATGGTGAAAGACTAAGGGTTCATTGTTGAAAACTTTTTAATATATTTAACACCATGTAGGTTTATGTACAAAGTTTTCTATTTTGGAACCCTATGTATATAGTGCAAGGACCGATTTTTTACTCGTAGTTAACTAAACCAATGGTTAAAATTCAAAAGTCGTATTGAAAATGTGACAAGTTTGGTTTAAATTTTACAATTGGTTTCGATTTTTAACCAATATTTCAGTAAAATGCTGATCAAAACGGGCCCAAGCAGTCTCTACGACTCAGGTTAGTCTGAACTAACTGTAAGTACAGGATGAGCAAGATTGTTATCCAGGGGCAGTAGTTCGGCCGGGGGCATTGTTTGTTTTTTATATAAATAAATTCAGATGTCACATCTCTCGTGATAAATGGTGCTCCTGACACGCCAGTCATATGGCGAATTTGTGCACTTGTGCTGGCTACAATATTTAGGGGCTGGTGTATGAATTATGATTTAAAATAGTAACGTAGGGGTATGAAAGCAGCAAGTTTGCATAACTTTTTTAATACGTGTACAATGATACATTTTTTTAACTTTATCTTTAACCAGTATAAAACTGATTTAAAATTTATTTCTATGTTATAGTTTTCAAAAGTAGTAGGAACAAATTTGCCGTTCTATCAGTACCTATTAAAGGTGGTTACGTGATCACATTCTTCGGTTTATATATTTCTCAAGTGAGATGTACTTATTGCTGGACCGAGATTTTACCTATTTTAGAGGATTTTCACCCCTACAAGTTGCGTCATATATCTACACACACACACACAAACACAAACACACACACACACACACACACACACACACACACACACACACACACACACACACACACAAATTCAAAATCGTATCATAACCCGGCCAACCTACTAAGTGCTTTCAAAGGCGAATCCTGAGAATCTGAATAAATAAGCAGAAGGCAAATCCATTTGGCCGGTTTCCGCGTTTTTTCTCTTCCATTACAGCGCGCGGCCAATTTAAAAATATTGAATAAGTTATAATACCTCGCGAAATATGATCCGCAGAGCGGTGTTGGTAGAGGCGATACTGCATTGAGCGGGGAATGGATGCAAATGTTCACACTTATCAGTTTTGCGCTTTTGATTACATGGAAAATCACAAAGGTTTTGAGCTCTGAAGCTTATGGTCATTTGCAATCTCAAGACAGCAAACTCAAAACTGCAATTTTAGCAATCCAAACGGACTCTGCACAAGGTCCTTCCACTACTATTCCTCTACATATTAGCAGCGTCATATTTATGTTAGCTCTGTGAACTAAAAGCTTATCAGAATCAGAATGTGTTCAAATGTACTTTTTATCAAAGCAAGTAGCAGGTACTCAGGTTACTTTGTTTTCCAATAAATTATCGTTTTGACAAGTCATACATCTTTTGTTTATTTAACAAACATCCAAAAAGACTGTAATGGCTGCACTCAGAGAAAGTTAACGACGATAACGAACACGTTGTTTGATCAGTAGTTAAGCATACTAATATTTAAAAATCGTAATCATTTGTCAAATCTGAACCAAATGTGTCACATTCTCCATTCGATTTTTGAATTTTAACCATTATTTCAGTTAACTACTGATCAAATTAGTTCAGTTAACTAATGATCAAACAACTCGCTCTAAGTCGTTCCTTAGTAAACACAAATTTGAAAAAGGAAACGAGTTAATTGTCTTTAAAATGTCTCTGAGTGCGGCGGTAAGTCTTAAAGTGTCGTTTCTCTTGCTGTTTATTCTTTTCCCTCCGACAGAAGGGCAACTGCTAAACGCATTATGACTTGTTACGCGGTGTTTTATCATACACAAAATATTCCACCTCGCTTTTGCCGACACACCGCGTGTGGAAAACACACCCACACCATTAACCTGATGTGGAATTTTCATTTTTTAGCTCGCAATGCACGTTTTTCAGCTTTCCGCGTAACTGACATGTTTCATAGTGCTGCTAGCGTATTTTTTGGCCTGTCAGTCAGTCTGACTATTACGCCACAGTTTTTTGTCTGCAGCGTTTATAGTTGAAGTCGTAGTCATATTCTTTTATTTATTTATGCACGTAAAAATATCTAGTACCTAACTAGAGATCGACTTTTTCTTGGATCGTCGAGGTAAAACATTTGATTAGGCTGTTTATTTGTTAGCTAAAATTATGGTAAAACTGTTGGTGGAAATCTAAAAAAACATAATTTACGTATATGATGTTTATTTAACTATTCATCAATTCATTTCAAATTTCATGATCTTGCCGGTAAGATTGAGCATTGGAATCAGCCAATGCTCAAATTTGATCAGTGTCAGTGTCATTTGGAAAATATTTCTTTTGACGTATTGGGGTCATACAGACTCGCAAAAACAAAAGTTGTCTCTCCTGTGGTCAATAGTTAAAGGCATGTTGCATACAAGTTATGTTTTTATTTGCTAGGACTAAAGTAGACCTGACGGCGCTCATGAGCATGTGGGTTCAGCCAGCAAATTAGGTCTTAAAAACGTTAACTTCGGGTATGTCCACAGAAAAGACGGTAACCTAAATCTGTGTATGACCCATTGTGATATTGTTTTTAACTCGGCCATTACTGTCAAGTAAATAAGAACCATCCAAACGCTGATAATAAGGAAACACGTCACAAACAATAAGGTTTTATCGTGTAGAATCTCAGTCCAAAACATACAATTAAAGGTGCTAGTGGTTACTCGCTACTTTATTCTGCTCTTCATTATGTTATTTTTATTTAAAGGGGGTGATTTTGACACAGCATGATGCCGTATTCAAATGAACCGCAAATTCAAAACGGAACATTGCGGGAACTGAGTCAGCATCTTTTTCGCCGACATCTTTAACAATTGACAGTCGTGACAGGCGTTCAACCCTTTACTATTATTATTGCCGTTTACTTATAATTTTATTATTCAGTAGTACTGACGACGTTATTCTTATGCATATTTGTCTTCTACTATCTTATTGTTTAGCTTTGTCGAGTTATTTGCCGTCACAGCGTGATATTTTTTGTGATTGAAGCTACTTAACATTGGTCATTCATTTGAAATCTTAACTGATTGACACATAATTTGATCTTAAAAAAAACTTAAAGGTAGGGTACCTCTTATACTTTAAAAGTGAGCTAAACTTGTGTATGTATTAGTTTCTCAGAAGCGGCTGTGGGTAATGATTTTGATGACAATTGCGTCATAAGTGTTTTCAAGAAATCGATTTGCATAATTCTCATCATCGGGAAAACTCGGTTTCAATCCGAGAAGAGACGCTCAATCTCGCAAGTACTTAGCAAGTAGTTAAAATAATTAAAACATATTAAGTAATATTATAAATAAGATACAAAAGAAGATAACAAAAACATCACAAACTCAGTGTGGCCGCACCATTATCGAAGCCAAATAATTTGGCTAGTGATCTGAATTTTCACAGATGCTAGTGGCACGGATTATTTATTTGATAATATCAACTGATGCTACAACAGGAGTAAAAGTTTCACATCCCGTTTCTCAAGCTTTTGCATATTTTCTTGTTTTTCAGTTTCAGCAGATTGCAGTATGTAAATTGGGTAAAAATCGGAATCCATAATGTTTATTACGCAAAAAATCGTTTGTCCTAATACGGTTTTTACAGTAGAAAGGGTTTTATTTTAATTATTATAAAAAACTAACATAACCTTAAAGTTTATTAAATTCTGCAATGTCAGCCTAAAGTCAGGCTATTATGAGAAATGATTTTGCGTAAAAAAATTATCTATGAGTTTCGAAGGGGTCCCATGAAAAATGACAAGGCGTGCAATATAAAAAGTAGTGTCAGTGTGTACAAAACAAATATCAAAAACACCTCCCTCTTAGTATTCCATACATCACGACAAGAGAAGTTACCACATAACATCTCAATTTTCTATTATGACGACGTGTTATAAAGCCGCCAGTTTATCAACAAAGCATGATCAACGTTTGATGTCAACAACTCAACATTGATTACCACTGCCGCAACTATTGCATGCACTTAACGCTTCTTTAAAAAGTTTCCTACATTTTACCACGTTCGATTGCAGTAGTTCTATGAAATCGCATTAAAATGTTGACCGCTAATGTGTTAAAGTTCCACACTTTTTTGCATCAGACGCAGATGTTTAATGGATTGGCGTAGCCTTTTTTCACACAAACACGTGTCAGAAGTGTCACAACCACTTCAAACCACGCGTGAACTATAAAAACATATGAGCATAAAAAAAAACACTGACCGCTAATAATGTTTACCCCAATAACGCATCTCCAAAGGTAAACAGACACAAGTAGAGATAAGTCAATCTACATTTAACTTTTACGCGCATCAATTATGTTGAAAATGTAAATTTTAATTCGACTTGATTTGGAGCGTGCGAATTCTCGATCAGTTTCCGGTCGCATCTGTCCGTTTTTGTCGCGGGCATTTCCTGGCCCTTCATAGAAAAGCAATCGGCTAGTCGTAAACGTTAAGGGCCTAGAAGGGCCCCCTGGGGTGCTGCTAAAGGCACGACGATGTTTCTTGACGCTGCCAGAAAAACTTGGTAGCCCTTAACTCGGAGAGTCGTCGAGGGTGTTATAAGGGCAGCAAAAAGCGTAATTTAAAGCTGACTTAAGGTTTCGAATTAAAATGAAGGAGGTCGCGAGCCCTTGGCAGAACGAGACGTTAACGGTGTTTAAACAGTTAGATGCTGCTTGATTTACTATTGAAGAACTATTTTTTCAAACGACTTGGTCTTTAAAGTGTATGGACAGATGGTTTATTCTTTGGTTTTTATCTTAGTCCAAGCAATATTGATTTACAGCATTTTTCCTTGACTTGAAGTAGATTTCCATCTCATTTTTAAATGAACACAAATCTTAATTAGATAAAAACACTTTATATAATGGCGATTCCTAATTTTATAGCAAAAGATATCGTTTAATGGCCCAGTCCATTATCATGAAACCTATCTATGTATTGACCATCCTGATAAAACTTTATGAACAAAACGCGTCCGTTCGAAAATATGGTACCATAAATAGACACACAGGTATACAAACAAACAGATACACACGTTAAACTTAACACACCCCTCTTTTTGCGTCGGGGGTTCAAAGCTGTTATAAAGTCAACAACAAGATTACGATGTATGTTAAAGCAAAATTAAGTAAACGGCTCAAAGAAAGTGGAATGATATACAGATTTGTTAAGACACAATACACTCGATATCTTGTAAACCTTACGTGTTACAGTGACTTGTTGACTTTTAAAGTGTAAATATATTATACCCTTGAAAACATTAGCATCAGCATCTGCCTTTGAAGCAGCAGTGTTTGCAGTGTTGTCTTCCGGTGTGGGGATATCAACCAGTGAAATTACTAGCTTAAAGGTATTCCACCTCAGTCCTCAGGGTTGGCAACGCATTTGGAGTCTTCGAAATTGAAGCCTTGGACTTATCAGGTGGCCTGTGTGCTCTTGTACAGTCAACAGCATAAATAAGCGATCATTTATGTACCTTGTCGCTTTCAATCGTTTCACAATTTTGTATGACA
The DNA here is from genome assembly GCA_946894065.1 of Acleris literana. Classification (NCBI taxonomy): domain Eukaryota; kingdom Metazoa; phylum Arthropoda; class Insecta; order Lepidoptera; family Tortricidae; genus Acleris; species Acleris literana. Next base: position 13,428,506 of record OX335680.1, read on the forward strand.
TTTCAAACACGACGTTAAAGTAACAAGGTACATAAATGATCACTTATTTATGCTGTTGACTGTACCTTCTCCTGGTCATAAATAAAAAAACATACAAACAAACAGGATAATTTTAATAATGTAATGTTTTAATGTTTATTTGTGCATAAACGGTACAATAAGACTTATAATACATTATTATTAAAAAATACATTAACCAGTTGCCACAGATATAACATACAATAATGGTCTAAATGTGTAGTTTTTTTTTTGAAAGAAAATAAAAAGTTATATTAACAAGTATTTATCTATACTTACTAACTAAATATGATATTTTTGCCACCACCCAGTGATGGTACACTCAAAAAAATAATTGGTCGCTTGTAACAAGATTGTGATTGTTGCGCATAAGCGTCTTGATCCCATACGAGCCTAACAAGACGATAGATACACCAACTAAGACGTTAGATACATCAACTAAGATGTTAGTTGAATCACTAAAGAAATTGCTGTATGTTTCTATCAGTTTTGGTTTATATAACTAATATCTTAACTATTGTATTCATTTTACGTCAACTAAGTGAAAATCTCTCTTTATTGGCTCTCATTTTTTTGAGTGTAATATCATAAATACCATTAAGCACGTATCGATCTATAAATTATTCAAGGAACACTTCGCGATTGTGCGTATCCCCGCAGACCGCCTGGCATAGTTCGTGCTAATTGATATGCTTTGATCCAGATCCATTGTTCCATAAAAGTGTCTTCAGGAAATAGAATTTGTATGCAAACTTGTCTCATGGTAAAATGGAGCTCTTTATCTTTATACGATTCGGTATGTGATTTGCCCCGCTTTTCAAATTGACAGTGCATTGTTGCATCAATCTAAGTAAAATTAGTGGGGCGCGTCTACGTAGTTTGAAAACACTATAATTACTATAACTAACTATACATATAGGTATCAATTTTATGTTTTAAACTTCTGACCCATAAAAGTGTTATGTGCAGAGGTCGAATTTTTGGTGCCGACGACTTCAACTTGGATATTTATTTATTTATTTATTTATATAAACAATGCCTTGAGGACATACGTGATTAAAACTGAAAAACTAGTAATTAAAGGTTCAAATTTGGTCTGGGTATCTGAACCGCGTCGCTATTGCCAACCGCACTCGCAATCGCAATCGGTTTCAAAGCGGAACAATTGTTTTCATTTTGTATGCAGACATGCCTTCGATTTTCAAAATGTAAACGTTTGCGATTGCGAGTGCGTTAGGCAATAGCCCCTCCGGTTCTGTAAAAACCTTTTATTTCGAGTTCATCGAAACCGACTTTGAGATGGACAAGCAAATATCATTATATTCGCCGAATTGTCGTACCTAAAAGAAAATTTACTAAATTTGGCATTTTTATTAGTATTAAATTATACATACATTGCGGTTTTATTTTGCCACAACACAGGGAATCCTAGCGTGGCGACTATAGCACTACTTTTGTTTGTAAACTGCTTTTTATTACCAAATAAATAAATTTATTAATTTAATATTTTATTTTTATGAAATAAGTTTAGCTGCTGCTGTGATCCGTATTTAGATTGCGATTAAGTTGTATTTAACTTTGATAGTTAAACTGCTTGTTTTGTACCTATTTAATAGCTATAAATTTCATCATTTTGACGTCATCGGCACTAAAAGTTCGACCCCTGGTTATGTGATTACAGCTATGTAAGTGTGTTTTGTACTTTGCCACGTGTGCGCCGGCCGGCCTCGTCGCCTGCTCCCGCGCGGCCTCCACGTGAACGCGACCCTGGCGGCGTTGTCCTCTATTCTTCGGAGGGTGTGCCCTATCCACCTCCACTTCCGTTGGGCGATTTCTTGCCTAATCGGGATTTGATGGCATTGATTCCATAGGTCATCGTTGCTGATAGTGTTCGGCCAGAATCTGCGCAGGATGGATCTTAGGCATTTGTTGACGAACACTTGTAGCTTGCTCGTCAGTCCTTTAGTCTCTTTCTAAGTCTCGCAGCCGAAGAGCAAAACAGACTTCACTATGGAATCGAAGAGGGAAATCTTGATCCGCCGGGGATTTCATCTTAGGCTTGGGTAAATCAATAAGGATAGACCATGCTGGAGCTTGAAATAAAACGCAACAAAACTTCGGTGGGTAACTAGAACTTTTAGAGGAAACTTCTGCGTTTTAGATCATTATTTTGGACAATATGTAGTAACGACGGATCAGGGGCACGTTTTATAAAGCTACAAGTTACAAGTTTACAGGTCTAAACTGGGAACACTGCTCAAATGGCTGGTCGTGGGTCGAGGTTGTGTCAAATAGAAACTTGTAACCTGTAAATTGTAATTTGTAGCTTTATAAAACAGGCCCCAGGTTGATTTCAGCCATTACAGGTCAATAATGTGCAATTTACGGAAAAAAATATCGACTTTTACTAAATCTAAATTTGCCTATATGGTTGGTTTAGCCCAACTTGTCTTTGCATCGTTGTCAAATTGTTAATATAAGTACGGTACAGAGGCCAGATGGGTAAAAACAATGTGGAATAGTGCTCTTATATTTGCAGCCTTGTTGTCAGTGGAAATTGCTAACCTTAAGGGCTTTGATGGAATGCCTCTATGCTAGTTATTTCACCGGCGGTCATATCCCCGCACCGGAACACAACAAGCAAACACTGCTGTTTAGCGGCTGGTTGAAGGGTAAGAGCGATCCGGGCAGACCTCGCACAAGGTCCTTCTACCCCTGAAACAGCCCTCTTATTTACCTCTAAGGTCCGATCAACTGCGTATTCATACACTCAAAAAAAGAGAGATTTTCATTTAGTTGACAAAAAATGAATACAATAGTTAAGATATTAGTTATATCAACCAAAGCTGATAGTAACAACAGCAATTTCTTTAGTGATTCAACTAACATCATAGTTGATGTGTCTACCGTCTTAGTTGTTGTACCTATCTATCGTCTTGTTAGGCTCGTATGGGATCAGGACGCTTATGCGTTATATATATATTATATAATTTATTACCATTAGTTAGAAGCTGATCGATGATTAACCTTATTGAATACTTTTGTCATTCATGATGAATGATGTATGTTGATCATGAACTTCATGAGATATTCACCCAGCAGAAATTTTGCGTAAGTATGCTTCATAGTTTACTAGAAATTAGAGCCTAATATGATATTCTTGGTACGTCTTACAATATCCCCATGGTCTCTAGGCACAGCGGGTGGGCGTGGCCTGCGGTGGGCGGGGCGGGGCGGGCCCTCTGCGGCCTCCCAGCACTCAGGAGGCCCAACTTTGTTACGACTGACGGAATTTTGGGAATACATTTTAGGAAAAAGGTATTTTGGCCATTAATGTTTTTGCTAACTAGATAGGTACTGCATGATACTACGTAAAGGATTATTTCAATCGTCGTCATAATAGGGGTTCATATTTTCCTACTTAATGAAAAAGAATGCCTAAAAATCGTTCTACAACATACCTACTACGTTTGTAGTTCACTACCTATACCTAATACTGCAAATACTTGAGGTCCATTATGATCGGAAATAAATCGACGTCATCCTTGATATTGTTATTTTCTACCATCATCATAAATAGCTCTACCGCTAGTCAATCTTCTACGAAAACTAGAATATTTAAATACCCTACGAGTTTCATTCCCCGTTTTAAATTACTATACACTAGTACCAAAGTCGCTTTAACGTCTTATTCTAACTGCGGGACAAAATTGTCGAACGGGTTAAAACGAGAAGATGCTAAAATGCGGGCCAGAAATTTTGGCTTTTTTACTGCCTTGTACTATAGCTATTTGCAAAAGTTTTTGGTCCACCCTATATAAGCTGATGAAAGTGATGGTGTTTTTTGATGGCATATAGAAGGCAAACGAATATACAAACATAATGATAATTCCTAATCGCATTTGTTCTAATGCATCGTTTGTGCGAATTTTCATTTATCCTAAAGCCATTTCCGGCTGAATTGTAAAAAAAAATAGTGTTGTTTATAATACAAACCTTTTATTTTCTCATAATCCATTATGGATACCGAACGTCCCAGGGGGGGGCGAGTGGTTATGTCGGACTCACACCGACTAAAACCCCTGAGTTGTTCCTTCTCCCAACTTGGACGAGGTCGCGGGAGTGGTATTCCATCCGATAATACAACCCTAACCTAACCGCAGGTATTTTGGAGAACTTAACGGGTTGTCTCACTGAGGTGAAAACCAATTTAGGGCAAATGATAATTCGGACAAACGTTATTAGGGATTCCGAGGGACACCCAACCCAAACACTTGAAATGCGTGCCAACCCTGAGGACAAAGATGGAATGCCTGTAAATGCTAGTAATATCACCCACATCTGACTACAACACTGCGAACACTGCTGCTTGGCGGTAGATTAAAGGATAATGATGGTGGTAGCAATCCGGACGGACCCTACCACCACTAAACAAGTTAACGACATTTCTCGCGCCACACGTTACTTTAATGTGATGTCTAATCGGATTCCTAAATCGTAAGATAATGTCTCTTATATTGTTATCAACTATGTCTAACATTGGTTTTGTTTGTACGCCTTCATACCACTATTTAAATAAAATAGCCATTGGTTTCCTAATTTCTATTCCATAATGGACCTGATCCTTATCCCTTTTACGAATCTTTAGTGTTGATAGTCAATACTTTTTTTTCCAAATGCTGTTGTATGTCTTTACGAGAAGTCCTTCCTTCTCTAATTAATATTAACTTAATATGCCATCAAACTACTTACGAGAAGGTAGTTTGATAGCATCAAGTTAATATTAATGTACAGTCCCCATCATGAATATTAAGGACCATGCACGTAGACACCCTGGTATAATATTTCCTTATAAACTCTTTGACAAGAGCAACTTAATCTAATAGAAAAAAGTATGGCCAATACATCGAATTATAAAGACTCGAATTGCCTGCCACCAAGCGTACATAAGTTATACGTCATAAGTATACAAATCTACGTGTTTGACGATTAACATAAAACATGTCAAAACTGATTGACTCATTAATTGTTTACGAATAATTACAACCAACAGTAAACCACATTAAACGATCCAAAACCCCATCTCACGAGTAGTTAAAGCCAATTCCCAGTGAAATTTCATCATCGTCAGTCTAACTTGGTTTAATAAGTAATCCTGGCCCTGTGGGCCGTCCCCGAACGAACTGGTCCAGAGAGATGCTGTGCGTCTCATCTCTGCGCCATCCCTTATCCGCGCGGTCTCTGAGGTAAACCTCGTAGCGGCCGTGCATTATTACAAAACACGACGGCTACGCCGCACGTATCCAAACGTGTAACCGATTAAAAAAATAAACTCACGCGGCTTAAATTATTGGCCATCTAGAAAAAAATAAAGTCGAACGTTTCGAAAGATTCAAATTTGGAATATCAAAAGAATGTGGCGCCATCTATATCAGTCACGCCGTCTCGCTCTTGAGGCGAGGGCGTGTCCCCAGGGCGCCTCCCACAGTCCGCGGGGACGGACGGGGGCGCCGCGAAGCCCGGGCACTCGACGCTCTCCCGCGGCGCTTGTTAGTGTTCCGCAAATCCACAGCGGGACCGCCCGCACAACCGGGACTCGATCCCCGAACGCACATACGATAGCGACCTGCCGGATAGTATAAGCGAGAAAAGTTTACATTTAACTTAGCTTTTTCAAACGTGCTGTTTCAGTAAAATAAAATAAATTTAATAGACGAAGTGATTTTAAATTTAAAAAAGTTTTAATTTGTTTTCCATTTTCTATTTTGTTTTAAAAATATGCAACGGACATTTTGAAATTCGAGCGCGTTTCGAAACTCCACAGAGCTCCTAACGCGTAGAGAGGGCCGTTTCAAAAATCCGCGCTTCGCGTTCGTGAATTTCCGCGAGTGTTCGGTTTCGGTTCGGGCGCGGCGCGTGGTTCGCGATTCGGTCGGACGAGCTGAACGCGGCGGCGGGCGGGTACACGGGCTCGCCGTGGCCGCCGCTGGAGCTCGACCCCGTGGGATGGGGCCGCAAGCTGTACCCGCCGGGAGCACCGAGGACTTCTGGTAACTTTGCACACTTTTTAATAACATGTAGATGATTTTGTTGTTTAGTCAACGAGCTGGGTTAAATAATAATCAATTCCGTAGTTTTTGGACTTACCTACTCAAAAATAGTAAATATCCACCGACTCCAATCGGTGTTAATAGAACCGATATTGATTATAACTGGGGTATAATAAGATAAAATATTTTTTTATCATTCGATTCTTTTTTATGACAATTGGTATACATGCTGATTTCAAATTACTTACTTCCTAAATGCTGGACCAATTGTTTGCGCGAGCGAACTAGCGTGGTAGATAAATGATGCTACGCGTTACTTGCGAGCTGAAAAGTCAGGTCATTACTAAAATAAAAGTATCAAATATAAATAAATCAATAAAAAAACATATAACAACCTACGCATACAAACGCTCTTAATATTTACTTACTCATTTTATTAATTCATATAGTAACAAAAAACAATGCCGAAATCAGTAACATAAAATCTTACAAACAAATGTGTAGTAAAGACTTAAAAAAAGTTCTGGCTTATTAAATTATTTTGAAAGGTTGCATCTATTACATTTCAAAAATCATATTAAAAACAAAGCATTACAAGTTTTAATTTGGGAAATAAGATAATATTGTCTTAAAAACAAATAAGGCTGAAATTAAAAACTGTTACCAAACGTTCTGAATTTAAAGTTTATACAAATGGTTAGTTAGCCCGTTTTTGTAATCAGTGTAATTTTGACCTATAGACTATACCTAGTCCTTAAATTTATATTATATGAGGCTAGAGGACTTATAAAACAACTATATTTATTGGAAGTTGTAATAGGTACTAAACCAAATTTTAATCTGATCCAATGAACATTATTATTTTATCCTCCTCAGAAACTTTAAAAAAAAGCTAAAAGTTTGCCTAGTGGCTGTATCTTATACTGACTTTCAAACAAATATTTTAATAATGACATAAATTGCAGATATACGAATAGTAAAATAAAGAAAACGGTAGGAAAATATTTGTTCGTCAGGATCCAAATATAAAGTAGGTAACACAAGAAGCAAACTCGCAATTGTTTTGTTGTTATTAATTTTTTTTAAACTCGTTGCAATAATACCTAATGCTCAAACTGTGATCGCATACCTAATTTATCTGAAAGAACAACATGTAGGAACTAATTTTCTATTTAAAGTTTTTGGGTGCTGTCTAGATTTTTAGTAGGTACACTTTAGGCGCCTGTATCTCAAGAACTACTGAAGTCCATTTAGTCGTGATAGTTTTCCTTTTAAGACTAGGGTCCTAGTTCAAAAGGGTATAAGTCTTCTGAGGATCAAGTGAAAAAGGGTTTAAGTCTAGTATACTCCGTTCATATATGTATCCTTTTTTATTACGAGTTAAGTCGACTTGTACCCTTTTTCACTAGGACCCCAGTGCTTTCATTTAAGATACTTATCAGATTTTCTATTACTTGTAGTTTTAAAAAAGAGACACGTTACTCTCGCGAAAATATTCACTTTTCTACACGGTCCCCTAAATCTGAAAATTTATTAACATTATACATTATATATTTTTTTAAGAGCTATCCAATGATACTTGATGACAAAGTAAAAAAATACCCCTGCTTTATTTGTATGGGAGGTATCATAGATTTTTTTTTACTTAATATGCGGTACTAAACGGTAATGTTCAACAAACATACAACATTAATCAGAATTATTTCAACGCCAGCGCGCATAATAGTCCGTTTCAATACGGTTGGTTTCTTGTGTATCACCGCGCTCAATAAACTTCAAAAATATCTGTATTTCGTTTTTTTAGTCATAAAATGTCGGATTCGTTTAACTTTGCGTTTGGATATTTCCCGCCGCAAAATATTAAATTTTGCTATAGTCACAGGTAACCTCATCGGTGTAATGAGCAGTTTTTTTAGAGTTCCGTAGTCAAACTAGGAACCCTTATAGTTTCTCCATGTCCGTCCGTCCGTCTGTGCGTCCGCAGCCTAGCTCAGAGACTCTTAATACTAGAAAGCTGTAATTTGGCATTAAAATACATATTAGTCACGCCAACAAAGTGGTAAAATAAAATCATGAAACAAAATATTGTTATCGTAGGTACGTAAATCCGTAGCGTCAAAAAATATTTACCAAACGAATATTTCCATAGCCATAAGTTTTCTATCACTCGCATCTGACAGAATAATCATCAGTCATTGAGACATAAAGAAATCGGTACTACAGTACTACCAATTTCTTTGTAACTATCAGCTTCTTTTGTATATCAATGCCTATGTCACCTGAAGTAGTTCCACCTTAGGTCGAAGATTGTATAGCTAATGTGGGTTCTGTTACAGGCGGGTTGATGTTCGGCCTCCACCACCAGGAGGCGGCAGGAGGCCTGCACGCGCAACCGCGGGGGCCCGTCACCTCACTCAAAGAGGAGCCGCTGACACGCGCCTGGATGACCCCCAGCTCACTAGTTGACAACACCAAGTAAGTCTTCAGAGCCTGTTGTTACGAAAGGCAGTTTCTTAGCTGTGCCCCCGGTATTGCTAGCGTCTATGTGCAACGATGATTGCTTCATCTGATGGCTCGTCTAATCGTTAGCCTTAATGGAAAAAAACAAGGAAAAATGATGATACGACCTTGTACTGGATAAGTCGGGATTGCTATATTTTGGTGTTGGCGTAAGAGAACCGGTGAAATGATTAGCATGGTATCTTGAGCAAATGGGCAAAGGTCTATGAGCCTTACAGCCTACTTGTCATAAGGTTACCTGTGTACAAAATAGACCAATCTCACTTGTCTTTACTATCCTTTTTAGAGCTTGAATAAAAAGATTTTAGCTTAGGTGTTATCAATATAACATCCTTAGTGTGTTTGTTCTATCCGTGTCGCTATCTGTGGCTTTGTAGATTCCAAATAGATGGAATGATTTTTTAATTAAAAGCTAGTTTAATCGGTGTAGTTCCCAGCTAGGTTTATTTTAATATCTGAGTGGAGGGGTCGCAATTACGTCTGGAAATTTTCATCAACTTATGAGTTATGACTAGTTTAGAAGTGCTTACTAACTTAACGAGTCTGCAGTGTTAAGGTAGCATAATTCGTTTGGTGTAGTTATAAATATTTTAAGCTTTTTGAGCTTTGGTTATTTTGCTTTTATACAAAAAACGGATAACATCGTTTAAATACACGCACTTACTAATAATAAATGTTTTTTTCACGAGAGTTTACTTAGGGTCATTAAATCGTTAAATTAAAATTAAAGGTATTTTTCAAAAAACAGAAAATTTAATATGAGCCCGAAGCAGCATAACAATACAATTATTATTGTATTATCTAACACCAGTATGTATGACATATTAAAGCGTTGGTACAACAGTAATGTCCATGGCCTCGGCATAACACTGTTTGTTGGTTTGATGTGTTGTTGGTGATGTTTTCTAGAAGTGCTATGACACAGGTTGTGGAGAGTAAATAACACATATTTCAAATTAAAAAAACAAAATAATGATCTTACCCCTTTTATATCGACGTGCAGCAGTATGATGAAAGAGATGTATAAAGTTGTCTGTAATGAAAAATCCGGTTTACCCTTGTTTTATAGACACTCACTTCATAGAACGTATCACTATGCAGAATTTTCATTTCATAGAAAGCTATTTTTGCTGAACCCGTTTTGATTTCAGGTTATCTTGTGATGGTTACAAGTCTAACCTAACCTAACCTACGTGAATCATATTTAAGATAACCTGATATCAACACGAGTTCAGCAAAAATAGATTTCTATGAAATGAAAATTCTGCGAAGTGATACGTTCTATGAAATGAGTGTCTACAAAACAAGGGGCATTGGAAAAATCCACTTACGTATCCATTAGAATTACACAAACCAATATGTAAATATTAAATGCTTGCGTTTCTTAAACCTAACCTAATTCAATAATACTAAAAACTAAATATCAAAATATTACAAATTTATAGAATTTTGTATGCACGCTGTTTTTGTCTACATCATATTATTTAGCAACGAGAGATATATTTTTATATGTATGGGATTCAATAAATATCCCTTTGTATTTACACTTTTAATAAACCTTTTAGCAGCCGAAAAGAGCATCGGAATAAACTTATTACTAGCAAATTGTATTAGAGTCCGCAAAGTGAGCAAACCGAACCAAATGTCTGTGTGACATTAAATAGCTCTATGGGATTAACGGGGCCCCCATTCTGCACGGTTATTTAAGTTTATGTTTATTTATAAAGACCAGAAGGTCCCCGCTTTGTAGAATGGACGGTTTCGACACTTATTGTTTTTAATATTTATGTAATTAAATATGTATTTAATCATGTTATGTGGTCTTCAATTCCAAATTTTACATTTCTATTTGAAATAAGTTTCTGACAAAAAAATCATTTATGGGACATGCTTTTGTTGCCGACTGTATTTTTTTGCAATGTCTATATCTGCTTATTAAGACCATATTAATGAGGCCCGACAAGGTGGGTCTATTTTAAATATAAAAAAAGGATCTTTATTCACCAACAACAAGCAAACAACATTAACAAATAAAAAATAAAACAAAAATTACAGAATTGATGGTGAAAAGGTGCAGAATTCAGCTATGGAGCTGTTTTTTAGTCCTCACCCGGATACAGCGGAGATCCTGTCGCCACCTTCTGACTCCATCATCAGATCAGCTCTTAGATACCGTAATATTGCATTGTCACCGAGTTTACATGTGTGCTCTAAATTTCAGCCCATTCAATTAACGGGCACTGGTTCAAAATTAGATTACAAATTTTGACAGAAACTTACAAACATGGCTTGAAATAAAATTGGTTTTAGTAGGTCCTAGTCATTATTTTTTTTAAATAAGAATGCAAAATTCATACCTCACTAATAACAAAACAAGCATTATTTCCCTCCGTCAGCCATTATTCAGGCTGCGAGCAACCTGCCGATGCAACAATGACTTCATTATCGCAACCAATCAGGGGCGAGCATTCGCGATAATGAACGGTAACAAGTGTTCATAGAGGGCGCCATAAATCATAACGGGGAAACGGTACCCCGTTTTTTTGGCGTGTTTTTGTGACAATTTTGTTTAGTTCATTGAGGATTGTTAATGTGTTATTTGTTTCAAAGTTAAGTTGTTATATCTACTGTGATAGATACATTGAAATAGGGTAATATTTGATAAGTCCTAGTATTGAACGTTCAGTGGCAAATAATGAAATTCTGTGTACCTATGATGGAACATATGTGTATTCTGGGCAAATAATGGTAAATGGAATACACCAAACATGCTTGGTTTAAACGATTTTAACATATAACAATTAACCATGTAACAATTTCGTAGAAATCTAATAAACATTTTTTTTTACAATCTATCATTTCACTATTCACGCAAAAACAGACAAATAAAATTATAAAGTATCCGCAACAATGCCACTGTATTTTACGCAACCCGCGCCCATAACTAAGAACACATTTGTTATCTCCAACAAAATAAACAGACCCTCGATAACACAAAAATAACGTATTTGTGCAACAAGAGTGAGCATTTGGTACAGTTAGCGGATAATATGACGTATTGATGCGGTACGGAATTAGTGCGCATTGTGTGCTCAGAGGAACCACCCCATCTGTCGCGTTGCCGTGTTTGCGTTGTTCAAGTATTTATTATTCGTCCTTTCTAGTGTCTTATGATGTCTATATTTAGAATGTAAATTAATTATAAGGTGCTCAAATTATACATTGTGTTATAATTATAGTGGGATAAAATGATTTTTTATAAACAAAATGTAAATAATAAATATTTCATGATAAAATCCTCAACGTATATTTTGTATCGTTCATCTAACTCTCACCTTAAGCACCATATGCCATTTATACGTTAAACTTGATGACGTAAACAATTAAAGTGATTATACAAATCATCAAGACTAGATGACTAATAGGCGGTAGCGGGCGCGATGACAGCGTCATTTACCACCCGTCCCTGGATCATTAACTCCGCTATTAGAAGCTTTTATTTGATTGGATTAAAACAAAGACAGACGGTAAAATATCTAAATTATGATATTTTTGAAATATGACATTAGGTTAAATTATAATTCAAGTTGCTTATAGGCATAGTGGGAATTTAAAATAATCGATGGAATAAAATTCTTGATTATTACACTACCCAGTTAGGCAAATAATTAATATATTAGCAAGGATTTCGCATATAGATATTACACATGTAGATATCGCACATAAAACTAATAGATATGACATTACAAAATAAAATACGCGTTTGAGATAAGCGCTATTATGTCTAGTCTGTTCCGTAATTTGCCTTTCTTGAAAAATAACATAATTACAGAATTGAATTTTAGAACTCGATATTTAATATAATTATAATTTATGTCAAATGCAATATCTATGGTTCAAGCAGTACCTACCGAATAAACTCCGTAAACGGCGCATGCTTCTAAAATAATGACACGATAAGGACTAATACATTCCCACTTTAGCAAAATAATAACCAAGGATCGGAAAAACGACCGTCATTTTGAAAACATAACCCTGTCCCGTATAGCAGAGACTTCCTTGATATGCATTAAAAATATTATTAGGTATTTTATAGATTTATTATACAATAATTTATATGTACTTAGCGACAATTTTATTAATTAATGACACCGAAATGTTAATTAGAAAACACAAGCACCAATGTCAACGATTGCCCCAATGTCCTCCGTAAACTGTGAACAAACTTTTTCGACTCATAAATAGGTCCTAAATTCACGTCGTTATGGAAAAACAGGCGAAAATTAAAAAAAAAGACTGATTTGACTTTTTGATTGTGGAAAGTGTTTTTTTCCCATAACCATTATGGTTTTATTCATTAATAATATTTTTGCTGAATACATATAAATAATGGTATAATAAATGTAAAATACCTAATAATATTTTTAATTAACATCAGAAGGGAAGTCTCTTCTGTACGGAACAGGGTTATGTTTTCATAATGACGGGCGTTTTTCCGATCCTTGATAATAACCTTAAATATTTCCTTCGGTAAAAACCATGTTCAACCTATAATATAAAAAACAGCCTGTATTAAAAAACGTTGCAATTTAAAAATAAAATACAAATGGCCAGAATCATTCACCTAAAAAAAAGTAAATCTCACCAAAGATTGACAAAAGACTGGCTGTGAGCGAAACAAAAAAGCCCGATGCTACCTAATCGCGTAGCATCGCGCCGAAACTGGTTGCGATAAATAAAACAATGGAGTGTCGTGTGCGAGAGTATAAAATGGCAATCGCGAAACCAATTTGTTTACGCAAATTCTGCAGCGGGGAGAGATGAATGGGCGACCATAGCGTAATACGGGCGTAATGCTGCGCCGATAGTGCTGCTCGTGGGTTTGTGTCGATATAACATTATACATACCTATATCATTAGTTGTATGTGAGCAAAAAATAGTTTAAAATCAGTTAAACGTTTTTTTGATAATTATAACAATTATTAAATTGAAAATTGCATGAAATATAACGCTAACAATAAATACTTTGTTACTGTTTAAGCTCAAAAACCTAGAAACGAGAAAATTTTAGTAAGACAATCATATATTACTAAAACTATCAACTCAGAAAAAAATCTGCCAAGTGCGAGTCGGACACGCAAAGAGCAAAAAAGGCTTTTTTTGTATGGGGACCACCTTTAATTATTAACTTTATGATAATTATTATTTGTGGTTATAGGTTACTGATATAGTAAAAAAATTAAGTGTCTACCTAATACGGTTCAAGAGATACAGGCCGCTACCAGACAGATGGACGGACGGTCGGTCGGACAGACGGTCAGCGGAGACTTAGTAATAGGGTCCCGTTGGCACTCGCTGGGTACGGATCCCTAAAAATACCCCCATCCCGAACCTGAATAAATTATTTTCTTTCTTTCTTTTTAAAAACTAAATTTAGAACAACCCTAGCAAATACACATTCAACCTCTATGTGAAATGTGGCCAGAGATTTGATGAACTACGCGAATTTCAAATGTCACCTATCGACGTATTTATTGCACACATGTAACTACGGCTATCACAAGCAAAACCATCGTTTATTCCATTGCAATACGGTGTGGCAAAGCTGCATAAAAACATTGTTATATTAAAATACTTCGCCACATGTCGATATCGACGTGTGTGGCGTCAATATGTGTGTCATCACTTTATTATGTGTAGTCGATATTTTAGTTCGATAAATCTTATAAATGAATCGACCCTGCTCTGTATTTTAATTCGTAAATAATTTTCAAATGAAGCCTGAAAGTTAAACTGTTTTAAAAAAAAATTATAGACGACTAGCTGCTGCCCGCGGCTCAGTCCGCGCAGAAAAATAAAACATAGTCTATATTACTTAGGCATAATGTTCTAATAGTGAAAGAGTTCTTGAAATCGGTCCAGTAATTTTGAGTTTATTCGTTACAAACATACAAATATTCCCTGTTTATAATGTTAGTATAGATTATCAAAGAAAGTATTAGTTATCACATTATTACGTTAGGTTAAACAAAAAAAAACTGGACAATATACACAATAGACCCTAAAATTAACAAGTAACGGTGCATAATAAATCATTTTAAAAGGATTATGATCACTTCTATTGTTTCTTAGGCGGTTCTTAACGACGGTGTCTTGACAAACAGAGGATCTACTGTTGAGGGAATTTAAAATTTATGACCACAATATTTTGGGACACCCGAAAACGTGTGGCGGTATTTTTTTTACGCCCTCAGCTGTGGTTTACGCGGGAACGGTTTTTGTTAAGTTAAATAGTGGGATGTTGACCTTTTACTGCACATTTAGCATCAATAATCGATATTGTGATTATTTTGAGAGCAACTAGATAGCTTAGTAACAATGTAGTGGATAAGGAGTAGATTTTGATACAAATGCATATTATACAGTATTTTGTTAATTTAGTAGTTCAGTCGTTTCAACGTGAAGGAGTTAAAAACATAGGTACGAGTACTAACTCATACACACACTCGCAAACTT
Organism: Acleris literana; assembly: GCA_946894065.1. Taxonomy (NCBI): domain Eukaryota; kingdom Metazoa; phylum Arthropoda; class Insecta; order Lepidoptera; family Tortricidae; genus Acleris; species Acleris literana. The sequence continues at coordinate 13,443,611 of OX335680.1, forward strand.
CATTTATAATAGTAGTGTGTATGTTCAGAAATTTTATTTTTGCAGTAAATTTTACTTACATATTTGTAAAACATAAAATAACGTGTGAAAGCATAAGTTCATTGCAACATTCAGTAAGTTAGGAACTATATGATGTCGATTTTGATTGCGACTTCGAAACTTACTTGTTGCTATGTTGCTCTATTTCGACTTAAAAAAAGACAAAGTCACAAAAATCACCCTGTAAGTTACTATTAACCGGTTCAATACCCAGTAAGGAAGAATATTTATACGATGAGCATGTTGTATTTAAGTGGATGTTTTCCATGCATCCTATTTATTTCCCTATCAATCAATGTTTGCCTTTGTTGTTCTTGCTCTCTCTATAATTATAAGTACAGTAAAACCCAAATAATAATAGTACTCAGCTGTTTATCGTTGTCATATTCTTTTTTTTATCCATTAGGATATTTGTTATAACAGAGAGAGTGTGAAAGCGATAGACAGCCGAGTACCTACTCGTATACGCTGGATTGACTGTATTTCGTTGGTGATATTGCAATACCGCGTAACTAAAAACTTTAATTAGTTCCAAAATGTACCTTACTGTTTACGTGCTAAGGTGTATTTTGCACCTTATTTTATTTGCCAGTTACGCGGAATTGCCGTATCACTGACGATTTGTGTTTATTGTTATTGTTATGTATTACAAGCCTTAACTTATGACAAATTCAATTTGTCAACGACAACCTCTTATTTATTACTTTAAACAATTACTTATAATAATATCTTCACCCCAGCGTGGGCGTGGGCGTGGGCCGCGCGCACTTCGAGAAGCAGCCGCCCAGCAACCTACGCAAGAGCAACTTCTTCCACTTCGTGGTGGCACTCTACGACCGCGCAGGGCAGCCGGTCGAGATCGAGCGGACCGCCTTCATCGGGTTCATTGAGAAGGACCAGGTAGGTCTATTGACCTCGTTAAGTCGATACTTTGGTCTTAAGTCCATATTCATATAAATTATCTTCGCTGAATAGCTCATCTTAAGACAACGTCAAGTCATAGAAAACTGTAATTTATGTCATGTCAGCCGATATCGGTTCATTAATACCGTTCCTGAGACTGCAGTCTTTAGATTGTGGTCTTGAGATTGCAAATGTAAACGAGTCTCAGATCTACCTTACCATCAGGTGTCGCTGCTAGTTTACTTTATGCCATAGAAGTGAAGGTGCAAATGGAAAGAACCGAATTTTGTACAGTCTAGGTCGAAGACTTCCATGTATGTGTGACTTACCTTTTTCGCTCTTGTCAAAATGTAAATAAGACAAAAAGGTACATCTTTCAGTTTCTCTTACTGTACTGACAAGTAATGAATTACTTATAACGACGAGCAAAATGAGAAATGCAGATTGAACTTCAACAAATGCCAGATACCTACGAACTCATTACAAACTTACTCCAACACACATAAATGAACAGTAATGTGTAGTTTTAAAAATATCGATCAAACCAACAGTAATAGTTCTTGACTTCGGTGTGTTCTGATTGGTTAGATATTTATCGTGGATCAATGCAGCATCAATCAGGCTGCGCGTGACATTCGTTCCATTGTGCGCGAGGATCATGCGCAATTATGATCTATTGGATCTTCGTTTAATTTGACATATCGTTCGTTGTGGGTGTTTTAAAGCTTTTATTTTATTAAATTTAAAATTTAACGGCTTATTAAATATGTACAAATTAGATATATAATAAACTGATTTAGAGTACGAAAACATATTATGATAGTACGTTTCTCATTGGTGATTAACTTGCTCTTTTTATTACCTCACTGGCGCTATTGGAAAATAAAGTAGCTCTCTTTATTGGAGAAATAGGAATGGTACTAAGAATTAGCTGTACTATATTTAGGTCACATTCCTGAAGTCAACCTGTTCTATTATACAATGTCGTTTTTTTTTAATAAATAAACAATTAAATAATAATAATAAATAGTACCTTGTTGCAGCTATTGGTACGTAATACTAAATACCTATCGTTATTGGATACTAAATTCAAACCAATCTTCCTTTAATACGTTACTTCGACAAGGTACTAGCATGTACAGCTACCTCTGAGTTCGACTGTACACCAAACACCAATAAAACCCATTTTGACAATAACACTTTGAATGACACTTTTTTTTATTTGGTTTTTGGCACCAATTTTTTTTATACCAATTTTTTTTTTGATTACCTATACATGAATATTTTACTATTTGGATCGCAGTTAACTTTATATTTACCTGAATTTTGCGTTAAAGAGTTAAAGTGAAACTGTTGTTTACAAATATCCCCGTACATTACGAGTATGAGGGCGTATTCACACGCGTCATTGTTCCCTGTTTAATTATTCAGGCGTAAACACGCCGCGTTTTACGATACGTCTGACAACGCTATGTCGCAGTTTATAAGTTCATTTAATTAACTATACTTTCTACGAATACGTTGCATTTTGCAAGCCTTAATGATAATGACTACAGAAATTAGTTAAGAATTAAAATTGTAATTGGTTATAATAACATAGTTTTTTTCTTTTCACTCAGTACAAGGGCCAATCTAATTTTCGTTGTACCACCATTATACCACGTTCTCACTAAAATATTTATATTTCAAAAAACGGTAAAGTGCTGCGTTTTCTGACTTGAAATTCGAAAAGGGACGTAAATAAGCTTATATTTAGAATTATTCTAATTCTTAAAAAGTTATTTGTAATAACTATAAAGTGAGTAACGTAGTGGACATTGATGTCCCCGCCTTTTCTATGTAAAAAGTGCAATTTACCACTGAGTTACCAAGATTCTTCAACGATAATTGAGTAATTTAAGAGTTGTTTTTTGAAAACCGTTAAACTTAATCCCTAGTATGCTTAGGCTTAGGAACCGTGCTCCAAATTTGGATATCTTTTTGTATTTTTATTAAGATTAATTTTATGGACTATATCGTAATCAGAAGAGACTAGAACTTGGTACTTTTTTGACCTCCCGCATACGAGGGGTTAAACATTTTAAGTTCATGTTATTTATTTATACGCGGATCTATAATTTGGTATACTTTTTATCGGACGAAAACTAAAGTGTACGCTGAAAATTAGAATGGCCCACAAGGCTCTCTATAGGTATTTACAATGGACTCTGTTATCACACTTTATGTATGTATCAGTCTATCAGGGCCCGTATTATGGTCACCTTTATCGCGGTGGATAAAGCTTTCGTCACTCTCGCACTTACATACTGGTCAGAAAGTGACAGATGTTTTATCTACGCTTATCTACGTCGATAAACACGACCATAATCGGCCCGCTGGTTCCAATCGGTAAAACCATGTTGCTTTAGAAAGGTTATCGTATTATTTTCAACTCGACCGCCATTATTATCAAGTAAAATAAGAGCTAAATAATATTGACAATAGGGTGCGGCTCCACTGAGGCTGAGACGAGAGGAGCGGAGCGGAGCTGTGCCAATATTAACCAATAGAAGGCGCATGCGGTCACGTCGAGCGCGCCTTGTGCACGTTAGTTTATATTCTATTGGTTAATATTGGCACAGCTCCGCCCCGCTCCGCTCGTCTCCGCCTCAGTGGAGCCGCACCCTAAGGTGTGTCCTTGGATAAAGTGCACAAACGAATAGTGATGAAACTAGATGCAATGCAACACCGACAAAAAAAAAAGTGTAATAATTGACGACGCGCTGGCCTATTTGGTAGTGTCCCTTCCTACAAAGCTAGTGGTCCTGGGTTCAAATCCCGGCAAGGGCAGATATTTGTGTGATGAGCGCGAATATTTGTTCCTGAGTCATGTATGTTTTCTATGTATTTAAGTATATATTTCTCTATATAAGTATTTATATCGTTGTCTTGTACCCATAATACAAGCCTAAAGCCTAAGCTCTATTCCAAATCTCAAACTAATTGGGGACTAGGTCAATTGGTGTGACATTGTCCCCTGATATTTTTATTTTATTTTATTTTTTAAGATTAAAAAAATTACATTGATTGCTGTGAACCCTATCAGAACAAAGTGAAATAATGTCGCATCATATATATACGGTCTATATGAGATGAAATAAATAAATAAAAAAATCGAAAAAATACCCCAAACAAAAGAAACAGATTTTTTTTAAATGTGTTTATTTCTTGTAAAACTCCGATAATTCCTCAAATTACTTAACAATATGCCCATTTTACCTTATGTTTTTATTAGCTATATTTATTTGTGAACGATGGTCTTTTTAAAAAAAAGAATTACGTGTCTAATGCAAACACGACATTTTTATTGACGGAGAAAATCCTTTAATTTAATCTCAATAGACCTCATATGAGACGAGATATAAATGTATATAAATGGTTAAAAAAGAACTCCATTTTTTTGTCGGTGAAATTGCACCGAGTTTCATCCCTATTCGTTTGTGCACTTTATCCAGGGACACACTGTATAATAACAAGTCAAAAGCGATATGGTTTTACCTAGTGGAATAGAACCCCGGCAATTCCAATTTAATAATGTGTCATTGTTTCAGGAAGCAGAGGGCCAGAAAACGAATAACGGCATCCAATATAGGCTACAGTTACTTTACGCAAATGGTAAGTACCAGACCTAGGCATATATGGGGCAAAATTAAATGACAGCTAGGGATTGCCTATATCGATAAACTTAACTATACATGTTTTTCACATATACTAGTGATCGCTCCAAGTTTTGTTTATCGAAATAATTTTTTATTGAAAGTATGCAAATGAAAGAAAATAGCAACATAATTCTGGTTATTCTTTATTTTAAATGGATTTTTTAACCTTCACTCATCATCATCATATTTTTTTAATCCTAACAAATTCTTATCGTTTATTTTAACAATAGTAAATGGGTCAGTCATTCTGAAATACACAATAAGGAAAAAAAATATGATAATGATGAGTGAAGGTTATTAATTCCTTTTAAAATAAACAATAACGAGAATTATGTTACTATTTTGTATCATTTGCATACTTTGAATAAAAAAATATTTTTAGAAAAAAAACTTGGAGCGATCACTAGTATATGGGAAAAGCATCGATAATTGAGTTTATCGATATAGGCAATCCCTAGCTGTCATTTAACTTTGCCCCGTATATTCCTAGGTCTGGAAGTACTTTTGATGATGGCTCTACAATACTCTACATGTCGTTTTTGTAAACTTTGCCCAAAGGTTAACTGGTAGAGAATGTCTTACGGTATTAATTTTGCCTTTTGTATATTAAGTGTATTCATTTGTGCAATCAAGATTTAAAAAAAAAACTTTTTCTAAATATACCGATACAGTATTGCCACAAAGCCTATTAAATTGAACTCAACGCTGTTTCTATACCTCCTTATCTCTTTGAACGGCGTCTATGGATGTGAGCACTGTGGCTAATGGATCTATTAGTATAATCAAATGCCTAAAGTAGGTACAATCAGGATAAGGTATGTATTTAAACGCGCATATTACCTACTCATCATCTTAGACGACGCGCTGGCCTAGTTGGTAGTGACACTGCCTACAAAGCTAGCGGTCCTGGGTTCAAATCCCGGTAAGGGCAGATATTTGTGTGATGACCGCGAATATTTGTTCCTGAGTCATGGATGTTTTCTATATATTTAAGTATATAGTACCTGGAAGACCGAGCGTCGCTCGGGTTGATACCGAAATTTCCCGAAGATAACAACTTGACAGATCGATTTTCCGCCCCCGTAAGCCCTATATTTCAAATTTCATCGAAATCGTTGGAGCCGTTTCCGAGATTCAGATTATATATATAAATATATTTACAAGAGTTGCTCGTTTAAGGGTATTAAAGGATATATATATTATTAGATTTCTAGTACCCATAGAACAAGCCTTGAGCTTAGTTTGGGACTGGGTCAGTTTGTGTGAGATTGTCCCCGGATATTTATTTTTTATCTTCTCACTCTCAATTGCTTAAGTTAAACAGTTAATCAGCTCTCCTTAACTTCTCTATTATTCAAGGACTCGCACTCTGAACATTCGCATATTAAATAAATGGTTTTACATGTTTGGCTAAGTGTACAGTCGCGGGATTAATAGGTTCGTCGCTTTTCGACTCTATTTAAATGCTCTTAAGATTTGGAAGTGACAAATCTTTTCATACCATGACTGAACCACTCACGTGCTTTTGGCAGCCAGAGCTGCCAGTGATAGCCCTTATTTGTCAATAAATAAGGTCGATCAAATTTGCACGAGCACTCAAACTAATGTCCACAAGTCCACATTTATTTCCATTACAATAATGACACCGATAAAGAAGCAAGAGATAAAACAATCTCTATAATAGATTAATATGACGCCTGTAATTTTTTGAAGACTGAATTTTTCAGACCTCTTTTTCTCGGGTCTATATTGACTGACATAATTATTTTTAGTCATAATGTGCTTTCGGTCATAATCATCGCAAGTTATAACGTATTTTTTAAAGAAACTTACTTTTTCAGGATTTTTATAAATCAAACCTAAGGGCGCATTCACATAAAACGTCCGTTTTACAGGATCCGTTTTAACGTATCTTTTCACCTTGTAATTTTCTTTATTACTGGATCCAGAATACTGGTTTGGGTGTGAACTCGCTCATACAACTACATACGCCATCAAGATCCCTTAAAACGGATCCTGTAAAAACGGACGTTCTATGTGAACGCGCCCTAACCTAACCTAGCCTTGTCTACACGTTAGATATTTCAAAATTTCTGAAAAGTTTACAGTTTCAGCGATATAAAAAATTATGACTATCAATAATTATGACAACTATGACATTATGACCAATAAAATTATGGGAAACAAAGGGCTTCCCTTTTTCTCACACACATATCGACAGTGGAAAGGTAAAAATGCTTAAGCGCCACTTTGGCCGAAAATGAGTTATATATACAGTTTAATTTCTTTTTTTTTTCTGCGTCGATCTGTCTAGGACCCACGTCGATCGGAGCACTTTTTTGGCGCTTAAGCAGGCTAATTTTTCACGTTTTTTTGAGAACGTGACAACTAAAGCGACGTTTATTTTGATGTTTTTCGTGTTGAAGCATGTTAGTCATTTAACCTTAGGGAAAATTTTGGGATGCAAACGTATTAGATTTTTTTTATTCTTATCTTTAGTCGAGTTATTACTGTTAGCAATTTCGAATTATTGTGATACATATTTTTTTTTCGTATTAGATTTTTTATCTCCATGCAATAATTTACTATTTGGCGCTTAAGCAAAAATGCTATTCCACGTTTTTAAAGAAAAATGTGTTTAAGCACAATCTAGGTCATCTCAATCTGTAGAATTAGGATGTTAGTAGAATATAAAATCAAAAAAAATACTATTTACTTTGATTTAGTGAAAGTAGACATATTTCATTTTAGACTGTTACACTGCTTAAGTCTTATTTCGGATTCAGTTTCTTATAAAAATATGGGTGTTCATTACTAGTAAGAAAAAACTCGAAAAATGTTTAAGAGAATACAAACTTCGCTCGAGTGTAAGCTCCCGTTTATAGCATAAAACCTGTTGAATCGGGACACTCAGTCCATGGTGACGACGAGCGCGACAGTGATGATGTATATAATAAGTAAGTGCATATCTTGTGAACTTTGCGATGTCAAGCATCTTGTGTGATAATAATAATACGTCACGCCACAGCAGCAGCTAATAGCGAGCTTTTGGTTCCGAGGGAAGGTCCTGTTCCTCACCTCACGCTTGCCTTCACCGGCCCGCTGGAGTGTACGATGACGAGGAATAGACTCTCACCTCTGGCTATCTTTTATTAGCCGGTCAGATTGGAGTCGCAAGAGCTATATATGCTTGAAGGGCGGATGTTGCATAAGTGGTGAGTGGGCAACTTATCGTCGTTTAAAGTCCAGATGCACTTTTTCGACCTTATCAACCCCTCTGGAACTATTGCCTGTCTGGTACTAAGTATTAAGGCTATTTTAGGAGACCCATTCCATTAACTTGGCGAGTCACTGTCTGTCATTTCAACCAAAGTAATTAGCATTGGCGTCATAGGTTTATCAATAGCCTAGTTCACCAGTCCATCTCATTTAGTCTTACACTAACCGGTGTCTGCCCGTGAGAGCATACATCTATAGTGTGAACTCAGGGACAAATGCCAGTTACTGTACTAAATTAATGTTGACTAAAGGGCCTCTGCATGTTGGCTTCCGCTCCATGTACGCCTTGCAAAGTTTTCCATCCAGTACATATCTACGTATGTAATTTTTAAATTTTATTATGTTAAATTAAAAAAACGGAATTCAGTTCCTATCTTTCGAAGTGAATAAAAGTAGAATGTTGGCTAGTGGGTATAAAATCAACTTTTTTGAGAACGTATCCCCTTATTTGCTATAAAATCAAACACTACAATTACATTTCCTCTTAATTAATTTGCTGTAAATTCAAATGTTATAAAAGTTAATTTCTAAAATCTTCGCTTAGCATAAATTTTATATCAAAGTCAATTCGTCTACTAATCATCAGCCATAAGATTTATTTAGTACCTATATTACATTCAAATCTGGAATTTTTACTTGCTATAATGGAACCAACATAGCGAGTGGTTGTGGAGGGCAAGGCTCGCCATGAAAAATGAGCCTTACCAAATTTTTTTGTGAGGTAGGTAGGTTTTTTAATATTATTTTGTTCTTCAGAGCACGAAATAGGAGCCGAAAGCCAAAAGGGCCTCGTCAAACACAAATATATAAAGAAAATAATAAATATATGAGGGAGGTTTCATATTACCACTTTTAACCGTATTCATTATAGTGTGAAAATTGGCATTTGTTTGAGTTTTTGGTTTAAACGATTAAACATTGTGAATATTATAAAAAATAATGATAAAGGTTGTAATTGTATTGTATTATGAATATTAGACATATTAAAATTATAATTTCTAAAAGTTTTAGAACATGGCTTTTGTAACCAAAATTATAGCAAGTGATTTAAAAACATATGACTATTTAGAATATAATTCTATGTCATTTGAATTTATAGCAAATATGTTAGATCCTATTTTGAATGGTTCCAGGTAGACTGGTAATTCAGGCTGGTATAACTTAGATACCTAGTGAACTGTTAATAATTATTCTTATAGTTAGCAGAAGGAATTCTATCGATTCAATAGATTTTTGATGATGTTTTAATTGCAATCTGCAAAAAAAAAAGGGTTATTTTTCAACCGACTCCAAAAATTCGACACGTATCTGGGTCAATCAACTATTCTTTCTCACTAAAATTTTGCAAGTATCTGAAACTTCTACCAATAATAATGGTTTTATTTATGCAGCTATAAACTTTTCAGGATTCTTTAAAAGGTATAGAACCCATTATGTTAGGTTAGGTTTATGTTATAACAATCCCGAAAAGTTTACGATTTCAGATAAAATACCATTTTATATTATGAACCATTATGTATCCCATTATTATTGAACTTTATATATTATGATACGTACCCGTTAAAAGACATTTTGGTACTTCTCTTTCTTAAATGACGTCAAAGTCACTAAGTATTAATGTATTAGTTAGAATTTAAGCTTTTAGTAGTCCGTGTAGAAACAAAAATGCTTGCTTTAAACTATTTTATACTTGAATAATGAGTAAAATTAGGCAGTTAAGTGATATATAATTTATAAATAATAACTGATTAGTGACTTTAAGTAAATTCACCATCCAAGATAACAGTAATTATCATTCGTTAGATTTTTTACTTTTCCACTTTCTAGAAAGATGAAGTAATATAAGTAAATTTTGTATTTTCTAGACATAAAAAAAATGTACCGTTAGTCATTTTGGTTTATAGTTAGTTGCGATTTAAGCATTTTTACCTGACTGACATTTTTGGAACTAGCTACACAATTATTGCTTAAGCGACATCTATCTCTGTAACTAGAAGGACTAGGTCAGAACTTGTTTCATAAATAAATAGCTGGCATATTCTAACTTATACATTTTGACTTTCATGGAAATAGTCGTAAAACTTTTTGAGATATGATTTTTTTTCTCAAAAAAAAAACTTTAAACCTCATTTCTGTAAAGTTTCCAATATGGCGCTTAAGCATTTTTACCTTTCCACTGTCGATATAGTATTTTCAAGTACCCGCACGGTAGGTTCCTCAGCCGTAACACCAAATCCGATGAGACGACCACTTGCACGTCACTTATTCATACGTCATACTCCGTCCGCACACAAACTTACCACGCTCATAGTAACTTAAACGCCCTAAATTGATCCCTAAACCGTTCCATTAAGGCAATCTTGACTGCAAGTTATATTCGATGGATGTCGGAGACAATACAGACGCCGCTCGCATTGTAAATATTTGCCGTCTTGCCGTTAGAGCGGGATAATGGAAAATTGGCACTGAACACGGTCTCTTGGTCTATGAATGATGATTGCGTCTTAGGCTCCTAGACTATGCTGTTTGTTGGGAATATTGAGCAGTTGCGGTTTGTTGGTAGAAGCTGTTTGATTTGTTTGGTAGATAATGATATTGTGATCTGGGGAAAGGACACTGTTAGCTGTGATAAGCAGGGATCGGAAATTGTTTATGTTCAGTTGTATGGAGGCGGACTCAATTTTAATTTATTAATAAATTACGCCAGCATAAATCTATATATATAAAAGGCAAACCTGACTGACTGACTTAGATGTCAACGCTCAGCCGAAACTACTGTGCCTAGAAACTTGAAATTTGATACAGGGGTTCCTTTCATGATGTAAGTGAGCACTAAGAAAGGATTTTCCGAAAATTGACCCCCAACTAATTCTATGCGTACGAAGTGGCGGGCGTCCTCTAGTATATAATATATGATCAAACGAACTTCTTGAAGTGAAGTTCGATCGATATTATATGAGTCGCTTCATTCGAAGATATAAATATTCACAACGTAGCCCCAAGTATTTACATTAACTATTTGAAGTTATTTTCTATGTATAGATTTACCAAATGTTATTTAATTTATCGGTAACTCATCTAACCTAACCTAACCTAACGAAGAGGAGCAAATTGACGGAACGTTTTATCCTACGTGTAAATAATTAATATAAACGTTTTGTAGAATCCCGGAATCCCGGCACCTATATTAATAAAATAATATTTTAACAAGCCGACGCCATATTCGCTTCACTTTTTCCGGGGTTTTGCCAACTTTAGGTAAATATGGTACCGAATATCCGATCCCTGGTGATAAGATTACATCGCTTTATAAATAGATGTTACTTTTTAACATTTTTGATATCATTTTGCTATATCAGGGGCTCTATTTTACTCGGCAAAACCATATTGATTTTGTAATGTATAGGTTAGTATAGGCTAGTGTCCTAAAAAAATCTAATTAGTCAGTCTTTTACATTATCAAAAAATATTGAACACGTATTTTTTCTTTTGTCAATTAAACAAAAAATGACGAAGATAAAGTGCATTGAAGTTTCGCGTGACGTCACGCCGTGGCACACTTTATACCACGTTGTGACGTCACGAGCCCCCACTCCCGAACTTTGATGCGCGTTATATTTGTAAATTTTGATTGATTTGAAAAAGCAAGAAATACGTGTTCAATATTTTTTGATAATCTTACTGACGGACTAATTAGAATTATTTCTTTTTTACCCAGGACACACCCCTATTGTCAACGTTAAGATAGCTCTTATTTAATTGACAGCAATGGCGGCCGAGTTATAGGCGATACGATAACATGACGTGTAGAAGAACTGTTGAGACAAAGTAGAATAATACATCCTTATTGTCGCAAAATTTAATTTAATTTTTTCGTTTAAAAACGTCCTGTATTGTCATTAATAATGAGTTACTATACAAAACACATTTCGTTTAAGATAATGATTATAACATAAGTACTAAAAAAAGTAATTTTTAACATTTATAAATTCTAAAAATTATATTGTAAAATGACACCGAAGTAGTAGCAAAAAAACCGGCCAAGTTCGAGTCGGATTGGCACACAAAGAGTTCCGTACCCATTCTAGGCTGGCGCACCTTTTTACTAAACCCTTGGTAACGGAACCCTAAAAAGTACGAATGTATCACGAAAAAGAAAGTTTCTGTATACATTATTATTAAATGTTGTTAGTTATCTTTTAGTTTGTATTTTTGATAAAAACAGGTTATTTTAAAAGCTTTAAAAGTCTATTTTAATTCTTGTCGCGTGAAAAATGCAGAGAGGAAACGACTAGTGCAGGCAATTTCAGGAGGTGAACAAATTGTGCACTGTCTACGCTGCTACGGCGCAGCGCGCTACGTGCTACGACTGTTGTCGGCTTACGAGGATTTAATGAACCTTTTGCGATGGTATTAAGACTGAAACTTGATTGATTGTTTCCTTGCCATCTACGTTTTCTGTTGTTTTTTAAGGTTTTATTCGTTAATGAATCGTATGCAATTACGTTAAGGTCGAAATTTAAATGTTAATTTGTAAGCATTTTGTGTATGTAGTAGTTTTATTAATGTATTGTTTTCTTTGCAGGTATCAGACAGGAACAAGACATTTTTGTAAGACTCATAGATTCAGTAACAAAACAAGTAAGTTTATTTATTTATTTTTGCATTTTTACTATCAACAGATACTCTTGGAGTTAACTTTCTAGCTCTGTTTTTTAAGAAACGAGACCAAGTTTGTTGTTGACGCCAATTCCATTTTTATTCACGTTAACGAGACTTTCAAGTAGGTACCTATCAATTTTTTTTTGTATTAAAATGTATTTGTTAGCGCCTGAACCATTACGTTTAGCTTTAAACTCATAAAAGTTGATTTAACTCTCTTCAAAACAAGGAGCCCCGAACTACGGCCCGCAAGCAAAACTAATACGGCCCGCGATAGCAGGGTAGACTTTTATCGATACGGACATACTCGTATATACTTACAAAAGAGCATTAGTCTCCAAATGGTTAGTGCTGACTCGTGATCGTAAGGTACTGAGATCGAACCGGAGTATTTTAACTTAGTGACATTTTCAATAACCAGTCTTATGATTCCTCGTGTGGTTGCCGAGTTAGAATAGTGCCACTCCATGTCTTCCCGTGGATGTCGTAAGAGACGACTAAGGGAATAAAGGCTTGTAGTACTGTTAGGCGATGGGCTTGCAACCTGTCACTAATACGCTGGTAAACATCTTAGCCTAATTGTGCAAATTGTGGTTATAGAATTGTCAACAAGTTTTTGGAGATGTTTGTAATTCTGTGGCTCTGCCTACCCCACTCTGGGAACGAAGGCGTGAAATTATGTATGTATGTAGTCTTATGATTTTATTTTTAAACAAAGCTCGGAAAAACACCCGTCACTTTGAAGATATAACCCTGTTCTGTACAGTAGAGACTTCCTTATGATGTTAATCAAAAATATGATAAGGTATTTATAGATTTGTTATACCATATTTTATATGTATTCAGCGACAATTTTATTAATGAAAGACACCGGAATGGTTATGGGAAAAAAAAATCACCAAACAAAAAAAAAAATTTTTTTTTATTTTCACTGGTAAGCCAATAAAGTTGTGAATTCAGGACCCATTTATGAGTCGAAAAAGTTCATTCACAATCTAAGGACAATTAAGTAAGATAAGAATTCACACAAGCATCCGAATGTTCACACGAATGTTTAAGAAGAAGAAGAAGAAATTCATTTATTCGTGACAAACATAAACAAGAACAGATAAAAACGTACAAAGAGGAAATAGCCACGAAATGGTCCCAACTCAGCGTAATACTGACATTAAAGTCAGCGCTGGTCTTCCGTTGGAACCATCAGGTGAAACCACGGAAGGTTACACACACATAATTATTTGAAAGCAAAACATAAATAATAAAATGAGAAAAAAAAACATAAAACTCAGAGATTCGCAAAGCCTTCCATGCCCGTCCTTATATGGCGGAATGGGCAAAGGTGCCTTAGCCCTACATGTAGCAAACAAAGACATGACCTATTTTATCTAATCTATGGAATAGTGGTGTGATGGGGTTTTGTTTTGATACAATATACAATGCAAGGCAGAAACCATTCCGAGAGAAAAGTTAAATTAAATTGAATTGATACAATGCAAAAAGTTACTATAAATAACAAAGCTTTAAAATAAAAGCTTGTAGAAAGGTTGAACACCTCTAACTAAACTATAGCAAACTTTGTACTGTCGACATAACAAAAACTCAAACTCCAACTTTCGGCACGAGCCCGCCACGTGGCTACTGATTGTCATCTCCCGATTGAACCCCAATCCCGCCCCTGTAGTATTATTAGGAAAACCAGCAAACCAGGGCCGCACTACGGCAGTTTTATAACGCGTCTATAGGTCAAGTTAGCCTGGATCAACGGATCGCTTGAGAAAATAACACCATTGGTCAGATTTAGGACTGATGTTCCACAGTCATTACGGTTATCTCGTGTTACAATTTTACTCGATAGAATTAGATGCGCGTGAGTTGAATTTAGAGCTTTGAGTGACAAGTGGTGAAAGGGTGATGCAATTTGGAAGGTTGTAATGTGAGAAATGTTATTAAATGATTGTGTGATGATTTGCAGTTGCAAAATGTGTTTCTATTGAAGAGGGAATAATAGTGGGTGACGAGTCGTTAAGGGTACAATTTAATAATTTACAGAAATTCATCTTCTATATTATTAATGTGAAAGTTCCTGAGGTTGTTGTTCATTTTCATTACGTATGAGCGGTTGAACGGTTTTGAATATTCATTTCCCATATGTGGTATTATCTATGTAAAGAGACCTTATGGTCGATGGCGCTTACGCCGCACTGCTTCACGCGACGTTGTATTTATATCGGAGCATCTTTAATAATGGTGGAAGCGCCATCGATAATAAGGTCCCTTGTTTTAGATAATGTCACATATAGGTGGTCGCGGGCAAAGGCTAGTGTTCTTGTCAGGTATCTTACTTAAGAGGCCACCTATGGTGCCACGCCCCCACAAGAATAAAAAGGGATGGCTTTATGTGCTTCTGCGCGAAGAATGTGAAATGGAGATAGTTCGCTCGCGCCTTGACGGCAGCGTTAAATTCAATTAATCGCTGTTTACTTTAAAACCACAACATTTATTGAAAAAATGTTTTGCGAGGATTAAGAAGTTACATATCCTCAACTATTGGATCGAAAATCATCGTTAAAGATTATAGGGTTTCGAAGATTCAACCAAAAACATGCAAAAAAGGTGTCATGTTTGAAAAATAAAAGTATCGAGGATTTTATTTCTAATCGTATTTTCACGTTCGACAGTCTCAAGCAAATATGATCAAGTTTAATATATCCAAAAAACAGATACAAAGGCGTTATGGTTATTGAGATCCCGATCGCGGAACACTCCAGACTTTAGCATAGGTGGCCTCTTAAATGTTGTTAAAGTTGACAAAACCGACTTAATTATGTTACTATTATTAGTGGTATTTGTTTTGTTGTAGAAAAATCATATCTCTAGGACTCAATTTCATTTTCATTTTTTCATTTGTATATTTCACAAATAATCTTGTTTTTTAATAATATGGCTTAGGTATTTTTAGAGAATGAAAGCGATCACAATGTTAAAATAAAATACGTTTTAAACGTAGTGAAATAGGACATTTAAATTTAAGAAACGGAAAGTTTCAATCCCCATACAAAATTGTGAGAAGTTTCCGAAATTTTCCTACATGAAATGTTTCGCAATTTTGGAAAGTTTCCTTTGGCACATCAGTATATAGGATTTACACCAACTTGCAGTTAATATGAATCATAAAAATAAAACCTGCATACCCACCTACCTGTACCTATATTACCTACTTAATTGAAACTTAATGTTATATACAATCTCGGTTATTCAACCACTTATATACGCGGTACTTACTAAGTACACCAACAAATGTTTAAGCTGCGCAAATATCTAAAACAATCACAATAAATTCTAGTTTCACCCCATAAATAACATAACGTAATTCGCAAGTAAATTCATTATAAATTTCACCGTAGAGATCATGAGACTTCAACGCATACATATATAATTTCAGCACGTCCTCGGCGTAACCAGAGGCCAATTACTAAAGATTTATGCCCCAACATAATTAACTTACGAACGTTAAACAAGAATTACGTACGTTTCCACGCTAGTGCAATGTTCGGGCCGTAATAAGATGCAGCGAGAAGTTTCTCGTTTTCGCTTAGGAGTTGTTTCCTTATGGGCCGGTGAACAATGAGATGTTTTACGCTTTTTAGTCGTACTGAGTAGGGAATGCAAATTACCCGGTTATTAACCGTTTCGTATAAAAATTACCGGTTAAAATCGTTTAAAACCGGTTATTTGCATTACCTAGTACTGAGGCCCTACAAAATGCAAACGCGCTACTAACGTTTTTCTTTTCTATCAATCAAAATATGGGATGAAAGTTGACCACGTGGTTTATCGCAACACACGAGAATTTTATTCCATATATTTTGAGTTATAGAAAAGAAAATCGTTTGTAGCGTTTGAATCTTGGCTAGGGCCTCTGGGGGCCTAAATGCATAACGCTAAGTTAGTGATTTTAAAAATAGGCTAAATGTTTAGGATGGACGTTCGCTTGACCTCTTATGTTAACTCCATACATTTCGAGTCGATAGAAAACAGAAACGTTAGTAGCATTTCTATTATCTTTTGCAAGAATGGTGGCTGAGTCGAAAATAATACCAATGCAATACGGAAAAAGTCAATGTAGAATAAGAGTCAAATCAAATTGTTGTATAAATAGTTTTATATTTAAGTGCGGGTTATTAAAAGCGAGCCAAAGTATTTATTTATTTATTTACCCTTAATATTATTTAAATAAGAAATTAAAGTCAGTTACACCAAACTTTGTCAAACTCGTGAATAGTTTTTTTTGAGCTTCCGTATATTTTATATCTTTATAAATTTAAGATTTAGGTAAGTCTAACAAATTAATGGTTAATCATTACCTAATTCAATGCAATAAATAATTACATTTAAGTACAACTTAACCGCTTTGCCGCTGACATGCAAAAGAGTCGTTGAACAAAAATGGCGATTTCAAGATGGCGTCCAGATAATAGTGGACGATTTAATTGTATTAAAACGTTAGGCCGCGGGCAATCAGCTAATGTCGGGTGCATGCGAACGAAACACGCAACTCTAGTTTAGGAAAATGTGATATTTTGGGCCGGGATTGTTAAGTGGGTTGTTTTATAAGAGATGACTTTGATACAAGTAGTAATTTGCCTTTGTGTCAATTCCTTTCAGTAACTTCCAGTTGGCCTTGATACCATCCAATTTGATACCTGGATACTATGCAAGTATGAGACTGTGGTTACCATGACTACGCAATTCAGTGTACGGTAAGAAAAAGAGACAGAGTCGTATAACCGATATAGCTCTGTCCCTTACACTCATCCTCAACTAAATTGCTTACGCACGTCATGGTTACCCCCGTGTTGAATGAAAAAGTTGTTTTTATTAGGTCATATAGACAGTTTCATAAAGTCCCATAATTTCATTGGTTGATATTTGTTTTTAAGCTTTTTGTGACTAAACTCTTGAAAAGGAGAATGCCCACCGGCCATACAAGGAAATGCCTGTTATATACAAGACCCAATCATACATTAAAATACGCTTTAAAAATGAAGGTTTCGAAAACTCATTCAGAAATGATTTAAAAACTTGGGATTCTGCTATTATTTAAGATTTTTCTTTGCAATTAAAAAGGTTATGTTGACATAAAAAACCTACAATAGCAGCTGTATCATGATGGCGAAATAATTCGCAACAGAAGCGTCAATATGTCAACACAGACTATTTTATTCGCTAAGACAAACTAATGACAATTGTCATACCTACATAAATAATATTTTTTGCGTGAGGACAGGAGAAAATCTTCATTATTTGTTTTGTCTGATATAAAGTGGTAACTCGACGTGACGAATGAGAAATCTGTGCAGGCAACGGATGTTCCAGTACCTACCTAATATAGTAATTAATTAGTGTTTGTTTCTCCGGAGTTCAGCGGACTTCTATTTAATAATATTCAATTACGAACATTTTTTTTGAAATATTGGACATCTTTGTACATTCCAGGCATTATTTGGGCATTCTCCTTTGTTAGACTTTACTAAGACATTTGTCTTATATAGGAATTATTTCAATGGCTTACTTAGCTCAAACGATACATTAAGTTTTCTTCAATCTACCAGCAGATAACTATCGCTAAGCTGGATCCAGGACTTAAATAAATTAAATTTAAATATTTAATTATGCATATCCTTTGCTAGCTATTTAATCTTACCCCAATCTGAAATAACCGGATTATTTGTGTTCCCATAGTAAATCACTATCATATCAATATCTAAAACATCAATCTAGCCACCCTCTGTTTGAACATGGTCTTAAGATTCTGACTCGTACAACGCCGAATGAGATCCGCGCAAATCCCATAGAGTCGCCGCTGGTCTGAATAGAGAGGCGTGCGTGGCACACGTGCCACACTGATTATGTTTACTTAACAATGTTCCTACAACATATTAATTTGAAGCTTTTTGTTGGGAAAATGACTTTCGGATGCTGGGATTGTGCCGATTAGGATACATTTATGATTGCAAAAATAAAACCTATGATTAGTTATTAATGCTTGTAACTAGTATTGAACCCACCAGAAACTTGACATAATTGCGACACTTTAATAATCTGATTCGTTGTATGGAAAGAAAATATTCTCAATATTGTCAAATCAAGAATGTTGTCAGTACTTTCCTAGAGAATATTCCAAAATTTAAGAAATATTCTGCAATTAAATTCACCTTGCAACTTCTTACTTGAAAACGAATAAAAAAAATTGTGTCCTTCGTAGTAAATGAAAATGTAAACAATATTAGCCAGAAAACCTCATGCTAGCTAGTAGAATATGATCTTAGATTTATGTTTAGTCTATCAAGAAAACAATAACGTATATGTAAGTCATAAAAAAGTTTGTAACCCAAAATCAAATTACACGTTTTATTTATCCAAATATAAATGATAAACATGTGTATTTTCCTCTCAAAATGCCACTATTAAAAATAACATTTCGCGTCGATACCATTCACAAAACAATATAAAGACAATTGCATGTTCTGGAGTGCAATTGTGAGTATAATATTGTGTTAAATTTAAAAGTCTGTGTGCGTTGCCGTTCATGTAAATCTCGCTCCGGCGTTGTTTGCTGCACACTACGTCTTGCTGCCCCGCTTGCTCAGTTTTTATTTCTTGTTTGTCCATAAATTTAGAACAATGCTCCTTGCGTCGTGGCATAAAAGTTTATTTTGAACATTTCACAAATATATGGAAGTACGCCAATTTTGTGCGCGGAGTCTACACGTGTCGTTAGTAGTTACAGTGCTTTCTAAAAAGTCTACAAGACACATTTCTTGACACATCCCTTAAAAGAGTGCAGAAGCTCGAGCACGAATATTACAATCATACGTCACATTTTCGAATCGCCATTACTATTCGACAATTTGTCAGTTTTTGAAAATCGTTTACGTTGGCGTTAAGCAACTTAGCTATAGCCTCACTGAACCTATCCGCAGCACGAATACCGAATAAACCAACGTTTTAATATAGTATTTTATACAGATAGGTACTTCACCTTTACTGCTCGATGCCAATACAGAAGTCAACGTCAATGTCATTTTGCAATCAATTTTAACTACTAAATACACAGTACAGGGCGCTGGTATCAATCGCCGCAAATATTCTCGATAGAAGATAAAAGTTAGTACCTACAGTGTGTCAAACCATAAAGTGTACATCGAGAGTCCAGATGTGATTACACAAAAAGATGTAATGAAAAAAAAACTGGCATGTAACTTTAAAAACATCCTAAGTTCATAATGTAAGAAACCACTGAAAAAATATTACAATAATAAATGAACTTAAGGGTTTTTCATAACATGGACATGAGGAAAAATTACAAAAATTCCGTTTAAAATGATCAATATCTCCGAAAATACTAAAAATCGCTGAACATACATGGGGTGATTCGGATGCCCCTTAAGGTGCTCTACTTCTGGACTTTCGATGTACACTTTATCGTGGGACACACAGTATAATGGCTCATTATTAATAAGAACTCGTGATGTATGTAAATGACAAAATTGCGTGAACATAAACCCATCGAAAAAAGTCAAATGTATTATTTGCCGATAGAAAAATAAAGTTTACCAACTAAAACAACATTATTCACAACATTATTGAGTGACAGTAGCGGGCACCAGTGTCCAGTAGCGTTTTTTTTAAATCCCCCAAATTCCCCTGAGATTGAATCCCATGCGACGCGAATGCCCAGCGCGGCATCCCACAGGAGCGGGCTTAGGGAATGAACTTGAAAAATGTTACAACTATGCCACTGAGGTCATTTATACTGTGCTGGTGACTCGGGTTTAGTGGGTAAAGGAAACTAGTATTTTTATTTCAGTGAGTTACTTTTTTAGACCGTAAATTTTAATACAGTCAGGTTGTTATAACCAGGGATCGGAAATTCGGATCGATATTTACCTAAAGTTGGCAAAATCCCGGGAAAAGATGGCGTCGGCTTCTTAAAACTATTATTTCAATAAGATAAGTTCCGGGATTCCGGCATTCTACAAAACGTTAATAATAATTATTTTACATGTAGGATAAAACGTTTCGTTTTGCTCCTATAAATTCGTTAGATCAATGAGTTATAGGTAGGTAAATTAAATAACATTTGGTAAATCTATACATGGAATATAACTTCAAATTGTTAAAATAAATACTTAATTATGAATTAATGCTGGCTTGATTAATTTATTTAGAAATCCCGGGAATTTTATTAATGAATTATATGATTGAGTCCGCCTCCATACAACTGGAGAACAACGTAGCCGGGAAAGTTTAGGTAAATATCGATCCGAATTTCCAATCCCTTGTACAAAATGATTGTGATGCACAAAAAACCTAGTCATTTTAATATAAGTTGCTGTCACTTTTCTATCGTTACACATTCTATATTCAATTTGAAATGAAATAAACTACTACTAACTTTAAGAAGACAATAAAGTGATAAGTACTTGCATATTTTTTAAAGAGCGACATCAAATTGCAAACTAAATTTGTTCTTAAATATTATCGCATTGGTTCTCAAAACGCGTCGTATTTAATACGTAAACTAAAAGTATGATTTTAAAAAATTTAATGATGAATCACAATCATAAAGCAGCTGATCAGGCCAAGACCCTCAAGCGTCGCAAATATTCATCATTAATTAATGATTACGAATTTGCGGCGCTTCCAGTGGAGACTCTGGGACCTTGGTCTGCTGACATAAAACGTTTTTAGACCCTGTCTAAAACTCTGCCTGAAAATAAATGACGAATCATATTCACATTTCTAAATATAAATCAAATAACACTTCCATTATGCAACCTAAACGCATTATGACTTCAATCGTACCTCATCTGACGCACACCTGATGCCGAAGCCCCTATCTAAGGAAACCCACCCTAAGCTAATGGTTCTGCTTAAATACTTTTATCTGACCCTTGAACACCTATTACAGGGCCCTACAACCCAAAATCCGTCGAGATCCTTGCACAAAAGACACTAATACCCCGCCATTTAATATTCAATTAAATATTTTGTTCGACGAAAAAATTACTTTTTGGATTTAGGGGTGCCATAGTAACTGTACCAGTATGTTGATGTTTCTTTGGATTGAAAAGCACTACTTTATTCTTTTTTTTTTGTAAATTTGTGACACATGCTCACCGTGTTATTACTTCTTGCTATTCTTGCTATTTTTGTATCTTTGTGAGTGCTCACTGACTCCAGCAAGATAAAAATCATCCTGTGTTATCCTGTTGATTAAGACTTTTTTTATTGATATTGTAATAGGGAAAATGCATGGATTTTTTAAATAGGATTTCTCAACAAAATATGAAAATACTGTAAAAGAGATCACCAAACATTTGTTACATGAATCAGATTTTATTGAAGCTGTAAAAAAAACATGCATATTCCCTATTAATTATAAATAAAAAACAATGCGGGTTTTTCAGCTCTACCATGTAATAAAAACAAAAAAACATAATATTTAAATATGCCTAACAAAAATATTCAACCCTAAAAATAACATTGCACATTTGGTGCATATTTCGGTACCATCAGGATTAGCCTCCCCTACACGTGATTAGATATTAATGGGTGAGCACAGCCGAGGGGTCGAGCTACTAAACTACTGGCATGCTACTGAACTTAATTAGGAGTAAAATTTCAAGTGCAAGTTTACTGGTCGACTTGGTAAGACTTCTGGTTTTAAGTCGAAAATGATAATTATTCTGCCTATGGTTTACTGAGATTGTGAAAATGGTTATGTGATTAGTGTGCTTTATATTTTGCTTCTTTAAGAAGTTAAATATTTTATTTTTTATGGTTCCGTAGTCAACATGAAACACTTGTAGTTTCGCCATGGCCGTTTGTCCGCGGTTAAACTCTGATACTCTTGATACTAGAAACAAACTGTAGTTTGGAATAGTTATACATTTACCGCCGACAAAGTTGTTACGTAAAATCATGAAATACATATTTTTTCGGGTACCCCTTACACGTAAAGCCAACGTATTTCTTTTTACATGATAACATCGAGTGACGTATAATTGGATATATCTTTAAAAATCATTATGTACATGTAATGATCGATTTTTAGCTTTGGGGGACCGTTTAGGAAATACTTAACTCAAAAAATTACATTTTCGCTAAAGTTGCATGTCATCCCCTACCATACAGCCAAAATTACAAGTACCAAAAATCTGAAAAATATCTTAAATGAAAGCACAAAATATAACGAAATTTCAAGGAAATCTATCACGACTAACCGACACTTGATTGGTTCTTGAGGTACATGCGATTAAAGTATTTATACCTACCAAAAGTCATTTAAGACCAAATACTTTTAAATAGAAAATTATTTCTGACCCCAAATAAAATGGGAAAAGGCCAGGCAAAGAAAGAGAAGAAAGAAAATTATTTCTGATTACTTGTTGTTTTTTGAGATTTTTGTGTTTGTAGTAACGGCGTCGGAACCCGATATGCTCTTGCCCGGTTTTTAATTGTAGTAATTATCAAAAACATTGAAACTTCAATACAAGTAATGAAAGTTGTGAAATCTAGTAATTAAATAACTTTTAACCTTAAGATATCTTTACCTGATTTTTTTAACTTTACTTTTCTACGACAAGAAACTTCTATAATGATCTTCTATCTTGTACATGATTCTGCTTAGTAATTAATAAATAAAAAATAGTAATAGTAAGTCAAATAAGCTAAATGCAAGGAGCCAGTCGTTGTGGACGCATGTAAATCCGCCTTAGATAACAGACGCGATTATGCGGAAGGGGTACATAAATTAGCAAAAATAATAACTTGACGAAGATGAAAAATCTTATCTTTCCGCTGATTTTTAATTAGATAATTCGGGCGTAAAATACATTCATTTTAATAATTTTTGCGTGACCAAGCCATAACGTGATGTGTTTTTTTGATCCTTAAAAAAAGTATTTTAATTTCAATTAGTTTGGTCATAAAACGTCGCATTGATACATATTGGGTTTTTTGAAAATTTTATAAAAGCAATATTTACTCTCATAGGACGATGTTACGCAAAAATGTGTCATCCCACAATTATTTAGCAATAAAATGTCAACCCACAACGATAGTACTGAGGGATGACTCTTTATTGCTAAATACTTGTGGATTGACACATTTTTGCGTAACAGCGTCCTCTATGATCGATGATGCATTATGTTTGGATGTCGCTCTTTTCTAATTAGAAACGCGCATTAATTCTCAAAGATAATACTTAATCTGTGTTTTGTTTTGTTACAGCCAATAGTTTATGAAGGACAAGACAAAAACCCTGAAATGTGCCGAGTTTTACTAACACACGAAGTTATGTGCAGGTAAGAGAACATAACTATAAATAATGATTATCGTCAAAAATAAAAAACGTCAAATTCACAGAACTGTCATAACGTACATTTGTCATAAACGCCGTGTTTCTGCTTGTCATCGTTCTGACTAACTCGCTATTGATGCCACCCATCGGGTATTCAACTATGTCAACAATGTAAATATACAGAACCTCATCATTTCTAAGGTTTATTATGAAAAACATAGCATAATTATTATTACGTGCTTTAACACAATAAGATAAATAAATAAATGATAAATAATAAATAAAAAACCTTCCAAAGCAAAGTTATCACATCATCAATTTAATAAATGCTTCATTTATTGAATTTATTTAAAAAAGATTGTTTGCATGCTTAGTAGGGCAATTTCATTACTACCTGTCATTATTTTAATACTATACATTCTAGCAAATAAATGATTTATGGTTATGATTATGATTACAACCGATTTGTGTGAATTTAGCTAAGAACCTCCTAAATACGTCAAAACCAATTACATGAAAAAAATATTATCTAATTTATAATGAAAAAATGAATTACCTACAGACTGACCGACAAAAGCTGAAATACTCATATTACACTCATGTTTTTCGAGCCGGTAAAAAATATATTGTTTACAAACAAATCATAGCAACGCTTGTGTAATCCAACCCAATTATGTATCCTAAACTTTGCTACCAAAACAAAGAAGTGAATGTCCTTATTAACTTAACCGATTGTTTGCGGTTGTTTTTCCGGTCGTAACAGCACTGCGTCTCGCCGCCGCGCCTATGTGTGCGTTCGTGCTTACACGCCGTTGCATCTGTGTGAGCAATTAAAATTTTATTCCACCTTAGACGCAATATCGCGGGCTCTTTTCGGACGATATGTGCGTCCCGTTTACACGTCTTCAGGGGAGGAGTCTCGAGGGAGTCTGTCCTTTCAATGTCTTTGCCCTTCGCGTCAAGGAGGCCCGATAGGGCGCGCGACGTACACAATGGCAGCGCAGTGTGGAGGAGGCTTTTGGAATAGTTTCTCAAATATTCATAGTGTTTTGGTGTAGTTTAGGTCATGTTACGCAAATGGACTAGTTTTTAAAAATAAATTTGGGGAAAAAGATCATCTGTTAGGTATATTGTTTACAAATACCGCAACGGGAAATAAGAAATGTAGTTTAATTTGCGAATTTGAAGTGTTAACTAATTAAAGAACAATTTCAATTTTAGCTAGTATTGGTATTGAATATTTCTTATTGGTCTTATTATAATAATATCATCATAACACTTATACCCTCTTATTCATAAAAGCACTATAAACCTATTTTTTAGTTAAATTATGCATTTTCACTTTTTGTCCGATGGAAATGTCACAATGACAGATAAGGGCAAAGAATATTTAAAGCACACTTTACCTGTTATGCATTTATGAATAAGTGTAACTACTAGAAAGCTTATTCAACCCCTATAACGTATCCAAAATATCATTTTCTACGAGATTTTTATTAAATTTAAAGCGCGCGTATCGCTCGGTGGCACATTATGCCGCACTATGAGTGATACAGAACCCTTCGGCACAAATAGTATCGATTTTATCCCCTACTAGTAAATTCGGAAGATTAAACGGAGCGCGCAAAATACCGATATTTTTATTTAAATGAGTTGTAATTTTAAATGTTCTGAAACATAAATTCATAGGTTAGCGTTATTCACAGAGTTTAAATTTTTGAGTCCAATTAAAAATGAAAAGGATTTGGTTTTTTTATTTTTATTTTTTACGGCGTCGAGATTTATTTTAATATTTTATTTTTAATTATTATATAGAATAACGGATAAAATGAAGCCAGCTTTCAATGTTATATTTCACTTAAAAAATATGGAAAACGATAAGCAAAAATTATATTCCTATGTATTCAGAAACTTATGCCTTTATTGTAAAAAAGTTGGTTTAAAATGGCAATACAATTGTGTCCTGCTTTTATCATATTATAATGAATTATATTTGTTTTAGTCGGTGTTGTGACAAGAAAAGCTGCGGCAACAGAAACGAAACCCCTTCAGATCCCGTTATTATAGATAGGTAAGTGCACTTAAATAAGTCAATATGTTACAGACCTAGTGCATAATCGTACAATTATTGTATTTGGTCGGTAAAGTTTGTATTTGACTTGCTTTGTGAATCAAGTGTACTAAAATTGACTGCAAAATTCCCGACCAAAAACGATGTCGTTTGTTTAATCACTAACATCTGTCTGTCCACGATTTTTATTAAAATGCTTTTGTGTGGACGCGCCTTTAGGCTCCGGTCCCGCTGAAGGTTGATTTCTTGTTTCATCATGATTTGTATCTTGTTCACGTTTGCTTTTTTGTGCATATATGTATCTGTATTTATAGGGTCAAAAGTCAAGTTTTTTTAGTACAATAGGTTGGTAATGATGAGAATTAAAAATAATATTACGACTGGGCTTCTAATTACTTTATGGCTACCAATAGCGATTCATCAAAAATTACGGCCGTCTCAAAACTCAGACGAATG
This sequence comes from Acleris literana, assembly GCA_946894065.1. Taxonomy (NCBI): domain Eukaryota; kingdom Metazoa; phylum Arthropoda; class Insecta; order Lepidoptera; family Tortricidae; genus Acleris; species Acleris literana. The sequence goes on from OX335680.1 coordinate 13,470,087, forward strand.
CATTTCCACGTTTCGGTAACTTTTTGTTGCATTTTTTTTCACTTTTCGTTTTTGTTGCGGTAAAGTTGTGGCCAAAGTTTGACTTCATTTATACGCTCAATCATTTTAGAATCTGCACAACGATGTGGAAAGAGGATTTTAAGGATCCATTTAAGCTTTTAGTTTTAAGACTTGGAGATAAAATGGATATTGGCAGATAATTAATTATGTTAGTAGCAAAACAAGCTACTGTTTTGCTACTGGCTTTAAATTGTTCTACATAGGTGTGTAAAATAAGCCAAAATTGACCAACAAAACTAATTGATAGAGACCAAGCACACTCCTACATTCTGCAACCTTAAAATGGTTTTTAATAAACTTTATCCCGGTTTTGAGTGTTCAATTTACTTTATCTGGTACCTGTTAGACGGTGCCTAAAATTTTTATATTTATTAAAACCCAAATCAGAAACGTCTTCATTATTATTGTGATACGTTAATAATAGCGTATTTTCAGAACGTAACTTATTACCTCTGTCTACTCAACCCTTGAATTGACAAAGACCACAAGAACGCCTCTTAATTAGCTGCCGAAAAAAAAAACAAAAGCGACCCAAAAATACCCCACGCGTCGCCTGCTGTGTCATTCATAAATTTGAATTTAGAATTTAGATTAAAACGAGGAGGCTAATCAGGCTGACAAACACCGAAATTTCAATGGAATTGAACTATTGGTAGGTGATGTCGGGACGTGCCTTTATTTTTGGTCCTTTTTCGGGAATTCAATTGAGATAGGCGTCTCTCGTTTGGTACGTCGTTCGATATTCGAAATGTAGGGTTGCGAATGTCGGGAATGAATGACAATGGGAAATGTTTGTAGGTTTAAAAAATAGTAATATTTATAATCATGTACAGGTAAAATTATTTAAATATCATAGAAATATAATTTATTTGGGACTATTTTCCTTTTATTGAATCAGAAATGGTACTTACTAAATTGATTCTATTACCTACCTACTTATTATCAGAGAGCCAGGTAGTGCTCACACCATTTCAAAAGCAACTTTCTATTACGTTATAGTCTTTGAAGAAAAAACCTACTACAATTGCGTGTCTCTATAAACCACAATAAAATAAAAATAAAATGTAATCACGTTCAGTACCCAGTTCAAAGGTTGAAACTTTTTAAGTATTTTTATAAAAAAAACATTTCCACCGACAACCCTGCGAACCGAATGTCGGTTTTTGTAATTCACTCGATTCAAATTTTTCCTACCTTGGAAACAAAAAAAAATTGAACGCCAGCCTTTGTGTGCGAACTTTCCTTTGCTTTTCGGCGAGGCATGAAGTTGATCGTGGAAATTTCCTAACCGCTAATAAACTTGATTTTTCAGCGTTTGATGTAAATTAAACTGCTTCAAAGTGTGAGGTAACAAACGATTTTTTCAGCCGTTGAATATTTATAGGGGTATTTTAGATGACATCGATGTTTTTGGTTATTTGTTTTTGTTTTCTTCTTGACAATCAGTATACTCTCGGCACTTTGGCTTTGTAGAGAGACATCACACATCGTGCTGTTTTGAGTGGTATTAACTATTAGCACTAGGTACTATTAGTGCTTCCTATGTCAATCAGCTGTTTGATAGTACTAACATTACCTAAGTCGCGCATAACTATATAGTAGGGGGTTCGAATAGGAGACGACATTCACCGGGCTGTTTATTCGATAAAAAGTATTTTATATCAAATTTAATATGCTAAGTAATGTATGGCGAATAGGTTGACTGAAAAATTTCAGTCCAGTCGTTGTATGATAAAAAAAATCTGAAAACGAACTTTTGTTTTAAATTGCTTTCCTTGTTAAATAGACCAATTACATACTAATCGAAAGCATGAAGCCTATAGAATATGCAAACGTTAAGTTGACAAGATATAAAATACTTTTTATCGAATAAACAGCCCGGTGAAGGTCGTCTACTATTCGGATCTTAGACCAATACCTTAAATCTCAGACCATGCATTACCTAGACGACTTTGTATAGATTATTATTTAATAATCTTCTCGTTTATCTGTAGGTTATTCTTCAATTTGACTTTGGCTCATTCTTTTTTATAATGTTGTGTGTTTCCATCATCAGAAAGGTGTGATAGGTGGCTCACTGGTTCCATTTTCCACGCCCATACCGTTTCATTCCAGTAATAGTCATAGAAGTTCACGTAACTCTAAATTCTCTAGTTTGCATTAATTGAATGGCAATTGCAGGGTACTATCACGGTCACAAGTCGCTAATGTACCCCGCAATAATACATCAGGCCTCGCCCTGTACGCTCGCGAACTAATGTGCTAATTGAAATTGTGCAATTGCGTGCGGACCGGCGCCGAATTCATTACAGTCGTGTTTTTCGCAATTTGCTGCTATCATCCTCTTTTTTTTTATACGCCGCCACCGGCGACATGATACTTTTTTGATGGTTTAATCATTTTATGCATGCGTCATAACATAATGGTTTTAGCAAATTAAGTGGTGTAGTTGACGTTGTTATTAAATTAATTAAAATAATAGTAATCATGTTTTTTATCAAAATTAAGGTAGGTACGCTAAAGGACGAGTATGCCGATTTCGGTACTTCTATCTACGCGTTATTTAGTCGCCATTTAATAGCATTCTCATACTTTTTATTTTATTTTATGTCTATGTAATAAAACGAAAACAATTGAAAAAACAATCTTACTCGTTAACATTCCGGAGCCCAGCGTCCCTTCGGGACCGCTCGTCATGAATTCAAAAATTTGGTACTCGGACGCGAAACAAAACAGTTTAACAGAAGCGTTCGAGTATCGATAACACCGGGTATAATTGACGTAACGGTAAAAGCGGCCAACAATCCAGAGCCCTTCGAATCAGCAGCAATTTGTTAAGTGGATTTTTGCCCGAGACACGCGCTGCGCTTCTGTACACAATTTCATTATCCGTACCCGCCTGCCCGCGGCCGACTACTATTAACTTATGCGATGCTGTATTCAGCTATGCCATTTTTTTACAGTTTATACCGGTATTTTATGCGTTATGACCGTTTTTTAAATGCTTGACCATTATATTACGACCAACGTTAACTCTGGCATTGAGAAAATATTGCAGAATTTAGGAAAACGTGTTCTTTAGGAAATTTAGGAATCTGTTAGTCTGATGACTACAATAAAAAATTACGCATATTTTATTTTAAGCATACAAAATTATTTTTACTAGTTATTTAATTTGCTCTGAATTTTACTTTATATCTACACTCGTTTTAACTTTTGTACATTGGTTTGAATTGTCAATAACAAAGGTAGCGTGCAAAGGGTCCGGGTACTTTAAAAGATGGACTTTCCAAATCAATTCGTCGCCACGCAATCGCCCCCCAGGCAATCACTTAAGAATTTTATGAAGCGTAATGATTAAGATGTTTCTGTTCGAATGTAAAACGATAGGCGAGGGGACTGCCACTAAACCGAATTGTTGTGTTAAACATATTGTGACTGGAATAGCTATTAAAGGATTAAAAGTATTTTGTAGAACCGATCGAGAGAAGTTAGTGGGAACTTTGCACAGAAAACTTTCGGTTATACAAGAAGAAAAGAGCCAAATAAAAAACGAAATATTTTCTAAACATTGTTGTGAAATGGTGGATTCATTAAAGGAAAAATATCGAAATATACCAGCGGACGTAGCAAAGGGGCAAGCTCTCGCGACATATGGCTGACATCTATATTACAATGGGATCTTTACACCCTATTTCGGGTGCGACAAAATCAATTCCCAATTCGATATGACCCTCCTGTGCTTGTTATTTGATAGACTTGGTGCCATGCATTTTAGATAAATGTCGCTGTAATTTTTTTAATCTGAATGTTTTGAATAATTATGTGGGTGAACAGCACATTGACTCTTTGGAGTAAAAAAAATATTCTATATAAAAAAAACAAGGTGATGGAGGCAAATTTGCCATGACATTTTTACTAGTTTATGACTGAAGCACTATAAGGTACTAAGCCACAATACAATATAATATATAATATTATACACAGTACACTACAACTTATAAACGGTAATTTGCATTGGTATAAAAATGAGACGATACCGAAACTCTTATTTCAAATAAAAGGGTTGCTATTTTGCGAAAGCGGCGCTTCTTTGCCTGCAGTTTTCCGGTAATTTTCGGTTCCGCGAACGGCGGTACGAGGGAATCACGGCTATTATATTATCTCATTAGATACGCCGCGCCGCCGCGCCGCCGCCTCGCCAAATAAATTCTTTTCTAAGGGGCTGATTTCTACATTACATTTTTTAACGTAGACTTCTCATACAAAACCATTTTGCTTCCCTAAAAGTTAACTATTCAAAAACTTTTACAATCAAAGGAATTAAATTCGATTTTCATGCAGCGATAAATTCCCAGTGTTAACGTATAACAAGAACAATAAATTCGTATTACAAATAGTTTGCGGCAAGTTAGTTGGTGCGCGACCTCTGCGGGCTGCAGTTACACGGGCGAAGTTTCGATAAGTTCATAGTCACTTTATTAATAGCTTTGTAGTTTCATCTACCTGTAGGAAAGATTTGTAAATAGTGCCTTTCTACGTTACATATTTAATTTACGCCCAATTGTTTATCAGTACAGTTAAAAATACCTATAACTATTATTATGATTTTCCCACATAATTTCATAATTATCCGTTATGCCTAACAATATGACAACTAAAACACACTATCCAAAAATATGTAGACAAATCACAAAATTCTGTATAAAAAGCGGGACGCAAAGTAATTCGGCACACTTACAACGTAATGTAAACCAAAAAAAGAATACTGGTCCCAAAAGCTTACCCTGGGGAACGCCCGCGCGCTCGCCGCCCCGATACAGACACGACGGCGGTGATTAGGCTTCTTATCCACGAGATAGCGACAGAAACTGTGTAAGACTTAACAACTATGACCGTTTTCTTATTCCCTCCAACCAAGCATTTTCTTGCCGCCGACTTATCTAATGCTCAACTTAAAATTCTTACATTTCGCTAACTTTCGGTGTTTATGAATGTTATTTTAAAGGAGCTGCATATTTAAGGGTACGTGAGGAAGCTGGGTTTAGATCAATAAATCAAAGCGGCGCAGTAATGAGACGTCTCATTTCTGATTTATATCGGCGGCGGTACTCTAGCCCTCTGATTTTTCTACTCGATAAGTCCGGGTGACGATCGTCAATAAATTGAAATATGATAAAGTCGCAGTAATAAGCCGCGGTAATCGTATCGACCCTCGTTGCACGAGACGCTACATCGACTAAGCGGAATTTCCCATAATATTTATTTTATTTTGCTATTTCTGTAACACTTTCCGTGCAGATTTGCTAACCTAATGGTTCAAACTATGTGGAGTATCTTATTATATTGTTTAAGAATTATCTACTGATTTTAAAAAGATAAATCCCAGTACTTCTGTCTACTATGTGCAGATGGCAGTTCATCTTTTCCTAAGTGACCTTTCCATCTAAGCCCCTTTTATAGCATTACCATGTTCAGCTCTTCTATCTCAATTCCGATCTCATTCCCGATTCCAATACGTGATTCGTCGGTTCGCAAATTATTCGGTGAAAATTCACCATCTCGTTAGAATGTGCGATCCGGTCGGTCGAGGCGAGCCAACCGCTTGATAAATTGTCTGGAATAATAATGATGAATTGCAACTAGCCCGATCCTGATGTTGATTCGAATCTATGGAGCGATTCTACTGCCCCTTATATTTTTGGTTTAGGAAGAAATGTTATCGCGTTTTAGAAGATTTTCACATTCGAGTCTGACTTAACCAGAAGGAAGTAAAGGTTATTTATTATCCTCTATGGTATTTGTCACCCACGCTCTGTTTTCTAATCAAGCCTAAATGTTACTATCGTTTTAAGTTTAAGTCAATTATCATACAATAATATCACAATAACTACAATATTAGACATTTAATAAACAAAATTAACGGAAGTTAGTACGTTGAATACGTCTTTAAGCATTTTTATTTCAATATAATTGTACAGTTAATTTGATTCTACAGTGCAGCTTAAAGTATAATATTCTTAAAAATAATTAAATTCCATTTGAATTCGGATATTGCGTAAACCTCGACAAAATGAGTCCAAATTAGCGACATACCTATCTATTAAGAAGAGGACGTCTCCGGGCCATTTAATTAGTGACGGGTTTTATCATCCGCCCTCTTTGCTTCTGTTCGTTGAAAATTTCAACTGTAATACCGCCATATTGGCGAAGCTTAAATTGGATGTAATGACAAAATTTCTATTCTCTCCAATTTATAATAAAAAATTCCTTTCCGAAACGCAGAAAAAGAAAATAATATCGTCTTTGTCTTTGTGATTGTTCAAGTACATTAGAATGGTTATTTAAATTTAATTTAATTCATGCGTGACATCTTTGGTGACAAACATGCCCGGCCGTTCGAAGTAAAACAAACTAGGGTTCATTATTGTTTTTATGAAGGCTTTGCGTGAGTCGGGCAGCAAACATTGTTACAGTCACTCAAGCGAAGTTAAACATACTCCCGTATAATTGTGGTGTCGAAACTTTAAAGATGATTTTAGATAAAAATTAATAAATACAAACCATGTTTTTTTATACAACTACATCAGGTTGGCGGTTCCTACTGCAAGTCTTGAAACGATATTCGGATGAGTACTACTTTTTCGATTAAGTTCTCCAGATTCTGGTGTCACCGATGTTTCTTGAACGCCCTTTGGGAGATTAGGAGGATAAGTTGCCGTGGGTGCTAAATTTAATGTGAACCACTTTATTTAAACCGTCGTTGAAATAGTAAAAAAAACGGATAAAAGAAACAAATCCAATACATTAATACTCGTAAGCAATAATAGATTGACTAATAAAACAGTTCCGAGAATTTAAGCCTTTGCCACAATTTTTGTTAGTGTATACCTATCGTACTCTAATTCAATTATGATTCAGTTACCAAAAACTTAAAAGCTTAAACTTAACTCATAAAATCCTTTTAAATTCAATTCATTAGCTTGATGACAATCATACGACCGTTATCTTACCGCAAAAAGCAAAACATCACTTATATTCAATTTGAACGAGTGGCCCATTCAATTAGTTATCTAGATTTAAATGTAATCATGCCCTTTTACTTGATTGATGGCCTACAATCTTCTTCAAATTACGTCCACTAATTGTAGTTTATGAACGAACTCGCATTTGAATTCCATTTTTTTCATTAACTTTAATATTAATATAACTTTTTCATCTACAGCTTTTGAAGGACTACGGAGTATGATCAATATTTAATTCAAAGGCTTTGAGTTTAGCATCCATTTAACTGTTGTCTAGAATTCTATAATGTGCACAACCATTACCAAAGCATTTCCCGACCAAACAGCAGCGTAATAGGAATTTAGCAGATGCTCCTGAACTCACGTTCTAGTACCCACACTAGAGGGTGCATGTGCCCCGGCGGAGCTCAAGACGTCAGCGCGTTTAAACGCCAATTAATTATTAAGGGACAGAGCTCCTTCCTTTGCTCTTTGACGGAGACTGTACAACAATGTGGCTAGCGCTCGTGATTGCCTGCTTTGTAAATTGCATTAGCGTGGTCCGCTTGTATTCCCGTTTATTTATATACCACTTGTGCTGGCCATAGTACCTGGCATAGTTCAAATTAGGAATCTGGCCCCTCAGAAAAGGCAAGTTTGTTATTGATGGCCAGTATTTGCTCTTCGTTTTATTTTCTTTAAAGTGGCAGAATAATACATATGCTTTCGTCAAGCTTAAATGGGTACATGTATACAGCAAAGCGACCCTTTGATGGTACCTTCTCCGATTGTCACTTGCGAATTCAATTTTCACTTTAAAATGCTCGCGTCATGTGGGGTGCAGAAACTCGGATATCGTATGACGTCATTCATACAAGTTTCATGTTGGGAAATTGAAATGTTGAATTTTGTATCTGTAAAATGTAGTTTAGTATTTATATTACTAAAAACGTTAAGGGTTCTGCAATGATATAAAACGATTAACCCAATATTTACAATTAAAGATATTGTTAAAAATAGAAAAACTATGTCACCCAATTTATCTTCGTATTTTTTTTATGCTTCAATGAACTTTGCGATGTCGTCCAGAGAATGCGGTTGACCAAGTAAAAATCATCAAAAATGGGTACAACAACCTAAAACATAACATTACGTTCCTTAATAGTAATAATATACAGCAGTTAGATTTCAGTTTTCCCCTATTTAAACTCGGAACTACTGTCACTATAAGTTATCGATTTATTCCAATACCAATACGGGGCTGCAAAAGAAATTCGTTTAATACAGACTAGGGTATCTTAAATTGCATTGAGCTCCCATTAACGCCTTGTCAGATCGGATTTCGATTTATATTATTGATAAATGGGATCTATTGGAAGCGTAGGCAGTAGAAAATGTATGAAATGAAAGCACGTTTGTGTTTATAAATTGGCAGCTCGTTTAGGGGTGACATTCTACTGTTTTTGTTAGTGAGTCTACAATTTCAGCAGTAATATTTCTGCCATAGCTTTTTACTTATTAATGCCATTAAAATAAATTATCAGTAAACTAGCTTTTACCCTTAATTTTCCTCGTGTAAGTGGTTTACTTTTCCTGGATTTAAATGAGCCAATAGTTTTCACTAATTATTCCAGTAGGCCTGTTAAGAAAGTTACGTATGATAGTGAAAGTACCGAAATTCCTAGATGTTATACAATTAGATTTCATTTTATTGTTAAGTTGGAGTGTTAAATGTTGAATGTATACTTGACAATTGTTCTTTGTTATTGTCTCCAAAATTCTTCTTTGTTAAGTGCATAATCTCATTATCATACATACATAAACTCACGCATTCGTTCCCAGAGTGGGATAGGCAGTTACAGAATTACCAAGAACTCTAAAAACTTGTTGATAATTCTGTAACAATTAGGCTTAAGATGTTTATCAGCGTATTAGTGACAAATACTATGATAGTTCTATGTTTTATCTCATTATCAACGAGCAATAATTCAACTAATAAACTAAAAATTCCAAACTAAATTAGCTTGTTCACACTAGAAATCTAACGCACAATATCACCCGGCGTTTGTCCTCGTTTGCCTTACAATCTCCCGTTGTCACGGCACCTAATGAAAGAATTAGCCTTCATTACTAGTGATACGTTCCTTAAAGGGACTCCCGAATGAAGACGAAGTGCCTCAGTAACCTTTCCGATGGAGGATCAATGAGGGACGAGAGGTCGCTTATCTGTGATTAGTTTTTTTAGGGGCCTGTTAAAAGAATTTTAGCTGCGAGGAAGTCATTTTGAGGTTCTGTTGTGCCAGGGATAGATAGTGATAAAAACTTATATTTGGTTGGGCAGGAGTTAGACGATTACCATATTGTACGTGAACAGTAGTAGATTAGATTACGTAATACTATAGGTAAAAATACTTACCTCCCAAATCACGGATTTCTAAAATAAGCTCTCTTCGGGGGCTCACTGTGTAATGGCAAAAATCTAAAAGCGTAGGGGCAGACTTTCAACTTAAATGCATGATTCATTAAACCGTCTCGATCCCCCTAAAATCGTCGAGGAAGCTTCGCTTAAATTAGTGCGGAATTCATTTTCTTTTTTTAATTCTTCTTCCAAATTCAAATAACCTTTTTTTATTACACCGCATAAAAGGGTGGACCAGGATTCGTCGCTCCGCCGTTCACTTCCAAACGCTAATTCCTCCTCGTTCCAAGAGATACTGATTGGACGATATATTTAACAATGCCACCGACACGCTTCTCTTCGAGAAAATACATCTTACGTATTTTTTTCTCGCACTGGAATTCCTTTATTTTCTTATTTTCTATTTATTTCCGGGACCAAAGGTTGAAAAGCAGAGCAAGGTTTACACGTTAATGACACTAATAGCAATTAGTGGAAGGTCGTGTTTGGCTTGTACGTTTGCGGTGTTTAGTTATTCGTCGTTCGGGGTACACAAGCATATTACAGGGCACCCAGCCCATGGAGGGTCTTAACGGGAGGTCGTTTGCTGCGCTGCCAGCCTCCTAAGATTAATGGCATTACGACAAGACAGTTTGTAAGAGACAAACGTGACAAAAAACTGAGTTGTAATTATGTTGATTGATTTTAATGGTTAACTTTATTTAATCACTATTTTGTTAAAGAAAAGGTAGATCCATAGGTTAGTGCGATATAAAAACAGTGGAAGTCCAATTTAACTTGCATGGATAGTTTTACTCGATGTTCTCGCCAGAAACCATTTAGCTGTTGATCTGCAGCCTACTCAACAACAAGCCTTACATCGACACTTTGGACATCATAAAATATTTAGCACTCATATCTCGCAGCGCGGTCCGAATATTATCGACTCACCCATAAAACAGAAAACACTAGCGGGAGAAAGATAGAAATAGGCATTTTATAATGGTAAGAAGGGGATGCAGTTATTGTACGATCTTTGGAAAATTCGATGGAAACGTTTGCTTTCTTTTCCATCGGGTTTATCGCAGTCGTTATATTTTGATAGAGCAGTTTGGCTGGATCGCCGATATAACGTTTATGTTCTGGTTTCGGCGCGTTGCTCACGCTGGTTTTGTTCCAACATTTTGCCAGTTATTGTGTTTGTTTATACGCGTGTGTGTAACAAGCTTTGTGGAATGTAGATTGCGTGGTCGTAAAGGTCCTCGTTGTTTCTTTACAAGTCTTTTCTTTGCAATGCTTTTAACTATTCTTATATTTTACGAAGTATTTCTAATCGTACTACTTTTAATATCGGTCAAAGAAAGTTGACTCCTCAAATAATTTCGGGACCGCGCGGGCGAAACGTTATACGGTCACCTTGAAAGTTTCCGTGATAAATATACTGCCGGGTTCGCGAATATAAAACGAAGTACTATCGCGTTCAGAACCTATTAGGATTTTCAATGGAATATGAAAACATTTGTTCACCGGTTTTGAAACATAACTGTTGCTGCTTAGTAACTAATTCTATTCGTCGGTCAGTTGAAAACAGTTTTAGACGAATTTTAGGAACTCGCATTCTTTCACCAATTTTACACAAAGTTTTCTTACAAAAAAACATCCTGTTTACAGAAATTTTATGTACAAAATTTTGTTGTGTTTGCTTATATTTTATTTTTATTTTGACGCAGTTTCTTAGCAGACTGTACCGAGTATAATAATTTAGGGAGCGAGCCTGCGGAGATGATACAGTGCTGCAGCCGGCATATTTCTTATTCGAAACGCCAATATGTATGACAAAATGCCCATTACTTTATCCGACATTGGTAAATGCTACGGTTTATGTATTACTAGTAAATCATAGTTGTTCCTTTATGTTAACGCGATGTACTAATTGCTCCAATACTATACTATACTACTACGTTATAAATACAGTAAATTTAATTTTGCCTTCTTTCTTGTTAGTTTTTCTCGCGATTTCATCCGGGTTTGAAACTACCTATTTCTTTTTCTACATGAACATTAAGAACTATACAATCTTAACATCTTAGTTTAGTTTAGTTTAGTTTATTTATTCATCAATGTAATATTACTATATAAATTGCATTGCATGTCAAAAATACGAAATTACATTGTTATTGTCAAAATTAATACTAAATAATAATATAATAATACAAAAATAACACTCAAATAATCAAAGTCAACATTAATAAACAACTAATAAATGGTCAGTTTACGATGTCAATATACAAAAAGTAATAAAGTCAAATAAACAATAATAATTTTACAATTTAAGTTGCATATCGACGGTAAAAAGCGTAAACGCTGTAACCCGCAAAATCAAACTTTACACCAGAGCCAAAAAACTTTTGAAATTTTACAAAAAAAATCATATCTTTTTTTTTATTTGAGCGATCGGTGCCATTTTTAAACTACATATGTATTTTCAAATTCCCTATTAGATCATATGCCTGTCGTGTACCAGAAGTGACTAGGTTTCTTTTTAGTGTCGGTTACAGCAACCTGACTTTTTTTTTCAATACGATAAAACGCTGTTAATGATTTTGTTAAATGTATGGAAAGGTAATAATCAGTGTGATTTCTAATAAGCGTAAGTGATGTAACCACCATTCTTTAAATGTTGAGCACTGCCTAAATTGATGTTACGCTGCAGTGCTTGCAGTTTAAAAAAATCATAATTGTATTCAATGATAGATGTCAAAAAAGGTTATTGATATTAAAACGACGTAAATATGAGATAACATTTATTAATCCTTTTTTTAAATGTTATCCTAAAGAATTAATTAATACGAATGTGTTTGTATGTGTATGTAAATATATTTTCAATCCTCCATTAGATATAAACATCCGAACATGTACATATAAATATATACATGCTTATAAACATTTACAATACAAGTCTAGTTGAAAAAAAAGAAATACATTTATTTTAACGATAATTATGCATCGCTACAAACACTTCGTATAAAAGAAGTATATTATTATGATAAATTACATATCACAAGTTAACTTACTCATGAAATAAAGTCAATTAAAATTAAAAACATCAATGTTTAACAAACTGAAAAGTTTAAGACACTATACTAGCGTTTCTTCAAACTAATAACTATTATCAAAGTATTGTTAAAATTCGTAAAGTAGTTTTAATTACTTATAATTATGTAAAGCAACACTTAATTCTCAGAATTTATCATACATACTAAGTAGTTACTATTTAAATGAAATAAAAATTCATTAGTATAGTATTAACTATTCACATTATTTACACTGGTTTACTATTAAAATAGATATAATTACATTTTAAACTTTTGTTGTCACGCGGTGAAAGACCGTTACACCACACACAACTTGATCCCACGGCGGTCTCAGACTGACTGATCGGGGCGGTAAGCCGTTACCCACACAGCATGAGCGCGTATTTAAAATACGGTAAACTCAAGCGATCAATAATAAGCAATCGTTTAAGAAATGAGGTAAAGGTCAGTAATATTTTTGCGTATTACTTCATATTTGGTGTAACTTGTGAGTATTCACATTATGGTGTCTGATTAAAACGTAGTAAGTCACTATCATCTAAATATATTTTACAGAAAACGTAGTAAGTGTAGTGTCACTTTTTTTTTCAATACGCGTAAACGCTGTAAATGACAGTGGAAATGGTTTTACGCACGCAGTAACCTACTGGACTCGAAAAATTTGTAAAATATGAATTGGTGTAAATGCAAATGCAAAATAAAGACCTGTTTTTTGGCGGCTTACAGCAATTAATTTTGCTATATGTCAAAAAAGTACATACAATTTCAACGCTGTACAGAATTTTCTAATCGTCGTAGAGCCACGAGACCCGGACCATTCGACGCAGAAAAAAAATCTGATTCCGAATATGCAAAAAAAAATTTTTGGTACATTGTGGGTTACAGCGTTTACGCTTTTTACCGTCGATATATTCGTCGACGGAGTATAATGGATTATCCAATAAAAGGTTTCTTATCTATCAAATTTTTAATATGAGTACCTATCTATGATAAAGTAGGAAAGAATTTTGGACACGTAATTTGCTTAGGCTTTATAAAGATTCATAACGTTTGAATTTTTAAATGACTACCCGTATAAGTTATTGAAAAACAAATCAATAAGGTTTTTTTAACAATTACGCTCAATAAATCGCCTAAATCTTAGTCTTACCTTATTTACATTTTCTTTTTAAAGTGTGCATTACCCACTCGATTAATTTTTGAATAAAAAAGATCCAATAAATAGATACCTATATATAACATTGAAGTAAATTCTTGTCACGCAGATAATACTCATACGTAATGGCTATACTCAGCACGATATCATCTACATAGTCATACCAAACTGCGTATTTTCATACCCGCGAATTTCCCAATAATAAATTATACTCCTTGTCCGCTTACCTCGGGTTAACCGGCTTTTATAAACTACCCGGGTAATTTATAACTATTACCCGGGAAACGATCACGTGATATCACTTTATAGCATATTCAGCGCGTAAATATGAGGGTAGTCTGCAATACGTTACTAGTTACTTAGGTGATACGTAAATTGTGTCCTGGTTTATGCGTATACTTTAACTATGTGACGTCAATGGAAACGGTAAATAATTTCACGTGTGTGCAAATAATATGAATGATGATGTTGAGTTTTGGTGGCAAAGTATTTGTATTTTTGAAATGGAATCATGATGATGGTGGTAGCCATCCGGACGGACCCGGCATAATGTTCTACCACCTCCATCGTCATATCTACCGCCAAGCAGCATTTCATTATTTTGTTTCGGTATGTAGTTAAGAAGAAGAAATGACGCTCTTAGAGGCATTCAATCTTCCTCGTCCTTCATCCTTCATCGTCCTCAGGGTTGGCAGCATATTAGCAGTCCTAGCATTGCAGTCTTGAGATTACAAATATATATAGATCTCAGATTCCTCATTTGCCTTCCTCATGCAAAAAACGAATGTTTCTTGCGAAATTATTATACTTATTTCATTAATAACGATAATTGCAACTTAAAAGTATCATAGTTCCGCCTGTCACATCGTCAATCTCTTTTTAATCCAAAATGTCTTCCCACGGTCAATAGGTACTTAGGCTATCAGTTCTCAACGACTCAACGTGCTAAAACAAAACGATACCGTCTAGCTCTCGAAAGCATCACCTAGCTACAACTACGTACTTAATGTAATCGCGTACAATATCCTTTGTTCACTTTCAGACTCATTAAAAAGGCGATGCAATTTAATGAGTTGATAGTGTGTGTTAACCCCTCGCTACGTTCGCAAATAATACGGGTGGTTTACTTGAAAGTGGTCTTTGTGTTGTGGCGTTAGGGTTGGAGGTGGGGTAGGGTTTTTTGGTCGAGTATTGGTATGGAGGGGTCGAAGATTAGTGGCACACGCCTACCCGGCGGAGCGCTGAGCGCCTGATGGTACCCTCGAGTGTAGTTACAATTAGAACAGTGCCCACAATGAAGTGATGCCCGCGTAATGTAGCTTATGTAGCCCCTCGTCTTTGTATGTTGATTGCGCTGGAAAGAGGTCGGGATAGTTTTGGTAGCTGTCTTAAATGCAAATGGGCTACTTTTGCGCTGTTTTTAGTTTTGGTGCCCACATTGAATTGATGCTTGCGTAATGTAGCTTAGTTATGTTTCTTCTTCGTATACTTCAAAAATTTTTAAGAATCAAAAATATACCTACATTATAATGGGGGTTAATTTTTAATTCTTTTACATTTTTGATGTGTCCGAATAGACTTTACTTTACTTCTCAACTGTTATTGAGAGGAGCTGGTAAACTTTTGACTTGTAAATATGTGTGTACTGATTTACTCATATAATTAAAGCATTTATTTGTACTCGCCATTAAAAATACACACCGAACCGTAATTCTGCATTATTTAAGATATTTTCCAAATGATAACCTTTTAGCATTATTATATTATTCCACCTTTCAATGTTTCCATAAACAGATGAAAAATAAAGAGACAAATGTTAAGGTTGACTTACACATTTGTTCTATATACCAAATACAGTGAACCACAACCAATGATGAACCAGAAACAGTGAATCACAACCAATGATGAACCAGACACAGTGAATCACAACGATTGATATACCAAATACAGTGAAGTAAGCTTCGACATATAACACCGGCATTTTATCTAAATTCCGCGGCGGGGAGGGCTTACGGCCTGCGAGCGATCGCCCGCTGTCGGTAGGTATATTGTCAATTGGAAACTACTCCCTACTCGAGCGGGCGCTTTGAGATTTGAAAGAGTATCTTTGACGTATAGAAAAGAATTTCAGATGAATCTTTTGAAGATTTTTGACTAGCCGATACGCGTTTTAGGTATGATGACTTACCTACAGGCTAACTGAATTGTTTGTTCCAGTAATTTACAAAAATAACTACGTTATTTTTTTACTTTTCAATCGAATGTTAAATAAGTACGACTTTCGTTATTTTTATTTGCTTGGATTTATTACAATAAACGCAAATCAACTCTAGGTACGTTATTCATAAATAATATCTAGTTAACATTCGAAGAAAAAATACGTATTTTACCCCCCGCGGAAATCACATAATAGACACTAAAACGTATTGAAAGACAGCATCGCATAAACGGCATTATTCGCAAAATAAATGCGCCGTCCTTAAATTTGAGTGGATACTTAGTCTTTCACTCATTTTAAACGTCTCTTCAGTTTTGTCATGAATTCATTATACAACCTTAAAAAACTTTTCTACTGTCATCTATGCCAGTATCGCTTCTTATCAAAATAAAATAAAAGAAAAGCCTTTGATATCTCCGCGTGTACTGCGGCGCTATGAAAAGGCGAGGTTTTATCGCGTTGCCATAGCGACGAGTGCTGCGTCCCGCGATACCGACCTCCACACGTCCGACTATTGTGCCTTATATTTACTACGTGTGTACTGTATTAGAATAAGAGTATTTTTTTCTTGGTTACTTAACTACATATTGAATTTTTTATATAATTTCGGTCTATGCACAGATGAACCATTTTCAAAATAAGTAAGAAAGGATAAAATTACGATTTTTGTGTTTTACGTCTTTATTTAGACCTCTAAATATTTTAAGTAGGTAAAACTTAAATTGCGTTGCAATTCTATCAACAGTTAAAGTTCAATGTGAGATATAACATAATTATTATAATAAACACCGGGAAAAAATAAATACTTAACCAATAGACATAAAAGTTTGATGCTCGCCTTAGTTCGTTTTTTCTACGTCACCTATATATTTAGCATGTCACCTAGCTATATTTAGCATTTTCTTTACATAAACCTGCAACTTTGCCGTACTGCGGTATATTACATAACGTTTACTCTACGTATTATACTCTTTGATCTGTTACTGTCGCCTATTTAGGCCATCAGGGCGACTAGTTAATGCCTACTAGTTAATCGCGACATATTTGTCGCTCGGTAATCCCGTTCAGCTGCCTAGTATTGCGTTTATCGCGTGTCAAAATATGAATAAAGCATAGGTCACTCTCGTACTTATATATATATATATATATATATATATATATATATATATATATATATATGTCAGAAAGTGACTGAAGTTTTATCCACATTTTGTCACGCGGTAATCGCAGCCATATTAGGCCCCTGCCTATTCTATATCAAATGAGATGCACTGAGCGACAAGCGACAAAACACAAGTTGTGCTTGACGTACAGTTGGGACTGAAACAGTTAACCCTCGAATTTGGTACACTCTGAAATATTAACGTTTGGCTATGGACGCTCGCAGAAAAACAAAGTCGAAAAACGGGTCCGTTATAGGCCCGTCGCATGCGCTCACAGACTAGCTGTAGCTACTACAGATAGGCAAGATATTTCTGGTTGTAGTTTTAAAAGCGACTTTTTTTCTGTAGGTTTATAGTTATAGTTAATAGTTATGAGCAACTTGTTAGTCGTATTTTAACGCAATCACTGCCACCGACGCATATATGCGTTCACTGTCATACAAGTTGGAAGAAGGAATTGATTGATAAAAACGTTTACGCAACGATTTACATAGACGATTATGGCCCTACTCTAAAGTAAACAAGAACATATCATCTTAATATGTGGTGATTCTATTTAACATCTATATAAATTCAAGTAGAAATGATATATTTTCTGACGTACCGTTTTAATTGTAATTATGTACTTACTTTACATTACATGCATGTGATTTTATAAGGCTGCTTTCCCCTTAGACAAACAGTTTGGCTTACTGTCTGCAATCCGATATTCAAATGGCAAGCAAGACGCCATAAACCGTTTGCCTGATAGGACCGCAGCCTACATGTTACCAAAAAAAAAAATTAAAACGTTCGTTCTTTTATTTTTCACGTGTCCTGTTACTATAGGGCTAAGAGAAAATGCAGTCTATAACAGTTAACGATTGTAGAATTAATGAACGACCACTTACGTCATTTCTATACATATTCCTAATTTCTGAAGCCGGTAACAATCGCAGAATGCCATTTTTCAAGCCCTATTGATATAATTATTCAGCAGATAGTTTATTCGTAAGCAAAACATTAAAAGTAGGTGCTGAAGCGTACTAAAAAAGTAAATTAAAGTAAGATTCAGTATAAGAGTGTTCATTAAATTTAACACATTAATTCAATGTTAACCTGACATCTGATCTTAAAAAGACTGTGAACAGTTCCCCGTCTGGCCACCTGTTCATTCTTTGCCGCGAGCATGCCGTGTCGGTATTGAGTGGTGGCAGGGGAGGGCGTCCCCGGGGCCCGCCTCCCTGGGGACTGGAGGGGAAAGGTTAAAAGGGAAAAGTTATAAGAGACCGTTGTCAGTGGGCGAATGTTCAGTTTTATAAAAAAAACAGGTGAAATTGATATGCGCGATGTATCACGAAAATAAACTGATATCAGTGATAAAAAGACGCAATGTTATTTTTTTTGTTAAACTTTCTTTATTATTTTCTTATCTTACTTTACATAACCTACATATATAATCACGATCCATGATTCAAAAAACCGAAAAAAAAAAATCTTTGAAAATCTCCGCTCTTAACCACGACGGTCAGTGAGTATTAACATTATTTAAAAGAACACTGTACCATAGTAAAATAAGTCACCTTTTTAGTTTCTCTCAAGGAATGTCCGATGCAAATCATGCAAATAAACATAGAATGTCGCCGGGGAGGCTCCCACTCAAGTGCCGCGGGGGAAGGAGGCCCCCACCCCCGCCACTATTCAGCCTTAGTGGATTTTTTCCATCGAATAGTGCGGATCGTTGCAAGATGTTTATGTGGAGAAACATTATATTGAAGAGTTTTGATGCTTAAAAGCTTTCAGAACGGGTAAAAGTTAACTGAAATACGTTTATAGAATCATACAGGCATAAATAAAAAAAAACTTAATTTAATTTGCTGTATAAAAACCATTATTAAACTCGTTCTTGAGTTGTGACAATATACGATAGCCTATAAGCCTATTTAGAACAAAAAAAACGGTGTGCAAGAAAGATGTTTCTGTAACATCCTTACTGGTTAATTAAGGATATCAGAAAACATCACTGAAGTTTTGTAGCTTCCTTATGAAATATCTTAATAACCTTTTGATAACTATATTTTACTTTATTTTTACACTAGGCCTTTTCTTTATTATAACGCGCTTTCACGTACGCACACATAGGCACGCGAGGGATGAAAAGTGGGGGTAGTTTTTACGACGAAAATAGAGTTCCCTTTCTGTTCTTGATGCGATAGGTAAATATTCGCGTACTTTTATTGGGGGTGGTTTGATTCCGTTCTCGCTAGCACGGCCGTGGAGCAGGCTTTAGTTTTTATGGAAACATTGGGGAAAGAACCCGATATGTTCAGATTATTTTGATAGTAAAGCATTAATAAGGTAAACGTTAAGGCCTATGTTTTCATATATGTTTCAAACATGTAATAGCTTAATATGTGGTACCTTAAGGTTGAATTCCGTTTGCACGTCGCTAAGATATTGTGTCTGTCATCTCGAAGGTCAATTTTCGAGACATTATACGTAATATCATACAAATGTGTGTCGAAATTCAAAGAGCACCTACTTTTCTGACTATAATTATGTACTTTATCTTTACATATAAGACTCTTTTTTGACTGACTGACAGATAACGCATAGCCTAAACTGTTGGACCTAGGGAATATTCCTTGTGTACTCTAGAGGTGCACTGTGAAAGGATTATTCGAACGGGAAGAAACGAAGTCTCAAGCTAACTTTCAATCTCACACAAGCGTAGTGTCTTATTTGTAAATGCGTCAATTTTGTTTTGAGTCGTTGATGTGGTAGCACCACTACACTAACGGCAAATGCGCGACTGCGCGGCGGCGATGAGCGGCGAGCGGCAATAATCAAATGCAAAGAGATGTATGAAACATGCCACGAGGCGCCGCGGCAGCGATGAGGATATTTCTATACATTTTGTTTCCGCCAGCGCCAGGACTGGATGACTTACCTAAGTGGTATTTCAAAATCATCAAAACAAAAGATTTTTTGAAGAAATCACAAACAGTTGTGATTAAAATATACAAAAATTTTGTGATTATGTATGTAAAATGGTTTGTTTTTGGTTTTTAACGCTGAATTGATGAAATGTACTAAGTAAACGTCAAGATTATCCCACTATTCTTTGAATGTGCAATTTGACAGCAACTAGGTGCATAGAAGGCTTAGGTTCTCATGCAACAACATTAAAAATATATAAGTTACCCCACTGTAAGAACTAAATCAGCAATCGGTTGTTAGGTTTTTCGATGTATGAATGTGGAAGAAGCGAAAGAGATTTGTCAGGATCATAGCAGGTGGAAAGAAGTGGTCTCTGCCTACCCCTCTGGGAAACAGGCGTGATTTAATGTATGTATGTAAAAAACTAACATTGTGAAATATTTACTACACATAAAGTTAGATATTTGAAGAATATTGACTAAGTTTAAAAGTAGATTTAAAATTTAGAATATTTTTTAGTTTAGCAGTATAGTCGAGGTTTCCACTAATAAGTCGTATTTTGCCTTAGTCTTAGTTAAATAAATGAAGAAAGGCTAATTTTAAGTCTGAGTATTTTGACGTCACAAATGAACAGTACATAAGGGGGTGTAAAGACCGTAAATTGCGAGTCGACTCGTATAAATTAGCGCCTGTCGCGTCTCGCGCTCGTGTGGAAGCGCCTGTACAGATAAAGAACACATTGGTTTATTACTTCAAGTAAACAGATGTTGAATTATAATTAGATGTATGGCGGCATGTTTTTATCTTCGTTTACGACCTATTTGTCATAAGTTTGATTGAAAACACGCTACGTGACACATTAACTATGATGTATAGTGGACGCATTTGTTGTAAGCTCTTTTTTTTGTTTGGCTTTGTACTGTTTTCATTAAGCTGCTGTTAATTTCTTTGAGTACAAATTCACACAGCGATCATAAAAAAAAATTAACATCTTAAAATTCCTTAAAAATAGTTTTCAATTAAAACTGATGTTCAACTTAGAATTATGGTACGGTTATATTTGTGTGTAGTTTGTCTTTAACAAATGCAACAGTAGTACGTTACAAAACCACTTAACTCTCCTACTATTTTTTTACGATTTGTAAAAGAAATGTCAATGCCAACCCTTCTGTAAATATCTCAACGTCCCCTTACCATACTCACAACCTTCTTATTAAAATCAAGGCTCGCCATAGATTCCACTTAGCCCCCCAGCAATAACTCCTGGACTTAGAGAATGGTCACCGCGAGCGGTTCTGAGGAATCGCCTCTGTCACCTGACCCTCGGATAGTAATGGCGGACTTAACTTAGTTTTTCCTGGTTTCTGCAAGATGCAATTTCGACCGTTTCCGAATGATGATAGTTTTTCGTAAACGTTTTTAGCTTATTACAAAACGTTTACGTGTTAGTCTGATGTCGAATTTCACCAAACACTTAACAGACGATTAGAGTGTTAACAGCTGTCAAAATGTATGAACTAACAGTCGATTAACATTGATTAACATCGTTTGGTGAAATAGGTAGGTATTGAAAATGTTACAGTTAAAAAAAGAGTCATGTCCAGTCAAATAGAAGTTAATAGTAGTTATAAGTAAGTGTAAATAAAGTAGTAATAAAATAGTTACCTATCGGAAAAATATCGACTTAGCTCCGTAGTATATTTTTTGTAAAAATAAATAAGTTTGTTACTCACTCTGGGACATAAACATAACAACGACGCAGTTTATTTTGGCCTCTGATATAAATTCACCAATTTTAATCTCAGCGAAAAATCAAAATATTACTTATACTTAATGGAAATTCAATAAAAAATCGATTATCAAAAAAAGATACGACAAGTTGAACAAACGTTCAGTAGCCTCTTGTTAAAATATCCAAACGTGAGCTTCCCGGAAACGCGAATCGCGTTCTCAGATTTCGTCTAAATAAAATCTCCATTGATTCAGGTGTCGTTTTGCGGAGCAAGACTAACTCGCGATATTGTGACATAAGGTGTTTAACATAAATAATGCGGAACAGATGCGACGCCGCGGGCTCGGCAAATACACGGTTCATATCTGGCGCTTTCGGGAACGTTGAGAGGTGCTGAAACCGCTTTATTAACCTCCGAAAAAAGAGGGTTGTGAGTTTAACGTGTGTATTGGTGTAGTGTCATCTGTGGCATATTAACTCTCAAACGAATGGACCGATTTGGGCGCGGTTATGCTTCAAAGATAGCTAACTAACTTTCGGCCTATCAGGGGATTTTATCTATTAAATAGTGATTTTAAAATAAGAATAAAAAACAATTTTAAATTAACGACGGATAAGAAAATATACTGCAAGTAAAGTTAAGAAAGCATAGTTTTTTTTTTACAATCGTCTACATTGACGATTATATCTTTAGTCATTTACATTTTCTGCCATCCGGTTTATGATTTCAGCAGAATAAAACTCCTTTTCTCCATTAAGGTGTTGCATCATCTCTGTATGTATCCATATCTGTTGGCACAACAATATTCGGCGTGCCGCCGCTGGCGCCCGCGGCTATGTAAAATATTTCTGGTGAAGCATTCATCGCGATCGCCTGCCTGATCGTACGCTCAACGTTCACACCGCCAAACTTAACAACACACCTTCCAACAACCCTGTAACTGTTATAAATAAAGACCACATTCCAGCAGCTGAACGGTATGATCAAACTTGTAAAGTTTCGCTATTGTGTGTAATCCGATACGCCGATAGTTGGCCCAATCGACTTTCGTACCGAAATTGTTTGATTTCGTTTCAAAGTTTTGTCTGACGAGAGTAATGCAGTTTGTTACCTTTGTTTTTTGCATCCTCGAAAACGATAAAATTCGATAAACTATTAACAAGATTACCTCCTGTTCTGAGGCCTTAGACAAGATGCATTTGGCGTTCGTTATAGAATTGACGTAAGCTGTCAGACGGCCTACATCAATTCAATACATTTTGTCAGTTTTCGAAAATCGTTTTCGTTAGCGTTAAGCAACTTATCTAGCCGGTCTAGTCCCCCCCCCCACCTGCAGAGGTGATATCTCTTAAACGGATTTTCATGAAATCTAGCTAAGAACTATTACGATTAAACTTGATCTCTTTTAAAAATCCGCATCCGAATCAGTCTATCCGTTTACGAGCTACGACACTACGACATAGATACACACACAAAACGTTTTCCGTCGAGGCTTGAAAAGGTGATAATGTTGACACCGATTGGGTTTAATTGCCGCCTCAGATGCAAAAAGTCGCCGGAAGGAGGCAGTCAACAAATTAGTGAACACGAGAAACAAATTATTGCCTAATATGGGTTTATGGTTTGAAGTGGAAACAGCTGCAGGCGTCTATTAGGTGACATAGTTTTATCGTTCAGGACCTCCGGTGTTCTGAGAACTGACTCGTTGAGGGTTTGAACACGTTCCATACCAGACCT
This sequence comes from Acleris literana, assembly GCA_946894065.1. Lineage (NCBI taxonomy): Eukaryota > Metazoa > Arthropoda > Insecta > Lepidoptera > Tortricidae > Acleris > Acleris literana. The sequence goes on from OX335680.1 coordinate 13,493,570, forward strand.
TTTTATTTCCATAAAAGATAGGCCAGAGCCGTGTCATTGGGCACTGAAATATGTACAGTGCATTAGACGCCAAGACGCCAAGACGTCGTTTCGAATTTTGAGTTTTTGGCACTGTATTAAAAGCAAACTTAAAAACAGGGTGTTTGGAGATCTTACATGTGTTAATCCTGTTTAATTTGTTTCAGATTTTTCCTGAAATTCTTTTTGAAATGCAATCAGAACTGTTTAAAGAATGCCGGCAACCCGCGTGACATGAGAAGGTTTCAAGTGAGTAAAATAAACAATACTTTTAACTGACACATTTTGTTATTTTCGAATTTCTCGTATACTTTGGCATATCGATGCGATTGTCATATCGTGCACCTACTCAAAGATATAATGAACACACTACACATGTACATGGTGTTCATATTTTATGCGCCTGCTCCAGCTTAGAAGCAAGTATTAAACGCGTAGATTTGTCAATAAATAGCATATGTTAATCTTATCTACTCTTCTAACTTCCGTATATTTACACCAAACTTTGTTTGTTCAAGGGAAAAAAGCTTTTGAATAAAAACAAACAAATGTCACCCCAAAAAGAATTGCTTAGTAGCTCAGGCCACGTTTAGTAGATTGTCTAATAAGGTCACTCTATACATATGTTATTACGAAAGATGTGTACCCATCACGCATAGGCCTTCCTCAAGGTCTGGAACAATAATTATTCGTGCCGCCGACGAATAAATGGTCGCTTGTTTACCAGACGTCAGGAAAAATGCCGAGCTCTCTACACGACTGAGTCTGCTGTGGTATAGATTAGAAGCAAAAGCGGATAGATTTAAGTACTACAGCTTTTTTATGATGTGGTCTAAGGCTTTGTTTAGCGCTGAGAAGTCAAAATAAATTACAGTGCTCGTTTTCCAGATTTAACGACTGTTTCATAAATGGATATTTAACGGTAACTCTTCAGTCCTTATCTGCAGTAATAATGTGTATTTTTCTACGTGGGCCAATTATACATAATTACTATCCTAGAAACATAGAACAGTTATTTAGAATATAATGCCATGCACTAAAACTGCTAAAACTTGTTTCGATTGACAATGATTTTTGAGTTTATTTTACTTAAACATTAATGCGTTTTTTTTTACGTTTATTAATAGCCCTTATACAAATAAATACCTTACAGACATGCTCAATAAAATAAACTTAAAATTATAATGACGATATAATTAATTTTAGCGTCATGCTCGCTGGCTGGCTTCCCTGGAAACGAACACGATTTGTCGACCTAAAGCCACTTGTAGACTTACTAAGTAGTTAAGTACCCTGTGCCTCGCCCGCCCGTGACTTGGCCCACACAATCGCATCGCCCTTAACTGTAGGAAGGGTTGCGTTCACGACTCTTGAATATTTGAAGCGCCTCCAATTTAGGGGAGGGATGAAATTAAATTTATTTATACGACTTTATTTATTTACTTACAACTGAACCGCGCTTATTTTTTATAATTGGTTATTTGTTTTCTGCACCACTGTTTATTTATGGCTCTTTGTTGAGAACTAAAGGTTAACCCCTGACTTTTAATTAAACTAGAGAGACGAACAACAAATCTCAATATCTCATGGTTAGTATGGTTACCAAGTTGCACAAACTAATTAGCGACAGCCCTAATGTTTAAGGTGCATTCAGTTACTTATGAGAACAAATTTGCTTTAGTTGGCTAAGACATATTTGTCTTACGTGCCCTCCCTACTTTAATCAAATACAGAACTTAGTGTTATACACACATAGGTAGTTAGTTTCATGTGGTTATAGGTATGTATGGGCTTTCTGTGTGTCATTGAATTATTCAGTGGTCGTGCCCCCGCGATTCAAGGGTAAGAATGTGTGGGTATATACATGTTACCTACGAGCATAAGTATACCATGACTAGTGTAGAAATCGACACCTAGTTCTATTCGATTAAAACCTATGTGTCTCGTTTTTACATCGTTTGGAAACGATATACTTATTAAAAAAAATGTGACTGTAAAACTGCAATGTATACAAAGTCTAATTTACTTACATTGCTTCAAAACTAAAATTCCTATACAAAAAATAAAAAATATACCTTACACATAAAAAAATACCATTAACCAAGAACGACACCATTTTGTTATTATAGCAAGCAACATTTCTCAACCTGTATTACGACTCCCAATCGTAAAAGGTCTATATAAACTTTTTAGAACCCTAAAAGCCTACCGAACCCCAACACAATCGACAACATAAACATATCGATTGGCCGTCCATCAAAACGCTCACGCACACATGCTCGCGGTGCAAGGAAGTGCATATCTATTGGAAGAGTTTCGTCCATTTTGGCTCCGAGACATTGGCTCCTCCTCCCAAGGGACTCTCCCTTTCGACCTGCATCTGTGTGTGTGGGTGTGTGATAAATAGTCGACGGTCGCACTCAATCGAGGGTTTTATTTTTGGTTGAATGTAGTTTTTGTGATCTTGAACTTCGGAGGAATAGATGTGGAATGAAATGGTTGTTACGTAAGTTAATGTTTGTTTTTAAATAGGAAGAGATTTCTCTGTTTAAGTTTTTAGAGAACTATATGAATGGATGTTCCTAATATTTTAGTACGTGAATAATGGAAGTAGGGAAATACTAATTTGTTTTTATACTATGCAGGGAGATACTAATTTGATTTTATATTCTATAAGTAGGTAGGTTCATACTTCCTTTACGCAGCAATACTGTCGTATAAAACTCAACTAAACTATTAGTTATTTTCATCCAACATAACAGTTACTCTAGAACTATCACTTTTATTGAATGAAATAAAGTTCACGATGCAATGTTTTCCCTGTAACATAAAATAGCGAACGGATTGTGGAAAGAAAATAAACACAGAGAAAAATCTTAATCTACCCAGTAGTGGTACGAGTACGACCTCTAAGATAGAGTATTTTTATCTGTTTACAAAGAGTTTTAATTCATTGAATTGTTGCAGGTGGTAATATCCACGCAAGTGATGGTCGACGGGCCCTTGCTGGCGATATCGGACAACATGTTCGTCCACAACAACAGCAAGCACGGCCGCCGCGCCAAGCGGCTCGACCCGACTGAAGGTATTGACGCCGCGACTGAAAACACTTGTACGTTTTGTTTTTTTTTTTACTTTTTTTATTTAAGTTTCTAAGCTGCCAGTTTGGTTAGCCTAGTTTCTTTACATACTTCAGGAGGCCTAATTTGGCTGCGTTTATCGCGTGACAAAATGTGGATAAAATATCCGTCACGTTCTGACACGTATATACGTATAATAAGTACGAGAGTGACGGGTGCTTTATTCACATTTCACCAAAGCGATAAACGCAACCATATTATAAGCCCTCTGTATGTAAAGAAACTAGGCCAGCCACAGGGGTTTATTTTAATTGGTTTTCTTTTGTTTCCATACAAAGTTTCATGCATAGAATCGAAACACTGGCCCGTTAATTTTTTTCAAACATGACGCTCTATATGTTCTGTTTAAAAATTATACGCGACGATTGCTTCGGAATTTAAAAATTGTTCTTTTAATAAATTCATAGTCAATCGAATCAAATGGTGTAAAATCATAATATAACGTTAGAAAATGTCATTTGTATGCAAGGAATCACAGTAGACATTTCGCAAAGAACTTCGCCAGCGGGTGGTTTGGGGTAGGGGGTGTTGAAGCGAGCATGAAGCGAATAGGGATAATTTAGTGAGGAATTATGCCTTGGAAAATAATATTTTCATATCATTGTTAGAGATGTTTTATTTGACGTTTTGTAGTAATAAATTTAATAGGCTAGTTAGATCAGAAAATAAAAAGAAATGAAGAGTATTACAGAGAGAAGAGTGTTTCTAAAATAATGAAGAGTTAAACAGTCCGATAAGTAAAAGTTAATTTAATTTTGTAAATTAGTGAAATGTTTTAAAACTTGTTTTTGCAACAAGTCATTATTAGGCTGAATTACTTGAAATAAAAGTTCCTAGTGATTCTTAAATGGTACCCAAGAATTAAATTAAAGTTAAATAAGGGTCCCTATCCACATTGTGTTCGCCTGCAAAGTTTACAAGAGGCCAGACGGCGTGAAACCGACTCGAAGGGATTACACGGTGCGAACGAGAAAATTTGCACAAGTACTTTCTGTTAGCTTTACTACGGAACCTTCGGAATTTCTCGCTTTGTTTCCCCCTTTAATGTATTCAGTAAAGACTTGCCAGTTTTCTGTCTAATTTGATCCTTGTTGAAATTTAGTTTCAAGTCCTGTGTTTACACAAGGTTAAGACCGCTATCAAGTGTTTAACAGTAATTTAAACTTCCGAGTCTGTAAAAACGTTTAAAACTATTCCTTCATGTACCTAAGGGACAAGAAATAATATTGCTAGTAGATAAACATTTGTAATATGAATTAATTTTATCAAAATGCCGCCATCGTAGAAACAGAAATAGGCAGTACAAAATAAAACTAATGAATGAGATTTTCTTATTAGTCAAATTAAAAAGAACCTCGAACGTAATCTTCTTTCGTCCCCTTAAATTCACTTTCTCTTCTCGTCTTTATTACCGCGCCGTTTTGTTCGCGAGATTTCAGCTCCCCCTGTTGTCTTACGACGCGTGTCCCCCTCGCAACAACCTTCTTGCATCACAACTACAACTTCAATAACGTCATAACAACCATTAAACACGACCTTATCTTCAACTTTAACACGGCCAATTACAATTCGTTTCCAATTAACACTGGCTGGCATTTGATTCCATGTGCAACGGCAAGGCGAACTTTTACGGTCTGCAATTGTCCTTTTTCTGAAACAGTCAAAGATAAACGTTCAAATAGGACGGAATGAGTTTTAGTGGTCTGGCGTTTATTCAACTTTTTAAGTTGTAACTTGTACAACGGCCTTTGCTTTGCTTAGTTTGAGGGGGCTTTTGGAATGACTTTATTGACGTTTTGAAGTTTCCTCATCGATGAAATTTAAACTTATGACTTATATTTGCACTATCCAACCTCGACACTGGCAGAATCATCAAAACATTGATGGGGCCATTATTCTCCTAAAAATTGAATTGAATTGACTTATATTTGCGTCAGATCACACTTTTAATTTTATCTATTATTTCGGCTTCCGGTAACCTTCGGGGAGGGAAGATGGCCGATTAAAAGAAATCCGCCTTTTACTTTTGATTTATTATGTTTACTGATTTACCTACTCTACTCACTTGATATTGGCGAAATGATTGCGGAATTCTGAGGGAGGTGAGGTAGAGAAGAAGATCTATTATTTCGTGTACCATTTCGATTTTGTTACATTTTTCCAAAAAATCTAGACTTCACTCCCCGACTGTTGTCGAAAAATCTACAACTGTATTTATAGTTTGGTATGTTACAGCGGGTCTATACCCCCCTCTGCCGGTAGCGACGCCGTGCATTAAAGCGATCTCACCCAGTGAAGGATGGACGTCAGGGGGCTCGACGGTCATCATTGTGGGAGACAACTTCTTCGACGGGCTCCAAGTCGTCTTTGGGACTATGCTAGTTTGGAGTGAGGTAAGGTTCTCTAGGAACTTTAATACGAGTATTTTTTTGTTATTAATATCAAGTTATAATTGATAAAGTTGCGAGTGTTTTCGCAGTCATTATTTGGCAAATAGTCTCATTTTCGAAATTTTTATTTCGCAAATAGGTATTTCATTTTTAGGGTTACAAGTCTAATTAACCAACTTCAAAAAAAGGAGGAGGTTCTGAATTCGTCGGGTTTTTTTTTTTTATGTATGTTCCCGATTACTCGAAGACCAATGGACCGATTTGAAAAAATTTTTCGTTGTTTGAATGGGTATACTTTCTAGTTGGTCCCATTGTCACCACGTCAGGATCTAATGATGGGATCATGGAGAAATCAAGAGAACTCCTCAAATATTATAGGCACACCTATAGCGATTTTAGTTTTTTTCACTGTAACTCATGCATTTGCTTTGGAAAAGTACTATATGGTGAAGTGGAACTGATGATGAAGACCACAGATGGCCACCGGAACTCCTTAACGGTACCTATTTCAAGGGTGGCGATAAGATATTTCGATAAAGGTAGTTGAGCGACTATGACGAAGCACATTTAGGTTTAAATATGACTATGACATTCCCGCGGCGTTGTCTGCGGCGAGCTTGAAATGTTCTATAGTTTCTCATTAATATTTAGAAGTGGAGCTACGTAACAGCATAAATAGGACCACTAAAAAGTATAAAATAAAATAAATGTTTAAAAAAACAAAAACCCGCCTTCAAAAATGCAAAAAATAACTTCTTTTAAAATGGTAGGTCAGTCCAACTGAAGTCGGCGTCCCACAATATTTTAAACCAAAAGCCGAATGCAGTTGGACTGACCTACCATTTTAAAAGAAGTTATTTTTTGAATTTTTGAAGGCGGGTTTTTGTTTTTTTAAACATTTATTTAACAAAATTTATTTAGGCCCGGTTTTATAAAGGCCCGTTAGTAAATATGTCAGATCAAATTTTAGTAAATTCATACAAGTTTTGACATTCCTGACGGAAAGGATAGTGGGCAAAATACACCCAGGTCCGCCAGCCATAATATATTGAACATGACTCGAAACATCTAACAAAAATAAATAATAGTAATCGTAATGATAATTAAGCACTGTTAAATAGATTTTTTAGTTTATAACGTTGATATTGAGTTTATTTTGTTAAAAAAAAGGTTTAATATGTTATGCTTGTTTCAATAATGATCAGTTAGTTAAACCCATTCGACTTAAAATAAATAGAGAACCCATGGACAGAATTTGATGCACATTGGTACGGAAGTACATAGCTTTGATACCTTTCAAACAAAAGTAGTCTAAGCTGTGGCGGACTTGGGTGTCCCGTCCAAACGTTTTTGCCCACTATCATTTGATCTAACGGATCTTTATAAAACCGAGCCTTAATTCGCCTATGTAACCGGTTTTATAACGGCTAAAGCACAAAAAGGTTTCTTTTTCAAAATAAAAGTTTGAAAATGATACGTTTACCAAAATTACATTTGGTCAACTAAATGTGCCCTATCGTTAATTACATACTCTTATTAAAGGTTTGTTGTATTAATGTTTATATTTTCGTTATTAGCTAATAACATCGCACGCGATAAGAGTTCAGACGCCTCCGCGGCATATTCCTGGCGTGGTGGAAGTCACGTTATCATACAAAAGCAAGCAGTTCTGCAAAGGCGCGCCTGGACGATTCGTCTATGTTTGTGAGTAATTGAGCTCATTTATTATGATCTACTTATTTATTAAACAAAACTCTTTCCTAAACCAACATTATCAGACATCGATAATTATAATAACAACTTTCCCAATCTTCACCCGAATTCTTTCTTTACAAAAAACAGTAATTTGGCAACTCGGATCCGCAATCTTGCGCGATCCATCAATTAGGCTTTCATTTGCTAGTGGGGCAAACTAATGATTGATTTTGTTTTTCTTGTTTCGCATAGCAGCGCTCAACGAGCCTACGATAGATTATGGGTTCCAGAGGCTGCAGAAGCTGATACCAAGGCATCCTGGGGACCCTGAGAAGTTACCAAAGGTAAGTGGAACCTTGGGACGAAAACTCTTTGTTATATTGATGTTCCAACTCTTAGCCCTGTGCCTTACCGGGACGCCATGGCGACGTCACCGGCCACCGTAGTCAAACAATTCATATTGAAAAGTTGACGGCCTCACTCACTTGGCGACGGTTTTGCTACGTTAATTTGTACGGGATACGTGGCCAGCGACGTCGCCATGGCGTCCCGGTGAGGCAGGGGACTTAAGGTTGCTGAGCTCGGTAAAATTGTAGAATCAGCTAAAGTGATTTATTTATAAGGGTATAAATACGAATTAATGCTCGTATTAATGGTTGAACGTAGGTTATTGTTATTGAAAAAATACTACTTTGGTATCGTCCTTAAGCTCATACGTTATCTAATTACAATGCCTCGATTATCTGTGTTAAATTTACCTGTCTATAATACGATTCGATCGAAGATTCGAATATTGCTAAAGGCGAGCTTCAAGTAGCTAGAACATTCATATTTGTCCCTTAGTCATGGGTATTTCATTATTACGATTATGTGTTATTATTTTCATTGACTACTGATTTCTGAGAACAACTCACATGAAATCTTAAAGTACAAACTTTCCAAGAATTATATCACCATCCAACCTCAAACCTGCCCTGACTCAAGTTACTCCTGCAGGAAATAATCCTCAAAAGAGCAGCAGACCTGGCGGAAGCCCTGTACTCCATGCCCCGAAACAACCAGCTGGGGCTGGGGGCGCCGCGGTCCCCCCCCTCCAGCATGCCCTTCAACTCCTACTCGGGTCAGCTGGCGGTGAGCGTTCAGGACACCGCAGCCTCCCAGTGGACTGAAGGTGGGTACACTAATGTTTTACCAAATCATTATTTTTCAAATTATATCTTTTTAACAGTCACTTTAAAAGTCTATCCTAACCTAACTTTGGTATTTAATAAGCCCATGTATATTTTGTATTCCAAAGATGCCATCTCAACTTCGGGGATCCATTAATTTGACCAAAAGTACTTACGTTTGACAAACCTATCATTTTACAAACTTTCATTACGAAAAACCTGTTTGTATATACTTACCCCCTTACTAATAAACGTTGAGTAACGGTGGTATAGCTATACAATGTTTTGTCCTTATCTGTCAAATTCAAATGTTACAATGACAGATAAGGACAAAACATTGTATAGCTATACCACCGTTACTCAACGTTTATTAGCTATAAAATAGTGTTAAAACATTATGGATAATTTTTGTTGCAGCAAAAGGTTAAATCCAGTATTAGTGTCAAGGTTTACTTGTGTAAATGTGTAGAATTGATAAACTTAACTTAAACCAATCTTACAATTTACATACTCGTACGAGTTGAATTTATTGAAAAGTGACTGACTTACAAATAACTTTTTCGTATATTTCGTAAACTTTTGATTAAAATTGTCGTTAATTGTTTCCATTGTAGACTCCGCTTGGTGTGTCGTTACCTGTAGGGTTTGCGGGTCGACGCCCGCGCCTATTGTTCGGGATCTGCTTTAACGTAACGTGATTCATTTAATTGAGGACAGATAAGGTGTCTCTCACTAAAATATGGGAAAGTTTAATTTTGAGTTGTTTGTTAATAATTATTACCCTTACTTGTAAGAATCTCTTGTTTTTTTTGTGAAAATGATGTTTTGAGTAATTAGGTATTTAGTTTTGCGTAGAATTTGATGACCATGGTTTTCCTTTGGAATGATGGGAACAAAATTATCCTATGTATTTTTTTTATAATATCCGTGCCACAAATTGCGTTAATTTTCATTCTATGTCGATACAAAATAAATAAGAGCAGACCAAATCGTTTGCATTGAAAACATAATAAAGGATTACTTACCTAAAGCACTTTGTTAGAAAGACACATTTTATTTTCCATTTCTTACGTCATAGGCGCTCACAACCAGCCTAACGGTAATTTTGTGTTGACCCCAGGCTTTTTCTTTTAGAGGACTACGCGCGAAGCGGCGGCTCCGTGTCGCCCCGGTACTGCTCCGCGGCGTCCACCCCCCACGCCTCGTACCCCCACCCGCAGCACTACCCCGCGCCCCCCACCTCGCTGTTCAACACCACCTCGAGTGAGTATACTGGGTGATGATGAATGAAGTAGTCACAGTGGATTGTGGTCAGTGCAGCGGAGTAGATACGGGCAATTGCAATAAATATTTTCAATTTCTGATAAATTTGGAAGTATTACATGTTCACTTGTTCCAAGTAAGTTGATAGACATTTAGGATGCAGTTTTGAATGGGTCAAGCAAGCTATACTCAGAGACATTTTAGACACAAGTAATTCGTTCCTTTTTCAAATTTGCGGATTAAAATCGTCAACAAGGATCGTCATTAAGTGACTCGATTGCAGATGTAAGTCTTCCAGTGCACAGGTTTCTAAACTCTATTTTAGATATCGGCGGACTATAAATCGGACATCGCTTTACATCTGGTAAAATATGTCTTTAGAAATAACGATACATAACAAGCCTAGACAAGTTGCAATCTGCAAACGTTAACGAGCGCAAAAATCAAATAATATGCATAGGATTGACTTAAGCCATCGTCGTCCTGGTAATTTCTAAAGTTGTTTGCTACTTGTATGTAGTAGAATGCAATTTGTCTAGCTCTGCAGGTAGTGTATCCAAATATATTTTCAAATGTACTTTTCTGTCTATAAAAATTCGTAAGAACCAATATGATTTTTAATATTTGTTAACAATGAACATTTCTTGTTTCAAAGTAATCTTTGCCAAGGTGTTTATTATCCGGAGCTTACTAAATCAACACAAGCTTTAAGTTCGCATTTGCCACGCTTTCTGCACGCCTTCGTTTACGTCGCTTTGTGTTAACCCCTGTTTTTGTTCCGTCCAGTGTCCCTGGGCCCGTATCATCCGGCGAACCTGAATGGGCATTTATCATCTGACCATCACCACTATAACGCGTATAACACGAAAGATAGCGGCCATTACAGTGAAAGAAACGCGAATTCAAAAAGCTCGGCTGACTGTCCGGCAAACACTCATACAAAATGCACCGCGAGCGATATGAAAGGGCAGGAGAGTAAAGAGACTAAGCTAAGGAGCGCCTTTGCTGTCGTCAGGCAGAGTCCGCCGCGCGTTGCCAATTTCCAACATCACCAGAATTGGCAACATCTCGCCGTTCAGTGTTAGTAGTTCTTTTGTTTTATTTTTATTCGCCTTGTTTTATCTCGCTTGCTTTTTGTGTTGCTTTGGTTTGTGTTGCATGATACTGCATTTTTTTTTATTAATGAGAACTTAAAGTTTGTTAAGAAATAACTATTTTTTTTTTAAATCTACGGATACAACTTAGACTGGAAAATGTTCATTCAGTATGTAAAAAGCGGTTAAATTCTATTGTTTCTAATTATTTTTTATTTGTTCACAGGAATGGGTGGCCTGGTATCGTCACCTTTTAGCGTTAATCCGTTCTCCCTTCCAACGTGTAGCGCGCAACAGTACGCGCAGCAGGCGCAACTCGCTTCCAAGTAACACCAGCTGCAACCCTCGCTATAACGTTTCGTGTTACGTCGTGCAACGCGCAACGCTCTTGGTTAGTTGCAGAGGTTCTAAATCTATCAATAAGATAAAACAGACCATTAATAACATTGAAAACATTACTTAACAGTTTTGTATTAATTATTTAATTGGGACGGCTTCAGTTTTGTTACGAGGCGTGGGGATTGTACATAACGTTGTAAATTTAATGTAAATATGTAGTTAATTAGTTAAAAGACACATTTAATAGGTTTGTTTGCTATATCAAGCGATTCGTGTAGATTTTATATAATGACCCTTGTCTCCCAAAGTTTAAGTAAGTCTGCTCAATGTTTGTGCAACGCATCCACATTTCATTTATCTGTTTGTATGTATGTCAGTTTTTTGTTTTGTAAAATCTGTGATATATTTATTGTAAGAAACGATGTAAATTTTACTATAACACATGTATAAATTTTCCTATTCTTAGATCTAATTTGAACTCACGGCTTTAGGTTTTGTGAATGTGACTTCGAGTGTAATATAAATTTTTGTCGGTAGATTTATTTTGCAGCATTTCATTCGTTACAAATTAACTGTAGTTATTTTATTGTACAAAAATAGTTATTATTACTTATTGCCCTTAAGGAAACATGTAAGAAAAAAAATACTGCAAAGTAAATCTACGCGAGTAAATATTGATCATATCTATGAATTGAAACAATACATATCCTGTTTGCTAATGTAACTACGTAATGGAACTTCGAGGCGGTGAAATACAACGAAAAAAACGTCAACTTGAGGACAATGTATACGAAAAAATATAAATTTCTCCCTTCTGTATCCATTGAGGTCTCGTGGATTTCCTTTCTGAATATGAATTAAGTAGACACGAACTGGTTGATACAGTTGCACTGTATCATAAGACTTGTACATTGTAATCGTTCATGAAACAAATCACGAAATACAAAGTTATCGATACTTATTCTTTTGTTTTATTCTCATGTAGACATTGAGCAGAGCCAGATGATTTTTTGCACATATCGTTATAATTAGAACCCTGAATATTATATATTCTTACAATGAGCCAAACATTTCACAAATATTATGATGTGATCCTATTCAGGAACCATTATGAGAAAAAAGGGTCAGTAACTGGATCTACATCCAATCGTCATATTTTCTAGTGACAAATATAAATAAATAAAAAAATATAAATAAATATCAGGGGAAAATCTCACATAAATTGACCTAGTCCCTAACTAAGCTCTAGGCTTGTACTGTGGGTACTAGACAACGATATTAATACTTATATAGAGAAATAAATACTGAAATACGTACAAAGCATCCAACACTCAGCAACAAATGACTCATATGCTTGTCGCTAACATTTTTTAACTTTTAAAATTTTACTACCACGGGCCTGTTTTATAAAGCTAAAAATTACAATTTACAGGTTACAAGTTTCCATTTGACAAAACCTCGACCAATGACGATCAGCCATTTAAGCAGTGTTGCCAGTTTAGACCTGTAAAATTGTTACTTGTAGCTTTATAAAACGTGCCCCAGGTATGGCAAATTTGTAGGAAAAAGGGAACTGAAATCTAATATTTACCAGATTCATTTGTTTTTTTAACGTGTATCTTCTCTTCTTCTTTTATCAACCTAAACCACCCACTGTTGAGTGAAGGTCTCCTTCAAAGCACGCCATTTCCCTCTATCCTGAGCCACTGTCATCCACCTCGTCCCTGCGGCCTTGGTGATGTCGTCCGCCCAACGTGCACTTTGTCGTCCGACGTTCCTGTGTCCAGTTCGAGGACGCCACTCCGATACCTTTCTGCTCCACCTGTCAGTCCCTGTTCTCATCTGAAATCGTTCAGTTCAGAAAAGAAAAATTAGTCGTAATAATTAATTTGTCGTATTTACAATAAAATCTCTACAATATTTTAATCACAAATTTTAAAGAAGTATTTAATGAGCCATATTTCATGGAAATCAACCCATCCATCACCGCTAGCGTCGCTTTAAAACATGTCTCCCATATGGTACATTTGGGACCCCTTGAAATATTATACTAACAATTTTTGTCCATTGCGAAGGGCCCATTGTGTCTCTAACTAGATAATGCATAGGTTTATCTTTTCCTCTAATTGTGCTACTGATGAATGGGGATCGTATTACTGTTGTATTAGCATTAAAATGGACCGAATTCTCTTTGTTAATAAATAAAAATTATGATAATATTGCACTGAATTAAGGGTGTGATAAGTAAATGAAGGAGTTGGGGGATTTCAGTTTTGAAATTGATATGGTTAAATAATGTGTAATTACTACTTGACAAAAGTAAATTTTATATTAATTTGATTTATGATCATAGTTGTAAAGGCCGGTCGTGACCAAACTATGAATTGTTCCGGGAAACAAAACGTATAATCAGTCTTTGCGGCTTTGGAGATAAATGCTGATTATTCAAACCAGCCAAGTAAAGACATACATATTTACTTCAATTTTGAACGCCTTACTACTTTTTTCTGTATCAAATCGTTGTATTTTTTTAGAATAATCTTGCCTTCTAAATAGTCTACGTCCTACATTTAGAAAAGAATTCTGGGGTCCTAGTGAAAAAGGGTACAAGTCGACTTAACTCGTAATAAAGAAGGGTATACTTATACATGAAGTATACTAGACTTAAACCCTTTTTCAATTGATCTTCAGACGACTTATACCCTTTCTCACTAGGACCCCAGAATTGTAATCTTACAAATTACCAAATCACATAAATTCAACCTTTACCTAATTGAAATTTGATAAGGCCACGCACACACTCGCCAATCAGTCTAACTAGATTACGCGGCAATAATTTTAATGCGCTAGCGGCAGTTTGTCGCCGTGTGTGGCACGTGCGTGCGCGCGCGCTGCGGATGTCGCGCTACGTATTTGGTGGGAGTGATCTTGTTTTAAATTAACTTATAGTTCGTTCTCTTAAGTTAGTACAGATAACTAGTTACTGTTTGTTACAGTATAGAAATATTTAATTTTAAGTTAATTCGATTTGAACGGTTTATTTTAAATTCTGACTAACACTTGTAATTTCTTTAAATTTTACTGTGAAATACCAACACTATATTTAAAGAAAAATTACAGTCTCACACGGGTGGACTGTATTAGTGAAATTAATTCAATTGCCGTGTTTGGTTATCCAGATAGGTATTTTCGCAATTTAAATAATATAACAACAGAAAAGACACATTCCGGTTTTATCTTCTTAGCGCAATAATAATAAGTTCAGCAAACAAAAACATGTCCAGATATCATATTTCACGAGGGCGGGATTATATTTTCCTGCGTTCATATTTGTCTTTTATGATAAACAAGTTAAGTGAACAAATCGCCTCACCGCGTCAATCTGTCGCGTGGCGGCCGCGACACGCGTCCGGCGCGTGGCGATGTCGCGCATTACCAAATTAGCGTCCGGTGTGCAACTAGCTTTACAATATGACAGTGGCTAGGAGAATTTATTATAATAAAAGTGGGAATCATTTGGATCAATCTCAATCTGTGTTTGTAGGACAGTAGGATGTTGCAATACAAAACATGTTCATTTACTTTTTTTATCTAAAAGGCTCGTCTCGTTACTTTCTAATGCACCTAACCACTAAATTCGGTAGCCGGTTCTACGGCGTATCAACCTTACTTGCTCAGTGACGATGCTCCTTAACTAAGTTGTTACGATATTGAATTCGTTGACATACTTAGTTTTGATACGATATAGAAAGATAAAAATAATGGTGAATCATAACAAAAAATTAAAACTGATCAAAGTATAGCTACTCATGGGCAATGAAAACGGATCACGATGTACAAATTATAACGAAACCTTTTTATTGCTTTTGCTTCTTCAAATTTTAATCTTAAGTAACTAAAGTCGTTCATAATTGAACTGACAGAGGAACAACTTCAATGGAGCTCAACAAGTGTTCAACACAACACAAGACACCAGACACTTCTAATTTAACATGAGCTCTCGCAAACGTAACGCAGAACGTAAAACGCGCAAGAAAGTCCTTCGGAGGGGCGAATAGGGGGACTGGGGTGGCCGACAATAGGTGTACAGATAACTTTCCTTCCATAGTAGAGTCAATACCGACCCTTGGGAGTTTTACCCTCGGGGCCCGGTCGCTTGGGAAAACTAGACCCAACAATATGGAAAAGGACAGCGTTATCTGCATTCACAAGTGCGAAGAGCACGTCGGAATGTACTTATGTATTAATAATATATAGAGGAAAAATGCCGAGGACGTGCGCGTGTGATATGTTGCGACTGTTAGCGAGAGAGGGATGGATGACATCAATTTGTCGTCTCGTGATGGGGGTTTATTTTGTTTCTACATGTGCAATTTTTTTGGGGTTGGCGCTGGATAGTTTTTATGGTTACATTAAAAGTTCATCAAAGGTATTTTTATGGATGTTACAAAATGTTATTATAACAACGTTTCGTGTTCGAGAAGTACTTACATATAACATTTTATCAAAATAATTCACTGTAGTTAGGTAACCCGCAAATTGGTCGGCCTACCTCTCGTTAAAAAAAGTTATAGAAGAGTAAGTTGGAAGGTTTATTTTTTATTTTTTTAAGTCTGGCTGATTAATGCATACACAAAGGCTTACGACATATGGAGGTTACACGTGATTCAGACTTTTTAATTTAGACCCGATAACAAGAAACAAAACTTAGACAACTGACGAAACTTTCTTAAATTAAAACGTAACCTCTTACTCTCTCAAGTACATTATCAGAACTATAACAAAGTGAGTATAAAGCGATATCGCAGTGAGCCGTGTCAACGAGGCGTTGGCGAAATTGAGTGAGAGTCGAGTTAAAGTATTAAAAGTTTTCAGCAAGCGATCTTTGTGAGCCGGCGACGGCGCCCGCCGCAGAGTAGAGAGGGGATGGTGTCGATGTTTTATGTCGATACTTTTGTCAATAGAGTATCTACAATGGTAAGGACGGTAAAAGAGGTAAGCCGTGAATAAACAAAAAGTATACGCTAGCCGAATGAATTATAAAAGAAACCCTAAGAGTAGATAAATTAATAATGAAGGGGAAAACTTTGTAAATCTAGAAAATTCTTAATGACTATAAATTAGTTATGAACTGAACTAGTGTGTTCTTCATTTGGATCTATTCCCACTAGTTCCATTGACAGTTCCATTATTTAAAGGACTTCAGATACTGGAACTAGTGGGAATGATTGTTTCCTCTCAGTTTCCTCTCTCCTGCTAGGTTTTAGTCTCACTAAAACCGTTAATGAAAAAATTGCATTTAAAAACTATACGTAATAATAAAAGAAAATATTCGACATTTTATTTTATTTTTTAATTAAGTAGAACTACTGGGAAAAAACATTTCCACAAATTCCATTATCTGAAGTCCTTTAATAATGGAACTAGAGGGAATAAAATTTCCCACTAGTTCTATCAATGAAACTGTCAATGGAACTAGTGGGAATAGACCTTCGGTTGAGAAAATATAGGTAAATAAAAGGGGTCAAATTATAGGTTCTAAAACATAAATATTTTAACATGTTATGTTAACTATTTGCGCTATGGCCAGTAAATACATAAAAATGCCACTTCTCCCCCCTTATATCCGAAATTTAAAAACTTGGTTCTTTTTCCTGAAAAAAAAGTGTGTGAATCTTATTAGAAATTAACAAAAAGTATAAAGATTGTTTTAGAAAGTGACGTCAATTAAAAATTAACCTTTTTGCATACAAAACAGACTTGCAAAAGTGGAATTTTCACTAAATCTGATTCTAGTGATTTACAGGGACTTGAATTCTGAACCTTTGGTGTGCGAGTCCGGATCGAACTTAAAAAAAACTGTTTATTTTAATAATGTGCGATTGTTACATTCTTACTTAGACTCTAAGTCTTAATTTGAAGATTTTTAGGCGAGTCAAGTCCTAATTTATTATTTAATTGTTAGGTACATTGTTTTATTATTCTCTAATTCATGGTTATATAAACTTACTTGGGTCCTTATAAATTTCACTTATTAATTGAGGTAATTGAGGTATTGGGAGGCCATTAATTAACATTCGCTTATATGAGCTGCGGGCCTATTATGGTCATGTTTATCGATGTGGATTAACGTGGACAAAACATCTGTCACTTTCTGACCAGTGGGTAAGTGCGAGAGTGATGGTGCTTTATCCACCGCGATAAAGGCGACCATAATACGGGCCCTGGTAACCTGCTTGTCAGTCGTTTTATCTATCGAGTCATATGGAAGTCTGTTCAAAATACGAGGTAGTGCTCGCGTCCATACTCTCCTGCCATACTCGTTAGTACTAGATGACATGACACCACAAATGTTGGGAGGTATGTAAGACTGCGTTTAGATCTGTGTTTCTTAGCTAATGACCGGGCTAATGATGATGCTAATGACTTGACCGGGTTTTTATTTTTATATTTAATAGACAATATTTTATTCAATATAAAACTTATTTTTATCACAATTTCAGGGCCAAAAATTACCCATTAAAACCATATTACTTAGATACAAAAAATAGACTGTTTTTACCGGCCTACAGAAAGTTTCATGTATGTCGAAACTATCGACAACCGAGCATCGACATTCCAAACCCTGGGCCACTTCCTTTACACGGTGTAAGTTAATAATGTAATAGAATTACGAGGGAAAAACTGTTGAACTCTGCCCGAGCGGCCTGCGACTTAATTGTGGCACTTTGTTTTGCCTGTCTCGCTCGCGGACGTACACAAACAGATATAAACACGTTATCGTGTGTATAGTACATATTGAGAACTTAAGATATTAAAGTTAAGATTATTGCCGCTCTCTTCTTACCCACAGGAGTCGCCTCTTAAATAGACCTAGATTTATAAAAGCACTCATGCTGTATACTTAAATTTTATTACAACCGATTTGAGAACATTCTCCTTTTTTTATACTCGGTTAAAAGTAAAACGAAAAGGCACGATTTTTTAGGTAAGCAATTAAGTAAAATTTGATTATCTTAAGTAATGCGCCAAAAGACTGCATTTTTTGATTTTTTGTTGATTGATCAACCATAAAAATCTGATCTTTTAGTTTCCATATTAGTTACACACTAAAAAAGTATTTAAGTTAGAAGTGTAGGTACACTTTCCTGAAAAAAGACCTACGTTTTAGTACCGAATTAATTACATACACATTTAAAACATTAAATGACCCTATAAACAGTGGATCTAAAATAAAACTTTGGTAAACTACTCACTTAGAGCATGAAACTGAACATCAATCAAACAAATCGTCGAATTACTTTCAAAAGCCCGTATTTAGTTACGCACTGTCTTGAAAATTGAACTCTATCTGTATGTTATTACGGTTGTTTATCAAAGTTTAACTTTTAATAACATAGATGAGAAACAAAGCAGTGACAATGAGTTCATTACATTTTCATTTGAGTAAAGTTCTGAAAATCCAAAAACAATCCAGTCCAAATTCACACGACACACGAGTCAGAATAGTATCCGAATATAACTCGTAACAAAAACAAACTATTTGAATATGCATAGACATTATTAAAACTCGTAGAATTTTCTGAACCTCGACGGGATGGTAGGTAACTAGCAGACAAAAGTTTGTTCCAAAAATCATGCGGCTGGAACATTTTAAATTCAGATGGATGTCTGAAATTTATGCTGAGCGGCACCACTGTTCGTCTGTGCTAGTAGGCGTATTTACATTTAGGATAGGAACCTAAACATGTATTTGTATAATGTACGGTACTCGATCGAGGTTAGTATCAGTGGGGCTAGAAATTATAATTGGACTAGAAATGACGTAGGCTGTCTTGTGCTCGCCTATGTTAAATCCATATATTTTAATTGATATCCACAATCATCAACTTGCGCATAGTTAATTTTGTCTTGCCTGTCTGATTATTTTTAGCTCTGTGATCAATTAATTAAATGATAAATTACTACTCATTGTTTTTGCACCGAAACTGTATTTTATTTTAATTTTTAATTCGTTTTTCTAATTGAAACTATGGAATAGACTTCCTTTCAACAAGTTTTTTTTTGGCTTAGAAAGAGTAAAAGCAGCAATTTGGCTGTGCCCCTGGCATTGCTGACATCCATGCTGCCCTACTAAGCCCATAAGCAGTATCCCAAATTAATAACCAAAGCAGTTTTAATTCTCTTCTGTTAGTAATAAGGTTGATATTGCTACAGGAGTTTTATCTGAGATACTGCGTATTGGATTAGCAGGGCAGTATGGGCGACGATGACTGCTCACCATCAGGTGACTCGTCTGTTAGTTTGGCTTTAATGACTAAAAAAACAAACTTATATTGTAATATCACTCCATATCTATTAATGTAGTAAACTTTTTAATATCTATTTACAGATTTGCATAGAGTTTTTAAATGTCAGATAATTAACTATTTTGTTTCCTTTACATACGTCAAAATATTATTTATTTTTATTTTACTCCCAAGCTTAAAAAATAATAATAAATTATTAATGCGAATTATCAAAGTTTGATACCTAAAAACCTTTTACTAATGAAATGATTTTTGTTTGATACCGGATCTGTATTTAATATTTAAGAGCATTGACGGTCAGTCCATTGATATAATTTATATACATACATAATTAAATATTATCATTACATTTAAAACCAAACCATCACGCTCATAGTATCCTATAACAAAAATCTTACAAACCCAAACAAACGTGTATAACACGTTTAATTTACTTCCTCTCAACCTAATTTAAAGCCAGAAGCCCCAGTAAATTCAGAACAAGCGCAACGAGTACCAGGCGAACATAGAAACATAGATAGTCGGCGTCCGCGGCGCGTTATCAAGATCGCATCGCGTTTTATGGGTCTAATCGTGGTGGCCGCCAATTGGGCCCCCGTGGCTCATTTCCTAACCTGGCCGATTATGGGATTCCACTAATTAGCTATTAGCGATATATCGATGCGTGCGATTTTATGCCTTGCGTAATGGGTGTTTTTGAACGGACACCAGGTTTGGTAATTTGGTGTACGTACTCGTAGTATTTTTTTGTTTGGCTACATGATCATGTAGAATATTGGAACTCCATCTTTTCATCTCTGTATGACCACAGGTCAAGCGCAAGACCTGAAACAAGTTGCAAAAATGTCTAGAAAAGTGTCAAAGCGGCTTGTACTTTCGCGCTTATTACTCAATACATCTCTACTGATACAGACAAGTTAAAAAGAGATATCTGGGACTATAGATAATGTACATAACGCCAACGTAAACTACTATTATCTACACTGATATCATAAGTCCTCTATTATGCGTTCAAAACCCGTAGGCAATGACCAGCATTACCTGCGGTAGTAGGTGACGAGGATGACAGCTGTTAATTTTGGAAGATGTTCCAAATTTGGATTTCATTACCTTACAATATTCGATTTCAAAATTACGTTACAGCTGTCATCGCTGTCACCTACTACCACAGGTAAGATAATGCTGGTCATTTGCCTTTTGGCTTCTGAACCCATCTTAGAGTAGGTACTTATAATATGTGTGTAAATAAAGTATTGTACGAGACTCTTCGTAATTAGCATTACGCAACCGTCACGTAAACTACTATTCGAAAACTATCGACATGTATGGAACTAACATAAGCGCTCGACGTGACCGTCCGGCAGCATGTCGATCCTATACATTTTCGATAGCGACATCGGTTGCAGAATTCATCTTGTCTTGTCTAGGCTGGCCGAGCAACAATCAAGTCGGGGTCAACTTGTACCACGGCCTTAACCAAGATGCAAACACTAATAAAGTTTTTCTTAACTATCGCTCAAAATGTATGGAATGACAGTTGACACGTGGTTTATCGTAACGCACTAAAATGACATCCTATACATTTTGGAAAGTGGACGAGTTAGGAAGGTGACAATATAGGAATGCCGACGAATTGGAATAGAGGGCCATATGGCGTTGTGGGCGAGTAAAAAACGTGACGAAATTGGACTGTGGACGAAGTCGAATGAGCTACGATTCCCAGCTTTCGTTTGTTTAGCAAAAGTTAATCTCTGATACCCAGCACAATGAAATAGAAAATAAAAAAAAACGTTTTACGGAACCCATAGTTCCGTTTTTTTTTTCATTTTGTTTTACTTCTTTGTACGTGTGTGTGTCAAATATTATTAAATACTTAAATAGTTAAAACAATAGAAATTTATTTAAACAGTCCCAATACTGACAGGTATAGACTACAATGTCAGTCAAATTCGTCGATAATTGAAAAATTTAACTTATGTGTATGAAAATAAATATAATTCCAATAATTTTAGAATATAAGCTTTATAATAGAAGTTAACATTGATCAAAAAAGCAATTTTTCAAATAAGGTCGTCATTTTCGCTATGGTACACGATTTACTGAAAATTCCCGTGATTAATATGTATTATCATGCCAAATTACAGCTTTGTAGTACCAAGAGTGAGTGAGTTAAACCGAGACGAGAGGACGGACAGGCGGACATGGAGAAACTATAAGGGTTCCTTATTTACTACGGAGCGCTAAAAAATACAAAAATATTTAGGTCTGTCGCTTTAACTGGGCGCTGAATATGATACGTGGCAATCCTTAGAATTATAACCTAAAACTTAAAAAAAAAAACGAATATCACATTAGCATCACTAGGTATCCTTATAGAGCTTAATGATGATAGCCCAAATTTCATTTTTTTGCCTAATTTTGAACTCTATTGCTACATTAAAAGTGAAGGTTGCAGAAGTAATTCGGGATAAGCACTAGCGACCTAGCGCTAAGCCCTTATAAATTGGTAAGCTGCTTACGCTGATCGATTCCACTCGGCCTTATTTCATACTGTTCCATGCCGGCAAGAATTGTGTAAGTGACAGCCCTGAAATGTAGAGGCTGTTTATTTTTAATATTGTAGAAAAAAAATTGTTAAAATCGGTTGGCAATTATTTTAATACCAACGCAATATTAATTTAGATAAGAAACTACCTACCTATCCAAATTACGTTACGGGATAAGCAGCTATGGTAGATCATATAAGTCACATTTAAACAGCATTTACCATTTGCAATTAAAGTTATTAAAGACAATTGTGCCTAGGAAAGTGAGAGATCACAACACGAGCGACTACTCTCAGCTGTTTCAGTATTGCAATGTGGTGCCCGTGCAGAGCATAATTAAACTGTCCGTACTTAAAGAAGAATTTAACAACATTTCAAAATTACATGAAAAACGTCGCTGTGGTAAATTAAGAAACTTAACCAAGACGGGCAAGTTTGTGCTTCCTTCATATAAAAACGTGTATGTTATGAGAACATACCACTATATCTTACCCAAAGTAATTAATGAACTCCCAAAAAACATACAAGATTTATATCTCTCCAACCCTAAATCAATTCATCATTACAATTCAGACGTGTAAAAAAGTTCTTTATATCATGTATTAACTTGGATTACATTTTTTGATTGTCATAGTTGTAAATAATTGGAATTAAGTTATTAAGAAATAATATAAGACCCGGTTTTGTAAGGACCCGCTGGTAACATGTCAGCCCAAATGGCATTATTTGACTCTTGATCAAAACCTGACCTAGCGGTTCTTTATAGAACCTAAATTCAATAGTAGCTCT
The DNA here is from genome assembly GCA_946894065.1 of Acleris literana. Classification (NCBI taxonomy): domain Eukaryota; kingdom Metazoa; phylum Arthropoda; class Insecta; order Lepidoptera; family Tortricidae; genus Acleris; species Acleris literana. The sequence continues at coordinate 13,516,322 of OX335680.1, forward strand.
TTACTCCGAACTCACTGACTACTCACACGCCTCTGTCACTTTTGTAGTCTTTCAAATTAGAAACTCTGCGATAAATGTTTTATTTGGATCTTTAATAAAAAATAAAAAAACCTTCCTTAAGTTAGCTATACATATATTTTTTAAAGTAAATGTTTTTATAAAATAATCCTAACCTAACCAGTATATTCCTTGGAATATTTTGGAAAGTTAAAAGATTTCGGAAATAATTGCATTTCTAACTTAGGTATACATTTTCAAAAAGTTGAAACAGTTGGGGATGAAAATTCTATGTAGTTTGTGACAGATTACGTATAATTTTAACTACTAAATCAGAGTTATCTATAAGGTTATTTGACCGTACAGATAGACCTTACCCACCGATCGATAATGCCTCAAATATCGAATCTTTGTAAACTGGGTGTCTCTAAAACCAACGTCAAAACTGAAAGGGCTGATAGAGCAGCTAATAAGCTAACGATTTAACCCCTATGTATGTTCAGCGATTTTTACTAGTTTCGGAGATATTGATCATTTTAATCTGAATTTTTGTAATTATCCCTTATGTACATGTCACGAAAAATCATTAATTACATGTTTTATTTCATTCGTTTTTCCGTGTTATCTTACATAATTAGAATCATTACGAATCAAAAAAGTTTTTAAACCCATTTGCCCGTTTTTTTTCAGTTTTTTTTTAAGTAATCACTTATAGTTTGTTTCTCCATACCTACTAGGTGTCCCAGTGTTTGCTTTTCACTTTTTATGGAAAAAACAACTTTATGTGATTACTTAAAAAAAATATCGGAAAAAAACGGGCAAATAGGTATAAAACTTCGCTGATTCGTAATGATTCTAATTATGTATGATACCACTGGAAAACTTATGAAATAAAACATGAAATTAATGATTTTTCGTGACATGGACATAAGGGAAAATTACAAAAATTCTGATTTTAATGATCAATATCTCCGAAACTAGTAACAATCGCTGAACATACATAGGGGTTACATCGATATTTTTTTAGCTGCTCTATCAGCCCTCTCAGTTTTAGCTTTGGTTTTAGGGACACTTGTATAATAACTAACTTTTACCCGCGACTCCGTCCGCGCAGAAAAAAAGCCTATGTTCCTCACCTCAGGAATAATGTAGTATTCTAATGACGAAACAATTTTTTAAAACCGTCCTGTAGTTTTAGAGATTATTCATTATAAACATATAAAAATACAAAAAGACAAATCTTTCCTATTTATAATGAGTGTAGATAAAGCGTTCAGAATATCCTCTCTGTTTCTGTACAGTTTCACGCGAAGAAAATTTGTAAGTCAGTTACTGTGGCAGGAATTAAACATATTTAGGCCTTTAGGCTTACTAAAAAAATGTAAATACGAAAGAAGATTTTTTACAAGCTAAAACTGCATCGCAAATCATTAAAACGATAGTTTTAAGTCAATACTCCTTATCTGGACTTCGACCATCCACTCTTAACTACTTCAAAACTTCTCAACTTCAATAACTAACTTCGTTAAACCCATCCGAATTTTCAGCTTTTCAGGCGTTCGTAACGCCATCTTACAGCAAATCTTTCCACGTAGTTCAGACAACAGCTCACAGATGGCGCTTTTGGCGGCGCGGTGCTTCGATTTGAACTTAATTCTATGAGCACCGTCTTGAAACACAACAGGGCAATTTGAGAAAGAGAGAGGTGAATTCTCAAGGCTCTGTTTCGCCGTTGTGCTTTGGGACTAGCGGGCTGCGTTCAACTGTTTCCTTTTTGTTGCTGATGTAGGTGTGTCCAAGACGGCCAATAGGAGTGTCCTGCCTCGTTGGACCACTCCCACCTGGTTCTTGATGCCTACTGGGAGTTGGAAGGAAAAATGTTGGCAATAGGTAATTTTGAATGTCGTTTTTAGGTGACGTAATTGGAAATTTATGATCGAAAGTGCTTTGTAATTTAGGACGGGCTTTTGTTCAGGAGCTCATAAAATTTAATGTTTAAATATGTTGTTAGTAACGAAGGTACTAAATAAAGTTACAGCCTCGTAAAAAAGATTATCTTGTTCTCAAGAAGAACATTATTTAGACTTGTAGATACTTTAATTAATCATCACTAGTAGCTAATTAATATAATCTAATATCTTATTAACTAACATAATTCTACGTTTCATAAAAAAGGAGAAATAGGAGTAGGTGTAGAGACGTTAACACATACCTAATTTGGAAAGAAAGACACCGTTCCAGATAACTCTTTACTATAAACAAGTTTACATACCATCAGGGGCGACCGAGAAAACAAACGACACGTAGAAATCGAATAATATTTCACGAGTCGGATATATTCCTTTAAAGTCCACATTCAATAACATTAAAATAATACGATAATGCTCTTGTGTAGGAAATTCCAACGAAACTTATTTTGCTAACAAAATGTCTCAAAAACTAAAGTTTCTAAGCCTCGTATGTGCGTAACGTTGTACCCTGTAATAAAATACGTCAATAGCTAAAATAAACTTTAGAGCAGTTTAGCCAACCGTATAAATAGCGGCTGTATGCAAAGATATTGATGGATCCTTGGTCCGGGGAATAGAGCGGTCTCGACACGGCTTAGCACTTTTAAGGGTAACATGAGTTTGGTTTAAAGTAGATGTAGAGTGCTTTTTAGAGGTAACGCTAGTAGTTGCGGGTTCTGTGGTTTTGTAGTGTAGGTAGGGTTGAATTTAGCGTCGGAGAGTGTATACGTACGTTAAAATAGGTAAGTACATTATAATGCGTTAGTTTAAGGTTGAAAAGTTATGTTTTTAGTGAAGTAGACGCGTGTAGCTTATTGGTTGACGGTTTTCGCTTGTTATTGGAATAGACCAATAGACGCTGTATGCTTTCAGATTTTCAAGCATGCACGTTTCGAAGTAAATAGTCATTGTAACAGTAATTTTCTAGATTTTCGGGAATAATGATAATTGACGCCTACTTTGGATTCTGAAATTACGCCTGTGACTTTCTCGAAAAATCTTTCTTTTTCTTCATCGGACACATTTTTTTGGATTTCGGGAATGCAGATTTCGAAAACGGTGGCTAATTTGGGTTACATTTTGGTTATCTAAGTCTAACAACCAGCAGTGAGACTAACGCCGTTGTAAAAGTAGCTGTAAATTCTGAACACCCTTGTGTATGCCCGATTTGGCCAATAATCTGTCTGGCTTTCAGATCAAAACATTCAGGTAAATATGAAACTGTGTCCGATTTATATAATTTTAGGCCTTGCAACCCTACTTGTGGGCTAACCCAACAGTAGTTTAAATAACCTTGACTTGAGCTAATTAATAGACATCATGCTTAATTACATAATTAAGGTTTCCTCTGGTCCTCAATATTTATACGGTACTACTCAATAATTTATTGATATGATATAAAATAACACAATAACAAAGTGATGTAAGACATCGGTACTTATAAAATTGTACCTATGTATTAAATGTCATGTAAAGCAGTAAATAAATGAATAAGTAAACAATTAAGATAAAAACCGTGTTACAAGAGATTATTAAATTTGTTTTTATAATATGATAATTTTGCTTTGTCGAATAATTCTTAGTTGTGTGAAGTGTTCTTAGTGTTAGTTTCAAATCAAACAACCAGGCAGACATCAATGCTAACTAATTAAACAAAAATAGAACACAGCATTGATTCAAAAAACATTATCGATGTTTGATTTCTTTGCAGAATCGAACCCCTATCTGACACGCACAAATTACAGAATAATTGAGAAAAATACTATTTCATTTACCGCCACATTATTCAACAAGCATCGTATTGTACCCATTTAAAACCCTGTTCCTGCCATTGTTAGTATTTGGGGCACATAATTTCATCTGTCACTTTACCCCTTTGCCGCCGTAATACCATGTGTTGGTACAATTACCACCGCCTAGGACCAACATTACCAACAAGTGCGCATTTTGACAAGCAATAAATTTAATTTAGACTTGTTTCTATTGCTGTTCAATGTACGGTGAAATAGTCGTTAACGTAGTAGGGTTAGGCCGGTTTTGTTTGTAAATTTAATTCGGATGGAGCAAGTAAAATTGGTAAGGTTATATTTTAAAAAGATGCTTTAACTTAAAGAATTAAAAACATTTCCCGATGACTTTAAGTAGATTTAAGTACTCAAATTTACTAACGAGACATTTTCGGAGGTGTCAAAATAAGTTAGTTTAAGCAGGTTTGTTTTAGATAATCTGAATTATAATTAACCAATGTAGAGTTCCTAAATATTAACAAGTGTCATTGACATAGGCCGAAATTATACAAGTTGACTTATATAACTACTAGCGTGTATTTTAAGACTTAAAAATACTGGCAAATGCAATGCGCATAGTGACATGGCATTTGAAAGGCGGGTTATGAAATAACAGCTCAAAAGTCATAACGAATGTAGCCTCTAAATTTTTCTATCGTAAAGTTTAGGTACTTTCTTTACCGGCGATTCCAACGCTATACCTATCTGTTAAAGGTTAGACAAGCTACATTTACAAAAGTCACAGCTATAGAAATACTTCCTGCGGAAGACCAGCTCTGGCCTGAAAAACCATTATCATGCTGAGCAGGAACCGTTTCTCCTAATTTTGTTTGTTAATTTGTTTTACTGCACTTGTGTTAGACGTAAGTAAATAAACGTTTTTTTCCTTTCAAATAAGAAAATAAAATTGGTACGTACACCGAATCAACGCACGAGGGTTTACGTAAATTCTACACTAAATCTGTGATTTTTGCAAAAGTTTATGTTTGTGGAATACCTACAACTTGTCAAGCCTGTGTTGTATTACTAAGTTAGCGTTTGCCTTGCCCCACCCCATCAATTCTTGTAGCCTACATATACCTGCTCAAAAGCCGCGTATACGCATCCCCCACGCGTTAGCATCATTAATATCGCGCGGCCGTAACGCGCCGGGACAGGTGCCTCGGATCCAAATTGAAATTCTTTCGCATAAACACACGCTTATCAGATTTGCTCCCCCAGTTTAGCTTTTATTAACTTAGATTTTAATCTAACTAGATTTTCTCTTTGCGTTCATGCAAGCTCTTGCTTATCTGCTTGTCAGACGGAATAAGAGTGTTTTTATTGGTGGTGATGAATTGGATAAATAAGCCAGATTTATCAATGTATTTGTTCATCCGTTTATCTATACTGAAGTTATGTATTTTAAAGAAGGTTCTATACTGAAGCTAAAAAGCCGATCCTCCATAATTATCTACGCGCAATTTCACATTAACCAAGTTATACAAAAGACGAATTGATATTATGTCACATGTTCCCTACAACTTAGACATGTCATGTATGTAGCTTTAATACAGTTTTACAATATCGCTTAGGCTAAAGTCAATGCTCCTAAATTCCAAGTTGTTATGACCATTACTACCAAAAAGCACCAAAGATCACCATAGTTATCAATCTCTTGCCGCTTGCGTCCAGCGGATTCCTATATGATAAATCAATAAAATATTTTATGCTGGCAATAAACACCTTCAGCATAATTGTAATTAAATTAATATGAGCAAATCGATTTTTCGCTACTGCATGATTTTACTTCTCTACAAGTCATGTTATAGATACAACGTCCACATTACTTTGTCAGAAAGCAAGCCAATCTCTTACCCTTGTTAAATAAATAAAACTACCGCCTAAAGTCTATCTAATTCCAATCCAGCACGGCTCATTGACTTTCTTCAACTAATAGTAGAGCTATAAACAGGGCATCGAATTGAAATCGTATAGTTTGCCGGCCATGCGGCAGGGTGTTGAATGTATTGTAGCAGATGTATTGTGTTGTTTTATACTAGCAAGGGGACATTGCGTGGATAGGGTATAATGGATAAAAATGCATTGATTTAACGATAAGAATTGATTGCTTCTTTATTTTACCGGAGATGTTTGGTTTTTTATTTTTCAAGGCTACCTTAATAACTAATAAAATCGTGTAGATGTTAAGCCGTCGGCATTGAGGATAACTTTAAACACAGTAAAAAATCACAAAATTCAGTGTTATAAATTACTTATACTTAAGATAGAAAGATAGTTTTGGAATTAATGAAGTCATGACCTACATCGCTAGGGCCAGACAAGAAAGTAGTGCACTCCTCTTGAAAGCCGGTTCAGAAAACTAGTTTTAAACTTTATGAAACTAGTGTTTTAAAGTAACATTGCAGAAAGGTACTTCTTTATTCATAACAATACATTTAACCAAAATAATATTAATCAACGTCGTAATCCATATTATTCCCGCGCCCTAGCGCATACGCACTGTAAAGTTGGAAATAATTTCACGCATCACGTGTGCCCAGTAATGACCCGGGGCCCAGCTCTACACCCGGAGAACCCCGAAGGATTTCGAAGAATGTGTGCGTTGAAGAAATTAAAGAAGGGTTATTGATTTAGGTTACATGAGGTTTTTATGTTAGTTGCTACTCGGGGGAGGCTAAGGACGTACAAGAGGAATGTTTATGTTGTAGAAGTTACTGTTCCGTTGCGAGGGTAGTTGTGTAATAATTAATTTAATAATTACAGAAATCAGTCTGTCTACCTACTGTGCTAAAGGTAGCAAATTCAAAGCCTTGCTGTGTGATAGGTTAGCACAATTGTTTGTATTATTTTCTGAGAAAAAAATTTATTAGGTTAGGTACATAATGGTTTTATGGGTTACAGGTTAGAGTAGGCTAGTTTTCCGCAACTCGACGACTTAATTTATGCGCCTTTCTTGCGTGGTGGGTTACTGGCACTACTCTTGCCAACCCAGTTCTACCAGGAAGCCTAGCAGACCCTTGATGTTTCCGACGGCATCTGGTAGCGACCTCGGTGTTCCGAGGTGACGTGCCCGGTATGTTGCCACCTCAGGGCAATTCATGATGACGTGGGCTGCGGTTTCCTCCGCCGTCATACAAGCTCTGCACAGGGGGTTGTCTGTAACACCTAATGTGAACAAGTGTTTGTTAAACAAGGCATGGCCAGCACGGGTAGCACAAGTTGTATTTTCTCGCTTGTCGCTCAGTGGGTCTCTATCGTTACAGACTAGATGGAAAGGGAGATCCGAGCGACAAACAAGTCGCGGACAACATGTGCTAGCCGTGCAGTTATGGCTCCAGTTAGCAGTCGGAGTTGGGCCGTTTTTAGTAGCCGTAGCTTACGCAACAATCCGGGATTGATTATTGGAAGGGCTTCCTTAGTTTGCCTGCAGGTGTTTAGGATGCTCCAGTGGTGTTGGTGCTTTACCTTGGTGATTCGGTTACATACCTTGTAAAGGGCTTTGTGACATTCTTATATTAGCCCTGACGTTGCCGTGTAGCACTGTAGGGTTCGGAGAACAGATCGGCTGTCAGAGAGTATTCGGATAGGGAGGTCCTTTACCTTCCTTTGCTCGATCGCTATTGTAGCCATAATGATGCCCATGCATTCCACCTGGAACTGTGCTGTGGGCTTCTAATGGAGTTGAGATATGTATGTTTAGATCTTCCGAAAAAGTACCTGCTCCGGATTCCTACTTTGTCTTGGATCCATCTGTGAAGATCCTTACTTTCCTCGGGTTGAGGCCTTCCCACGGATCTCCGTGCAGTTGTATTTTGCACTTCTTGTCGAGAGTAAATAATGGTTATTTCGTTACATCTTCGTGATTTTCTGAGAAGGCTAAGAACGTTTAAGAGAAATGTATATGTAGATATAGTGTAGACACTACTGTTTCATTGCTTCAGTGCGCAGTGGGCAAACATTTTGTGGGACAAGTTTAAAAAAAAAAAAGTCATTTATTTTGGCTATTACAAATACTTCCTATTAATTAATTTAAACTAAGCTTAAATACCCGAGTTATTCAGTAACGCTATAATAATTACTTACATATTACATCAGGCATACTTGCTATTGTTAGAATGGAAATTATTAACAACTTAATAAAAGATGCATAACGCTATCGTTAACGATTTTCGATAACTATCAAAATGCATGGGATTGACATAGGTGCTCGACTCGGCAGCTTACATCCAATCCTATACATTTTCGATAGCGATAACGTAGCGCAATTCCTCTTGTCTAGCCCTGTGGCCCTATGAAATCTATCAAAATCGTAGGCGGTCACGATGAGCACTTATATTAATTCCATACATTCTGTCAGTTTTCGAAATTTCAAATGGAGCCGTGATAGGTATAGGATGGAAAATAAAAGTTTTCTTCACTTCTCTAATCAATTTCATACTCCCAAGCTCCCTAAACAAAACAAAATATCAATAAAACACAAAAACTAATAAACTTCGACGTACAACAAACATATTTGAAAGAGAGCAAACAATGCAATCCCTTACCAATCACACCGGCGGCTCCATAGATTGTGTTGACAAAACCAATGAACATTCTTAATTATTTGCCCCGTTTGGGTAAACAATGACCCCACACACACAACCAACATAAAATAACCCACGCAACACAATTCAAAACCCCTTTTCCTAATCCAACTTTAAAGGCAAAAGGAGGGTGGAAGGCTCTTTCAAATTTGGTCGTCGAAACTATTATTTGACGACATACGCGGTTGTCTCAATTAAAAATATTGCTGACAAGTCAAACAGTTGTGGTGCCGGTTTTAATTGGCTACCGGGATGTGGATAATGATCTTAATCGGTTAACTGTGAGGTGACATTTGGTTAGGACATAAAAATATCAAGTGATAAGAAAGCAAGAACGATTTTTTATTGTGCACAATATGTAGTGACGTCAATTTTAGAAGGTTAAAACTGTAGTTTTTAGTTTCTATGTAGCTTTGAGTTTACCCCAAAGCTTTTGATAAAAAAATGAGCCTCCCAGGGCTGCATCGATTTTTAAACTAATCGATTTGATTTGACCTTCGACCTTATTTGGCGTAATTTGCACGGTTATAATCTTCTTATATGAAAAAAATTGGCAGGTCTATTAACGTCTAGGTCTAATCTCCTGATATTTTCCAAATCTTCTTCAGAACTTATATGCCTTATTTACGCAAAGAATTCTGTTGGTTTGGTCAAGCCGTAACGGAATATTAACAAAAAGTTTCACGTTTGTTGTTTTACTTTATTTCGTAAAATTCCAACCTTTTTCCCAAAGATGATCACTAGATCCGTCGCATCAACAAATTTATTTGTATTGAGAGTTAGCTATCGTTCAGATTTCAAACAACTTGCGCCATGTAACATTTGCTTGAAACATATGGTTTAAAAACCATGAACGACCGGTTTTGATGCTTTTAACCAAGGGAACACGTCTAAAATCCAGAGTGAAGTGGCTCTCAATTAGTTGGAGTAGCAGTAGCGGGCACATGCAAAACCATGGGGTTCAGAAAACCAGCACCCTGAGGATGGAAAAGTATACTTGTAGTCATTAGAATAAAGTATATTTTTAGTAGTCTTGAAAAAGGGGAGAACTGTTTTTGCTTTATTTGTATTTGTTTAAATAGATTAGTGAATCAAACTTGGTACTACTGGGCAATAGTAATTATAAACTTGACCATACTGCATTTTATAAACCGCAATTTTAAATGGATGTTTCATGTTATCAAAATTTATATAGATATTATATTTTAATAAGTAGGTTTATGTAGAAATCGCTGGAAGAAATTAGGGGAGGCATATGTCTAATACAAGACTGATACATACTTACATGCTCGAAATGATGATGAAGCTTTTTTCTATGGTAACAGCGTCAAGGACGACCATAACCACGATGACGAGCCAAGCATCCTATTTTTCTCAAAAGCCGGCAACCATCTGCGATTCCTCTTATGGTTTCGCTGGTGTCCAAAGATAGCGGTGATCACTTGCGCCCGCAAGCTTACTTGCCTCCTCCAGCATAAAAAAATCCTTTAGCAGGTGACTACTCGACAATTTTTTATGTAACTTTAGAATTATAAGTCGAGTCTCTGTCTAAGCTTAAAGCTAGCTTAATTAACAATTCAAAACCACAAATATGAATAGACAAGTTGCACAAAATTTTAAAATCTTATTTGTAAACAATAATTTATCGGCCTTAATTAACTAAATCATACCGCAACACTCCCTAAGCACTGCAAGGGTCCGGTGCGGCTTTTAACATTTTATCATGCTAATAAAGGGCGTATCTACAATAGAGCTCCTAAACCATGATAATACCTTATTACTAAGCATTTTGTATCCATAATTCTTTAGCAATTAGATTGCAGATAAGTTCTTAATATTTAGAAGGGTAACGTTTTATCTGTCCAGTTGCAGGGAGCGGCTATCGCGGCCGCCATCTTGGGTAAATTGGTCAAGTCTTCGGACAGTGTCAAGATGAAAAGCTTTGAGGAGGGTCATTAATGGGTTTGGGTTATTATGAAAGTTAAATTTACATGTAGGTTTGATTTATACATTCCAATTAAGTCCCAAGCGAAGTCTGGTCGCTATTTGAAGGATACTGAAATGAAAACAAAATAAATATTTCTTTTAATTGGCCCCTCTATTCATTGAAAACTTCTAGAAATAGACCTTTTCACATGACATTCGTCATTTGATAAAACTTTAAGGGCCGTATTAATAAACTCGTCTTGGCCGAGCTGCCCGTCTCAAGATACGTCAAAGTAAACTTCAAGCCATAGAAATCTGTCAGTTTTGACGTATCTTGAGACGAGCATTACAGTCGAAATCGGTTTATTAATACGGCCCTAAGACGTTTTAGATGATCTATTTGTCTCCAGTAACATCAAACAAATAACACTGATATGCCGTTACAAAGTACAAAAATGTTGGAATTATATTGTTTCTCGTCATGTCAACATTTCCAGCCAGCCATGACGCGAATGCATAATCAATCAGTAATACGGCTGCGTCGCGCTAGCTGTCACGTGCAAATCGCCTGGGATTCCAATTTCGAACAAGATTCGAATCTTTATTTTTCTTTATGGTTTTCGGCGTGACGGGCGTTTTAAAAATCGAACGCTTTGCGGTTACCGGCGAAGGGAGGCGACAAAGACTGGTTTGAATGGCCAGTAATTTCTGAAAGCATTCGCGGTTTCTCGTTTGCCTCCGCTCCTTGGGGATGTTTTCTTTGATTATTGATGTTTTGACAATCCGTCGCGCATTCATTATGATAACGGATGGAAAAATTTGGGCAAAAAAAACAAAAGCGTATTTTGGTAATATTTACTTACCTTGATTATATTAGTTATAATTTGAAATGAAAAATTTTGCAGCCTTTCAAACGCGAGGCGCAAAAAGCGCCGACAATATTTCAAAAATAGCAACTTGTAACGTGATACTGCAGGATAGGAAAGTGAGCGTATTAGAACACAAAGTCAACGAAACGTGTCCAACAAAACAAATTGAGCTCTCAGGTTTGGCAATAAGAGTGGCAACGACTGAACACATAGGCGTGTAAATATAAGCGCACGTCATAACCTCTGAGCGAAATTGGGGAAAGCGTGCGAGATAAATCTCGTTGCTAATGTGCGTGTTCAAAATGGAAGACAGCAAGCAAAAAAAATATAAACACACATAAAAATGAAATCCCATAAAATACAAAGAAGCTTTTGTCTAATTAGGTACTTTATCGAAACACGTTTCAACGAAATTATCATTACGCAGAATTTTCATAGCATTCTCGCCGCATGAGTAATTTTTGTAGTCGTAAGTCTAACCTAACCGAACCTACGTAATGAATTCTTAAGATATGCTGAAAGCATCATGGTTTCAGCAGAAAATACCATTCGATGAAATTATACAATCGATGAAGTGAAATTCGATAAAGCGATGTGGTAAAAAAAGACTACCTCACGCTAAAACTTTGGCTCCCTTGGCTAAAAGTAGGTCTAATTTGTAATTCCAAGATGTTATCTGTCCTCAATAACGTAGCAAATGTAGAAATGTAGTGAATTATATTAGTCTTATAAAGTCCACTTCAAATTCAAATTAGGAACCTAAAACTTAAATATTATCAGACAAACACGCCAATGGTAGCAGCGCAGTGTGGTCATGGGCGGCCGATGAGCAATTCCGCCCGCCGTGATTGGCCGAATTTCCCATGAGGCAAGAGTGCGACAGAACTCTTAATTTCTTGCCACGGACATTTTATCGTCTTGCTGGAGCTGAAGGGGTTATCAACGGTCATTAGATAAACTTGTTTTTAAATGTGTTTATAGTTTTTATTGCTAGTGTCGGTGTTTAGTAGGGTTGCCAACTATTTCTTGGGGAAATATAGTATTTTCTAGCCCAAGGTATAAAAAACATAGTACACTGAAAGAAAATATAGTACTATGAAGAAACCCTTTTTAAAAAGTGTGTAAATTAATTCATAAATATAATGCAAAATATTTACTACTTACCAATACTGCTATCTGCCTGCTATTGGGGCAACTATCTGAGCTCAAAAAGCCTTTCTCCACTCCAACTATATTGGTGCGTAAAATCTGGTTGAAACGGCCATCCCAAACCGCACATGTATAATAAGGACTGACCGAAATATAGTATTTTTGCGTACTATATATTTCTTCAACAGTATATATAGTATACAGAGTCAAAATATAGTACAATACTATATGTTATAGTACGGTTGGCAACCTTAGTGTTTAGGCGTCTGCTTTAGTGTTTTTAAATAATTAAACAGTATTGCAGAAAAAATACATTCTTTAACTGCACTTACCAGATGAGTTTGTTTTAAAGCAGAGTAACTTTACTGCTAAAAAATCATTTACGGGGTTAGGAAGCGATGTGGTTATTTTACAACCAATTTTTGAAACACTTTATTACGCGACAACGATAAAGATAAAAAAATGCTTAGTGGTGTTTATTCAGTGAGTAGTCCTACTTGCACGAGCACTTGTCAAAAACTGCCAGAGCTTCCCCCAAGAGGAAACCTCTGCTGAGAAGAAACGTTGCAAGAAACTCAATAGATAGTCATTTTATTATTGCTAGTGATAATGATTAATACTTTATCTACACACATATCGTAAGTCCTCTATTATGCGTTCAAATTTTGGAAGATGTTCCAAATTTGGATCTCATTACCTTACAATATTCGATAACGTAATGGAATTACGTTACAGCTGTCATCGCCGTCACCTACTACCACAGGTAGTGCTGGTCATTTGCCTTTCGGCTTCTGAACCCATCTTAGAGTACTTATAATATGAGTGTAGATAAAGTATTGTACGCGACTCTGCGTAATTGGCATTACGCAACTGTCACGTAAACTACTATAACCTAGCATTATATAACACAGTGTATAGAAAAAAACATTTTTAGATTTAGTAGAATGTTGTAGTGTTTTAAAATGTATCATAACGTTATTTAACAGTTTATAACCGCTGCGTGTGAGCACCATTACAAATATAAATCCACAGCTCTCTGTTAAATATCTACTTTCGTTCCTCGTTCCACAGCTCTGTGTTAAATATCTACTTTCGTTCCTCGTTCCACATTATTTGCCGGAAAACAAAAGCGCACTCAAATCAGGCGCTTACGCATCGGAGCGGAAGAGTGCGCGCTCATTTTGAATTTAGAATTAATGAATATTAAGTGTATACGCACCCATTTGTTGAGTGTGACGCCATCTAGTGAAGAGCGCGACAATCTACACGCCTCCTCAGGGAGTAGGGATTGGAATTTAAATAAATTGAGACAAGCGAATACTTGGGTTTTCGGTTATTTATACGTTTGGATTTGTATAATGAATAAGGAAGTCAGTTTCACCACAACCTAACTAATAATGAAAACACACATGATTGATGTTTTGTTTGTATAGTTTTCATTGCCGTAATTTTTCACATCACAAAACACCGTCGGCGTTATTTATATTATAATTAATTCATTGACTACAGTTTTACCTGAAGATAATATAAGTGATAAGAGAATCCAACAACTTGTATATAAATATTCGTCATTATTAAATAATTACGAATTTGTGGCGCTTGCAGTGGAAACCATGGGACCTTGGTCAGCTGATATGAAAAGTTTTATTAAGACCCTGTCCTCCCGGCTCATAAAAACCTCCGGAGATGCTAGAGCTGGTGCTTACCTCTCCGAAAGGATTGGGCTAGCTATCCAGAGAGGTAATGCAGCCAGTGTCATAGGGACCATGCCGCGAGCGGACCTGCTAGAGGGGGTGTTCTTTTTATAGTGGTGATTATTATTTATATATTTAATATTTGAGTAGCTTAGTTTAATTTAATTTTAAATATTTTTAATTTTAATTTTTAATTGTATTAATGTTGAATTCTGTACTTAGTTGGATGTAAATAAAGTCTTTACTCAACTTGTATAGCGGGAAGAACGTATCTAGTTTATTCCAGGAGTTACTCGCCATCCTCAAAGACGTGAATAATGAAAACAGCTGTTTTTATTATACATTGCATGGCTTTCACCGCCAGATTCCATACTTCCTGCACTATTAAATACTTATTTTTATACCATTGGGAGACCAACGAGCTTGCGGGTTACCTTAAGGGTTATAACTTGTAATTACCGTCGCTCATGAACATCGGTATTACAAGAAGTCCGTTGCCTGTGATTATATTTAAAATGGAAATAATTACACAAATTGAGGTTGGATATCCGGTTTTAGATTTTCAATAGTAATTTACTGTAAATAATTCATCCTGTATACTGGCTGAATAATGAGGATTGCGAACCCCGTTAAACGTTTGGTACCTGACTAGTAACAATAAAATGCATGTATTTTTTTGTAATTAAATACCTTATCATGAAATTGCGGAATCGAATCGAATTTATCGAGTGTGGTTCAAGATAGATTATAATTTATATACTTTGTCTGCATATTTCCTCTGGCTTGATCTGTTTCATTCCGCTCCATGATAACGAGAAAATCAGATAGTTACCAAGTGGAATTCGCTTATATTTATATTATTTCTTCCCATGGTTGTCCGTATGTCAACACTTCCATAATGGGGATGTACAAAGGCGAACTTATCCCTTTAAGGGACCTCTTCCAGCTAATCTTACAAAACTTCATCTAACCTTATATTATTTAGTTTTCGAATGATAATAAGACCGCAAACATCAACATATTTATGTTTGTTACAATGTTTTGTAAATAAAGGCCAGCAGCGTGAAATTCGATTGTGTCCTCACAAAGGTAACACAATGCTTCTTTGTGGGCTATTCCGTATCCAAGTGTGTTATGAGGGACGCGGACGATGATGGATTGTGGGCACAGGGTCACATGAGATTTGGCTTGCCCTTGCGACGGGGTACACGAATTACAGGACGAAGTGAATAATCAAACGACATCGTAGTATATCGTATTTTTTGAAAAGGTCATGCCAATCTTGTTTTATTAGTTAGCTTTAGTACGCATCTTTATTTATTTTAATACTTTATTGCACAAAATTAAAAAAGTGTACAAAAGGCGAACTTAATGCTACAAGCATTCTCTACCAGTCAACCTTAAGGTGAAACAGAAATAAAAAAGGAGGTAGATGCAATAAAGTGACAATTAATTCCTTTTATCTAAATTTGGAAAAAATTTGAACTATTATTTGATTTTATTATTCTACAATCATCATCATCTTTACTACCTATTAAAAAAAGAACATACACTCATCAAAAGTGCCTAGGGATATTTTGTATCCCTAGACAGTTTTGAACAATTCAATATACCTATGAGTCAAAACATCAAATTTGTCTAGGGATAGGTACTGAGTATCCCAAGACTTTTTTGATGTGTGTATTATGACTAACATGTAGTTTAGGGTGTGTCACCTTAGTATAGGAAATAAAAACTTTGTTTTTTTGTTGATCTAATAGTAATCAAAAGATGCATTGAGATCTAAAATAACAAAATATGTAAAAAATATAGGATTTTTTACACATCTTTGGCTCACTCAATTGAGGTAAAGTTTTTGGGTCTCCATACTAAGAGCTCAAAATGAATATTTGAATTCCTAGTATATTACACTCTTACAATACCAATTAATCGGGTTCCTATACAACAAATAAGTTTTTAGCATGGGAAATTACATTAATAGCACAAAATAAACAAACAAGCATTCTTATCATTAAACTTTTTAACTGCGTGCGTTAGGAGACATGTGAATTGATTGATTACGTCACAACATGACAGCTTTTTTGTTTTTCTTAAACAAGACAAACATTATAGTTTATGTATATATGATTATACACTAAAATAAAAAATGCAGATTTTACTAACCTTGTATTTTGCCAATTTTACCAAACTTCAAGGTCAATGAGCGAGCCAAAAGTACCACTAAATATAAAATCTGTAAATGCGAATCTTAATTACTCTTAAAAAAGAAACTTTTGTGTGGTATTACTTTTCGAATTTCACAGTTTGACAAAAATAGAATAGAATAGAATAGAATAGAATAACTTTATTTCAGACTACAAGGCCCATATTTACAAATACCTTACAGACTAGCATACATATCAATATATAACATAAAATGAACACAACTATTAATAAATTTTCGCGGTGTCTGCTAGACGGCGACCACGAAATCGCCGAAATAAGACTCCCCTCGGCCAGAATTCCTCCTTTAAAAAGGTCGACAGATCTATGGTCGGTACTCTCATCACAAATGACTTAAAATTAACCTTGTGGCGGGGTTCTAACCACTCGACCCTAAGAGTAAATCCGGTCTTACCTCGTACATACTCTACGAGATCTTTTGCCTCCGTAGAGTAATGTAAACGGGACACGTACAACTGCGTCGTGGGCGTAGCAGGACACAGCAAGTGGTTCGGTCCGGTCGGTGCAGTGCCACACAGGTTACATAAATCACAGAACTAGGTGTGGTTAGAAAACATAACAACGATAGGGCCTGGAAAGGTATTTGCGGTCTTGAGATTGTAATGTATATAGGTCTCAGAGCCACCAACCGCCAGGTAGCCTGTGTGCTCATATCAATGCGTGTTATCCTTGGCATAAAAAAACTCTCTTAAAAATAAATCTTTTACTAGTCAATATTGTATGCCATAATTATTTTTAGTCACAATGTTTTAGGTCATAATTATCGCTAGAACTAAAATATATTAAAAAATCTGTAAAGTTTATGGTTGCATCTGTATATAAAATATGACTAATAGTAGGTAATGATGTAAACAAGGACATGACTAAAAAAAATATGGGACAACGGGTTCCCATCTTTGACAAATCGAAATCTTTTCACTCTCCCACTCGCGAGCCCCGCAGTACTTCTGTTTTCACTCGGCCGCAGGTCTGTTAATATTTGACTACCCGCACCGCGGACTGTCTTATGCCTAATTTATTTTGACAAATCATCTTCGGGCGAACAAGGTTGGTTTATTTGTTAAGACGTGTTTGCGGAAAACCGATATTTATCTTTAATTTTTGACAAAGCCGGCAGCTAGCAAAAATGTGAAACTGCCTATATACAGCTTTTTATTGTTAATTTTTGTGTGTAACTTATCTGAGATGCCGATTCAAGACGCGTAGAGATGCCAATTTTCTACGATTTGACATAATCTTGAATTAGGTTTCTCAAAATCAGTTCATTATAAAGGCCCTTGAAACCATGAAACCGTATTCGCATTACGTGCTGCCCATATTTGGGCGGTAACCTATCATTTTATCGAATTTCACTTCATCGATTAAGGTCTGTTACTGAGAAAAGGTTCATTTTGAGGTTAGAAAGTTGTTTACTATATAAGACAATTAAGGATGAACAGACCTTATATCCTTTCATCGAACGCTATTTTCTGCTGAAACCATGGTGTTTTCAGAATATTTTAAACATTAATGACGTAGCTTAAGTTAGGTTACAATCGAGAATATTAGAAATAAAATTCATGCGGCAAGAAATGCCTTTCACTCAAAAAAATGAGAGCCAACAAAGAGAGATTTTCACTTTGTTGACAAAAAATGAATACAATAGTTATGATATTAGTTATATAAACCAAAACTGATAGTAACAAACAGCAAGTTCTTTAGTGATTCAACTAACATCTTAGTTGATGTATCTAACGTCTTGTCAGGCTCGTATGGGATCAAGACGCTTATGCACAACAATCACAATCTTGTTACAAGCGACCAATTTTTTTTTCAATGTTCTATGAAATGAAAATTTTGAGTAGAGATAGGTCCGTTGAAAGGTGTTTCGATAAAATAATAGGTACCCTGTTTGGGCATATAGGTTGAGATCAGGTGGCCGATGAGGCTGACCGGACAAAGTTAAAGAGTGACCATATACAGGTCGATTTAAAAAAACGCGAACATTTTAATCTCAATAGGCCTCCTGCAAAGTAAGCCAGCATTATTGCGAAAGGAGACATTTTTTTAAATTTATTTATTCCAAAAACAGTGTGGTACATTTTTAACGTAAGTTTATTGACTGATTGATAGTCGCCAGATATGCAAGCGTCAGCTTGATGGGAGTGTATCTTGACCTTGGTTATTTCTGTTAGATACAATTGCCCCATTTGATTCCTAAACCTAATTAGGTATAATAGTTAAAAAATAAATTTTGTATTTTCTTCGCAAGTCCTCCTGATGTGACTTCGAGTAACTATTCATTGAAGGGCAGCGATGGCAATGACAACGTCTTAATTTTCTCATAAGGGTGTTCCTTTTTCATAACAAAACAACCCACTCGACCAAACATTACATTTTTCCTTTGCACTCAAACATAAGACATAATGACAGGGTTCGTTGACGGCGAGCACATATGCAAATATTGGACCGAGATAGTTCAACTCAAAGTTAAATAAGTTAGCCGCGAGCGAGTCCCTGAGGTCGCGACAGACGACATTTGGCGAGCCTTTATTTTACCTTCTATCTAGCTGGGCTTTACAGGGTGATCAGGGTTATACGAGGGAGGAAATTTAAGATACATTACACCAGTTAAACAATATTTTTTACTTTTTGTATTATCCAGTGTTTTTTTTAATTGTTTTGTCAATTCGAGTTGTTTAAAAAATTGTTTTGTCGTTTCGATTTGTTTATTATACAGTGTGCGCCAGACCAATTTTATGAAATCCCTGCTGAATTTTATCTATTTAATAAATATACAGCGTGATCTAGTTTATAATACAACCAACTATACTGACCTGGCTTTACGTTTTAAATGTTAAATTTAGTTATAATTTAGACCTTTCACGCTTATTTAAATGAATCATTTTTTAAATGAAGTGTACGTTTTATACGGGTCACTTTACAATTAAAATGAACATTTTCCGAGCACTAGTCAACATCATCCTGTGCACGGATGATACGTTTGACTCGCGTACATAATGTATGAGACGAGTTAACAAGCACGTTACGGAGCGGCTACCGCAGATGACTGCGGGTCTCCCGAGACCCCGATAACTTAATGTTTACTTATGGAAGTTGGGTTAAACTTTAAACAAAAATATTTACTCAATATTTAGTTAGAAAGCTGAGTTGCTAGGTCATAACAATTACTTGGAACTTAATCAAATCAAATGAAACAAATTCAAAGTCAAATTAATGACTGATGATGAATATCGGTATTCTAACGGCACTTTTACACGTCAAAATTAGCCAACTCTTCCAAGAGGAGACCACTGACCACTAAAGAGAGATCCGCCGCATAAAACTTAACGGTTAGTCAAATTTGAAACATCATTTGTCTTCTGAATCAATTTCCATGCCGATGAACTGGAGTTTCAAATCTATCACTATCCTTTTCACTATTATTTTCGTCATATCGTATTCACTCACTCTGTCCAGGTAGTGAGGTAGTTTTGTTACGCCTGACCGCGACGACGTTAGACTAAGCACAAAGGCTTATTTTTTTTGAATTCGGAATCATCCGGCCTATTTTCATTTTAAACACGTAAAAGGACACCCTGTGTCTCTCTCCAGTTAGTTTTAACTTGAAAGTCATTCGCACCTTCAGAGCAATAGTGACCTAATTCAAAATTTCTGCTTTCAAACTTCAAGTCGTAAATTTATTACTATAGAGACCAAACTCGAAATATAAAATTTCTGAATTAGGTCACTATTGTTCTGAAGATGCGTTGACATGGAATTTTGGTAAAGCTTTTTTTACCATTTATTCTTCATTTACCATTACGTAAACTAATTGTAATAAAGTTACCGTCAAACAATTCATCAAAGTAATTGTTTTGTAAAATGAGAAACGAATCAAATTCACAATTTTGTCTGACTTCATCTCAAATTACTTCATTCGTATTCAACCTTAAAACAAGATGGTCACGGCAACGTAAAATATCTATCAGAAGGTTATCGGAATCAGATGGGAAGCAATCCAATCCATTTTTAAACACATATGGAGGGATATCCAATTTGAAGACCCATCTAGGCAAACGTCTGTGCAACTTCGTTTATTTTTTAGAATATGTATCATTGCCGGTGACCATACAATGAGAAATACCAACGAGAGTTGACATTTTAAAAAAAACGTGAATTTTTTAATGGTTCCCCTTGTTTACGCATAATCATAAATTGTCCGAATGTATGATTTCGCAGAATACTAACTTCGCATAATTGTTATTCTACTGATACATTTGACTTTTTTGAAAAGTTATAAAATAAACCTAACCTAACCTACTCTATTCTAGCAGGATTACACAAAACATTTTAAAAAATATTGTCCGTATAATCTGGAGAAAAATTATGCGAAAACAAAATTCGGGGTAACTATACATTCGGCGTAAAAAGTTTCGGCGAAATAGAGGGAACCCTTTTTTAATATACAAATAAAAGTATAATGAAATTTTAGCCTACTTTACTCATATAAGTAATCATTTATTTTATTTATTATGACCACAGATGTGTAACATTTATTTTTCGAAATATTCAACTTTATGATATTTACAAAGTTCAACAGTTTTAAAATGAACGGATCAGTTAACCATGGACAATCTTCTATATGTATAAATGTAAAGAAAACATGCTTCAATAGGGAATATGCATGGATTTTTAAATCGCATTTCTCAACAAAATATGAGAATACCGTAAAAGAGATCACCAAAAATGAAATTAAAATTAAAATCGGTCAAGAAATACGGATGATATAAGCAATTTAAACTGCTAGTTAAGAAAGAGAGATCCGATATGCACCGGTGACGTCATTGTGCAGTTCGGCCATATAAACTCCACGTAAAATTCTGTTTTGCTAGAAAGAGATAGGAACAAATCTTTGTTGGCTTATATTCAAATGATTTTTCTCACCTGCTTGTTACATGAATCAGCTTTCATCGAAGCTGTAAAAAAAACATATATACTCCCTATTTTACTTAGTGACGTTTACATTTACGAAAGCAAAAAACAAAAGTAACCTAAAATTTTCTGTCAGAAGAAAAACAAATTGTGTGGCATAGCGGTTTTGGACACTGCAGCCTCAAGGAACATCTTCCAAATGATTCACAGATACGAATAATTACGGAGAGACCGCTGCAAGACCTCCTTCAATATTATAGGGGGTCGGTAAGGGGACCGCTCGAATTACAAACGTTTAAAAAAATGTTTTGCCTAAGGGTGTTTACTTCTGAAGTCTTTTTGGTTTCTTGAACATTGATATCGTATAATATAATGAGCTGTGAAAACCTCCCAAGGTTAAGTCAGGAAAGACGATAATGCTAAAGGAGTCATTTATTAGTGGTAGCCATCATAATCCTTTAACCCAGTGGTTCTTAACTTTTCTGTCCACGGACCCCTAGCTAGGTAATCAAGCACAAATCCAAGGACTCCTTAATAAAAACAACAGCAATACATTTCAAACCATTTATTTTAGTCCTTATTGCAAGTACAAAAAATTATATATAAAAAAATACGTTAATGTGAAGGTTGATGCTGCTTCTTTGCCACTTGTAATCCGTTTCTGTATTTGTTTTTACTATACTACTCAAAACAAAATAGGGGCCATTTAGTATTTTATATGTAACATGAAAATAACAATATATACCAGGAAAGAGCATGCCTTTTCACAGAGGTATGTCGTTCGGTCTTGGACTCCGCTCGCTGGAGCATGTTGGCCATGCTTAGTAAGCATAGCGATTACGAGACTTTTAGTGGCATTTATTTATTATTGTTAAATGGTCCATAGGTGAGACTTCGGCGGACCCCCGTACATATAATCGCGGACACCCAGGGGTCCGCGGACCACAGGTTAAGAAACACTGCTTTAACCTACCGCTATGCAGCAGTGTTCACATTATTGTGTCCCAGTGTGGCAATAGATAACCAGTGAAATAACTAATATAGAATCATTCCATTTTAGTCCTCAAGCTTAGCAACGAGTTTGCAGTCTTAAGATTGCAGTCTTAAGATAGTAATCTTGAGAATGAATATGTTTATGGGTCACGGATTCCACTTACCATTAGATGGCTCGTTTACCTTCTCCAAACCATAAAAAAATTAACGCTGTCCCTTTCACTGCCTGAAACTAGTCAGGATTTAGCAGCAACCTAATACAGGGTGACCGCGGAGTCGTGTAGCAACAACAACCAAGTAAACTAAAACTCACTGCACCATTAGGAACATAACGTAATAGATATAAAGGCGTGAAGACAATTTATTTGTTTTTTATTTATAGAAACATTAAATAAAATATTTTTATTCAGGATCATGGCCACCCTACATACATGGTTCTCCTATGGAAGCCCTAATCGTCATTTGTCCTAATACATCGTTTGTCCGAATTTTCATTTATCCTAACGCCATTTCCGCTTAAATTTTAAAACTTTTTAGTATTGTTATAACACAACCCTAACCTAACCGAACCGAAGATATAATTGGAAAACTTAAAAAGTTGTCTGACTCATCTGAAAACCAGTTTAGGGCAAATGAAAATTCGGGCCAACGATGTGTTAGGACAAACGTTGTTAGGGATTGTGAGGGACACCCTACATACATACTCAATTTCTGACATGTCAGATTGGATGATTTTCGAATAGGTTCTAACATGAAAATGTTAGGTGACCTTAATTTTAGTATTAATTAGGGATAATATTATTTTAGTAAAATGGTAAAATTTAATTGTTTCTCAAACCAATACTAATGGAATCTCAATCATGTACTGAGTTGGGAAAATTAAGTTAGGATCACGACTCCGCAGCCACCCTGTATACACGTTCCCAAGACGCCCAAAAATTTCTACATACCCCTATGCTCCTAACAATAAGGTCTATCATAAATTTAGCGCGATGGCTACACCTATTAGGTCAATACCATACCTACATGTACAGTCAACAGCATAAATAAGTGATTATTTATGTACCTTGTCGCTTTCAATCGTTTCTCAATTTTGTATGACATTTCAAACACGACGTTAAAATGACAAGGTACATAAATGATCACTTATTTATGCTGTTGACTGTACAGGCAGGTTCCAGTTCTAATACCAATTAATAGCAATTACGATTTCAACCATAACTCGAATTATAACTCGAACAGGTAACCAGCAAGTCCATCGGCAAGCGGGCCACTTCTGACCAAAACTAATCCGTCTCCCTAATTGTGTTAGCGACAACTTTGATCCCTATCCCGGTCCCCCCGGATATGATCTAACAACGAATTTGATTAGTTATACTTGTTGGCTTCGCTAATAAGGGGCAAAAAGTTTTAGTTCGGATAGTTTGGGGAAGTTATATCGGTATTAAATGTGTGGCGTAAGGTTACCTTGCCAATTTTTAAAGCTAAATAATTTTTTCATCACACTTTCTCGTAAATAGTGTCCTAACATGCTAGAAAAAGCGACCGTATATACAAAATAATATCCGCGTGCCTTTTTTTTACCATTACGCCCTATCGTGCGTAATAGCTTTTTTTTTTAAATATTATACGTAGACTCAAACTATCATAATACGCCAGGACCCCAATTCTTGTGCCATTCGATATGAAGTTTCATTCGAGATGAAATGTCAGTTGCATACAATTTTCTAAAAATATCGCATATAAACTATTGATCTCGACTGTCACTAGAATCGGACTCCTGACCACGTTTGACATTATCTGTGGTAAGTCATAGATAATGATGTAGTCTGCCGCAAATTTATAAATACTGATTATAAACTGTGTGATTCCAAAGTAATAATTAAAAGGGTGTCTTTGTGCACATATTAAAATTTATATATCAATACAAACATGTCATCATCAGAAGAAATGGATATTGCGACTCCGCCGGAAATCGCCAACGCGGCTAAAACTATTAGTGAGAATCGTAAGTTAAAGATATGATCTTTTGTCTGATTTTATTTCATTTCCTAGCAATTGTGATGAAAAACATTGTATGTTACACGGGTGGTAAAGGAAATACAAAGCTCGAGTCATTAAAGCCTTCAGCCTTCGGCTTCGGGACAGAGTCTCGTTTGTAATTCTGTCTTTACCACCCTTAATACACAATGTACTATTATGTCGCGTGAAATAAATCACAATCTTCCTTGGCATCAAAACCATTCGTGATGTTTGGACGTCAATTTTATTCTAAAAATTTAACTAAAATTTTCAAAGATAACATGTACCTTTACAGTTTAGAGTATGTCCATCCATCCATACCTTCACATCTACGAGTGCTATGCTGTATTGGGAGTATATATGGAAACTAATGTCTACATTTAACAATCGTCAAAATGACTAGCATTAAGGCATTTTATCTTAGTTTTGAGGGTTGGCAACATATTTGCAGTCTTCAAAATGTGTCTTTGGATCTTAGATCCAACTTACCATCAGGTGCCCTGGGCCTCTATTCAATTTGGTAAGTCCATATTGCCTTTGACGTGTAGTTAATGGTATTGTTTCTACCTCGGCCGCCAATACTGTCAAGTCAATAAGAGTTATAGTAACGTTGACGATACGATAATTTTACAGTGTAGAATCTCGACCCTGAGCGCTCATTTTTTATTAATTGCCATCAAAAAAACGAATCACTTCTTGTAAGCTTGACTTTGATTACGGAAAATAAACGAGGATAAGCATGAGCTTAAACCCAATATTATTAGCTTGACTTATGAATATATGGTAGGTACAAAATATATGTTGAAAGAATAACAAGAATACGCTTGAAAATAATAAACCAACGCAGCAAAGTTACTTCTCAAAATGCATAGCCCATTACAAGAGGAAGTTTATTGTGATTCTGCGTTTAAACAAAGAGGGGTGTTTTTATACCGCGCTGTAATGAATTTCAGGCGAGACGATCTTTCTCATTCACATGGCAAAAGCCCCACAGCCCCTTAAACCAAAGCAACAAAGACCACTTTACGACAATTCCTAGTTTTTCAACGCTTATTTAAGTACTAAATATTCAATAGTAGAATGTTGTACGGGAATTTTGTACACCTCATTGAATAGCGTCGTTTCATGCATAATTTTTGATCAGGGTTTTTCATTTTCACCGTTTTCGGTGAGCTCGTCAAAGTGGTTCGTAAATTTGAAATAAATCCTTTTGTGGTAAATCAGTTCATATTTATATTTATACACCAGAATATCTATTAAGATTTTGATAAATTTGCCAGCTGTAAGAAAGCACAAATCAACAGTAATCAAAGAAAATCAATGCACACTTGAACTAGGAACTCTTGTCTAACAATAGGTACAAAAACACTTTAATGTCATTTTAGTCAGAAATCATCGTAAAAAGATACGCAAGACGAGACTCCAAAGGCAGTAAATAGATGATACTTAGGCAGCCATTACACGGTCAATCCAGAGCGTGATCACAAGTCTAATATACAGATCGATATTTCAAAAACTCTAGATAATAATGTGATCCGATGTCGTGATCCGTCAATCCGACACGTCACACAGTCCGTCTGGATCGAGATCAACTGATCACGATCACGGATTGCCATCTAGATTGACTGTGGCTGCCTTACGGATGAGAAACAAACTTGAGCTTCGTAGTCACACAATGAATCTTCTTGTTCAGTTACTTAGTATAATCACGTATAATATGTAAAAGTATCAAAAAAGCTCTAAGAGTGGTAAAAATTGTCAAAACTTTACGCTCTTTAGATGTTATTTTACATAAATTTACGCATAAAAAAAATATGTTTAATATATTATTCTCCTTACACACTACCAAATCTATATAATCACCCTTAATTTGCAACTAACTGGTAAGCATTTAATTCTCCTTAAATCTTCATGTTATTAAGTAAATGAGTTCGAAATTCGAAAAGGATTATTCCTGTAGCGGATTGCGAATTTATAATGCGATGCAGCTTCCCGCCGGCCGTCCCCGAGGCCCGTCCGTTCAGATATCAAATTGTCTCCGGTCACTTCATCTTAGCTGCAGTACTGCGGTGGCACCAGTAGGGCATGATTTTAATTTATCTTAAAAACACTTTTACTTTACAGGTTGATCCAGTTTAAAGCTGAAGCTAGTATTATAAGAGAACAGTTCTAAGACTTGTCGATAAATGACATGAGCAAAGAAAGATGAATTTTTGACATTTCTGCAATGGAAGTATACACATTGTTATATAGAAAAGCAAAGTAACAGAATCCGAATTTTTGACCTTAGAATCAGTTGCACAACCTAGCTGGTTAGCCTATACATTTTGAGAGGTGATCAATATTGCTTTTCTTTAATAGATGATAATAGAGAATGTCAGCCAGTTTAGATTTTATTCATTAAAAACTAAAAATAGCTTACCGTATTATTCATTAAAAACTAAAAATAGCTGTAAAAAAATCATTTCTATACGTCAAATAGTTTTCGAGATATTAAATTTTAAACTTCGTATGCGGCGCTCGTGTCCCGGCGGCTAGCGCTCACGGATGATGACGTCATCGCTTAACAGCGGTACGCGCCCTTATATGAAAAAGTAAGTTTACAGGGCTATAACTTTTTAACCGTTATAAGTAGCCAGTTGAATTTTTCACAGAATACGTGTTATTATAAAATCTATCGTTTAAAATTGTACAATGAACAATAAATCAAATCCCAAGAGGGGTCCACATACAAGAAACATGAAAATAAAACATTATTTTTAGCATTTTTATACGGATTGTATTTTTATAATGGCTTCTTATTTTGATGCTATTTTAAGCTTAAATTGTAGTCTAATTTTCAAAATTTCCGACTAAATACCAATCTCAAGTAAAACTGCTACAAATACACGATGTTTTAGGCGGTCACCCATCCTGTTGTAGACTACGCTTGTACTTGCTTAACTTTGTAAGTCGTAATATTTTTACGAATTCGTTTTTATGTTACTATGGCAGCTATGTTTATCTATTATTTTGTATTACATAACTAACTGTCTATCACTGACCGGCTTTTCTATTTGTAAAGTTTGTCGAATAAGTTGGTTAAATAAAATTAGAATACTAATCAAGCACTTTAAATTTTGGGATAGTGGCAATAATGCCTAGACCTTGTCGTGTTACGTGGTCTTCCGATAATTCGGAAGACCAGGTTCCAGACGTTAATGAAAGATCAGAGAAAAAGAGAGGTAGATTAGAGAGAAAAGGACAGCAATAGTAAGTCAGGGTCTGGGTATTTATTTAACACTTAGGCTTTCTTCACACAGATAAAATAATTATTACACATAAATTAAAAAATTAAATAAAATTAGTCCCTAATATCACCAGGGTAAAGTTAGAGATTTAGTGGTGAAGGTGAAGGTAGTTCCTCCGGGACTTCCTTTAGTACGCGTCCCGGAGTCGTCGGACCAGGAACACCGCTGGCGCTGTAATGAGGGGCGCTAGAGGCAGCGGCCCTGGTGGTACACGAAGGTAGGTGGGCCCGAGGTGGGACCCGTCAGAGTGAGTAGCGGTTCCCGAGGAAAGCAGGAACTTCGTACATGAAGGACTCTTGAAGCGTAGGGCCCGACTTGGCCACACACAAAGTCGACTTTTGGTATGAGGGAGATAGAGGCTTCTAGGGGTCCGACTTGACCCTATCTTCAGAGTTTCTAGTCACCACTTAAGAGGCTGAGGGAGAACTGATCGCTCTAGTCCAAGCCGCCGTTTATATACCCTGGTGATCTAGCTTTTTAATTTACAAATTCTAAATTCATAAAATTTCAAAGTTATACATGCCAGATATTAATTCCATGGTTAACCATCGTTTTAACTCCATGGTTCAGTATAAACCTAAGATATCGTCTCTGCCCGTTGTCTAGACAACAAAGATAACAAGCACTGTCAAATGAACGAATATAAACAAAAAGTGAATATTTTCGGCTACAAAAGTAATATCGTTAAAAAGAATAGCAATTATTCAAAGGAAAAAGGTACGCAAGAGCCATGGAAAACCAATACACCGTACAGCTTCAAAAAATCAAGAATTATACGTCTCTAAAGTTAGTCGGTCCAACCGACATGTGAACCGCGCCCAAGAGATAGTCAAGAGGAACGGGACAAGAAACCCAGGAACGCAGGTACAATATTACATTACCCCAAAAACCCAGGAAAAAAAAAAACTTTTTCGTGCTGTAATGGAAAAGTTTTTTTTTTAAGTGTAGATGGATGAAGAGTAGAGAAGTGACGAGAAGAAAAAGGTATATACATCAAGGAACTTCTGACCTTTCATGCATCTCTAACATAATCACCCTTCCATTCATCACTTTCAAAGTAAGGGGATGTGATTCAAATAAACGATTCACACTCCTAAGAAGTTCCTTGCTATGACCTAAGGCTTTTTTATAAGGGAGTAGTCAGCCGCTCCACTGGGAAAAGAAGAAAAATGATTATTCAAGGATAGTACTATTTACAAGACCTAAGGCTTTTTTATAAGGGAGTAGTCAGCCGCTCCACTGAGAAAGAAAGAAGTATTATTTACAGGCCTAGTCGGTTTAGAGCCGACTAGAGAATTTGTGACGAATCACAAGAGAAAGATTGTGGATAGGGGTAGACCTACCACGAAAGAAAAAGAATTTGACCATATGGCTTTTTTTCAGAGTTGGTCGACCGCTCTAGAAGTTGAAGCTATATACATAGAAATAAGCACATGAAGGAGAAAAAAGATATGATGAGTGTCATACGAAGAGAGAAACTTATTCTAAGAAAAATATTAACTAATAGATGGTAATAAAACTTTTCCATTACGAAAGGCTTCAATTTTTTTTTAAGAAATTAGATATTTAGGTGGGGTTTCCAGGCGGATACGATCTACAGGTTCAGGTTTGTTAAGAAAGATATTTCTAATAGGGCGAGACATACTCTGTGTGAAGAAGAAGTAAGAAACGTAAAAGTAAAGGGGCCGAAATATAGGATCAAAGACAAAATACTTTATACACAAGTGGGAGTGTTGTTTTAGAATTTAGAAAAAGGTTAAAGTGCTAAATAATTCGATTTTGTTGGGCGCCAAAACTGTCGTGTTACGTGGTCTTCCGATAATTCGGAAGACCAGGTACCAGACGTTAATGAAAGATCAGAGAAAAAGAGAGGTAGATTAGAGAGAAAAGGACAGCAATAGTAAGTCAGGGTCTGGGTATTTATTTAACACTTAGGCTTTCTTCACACAGATAAAATAATTATTACACATAAATTAAAAAATTAAATAAAATTAGTCCCTAATATCACCAGGGTAAAGTTAGAGATTTAGTGGTGAAGGTGAAGGTAGTTCCTCCGGGACTTCCTTTAGTACGCGTCCCGGAGTCGTCGGACCAGGAACACCGCTGGCGCTGTAATGAGGGGCGCTAGAGGCAGCGGCCCTGGTGGTACACGAAGGTAGGTGGGCCCGAGGTGGGACCCGTCAGAGTGAGTAGCGGTTCCCGAGGAAAGCAGGAACTTCGTAGATGAAGGACTCTTGAAGCGTAGGGCCCAACTTGGCCACACACAAAGTCGACTTTTGGTATGAGGGAGATAGAGGCTTCTAGGGGTCCGACTTGACCCTATCTTCAGAGTTTCTAGTCACCACTTAAGAGTCTGAGGGAGAACTGATCGCTCTAGTCCAAGCCGCCGTTTATATACCCTGGTGATCTAGCTTTTTAATTTACAAATTCTAAATTCATAAAATTTCAAAGTTATACATGCCAGATATTAATTCCATGGTTAACCATCGTTTTAACTCCATGGTTCAGTATAAACCTAAGATATCGTCTCTGCCCGTTGTCTAGACAACAAAGATAACAAGCACTGTCAAATGAACGAATATAAACAAAAAGTGAATATTTTCGGCTACAAAAGTAATATCGTTAAAAAGAATAGCAATTATTCAAAGGAAAAAGGTACGCAAGAGCCATGGAAAACCAATACACCGTACAGCTTCAAAAAATCAAGAATTATACGTCTCTAAAGTTAGTCGGTCCAACCGACATGTGAACCGCGCCCAAGAGATAGTCAAGAGGAACGGGACAAGAAACCCAGGAACGCAGGTACAATATTACAACCTAGCAAAGCGAGTGTTCTAGGTATGTAGGTAGGAACGTCTATCGACTTGGTAGCGCCCACGCGCGAAATTTGAAATCGATGAAATGAATACACGAAGTATCAGATCTACTGCTAGGTCAATCAAAAAATCATGTTTTATAGTTCACTCTTTTATACAGTAGCGATATTAATTCTAAATTAGCACGAAATTTGTAAAGAAAGGCCTACCACCAAATTTAAGCAACCACCGCTTACCTAAACATCGATCGTGTTGATTTAAACTAGGCACTTTTTAACATATTTGTAAGTTTTACCACAGTTTACTGTTTGGTCGTAAACTATACCACGTGTCCCAAAACTCAACGATAAGCCGGCACCAGAGGATGGAGCTGCTTATGATTAGTCGAGAAAAAATAAGGAAAAAAATATATCTTTTCCTTATTGGTATTGGTATTGGTAGTATCTTGACGTGTAAAAGTGCCCGAGCGGCCTACTTACTAAATAAATTTCTTTTATCTTTTTTATCTTTTTTATTTTTTCTCGACTAATCATAAGCAGCTCCATCCTCTGGTGCCGGCTTATCGTTGAGTTTTGGGACACGTTGTATATGTTTGTATGGAGTTTTGATTATTATCGAAACTTAATGTGACACCGAAATAAAAAGCTATTATACAAATACAACCCGTACTTCGCCTTCCAAAGTTAAGCAACTACTCGCGTAGTCTAAAACAGGATGGGTGACCGCTTAACATATCGTGTTGATAAAATCAGTTTTGTCACACATTTGTAGCACTTTTACTTAACATTGCTATTTAGTCGTAAACTACAAAAACTAGACTACAATTTAAGCTCAAAATAGCATCAAAATAAAAAGCTATTATAAAAATACAATCCGTATAAAAATGCTAAAAAAAATGATTTATTTTCATGTTTCTTGTATGGGGACCCCTCTTGGGATTTGATTTATTGTTCATTGTATAATTTTAAACGATAGATTTAATAATAACACGTATTCTGTGAAAAAATCAACTGGTTACTTATAACGGTTAAAAAGTTATAGCCCTGTAAACTTACTTTTTCATATAAGGGCGCGTACCGCTGTTAAGCGATGACGTCACCCCAGCAAGATGGCCCCCGCGCGCTTTAATATTATTGACCCAAAATTTAAACGTTCATAGAATCAAAACTTTTGAGTCTTTTTGAATAAAATAAAAAGTAGTATCTTTGTTTATTTATAAACTTTACTGCTACAAAGTTTCAAGCGATTTGGCGTACCTACTGACATTCTTCATTATAGTTCTCGGATCGTTAATGATACAGCCGCCTTATCTATCAAGTTAATAAGAGCTGCTATGATAAAAGCAATAAATCAGGCTTCGCTAAAATCATAACTCAGCTTCTGTTACTACCTAACTTGTGAGTTTTGAAATAAGCTCGAAGGCAGACGGACTATATCGAGTTGCTAACTTTTGGTCAGGAAGTTACGGTTTGTATGACATATAGAATTGGTTTATGCGTTAACATTTATACTGACACTAAATAAAGTTAACGTAGTTTCTCCGGATTATATGACACTCTCAAAAAACGCATGTCTTCCTATTGGCCATTCTGCACAATTAAGATTCCACACTTTGATTAAATTCGCTTCTCCGCACAGTCCTTATTTTTACACAATCACATTTCGGCCTATTCACTATTCTACACAATCTGGATTGAACACATCTGCACTGTGATCCAAAGTTCAGAATCAAAATCGTGCAGAGTGGCAAATAGAAAGAAATGAGTTTGTCAAAGGGTCAGGAATAATCCGTGTCTCCTTTGCATCTGACAGTATTTGCCATTGGTGTTTCTTAGAAACGTGAAAATCGCGGATTACTGTCAATAATGCTAGGTTTACACGGGCTTAGTAGCTAATGCTTAGTACTTGTCACTGACACTTGTCAGATGTGTGTAATGCTTAATACTAAGCACTTATACAACATGTTTACACACATGTGACAAGTGTAAGTGACAAGTACTAAGCATTAGCTACTTAGCCACGTGTAAACCTAGCATAAGTTATACTTACTGTAGGTAAATTACATAAATTGTATTGTAATCTGATTTCCAATGACATTTTGCGGTAACTGATTGGACCTTTTACTATCAGTAACTAACTGAAAGGACCTTTTTAACGAGCCGTGAAACATTTCAATTTGCCGCATTTACTCGCAAACGAAGCGAGGCTAGCCAATTTTGGGCATTATTGCCCAAATTCCTGATAATGCCCGAATAGTGTACCACTCCAGGGAATATTATTGGTAATATCTGCGCTAATGATGCAAAGTTTCGGTTCGTTACATACTTACGTTATGTTTGAATTGTTAACTGGAATGAACCCTCGTTGAGAAGCAACTATCGGTGGTAAAGGGTGTAGCGTAATTTCCAGTAGATATGCTATTCTTAATAAAACTAAAATTACATTTGCAAAATTACTTTGTAGGTAATATTTTCGGTCATAAAGTCTTTTATACTTACATTTTTGGTAATATTTTGAAGGATAATTAAGTTTTAAATAGTCATTATTTGTCGATAATGAGTCAATAAATAACGCGATAAAGTTGCCTCTTTATTATTTACCGCGATTGGACAAATGGGCCGCCATTGTCGCGATTCGCGGCTCCCGCCAATATTTATGACGCGTCGTTCAGTTACGAAGCGGGGATCTGTAAGGTAAAATATGGCTTTTAATAACTTGATGTTATTTTATAACACGAAGTTTTTAGATAATTCCTGTAATAATAGATATTTAATATGCATTACTTTCAGAATCATAACGTCCCAGAGATTCTATAAAGAAGTTCATCAGATGGCGTTTATTAGTTTACTCGATCAGTGAAACATAAATCAAGGATTCAAATAATTTAAGCGCCAAAAAGAAAAATCAAAGCAAAAATAATAATATTTTTTATAACTCTATGTATCTCTGTATACCTAGTATATCTCAATTTTTTCGAATTTTTTATTCACATATTATTTATTTTTGGTTAAGCACCAATTATGAGCTTATTTTAAATACTTATACAATACAAGATCTTTTTTTTTGGAAACTTGGAATCTAAGGGCATTCAAAATTATGTAATAAATCAGATTAATTTGAATATATACGGCCACATTTCTGGATTTTTTTATATCTGATACCTAAAAACTTTCTCACTTCGCCTCTCCATGTCGGCTCGTAAACAGTTAATATTGCATACAATTTATGCGATCGCAATTAAACGCATCATGTTAATGGTAACAACGCAAGCTCATTTCGGAGCCATGTTATGGTACCGCTAAGGTTCGCACCATGTGTATGGTAATTTACATTCGCGTGAACTACTGCTCAAATATGTATATCTACGTAGGGTGTTCACAAAGTCAACGTCAAGATACGAGGAGTGATCCATAAGTTTTGAGAATCAGTAAGAACCATCTACGTAATGATATTCTTTTAATGTGGACTATACCATGGCACTAATTAAACTTAAATTAGAGAAAAAAAATGTATACGTTATTCATTTGTTTTCCTGTGATAGCTAAACAAGAAACGTCTGTATTAGCAATTTTACAAGACGGCAAAAATAAGAGTTAGTTTTGTAATAATTTGGAGCTGTGTGGAAAAAGTTCTGGTACGCTAATAAAAAATATTGTTATTGAAAATGAAACCATGATTTAAAGGATAAATAAGTTATCATTGCAGTGGATTTTTTTATCTCCAGCTCTGTCACCAAAATTTAGGGTGGTCTTTTCGGCCTTTTCCAGGATTATTGAGACCCACAAATAAATACTGCGACATTAATTTTTAACAATTGAGTTCTAATAATGTAGGAAAGTTATATAACATTATTCTATCCTAATTATGGCAAAATAATATAAATAAGCTGAAGAAAAAAAAAACGAATTTTCGGCAGGAATTGTGCTTCAGAGCCTTCTAATTGATAAGGGTGCTGCTCGTCGACCAAAGATCAAAACTGATAACCGCTCTCCCTGTTATTTAGCCCTAACTTTCGACTACTACTTCTCATTCACTAATGTTCAAAAACAACTACATAAAAATCACGAGCTGGTGATGACATAGTGAAGGTACAAAATTTGGCCATTTTGACCTCCAAAAGTAAAATTATTTTTATAGTGGTCAAATAAAACAATTGAATGACGTTAATAAGTGTTCGGAAATAAAGAAAGTGTGCTCATACCAATTAAAATATAACGATTTACATATCTCCCATTTTTAATACCGATTATCAAAACTTATGGATCACCCCTCGTATACTCGTAGGTACTGGTTCTTTCATAATTTAAGCAAAAAAATTGTCCTAACGTTAAAATACTGCTTTGTAATACAGGTTGAGTTTCTGCTATATGACGAGGGATAGATCTCGAATACATTAAGAATTTCTTATTTCATCGACGTTTATAGTTTATTTCGAGTGTCCTCAATTAATTTATTTAAAAACTGCACCATTTTTTGAAAATCTATTTGTGATCATGAGTTAACAGTGTTTGATTAAAACTCATTGATGAAAATTTAGTTAGATTGTATTTATATATATGTTTAAATGTGCTTTACTACCTAATTTCACATACTGGAACTTGAGTTTTTAATTGGATATTTTTTTAATTTAAAAATGTACTTT
Source organism: Acleris literana (assembly GCA_946894065.1). Lineage (NCBI taxonomy): Eukaryota > Metazoa > Arthropoda > Insecta > Lepidoptera > Tortricidae > Acleris > Acleris literana. The sequence continues at coordinate 13,551,239 of OX335680.1, forward strand.
GATTTCGTTTCAAGTTTAAAGACACCACACCACACCAACACCACCATTATTTGACCACATTTTAGTAGAGCAATTGTCATATTATGAAAACATCTACAAAAAAAAACAAAATAACAACAACATTTTAAGAAGACGCATTACACCTGTGGCCCATATGTTTCCAACCCTTCCATCGAACCAAGCAAGAAGGGTAATTTGTCTAAAAAAAGTTGAGACAGGGCTGAATCGGCGAATTTAAACGTTTTTGGTTAAACAAATGTGGGCATAAATTAGCAGAGGATTGACGAGGGTAGCCCTGACACGTGGACATAGGTGAGCATGAGTTCTGAGTAGCCTGTACGGTCAAGGGGAAAAGAAAAAAAAAATGTTACCATCACTAGCATTTGCAAGCTATTTTAAAAAAGTTTTGAAAAGCTACAAACAAATTTTCCCCATAATAATTATGTGCAATGAATGATATATAAATGTTCGTTAACATTATCATTTGTGAATTATATTCTATCTGACAGCTCATCGTTAAAATCATTAGTATTAATTAAACTAAAGTTATTTAGAATTATTTAATATAGATTTATTTTAGTGAATAAGACCATTTCATTCGCGATTGTACTCTCATGGCGTGGTTTCCAAAGTGACTTAAGAAACTGTCACCTGGGAGTCCGGCTTGTCCGGGAAAAGTTCTTGATACTTGATAATCGGTGTTTTTAAGGATTAAAGTGAAAGACAGTTTGTTGTTTTTTCCTTGTTTACTACAAAATAGACTTTGGGATATGTAGAAAAGACAAAATATTTTGTAAAAGGAATCACATTTTAAAAACGTCACCCTTTTCTAATAAGGTAGATAGAGAACAAGGAATCTAGGAGTAAGAATGAGACGCATATAGGTTATGCAACGCTGTAACTAACTAAAAGCAATTCTAAAAAGATCAATGTACCAAAAATATCCGTTCTGTCGCATCTATACATCTTGCAAGCTTAATACGTCTTAACATGTCATGACAATCCGGTAGTTAAGGTCCCGGCGGAGCGCTCTGGTCGCGGCTCATCGGACATGACGTTTGGTGTTCTAACATGTATGTAACATACCTATATGTATTTACATACACTCATTTGTATACCCACTGGATTGTCATAGTCTATCTCAGTATAATTATGAAATCATAACTATTTTACCTTTGATTTCTAAGGACAAGGACTAAGAAAAAATAACAGATTTTAAAATGAATTAAATGTGTTCAGAAATATATTTCAAGTCTAAAACATCACAATAAAAATTCAGGATAAAAATGACACGAAGTAATGTGAAGACAGCAAGTTTTAGTTCACAAAAAAATTACAATTGTTTTTTGCCTTCTTACAGTTCTAATGAAACACTTTAAAAGGCGTCCAGTCGAGTCAATATCCCCGCGATTGCTAATTTTGTCAGTTTCTAGTAAAGCACACTGCAAAATAACATATTATTAAGTTATTGATTAATTATGAGATTTTTTTTAATTAAACTTTTATTGAAAGCAGATAATAAGAAACACAGTATATACTCATACAAAACACGCTCCAAAATCAGTCTAGTAGACCCAGTACCGTCTATATCCAAATATTTTAGTCAAGCTGAATAATTCCTCAGTTTCCCGGCGCATGGGCATGTATTTGTAATTGCACAGGAAGATTCATACCGGCGCACTTTGCACGCACTATACCCGACAATCGGTGACATTGACGTCGCCCGGACAAATGCTTCCCCAAACATTTATTAACGAACAGCGAAGGCTATGGACCGGGGTGCTGATAAAATGGAGTCAGTTGACTATATTAACTTACTATTTGAAATAAATAAACGGGTGCTACAAGTGTTATAATATAACGCATTGGGGTTACTTGACTGCTATAGTGCTTGCACAAGGACTGTGCAGTAGTTTAATTGTATTCACACGCTTGATTTAGCTGAGAATAGATCTTTGCTTAAATTAGTTATGATGCAATAGCCAAAACATGGTAGTCCTAAAATGTATTTAAGTAATTATTGCCATCAAGTGTATCAGAAGATACAAGGTGCTCAAAAATATCTAGACTCTATTGTTACAGACGTAAGACCGTATTCAAATATTTTAAGTAAACTGTGTATGCTGATACGATTATCGAAAACTGTCAAAATGTACGGAACTGATATAAGTGCTCAACGCGACCGTCCGGCAACTTACGTCAATCATATACATTTTCAAGAACGATAACGTTCACTGACTGCATCTTGTCTAAGACTACTGATATGTTTGATGGCGACTACACCGCCTGAATAATTAAAGACAAATAAAACTAAACCTAACATTTCAGCGCGACTCCACAGCTTCTCCCAACCCGTCCACGTCGTGCATACATCACGGCGCGACCATTATTCTAATTGGTCACAAATTATGCCTGATCGGGTTAGCGTTTAGCTTGGTTTAGCTCGTGGGGGGCAGTAATTCGGTTTATTACGCACTATTGTGGTTGATTGTTATGATTGATTTGAGGTAGACGGTGAATGTAATTGTTACAAGTGTTTTTATGTTGCGACAATGCTGCGACAAAATAACTTCGATCTCTTACAAGTTTTAAAATAATGTTAAAAATAGCCCTTTAAAAGACTAACGTTCAAAAACAATCACGGAATATTCCAATTCGTTCATTTAAAATCTGAAAATGCTGGATGAGTTTTTTTTTATGCTAAAGGGGCCAAACAAGCTATCGAATCACCTGATGTGAAGTGATCACAGCTGAAAAAATGAAGACGATTAAAGAAAAAATACTGTAATATTAAACGTTGTCGTCGTCGATTTGCTTTGGTGCAGATCCTTACCTTGTTACTAAGACGAGTAAACATAATAAAGGTTACATTTCTCCCCGATTCCTCATAATTTGTTTATTCTCAGTCCCCTGACAGCAAACAAAACATCCAACCACAACCGTCGGAACATTAACATAACACGGAAATCCCATAAGCATATGACATTTTTTAACACCCTTTGTAAGTGACGATGAATTGTCAGTTTCCCCTCCTGGCGAAATCATAATGAGTAAGCAAAGATTTTTATTATTTTCTTGCACCCGAAACCAAATACATATGTTTTAAGGAGTCGGTTTTGTTTTATAGGTATAGTTTGTAGGTTGAATAGAAGAGAGCGAAAAGATAAAACTATGTTAATATAATAGTACATTAATAAGGGTGAGATTCTGAACATAAATACCTAAGTTTTGCATTATTTTTAGCAAATAAAAATAGTTTTGCTCTGGTTTAAAATACATTTGTCTTATCTTCTTGTAATACTACCTGAAAAGTGGAAATGGTTAAAAAATATATAACAAATAGTCTTCAAGGTAAAATCATACTTATATAGGTAATCAGAATGTACTCCAATTTTAAGCCCGAGTGCTTAAAACTCGCTTATGCGTGAGTTAACAAAACGAATGTGGTATATCAAAAGTTAATTAACCGACGGTAGATCGTTGTCTTGTAGATTATAGTATCCAGTAACCCTTTTGTTTTAAAATATAACTCTGTCAACCTAATGGACTTGTTGGGCGTGGTAGTACAGTCAGCAACAACATTAAAGGAATTATTTATACCACTTTTTACAATTAACAAGTAAAGTTATAATTCTTATTTGATAATAATGAAGATTTCCAAACAAACAAACAAACACAACATACAATGCTAACATTTAGTGTATCTGTGTTCACCGATAGTAAAACTTACTTACAACGATCACCTTATTATTACTTGTACCTTAATATGTGGTAGTTACCCTGCCAAACCAAACCAACGGTCCCAGGTTCGATCAAGGCACCTAAAAGTGACTATTTGTGTCATAAGCCCGAAAATGTACTCCAAATTATTTAATGTTTTCTATACATACATACATAAACTCACGCCTTCATTCCCAGAGTGAGGTAGGCAGAGCTACAGAATTACCAACAACTCTAAAAACTTGTTGATAATTTTGTAACCACATTTTGCACAATCTTGTTTTCTATGTATTTAAGTATTTATATCTATTCAAATAAGTTATAACCTCGAGTAGTGGTTATGTCGAATGATATGTTTTTTTTTTAATTTATTAACTTTTTCCAGATTTAAATGTATTTTCTGACTTTACCCCGTGAATAAGCATGCGTGCTCTCTTTATCTTTGCGACTAATTTGACTCAGCGCGAGCACAACAGTTTGTCACGTTTCTCCCTTCCACATGTTACATAGTTATATCAAATCTTCTAGGTACATAGTTAATTTATAACTTCTGGTTAACAAGTATGGAGGCAATTATTGTTTTTAAGATAAAATTGTTACACTTTTTAAAATCACACATACTCGTAATGCGCAAAACAATAAGACTTAGATTTTGTTACGTAAATATCATTAATTTATATGTTCTTTTCTGTTTTCACAACAAGCACCGGCAGCTTTCTTTGTCCATTTCTGAGACCTACACATTTCAGTAAAAGATAGCTAAATTTTAGAGGAATTGGGATTAGAGTGTATCTAATGAAAAATCAAAGTCGTAAAGTGAAAAGCGATCTTAATACTGCAGTATGAATGGTTATAATGCTCAGTCATTGATCTATCTGCTAAACAACTGCTGCGTCTCTTTTGGTTTTGTACTTATTTGGCTATTCGTTGTCATTAATTATTTCTTAATCGCTCAAAAGTTAACTGGAAGAGATCTCTTAAAGGGATAAGTTTGCCTTTGTACATCCCTGTTATATTTTTGTCTATTTTATAAGTGTTAGGTATCTATTTTGTTAGTACAATAAAGTGTTTTATACATACATACATCAGTAACAATAGTCATCTCGTTTCAAGTCAGCTCTCCTCTATATTTTGGAAACAAACATTTATCACTCCCAAAAACCATCGCATTACACAAAAAACAAACGAAAACACGGACTTTAACCCCGTGTATGTTTTATTCAAATTTACTTACATTTGTACTAACGGGGAAGACCTTTGCTGCCGTGAATTGTATTCCCTCGCCGGCCCATATATCTTCTTCACGCGAGCACTTATTTATTTCTGGAGCATTCTGTTCTGCAGCTTGAGGGATGCTTTTGTTTGGGACGTGGAAGTTCAGGTATTGTATAAAATAAAATTCAAGTAAATACTTGAAGGATAATATTTCCGCTTGGCGAATGAAAGATCGACTGTTTTCTACTCGGCCTCTAAAAATAATAATATGTTTTAGTAAAATTTATATGTCATAATCGCATGATAGTAACATCTATTTACGTAGGCCAAAAAAAAATACCTGTAATAAGTACAGAATTCAACATTAATACAATTAAAAATTTAAATAAGTAGGTGCTAAATTATCAATTTTACATTCTGTTTATTCCGTCGCGTCTTTGATTGTTAATTTCTGTCATTGTGATTAGCACCCATCAACATCATCCTAAAAAAAAATTAAGGATTGGAGAAGGCAAACGATCACACAGACCATCTGATGGTAGGTAGTATCTGTGACCCATAGATATTTGCATTCTTAAAGCCACAATTTTAAACATCTCGCCATCATACCTCCGTTGTTGGCCGCCTGTTGCGATCACTATTGTCACTTAGTGTCATTGATTAGTCCAAAAAGCTTCGTCAGGGTGACTCTTTTGAGAATATCAGCTTGCAATTCCAAATTCAAACTTACTTTTCGTCAAATTCTTTAAATATATGACCGAAGATCGTTAAAAAGAAACAAAATGGTTCTCCGTGTAATTATTTCTATCCTGCATGAAGTATACGTCGTAACTTTTTCCCATAATAAAGTTGGCGCGCCGTGATTGGCCCGAAGCCCCCGGGACGTGGCAAATGAGCGAGAGCTAACACGCTCATAATTTATAAGACGGACTATGTTATTTATAGATGAGATGTGCGATGGTGCGGACGTTATGGGTTAGGTCAAAGAGTGTGATAGGCGTGATCCGTGGGCCTGGACAAGTTGCATAATGAGAAGGAAAACAATTTGTAAAATCAAAGATTTTTTATAGGGTTGATGTAGGCATTGTAGGCGGTAGTGTCGAGGTGCCACAGCTGAATGCGCTTTCTCGTGGTCGCATGGCACTTCCATGAAGAACGCAGATGGTTTACCGCAGGGTTTTTAGTGAGTATTCTGGCCGCTCTTGGGTGAGTCCCCGATAACCATCCCGGGTCCCCCAGGACCTGGATTTTATGCGTAGATGAGTAGTATGTATCATTCATTCGGATTTGTACAGTTGTTAGCTTTCCTAAACCCCCTAGGACTCCGAATACATAGCGTATCCCGGAAAAAACCGGGAAACAATATAATATCAGGTCTTAGCCGAGTGTACGTTTGGAATTTCGGTTATGTTCAGCAAGACATGGTCAACAAGGAAACTAGTAATGGATAGTGAACAAAATATATTTCTGATGATTAACGCTAACATGCAAAATTAAAGAGGAATCGCAGAAGACATAATTTAAGGAATAAGTGTGAAAAAAAATAGGAAGAGAGGTGAGTAGGTAGAAGGGTAGAAAAAAGAGGAAGTTGATGCCACTCTCAGAAAGTAAAAGAAACCCCGCAGTGATACTACCATACATTGAAGTCTGGTAAGGGAGTACTTAAACCCGTTTAAATAACTAATTCATACCGCGAAGTCTGCACCCAATATTTGGCGGAAACGGAGCTTTAATTCTATATATTCAAATAAAATATCATCGAACTTTAGAAAACGTTGAAAAAGTTGAAAGTGTCGAAACTCATAACACAAGAGCTACTAAAGCTCCCGCGAAGAACGTGATAAAGCAACGGCGATGCATCATCGGGTTATTGTGCTGACGGCGACATTTTTCACGGCGAATGAAACAATCCCTGATTAATCCAGAGCGGTGAGACTGTATTGAAGTTATAGACGGAATTTGTGTGGTTGGTACTTGGTTATTGATTTGTTTTGAAATTATGGTATCATTTTATTTTACATGATTTATGAGCTAGAATTCGGAAAATATTTGTAGGTATTGCGACGAAACTGAAATTATGAATGTACCTAAGGATATTAATCCTTAAAATAAAACAACCTCGAGATTTTTTTACAAAAAAGATTGCTTGCAAATAAAATATTGTCGCTGTTTGGTTCTGGGTAAATTTGCTTTGCCAAGAAAGGAACATAAATTAAAAGATAAATTATAGCAGTACCTATTAAAAATTGGTTCAGAAACTGACAATTATCGACTTAATTCGTTACGATAGTAGTGATGATTCTTAGTGAAAAACTGTCTTACTAAGTAAATAGCAGTAATATCAATGCTCCGTTTAAATCAAAAGCAAAAAAACAATAACCATAAAAATCTAAAAAACAACACTAAAAATAAATCAGTTTCTAAAATACCAAGAACATTTCACCCAACTACAAACTCGCGCCAATACTTACCATAGAGCTGATGCATTAATATTTTGGTTGAGTTTTTCGCGTCTATTCCCCTGTTGCCCGAGTGGGGGTTGTTAGGAGGCGCTCCGTCTCAATAAATTATCGGAGATGAGCGAACATTAACTAATTACCGACACCGATACCTGGCGACGCTCGAGAAAATATAGAATCAGTCTGGAGCTTCCTTTATGCGGTAAGCTAAGTGAAAAGTATCAAACAGTTTTGTTCGCGAGGTTGATAGTTATCGTTGAATTAATTATTAACTTAATTTAAAAAATCTATGAATAAGAATTAGTTTATTTTTAGAAATCTTTTGATTAGTTAACTTAATAGGCACTACCAGCACTACCTTATATTTTACCAAATTTGATATAGTCGCGAAGAGACTCATTCTAACGAGCAAAAAAGTTGTTTTTAAACATTGAGAAAATAGTTTTACTTATTTAAGCGACTTCAGAGGACGTTTTGCGGCCAACTTATCCACTATAGTAAGTTATTAGTGTGTTATCATAAATACTAGGTTATTCTTCAAATATTGACCACATATTTATTTCAATTCAATTCAACATACAGGCATTCAGACACATGCACAATAGACCCCAAGTTAAATAATAAACGAATTTAAAAACTGAACAAAAACAAACCAAATCTACAAAATCAGAAAAATAATCAAACGCTGCAATCCCCTCGATCCCGTTGAACAACGCCATTGTTAGAAACAAATGCAAATCCAGACGTTTCACCCTTTCCGTGCCATATTTAATTCAGAGGAATGCAGGTAACACCGGTAACTGTTGTAAGTGTAAACGAAGAGGAAAGTACGAAAAATTTTCCCCGGGAAAAAAAACAAAGTGAAACTCAGGCTTGCCTTATTTCCCTTGGCGATGCCCCGCCGACGCGGAGTTTCCCGGAAATGGAAAATATTGCGATAAGAAGCATTATAGATTAAACACGTAGCTTTAATGCGTTGTTCGATGATCAGATATCGGCGGAGAAGTTACAATGACGTTACGGTAAGTAATGGCTTGATAAGACGCTGTTTATGCAAACTGCTGTTTGGTAACGGAGCACATGTGAGGGTGGATTATACGGGACATTAAAAAAGCTTTCATTTCTTCCAAGTTTTTGTTTTAATGTCTTTGAAACACACGTTAAAATGTTCTAACGACGCAAAACATCCTGACTATTTTGATGATACATATTTGATTATTCGACGTCATGGTTAAGCTCAAGTGGCTCAAGAGCGTTCGAAGCGCCCATACCGTGTGTTTCGAAAAAAATTACGTAATGATGAACTATATGACCGTTTCATAAAAGTACTAAAGGTTCCAAAATTCCTCGAACGATTATGTTATTTGTCATCTTAAATTTTAAAATTCTCGTCATCCACAGGAAGGGGGTGAAGGGGGTAAATTATAAATATATATCATTTACATTTTATTATTTTAAACGTGTGCTTAAACGAGGCATCTCAATTCTCAATCTTCAATCTGAATTAAGTAGTTTTCAAGTCTTCCTAGAATATGCGATTAACGCATTATGTGTTAACGTCATCACCATGATAGAATAAATCACTAGATGACAAATTGGATATGCAAACTTCAAATGCAGAAATCCGAGATAGACTTGATTGGAAAACTTATGATGATGATAACTAAGCGCCATGCTCTGTGGTACTCAGAGTCGGTAAAAGACGATTAAGTCGTTCGTTAGTAACGATTTCATACACATGTTTGAGAATGGAATGAGAACAGAATGAGTACCTGTAGTGGTTTCTAAAATGTGTCTGAGACTCTGAGTACGGCGGTCAGTTTACTAGACATTAGACATCATTACAATTACCACAACTATGTCGCATTTTTTTTAACATACTCACATACATACAATAGTATCTTCACGCCTGTAAGTAATCCCATAGTGAGGTAGGCAGAGCTACAGAATTACCTAAATACAATTTTAAAATATTGTTGATAATTCTGTAACCATATTTTGCACAAATAGGTTAAGATGTTTACCAGCGTATTAGTGACAGGTTACAAGCCCATCGCCTAACAGTACTACAAGCCTACATTCCCTTAGTCGCCTCTTACGACATCCACGGGAAGACACGGAGTGGCAATATTCTAACCTGGTAACCACACGGGAAGTTTTTTACATACATAAGTAATTAATAATCAGAGGTGTTATTGTGTGAAACAATCTCCTCTCATTAAACAATTATAAACCAAAGAGATATGACTGCTTTGCGCGCACGTAGGAAGTGAAACAGAATTAAGTATAGTCACCCAATAAAAATGTTGAGTATACTTAGAACCTTTTCATTGTGAATTTCATTGTCGTTGTCATGTGTGTCATTTGATGTTCTGTTTGAAGTTTACTATGACAACGCACTAAAGTGCTTAACATTTTCGTTGGGATACTGTACCTACCACTTTTAACCGACCCATTTCGTGGACAAAACACACAGCTGATTTATTCGAAATTAATTATATTTTACTGAACTTACGTGAAGTGTTCTGAGATTTTTCTCTAAAATTACCGACAAGAATGCCCTTGCGTTTTTCCCGTATTATCCCACATTACAACCTTATTCCCTTAAAACCAAATCTTTGAAAGTGTATTTTCCGCCCCGATTAACCGAGTTAAGGCCCCCGCGCCCGCGCCGGTAATCGGTATTAGATCAGACTTTAAAGCCGCACGCACGCGCCGGATTACGAGAGAGCGCCCTTAATAACGGTGTGCGAGGTGGTGGTGAGGCCAGAACGAGGTTTGTTTTAATACTTGGCCCAAAAAAAGAGGAGAGTTATGTGTTTAAACGCTTCTGATAGATTATCAATAAATATTTTTTTTACTTTCATGCCAACCAAGGTAATAATTAGTTAAGTTGTATGAAAATCGGTAAGTTTCAGCGTTGAGAATTCTTATTTAAACGCAACATACTTAAACAAAATAAAAATAATTAGTATTGAATCAATACTTATTTTCTTGCTTATTTTTTTAATAAATAATATTTCGTAGAAATGTAACTCTAAATGTAATTTAACAAAACTTGTACAATGTGTTATGTACAGTATTTTGGCTATTAATATTAAATATACTTTTTACCAATAAATTACATCATATCATATCATATTATTATAAACTTTCGCATTATTGTAATAGATTTCAAAACTAATGTCAAATAGCGTCAAAATCGGTGTTTTCATCATAGAGCTATACCAAATTTTATAAATTACGCCAGATTTTTTAGTTTGTAACCATCTAATTAAACTCCAAAATAATTCACTTATTCCAATATCTGTATAGTAACAAAATATCTTTAAACCAGTTTTAAGGACCTGCTAACACAACGCACGCAATAAAAATGTGAACATTCGATGCCTAAGTGTAACACAAGTACGCTCACATATGGTAAGACTAATTTCGGCGGGGGCGAAATAAAATAAAAACCAAATTAAGGGCGCAACACCCCTTCGATCTCTGATAGATTCCATTATGTCGTGTCAGTGATGCATGCTACCTAAGTCGCTTGTTTTTGAGTAGGAATAGTTGATGTGGTGGTACGTAGATAGAGTAGCTGATAATCCTAATCCCAACCTCATGAAACTTTTATTTTATACGCCCTTTTTACCCTTTTTTGTTCAAGTCTAAAAAGAATAACACAATGACAAGATTTTTTTAACTTACATAATATTTCGATATCTCTGTCATTAAAAATATACTTGATAGTTCGTTGGCGTATAAAGATCTAGTGCACAAAGAACTAGACATAAAAGCTAGGAAGTAAACATAGTGATTAAAATAAAATGGCGGTCTATTAATACAGTGAAAGAAATCTTCGACAAAATGTATAAGCAGTAAAAGTGGCCAAAATTATTTGAATAAACTTGGTAATAAAGTCGGTTGGATATATATTATTATGTGACCACGTGGAAGTTTTTGATTTTCGACGCTTACTATACAATTAATGAATATAATTTATCTACACTCATATCATAAGTTCTCTATTATGCCTTCAAAATCCGTAGGCAATCACCAGCATTACCTGTGGTAGTACGTGACAGCGATGACAGCTCTTAATTTTGCAAGATATTCCAAATTTGGATCTCATTACCTTACAATATTCGATAACGTAGTTTCAAAATTACGTTACAGCTGTCATCGCTGTCACCTACTACCACTGGTAAGGTAATGCTGGTCATTTGCCTTTCGGCTTCTGAACCCATCTTAGAGTACTTATAATATGTGTGTAGATAAAATATTGTACGAGACTGTGCGTAATTAGCATTACGCAACCGTCACGTAAACTACTATTAGACATTAATCTGCAATCCAATTTAGAAAATTACCACCTTTAAATAAGGTGATACAGTTTATTCAGTTTATTCATTGCTCATTGCTTTCATGGGTAGGTACAATGGTGTTTAAGGTACAATTTTCGTTCCTCCATGAAACCCCGTCGGGCACGACAATATTAGGCTTAAATACTAAACACTTGTTATATAAACTATCTTATTATAACATTTATAACGAAACTAAGTACATATAATATATGGCACCAATATTATTATAATTATTCTATTTTACATTCAAAAAACTCTTGTAGGGAATAAAAACAATTATAGATTAAATATTTCGTAAGTTTTTTTGTAAATATACTATTTTTCTCCTCTCTTTTTATGTAATTTGGAATTTTATTGTAGACTTTAATGCACATCACGTGTGGACTTGAACTGTTTGTTTTGCTTCATGTAATTATTATTAATCTTTACTTCAAATATTTTTTTGTTTTACTTAAAAGTTAGCAAATATTACTTTTATTTTATTTATTAAACCAGTAAAATAACTCTCTCCCCTACAAACCTATCGATTTCACGTAAAAACGCGCACATGTCGTACAATTTGTGCAATTTGCACGTCGCCCGCTGAGAAATAATGCAACTGCACGCCCCTTCGCTGCAGAAATCATTACTGCAACAATGCGCCTGATTAATATTAGCCGTTATAATGTTTTGTGATATGATATTTTATGATAATTGGACGCGCAAGTGTTTCGATACGGGCAAATGTCAAGTGGCAGTGTGTTTGAAAAGGGCGGTCATTGCACGGATATTATTCTGTGAAAGGATATGTGGGTGGAGAGAAATTTTAAATGTCTATGTTTTGACGACGCGCTGGCCTAGTCGTTAGTGACCCTGCCTACGAAGCTAGCGGTCCTTGGTTCAAATCCCGGTAAGCTCAGATATTTGTGTGAGCGCGAATATTTGTTCCTGAGTCATGGATGTTTTCTTTGTATTTCAGTATATATTTCTCTAGGGAAGTATTTAAATCGTTGTCTAGTACCTATAGCACATGCCTAGAGCTTATTGTTTGGGACTTTAAGTCCATTGGTGTGACATTGTCCCCTGATATTTATTTATTTATTTATTTATTGGGTCTCAGATCCCATTTGCCATCAGATACGAGTAGCTTGTATGTTCGTTTGCCTTCAACTTGCCATAAAAAAAGTATCTTTGAAAGTGCAAAACCGCTTAACTACGAAAGTAAAAATGAAATAATAATAGGTCTGGCTTTCAACTATCACTTGCTCTTAAATCAGATATTTCTTAACCTGAATAACGACTCATGCTAATATAAAAGTAATGATTAATAAAAAAAAATAGAGTATCACCGAAAGACAAGTGAAATATTTTTATAATACGACTTAGCTTGCAGGAATCTCGATTTTACTCAAATGTTTTATTATTACCTGGATAATGTTTCTATAATGACCTAATAGTCTCTTTTAGCCCAAGGGATGCAATCCTCCATTATCTCCCAGGCATGGTATACATTCAATACGTTTTATCCTGTTCTATCCTAAACTACAATTTCCTGACAATCAGGCCTGGTAATGAATCCCGGTGGAGGCGACGTCGCTCCGTGACTCTACTCTTGATGTCGGGGTTCTGTTAGACGTGCTATCGATTGGATAGAGGTATTTTTATCGATCGCAAAGGTAGATATGAGAAAAAAAACGAAATAATTTTGTTTTACAAGAAAGCACGGAAGCATGAAAATGGGCATAATCAAGTTTATCAGTGGACGAGTATAATGCTAAGAATAAGAAGTGGAAACACTTTAATGTGTTTATTTTTGATACAAAGCCAATAAGATTTTTTTAACTTATTTACCTGTATGAATAATTCGCTAATTTATTAAATAGTTACTTACATTCAAATTCATAAAATTGTATTATGAGACATTTAAATGACATCATACAGATTTAGCTAAATAAAAACAAAAGTATACAAGTAAAAGTAAGTAAGTAAGTGTACAAGTAAAAGTAGTAGTAGTATTTATTACTTCATATCTTAAATAGAGTCACATAATGTTTTCTTAATAGTTCACAAAAGAGTTAAAACGATGTTTTGTTTACCACTTTTAAAGAATAGCGGTGCTACATAAGCTTAGTAATGTACAAGTTACAGAACATTCACAGAAGTTAAGAAAACTTCTCAAGAAATTACTGAGAATATTATCGGAAACATTTGAGAGCTATAACAATGTTGTCTTTCCATACAAAATTTAAGAATATTCTTAGAATTTTCCGAGAATTTCTCATAAGAAACTTTCACAGTTTGAGAAGTTACTTTTCGGTACAATGCTACATAAGCTACGACGCCGTAGCAGTACCGTAGCAGTGCTTGCGTAGAGTCAGTTACAAATATTAAATTCTCTATAAGTTAAACCAAATTACAATTGGATTAGCGCCAAAGTAGATTTTCCTTTTCCGCTATTTTTTCTGAGAGTTCTATATTTTCTGTTTAAATAAATAACAACGATTGTTGATGATGATGATGATGATGATGATGATTATTTATTGCCTTATTTTTTGTGAAAAATATTCTGAACGATTAATACATTCAATTTTGATTAACCGATTGATTAGGTTAATTCCGATCGACAGCCATGACCCACCAGGGAGATTACCATGACATACTAAACAGTTCAGTTTAGGTTGAGAGAAAGGGACAGAGCTGTATAACTATATAAATTTTGCCGAGAAGGAACAAAAGTAACTTATCTAACGTACTTATAACTCTTTGTTTTTTTTTGTTATTAATACAAAAATATATAGTAGTGCTCGTAAATTGGAACATTATTATATTCCCTTAGGAACTTTATTTAAAACGAGACTAAAGACGTACAAATTTAAAACCATTAACAAGATTAAGTATTCTCTTGAAAAACTCTTGTTCTTTCGTGTTAAAAAATTCCCTGTAATTAATAAAAAACTGGTACATTATCAGCATCGATCTTGATCCGGACAACCCTCTGGTGGATAAGCCAATAAGGCAAAAAGAGGGCCAAGTCCTAAATGAGCCGTCTCGCGCACTTCTGAATATTTATGAGCTTGTTCGAGTAAAAACAGTGGTTAATGTGTTTAGTTACTTTAGTTTATCCTCATTTTGTGTTTGCTTTTTGTAATGGAACCTTAAAGTTGCTTGCAATTACTAACTATTAAAAGTTCTTTAAACTTTTTGGCAGCGATCGTCTGTCTAGACTTCCATGTTAAGTGAGTTTTCATTTAAATATGTACAGTGTGTAAATGGAATACGAGCAAACATGTTAACGACGGTTAATATGCATCTTAATTAACATAAAAACATGTGTATCGTTAACAAGTTGTATTTTTTTTTACGTATAAATTAATTCGCCACGCAATGTATCAGAAATAGCCTAATTAAACTACAATTAACTGAGACTTAAATCTTCGTTTACATTATACATTTCTGCTCGATGGGACCTTTAATAGTAGTTTACGTGACGGTTGCGTAATGCTAATTACGCAGAGTCTCGTTCAATACTTTATCTACATACATATTATAAGTAGTCTAAGATGGGTTCAGAAGCCGAAAGGCAAATGACCAGCATTAGCTCACCTGTGGTAGTAGGTAACAGCGATGACCACTGTAACGTAATTTTGAAATTACGTTATTGAATCTTGTAAGGTAATGAGATCGAAATTTGAAACATCTTTCAAAATTAACAGTTGTCATCGCTGTCACCTACTACCACAGGTAATGCTGGTCATTGTCTACGGGTTTTGAACGCATAATAGAGGACTTATGATATGAGTGTAGATAAAAATTAATTGCGCTTTATGTATTAGAGTTATTAACGAAATTCCACATTTACATGACTTGTAGAGCCATAACCTACGTCTAGTTTAAATGTTTGCTCGTATTCCATTTACACACTGTATATTATGTGTTTATAACGAGAACATTAAGTAACCTTTGTATCGAAAAGTTTGAATGCAAATAAATTATGCCTTATGCACACGCAATAAAAAAGTACATTTAAATTTAGAACAACTCAACGAATATTCAAACTCATCAGGAATTAGCATACGCACAACAATCGAGGCGCGGAATCGTAAGAGCAGTAAAGCAATTATAACTGTCATATTTCACGCCCATATTTACATTTATATTGGGACGGATCGGTCGGCGCCACGCGGATTTGAATTGTGAGTTGTATTGGTAAGAATTAGACTTATTAAGGCTGGGTTTTATAAAGATCCGTTAGATCAAATTTCGGTCAGGAATGCCAAAACTTGTATGAAGTTACTCAAATTTGATCTGACATATTTACTAACGGACCTTTATAAAACCGGTCCTAAGTGGGAGAAAAGTGAAGAAAACTGCAAAGTCATTAACAAATATTGACGTAAATGCGCGGCCTCGAAAGAAAAGTAGCGATTTACTTGTAATTTGAATCTTTCGAAAATAGCGATACCTACTGTTTTTTAACATGTGTTGTAAAATGTTCATTATTTTTAATTAAGTACATAGTTTTCTAGTTCAAGACCCGATGGTAAATTTAAAAACCCAATAACAGTAATTGGAGCCAGTATGTTATTTAAGAGGGTTCATTAAAAAAACATAGATAAATGTTAAAAAATCTTTTGAAAAACGTACGGCATTTATTTATTTATTAAAGTACATTTGTAATTAACAGCTAAGAGCCAAAACATTACAAACTTAATAATAAGTTAATAATTGATAAAGGCATATCAACAAATGCTATTTTTCAAAACTGTACATCCAAACTCAACGAACCTAGGCAAAATATAATATCCACCGTGCGAAAACCGACATCGGAAACGAAGACAGAATAAAGTCCGTGACATATGCGTATTTGCAATTCGGCCCACGGTTGCACTCTTCCTGATTCCATTTGGGAATTACACCGCGAAAACAAATCACTACTTTCATTATAAGCGAGACGTGGCCTCGGATGCCGCCTCGAGATGAATTTGAACCATCATTACCATATCTCGGAAGGTAATGACTAATTTTCATTAGAGAAACGTGAAAAATATCCACTCTTATTAAATATGGATTCGTTATTGGCTTATCAAGAAGTTGCCTTTTTTATAAAGATGTCCAGTTAAATTGGAATTGACAGTCCTGAAGTCACAAATTGATTCCGTTAAACCAATAGAAACGCAGGTGTGTCCAATTCAACTTCAGTTGCCATCGGCAATAAAAGTTGAAATCCCATGGTACAATAAAAATTCTCAACATGTGGCGTCCGAATAAATAACATTGACAGTGGCCATAATAGCTTTTTCACTGGTCTGAGACGGGGCACGTTTTTTATCCCATTATTGTTTCTGAGAAATTGTTACAGTTTTGACGAGTGACCTGACCGTTTTTCTTCCGCCACTAGTCGAGTGGAATGAAAAATTTTCAAGTTGGTCCCCCTACCGTCCCTAGGGTGCCGTAAAACTCCGACGGACACGGGATAGTCCGCGGGCTGACCGCCGCCGGACAATTTGTCATATTCATATGTTAACGTGTCCGTCTTTTCTTGCAAAAAGTGGATAACTTAATTCCGGGACTGCGACGGAGGGTTATTCGATTTGTGGCCATTCAAAATTTACATCTTGTTATGGTAATACAGGTGTTGTTTCTCCGGCGGATTCTGTATTTGTGGGGACGGAGGTTAACTCAGTTTGCTTTTTGGTTTGTTTCGTTGATTCTTCTTTGAATATCAACGAGTAAGGTAATGATAACGAAAGGAATTACTTTACTGCCAGTATCTCAGTTACTTTTTTATTTACTATGTTAAAGTGGAACACTAGAATAACCACTTCTTAAAATGAAATAGGTATAAAATGAGTTTATTTTATTATTAGTAAATGAAATAAAAAATAAGCATAGTCTGAACAGTACAGTCACTACTCTAGGGTGACCACAACGAAAAACCCCGCTCGCTCTAATATCAATAACACGGAGCAATTGATGACTTGTCCGATTTGTTCCGACCACTCGTTTCTCACTCGCTTTACGACGGACGTGTCTCATTTTGACGTTGCCGCTCGGTTACCCTAACCTAAGATAAATAAACTATTCTTTATGAATATTTAGACTGTAATAACGTTTATTAATATAAGCATTATAGTAATAAAGATAATAAACACGAACTGGAAATTAGGTTTTTTCGCATAATTGTACTGTAATCCATATTAATAAAGCAACTTTTATCTAATCTAATAGCTACACAAAAAGCCAGCGGGAACCGTTCTAAAACCCATAACAGAATTACCATAATTAAATCCACTTCATTACCATACTTATCATTACAGCCGCTCATTACCAGATCCGCGTCCTGACGCCGTGGCTAAAGTAAACAGAATTTTTGTCACTATGTCCAATGAAATTAGCCACAGTGGCTCGGATGACTGTAACTTATGACAGGACGACACGCGAGCGTGTCACGGTAATGACAGGATAATAAATTATGTTGTAATAAGTTATTATAATGTACAGGGCCTATGTCCCGGTCGGCTAATGGAAATGGGGTAAGTGGGTTTAATTAGCAAATTTAGTAAATTAAAATGTTTGTAGTCATTTGTCTTTCGGGGAGCATGGGTTTTAATTACATGATTAAATGAACTGTTAACCCTTTCGGTGCGGTCATGCGAATAGAATTACTGTTTCTATATTTTAAGCTCGTATGCATTCGTATTTACGTAATTGTATTTGTGTTGTGTTGTAAAGGTGGTACAATTTCCAATTTTCACTAGTGTTTATTTCTTACATGTGAAACAGGACAGGTGACATCGACTTTATTTTAATTTTATTTAATGAATAGCGGCCTGTCCAAACTTTGCCTGGGTTGAATAATATACGTTCCAAATGGAGAAAGAATTTTTCAAATAGATGCAGTAAAAGTTTTAAAGATATTTCTGTTTAAATATATTTATTTCTGACACATTTTATTTATTTTTAAATGCAAAGCTGCTAATTGCTGAATAAAATATAATTTCCTTATTTGTTTTTTGTAAAATAAAACTTCAAATTTAAAATTATTTATTTATTTCAGGATCACCACAACGCTTACAGTTACAGGGTCTAAATGAAACGCTAGAAATAATTCATCTCCCACTTAAACGTGATCACAAAATGGACTAAAAAAAAAGCCTAACATTACACAAAAAGTTAATATGTGCTATATTAAAAATACAATACAACAAAGAAAAGACATTCGTCATTTATCAGATTTATTCAATAAAACAACAAATATTAAAATATATTAAAAATTGTGAAGGTCTCTAACAGATATAAATGGTAAAAGTCAAGTGACCTCAGCCGGCTGGACAGCTTGTTGTAAATGTACTGTTTTACACAAGCATAACTACAAAATGTTGGTAACGCCGGCACTAATCCAAACAGTTTAGTAGTAAACAAATGCGAGTGTTCCTACTTATTATGCACCCTCGGGGAGGTTCGACTAGTATCAAAATAATTAATTTTTAATTACAATTTTATTACCGTTCACATCCCATCCAATTACTAAAAGAAATATTAGACGCGGTGTCAAATTCAAATTGAATATAAAATGCGGAGATAAGACACTGTGTCGATAAGGCCTTTTAAATATGGGTAGGGAAACACAAGAACGAAGCTAGCAGTCCTGGGTTCAAATCCCGGTGAGGGCAGATATTTGTGTGATGAGCGATTCGCGCTCATTTGTCCCTGAGATATGTATGTTTTCTTCGTATTTAAGTATATATTTCTTTATATAGGTAAGTATTTATATCGTTGTCTAGTACCCATAGTACAAGCCTAGAGCTTAGTACGGGACTAGGTAAATTTGTGTGTTATTGTCCCCTGATATTATTATTTTTAGAAGACATTTATTTTCTAGTTCTTTCCAGTTTAGTGGTGGTGATGGTACCACCATCTTTTCCTTTAACCCACCGCCGAGCAGCAGTGTTTATGTTGTGTTCCGATGTGGGGATAAGACAACCGGTGAATTTACAAGCATAGCGGCATTCCATTTTGGCCCTCAGGTTAGGAACGCATTTGCGGTCTTAGAATTTCAGTTAAAAAGTTGGTGTACTGCTGTTTATACAGATATCTGTATTTTTTACATTACATTGATCAAACTTTAGAGAAATACTAGTTTCCGCTGTTCTAAGACTTTGTCCGGAGTCAGAGGATTACTATCAACATCTTGCTTTAACCAACCGCCAAGCACCAGTGTCTGTGTTGGATTCTGGTATGGGTTTAAAACAACCGTGAAATAACTCTTGAATCCAAAACAGACTCGATTTCGATGAAGAAAGTAGATCATAACCGTACGGTGTGCGAGTAAGCTAACAGATTGGATGACAGGGCAACACGAAACCATTAAAGTTTTGTATGCTATCCTTCGAGCACAACTAATAATAAAAACATTGTGAAAGTGTGAAAGGATGACTGTGACTGATGACCAGAGGTCGGAATAGGTAGTGCTTATTAACCTAAACTTGTTGCATCTTCATTCAATAACGTATTCCCAACTCACTCACGCATGAATGAACATGAGTCAAGTTTAGGTTAATAAGCACTACCTATTCCGACCTCTGCTGATGACTGGTCTTTTATGATGTTTCACCGTGTGAGCGTGATTTCCTTAACGGTCAAATTTCATCTAAATAGATGAAGCACGCAAACATATGTTCATTATGTTGAATTAACGCACAGGATACTTTTTCTCCTGACTGAAAAGCAATAAACGACGTCTACTCGGACGAAGTCACGGGCAAAAGCTAGTAAGAACATAACATACATACATAATCTCACGCCTTCGTTCCCAGAGTGGGGTAGGCAGAGCTACAGAATTACAAACATCTCTAAAAACTTGTTGATAATTCTATAACCACAATTTGCACAATTAGGCTAAGATGTTTACCAGCGTATTAGTGACAGGTTGCAAGCCCATCGCCTAACAGTACTACAAGCCTTTATTCCCTTAGTCGTCTCTTACGACATCCACGGGAAGACATGGAGTGGCACTATTCTAACTCGGCAACCACACGAGCTAGTAAGAAATAATTTAGATATTAACAATCATTACAACAACAGTCATGTTATTCTATTAAATGATTTACTCTTCAGCTCGACGCACCCATTATTACACGGCAAGTTTTAGTTGTGCCCCGTAGTACGAAAACATTTTAGGACATACGTTCTCAATTACGTCGCTAGTTACAACATAGAACCCACCCCACTTTTCACTTTACCTTACGGAATAATACTCGTAGACCTACAAATTTTGTTTCAAATAGGACCACAAAGCATTTCACTTCGAAATGTCATTCCCGACCAACACCTACGGATTCACGACTTATTCGCTGTGACACAAAACACTTTTGAACCTTCTAGAATGATGAAACGTACATACTCACCGACAATACTCGTCACGGTTGCTTACTCGACCGAGTTTCCACCGCTAAAAAACCCTTTGAAATGCGACTCGTGTACAGAATCTGTATTCACCCGATACTCACGCCATACGCGTTATCTGCTAATGCCACTTGGGATATGCCAGTAGTTCTCAAAGGCTGTTTTTGTACGGAGAATCTATTTTCGCTGCCGAATTGATAGTGTTACGTGGAATTTGTTATTCGGGTGCGGTTTTTACTTTGATCTTTTTGATTTTTTGAGTATGGGTAAGGTAAGAAGATTTTTGTCGGTCCGTATTAATTTAATATTAGGTAATAGAAATAAAAAATTACATTTTAGAAAGGAAAAGTTAAAATAATGTTTATTCTCCGACACACTCGGAAATGCTATCCTTACTGTTGTAAAAACAGTCCGCGAAGTTCAGCGTTCCAGGCAAGATTATCATTTAAGTATTTTTCACGGTAATTTTGGGACTATATTTTCCTGCAGTATTGGAGAAAAGCACTATACAAGCCTCGGCCGGGAAAGGCGGTTACTGGACTCGTATATACCGCGGCCAAGCCGCAGACAATGCTTACTCGCCCCGTAACGGCCTTTTCCCGGTCTCTGCATTAATGTACTTTTTTTCTTCACAAGGTAACAAACTTGTAACAAAAGTGTGGGATATAGTTTGTGCATCGGGACGAGTTAGTCTACGCAATCTACGCATGTGATATGATTTTCATTTCGATACAATATTAAATTGAATTTGTTTAACAAAATTGTAGATAAAGCGGTAGGGTGGGTAAATAAAAGTCAAAACCTTGAATTTTGTAATATTACTAGGACTTTATAGTTCCTCGTGTGGTTGCCGAGTTAGAATAGCGCCACTCCATGTCTTCCCGTGGATGTCGTAAGAGACGACTAAGGGAATAAAGGCTTGTAGTACTGTTAGGCGATGGGCTTGCAACCTGTCACTAATACGCTGGTGAACATCTTAGCCTAATTGTGCAAATTGTGGTTATAGAATTATCAAAAAGTTATTTAGAGATGTTTGTAATTCTGTAGCTCTGCCTACCCCACTCTGGGAACGAAGGCGTGAGATTATGTATTGTAGCGCTCCATAAAAATAAAAGGTACGGAACACTACACGGGATGGTTGTGATAAAACCATCAGCACGTAAATTTGGACCTGTATAAATAAAATAAAACCGAACGAAATTCAACAAGGTTATATAATAAGGAGAACACACAATGATAAAATTAAAACAAACTACATACAATGTAACTATAAAAACAAGGTCACTAGGCTGTTACGGAACTTAGCTTACGTATCAAAACAATTTAACACAGAACGGTCTGCGGGTTGTCACAATAATAAAGTTTTTCTAGTTTAAAAACACATTGCCTAATAAAGGGTGAAAGACCACCTTGGAACACGGTCAGGCCAAAACTTGTATTCAATTTAAAGGTAATTCTGATTCGAACTAAAACAACAAGAATCTGTTAAAATGCTAGAAGCGCTTCATGATTAAAACTGATATGTTCGAAGTATTATAAAACTGGGATAACAAATTATGGTTTTGATCGGTAAAAAAGGTCTAGGGATTCTATAACATTTATCGCCAAAATGAAACCGAATGAATAACCTTAGGTAGGTTAGGGGTGAGTTCGCGGACTCAGATTGGAATTTAATAAGGGAAAAATCAACGAAATAGTAACTGTCCTGCGAAAAATCCGCCGTTGCTTGTCGCCGTGTGAAGATGTAACCTCCCTGCGTTCGTCGCAACCGTCGCAGCGGGTAAAACCTGCGGGCGCTGCCGCAGACGACGACCCGTTGCCAGCGAACTTGACGGCGAACCGCACGTTGAATCCAGACGTCCAAATCTTCAGTCGGGGCGTTGAGTCGGAAGATATGGGGTAAGCGGAGGTGCTGCAAAGGACACCTTTACTCACAAAATTGAACGAGAAGGACGGAAGAAAGGCTTCCTTAGATTGGAGGACTGTGAAGACTTGTTCGGCAACAAAAACCAACTCACCCGCTATCCGGACACACAGAAGACAACAGCACCAAAAACGTTCAGCCCGCCATTGAGACTACGGCGTAATAGTAAATGTCTTCATTTAACTTAATTGCCGGACGCGGCATTCGAAGCTGGCTTCAGTTATAGAGAAACTTGGGATGACTAGAAATTATTAAATTTTTCTGTTGTATCAAGGCAAGAGTACGAAAATGAATGACATTCCCAAAACAAGGAACGGATCTAACAAAAACGAATTCAAAATTCAAAACTGTCAGTAGAAATTACAAACTCTAACCGGTCAATGAACAAGTCCGCAATACCAAAAAGGCTGAGAAACGAAAAAGGCGAAATAAATAAACAATAAATAACGCGAACCAACGCGATTTGTAGCGGTAATGCTACAATTATCCCCTCACTAGAACAAAAAAACAAAAAAATTGACAACCCTAAAATAATACTGAAGTGACATCCCTAAAATTTCCAAAAGTGACAACCCTAAAATAATATCGAAGTGACATCCCTAAAATTTCCAAAAGTGACAACCCTAAAATAATATCGAAGTGACAACCCTAAAATTTCCAAATGTGACAACCCTAAACATCGAACACGAAACACCAAAAACACACTTTAAAATATAAAGGTTAAACACAAACAGCATTTGTCAAAGTCGACCTTGATAAGGTTAACCTAAAATGAAAAACAAAACTACAGACGCGACGAAAATCACACCTGAACACCAAAGATCGCTCACCTAGTATAGTTGAACCGAAACGATCTTGATACTAGACTGACTAAACTAGGACTAATTCTGACTAACTGCAGCCACCTACCCTAAAACATCTAGCCTAACACATTAAAACTATTTTATTAATAATACAGCCTGCTGGAAAAAAGCACCTCTATAACTAACTTATACCTAGTACAGTCAGCCAACAAAAACTGCAGAAAATGTGTTTAACAGACCATTATTACAAATCTACGCAAAGACAAGAAATAACCTACTACAAATACCATCTAGAAACCCTAACAAATATCCGCGACGAAAATTGAATCAAACTATTCTAACACTAAAAACTAGGGATTATACAAATCAACCACCACAATATACACAAAGAAGCCTATCAGAACTATCAATCAAAAAATAAAGGTATAACGAATTATCATACTGGGTATACCAAATGACAGAACAAGTAACACGATCGGGATAAGTACCCTAACCGAAAATTCCAAGACACTAGCTCTTAAACTAAGGCATACCAATGCACAAAGTTTACTGACCAACCATTCCGCTATGATATCCAAAATCACTGATTAAACAGTTACCGGAAACTATATAATCGTTGACCCAGTAACATAGCCCAACAAAACAATTCCGTCTTGGAAATTCGCGCGAGAAAAACCACAAGTATCAAGACCTGTTATTGCACTATAGTTGAAACGATGGCAAACAAATGCCTAACGTGAACAAAGTGATAGGTGATTAACAAACTTCGAACTTTGAATAACAATATGTATAGTCAGACCGAAAAAAGTGAACACGGCAAGGTAAATTCACACAACAAAAGTCGACTCAGAAGAAATTGGGGACAAAAAAATCTGACCACCAATTCTAACTGATAGCAGAAATACACTAAATGCAACAAGAAAGGTGGAACGAAATTTACTCTCTATCCGAGAGTTGGAAGGAAGAAGAAGAAAGAAGTAAACTCAAGACCACCGCGAGGGCGGCCTAATGCCCTCGCGGCATCTCCCACAAAACCTCCACGGAGGGGGCGTAAGGCCCTCCGTGGAGTAAACTGAGGAAACACCTCGCAACCTCCGCGGAGGGGCACGACGCCTCCGCGGAGGGGAAACAAGGAAATATATAACGGAACCTCCACAAAGAAGGAAGGAGACAAATTTGTACGTTTATCGTAAATTATTATAAAAATAACTGTGGAATGGAACACCGAAACAGAAAAACCAAAAGGGGGAAGACGCTGAACACAATGGAACCTTTAGAATTTTGGGAAAAATATAGAAAAGAAAGAACGGGGACACCTAAAAAAACGACATAAACAAAACGCGCAAAAAAAAAATAGGTCCAAAAATTAAAATTTTACAAATTACCTTATCGCCTAAACAAACAAATCTATAAATAACCACCGCAAAGTCAAAAAGGGGGTGAGGAACACCACGACCCAAAATCCCGTAAAAAAAAAATTTTAGACATAAGGCGCGTTCGTTCCGACTGTCTGCCATCTTGGGCACACAGTCTGAACATATTTAAAACAGCAAAAAAAATACGCCCGAGTCGAAAACTTAACACGTTTCATGGTGGCTAGTTCATCCAGACCATGTTCCATCATGGACCCACGGTCTGAATATATTCAAAACAACAGCAACGCCATACGCGCACACGAGACGAAATTGGTGTCCCTACACGCGAAAACGGCATGTCACAGAGCACATGGTATAAAAACATGCTGGGGACAAAAACTAAAAACCAATCATGCTAAAACACCAGATACCCTAGTAACAAGGAGAAGTACCTAGGGGCGAAAAGGTTACATGCAAAATAAAAACAAAACCACTCACCTTAACGGACCCTAACTACGAAACACATGGTAGGAAAATAAAATTCGGGGGTGAAAATTTTATTTGGTGGAATTAAAAGACTGTTTGTTTTGGACGATATACAAGTAATTATTTTAGAAAATAAACATTATCACAATAAATTAAATATGTCAAGTGGAAAGTAGGCGTCAGCTCCAGGTTGAAATACGCGACTCGAAGCCAAGGAAAGTAAAGCGCGGCGAAGTCATCGCACCACTGGAACCGTAGATGTTATTAGCTCCGCTACAACATAAAAGAAAAAGGATTAGTAGCAAAGGGTTAGTAGGAGGAAAGGTACGGAACACTACACGGGATGGTTGTGATAAAACCATCAGCACGTAAATTTGGACCTGTATAAATAAAATAAAACCGAACGAAATTCAACAAGGTTATATAATAAGGAGAACACACAATGATAAAATTAAAACAAACTACATACAATGTAACTATAAAAACAAGGTCACTAGGCTGTTACGGAACTTAGCTTACGTATCAAAACAATTTAACACAGAACGGTCTGCGGGTTGTCACAATAATAAAGTTTTTCTAGTTTAAAAACACATTGCCTAATAAAGGGTGAAAGACCACCTTGGAACACGGTCAGGCCAAAACTTGTATTCAATTTAAAGGTAATTCTGATTCGAACTAAAACAACAAGAATCTGTTAAAATGCTAGAAGCGCTTCATGATTAAAACTGATATGTTCGAAGTATTATAAAACTGGGATAACAAATTATGGTTTTGATCGGTAAAAAAGGTCTAGGGATTCTATAACATTTATCGCCAAAATGAAACCGAATGAATAACCTTAGGTAGGTTAGGGGTGAGTTCGCGGACTCAGATTGGAATTTAATAAGGGAAAAATCAACGAAATAGTAACTGTCCTGCGAAAAATCCGCCGTTGCTTGTCGCCGTGTGAAGATGTAACCTCCCTGCGTTCGTCGCAACCGTCGCAGCGGGTAAAACCTGCGGGCGCTGCCGCAGACGACGACCCGTTGCCAGCGAACTTGACGGCGAACCGCACGTTGAATCCAGACGTCCAAATCTTCAGTCGGGGCGTTGAGTCGGAAGATATGGGGTAAGCGGAGGTGCTGCAAAGGACACCTTTACTCACAAAATTGAACGAGAAGGACGGAAGAAAGGCTTCCTTAGATTGGAGGACTGTGAAGACTTGTTCGGCAACAAAAACCAACTCACCCGCTATCCGGACACACAGAAGACAACAGCACCAAAAACGTTCAGCCCGCCATTGAGACTACGGCGTAATAGTAAATGTCTTCATTTAACTTAATTGCCGGACGCGGCATTCGAAGCTGGCTTCAGTTATAGAGAAACTTGGGATGACTAGAAATTATTAAATTTTTCTGTTGTATCAAGGCAAGAGTACGAAAATGAATGACATTCCCAAAACAAGGAACGGATCTAACAAAAACGAATTCAAAATTCAAAACTGTCAGTAGAAATTACAAACTCTAACCGGTCAATGAACAAGTCCGCAATACCAAAAAGGCTGAGAAACGAAAAAGGCGAAATAAATAAACAATAAATAACGCGAACCAACGCGATTTGTAGCGGTAATGCTACAGTATGTATGTTATAGTTGAACTTTTTTCAAACTTTGGTGCATCCAACATGTTCCTTCTTAATGGTGAAATAATATCCATGTAAAATAAAAATATTGTATTACTGTAACAGACCCAAAATAAAAAATAACCCATTGAAACATAAAAACGCACTCAACACTTCGTTGCTATTTATCAGTCAATAAATATGATAAAAATATTATTGGGGCAAAAATGTGCCCTCAGGGAGCGCGAGAGGTGCATTATTGTTTTTGTTTTATTCCGTTTCGGATGTAAACGGATATTTGCTGAAATTGTACGCAAATATCAAGATTTATGAACAAATGTGTAGTTGAATAGATGGGAGTTGTTTCGTTTGATGTTTGAATCCGACTTTTAGTGTTTGGCATAAAAACTAAAAGTCAACCGTAAAAGCGTAAAATCATATGATATTCAACGATCTTCTAGCTACTTTAGGTGTTTTGTTTCTGACATCCGGAATATACCTAGTCCGGCCATAAGTTCTGTTACTAGGGTTGATAAAATAAAACTACCTAATGTTTATTTTTATTTTCAATACGTATAAAAATTAAAAGCTCAATTAATGTTCATTTTGAAGAACAAATAATAATTCTATGTAGTCGCTGCAATCTTTCCGAGACGATCTTTTAACATTCACAGCCGGCATCGATGAAATTACGCATGACTTTTCTGTAAAATTCACTTTTTGAAAACGCTTAAAAGTTAGTATTTGTTTACCAACGAACTTTTTTGTTTAATACCATAAAACTTCCTATCTCTGTGTATGTATAAAGACCATAATTATATTTCTCAACAAGACTCAATTCCAACTTATGAAGCAAGAGATTTGGTGTGTTTTCGTATTGCTGCAAATTCATGTGAAATCGTAAAGTCGATTTAATGAGACATCAAGATTGACCGGTGTACAAGCGGATCTTTAGTTACTTGAAATACATTTGTAACAGAATTTTAAGCTAGAAGTCTGATCAATATGTCACGCAAGTTTTAACTCTCTACAAGAATTCTTACAAAAGTTGTGGCCGTTATCACTATCATCGTCGTGCGTAAATTGAACTATGTTTTTCTAGTCTGAAATGGGAATACTTCAAACCCGAACATCAAATAATTGCAATAGTTTAGAATACACCATTTTATTTTTATTCTATATAAATTAAAGCTTTGATTAAGACACAGACTTATGAAAAACTCCTTTAATTTATTTTTTAAATTGTAATAAATCTCAGTAACAGACCCGACTAGGTATCACACAGTCCGTGTCACAGTGGTTACCTCAAAAAAAAACAGTACATAAAAGTAAGAGCTGGTAATAGTAGAAGAAAAAGAATTACAACACCATCGACAAAAAGTGTCATTGAGTTTTTTCTCTGTTTTACTAGTCAAGAAGTTAAGAAAAAAAACTTTATAATGTCAGCATCACTGTTAATTACCTATACCAATTAAACATTTGGACCCAGCTCTATTTGCAGACAATAATGAATGAGTAAGAATTAGCAAAGTATTTCAAGACAAACTTCATCTCTGTCTCAAAGATCTCCAAATGTATAAGTTTTAGCCATAACATTTACCATAGTAATATGCCATCATGGCAGTGTAAGTTCCCTAGAGCCAAGTCAGAAACCTCTACTACTTAATTAAGTCGAGTCTTGACATGGGTTTCGATGTGTACTTAGTTAAACTTAGCCGAAGCTATTCGAAGCGATTAATATGGCAATATTAGATTTGAAACTTGGTTCTAATGTGTTTTAGCGTATCGCAAACCGCATTCAACTTACTATAAGAAACTACTAACTAAATCGTATTTGTTCATGTTATTTGTAATAAGGTTTTGACTTATATACTCAGAGTTCCGTACCTAAAAGGTGCCGACGGGACCCTATCTTATTACCTAAGCTCCACTGTCCATCCGTCCGTCCGTCTGTCTGTCAGCGGGCTATATTTCATGAATAGTTAGACAGTTGAAATTTTCACAGAGTCTGTATTTCTATTGCCACCACACAAACAATAATATCTGCTTTGTCCAAAGGTTAACTGGTATAGAATGGCTTAATGCCTAAGTCCGCCTTATGTATATTAAGTGTATTCTTTTGTGCAATAAATATATTTAAATAAATAATGGTAGCGAACCCTTTGTGTGCGAGTCTAAATCCGGTTGGCCGGTTTTTTATTAACCTCCTATTGATAAAGAAGCGACGAATACCTACCATTATGTTCATTGATCGATAGGATACATAGAGCATAAATGTATAAAACTAAAAAACTTTTAATAATATTATTACCGGACATGATGCTTCAAATACAGAGAAAACGCCTTTATAAGATTAATACGTTGACGACTTAATAATATGAGCAATGTCCTATACAATGCTGAAAAAATGAGCTAACGAGATAATCTGAATCAAGAATTATGAACGAGAGTGGTAAGAAGAGACGAAACTATCATAATCCTTTAAAAAACTACATACCAATTATCAAAGCTAACATCAAATCTGTAAGAACAAGAAAGACTCGTTTACACAAACAATCAATTAACGACAGCGCTAATAAGTCCCCCAGCCAGCCAATAATCGGTCAATCCCAATAACCCGCGTGTTTATTTTCCGGGCAAACGCGTTGCCGCCAATAGTAAGGCAATAACAGGGTAAACGCTCGGCAACACGTCCTTATTTACTTATTGTAAACTCGCATGACAGGTGCCTTAATGGGCGGAATGACATGGCGGGTGCGACGCCGCAAAGATTAAATGAGACAGACTGGACTACGACTTAAATAAAATATGATTTCTGTATGTACTGCCAGTTTTGCTCATGTGTCGCCTCTTTTGTTTTATACGGAACTCGCAAACTGAAAAAACGCTCATACACAGGCACAAGAAACCAGCAGCAATGACTGCGTTGAAAGTGTTTCTACCAGCAATTTCTAATACTTATGAAGTTATAATAAAGTTAAATGACATTCTTCGACTGAGCGACTGAGAGTCGGTAGCCGAAGAGTGCCGCTTGTACTGTCAGAGCTCTACGTTGAACTCTTCGCTTTGCTTTACTTCATAGAGTATAAGATCCTCGCCAGAAATATATCATTTTGATCTTTTGTTATACAATCTACTATAAAATAACCTGACTTTGAAGCTAAATAATTGAGTGCTGTATAAGTTAGTGCTGGGAAATACATGACATACCTTAAATTTTCACAGAAAAAAACATCCTAATGTTACCAAAATAAGCATAGGTAGTTATTTTCCGAATCTTTTAAGCGGGATTAAAAGACAGCCTACCTATTTAATTTATATCAGGTTTTTTCAAAACGTAACTTAATATTTGTCAAATTATAGTCTAAACTGCGCGTACATAATCTATGGCACATTGGAGGCGGGCTCATGGGAAATCGACAACCGGCGGAGGTGCCACGGGCGCGGCAAGCAAATTAATTAATTACCTATCGGACATAACTTGCGGAATTTATAGGCTGTATCAAGTTTTGAGCGTTATGACTTTACTTGCTGTATAATATTTAGAATATATCTTAACTAATAGCTATGCTTGGAGTTGCTCTGCGAAATTATGAGATCCACAAAAGAAACAAGATGGCCAAGATTGGTAAAAAAAAAAACAAGTTGCAATGGGCAAGACATTCCTCCGAGAACGGATGGCACATACGACCTAAGGATCGTTCACAAATACCTGTATTAAAAATCATTTTCTATTTTATCCAAAAGTGTTTATCAATTAAGTTTAAGTTTAAGTTTTTAGAGATGTTTATAATTCAGTAGCTCTGCCTACCCCACTCTGGGAACGAAGGCGTGAGATTATGTATGTATGTTTATCAAAACTGTGCTTGAATTTCACACCACAAGAGGCTGTCCACAAGGAGGCGTCCTATCCCCATTATTGTGGACCCTAGCAGTGGATCAACTACTTGCATTAATGACGGACCAAGACTATGACATACAGGGATATGCCGACGACCCAGTAGTCATAATCAAAGGCCCCAGCCTCCACACAATCTCATGTTTAATGCAAGGAGCTCTCAACACCATCAACAAATGGTGTAAAGAAAACGAATTGTCCATAAACGCAAATAAAACTGTGCTAGTCCCCTTCACTAAGAAAAGGAAGCTCGAAAAGCTACTAAATCCTAAGCTTAACGAACAAACAATACCATTCTCAAGTGAAGTGAAGTGCCTAGGGGTCACCTTAGACCAAAAGTTAACGTGGAACTCGCACATAAAAAACACAACCCAAAAAGCCAAAATGGCTATGTGGACTAGTGGTCGAATGGCGGGGTCAAGGTGGGGCCTAAAACCCAAAATTGCCCTCTGGCTGTACACGGCAGTGGTAAGGCATATGCATCCGCTGTCTGGTGCAATAAAACCAACCAAAAGACAACAATAAACACCCTGAATAGTCTGCAACGCACAGCCTGCGTAATCGCAACAGGAGCTCTATCCTCAACACCGGGAGCGGCTCTCGATGCACTGCTAGACCTAACACCACTGCACCTACAAGTGCAAAAAGAGGCTGAGCAGTGCATATACAGAATCTGCACCACAACAAGGAAGAAATGGAGCTCTCAAGCACTGACCCAGCTCATGGCATCGGTGTTTGAACACAATACCCTATGCATGCCAACTGATGACATGCATACTGAATACAATTTTAAAAAACTGTACTCAGTGGAGATACCCTCCAGAGATGAATGGCTGAAAGGCCAGTTAGACTACAAAGAGGGTTGCCACATTTAGTACACGGACGGTTCCAAAAAAAGGAACGATGTGGGGTGCGGCATCTATGGTGAGAGACCAAGACTCAGAGTCAGCGTCAACATGGGTACGGAGGCCTCAATCTTCCAAGCGGAAGTCTTCGCCATTAACAAATGCGCGGAAATCAACCTTGAGACGAACCATACCACACCAGCACATCTACATCAACTCGGACAGCCAAGCTGCCCTTTTGCCACTAGACGCATTGGAGATAAACTCTAAACTAGTCCAAAACTGTAAAGAAAACCTAAATGCCCTAGGAAACTCCAACAAAGTAATACTTAGATGGGTACCAGGGCACTCCAACATTGATGGGAATGAAATAGCAGATGAACTGGCTAGGAACGGTGCTGACAACCCCCTGGTTGGCCCGGAACCGTTTTGTGGCATCACAAAACGAAAAACCTATTCTCTGCTAAGCGACCTATATAAATCTAGGGCGATCGAGCTGTGGAAGTCCACAAAAGGACAAAAACACTCGAAATCACTAATTACAGCGTTCAAAAGTAAGTTCTCCAAGGAGATTCTAAAACTCAAAAGAGAAAAGACTTGCGCAGTGACTAGGATCCTAACTGGCCACTGCAAATTGAACAAACACTTGTTTCTAATGGGTATGAAACAAGAAGCGGAATGCTGTCAAGAAACAGAGGAGACAGCTATGCACATCCTCTGTTCTTGCGGACCACTAATGCGTAATAGAAGTATCTACCTAGGGCGACATATCATGGACCCACAAGAGATACAACTCCTCACTGCCCAAAGCATCTGAAAATTCCTAGACGCAACGGGCCTTTGCGGTGAACTTTAAATTAAGGGCTGCCACAAAAGATCAGCAATGGTCGAAGTGGCTCACAAGGCCCATCTCAACCCCCCCCCCCCCAATTAATTAATTAATTATCAATGCTGACTATTTGTAATCACTCACGAATGTACTATATACATTATTTACTGGTTTTTTTTTCCTCTCGGCAAAACAAACGAGGTCACTCGATGGAAAGGTGATCACCGTCATCTATGGACGCTACACCAGGAATCGCAGATACGTTACAGCCTTCAAGCAAAGAGTATGCTGGTCTCTCGAAGGTTCCTAAGTTCCGCAAAAATACTGCTTAAATAACTTACAATACTCGAATAAAGACTACGCTATCAACGAATGTTCAAAACGGCAACACTCCGTTGCGCTGTAAAAATATTTTACCATTTTTACAGTACACTATTTTTAACACAGAATCACCGCCAAATAAACGTTTTAAACATTCAGCTCCCAATTTGGTGCAAACAAAGGAATCTGCAATTCGGACCGCATAAGCATCTTTTGTCGGTTACTCGAAACCGGACACATTTGCACGGAACAACGGGGACCTATTCCGGCAGAGTCCAAACGCAAGCGGAAGTAAAATCGGCTAAAAAAAAAACATAATCCTTATTCTTACTTATATCATAACTGCAAAAGTGTGTTACTTTGTTCCGTCTTCACTTTCGAAATCGGAGTTTCCGACGTAAGAGCAATACTCGTATGCACTTCCTGAGGGCCCTGCCAAGATGCATTATGCTAACTAGCGTTTCTATTCGTTTTGTTTTTAAACCAATCGCGTCATTGGTAGATGACGTGATACGAAAAGTCACGTGGTCTACCAGTGACGCGATTGGTTTAAAAACAAAATGAATAGAAACGCTTTGTAGCGCAATGCATCTTGGCAGGGCCCACTGGTTGGCGGGAGTAGCGGCCAAAAAGAGGTGGTAAAGCCTAACTAAACAAAAAAGAACCGTACCTATTGACGCACACACGCGACACTTTGCTAATGTGACGATAAATATGTGCAAATGCTAAAAATACAGTATTTTACAAAGTCCTAGTAAAAAGCAAATAAAGAATTCTATGACGATCTTTCTCCTATTTTATCCTCAATACATCGGTAACTCAGCTTTAATCTTAAACGATTCCAAATAAACGCCACTATTTCGCTTTTAAATACAAAATCTACAACGTTATCCCGATTTCCTTCAGTTAGAATAACCGCCTGTCGTAAGTGCCAACAAAGGCGACACTCGCCCTATCGCAAACCGATAATGGACCGTGAACTCTCCAGGCACTGTCTGTCTGTCTGTAAATGTCTGCAACTGGAACTATTTGCATACGAGGTGGAAGTTTGAGTAAAAATGTATTTGGAAATGTGTTTAATGGAACTTTGGAGAGTCAGATTGAAATAGTTCGTTATAGCTAACGACAGTGTTTAGACGAGTATAGTATTCAATAATGTCCTTTGGGAATATGTCTCATATAAATTATGCCAATACAATTTATGAAAGACTTGGACAAAAAATAAAAACAGAATTTGAAAATAGTTAGCTCTGTAAACTTTAAAGTAGCTGAGTTTATGCTAATTGTTTTAGACAAAATTGAATTGAGAAGCCAACTAATCAAATCTATGCTAATATTTTTAAAGAGTGCGTGCAAATTTCGTGAGTTTGTATATATCCGACCGGTAATCCCCCGAAACTTATTCGAAAAATTCTTCCACCATTTGAAGGGTTTACATACATTATTCCGATTGACATAGGCTAAATTTTATTTGGTTGAACCTAAAGGGCGGTACGCTAGTGTCTGATGTAGAACAATTGTGACTAATTTGAATTCTAAATTTTGAAACCCGTACTGGCACGAAAAAAGTCGCTTCCGAATTCCCAATCTGTTATTTCTGTTTTCTTTGAATTCAGTGGCTAGCATTACGTTTCTGTCTTCAAATAAATGTAACTGGCCATTTCCATTCCAAACACCAAAATCAAATTCAAAATAAGAACATTCTCGAGGTGTCCGTGCATCGGCGTAATAAAGG
Organism: Acleris literana; assembly: GCA_946894065.1. Classification (NCBI taxonomy): domain Eukaryota; kingdom Metazoa; phylum Arthropoda; class Insecta; order Lepidoptera; family Tortricidae; genus Acleris; species Acleris literana. Next base: position 13,586,164 of record OX335680.1, read on the forward strand.
CGGTAACGGTGGCAATATAAACATCGGCCACGTAACGATAGGCCCAACGAGGTCGGACACGGAGGGAGCAAAGTGTAAATAGTGCTGGCTGCCGTTTAGTTTGCAATATTTGTGCGGTGCCGTGGAAATGGAAAAAGAAATACAGAGTTTGAGAAAACAGAGAGGTTTTTTACAACTTAATTATTATACATATAAAAACTTGTGATGTAAAATTCGGAACTCCAAACAAGCTTATTTCACGACTTTAATTACCCTAACCAATTTTAATGAAACTTATCTGAGAAATAGCTCTCGAAAAAATCTTTAAATTAAAAAAAATGTTAAATTGGTTTTCCCGTTTAGGTCCTTGTTAATGAAGGACATACAGACTGACAAAGACTTCACACACATATCTCTTAAATATGTCGGAGTAAACATAACATGCTCACTACAAAATGTAAATGTTTTTAAGACTTCGCAACCATTTGGATAATGTTATCCTAAAAATTGTGTTCTTCCTTTAATATAAACTTAAAATAAACTAACCTACTTTCATTAAAATATCGTGCTATCCGAAAGAGAACCGATTGAAAGATCTTATTTATCATCATGTACCTAACTGCGTTCTTATTTTTCCACTTATCTCGCAAAATAACTAGCCTTTAGCTATTGAAAGTACCTATTCAAAAGGCATTTTTTCGTTGGAATAAAAAAATATTTTTTTTTTGTAAAAACACCTCTCGCTCTTTGACTCTGTGCATAAAGGGGGTACAGCACGGTATCGAAAACGCTGATGTGTGTAAGTCGACGGAAATTAGACGTTACGACGGCTGGGAATTGCCTCCGACGCGCGCGCCGAACATGGCAGCATTAACCATGGCTGGATGTAATAGTTGAACACGAAAAATGTTTGTTTGGAGATGAAAACGAATGTAGAATATTTCATCTAAGGGCGTGCTGTTTGATCAGTAGTTAAACTAACTAATTGTTAAAAATCATAACTAATGGTTAAATCTCAAGAAAATGTGTCACATTTTCGATTCTTTTTTCGAATTTTAACAATTAGTTGAGTTAACTACTGATCAAACAACAGGCCATAAATCAGTGGTTCATAACCAGTGGTCCGCGAGCCATGCCAATAAATGTGACAAGAGTCTAAAAGAACCCTTTATTTACTTACGTTTATTTACTGAATATTACCTCCAAATCAATAAACCAACTGGGTGGTCCACGGCATAACGGAAATTTTGTCAAATGGTCCCCCAGGACTAAAAGGTTAAGAACCACTGGTCTTAATGATAATTCGATCATCTTAGACGAAGAGCAATTTGTTCCTTCTTTAAATGAAATCACGTTTGTGTAGTTCGATAAAAAAAAATGGCAAGGAGAACACAGGCCACATGATAGAAAGTAAGATCCGAGACCCATAGCCATCTGAATTGCTAAGACTACAATCTTAATACTAAGGGTCTTCATAAACTAATATTGTATGAGATATTTGTCTCAAGATAGGCCAAAGTAAATGTTGAGTATTAGAAAACTGTAATTTTTGACTTGTATTGCGTAACATAACATTAGTTTAACACGGCCCTAAAACTCCAATTATATATTGCCAACCCTGATGACTAAGATGAAATGTCTCTATGCTAGATATGCCCTTCTAACTTCTAACAGTATCCCAAATTTAATAACCAAAGCAGTTTTAATTCTCCTCTGTTAGTAATAAGGTTGATATTTGTACAGGAGTTTTATCTGAGTTACTGCGTATTGGATTAGCAGGGCAGATGTAGCTCTATGGGACGCAGCAACGGCTGCTTAGCGGTAGGTTAAAATAGTGGTAGCGGTCGGGACGGCCCCTACCACCGCTAAATACACTGATAACCTTCGTCGAACTTACTTTTTAATTTAGCAATAAATAATTTATTGTGATTGTGATTTTTGGAAAATTTGCCGTGAGTTTGCCTGTAGTTAATTGTGTTTGAAATAGATCACCTCTCTTGATTAGGTATTAAGTCATCAAAATAAACGTATTGAAGCTTCCAAGCTTCATCAATAAATTCAGTTTTTCAGTATTTTTACAAAACCTTAATCAAACCAAGAAAAAATATAATTTCAATGTCAACACGTTCTATTTAGCTAAACAACACATACGCAAAAAAACTTGAATAAAAACTATTTAATAACATTAGCATCACACAGCACAGGAGTATTATTCTCTTAAAAACGGCGCTCGGTCGGTCGAACGAGTGAACGAGTGAACGCGCCACACCGGCAAGTTTAAGTAGTCCAGTCAGAGCGCACAAAACACATTTTAACGCGTGCATTCTCAATTTAGCAGCAGGGCTTCTGTCAGTAAGATCGAACGTATAAGGCTGCCTAATTGAGAATGCACGCGCTAAAATGTGTTTTGTGCGCTCTGACGGGACTACCTAAACTTGCTCACTCGTTCGACCGACCGAGCGCCGTTTTTAAGAGAGTAACACCCCAGGTCAATTAAATCTTACGCAAACATTTTTAACTGCCAGAAACTAAAGTTAAAAAAACCGGTCAAGTGCGAGTCGGACTCGCGCACCGTGGGTTCCGTATTTAAGATTTTCATACGATACCCCACATGACACGGTTAATTCAATTCAAAATTTGGACCGCCGTTCCTTACATAAAGACCCTTTGTCTTGTGATTTAATTAAAAATGTATAATTTTTAGATTTTCCCCTATACTTGTACTAAAGGACGGTACTACTTGCTAAAATTCATAGCTCTAGGTCAACGGAAAATACCTTATAAATTTTGATTCCCTTGAGAGTGACTGAGAAACGGACAACAAAATGATCCTATAACGGGTTCAGTTTTTTCCTTTCGAGGTACGGAACCCTAACAACCTACACATCAAACTTGCATGATCCAAACAATCTCGAACAAGCCCGCATCCATCCAACCCTAGTAATGATATTTAAAACAGTATTGCAGGTACAGGGCACGTCCTAATCGCGTCACGCGTCACGCGCGTAATTGGACATGCGTTAGCGCGTAATTTGCGTCAATGCGCTTGTAGCGCCATGAAATGTTTAGTTTACACTGAATTTAATTCATGTTATGATTAAAAAATAGGTCATTTTTCGTATTAATATTAATTTAAAAATTAGACATCTCGGTTTTAAATTTTAAAATGTCCACATTTCAAAATTACGCAATAGTTGCTTTGTTAACATATTTTTTTTACTGATTTCTGCAGTCGTAATTATTATAAGCTGTAGTAAGTCAAGCTCTTTAGACTACACTAGCTGGGCACTGTAATGTACAATCTTGCAAGTTTCGTCATATTTATAAGGTATTTAATACCTAAAAATAACCTAAAACTATACTAATTTAACAAACAATTACATAACAATCAATTTTCGTCTGAAACACACACCAATTATCATGCTTAAAAGTGTTGCTTGTGCTAACAAATCTGACTGAAGCATTAGGAAAATGTGATCGTTTTATTGTATTGTAAACGGTTTTCTCACTCATAATCACAGGTGCATAACATCCCTTAACCTGCTACATATTGAAAATTCATAATTATATTTCTATGAATTTTAATTATTTTTGTTAAACCGTCATAACACATTATCGCAGAGAATAAAGGACACATTTTTGAAAACTTTCTCTTATTTGACGTTTTCATTATGTGTACCATGCTGGCTCAAGATTTTATCTCTGCGGTGGTACCAGTCACCGCTACAAGACGGCATGGTTGTTAAGGGGGTTCGTCACGTATTGCTAATCGGGTCACGTGACGTCACGCGTGGATAATTGCCGCATTCACACTTCTACACGCTGTTAGACGACACATTTATATACCCTAAGGAAAAGAGAGGACTTGATGGTTATTTAGGAAAAGGTGAGCACAGTGTAATACTTTTTTTATGGCATGGCGAAAGCAAACGAACAAACATGCCACCTGGGGCCCGTTTATCAAACTTGTATTACAAGCGGAAATCTCTTTCCAACAATATGTATTAAAAAGAGACTTCCACTTATATTACAAGTTACAAGCTTTTGATAAACAGGCCGCTGATGGTAAGTGGTATCTGTGGCCCATAGACATATGAGTTTTCAAGAACACAATCCTATGACCATGCGTTGGCAACCTTTTTCAGACAATCTTAACTAACAGATAATTTAATCTGTTGATTGGAGAAATTGTTGGCGTTAAAACTGTGCTGCGGATATATCCGTCTTGACCTTGAAAAGGATACCAACACTGTCGTCGTACGTCAATGTAAAGTGCATTAAACCATGTTAATTTGTCTGGGTGGTCAAACATGGCGGAGCATCACTACATAATGTAGTTTGCTGTCAATCTGTCCGTTTGTCGACGAATAATAGGGGAGCCTGCGGACGTGGACGCATTGTACATTAGAGATTAATGGCGAATTAGTTAGAAACATAGTTTTGAATTTTTGGAAGATGGCAAACATACATTGCGGCCTAAATCAAAGTGTGATAGTATTGTAAAATCAGAAATGGAACTACTAAATCTGTTCTACTTCATTATTTATTATGTCTTAAACAAAATGGTGAGCATGTTTATTAGCTGCAAGATTTGTTAATACCTACTCATTATTATGTAATGCGGTCATAAGTAAATTGACAAAAAATAAACAAGTTTTTGTAAATATTAACTAACTAGAAAATGATTTAGATTGATAGGCTTTTAGAAGCCCTCTAAAAGCTAGAAATACATAAATAATGTGCTAGTTTTTAAACATACAGTCAACCATACATAGAAATACACTCTAAAGCAAAAAAAGCTGATCACTGTCCGTAGAACATTACGAACAATGTGACCCGGTTTAATTGCTTCAGAGTGTATTCCCAAGCAATGTGAGCACTAATGGCGGCGGCGTTATTTCAGCCTACGGGTCCAGACGCGGGCTGTAATATGTCGCGCCTATTGTGCTAATTGCACGGTGAATTTAGACCCTACATAATTTCTATAGCACCAACGGGTGTGTTGTTGAGAGGATATCGCACCTTCAGAACAATAGCGACCTAATTCAAAATTTCAGCTTTCAAGTCATAAATTTATTATTATAGAGACCTGAAAGAAAGAAAGAAAGAAAATAATTTTATTTCTGCAAAATGATACATTTTTCCTAATAGCTAACAGTCTGTACCTAAAGCTTATTATGGTAGAACACTTAAAACTTAATCTTAAGATGACTTAGCAAATAGGCATGCAGGATTTTAATTTTTATTATAATGTAACAAATTGCGAAAAGTGAACCCACTCAGCATGGTGTCGCAGCACTCAGGAGTGTCACGACGCTGATCTTCCGTGGATCCAGCATTGTGATACACGGGACAGCAATCGGCAACGTAGTTGCACTGAACATATATTTATAATGTTTTCGTATCGTTTGTTAGTGAGTTAGCGTAGTGTGTAGTGTGTAGTGTGAGTGCGTTAAAATTAATTGCGATACTAGGGTTAGTAATTAGGTATGTTCTGTTTTATGCCACTATACTATGCTATGCACCTGCTACTAATGATATTATCTTAAATTAAGGGTAAAAGCAGTTATGGTGAGGTGAATAAATATATTGTTACATGTATAGATGTAAGATATAATAAACATATTGTTACATGTATATTCAGATGTAAGACGGCTATAAGCAGTTTCATTGTAGATCCATTAAATGAGTTTTTAATTTATTTTTAAACTGGTATAAAGAAGACCTAACTCGAAATTTAAAATTTCTGAATTAGGTCACTATTGTTCTGAAGGTGCGATATATTTTGGTTCATACGAGTGTGTCATGTCTATTTGCTTTATGATAATCAGAAATAGGAATCCAGGGGGCAAAATTGTATGATAGGTAGGGAGTTCCTATATCGATAAACTCAATTATCGATGCTTGTTTTATATACTAGTGATTATTCCAAGCTTTGCCTACAAAAATAATAATGTAATTCTCTTCTTAAATTTTCAAAAAGTTTTTGAAACTTTACTCATCATTCTTTTTTTCTTCCAAATTTTCGGGCATTCAACCTCTCCGTTTTGACTAATAAAAGTGATAAATATGTGACTTCAATTTCTGTGGAGGTAATAGGGGCAGAACATTTAAAAACAAATACCTATGCTGTGTGAACTTCATACTACTCAGAACAATACTTACAAAAATACATACAATGCTTGGGGCCATCACTAGTATATGGAAAAAGCATCGATAATTGAGTTTATCGATATATGAACTCCCTACCTGTCATAAAATTTTGCCCCTGGATTCCTATGTCTGATGATAATAAAAATATAAAAATAAAAAAATAAATTTAATGCTTTATCTAAAGATCGGTTGATTGCTAGTAGAGCTAAACAAGTTAGTAATGACTGTTCGTGGAAAACCTGAGTAGCGCGAATGGAAATTGCGTATATTTACTGTGTTTTTATTTTGACTAACATGGGTTAAATGAAACCTTTCCTTAGTTGGCAACCCTACCCATTAGAATTTATTTTTGATTGGAGTGTAGCTATAAATGACACTGGCGATTATATATTTAATGGCCTCTTTGAGTTAAATAGCCTCATTATCCTCTCAGTAAGTTAATTTTGTAGAATATACTCCCAAAATTGCAACCATCAAATGCCACATTCGCAATCAAATTGTTTCGCAATTCAAACATGTAACAGAATCACGAAAATTTGGAAATTCAAAAAAGAACGACTATTTGTCTCATCCGTATTCCGCGGAATCATCTAAACGGCAGGGGTAGCCAACCCGTGTAATTAAAGCGCAGGAATAATTCACGGACCGACAAAACGAGGATTTTAATACGCAAATGAAATAATTCCTCAGATTGATGACGCGATTCCTCGCGCCTCGTTTTTTCACGTTTTTACCAATTGGGTTTTAATTATGTTTTATGGACTCGCGATTCGCAATTTGGCGGATTAACTGCTTTCAGGTTGCCGTTGGATTTTTTAATTATTTATCGTGTTATCCCCAATAGGCAAAAAAAAACCTTTAAAAAAGGTTTATAAGAATCAGTGTTTTAAAATATAATGATAAATGTTAAAGTTTTCATACAACGACAAATTTCCGGCTCTCACAACTTCAGTCCATTAGCAGACAGACCGACGAGCTCGCTAATGCGCTCGCGTCTCTAATTAAGAACGAGCCAACTTGTCCAAACTCACGGACATTCAGCGAATACGTAGCATTATAATAATAACTCCAACTTTCCTGGTCCGAAGTAACATACGCGTAAAAATCACCGTACACACCAGTAATGCAAAGATTTGCAAAGTGTCACAGATGAAGAAATTATTTAGATGTACGAGAAGAGTAGACACGGTATCTAATTCGGTAGCGTATGTTGTATTTAGTCTGTGGCTGTAAGGCCGTTAAGAGGGCGTGTATACTGTAGGGTGTTTTAAAATGATATGCGTTTCATTTATAAACAGAGAGACGAGCGCGACCCGCCAAACAACCTCCCCGAGGAACTAAACTTTCCGTCCACCTAGCGACAATATTTGAAAGTTATTTCAGCGTTCACAACCCTCATAGGCGCCGTTAAAATTTTCCCTACCACCTTATTTATAATACACATGTTGAGCCTTTCTCTTTTTGCCTTACATAGATTGGCATTAGAGTGAGCGTGTTAGAGATATTTGCAAACTGACATCTCTGAATTAACGGTGGTCGGCTCATGATAATTTACATATTTAGGTGAAATTAACCTCGCTGCGTTAAATTGTATTATGAATATTAATAGCGTGCGTGCGCGAAATGTATTATATTATATGGCTTGAGTTAGTAGAGTCTTTATGGCTCAGATTTTGGTCGGGAGTCCTGGATATTTATGTGGATGTCATAATATATTTGAGTAAGTAACTTTACCGTAACAATTAATAAAGGAGATGCTTGTACTGGGGCTAGTTTTTAGGGGTCCGTTTCCGACCAACATTTTAAATTGTCGTGTTTTTTTAGAAACTAGACTGAGGTAAATTATAAAGTATAGACAATTCTATATAAAAAAATAGTAAGTGTACTTTATTTATGATCTTAGTTAATCCCCTACTTTATTATTATACGCTGTCGATTTCGCCCCCAAAATTTTTACCATTTTTACGCTCGCGACGCAAACATTTCCCGGGACCTTACATTATGCTAAATTCTTAAGAGGATACTCGAAACTCGGGGCAAAAATGCAAACGGGCGAGGTTTATTTGGTTATCTAATAAAATATTACGAGCTTTGACAAGTGCCGCGAGCTGCCCCAGCGCCTTTCTCGCGAATGCCGAATCTAGCCCTTATTTAATCTAACAATGTTTTTCAAGGTATTGTCGTAAATACGGGTACTATTTAATGTTTGTGAAATAAAATATATCAGAATTCAACAATAATACAATTAAAAAATAAATCTAAATGTATTTAAATATATCTAAAAGTGACATCAATATTATGACATGAAACGTTCATTCTTTGGCTGCATAAAATAGAAGAATAGAAATAAGTATCATAAAAAACTGTAAAAACCAACATAACCTAAATATTAATTGACACAAAAATAATGAATGAAATTGGGTTATCCCAAAAAAAAATACCCCTAGTTTTTATTTTATTATTCGATAAAATAGACTAATTGAATTTCACTAATTTCACGGCTTTTGCATTTAAATCAATTTATTAATTTATTTTAATTTTTAAAGAAAATGGCTTTATGACGTCAGTACAAGTTGGTTTGTTTGAGACATGCTTTAAAACTATTGAATTCGTTTGAGAGTACGCGTTTCTGTCAGATCACGTAAAATGTCAATGTCAAGTCATGTAATTTCCCTCGGCCGTTTGTTGAGTTTGACAATTTCACCCACAGACTAGCCTACGGGAAAAATTGTCTTAATTTTAATGAGCGTTAAAATAAAACAGAAATAAATATAGACCAAATTCGATATACATTATTTATAGTATATTACTGCATTTCGGACTCATATTATATGCAGTACTATGGTTGATCATAGATTAGACACAACTTACCAATGAAGATGGTGACGTCACTACATTACAGGTCAAATAATGTCAAATGATAAATTAGAAATAACAATTTAATACTCATTTTTTAAAATAATCTGATAACAGGGAATGGTTCTACAACCCTTTTTCTCGAAATGGTTGTTGAATCACTATACATTACAAAATTATGGGATAGCCCAATTCTTTCACATTGTTATGAAATAGCCCCAACTTAGCAAATTCGTTTTGGTTTCAGCGCTAATGTTTCTTTAGTATTAATGAGGCAAAACAGCACGCGCTGACTGTAAGAAAAGCGATTGCTGGATTTCATAAAATGTTGACTGGTTAAAACCATAACTTTAAGAGAGACGGATAAAAAAAACAAAAGCGTTCTTTTCCTAGCTAAAAAATGTGTACAACCTCTGTCAGAAAACTTTTTCTTAACTGAATCAAGATTGACCCCGACCAATTTAAACAATAGAGTGGAAATCCTTATAGCTGGCTGGCAATAATTTGAAGGGCGGGAAAAATGCGAGGGGATTTAAATTTAATTTTCGAACTGGAACGACGTGAAATATTCCCCGCGGCTGAGTTCCAAGTTCAAACGTCGTTAAACAACATCTTGTAAAAGTCGCCGTTAAAAGTTGAAGTAAAAATTAAAATTGGAACACAACGACGCAATCGCGAGGTACTTTAATTTGGAACGGTCGGCGTCACGGGAATACCTTTGAGACTGTTAAGTTTTTTTCTGCGTCTACAAGGAGGCAGCATTTTTCAACAATAAAAGAATAAACTTACTGAATTCATAAGGCAGTTCATAGAAGACGGGAGTCAGGCAACTACTCCAACTTCAAGTGCGCTGTTCACAAAGAAATATAGAGTTAATTAATACTTTATGTACGTTCAGAGGCAGTATTGTGAGCTATTTCGACCTGCCATGTTCCAGTCAGTAAAAGAGATAGATAGAGCTACAGGAATCTTATTGACGACGCGCTGGCCTAGTTGGTAGTGACCCTGCCTACGAAGCTGACGGTCTTGGGTTCAAATCCCGGTAAGCCCAGATATTTGTGTGATGAGCACGAATATTTGTTCCTGAGTCATGGATGTTTTCTATGTTTTAAGTATATATTTCTCTATATAAGTATTTATATCATTGTCTAGTACCCATAGTACAAGCCTAGAGCTTAATTTGGGACTAGGTCACATTCTCATTTTTTTATTTATATATCTGTCTCTTTCACTCTCTGGAACTTGAAGTTCTGACCGCTCATGATAAGGGCTCAGCGCACGGAACATGAAAGATGAAACCTCGTACCTGTTTCTTCTAGTGTACGGATATTAAGCCATAGCTTAAACAGTAAATACAAAAGTGATCCGTCCAAGATTAAATTAAAAAAAATATGAAAATATTGAATAAGATAAACGACACATTAAAAGGCTTCCCCCGTCGAGCGACTTGTATTCAGTAATTAACGGGAGTTCCTTGGGGACAGCCCTGGGTCCGGCTAACGCAATATATTATATTCCAGATGACAACCCTGAGGGGTCACTGTTTTGAAGGATGATACAGACTCTGAATTTCTCCAAATATGTTATTTACCATTTCCGTGCCAGGCGCACGAGTTGCGATATGAATTGGACTCGATGGTGAGCCTTAGGCGCTGAATATGACAATCTGAATATTATTTTGAATAATATTTGTTTCGAGCGGGGTACGGGCGGGTTGTTGTGATTGGAGGGTGTGTGACCAAAGGTGTTATACTCTTAAAAACAGAACAATCGATCGAGTGAGCGAGGTAATACGAGTAAAGTGGGTAAACTGAGAATCTGACGGGACAATTTCAACTCGCCGGTTAATATTTGGTGCGTCAAGTCTAAGAACGTTTTATTCTCTTTAAAACAGCTTCTTGTCAATCGGTCGAGCGAAGTCATAAGAGCGAGATTTAAGCTTCCTAATTGAGAATGTATGCCCTGAAAAGTTGTTTATACGATCTAACGAGACAACTTAAACTCGCTGGTTGTAAATGGGAGATGTTTATGAGTATTAGCTACCTGCAGAGGAGGTAGGTAGAGCTAAATTGATGATTACTATTATTCATTTTTAGCATGATGCTGACATTTTAGTTTTTTTACTTCATAACCTCAAATTCTTTTGATACTTTTTACATTACGGAGTAACGAGAACAACAACAAAGAGATATTACCTACTTGTATTGTACTACGGAGATATTTGCGGCATTATCTATGTAAAGGGACCTTATTGTCGATGGCGCTTACGCCGCACTGCGTCACGCGAGCATTCGTATTTGTATCGGAGCATCTTTAATAATGGCGGAAGCGCCATCGACAATAAGGTTCCTTTTCATAGATAACGTGAAATTTATTTTACTTTTGCACCTTATTTCAACGGAGTAAAACACAAAATTGTAAGCATACTTTTATAACCCTAGGCCTCTATTCCACTGGGTAAAGCTTATTGCCTTTGACATGTTATTGTATTCTATTTAACTCGGCCGCCATTACTGTCAAATAAATGAGAAGTATCGTAACGTTGACAATACGATAACATTGGCAATATTAGAATAGAATAGAGGCCCTATACCTAATATTTTTAAGAATGATTCTCCATCGACAGATTCATCGTCAAACCGCGCAACTAGTGATGGGCAGCTTGTAAGTTTCCAAAGTGAAACTTTCACTTAAATTTCTGCAATAATGTGATAGTTGCAAAATTGAAACTTTCACCTAAAATTTCATGCAATATTCTGAAAGTTACCCAAGTGAAATCGGTATATTTCGGAAAATTATTATAGTTTTGACATGTAACGTAAGAAACGGAAACTGTCCTGTGTCAGGATCATTTCCATCTAATTATGTAACTTTCATACGCTGTAATATTCGCAGTTAAGGAAAGTTTTACAATGTTTCAGAAATCGCCCTTCACTACGCGAAACACTGTCTTCCAAAATTCAATTAAGTAGAAGTACTTTTATTTTTATAAGGACTAGAGCTGTCACCAATATAAAAGAACATATACTTTTCCCCTGGAAGTGTCTATAAAGCAGTCCATAAAGGTGACGCGAGGCTGCGGGAACAATCGCGCGTCATTTAACTTTCATAGTCTACTGTGAGTTCGCGCGGTTTATGATAAGCGATACGGCTGCTTGGCGATTAATTCTTTAGTCATTGATGAGTTATCACAAGATGGCTGTCTGTCTGTTGAATTACCTAACTAACGACAGCAAAATTGACAGAACGTATTTAGTGTCTCTCAAGATTCATATAGGTAAAAAACTTAAGTAAAGCTCCTCTTGCATGTAGTAGTAACACATCTGTACAGACCGTTCGACATTCTATATTTGAAATTTGACGTAACTTCCATATAAGTTTTGTACACAACTATATGCAAGAGGAGCTTTACTTAAGTTTTTTACCTATACATAGTTTGCTTGGCTTAGAGTTGTTTAATCTAGTCAGTTTTTTTTGGATTTCGTTTTCATAAACATTTTACGACATAAACACGAATTTTACCGTCGAGAAGTTAGTTTCAAAGAAGCATTTAATTCGAGGACAAACTTGTCAATTTTGGTTAGTTCATCGATAGCTTTTGATTAAGTGCTACTGGTCTACGATCCGAATAGGAGACGATTTGCACCGGGCTGTTTATTCGATGAAAAGTATTTTATATCAAATTTAAAACGCTAAATAATATAGGCGAAAGGTAGGCTGAAATATTTCAGACCAGACCTTAATCCTTAAAAAAAAATATTAAAAAAGAACTTTTTTTTTAAATTGTAAATCTTTATTTAATAGAAAAATTACATACTAATCGAAAGTGTGAAGTCTAAGAATATGCAAACGGTTAGGCTTGGTGCAAATTATTAGTACCGACTTACCTGTTTATACCTGCCCACCCAATAGTTTAACGGGAAAAAAATAGTCAACCTAACTTTTGCATATTCTATAGGCTTTATACTTTCGATTGGTATGTAATTTGTCTATTAAACAAACTATTGCAATTTTTTAAAACAAAGTTAATTTTTAACTTTTTTGTTAATTATGTACTGGACTGAAATTTTTCAGCCTACCTATTCGCCATATAATAAACAGCCCGGTGCAAATCGTCTCCTATTCGGATCTCCTACTATACTTAGACACCTTAAGAAAACGGAAAATACATTCTATTTATTTGTTAATATGCCGTTGAGGAACATCGATATAAATATATACCAATATCCGATAACAAACCCGTCTAAATGAATCCTCTCGAAGGAACACACACAGATCACGAGTAGCTTATACCTATTACTAAATGTGTCTTTATTTACGAAACAAAATCGTAAAACAAAAGAATTATACGCATTTCCTCGTCTCCCAATGCACAGAGGTGGTACCCATCTAAATCTTACCCTGACATTTTTATAAGAGCTCCTTCACCCCTATTGCTTAGACCGAATTAGCAATTACGTACGGTCGGCAACAACCGGAAAAATACTTGTTTTCCTCTTTATTTATGGTATTTTTAACATTTCCTTATTGCTATGTAATGGAATTTAATAAAACGTATCTAGGTAGGTAAAAATACTAGGTATTTAAGAAAACTAGTATTAAGCAGGTCCCTGACATTGACACACATCTTCAGTCGGTTAATGTCTCTTTCTGTAGAGTGTAGAGTTGCCATAACTTTGCCTCTTGTGTTATCGACAAAGCTCAAAGAACTATCTCATTGGAGTGGCATTGGGCTGGCCACATCTGCAGAAGGGGTGTGTAATGTTTAGTATAAAAACAAATTATATAATTTTCATTTTACATAACACTAATTACATAATTCTAATTTGTATAATTATTAAAGTGTATAATATTAAATGCATACAAATAAAATGAATAATGCCTCGAATCATAATTATGAGTGTGTATAATAACGAAGTGCATAGCGCACTAATAGTATAATAGTCATTTTGTATAATATTTAAATACATAACGTATGTTTAATATAATAACGAATATAATAACGCTGAATAATTATAAACAAACAGCAATAAACTGAATATAAATTTTGTATTTATGGGTAACGGTTCTTAATATTAAAAAAATATATAATTACACTTTTTTTATACACCTACTGACTCAATACATAGTAACTTAAAAAGAATGTTACGAACAAGTTCAATTTCGCGTAGTTATGGCGCTTCGCGCCTTGAAGCAACTATAACCTAACCTAACCTATAAGTAAAAGTGAGATGGACCTAATTTAGCAGATTGGTTTACATGACCTTGATTTAAACATATTATAATTTATAATTACTTATATCACCTGATCATTATTACAATTTTTTTAATAATTTTTAATAATTATACTTAATGTATAGTATATCAAATGGCATTATCCCATATGAATATTATACAAAAGGTTGTTATGCTAAATGAGTGTTATACTATGTGACTGTTATGCTACAAAAAATATACATTTTGTTGTTATACTGGACGTTTGTTATCCATTTCGCAGTTAGTTAAATGAAATTATACAAAAAGTTTTTATACTGATTGAAGCGCACCCCTGGAAAAGAACTCATAGGTATGGATCAGACGTGTTCTAGAGAGACGACACTCACTCGGTAAACGCGATGTAGGATGTCTTGTAGCGAGGCGGAGTGACGACGTGCGGAAATCAGGCAGATTGGATGTAGCGTACTTCGGAGAGAGCAGGCTGGCGCTCATTGGAAGAATCGTATTTCCAGTAGTCGACTGACAATAGCTGGTGATGATAATGAAAGGGGTAAGAATTGGGAATGAACTTCCTGCTGAGACTTTCCCAATGAACTACAATATGGGGCTATTTAAAAAGGGTATCATTAAATTTCTTCGAAACCGGCAACGCATTGGTGACGCCTCCGGCGTTGCAAATGTCCATAGACGGCGATGACCGCTTCCCATCAGGTGGGACGAATGTTTCTTAAGTAAACGACTTAAGTAAATGCAAGTGTCGAGTAGGTACTAAAATACCTTTATTAAATTATTCGTTTACTGTTACATCCCAACTAATATTATTATGTCTTTTTGTGACGCTTTCACGGTTAAACCGATGAATGGTTTTTTTATTTATTGATAATCGCCCATCGCTCTCGACTAACTCATTGCCCTTGGAGGACGAAGATTGTGTTTGAGATTTAAATAGGTTCAGATTGTATTGTGAAATTTGGTTAGGACATAGCTAAAACCTGAAGAAGGACATAGGGATTTGTTCCGCGGTAAACGACTTATATACGGACGGAGTCACGGGTAAAAACTAGTCTCGCCATAAATAATTCTTCTATACTTGCGTTTATCGTTTGTGTGGATCGTTGGATAGTTTAGATTTACAATTTGATCCGGTAGATGGCGCTGCGATAGGACAACGTCTGTCGGATTCGCTACTTATAATTTTACAAAGTTATTTAATAACTAAAGTACGAAATATAACTCGCTCAACGATGCAGCGAGAATCCGGAAGCATGAAACCATTTCCTTGCCTCTCGTACGTCGCCGGGCGCGCCGTAACTAGTGTTTTTCACACAAGTTTTATGTGCTATTATTTGTTAGGAGATATAAAAGTAATCCGGGCCGGTTTACGGCCACCGCCGTCCGGCTAATCCCGGCTACATAAACTTACCCCTTTATGTTATGTTGGACTGTAAAATGTTGTTTGGAGGTGGTGGAAAATGGTGAAGTTGTGTGAAGATGGAATTATTTTGGCAGAGTTTCTGAAAAATAAACGTTTGACGATAATTATTAATGATATTTGTCTTCTTAATTGGTGTCAATTGCTATTGTCATCGTGAATAAGTATTTCACGATGAGTGTGATGAAACAGATATACTTAGGGCGCATTTCACCAAACTGGAATAAGACTTACTCCGACATTAGTCGATACAAATTCGGCGTTTAATCTATACTAGTGACCCGCCCTCGCTTCGCTTCGGTTTATGCCAGTTTTCTGTAATACCGCTACATAGTTCAAAACGTATTATACATAAAAACCTTTCTCTTGAATCACTCTATCTATTAAAAAAAACGGCATCAAAATCCGTTGCGTAGTTTTAAAGATCTAAGCATACATAGGGACAGACAGCGGGAAGCGACTTTGTTTTATTCTATGTAGTGATATATAAAAGGCAAACCTGACTCACTGACTTATATATCAACGCACAGCCGAAACTACTGTACCTAGAAACTTTAAATTTGGTACAGGGGTTCCTTTCGTGATGTAACTGAGCACTAAGAAAGGATTTTTGAAAATTAATTCCCTAATGGGTTAAAATAGGGGGAGTAGCGGGAAACTAATTCTACGCGTATACGAAGTCGCGGGCGTCCTCTATTCTAGGTATAAGACCTTATTCCAATTTGGTGAAATGCGGCCTTAAAGAAAATGTAAATTATTGCTGAATAAGTTTGGTTCTGAAAATACTTAAATATTTGTAGAGCTTCGTTTTGTTATATATTAGTCATCGTGTATATTTAAAAAATCACTACTTATCAAATTGGACATAGAATGAAATAACTATTTACCCTGAAGTTTAACACATACATAAATCTTTAATTACTTACACACGACAATTTGTATTTTTTCACGTTAAACGATAACTATAATTAATTATACTTAATATTATAAATGCTAAAGTAACTCTATCTTGTCTGTGATTTTAATGAAATTTAATATCGAGATAGCTTAATGGCCTGCGCAAACCGGCGGACGGGACGGCAGAGGATATTAAATTTGTCAATGTATATTTAATGCTATTTCAATTGCAATAAGGTATAAATTTCAATGCTTTGAAACCGACCTCGGAGCATCGCAGCGGATTGCGGCGGGCGAAATTTATAGGGAAAAATCCCCTGCCGTCCGTCGGTTTGCGCTGGCCCTAAGTCAATGACATAGGGTACTTTTTATCCCGGAAAATAGAACAGTTTCTGAGGGTATTGCGACAAACGACTTCTTCGCGGACGGAGTCGCGGGCACCAGCTATTATTGAACAAACAAAACATTATCAATCAATGAACAGACACTTAATGGTTTACATGACTTTACCTGTGAATTTTTAGCTTATAATAATCTCTCTCTATCTTGGAAGCGGGAGTCTCTGTTCAACGCATATTCATGAAAATCCCTTGTATACAGATCTACTAAGCATAATAAAAGAAAATGTAACAAATACTTGTCTTAAAAATATAAAAAAGCCCCACTTTTTAATTTTACTTTGACGCAGCGTACAACGTCAATTATAATGACGGAGTGCACCTTCGTGGATTGACAGACGGGTAGCAAAATATTTTTTAAATTTTAAATATAGAATTCCAACCTTCATCCTCACCTGCCAGTAACAATCCCGTTTAACGCGCTGCGGAGTGATTTTAACGCGCCATCAAACCAGTGATCGCGCAATTTCTGTCGTTGTGGCGAGCGTTAACGTTTATCGGCAGACGTAGTGGTGATTGGCGGAGGTGAGGGTAGGTGGAATTGGTAATTGGGGAGGGGGAAGGGGTGGCTGAAGAAACTATTGCATTTGGAGTGATTTTCATTTGAATTATAAAACTTTCCGATGTTTGAAATGAAATGAAATGAAATGAAATGAAATGAAATAATTTATTTGCATTGAACGGGTTACATCATGGTCTTATTATTTATGTCATACAGTACAGCCGGTCAGCCTTTAGAGGCATACAAATTTTTAGTCCTTATAACTAAATTAAAAAGAGCGAACATAATTTCAAATGTATATACTAACAAAGTCAATCATTTATTTTTACCGAAAAATTCATTCATTGAGTAGTAACATTCCTCTTGTAACCATTGTCTAAGTTTGCCATAAAACATGTTTCCAGTTAGACTTGTTATAGTCTTAGGTACAGCGTTATAAATTTTACTTAACATGTAATACGAATTAATTTTAACCAAGCTCAGTTTGGCTACAGGTAACTTTAATGGCTTTTGCGTAATAGTTCGCTTATTGTGATTGTCTTTCATTATGAATAGTTCCATGTGCTTTCTTACAAAAGTACACGCCTCCAAAATGTATAGGCTTGTAAGCGTAAGAATCTTATTTTTCCGAAAAATTGGTTTGCATGAGTCTGTAGGTCTTAGACCCCATATAGCCCGTATACAACGTTTTTGTGATACGAATACTCTATGGACATCTTTCGCGTTGCCCCACATAATAATACCATATCTAAGGGCGGAACACACGTACCCATAATAAACAAGCAAAGCAGTTTTGTGTGATATTACAAGACTTATTTTCTTTAGAGCAAATACAAATTTATTAATTTTGCTACATACTGCTTTAATCTGCTCATTCCAGTCACAATGTCTGTCAATACTAAGTCCTAAAAACTTCTGACAATTTTCTCGTTTTATGGGTTTCCCGTCGCATGTTATATTTATTTCTAAATCTTTGCTTTGCTTAGTATGAAAGTGAATATATTTAGTTTTTTCAGTGTTTAAGTTTAAATTATTACTTCTAAGCCAGTTAACCGTTTCTGATAACGCCTTATTTATCTTTTCCTCATAATTTGATAAATTATCTCTTTCAACTATAACTGTTGTGTCATCAGCAAACAAAACTGTTGGATAATTAACAGCACGGGGGAGGTCATTAATATAAAGTAAAAACAATAAGGGACCTAAAATACTACCTTGTGGTACTCCATATTTATTTTCTTTAATAGATGAGACAAAATTCTCAACAGTTCTGTTTAATTTATTCATTTTGGTTATTTCGGTGACCTGACAACGATTTGATAAGTAACTTTTGACCCAATTTTCCGCCGGTCCACGAACACCATATCTATGTAACTTATTTATCAAAATATCATGATCCACAAAGTCAAATGCTTTGCTCATGTCAAGAAACAGAGCAATCGTGGGTATTTTATTGTCAATATTATCAAGCACCTTCTGTACTAGAGTAAAAGCGGCTAAAGCAGTCGATTTATTCGGCCTAAAGCCATTCTGTTCCATTGCAAAGGCTTTATTTTTATCTAAGAATTTCTGTAAACGTATATAGAAAACCTTTTCAAAGATCTTTGATAGTACTGGAATTAACGTAAGTGGCCTATACTTGTTCATGTCTGTTTTCGAACCTTTTTTATGAAGGGGTTTCACAACAGAAAATTTTAGTTTCTTTGGGAAAATACCTTGTTCTAGGGATAAATTTATAACGTGACATAATGGCTCCGCAAGAAGATGTGCAATCTTTTTTACAGCTACTGTATTAATTTTATCATAACCAACGGAATTAGTGTTACGTAATGAAATAATCAATTTAAATACCTCCTCAGGGGTCGTCGGTTCTAAATATATACTGTTCAAATTATTAGGAATTGTTTTGCAAAAGTCGTATTTACCTACTTTAATGTTATTTGAATTATCAGTTAAATTAATGAAATAATTATTAAATTCCTCAGCAATGTCAGTACCAGTAATTAATATTTTGTTATTTATTTCTATTCTATCAATTTCTGAGGACTTTCTCATATTACCTAATTTACGATTTACTATATGCCACGTCGCTTTGCGTTTATTTTCAGCTAGAGATATAAAATTGTCGTTACATTTCCTTTGCATGTCATTTAAACATTTGCGCAAAATTTTAGAATATTGTTTATACGATACTTTTTTGTCTACACTTTTATTTATATAATAGTTATATCTGAGCTGTCGTTTTGTATTACAACTTTTTTTGATTCCTCTTGTAATCCACACACGTTTATTTGCTTTGTTATATCTTCTAACTCTATGCACAGGGAAGCATTGCTCAAAAAAAAGTATCAGTGTCTCATGTAGTAAATTAAATGTAACCTCAGTGTCGTCTCCTTGAAAACTTTGTTATGTTACGTACCTACAAATCTACCAGGTATTTAATTATAAATTTGTAACTACTGTTATAGGATTGACGTATGCTAATATATCGCGTCAGCCGCTTAGGAGTATGTCAAAGTTTTCTAAAACCGCATTATGCTTGTTGCCAAGGCCCCCAGAATACCCATACTTAATTGCGCAGATGCACCAACGTTCATTATTATTTAGTCTGGTATCCTGCCTTTTGACCGAATGTATCGTTTCCCAACCGTTTCATTTGCCAACCCGCTTTTTTTCTATGACAGTAAATATTTCAGGATTTATTGCAGTACCATCGTGTAGAACTCTATAGGTTAGGTTAGGTTAGATTTTATAAAAAATCCTGACATATTTACAGTTACAGAAAAAAAAGCGGTTGGCAAATGAAACGGTTGGGAAATGATACGTGCGACCAAACATAACCATTTAGTCTACTTAATTAGTTCTAATTAACTGTTGTGCAATAGTGCGAATGACCGCGTCTCTATTGAAATTATGGTAATTTTTTATTTTAATAGCACTCGGTGTCTAGATTTTCCTTCTATACCTACCTATTATCTTGTAAAGGAGTGTTACTTCAAGGATCTTAGGTACTGAATTATCTTCACCAAAGGCAATTTTTTTAAATCTTATCACGTTTTAAAATATTCTCGATCCTTTCAGGAACATCCTTTACATATTTAATTTTAAACGTACAAGCCAGGTTGTTGTATACGTTTTCTCTAGGTCTTGTTTGTGGATCGAAGATTGTGCGTGGCAACTCTAAAAAGATTGACTGGATTATAATTAGAAAACCAGTTTATTTTAACTCCTCGTATGCGGGAGGTCATAAAAGTACCAAGTTCTAGTCTCTTCTGATTACGACATAGTCCATAAAATTAAGCTTAATAAAAATACAAAAAGATATCCAAATTTTGAGCACGGATCCTAAACCTAAGCATACTAGGGGTTAAGTAAGCTGCAATATCAAAAACCTACTAAAACATTTCAAACTAAATCTTGAAACCACCAGATTAAATTATGTGGCCAATAAATACATAAACCTTCTCTGAACAGTGCGGGGGTGTTATTGTCTTAAAAACGGCGCTCTGTCGGCCGAACGAGTTAACGAGTGAACGCGCTACACCGGCGAGTTTAAGTAGTCCCGTCAGAGCGCACAAAACACTTTTTAGCGCGTGCATCTTAAATTAGGCAGCAGGGCTTCTGTCGATAAGATCGACCGTATAAGGCTGCCTAATTGAGAATACACGCGCTAAAATGTGTTTTGTGCGCTCGACGGTGTGGCTAGGGAATGCAATTTAACCGCTTATAAGACATTTTTGTATGAAAATAACCGGTTAAAACTGGTCATAACCGGTTATTTGCATTCTCTAGGTGTGGCGCATTCACTCGTTCACTCGCTCGAACGACCGAGCGCCGATTTAAGAAAATAACACCCCAGCTCATTTTTCCAAATCTCTTTACTAGCAACCTATGCTTGTGGGTCCCTCAACGATGCAAGTGCCAGAGTACCAGCGCCTACTCAAGACCATGACACCCACTTCCATGCCCTTACACTCAATAGAAACAGGTCCATATTCAATCTATTGTTGTTATCATAACCTTTACCACATAAACTCGCGGCAATCCAAAACCCATTCACCACCATAAATAAAAGAGGTCTCGCGCGCCCCATACCTTTCAATTTCTACATATTGCACCTACAATATTCCCCGGTCTGTACTAAACAACTGTCATTTTATTTTATCACCTTCGCGTAAACTCGCTCGCAACAGATAAATTTTAATGTCTCGAACGAAATATTGTCGCGTGGTAGGGGCTCAAGTCGTAAGACGTAAATTTTTGAACAGTGAATTCATTTGTTTGTCTGAAGTTTGGTTAATGGGCGCTTTGATGCGCGGGAGTACTTTTTTATAGTTTTACGGGTTTTAATGAGATTGTTTGAAATATTAAAAATTTGCTTCGGCCGGCGGCGGGTTAACGAAATTTTGATACTTTTATGAAATTTTAACAGTACAGGATGATCTTTTTTTAACTCTTGGATCTTTTTTTTTCGGTTTCAATACTACCTTAAGACGTCGTCATTGCTTCCATATAGAGACTGGTAAAACGATTTAAAAAACCGTATAACCGTAGTCCATCTCCGTATAACTAGAAGTTTAAAAACCTTCATACTTAAACATGTGATTCTAAAAGTATTATTTCAGCCAACAAGACCCATAATTATAAATACCTTATAGACTAACATAATAATGGCTACACTACACTTGACTGTTATTTTTTAAACATCCTTATTGCATCCCTTTCATTCGGTATGTTCAAAGTAAACGACATATGACCAGTATTTTGACAAGTACTACCAAGTGAAGTACCGTCCTAACAATACATATACAGTGTATGTTGCTTTAGCAATTGTTTGCAAGTATTATCAATTAAACAATAATTAAAATAACTTCACAATTAATTTTCTTAGATACTGACCATTTTTAATGTAGTGCATGTGCTGCGTGTTCATCGTTATCAGTATCGCTGTTGCTTAGTACAAGGCATGTCGTGGTACGGGGGCAAATCATGATAATCAAAGTATGCGTCGACTGTCATTTACACTTGTCAAATTGCTGGCAATTAAAATTTTGTTACAAAGTTAACTAAGCGTGAAAATTTGTTTATTAATTAAATTAATGTCATGGTTACATATCATATGGTTATGTCAGGTATACGTTATTTTAACAGCCTTTAAAAAAAGCCTGGGTGCTGGTAACACGCTGTATAACTTAGTACTATCACCGAGTTGACAAAACAGCGTGGTCCTGGTATGCTAAACACAGCAACTCAGGTCCTTACCAAAGCTCTTTGTCAACCAGGCATGGCCTAGGGAACTATAAAATTATTCATGCTTTTCAACCTGTAACCCATTGTAAAGTGTCTTTTTAACAAACTTTTTAAACTTTCCGGTTCCGCCGTGTTTCAAAATCCCGGATCGGTCTCATGAGATTTTCCGTAAAAAATTAAGGAACAAAAAAAGTTAGAATGTCCCCTCTTTGGGAAGAATAAACATTTTACGTTCGCTTAGGAACAGGTCGGAATTAAAAAAATCGGTGAACGTACAGACGCAGACCACTTTATTTGCAATTCAGTAACTGATTTATTTTATTTCTTTACAAATTTTTGTCAGTACCAAAAATTTCATTACATACATTCCACAATCATTAAATTTTACACTTTTTAGATTATTGTTAAGTCCTGTTATTATTATTTTTTTAATTTTAATAATCAAACTTAACGCAATACTATCATGAAGTACTTATTTTGTTTTCAGCTTTAAGATACTATCATATTTACCTACCTAGATATAAGATAACTTACAACAAGAAACTTAAAAAACATTTAACTCTTTTTTGACGATCGTGTAAAAAACTACTTATTAAATGCTATTTTAATAAATTGTCTTTACATTATTTTTTTATTCTATTTAAATAACATAACTCATTTAAATTGTTGGGTTGAATCACGAAAGACATCAATTATTATATCCAAAATTCCCAAGGCACAGATGTGATTTAATAAGTTCTTTTAAGTATGGTTCTTGATCAAAGATCTAGGTACTTAATCAAGAACCATACAAAAGCAGCTTACGAGCGTCAACAATACACTAAAAACTTGACCTCTTCCCGGAATACGTTAATAATCCAAAATTTTTTCCGGACAAGTGTCAAAATCTGTACCGCTCCGAATACGCGATTACGTAACCGCGGTTAACTCGCTGAATTCATTAACTTCAAAGAGCCGCGTAACTAGGTGTCTTGATAATTTAATCCTTACAGGATTGCCCAATTAAAATGTTGCCAACGACTTTTTAAATATTCAGCGGAAGGGTTGCCACTCAAACGAGGTAAATTTATCACCCAGGGAGAATTTATTCGAAAATAATGATATTTAGGTGTCGATTAGGAAAAGTTGAAAGTTTGGGAGGCTTAGGCCTGTCATTGGCGGCGCGCCGGTGTTTTTATTTTCACGGGGATTTTATACTTGTAATGGATGAAGGTACTACATACTGTGAACCAAGTATTAACGTTTTAATATAAATAGAGGACGCCCGCGACTCCGTACGCGTAGAATTAATTTCCCGCTACTGCCCTTACTTTTTTCCATTAGGAGTCGATCTCTTTTTTAGTGCACCCCCAGGATACCCATGGAATACTGCCTCTAAATTTCAAGTTCCTAGGTCCAGCGGTTTAGGCTGTGCGTTCTCATTCAGTCGTCACGCAGTAACGGTACTTTTTATATATTGAGAGGTAGATGAAGGCTAATATAGATAAATACGATCTGATAGGTTACAATAAACCGCAAACGTCGATAGGTACATAACCTATCCACGAACCAAACGTAACCAAAATCACTGATTTAAAAAGGAGGCTTGTCCTGCCTAGCTCAAAGACTTAATTTGTTTTTTGAACATCGCGCATACAAAGTAACGCAAAAAAATAACAACTTCGTCGTCTATGAACAGTAGAGAGTAACTAAAGATACTTACCTTATATTCTAAGAGCCTACTACAATAAACGTACGTAGTTCAACGAAACCTGCAACTAACGGTGGACACTGACAGCCAGTCAAATGAATGAAATGGAATCGTTGTCATTGAATTTCATTTACACCGAAAGGAAATTCATTGACAACGATGCAATTATTATTTTATTACTACTTCTTTACTGCACGTAAAAAAGTAGGTACAAATGGCAGATTTAATACATTTTGACTGAACGTCAGTGTCCACCAAAAAATTGACGCATGACAATGTTAATAATCCACTAACCAGAGGGTCCTGCCAAGATGCATTGCGCTAACTAACGTTTCTATTCGTTTCGTTTTTAAACCAATCGCGTCACTGGTAGATCACGTGACTTTTCGTATCACGTCATCTACCAGTGACGCGATTGGTTAAAAACTAAACGAATAGAAACGTTACTTAGCGTAGTGCACCTTGGCAGTGCCCTCAGAGAGGCTAGAAAAGATGCTTAACGCTAACGTAAACGATTTTCGAAAACTGACAAATGGGATTGACGTTGGCGCTCGACGCGACCGTCTGACAGCTTACGTCAATCCTATACATTTTGGATAACGATAACGAACGCCGAATGCATCTTGTCTCGGGCATCAGACGAATTACACTACCCGTTTAATAATGATTAATGGAAGTGAGTTGAGAATGGCCATTCACGTAATCACAGGAATGCTCGCAGCATTGTAATCCTCAAATCAGCGTCTACCGCTCAAAGGTTCGACGACGAATGTTCAATGCTCAAAGCTCAGGGTGGAAGCAGTGTCCTTTAGATAGATATAGTAATCCAGTAACGTCTGTCTCATTTGGTCCGTCTGTCGCAAAGGCCAGGGGACGCGCGTGGACGCGACTTGTAATATTTTCATTAGATTGGCAACCCCAGCGGCAACCGTCTGGCAAATATTGTACGATTTGCTAACTTTAATTTGTTGAGGTTTAAGTACTTCAGTTAAAACTTATTGAAAGCTATTTTTTGTAGGTATAAGTCCGCCGTTGGTTAGTTAATAGGTCTCTTCACTGTGTATTGTGCAATAAAGAGTAAAAAATAATAATAATCTTGATTTTCAAAGTATCCGTTGAAAATCCATAATCAATATAAATCATTGATTTAGACATATTTATTTTTCGACGCAGAATAGTAGTTAGTAGATCTCACAGGCTAAGTTTCTTAGAATGAACGTCTTTAGCCGAAGAAAGAGCATAAGATTAGTTTGATGATAATATTTTGAAAGACCGATAAAACCGATGGCGGTTCAATACTGTTAAATACTTGCATATGATTATAATAGTTTCTATGATGTCGCAATTCAATTAAGTTCCATCTTTTTATCAACTTAATCACAATCTTAAGAGAATTGTGAAGCAACGCTTAAATACAGTCGAGAAAAAAATTGATAATGACACAAAATTCGTAGTGACCTCACAGCGCCCCTAGCGGCACGTGTCCGAAACATTGACAATCTCGTTCTTAGTTCCTACATTACTGTAAACCCCGACAAAAAAGAGGGATATGGGTGGATTTCAAAAATATTGTACGTAGTTAAGGACTCAATTAAAAAAACCTTAATATTTCCTTTGTGTGACGTAAATTAGTCATACAATCTTATGCCTAATTTTCGTCACACAAAGGAAAAAATTAAGGTTTGTTTAATTAAGTCCTTAACTACGTACAATATTTTTGAAATCCACCCATATGATAAATTTAACGTGTGTAAAAGTGTGTGTTTATGAATCTTTGTGAAGCAATTTTCATCTGAATTACCTATATATTTAATGTTTCGGCAACGACGGTAACCTATCCTAACCGCAGGTATTTTTGAAAAACCTAAATCGTGCTCTGTTTCTGCTGAATATCAGTTCAAGATAAATTTGAATTCGTACATTACATTAACACAAACGTACCTACAACAGCCGGATAAATTAGGACAAAGTAATTTAGAGAAATAATGAGCTTCGGTCAAATCGGCTGTACTTTACGCAGTTGAAAATATTTCCGTTTCAGCTTGGTAACTGTACAGTCAACAGGATAAATAAGTGATCATTTATGTACCTTGTCGCTTTCAATCGTTTCACAATTTTGTATGACATTTCAAACACGACGTTAAAGTGACAAGGTACATAAATGATCACTTATTTATGCTGTTGACTGTACATAATTATCGTTGTCCTTAGCCGTAAATACTTAATCAAAATCTAGATACTTAAATCTAGACATTCTACATTACTTGCCTTTCAGTATTTTTTAAATGCGTGACTACGATACCAAAACTCACGATAAGGGGATCAAGTTACATTGTTGAAGCTAAAATAGATACCGGATTCCGAAGGTATTCCTTTATTTTCGCCACGTAGACACCGGCCTCGGTAGCGCAGTAGGCAGCGCGTAAGTCTCATAATCTTAAGGTCGTGAGTTCGATCCTCACCCGGGGCATAGTTTTTAGTACCCGCTATTTGCAAATTTATGTATGCAACTTATTGATCGCTTTGATGACAATTAAATTGACTGACAAATTTGAACTTTAGACAAACCCAATCGTTGTTGGAAAATGGTTATTAAAATATTAGATATTAAATGGGTGTAAATAATATGGGAAAACTTTTTATTTTTCTTGTAAGTACCTACCTACCATTAGACATGTATTAAGGTTTTATCACGTATAAAATATAGTTATAACTATAATGTTCACGCAGTTAAATACAAACCGATATTACAACTAATAACTTGATGTTTCATCTTATTTCAGACGTAAAAATACTAAAATAATCTTTTTGAATGAATAAACCGTTCTTGTCGCCATCTATAGGATAAGGTGAACAAAACTAGAAGAAACATTTTTAACTTAACAGATGGCCCAGCAAAATGGTTGCCGGCAAACAAGTTCAGCAGCACGCATTCTTAATAGTTTTGCAAACATCGAATAGATGGCGCTGTTACGGACATTGACTTAAGCGCCATCTACCCAGTTGGCTATAAACTACAATGCGTTGACTTTTACTTTTCGTTGCACCGTCCATCACGTCCCATACCGTTCCACCCATAACGTTCTAGTAGTTCTAAACAAGTCCGTAAGATGGCGCTTATCTTAATTATAGTCTGACCAAAATTCGGTTTATCTAAATAAGTTTTGAATCGTTTATTTTTATAGTTAAACGATTTAAATTTATATCATACCAATCAGTTCCACCTACACAAGTCTTCTCCGCGGTAACTTGATATCGAACAATCAATAAAAAACTTAATTGTTATTGGTTAGTAATTTATTAGTAAGCGATTACTATAAAATATCAAAAGGTCGTGCACCGGCGCCAGAGATGTAAATTTTTGTAATAATAAATCTATTGTTTTGTGCCTGTTACCGTGAAGCCACCCGAGCGGAATTTTTTGAGTTGAGTCGCGTAATTTCTGCTGCATACAAAAGGCCAGCTGATTTTGCGTCAACTTGTGAACCGGGAGATTTGTATGAAAACGAATGTAGCAGAAATTACGGGACTGAAATTACGCGACTCACAACTCACAAAATTACGCTTGTGTGGCATCACCCTTAAATTAAAATAATACACTATGACGAGACTCGTGAAAACTCGATAAGTAACTTTATTTAGCCAATACTTTCCTGCCTATTACATTGAATCAGATTGCCAATCTAGCATGTTGAACTAGAATAATGAATAAGTATGTAGGGTAGCGCATTCACTGCCACCGACGCATAGGTATATGCGTTCACTGTCATACAAGTTTGTTCCTAGGCCACGCCCCCTGGCAGTGAATGCGTTAAACTACATAGGCACTACTATTTACAAGTCTGAATCTACCAGCGCTTCAAAAACTACAGCAATACGTTTTTACCGAGTGGAATAGAGCCGCTTTTAGCAACCTTGTCAAAATTAACCTCTCTAGAACCTATAGAAATCATAGGAATGCCGACTGTATGCCTTAGCTTGAACTCTAGAAACAAAGCCTTTAATCAGCCACTACGTCCACTACTGGACTTGACAGGGGCAACAAAACCGTGACGTTTTGATGGGGCATTGTTTTGGAATTCCTTCACGCGCCGCCACGGGTTAGGGCCGGCTCCACGGAGCGGCTGCTCGGAAAATTACTACCACTATTATGCAGAAAACCATTTAAAGTCGCATGTTCAATCAATTTTTAGGAAGCTATGCCAGTGGCGTAAAGTTTGGAATGTTTATTGGGTAGGTTGGAGCATTGTTGCCTTACCACCGACAAAATCATTACTCTCCGTTTTTGGCGGTCAGGTAAAAAGATAAAGTAATGTACAGTAAAGCTCTGTTACTAGTAATAGGTAGGAACTTATCTAATTATTATTTTTACTGTTACACTTTGTCTTTTGACTGTACTAGAAAAAAGATCATGAATATGTCTCGCATCAAATATATATTATTTTCCAAAACATTACATCTCAATGTAAAACGGTTTTACTAGTTAATAAAAATGAAGCCGTAATATTTTTTACGAAGCTAGCCCTAAGTATTAACCCGACTTCAACTCCACTTGCGTTAAATCAGCATGGAAAAATCTAACATTCATTTTAATTGTATAACAAGCCCTTAGCCCACCGTCAAAGAATTCATACAAGAGTTACAAGTACAAACAGGCTTCTTTCGATTGAAATCTAGAGAACTCAAACTATGTTTTTTCTTGCCCGCCGACTTCTTTACCTACTCAGTTTTTTAGATTAGACGGACCCAAAATAAGAATGGATTCACACTTCATAGTGACAACGTCAATACGCACGCTGCAACTTGCGTTGTGACGGCAAATTATCATCTTATTCTTAAAGGGGTGATAGACGGGCGAGTAAGTACACCGTACTTGGGCATTTTCACGAAAAAAATTACCCAATTAAGGACTGAAATTAAGGAACTTTAACTTTGTCAGTTTTGGCGGCCGTCAATGTATAGCAAATTTTCATTACAAAACTGACAAAGTTAGAGTTCCTTCACGGTACGTCGTACTGCGTACTTACTCGCTCGTCTATCACCCCTTTAAAGCATTAAGAGGATTGTGAAGCAAAAAAGTTCCATACAAAATGCGATAACGTTTCTCTTCCCTTAAACCTAGTCCGATTTTTACGATTTTGAATATGTTGTAGATATCATGAAAAACTATATCTGTACGTTTTCCTTTCCAAGAAAATATATCTTAGAATTAAGCAAATTAAAAAAAGAAACGTACAGACCTAGTTCTTTATAATAACTACAACATATTCAAAAATTGTGGAAATCGGCCTTGATTTAGGGGGTCAGAAACTGAGGAACGTTATCGCCCTTAGCTAAATTTGTATGTAATTTTTTTGACAGCTAGGTACTTACGCGATTTTTGCGGCGCTTCAAAATCCTCATAAGTAAGTATAAGAAGCTTACGCCATGGTAACCAACGCTGCGTTATCACTACGTTACTTGAGCCAATGTGAACGTTGTGATTGTGCCGATGACGCCGCGTCGCCGCGTGGAGCGACGCAATGCAAGCAAACGCAAACGTAAGCAAATATCGTCACTTTTTTTTCCCGTTCGCTTTCAGTGCGCCACGGTTCATTTAAGTTCGAACAATACAAACGGTCTTGCCTCCGGTACCACGGTATTTAAGTCTAGAATCAATGCTGTAATTAAAACATGATTACCTTACAGGTATAGACATTGCCAGCGTAGTAAAATCTTGATGCTTGAGTGGCAGATGGGATCATCACGATTAGCCAATTAACTGGCTATAATACAGGTTTAAAGGTATTTCCTGGCAAACACTTCGTTATATAAAACTGAGATGTTGAATCGTATCGATCACAGTAATTAACTATGATGTGATTGTTACCCATTGATGTTACGAGAATACTTAGCGATGCTTGTATCTATACTAGCTAGACGCCCGCGACTTTTACCGCGTCGAGACAGTATTATCGTTAAAAAGGAACGACAAAAGTTTTAATAACCGCTATTTAATTTTACCCACTAATTGATATTACATTGAAAAATTGTTATAAAAATAAATTCTAACTTCTACACGCGTCACGAATATCCACAGAGTAAATATATCCTTAATTTTTTTTGACATTTTTTAATGTATCGCAGCGCAGTAATACTTACTAAATATCAAAGCCCAAGAAATATTTCCTCTAATTTTTTTAGTATCTTGGTCAAGCAATTCAGGGTGTGCGTATGTCTAAGTTATTTATAATTTACTTCACCTCGTTTACTTAGCAATAAAACGCGTGATATCTTCTTACTTACTTAACTAACCGGCTTACAAAACAGTTGATAGCGGACATTTTAAACGCCAACATAAACAGTCTGGAAAAGAAATGTCATAATTAGCTACATTTATCAACATTATAACATAATAACGATAAATTGAGTAGACAGCTAGGTCATAAAGTAAACTCGCCGTTTACTTTGAATTTTTCCATTTATTCCGTGACTCTTGCTGTTTTTTCTGAACAGTATTTTTTATTTTCTGTACTATACCGAAAATTAATCTTCATTAGCCTTACAACGGTATCAGTTACATTATATTTAAATGTCATACAAAATTATGAAACGAATTTCAACGAGTCACAACCGCAGCCAAATAATTGGATCTTCAGTTTTCATACAACTTCATGTTAAATAAAAACGTGAATGAACCTTCATATTAACACCCGTATCTTGTCGAACTTAGGGTGTTTTCACACCAATCGATCGACATCGATTAATCATCAATCGATTAATATAGTAACGCCGATCGATCGTTCGACGATTTATTTACGTCGATCGATGCATATAATTTTACCCTAGGGTGGCAGATTACATACCTGGATGTAGCTATATTGAATATCTTTGCATGTATAGAATGTAAGTGCCATGCAGTAGATAGCAACAAAAAAAACCATAGGTACGACATTCACAGCCATGAACTCGGTTTGGGGACCATTTTGTATAAAAATTGTAGAAGCTGGCACTGGACCCGTGATGGAATTAAACCCAGTAGGACAAAGGCGGTCAGTTACAGATAAATCACAGACGAAACCTGCTGCGTTGCCACTACGCAATTAAAACTGGCTTAAGGGTAAGACTCGAGAAAATGAAACAGTTTGTTTTAAAGTTAATCGCAAAATGGCTATTTTGTCTGACGCTATAGTTATTTTGTTGGATGTAAGAAAACTACCTTAAAATGGTAATATAAATGATACATAATTATGATATTTTAACAGTTGTTGGTTCACTAATGTTTTACCAAATCTTCATTTGACAAACTAGGTATATCATTACAAACTTTCAATTCGCAAAGACGTACTTCCCGCCACATATTTTTTATATTTTTTCTGGTCATTAATCTAACCTAACCTAACCTAACTTATTTAATATGCTCATGTAATATGTAATGGGTTAAGTACAATTACATTTTCGCGTAATGAAAGTTTGTAAAATGATAATTGATAATTTGGTATAAAGTCAGGATATCTACTTTAACTCAGTAAATTGCAACTAATTCAGTAAATTTCAGGGTCAATCAGAACTGTGGCCATCGAAGTTCAAAAGAAGCTACCCCTTAACTAAAGGTGACTGTGCACCCTTAAAACTACCCAATTATAGCCACCCCTTTTAAGGGCCGCCCCGGCTATTAGCTGTTAAGTAAGCGATTTATGGCTCGTCATTAAAAGCATTGTTGAATGGATACGGTTATTAGTCAAAAAACATTTGAATTTAATACAAATCATAATATTAATATTCTAACAACAGAGAGCTTCAAGACGTAGTGTAAATCGTAATATTTAAAGCTGGAAATGCACTGAGAGCGCAGGCGGTGCGGTACCACAGTATAAACAGTAGTTCATCCTCTAACAAAGTTGTATCGTTTGGCTTGGATGATTGTGTGCGTGCCTAAACCGTACGCGCCACGAACTACCACAAGCAAACTCAACAAGACGGACTAAGCAGGTTTAGTCGGGGCTACACCTTTGACTCATTTGATTGCGTGCGTATTAAGTATCGAGCGACGCGCATCGACGCAACCCTAGCGCATGAGCGGCAACAGGTAATAGAAACTCCTAAAGGGCTGGAGATGAACTTCTTTTCTATTTGTTATATAGTGGTACACTGCGCTCCCTTGCTAAAAAGCGTGCCCAAACCGTGGCAGGAGCGTTTTTAGCACGAGAACGCGCCGTACAGTGCTGCCGTCGCTCTAAGTTCGTTTGAGCCTTGAGGGGGTCTCCACTAAACTTACCCTTGGCCTCATAACCTAGGTACCCTAACTTTAAGGATAAATTAAAATCATTTTTTTTCAAATTAATACGCCATTATTTAAAAAAAAATGATTTTAATTACAGTCGTAAAGGGGGTCAAAGACCCAAAGGCCGATACGCAAGGTATGCGTTCACGTCCTTCAACATAAAGCCTAAGAAGTTCATTTACAGTTTTTGGTGACAGACGTCAGGAAGCGTCATTTTATTTAGTCGAGCTCCACACCTACAACACGACTAGGCCTTACTTCAACCCCCTTGGAGACCTTTAGGATGCCGCGCACTAAGGCGTCGGTTGACTACTGATGTGCAAGTTGCGGAAAGTTTCCAAAAAGTTGGAAAAGTTCTAAGAAATTTTCGGAAACATTCACAAGAAATATAGGAAATTTAAATTTAAGAAACGGAAAGTTTCAATCCCCATACAAAATTGTGAGAAGTTTCCGAAATTTTCCAACGGCGGTTCACATAAAACCCCCAAATATCATACGGATATACAAAAGATAAAACCGAGTAAGTGTATGTTTCGTAATGAGCTTCATTTCCCAACAGTTCACTTATCGGAATTTTCAATTTTCAAAAAACTTTCAAGTTAATTTAATGACTCGGTAATTGGGGCATTAAGATCGGTTATCGGTCGGTGGTGTGGTCCACGTTATT
The DNA here is from genome assembly GCA_946894065.1 of Acleris literana. Taxonomy (NCBI): domain Eukaryota; kingdom Metazoa; phylum Arthropoda; class Insecta; order Lepidoptera; family Tortricidae; genus Acleris; species Acleris literana. Next base: position 13,619,468 of record OX335680.1, read on the forward strand.
AATGCTACATTATTATTATTCCGCTTACGTCGTTTCACAAACGACGCCGCCAAAAATGATCGAGAACGGTTCTGGGAAAGACGTGGAATCGTGATTTGTGTATTTTTAGGAATGGGGATAATTTCCTGTTCAATCTCATTAAAGGTTCCGAAAAGGCGTAAAAATAAAAATAATTTCAGTTTCGTTTTGTTGTTTTGCACAAATATTTATTAGAACCTAGAATATAACCTTAAGGCATTAAGTTCGCCTGTTTTATATTAAGTGTATTCTTTTGTGCAATAAAGATTAAATAAATAAATAACCCAAATTATGTTTTTAAATCAAACCTACGGTGTCTAGACCTCATTGGAAAGGATAACTTTATTTTGTTAAGGAAATTAATTTAATACAAATACCAGAATGCATTACTGAAACGAAAAGTAAACACAACAAAGCCTTGATGTCAGCTACAGCTGGTGATGGACCTCTTATCACTGATATAGTTCCAAGGCCGGCCATAAACAACAAGACAAACCCTAGTGCGTTCATAATTGACAGGTCCTAGTCCCCGCCGCTTTTACCTTTATCTCTAACCCGAGTACGAGTAATGGCGTTATAATGATTGTAATCTTTGATATTATTGCACCATCATTACGCTATGGCTTATGTAATTATCAATTTATGTTTCTACAGAAGGAAGGTTATTTCTTATGTCAGCTAATTGCAACAAAAAGTAGCTGTTTTCAAGTTGTCAATGATGAATAAACAATTTACTTGTAAAATGATCTCTTTGTTAATATTTTGTACCACGATGTTAATAACATTCTTAACGTAAACATTTTGTTTCTTATTAAGTAAGTATACATAGAGTTGGCTCAATTTGTACGAGATAATCCCAAGTTGGCACCGTCAGCAGCGACTGCGATTTGTCCCCTAGGTATTTTCACTTATACATAGTTCAGTAATTTACCATAGACCAGCCACAGACCATATACAGAATTCAGAATAATAATATGCTAAAGAGAAGTTAATTTAATTAGGTTAAGTTTAATATTAGCTACTTACTTTAGTTTCTTTTTTATTCTAGTGTTATTTAGTGTTATTTTATATTATTAATATCAAGACAATTATTTATTTTTAATTCTTAAAATACTTACTTATTTATTTACCACCGTTACGATTTCAAATCAATAGCTACCCTTCATACATTTTTTATAATGTTACAATTCCATCGACTCCATACCCTTCGTTGTTCCACGCCACATCCACCAAATTGAGTTATCAACTTTGGTGAAATTCATTGTTTTTAACCTTTCAAGTCTTTTTGTGCCGATGCGTGTTTAATAGTCAATTAATGGATGCCGCGGCTCCTTTATCCTAAATTAGTTGCTAAGGGCACCCTCGGGCGATGAGGAGCATCGAAGTACGATCGGCGGTTTTAAAATATCGTTGACAGTTACGATTTTAATCCAATTTAAAAGTATTATTGTACTGGTGTTACTAACACGTACAGTACCATGTTGCTTGAGTTCTTTGCATAATGGACCTTTTTGGCACTTTTAATACGCCTGAATTAAAACCAAAGGACCATTCATAATAATATTATCTGATTCAGACATTTCATGGCCTAACTAGTCTTTTATTTCTTCATTAGTCTTACCGACTTCGAAAATAAAAGTGTAGAGATCCCCTGTGTATCCGACACACAAATCCAAAGTATTTCAGAAGGTCAAATCTACTTTATTATTAACGGAAGTTTATAATCGAAAATCTAATTAAAGACCAAAATCTGCCAGTTCCCATTTTGGTTATTTCGTTATTTTAACATTATTTCGTAAAAATATGAATGAGAACTCGTGTAACCAGTAATATTCGGGTAAGTTTTAGTGATATAAATACCTACACTTAAACCAAAATGCAGTAATCACAGCGAATGTTGCCGGTTGAGGTTAGGATTTTGGTCTTGAATTAGATTTTCGAGTATAGGTTATGTTTTAAAACTTGATAATTTGAACTATACTACGGAAACTATACGTTAAATCTACGCTATCTTTTGATAACCTCGACCAATAAGAGGGTAGCTTAATAACGTCTGTAGATGTTTACTAGTCTGGTTGCCAGTCTTATCTTATCTTATAGATGGCCCCTTTTGGATACACTTCGACCCTTTAGAATCATTTGTGCAATTACCCCTCTTATACACTCAGCTGTTCGAATGTGCAGGTTTCCTCACGATGTTTTTCTTTCACCGTAAGAGCATCGGGCAATGCACTTAAGTTAGAAAAACTCATTGGTACATGCACGGACCTAAAAAAAATACGGACGTAACCTAGTCTAATCATGAGTGAAGCACACAAAATGGCCGTCCGTTTAAGAGTGTGCGCGCTTTGAGGGTTGCCATATAAATCGTAAATTTTCCTATTTTAAGGCCTTTTACCAACTGCAACTTTTTGCAGCGATACAAATGCGCATTCGACAGCCGCAGCACTGTATCGCGACTAAACCTAGACGATTTGTGACTGTATCGATAGATGCTGCATTGAGACTGAATCGCGATTGTATCGCTGCAAAAACTTCGTACAATTAAATCGTGTTATCATTTATGTACTACTTCAGCATTGGGTTCGATTGTGTCATGCAACCGTTTTAATTTAATTGAAATTGGGTTTTATCATTTTGTAATGACAAAACCAATTTCAACTAAAAAATAATGGGAACTAGAAATGAGAAAATTATAAGACAATTTAAATTTCAACGGTTGCACGACAGAATAATATTAATAATATTGATATATCAAACCACATTTTTATGAACATACTTAGGTAGTGATTAAAAATAATTTTAACGATTAAAGCATTTATTATTTAAAGTTAAAAACTTAAACATTTAGGAAAAAAAACCGTGAAAAAACTGGCAACAATGATTGTAATTTTTGTTTGTAATTTGCGTCAAAGTAAATAAACACATATTTTAAAAAAATAACACGAATAATCATAACTTACAGGTGATAAGTGATTCCGTGTGGCTTTTTATATTTACTAATGTAGTTTTTACACGTTTTTACAACACAATGCGACATTTTCTTCGGCGTAAAATTAAATGTCACTCGTGCAGTGGTTCGACGCGTAATGGCGGCGGGTTAACAGACCTAGTGCATTTGTAAGACGGTAGATAGTGTATGACGGAACGAAATAACAGACCTTGCATACTTCACACCTTTTTAGTGTAACGTTACTTCCTTATTTTTTTTAGGTCCGTGGGTACATGGTGACCGCCGGGGTTCGAACTCGGTACCTTACGGTCACGAGTCGACCTCCTAAGCCACTAGGCCACCGACGCTCTCTGTTTGCCAGTCAGTGGGTTTGTATCTTCTGAATGTATAAATCAATTTCAATGCAGTTTTTTTTAAATGAAAACTAGCCTATTCGAAATGTTAGATCTAAGTTTGATCAGCTACTAGTATAAAAATAAGAGGCAATGACATCGTAGTTTTAATTCTACTAGTTTTTTTTTTAAGTCTATCACTTGCATTTCAAGCGACACATTATGAATCAGGATCCGAAAACAATAAACGGACGAAACTCATAAAGTTCGATTCCAAAAATAAAAAGAAAGCAACCGAAATTGTAATTTCGGAGGCGCCTCCAAACCTCAGGGCGGGGCTATTGTAGCCTATTACAGGCCAATTAGCCTGAGCCCCGTGATCGACCGATGAGTGTATATGGTTAACTTAATAGGTCGAAAAACGAGGATTTTATAAATCAATTTTTTTCCAGTATTTAGATGTTTTCTTGCTTGTGCGGCTCCATTTGGTTCCCTTTTTTTTACGGTTCCGTAGTCAACAAGGAACCCTTATAATTTCACACGTCTGTCCGCGGTTTCACTTAGAGACTCTCGATACTATAAAGCTGTAATTTGGCATAGTTATACATTTAAATTACGCTAAGTTGTAGAATTTAAACCCAAATATACATAAAAAAACAGGTGTCTGCCATCCTATAATACATGTGATATTATTCGATAGCTCTTAAAAAATATTTAACTCAAAAAGTGTCATTTTTGCTATAGTTACGTGGCCCCAATTAGGAGTGTGGGTTAAAAATTTAAATCATGTTGCCAATTTCGACACGAACAGCGGCCTAATTTTTTCAAACTATTCTTTGTCAAACTGTGCCATAAATTATTCGTATATTTTTTAATTTTCTTTGCACTTATTAAAACATTTAAAATGTATGCCGATTTGAATAATAATCCATTTAAATAACAAATGAATGTGCCCGAATCCTAATTTAACGCAATTTATCGAACACATGTAAATGTAGTGGCGTGTCATTGGCCGCTCGTCGTTTTGTGTCCGAGAAGGGTCTAATCCAATAACCGTAACCGCAGTGCAACTCAAAATAAAAGGTAGCAACACTGGGTGGCAATGTTTATGGTCCTCCCTGTGTGTTCCACGGGGATCGCCTGGCTTTTAACTATGGTAAAGTTTTAAATTTTAATAATGCAAAAAAAAACAATAAATTAAAAATAATTAAAAAGCAAGCAGCAAAAATAAAAACTTTATTTGGACATGTTATAAAAAAAGCAAAAAGAATTGCCGAAACCAGGGATTGAACCAGGGACCTTTAGATCTTCAGTCTAACGCTCTCCCAACTGAGCTATTTCGGCCGGTGATGACATGTGCGAAATTAGCGATAACTTTCCTTAACCGTGTTTAAATTTGAGTGATATTCGTAACAGATTAAAAATCAAGGTTAGGAAGAATAATATTCACAAAGTATTTGCGGTACCATAACAAAAAATATTTTTAATAAAGTTTTTTTTTAAATTAATGATTTGTTAATAATTTATTTTTGTTTTTATTTTGCCTTAGGTATATTAATAAACATTTACCCCTTAAATATTTATTGGATGATTCAAAATACAAAAGTTTAGTTTTTTTATCTGGGTGAGTACAGTCGATTTCATAAATATGTGTACGCTTTAGAACCTTGTCTATTTAATGTCATGTTTAAACTGCCATACACGAATTGTCACAGCGATTAAAGTGACAAGGTACTAAAGTGTACACATATATATGAACTCAACTGTACTTACCTGGGATTTTTAAACATATTTTGAAATAGCTTATAAATCTCCTTACCGGAACACAACAGTGATGCTTGGCGGTATTTTATTTAAAGAATAAAATGGTGGCAGCGATCCGGACGAACTCTGCATAACTAAACCCCAATAGCCGAAACATCTGACCTAGGAATACCTACGCAAAAATACAGAAAGTCATAAAAGAACAACAGGCCCTAAATCAAATCAAATCAAATCAAAATAATTTATTTGTCAGAATACAGTATTATAAGGTGTTATAATTATTTTTGCACTTGTATTCAGCATGCAAGCAGGCGTATAAATGTTAGTCGTAGGTATATTCAAATTCTATTTTATAATTTACATTACTAATTTATAAATAAAATTTATTATGGTCAATATCATCATTTAAAGTATTTGATTTCATATTTCCTTAAAATTTACGTAATTCTTTGACACAGTAGAAACATTTCTCCATCAACTATTTTGTTAACTCACATTTAAATCTATTTCCCGACAAAATTCTTAAATTCTCTGGTAAATTATTAAAAATTACTATGCTCATATTAAATATGTTTCTTTTATAGATATCTTTACGACATGGGGGTTTATACAAAAGAGACATGATATGTGCTCTTGTCTTCCTCGGTATGACTTCACTGCGTTTCTTAAAGTACGCTGGGTGGGAGTTGACAAAAACATATACGTCCCTAATGTATAAACATGGCAGAGGTAAAATATTTAGTTTCCTAAATAGTGGCACACAACTGTCGTCCCACCAAGCATTACAAATTACCCTTACACATTTTTTTTGAATTTTGAATAGGTACTCTATCAATTGCTACCGAGTTTCCCCACAATATTAAACAGGAACCATACTCACAACCTACAGCATTATAATTCAAACTACTAGACAACTTCTACGCTGAAGACGGATATTTTTAATTGGCCGAGCACGTCCAAGTGCATCCAAGTATTTTAATGAACCCTAATAAATCGGTAGTGATGCACCGAACTCTGTTATTAACTTTAATCCGCCCTATCTATTACACCTCGTTTATCCAATCCTCACTTACAGGAAATAAATTACAAAATAAAGCGCTTAATAGCACGGCTATTCGCTGAATTAATATCGGTAAGGAATAATCTGTTATTACAAGTAAAGAGGTAAGGAATGGGTAGTACGGGGATTAAATAGGGGGCCACAGTTATTGTGAAGATTCCATGTAATTCCCGTAATAGCAACGTAGGGGCCGATGGTAAAACCAAGGAACGTAAACGCCTAGAATTATAGATAAAGGATTTGAAGGTTAGCAAATGCAATGATAATAGTAATGGATTTTATTCCAGAAGTGACGATAATATTGCGTGGAAACAAGCCTAAGTAGTATGACATTTTTAAAAGGATTCTAATTTGGTATAGGATGACCTCTTGCATGTAGTTGTGTACAAAACTAATATGGAATTTACGTCAAATTTCAAATATAGAATGTAGAACCGTCTATACAGATGTGTTACAACTACATGCAAGAGGTAATTTACTTAAGTTTTTCACCCATACCTAGTCTATATACAAAGGAAGAAACTGACTGACTGATCGATCATTGTATTGCCGAAACCGCTGGAGCTGGAACGTGAAATTTTCGAGGGAATATTCATTGTATGCCCTAGGGCACCTACGAAGTTATGTTTGGAAATTCATTCCATAATTCTACGCGTACGGAGTCGTGGGCGTCCTCTAGGTAGCATAATAATCAGGACCTCTATTCGACATGTCATTATATGGTTTTCAACTCAGCCGCCATTACTGTCAAGTAAATTAGTAACTAAGGTCTGTTCATTCTTACTTGTCTTATATAGTAAACAACTTTGTAACCTCAAAATGAACCTTTTTGGCTAAAACAGCTATTTTAAACAAAATAAAGCAATCACAGACAATACATTGGCCAAGTGATGTCCAAAATGTTTACCCACATTACTTTATTTACGATAAAAGAGCTGTTTTAGCCAAAAACGGTTCAATTTGAGGTTAGAAAGTTGTTTACTAAGACAAGTAACAATGAACAGACCTTAAATGAACGGCAAGGTTTTATACTCTCGTCGATATACCTAACTATGTCAATCATTGACATTTTGTCATTATTGTTATTTGTTTTAATAGTATCGGTATCCTATGTCACCCGGGATGGTGAAAGGATTCTAACGATAGCACACACATCTAAATCGGCTCAGGCGTTTAGAAGTTATGGTGGAATAAATAAACGTACATACATTCAGTCGTGCAAAAAAAGCTATCGTAATGTTGAAATTACATGTCAAGGCCTAGGTTTGGTTGATATGGTTTTACCAAGTGGAATAGAGACCCAGATTTAAAAATAAACAATATTAATCGATATTGTTACCATTTGGAATAATTTATTGTGAACGTAAACCCAACGCCTATAATTTCCATACGCAATAAATTCTTGGCATTTGTTGAAGCATTCACACACATAAATGTGTTATCGGACAGTGGACTGCACTCCATGTGCAGTGATTTGACAAATGCAGTTACGGGCATTTCAGTCTCGCGCGTCTGAAATTGGATTGTACGTTTGATTCAGTTAGAGTGCAGCTTTTGCATTTTGATGACATTCGTCAGTAACTGTAATTAGAGGGCTTCGGCCTTTTTACCCGACTGCCGAAGGAGGAGGGTAATGTGTTTCACAGCCTATATATGTCTGTTTGTTCCTTTGTGTCACTATAAAAACTAAACCCGTTGTCCGATTTTAATGATTCTTATGTCAATCGATTTGTCTTAATCTGGTGAGTGTCACTGAAGATATGACAGTAATTATAGTTAATATTCCAACTACCTTCATTAGATACCATTCATTCGAGAGGTTTCATTATTAATTCATGATCGATTTATGACACATAAAACTGGTCGTAATACTACCTTTGTCTAAATGCATTTATTCTCTTAACATCGCTTAGTTCTCAATGTTAAAGCTTTGTTTAACATAAACGTAAATATATCTACTTTAGAATAAACTTATAACGATCTCTCAATTTGCGTCTTTGGAACTTCAAACACCATCGAAATTATTTCTCAGTACAAGGTACAAGTATGTCTTTTACCTACTAGGTACCTATCGTTATCCTCAAAGTACTACAAACTTGCAGGTATCTTATAGTCTGACACAATCTTAACCTAAACTCGGTAGCGTCCACCGCATCAACAAATAGTTCGTGTTGTGCGTGAAAAAAATCGACATCGCTTTATTAGTTTCCAAATTATCCGCGTAGGCAGGCGCCGCTGCTCCCACCGTATATTGTATGCTAATTTCTTACATTTCGAATAATAATTACTACAAAAATAATTTACAAGTAGTCCTAAAGCAAGCCGCGACTGGTTTTCTCATAATGGGCTTACATTTTAATGCCTAATCTTTTATTTCGTACCGGTTTGTTATCTGTCACGCGTAGGGCCCTTATTGTGCTGCAGGTACCGTTCGATTCGATTGGTTACTAGTTTGCTTGCGTATCTGGTTACCATTATACTAATTGAGGTCTGCTGTAAGTTTTACATACTTACAAGGAAGTTAAATCAGGTAACTAAAGCTTTTACAAGTATTTATGTGAAACATGTTATACACCGTGCCCGGGACGTACCCAAAGGATTTTAACCATCGATTCTAGACCCTATTTGGAGTATATAATGTGGTATAACATGTAGTCCAACAACGCATAATTTCCGAGATTTATATTATTTTAAAAACAATTCCATAGTTAATTTAATTTGAACTCTGATACCTTAACTTAAGGATTATTTATCAAGAAATTGATTAAATTAATTTATGTTGTACGTTGATGATATTGCTACTTACAACATGATTCTTTCTTAGTAAATAATGCTTTAGGTTAAGGTGACAGATTCCAAATTAAATTAACTATGGAATTGTTTTTTACATAATACAAATCTCGGAAATTATGCGTTATTGGACTACATGTTATACCACATTATATATTCCAAATAGGGTCTAGAATCGATGGTTAAAATCCTTCGAGTACGTTCCGGGCACGGTGTATACTAGAGGCTGTTGTCGCAAAATCTGCCTGAAATAGCAATAGTAGACGTAGACAAATTTAAATAATAAGTATAGTCGACCAAAATGTCCTTTACCACTTTGAACCTTATCGTCATACAATATAATCGTGAAGTGATAAAGATTTTTCTTGTTCAACTATATTTTACATGTAATAGAAATGAGAGCATTGAGAAGTATGGTTGGGGTGAGAGTGTGTGATAGGATTAGAAACAGTGTAATAAGAGAACGTTGTGGGATATAAGAAGATGTAGTGACAAGGATTAATAAAGGAATGCTGAAGTGGTTTGGTCATGTGGAGAGAATAGATGAAGTAAGATGGACGAAACAGATATATGAGGAAAGAGTAAATGGGAATGTTGGAAGGGGAAGGCCAAGGCGAAGGTTCCACGATCAGAGCGGGGACATAATAAGACAGGGCCAGGTCAGGAGACCCTAAACCGACGCACGTGTATGAAGAGACTTATGAGTGTGGAGGAAGCAAGGGAAGTTTATCTTGATCATAGCAAGTGGAAGGAAGTGGTCTCTGCCTACCCCTACGGGAAAGAGGCTAGATTGTATGTATGATTAATAAGAATCAATGATGAAACGTATCTCAAATGTTGGGAAGTTGTTTTTACTGTGCGTATTCCTTGTCACGTGTCAAAATTAGGTACTTTTGTATAAAATTCCTGCCAATAAAAATATTTTCTTTCTTCTTACTGTAACTTAAAAAAAAGTTTGTCAATGGTTCCGAGCACAGTTTTAGATTAGACTCTATAACTGTGTGGAGAAAACAATGTCATTTTTTTGACAAGGATGAGAATATTTACTCAAGTCTCTTCAGTAACAGCAACCAAAAAAAAGTATTTTTAGGAACTCGATATCTTTTAAAAACTTCCAAATAGGGGTTATATCAGGCAATAGGTTTTATTTGTTATTCTGATAAACGCACTTAGATTAATCTATTTTTATCGCAAACCCCTTTAGATGTAAGTAATATTGTTTCCAGCGAAGATAACCGATCCGAGGCGACATGACGACGCCAATTAGAATTATTTCGAATTATCAGCTGTAATCGAATACGCATATCCGTTGTTTTTCCATTCGGTTGCAGTATCGATTCGAATAAATAACTAAAAGTGTAGGTGAAGATGTAGAAATATTTTATTTCGAATTATGACCACTGTTTTACAATATAATTGTGAAGTTGTATTTTTTCAAAAACTAACCATTTAATTATTTCTCTTACCATACTGAATTTTAAAATTAATTGCAGGTTGGCAACCCCCGCCTACTTATAGATGACACCAACTCAAAAAGTCGTAAAACTACCTTCATCTACTTAGTAAAGCAAAATAAAGGAATCAGTAAGTAGGGTGAAGTATTTAATATGCCGTAATTGAGGCTCCTCCGCGGCGCAGGCGCAGCGGCTCCAATTGAACGATTACACGATACTTACTGCCTTTAATCAATAACCGCGTTTTAAATATTCATCTTAAGGGTGGGCGTATCATATTTTTAAGATCTTGAAGGGATACTTACAAACTTCATAGTTTACGGGTAGATTTCTATGCACTCTTTGCCCTTTGTTTATTTTATTTTATTTATCCGATGAGGGTGTGATTTCAAGGATATACAGGAATAATTAATACCATCATAATTTTGACTCTTTGACTTTGCCTGGATCTAAGGATCTTTACCTGGATTAAAGTGTTCAGAATAAAAATTATGGGGTATTTTTAGAAGTACTGTCTTGTTAGGCCTTCTGGAAACACTTTTATATAATGAAAATCACCTACCAAATAGGCAATGAAATCCATGTATTTTTCTCTAAACAAGCTCAGGCAAAGATCTGCCCAGCTGGTGAAATTACAGGAGCTGACGGTAGCTGCTAAATCAGAATCAGTTAAGGTAGGGACTTGAGATAAGTTTGAAAGCTTCCCCTAAAGTTGTTTTTGACATACTCGTACTAAACAATCAAAGTCTTGACCATCATATTTTTTTCCAAATTTGAATAATTTACTGCTACGCCTTAAACACGCATGACATAAATTATTTTTAAGTATTGAACGTTAAATATCCTCATTACACGTCGGAACGCCTCCAAAACTGTCGATGCATATTTTAGAAGCTGTTCCGAGTACAACGGTACAAGAAATATGGGAGCAACTTTTAAATTTCGTGCTATAATTAACTGTGGAATTTCGTTATTAAATTTAACATTACTTAGCGCCTTGACAAGACGAAATATTATGAAATATAGTCGGTAATACTTATAGTATACAATTCTACCCGTAACATAAAAGCCACTTAATTTTTTCATTTATAAGTACATTATTCTTAACTATTCTTCTTCATTATTTATTAACAGCAAATAACAGTCCAATAAAGTTATCCATTGGTTAACTGATTGAATTGTTTAGCAACACTTATTAAACTTCTTAGGCCTGACTTAAGTTCAATCGAAATTCAATCTTGTTGTTAATAATTTAAGTTACCGTGCAAATCTTAGCCGACAAAAGTAAATTAATAAAAATTAAGCATTTTAAAAGTGAAATCAGTGTTGTATAATACAAAATTCACCATAAACCCTGCCAGCGTTTTGGCCGTCACTAATGAAAAATGTCGGTACACCTCTAAGGAGGTAATGCTACATTAAGCATAATCCAAGGTAAAGCGTAACTCACCGCGACCCACACTGCAGCTTTATCCTGGATGATATCTATGCTAATAGCGATTGTGCATGCTCATCTGGATATTCAGAAAGAACCGTATCTCCAACCATTAGCGCCTCATATCGTATGCAAATTGCCACCAACTGGACCCACAATTACGTGCCCGAGCGGCGATTTCTCTTAATTTTTCGTCTCCCATTTCCCTTCATTTTCTTTCTTATCTTCAAAGTTTATGATCTCTACATATTTTGAAGGTGATGATTTTGGGTGGTCTACCTTTAAAGTAATGATGTTATTATTTATATGGGGTTATTAATGGAGTGTGCTCCTCTCAACTGTCTCATCAAGATAAGTTTGTTTTCAACGAGCACTCATTAGTATTTATCGGATGAACGATTGACTTTTAACATTTATCTCGGTTTAGATATTTGATTTGGTTTGACTTGGGAACTACCGTATAAATATGTATGGTGTTGTATCAGTGAAATGTTTTTAATAATCACTTCGATTTCCTCCTTACTGAAGCCCAAAATATCTGTCGTAGCATTAGATTAGATCATTATTCAGTGTGGTCAAATGATAAAGAACTATAAATGTTACATGTTGTAATAGTTGAAAAAAACTATTGTACCACAGTTGCTCAAAAGGTGGTATATTTCGTAACCGTATATTTTCACTCGTCCCGAGGGTTGTGTAAAATGACATACTTTCCGCACTTGCATCAAAATGCACTACTTATTTCAAATCTAACCTTTTGACGAATGGATTAATATTATTATATTAGTATCAGTATCAAGATGGCGTCTTTGCAACGTTTAGTGGCACCAGTAACAAATAACAACACAACATAAAAACGCCCGTTTTTATACAATTCTTCAATACATTTAATTTTATGACATAAATTGTTGTTATCACTTTAACCTTTTCTATGCATTATCCATTCACCGATAGCTAAAGTTCATCATTGTAAACTAGAAATCTGAGCAAAATATCACTAATTAGTAATAACACCCAGGTCACTCTAGGTCACGTCGCAGAGTCAAATCAACCAGTCACGGGGACCTACTCTAAAAATCTGACTTCAACGTAACATCATCCCTGTCTCCTTCTCTCAATTGCGTAATCACCAAAGAGTAAAAGAGATAGACCTTTTGAAGTTTCGAATTTAGCATTTCGGAGTAACCCTCGTGGTCGTGGGAACCCAGAGTGTTTACCCGGACATTTGTGGGCCCTCCACGGCCAAACACTAGACGCCTTTTGTCCGAAAATGTAATGGGAACAGATAAATATAAAAAAGAGACTTCAATGGGCCGTCAGATGCACCAAAGAAAGCCACTCAGATGCAACAAAATACGTAGGCCAGTTAAGAATTTGTAATAATCTAAGAAAAAATACAAGTTGTACACAATACAATACAATACAAATACTCTTTATTGAACACCAAAAAAACAAAACACGGAACAGTACATTTTAACTACAGGTATACAAAAGGCGGTCTTATCGCTTAATAGCGATCTCTTCCAGACAACCTTGGACAGAGAAATAAAAGAGACAAAAATACATGGCAGGCGGTGTAAACTAATTCCTTCAGAACTCAAACTAAACTACTAGAAACACTTCTGTTATGATAAAATCTAATTACACATAAATAAACTACATATAAATACACATACATACAGTAAACGAGTTAATAAATACATACCAAATACACACTAAATACATATACACATACAGCAACAGCAAATACAGCAATAGATCTAACAGATCAATATGGCCAAATCAGATTAAGCCGTACTAATTCTGAAAACGTAGCCAACACGTTACAGTTTTTTTCGGTTTTGTATTGTGTAAATGGCTTTCTTTGTTAAATTATTGCAAAGCATTTATTTGTTACGTGTTTTCTGAAAATATAACGTTAGGTAGAGAGTTAGATAACTGCAAATAATCAACAACATATGCAAAAAAAGAAGACGGAGATTGTATAACTACTTACTTCTTGCTTAAGCGGATATCATGGCCAATTTAACTAATAAACTGTACCGATTGGCTTGGGAAAAATAATGAATACCCAGATTCGAGAGTAAAAAAGGTAAAAGTCAGCTCCTTGCCACTCCTATGCCTATTTAGAGAAGGCCTCAGAAAATATCCGCAAGGAACCTAATGGACATGTAATACCCGACGACTCCAAATACACGAGTGGCGTTAAAAGGACGCAAGACAACACAATACTTTTTAACGTTTGGTGTAAGACACGATCTTTTCTCTGTTTTGGCCTAATAAAGCTAGATTTTATTCAGAGCGATACCAACGTTCGTTCGAGTAAATATGTGAAAATTTGGAATATAATTAATGCATTTTTTCGTAGATGCTTAGAAGCTATGTCCAACAGTGGACGTCTCTCGACATAATTATATGATAATGATTATCAATATCTTCTAGCTGCATCATAGTTTTATCCAAAAGGTACAACTGGCATAGTCTTCGCCGATGATGCAACAACCATTCTTGGATTGGTAGCATCAGCAGCCCGACCGGTTTGTCATTTATTGGCAATTAAATTAGAAATTGATTCAAAATTTGAAAAACTTACTGTTTGTTATGTAAATCCTATTATAATACTATTTTCCGGTCTGGTAAAGAAAGTGACCTGATAAAAGAGTCAGCAAGTGGCAAAAGGATCCCCGCTGTACCTAACGTAGACCCACTGAGTTAGGTTTCGTTTGTTTGGTCGCGATAAAGAAATGTGCAAAAGAGGAGGTACAATCAAATTCAAAAGCATAGCCAAAACATTTTACTTACCCTTTAACTTGATCACTGGGACCCAATAAGATACAAACAACGATAAACTTGGACTTCAAAGCTGGAACGAGTCGCTCTCCCGTGGCTTGCGCCAAGCGGCTAGACATTGGAGTCCAATATTTACCGAGTGGAGTATTTTTTGTCAAGCCCGAGTAGAAGGGTTGAATGGCTAGGGTGTTTGGAGAGACGAAACGCGTTCATGATGGAATTTCTTAACTGTGCCGCAACAATATAATAAAGGGATCTCCATTGTTGCGATGACAAGGTGAGGGTTATTTAGTCTGCTTTGATGGATCCAATGTTTGACAGGTTTAAAGGAAGGAAACATGTTTTTTTGGTTTAAATTATAATCTCACGAGGCCACTTGTAGACACGTTTGATTTCCTATCTTTAATAAATCATAACAGTGTTACAATTTAAAGTATGGAATGATTTATAAACTTTTAGTTCTTGGAATTACT
This sequence comes from Acleris literana, assembly GCA_946894065.1. NCBI lineage: Eukaryota > Metazoa > Arthropoda > Insecta > Lepidoptera > Tortricidae > Acleris > Acleris literana. The sequence goes on from OX335680.1 coordinate 13,634,537, forward strand.
TTCTCAATGATCGTCGCTTTAAAAAATGCTGTAATCCGCCTCCCTGTTTAGAACCATATATATATTCTTTCTTTTATTCCATTCATCTCTATCAATGTAAGCATAATGCAAAGCCCAGTGCAAAGGTTACATAGATCTCAATTTTTGTATTAAGCAAGTACTAGAGTAGTCGTCGGCCCGTGCGATGTTTGCAGACCACTCCACCGGCATTGTTACTAAGAGGTTATTAAAGAGAATCAGAGCTCGTCGGCCAATATTTGACAATATCATTCTTTGAATATACCTAGATATTTAATTATAGTTACACGTTAAGGCTGCGTGTACGTTTTTGCAAACCAGGACTTATGTCATCAAATTTGTTATAATTTAGCTCGAATTTTGAAAAGATCGCCTTACTTTGCACGATTAAAGTAATGTAGGAAATTTCGTATTTTATTCGACTTTGATATTAGTTTTGCTAAAACTATCATGCTTTGATGAAATCTCTATTTTAGATTATTCATCTTTTGACTTATTTGTGCCCAATTTCATGCAGCAAGTCTGCCACATTAAGGCAATATTAATGTTAGATGAAAAACTGGCTACGATTTCAATGACTACGATATTCAAGCTACCTTTTCACAATCCTAAGTAAAAACTCGTGAAATAACCAGTCTCCTCGATTCATAAAACCAACGTTGGCTCGAGCCAGAACCTGCTCGGCTCAGATGTTTGACCAAACAGTTAACGCCGTTCTTAACTAGTCAAGCATCATCCTCGATTAACGTTACATTTGTACTGTTCATACGAATATTTTGAAAAACATACTACTAAAGAATTTCATTAAATGTTTCAGGGGGATTTAATTGATGAGAAGTAGATTTGATTTACTGAATTTGAGCAATACTCGAACTTAATTAAATTTAAAGTTGGACTACATCTCTTATATATCCAAAACATGTTGGATATAGTCAATCGGACAGGAGTAAGCATTCGAATATCCGAGGCTTTTACTCTTGGGTTCATGAGCTCCATCTCTTTAAATATCATATTTTTTCAAACTATAACAACCTTACCGTCGTTTTCTTTAAACCTCAGCCCAGACCCAGGTAACTGGCCAAAAATAACATTCCACAATCTCAACCTAAGAAGGGATAATTTTGTACGTAAACAGTGCATTTGGTGCTGGCATAAAACCGCTTCTCTGAAGTCATTCCAGAAGCAATAAACTCTTTGAAATATAAGGAAAATCTGCATAATATTTATACGGGCTAATAATGTATACACGTACAGCCAGCATCAGCTCGAACCTTGGAGCGAACAAATGAATGCGCAGACGCTACAGATTACGTAGACTGTGTTTACGTCATTCCTTTGCGTGTTCAGTACCTTCCTAATTTACTTCAAAACTAGAGGTTTAGGTCGACTTATCTAGACATCCCTGTCTAGGTAAGTTGAACTCAACGGACGTATCCCTCTCTCCCTCCTGGTTACCATGACATAATTATGTAGTTTATTTTACGGTAAGAGAAAGACAGAGCCGTATAGCTGCTATAGGTCTGTCACTTACACTCGTCTTAAACGAATAAGTCGATAATAACTTTAACAAAAAGCCAGCTTTCAAAACCCGACTGTTGCTAACCAACTTTAAATTGTCATAAATCCTAAATGATCATTCAAAATGAAAAATGATGAAAGAAACCTAAAGATGATTTTTAAATCCCTATTCAATGATACCCCACTTGTCATACTTGGTCGTCTTTCTTTTTTTAAATTTGCACAATGCGTCTGGTTCCATATTGAATTTTGATTACTGTCATATCGTCAGTGACACTCACCAGATTAAGACAAATCGATTGACATAAGAATCATCAAAATCGGACAGCGGGTTTAGTTTTTATAGTGACACAAAGGAACAAACATACATATATAGGTTGTGAAACACATTACCCTCCTCCTACGGCAGTCGGGTAAAAACAGCTGTTGTTAAATATACGTGTTGACTTGTAATACGCCATACGAAGGTTCTCTTGTGCTAGTAACAGCCAGGAGAGCATGCGAGCTAGAACATTTAACACCTCGTAACACACATAAAGTCAGGCGTGAATGCAAGATGGTAATAGTTGCAGTAATATGTAGAAGTTGATATTTACGATACGTTAGCCTATTTGGTAGTGGCCTACGAAGCTAGCGGTCCCGGGTTCAAATCCAGGTAAGGGCAGATATTTGTGTGATGAGCGCAAATATTTTTTCTTGAGTCTTTGATGTTTTCTATGTATTTAAGTATGTTCTTATCTATGTAACTTCGTCCGCGTAAATTTCAATTATTCGGTTATCCCCTCGAGACTTTTTAATTTTCCGGGATAAAAAATAGCCTATTTGTTTATCCGGAGTATAAGCTATCTCCATTTCAAACTTCATCCAAATCCTTCCAGTCTTTGCACCGTGAAAGAGTAACAAACTAACACACAAACTTTCGCATTTATAATATGAGTAGGATTAGAAGCATACTCGTATTAGTAGGGTTAGTGGATAATCTTCTGCCCGCGTCTTCAACCGCTTAAATTTTGATCATGGTTATTCCCTCAGGAACTTTTCAATTTTCCGAGATTAAAAGTAGCCTATGTGTTAATCCAGATCTATCTCCATTTCAAATTCATCCCAACCGTCCAGCTATTGCAGCGTGAAGGAGTTACAAACTAACACACACATACACAAACTTTCGCATTTATAATATTAGTAGGATAAACGATATTAACAAAAGGCTTGTCAGGGAAATTGAAGATTTGAAAGTTAGAGTCATAGATAGATAATCTAATTTCTATCGAGATTTTAACACGTTTTACTATGCCAAAGATGTGCTTATGATAATCACACGACCGTATTTATTAAATGTCCATAGGAAAGCAGATCTTCGATAATTTGATTCACTAAGCTATAAGTTACGACGTAAAAGTTATTTTAACAGTTGTTTTCATGGCGTTGGGCGTTTTCTATGTAAATCATTTTGACAATGACCTTCGCTGTTCGTTTGGAAAACAACTGTCAAATTAACAAAGAAATGTGTCATTAATGATTGCTGTCTGTTACCAACACAAGTCACATAATTAATGGGATTTCAATACTTAGTTACTACGATTACTTACGTTACTTGTATTAATAACATTCTAATAGTAGGAGATCCGAATAGGAGTCGACCTTCACCCAGCTGTTTATTCGATAAAAAGTATTTTATATCAAATTTAATATGGTAAGTAATATATGGCGAATAGGTTGACTGAAAAATTTCAGTCCAGTACTTATATAATAAAAAAAAAACTAAAAACGAACTTCTTTTTAAACCCATCTAAAGTATGAAGCCTATAGAATATGCAAGCGTTAGGTTGACTATTTTTTCCCAACATAACTATTGGTAGGCAGGCAAGTTGGTACTAATAATTTGCACTAAACCTAACGTTTGCATATTCTATAGGCTTCTTACATTCGATTAGTTTGTATTTGGTCTATTAAACAAGCATTATCAATTTGAAAAAAAGTTTTTTTTTTTTATCCTATATTAGTACTGGACTGAAATTTTTCAGTCAACCTATTCGCCATATATTACTTACCATATTCAATTTGACATAAAATACTTTTTATCGAATAAACAGCTGGGTGAATGTCGTCTCCTATTCGGATCCTAGACCATAAGTTTTGACACGTTTCCCTGCTTAACTACGCATGATATTTAATTTTTTTTTTTTTTATATTAAATTATTTGTTTTATATATTCATTTTTTTCTATTTATTTAAGTACTTACGTAGTTCCACGATCAGATCGGGGACGTATTAAGAAAGGGCCAGGTCAGGAAGTTCTCTAAACCGACGCATGTGTATGAAGAGACTTATGAGCGTGGAGGAAGCGAGGGAAGTTTGTCTGGATCGTACCTAGCAAGCGAAAGGAAGTGGTCTCTGCCTACGGGAAAGAGGCGTGATTGTATGTATGTATGTGTGTATTTAAGTATCTATTTCTCTGCATTAGATTGTTTTTCGCTGTATAGTACCTATAGAACAAGAGATCTAGAGCTTGGTTTGAGACTTAGTCAATTTCTGTATACAGTGATTATCAAAGGTTTGATCCGATACTTAGAGCAGGAGTTTAATTACATTCGCGCATGCGTTAGGTATATTTAACGATAGACCATGCTTTATTTCGACGTTAAACAGGCCCCAGGACTACACATGTTAGAACTCCATAATTAACCAAATTACAAAGGTTTGACTTCCAAATTCAAAGCAAACACACCTGTACCGAACGCCGGCGCACTATAGACTACTTAACACTTACATCAGTATGTGTTAGAGCACACAAACATAATCGACAATGTCGGCATTTGGTATGCGCTTACAGCTTATATGCGTCTTGACTTGACGCATAGAGCATTGAAAGGTATAGAGACTTCAGTTTTTGTCCTATTTGAACTAGTAGAAAGATATAAAATATTTGTTTTGAAAATCATTTCTCAGCCAATTGTCACGGGCCGAACTGCCCGGAGGTTTCAACTCGTGACAATACAGAATATATTCTCAATAAGAGACAGAATGTTTGTAGAATAAGTTACTTGAAGAGATGGAGCTTACTGGGCCGACGTATGAGGTGCTCAATAAATTTTCTGAGGTACAGAAAGTATTAAAACTGACCAAATTCGACGCAAACTTGACGCCAACTGCAACTCTCTATAGTTCCATTCAAGAAAGGTCGTCATTATCATCATTCACTTAAACTTTGCTATTATAAGTTAGTAAGTAATTCTAAGTGTGAAGTAAGTAATTCCCATTCTACTCTATGTATACATAGCCTTATCTTAGACACTCTGATATGGCATGACGCCCACTTTTAATTAACTCCATTCAGACGTAATGTCTTTTATAAGATTTACCCTTGTTTCACCGACAATCATTTCATAGCGTATCACTTCGCTGAATTTTCGTTTCATTGAGAGCTATTTTCTGCTAAACCCTTGCTGATTTCAGGTGAACTTGTGATGGTTACAAGTGTAGCCTAACCTTCGTGAATTATATTTATGATAACCTGACATCAACACGGATTCAGCAGAAAAAAGCTTTCTTCGGTGAAACAATTATCCGCATCAGCGCCTGCATTGTCGCTACGTCGCTACCTACTAAAATTAGTGGACTAGCAATAATTTCACAAGAATAGTTTCAGTTCAGTGATACTCCTTCCCTACTTCTGAAAGCAGTTATTTTGTCTTAACAAAACAATCAGTATTTAAGAAGGATTCAATTATTATAAGTCCTGAGCTAGTTGTCTACTAGGGTTATTTCTTTCAGGCCGCCGGACATATATTTATTTATTTTGTATTTATACTTATAAAGGATAATTTTACTTAATAAAATAAGTATTCATTACAAGCAACTATTGAACACCCAGTTGGTTTATGTAATAGTTAGCGAGATCGCGCGGTAATTCCTTATAAGGGGGTAGATACTACAGCAAACTAATGTTGTAAGCACTGTACATTCCAGGTAATAATTCTCAATGATAGTTTAAAATTTTACCCTATTGTTACTAGTACTAAATAGATTATCTCCACCCTAAAATTAAAACTCCGGTACACCCCTCCACAGGTACTCTGTGGAGGTGCTAATCGCTCCGCGCACGCGCTGCGTACATTTCACCCGCGAACTCTTCCGGCCCACTTATTGGAAATCTCGCCCTTTTTTCTGGCCGCCCCTGGTCGGCTACTTTTAGGTAAATACCACTTCAATAAGGGGCAATTGACACTACGCGGACGTCACTGATAACTCTCGGGTCCTAGAGAAAGGGGTATAAATCTCCTGAAGATCAAGTGAAAAAGGATTTAAGGATTTCACTAGGACTCCAGAACTACAGAATGAACCACTCGGAGCGACCTCATGCGCCTACGCAGTGGAAGTTGCGTCTTGAAGTTTGTGAAGTCATACAACTTGTGGTACCGCGTAATATCGCGTAACTAGCAAATTTAATGAGGTTGTAAAAATAAAAACGTTAGTTATACATATTACACAGTATTGCAACTTATTTAATTGGTTTGGTGTTTATGCGATGTTGCACTATCAGGCCGGCGTCAATAGAACTTGCGAGCAATGTAAACAACACCAAACGAACCAATCCACCATGATTACTCGATAATCACGTACTTTTTAAGATCAAGTGAGGTCTTTGCAATGATTTATACACTAGATCATTATTTTCATATTAAGTTTAAGATGAAATAAGTACAATACTTTATTTTTAATAAAAACACGCTTGGTGAATATTTGAGGTTATGTGTCAAACAGTACTAATTTGTTTACATTTTTCGCAAGTTCTATTGACGCCAACCTTAATAGTCGATATGCAGCTTTTATAGTTTTATTTAGCTGGTCACAAGTCGACTGTTCCTACCATTGTTTTTTTTTCAAGATAAAGTATTGCTTCTCAGCTTTAATTGAAATCAGACCAATAGAACGATATCTCTTGTTAATTGTGTAGACTTTTAATTGAAGTGTGATTGGAAGAAGTAATGACACATTTGCGAGTTAAATATGATTTAATTTCGTAATTTTTCTTAGCAATTATATGATTTCTATCTCAGCATCTGATAGGTACTTATAGTTAGACACAGTTATACAATAGACAGTGTCACATCGCGTCAGACAGTATGCTGTGTAAGCGCATGGTCGGGATTTATTTAACACCCCATTGTTTGGATGCGCACGCGTCGGCGCATACTGTTACTTACGCTGGCGGCGCTGGGGGTGTTATTCTGCTTAGTACTACGGTCGAAAGGACGGCTTAAACAAGCCTAACTTGACCCGTGGACGCGTTAGAATCATGTGGCAGTAAGTATCTACAAGCTTGGCACAGGCGAGTCTAGGTCGAGTGAACCAAGGTGGACTAACGAAATGACGTGTCAAGTTAAGCTCGTGCGAAAGCTCGTCGACGGTGCATTCTTGCGAGAATACCACCCCAAAACCGCAGCTCCAGAAACAATCGGGATATTACGTTTTATCTGAATACACTCAAGTTCCTCCGCCTAACGTTACATTTTAGTTTACCTGCAGTTTACAGACATACACTTAATACACTAATTACAATGCAAACACAAAGTCGTACACTGCCACCACACTATGGCACAGATCTTATTCAAATATTAAGATTATAATGTCCTCTATTAAAGTATGGATATGAAAAAAGTATAATTGTACAACAGAATTGTCATTTGTTTTAAAATAAAATGTACATTAATTTTAACCAATTTTAAAAATAAATGCGTGATCATGTGAAGAAGGACAGAAAGAGATTCAAAATTAGAAACCTATCACTCTCAGGCGAACTCTTAAAATAATATGTACAGACGTTCAAAACATACAATCAAGTTGAACATAAAGCGAATGAACAATGGGAATGTGTCAGTAATCCGAGAGAACTAGACTATGTGAGCTGTGGCTAGCAGAGAGAGCGACCGGCGTTACACCCATAATTAAATACAAAACATTTTAATACAACTTTACAACTAACATCTACGTTTACAAATTCCGATTAAAGTCTTTTGATAAATAAGTATGTAAACACAATTACTTTTTATTATATTTACAAGCAGATAACACAATCCGTACTTAAGTAACAGTAAAGCATTTAAATAATAACACACTGAGAATTGACGTGAAGGCGTTTTGCTACATTAGCGGCGAGCGGCGAGCGGCGCGAGCGCAGCCTTCCCCGAAGAGCGCGGCGCGGTGGTCTGCGCCGACTCGTGACTAGCGCGACTACTATTTACTCTTTCCACAGAAAACCTTTTTTCCTTTTAGAGCACAAGTCCGACCGCAGGCACAAGAGCAAACGAGCGCTACGATGTTACACGACCTTAAGGAATTTCACAGCTCCGAACGTCGTCCCGGCTCGGCTTTTTTCTCCCCATTCAAATGTTTGCTCTCTCGCTTCAGCTACCATTCATGCGGCGTTTGAGCCGCCGCGGCCACCGCGACCGAGCCCTAACCTAACGCTATCCAGTCCTCGTCACTGTAATAATACTGCGATAGTTGACTAATACTCTGTCCACTCACAAGGTCCATCGACAGCAGGCAACGGAACGCGCGAAGCGTTGAAGCGTAAATGAGGAAGCACGGGGTGCTCTAGGAGCCGTCGCAGTGCCTCCGCCGCAGCGGCCGGCCGTGGTGGTGGCGCACGCGGCACGGCGGCTTCAGCGCGTTCTGCGGCGGCGGCCGGAGCCTACGCTGCGGGCGCCACTTGGGCGGCTCGCCCGCGATCGCGTCGTTGTGCCTGTTGATGTCGAAGTCGTGGGCCTCCTTCATGAAGGAGAAACACTTGTGGTGCCGCTCGGGCAGACGGCTCTTGCCACGCCGCAGCTGCAGCCCCCGCCGGTTGAACCCGATGTAGCGGTCCTCGTTCCGCACCAGGTGGTATCTGTTGTAGCCGTCCACAAACTCCTCTTTGAACAGGCAGTTGGGTTGTTTCTCGGCTTGGGATCGCGTCTGCGGGCAAACGATTCAAGGTTACTAAAAGGGTTCTATCTGACGTAGCCTGTACCGATCGTAGTAGGGTTTACTTACCAATCGCCTGCCAACTAGCTTGGACCGGTTGAAGCAGAGGAACATGTCGTGCACGGGCGAGTGGATGAGCAGCTCCAGGGTGACGCCGCGCGTGCTGATGGTGAGATTCGCTGTAACAATACATCATCTATCAGTATCGTTGAAGGCAGATTTACCAGAATCAAACTTATAATTATCTATCTATAAACGCGCCTGGCTTAAAATTAAAGGATATGAAATGACTTCATTAAAATTGTAATTAAGCTTCACGTTATTAATATCCAATCACGGCTACCACGCTTTCATCGTCTCACACACGTTCAATACATTAATTAGCCCGATGTTCGTTTTATTAAATAGAAAGTAAATATTCTAAGAATTCTCATTTACATGTATCGACTAATGCTCACAATAATTACGGCTCGCCGCGGCCTGGCCACATAGTAAATTCAATCACTAATATGGAGGAAAGAGTAAGAGTGTCAGGTGCGACAACTAATGACACTGGACGATAATAAAGTACAAAAATAAAATGTCAATAAATATTAATCTACCGCTGGACATTCAATACTTGAGACGTAAGCGTTGGCTTACATGGCTCGGCGTTGGCTCGCTTCACATTTAACTATCTCTTCCTTACAAATAATATCCTCGAAATATGGAAAGCAACAAATTACCGTATCAGCGTAATTAATTTCCGTATTGCAAATAGAAATTAATATTAGAGACAACTTTCAAATTAAGTGACAAAACTCGTCAAAAATACGTTTTTAAGAACTTTCTCCGCCGCATGTGAGCCGACGGCGGCTACCGACGGATAATGTAAGAAAGTTCGTCGGAATTTGATGGCCGGCCCGATGGGCCCAAATAAAAATTAATAAAATAAAAATAAGTCCCGCCTGGCTCATGTCATTTCAATTAACATCCGGGGAAATAAAAATAGTTGGACGCGCTTGGGGACCTTTTTGATATTATTTTAATAAGAGGTGAGAGTGCGAGTTATAAGTATTGAATCTGTTTAGAATATAAGTTTTATTGCGTAAAGTTAAATTTAAATTAATCTCTCCCTAGAGCAATAGGTACTCATTATGGTACGGTAATAATCTACCATCAATAAAGGAATCGAGGCACTGTTTTACATTATTAAACATTTAAAAAAAAGGTTTGGTCACGTACTGTTGTCATTTCGCTTGCCTTACCAATATGGCTCACGTATCGTTTACTGTAAGAGTTTACGTTTACGCTCAGTTTCGTTCGTATTCCCGAAAGCACACGAAAATTGCCGAGGCTGCGCATTATTTATGCGGAAGTGCAGTAAAGATGATGTTACCTGGATGCGCCGCGAGCGTTGCGAGCTAGTCAACATTGCCCAACGCAGGCTAATTTCGAAAAGACAACAAAATCCACCGGCTAACAGCTTTGAGCTCGCCGACGCGACCATTTTCTCTTTCCTCGTTACTGTATACATAATTAGTGCCTTAGTACTTAGACGAATTTTAAACCTTCGAGGCGTTTGCAATGATTTTATACTAATTTAAGCTTGTTTATGCTCGACAATAGACTTTATTCGGTAAATCCAGCGTACTAAAGTACTGGACCACGGGACCATTGCGACTGTGGCCCAGTTGTATGCTTAGAGAAATATTTAAATTATAGAACGTATTACGGTCACCATGCAGATAGTAAACACGTCTGCCAAATTCGGGACCATAGCAAATGCTTTCTCTCAGAGTCATTTGTTTTGTTTGTTTGTGTAAGAGTAAGCTTTGACTTTGACTAAGATAACCTAACCTTTTTTTTTGCTGGGGAAATGCTTTTACGCATAACACCCAGGTCCAGGGGGACCTGGGATGGTTATGTGGGACTCACCAACTGAGAACGGTCGGAATACCCCCTAAAAACCCAGCGGTGAACCATCTGCGTCCTTCAGGGAGGTGCCACGCGACCACGAACAAGCGCACTCGGCTGTAAGATAACCTAACCTAACCTAACCTAACCCACTGGGCTCTGGTCTGAATTCAGCCGTATTAAAGTTATGCCCGAAAAAAGACGTTAAATTAAAAATTGACGTAGAAAATTGTGCTGTGCTACCATACCAAATAAAGATTAAAAGCACCAATTAGCAATCAAGTACCTATTAAGAAGCCATACCAGAAGCAGTTTTATTCACAGAACACTAAACCTAAACCATGTGTTCTCAACACTGCAAACAACAATGTCCGTAATGACCACGGGGTCAACGACCGGCTATCGCGACTGATAGTAGCCCTATCGATGTAACTAATCTGAGCTCTGCTCACCTGCATTCAGTTAAAATATATCTTTGAAAGACTTTTAACAAGTCGTAATCTTGCCTTATTTGGGTTATATCTGCGTAAATAGTAAACATTTGTGTGCTGCGCGTGGGGTTGGCTCATGACTTATATGAGACTTAAATATATTTTTAACCTGTATAAGTATGTTTATCGCTGTCTTGTACAGTCAACAGCATTCAATCGTTTCACAATTTTGTATGACATTTCAAACACGACGTTAAAGTGACAAGGTACATAAATGATCACTTATTTATGCTGTTGACTGTACACATACAGTGCCTACATGCCTAGAGCTTAGTTTGGGACTAGGTCAATCTGCGCGAGATTATCCCCGAGATATCTATTTAATTCTTTATGAGACGGCAGGTATGATTTGAATAACTCTTCTAGTGGACCTTCGTCGATAGATATAAATGTATTCGCAAGATATTTTATGTAAATAAAACAAAAGAGCATGCGAACATGAGACATTATTTACCTACTACTTCCTAAGCAAACGCAACACAAGAGATTTCACCCAGTCGTAATTAGATAAAGCTAAACTGCTGAAGGAATTTTGGAGTGATCCACTAGACACAGAACCATCAATACTGCATTCTTCTCATTTTCATTAGTGCGCCTCATCCCAAAGAAGTACTTTAACCGAGCTAAATAAGGATCTTGGATTTTTGGGCTGTTGCATGCCAGAAATCCACGCTTATACGCATTATTTTTTTCAACTATCTTACTTGTCTTATGAGGATTGTGAAGCTGACAATTTCCATATAGAAAATTAACATACAACATTAAAAGTATAGTTTACAACATATTTAAAAATCGGACTTGATTTAGGGGGTGAAAAACGTTATCGCCTGGAGCTAAAGTATGGATTTTTTTTTAGACAGGTACGCGATATAAGCGTCGGTTCACAATCTCTTAAGCGCTAATACGACAGAATAGATAGTGAAGTTGTAATCATATTTTAGTTGTCAATAACTGCCATGTGCAATGTATTCGAAAATTTCATGACCCACTTTCAAGAGGTCGCGTTATCAGTTATGAAATGCGATAATTAAACTGGCGATAATATCAAAAGTGCATTCCTCTGTTAATCAATATTTACTCTTAACGGTGAATTATTTGGTTTTTGATTGGCATATCTCGATTTTTATGAACCGATTTATTTCATTCTGACTACCTGTAGGTATTCTCCTGGATTGTGTACATAATTAGAAAATGTTTTTTGGTTTCATATATAGATTTTAGGACATGACAAGACTGAGGTTTTTAATTACATCGGAACGTAAAAAGGGAACTGTACGCTCCAAATTTTTACTCGAAGATAACTGTCCTTAAAGCTATGTTCATGCCCATCAAAAATTATCTTGCCTCATGCATCGTTCTGACAAATAAAATCAAACTATAAACCAATGTAAACTCACTCTTCAGACGTCTTTTGACACATATATCAATGTTTTGAAAAGCCTAGGTTAGGGACAAAGCAAGTTTTTACCACGATTGACAAAACACGGTTTAATTTCCACAACGGAGATGGAAATGAAAAATACTAAAGCAAAAGCAAATTTCTCATCCCTCAGCAAATGCTATCGTTATTTTTAACCAGTTAGGTTATTGAAGCTTCACAACGCTGATCACGAAAGTAGAATTAATTAAGTAGAAAATTATTATCATTGTAAATTAAAATACATTTCTTATCATGATCAGATAAATTTCATCGATTACGGTTGCATTTTTTCAGTCTATCTGATTTGATTATCATGAAAATTATTATGGAATTTCATAAAAAACTATATTATCAAAAGTGCTGTTTCCAACGACTGAAGTCATCGCCAAACGGACGCATTTCTTTACCTATTTTTTTATATTTCTTTTGTGTTAATTGTTATATGGTCTCATCTAACTAACTTTTGAAATAAATGAGATATTTAAACTGCTATTTAAAAATATCACCATGTTTTTTTTAATGTTGTCTGTTTGTTTGCTTTAGCTGTCTAGACGTCAGCAATGCTAGGAAGGAGCAGAGCCGTCTCTGTCTTTCAGCAAGTACTCATTTAAAACCAAGTTTAATGATGACCTTGGCGTGAGAAAGTTAAACTACCCACTGAATACTGTAATAAATATAATGTGAGGCTATTCGTGTCCATTTTACAATAATTCAGCATAAGAATACGTTAAGGTAGCCTAAAATCAAGCCACGCTGTAAATGAAAGTTGCCCCTTTATTTCTTTGTTTTCCGTGCCCGGCTAATTGTTAGATAAGCCGCGGCTCTATAAACACTTATAATCCCGGGATAACGCGGGATTCCGGGGTAATCGGGGCAAATCCCGGAGCGCTGCGGTAGGTAGGCATTTGACGGGAATCTCGGTTGAATTCCGGAACGCTTCCTTAGTTGCTTCTTGGTTACATTATATGATCCGGCACGACATTGGTTGGTGCTAAAGGTTACCATTAGCATTTCAACTTTATACATCGCGTATGGGTTATAAATTGCTATGTTTGATTTGATTTGCGACTAGTCACAGGATGATAGCTTTTGTTCCTTACCATAATTTCCTGAGACTGAAAGCTGCAAAGCTTAAATTAACGTGAACGGCTAGGAGAGTCGGCGTAGGAGCCTATTAGCTTTTCACAAAAGAGTCTTCCTAGGCCCGGAATAGAAGATCCTGGACCCGCATTCAAAGAAGTGCTTGAATTTCCAACCAACGCTTTATAACGTGAACGTTTTTTTAAATTGAATGTATAATTCAAAGTTAGTGTCCGTATTTCTTATTATTTCACTTGCTACGAATATATTTAATATTCTCTAATTATTTTAATCATTGTCTATCTATGTAGTCAAACACTGTCTCTTCGTTCGTGTAGTGTCACGTTGGCGCCACTGAAAAGTTGAAAACCAGCGTCGCGGTTTATGCCGTGACATAGTGCTTAGTGGCGCCAATTTCGACGTCACAGAATCACCCATGGTGCAACAATAGTTTTTTTTAAATCTTTGATTTTTTTTATTCTTTCATTTTAATTTCTGTGTTGTCAGTATTTTTATGATGTTTAGTCTATGTTCTCGTTCGTATTTTTCTTGTGCAATTAAATGTTTCTTTTTTTTTAACTTGTTACTTTTATTTTGCCGTGTCGTCCGTGCAACGGGCACGTGCAACAGGAGCTAGCGCCTCCCCGGCGACCGGAAAGCAGAGCTCTGAGCCGTAAACACGGATTTACCAACACTACTGACGACAGATAACTCCGCACGACAGAATGAACTCCTCTAGGTGTCATTGGCACTTAATCCCTTAAGCTCATCTCGGATAATTCCGTGTAAGCAAATACAGTCTTGTTTGTATTACGTTTTTTTTTTACCACAGAATAAGTAATAGTACAAGTACAAGTTTTAACTGCGTTGTTATTCTAATCTTAACAAGTATAAGGCTACAGAATATAGGTTCCGTACCCCGGTGCTGGCACTTTTCATTTTCCTCCCATTACTTTCCGTTACGGGTTAATTTGGCAAAAACTATCTATACTCGTAGGTACCTATACCTTAATATACCTCTAAACTACGCAAAAAACGCATTCTAAATATCGTGTTTCCTGTCTTATGTGGTCTAGGTACTGGTTGTCAGTAAACAAAACAACTGTAAAATTATGCCTCGTTATTTAAAGATACATAATACTCTGTCTATTACAACACCAATCCAATTTATGCATCTTGGCAGTAAAAACGTACAAAAGACGGTGAGAAAAAACACGCATAAAAACATATTGACAGAGCAATAAATTGAGTTGAACAAGTCATACAAACGTTTCTAGCACAACACGTGACCAATGAAAACGCATCCACTAGATTCTTGTAAACAAGAGATTGAATTAATTTCGAATTCACGATAACCGCTAGTACTGGAATGTCAACATAATGGCATAGTGAGCTTTGATTATTGTATATCTTATGCAGATTTCGATGTATCGTGTTCTGTGAACTGTCTAATCGCATCTCAGGCTATCAGTTCGTTAGATTACTCATATCGTATGGCCGTCTAGCCAGATACAACCGCAAACACTGTGGCATTGACACTAATACTATGTGTGATTCATTTACAATATCCCACATATCGAGGAATGCTTCACTATTGCCTATTCATGGCATCTCGATATAATCACGTTTATTTTAATCTCTTTGTCGTAATTAATTAACGATAATTTTGCATCAACCGTCCTTTGATCATTAATATCATTATATACTTTACGGGATCTTGAATTTTTTATTTGTGTTGACTTGGAACAAATAGTTTGTATAATTTAGACATGTACTTTAAATCGATTTATTTGAAAATGATAAGATTCATCGATGATACCGGATAACAAAGAAAGGCATTTAGTAACAGAGTACTAAAACCTGGTAAACGAACAAAGTAACGCAATGACCTAAAATTAAGACAGGAAAAATTACCGTTCAGAAGATAAAGAGTGAATCATTGAAATCTTGACATAAAGGGAGTAGGCGCATTCAGGTAAACCGTGTCAATCGCACAGGATAATGCAACACGTTACGAGCAAAAATAATCATTATCTGCAAAGGAATAAAGGTGCATAAGATTGTTATAGATTTGACATTATCTCTCGATAGTGATGAGGAAGATTTGAAATGAGGTCAGTCGCGTAAGATAAACAGACGACATCCGATATATTCAAACATCGCTAATTATTTGGTATTCATAAAAGGACAAACATTGGAAAACTACAAGTCAAGATAAACTGTTCTGAACTCGTGATAAAATTAAGAGTATCACGCCTCCGTCACAATTTACAAGAACCTGATAATAATTAGACATTTGGACGTCATGACGTCAATTAGCCTTATTAAATTCAAATCCCAAACCAAGCCAGGGTTACTTACATAGTTTTAGCCATAGTTTATTATCAAAACACGCAGTTACTTCTGCTAGAATTACAGCCGCATGAATTTCCAACGACTCGTTTGAAACATCATCGTATTACTGAACTGTAAGAATTGACACTTGACAAGTGCGCGTTACTTGTTCAACCGTTACCTTTATTTCTTCAAGTATTTAAATATTTGCACCTACCTCATTGTAACATTCTCTGTTTACAAAACATACGGCGTCACATTTCTTTTTATTTGCGACATCAACACGAACACAATGTCGGGACCACCCAACTAGCAATTGCTGACCAGATGTTGTAATAAATGCAATAAAACGTCGATAAGCTATCTGTTCGTTTGAGGCCTTGATTTTGATGAGCATGAAACTTGTTATTTTATTAATTGTTAATAACCGGCAATAGTTTAAATTGATCATAGACGTCGGTGCTAATTCATTGCTTGAGTTGAGTTGAAAAACTTTGTTGCCAGCGTCAGTTACATGTGCTTGATCTACTTTATAAGCGAAAGGAATATCTGCAGGCCTACACATGTTAACAACTGCCGAAATTGAGGAAAATGTATACGATTGACGTCAGCTGCCGTACAGTCACGTTGGTCGCCTATGTCAATTCCATACAATATGATGGATTTCTAGAGTCGTTAGCGTTCTCAGAAAACCTTTTCTAGGTCTGTTTGTAATATTAATATTGTATTTTGTATTATTCCTCAGTCTTTTACCAACTCGTCACAATACTCACAATACACTTGCAATTGTATCAGTTTCACCTTATTTTGTCTTAAAGCTTGTTAGGTATCTCAAGTCACGGCACTTGCCACAATTAAGCAAAGTGCGCTATGCTACTTAACGTAACAACCACTAACGAGGTAAACGCCAACCGTTAAAAAGATAAACTTTTTGTCGACGTCTAAAATAGCAGCTGTCGAAATAAAAAGCCTCGTTCCAAAAACACTTGAAATTGCTTTTGTAATCGAAGGAAAACAAACATACTGTTTGACACGAACAATCAAAGATTTGAAGGGCAAAAACTACTCTTAATCTTAATAATACACGGAACCAATTCCTGACGCGCCAAATTATGTTATTTCGATCCTATTAAATAATAATGAGTGCATGCGTGTGGTATTTTTTTTGCAAAACGGAGGGCCTTATGGGTTTAATATTATTATACTTTTATAAAATAACAACTTAATTTGGGAAGGCGCCGTTCCGCCTACATCGATTGATTTCATATAATTTTCGATCCGCCTACCTTTCCGATGAATTGCCACAAAAAAATGATCCACATAAGAATCGGGGATAAAAATTTATCGAAATTCTTGAGATTTTTTGTGAAGACGCGGATGTGTGACATGCCGAGCTATCATTGCGCATTGAACTTTGAATTAAATGTTATACGGTTAGTGATAACGGTGTTATTATACGTAACGATGGTCACGAGAAAAGCGTACCAACTGATTATTTCACAGCTGGTTTTGTTTACAGAAGACCTAAGAAAAAGAATCATGCCTTCCGTAATCCATTTTTTTTCCATGCTTTAAGTAGGTACTCATTATAACTTCGTCTTGTAATTTTGTAGTTCGATTGTCAATATCATTACCTAACAAATTGATGTTGATTTTTCTATCCTGAACCCTGGCGGATATGAAACTCCCGTTATTCCCGACCCAGTCATTTCTCTAACTCCATTCAAGTAATTAAATTTCCTTATCAGTACTTAAAAATCTAATTTTAATTAAAAAGCGTCACATATTTCACGCGCATTCGGCGGTAGGCGGCGCATTGATTCCGTTGAAAAGTTAACACACCAAATTAATGCGAGCTCTGGTTTTAAGAAAATATATTTTAGATACAGCTCAGCGGCCGCTGGAGATGCAATATTAAATCGTTAAATTTAATATTGGCCCCTTAGTTTCTTTTATTGCCTCACAAGTAACACGTATGCTAACATGGGTCAAGTGATTAAATTTTTTGTAGCATCAAATAAATGTTTATTCTCACGCAATAATTGTTCATATTAGATTAATGGTTTTCCGGCCGGCATTTATTTAGGAAAGCTTAATTTTATTGGTATCATAGATGGTTAACATTGTTTTGTTTCGGAATAGTTCTGTTGGAAATGTTACAACGTGGCGTTATTGAACAACATCGATACGATAAATTATAGCTACCTACGAGTAGTTATCATGAGTATACGTAACGCAACGCTGACGTACTCGTTACCTAAACATGTCAATGCCTTTACTAGATCAGAATTCACTGTAAGGGTGGGTTTAGACCAAACGAGCAAATGCTCTAGAACATGTTTTGTCTTTATTTTTTACAAAGAAAACGTAAGAGATAATGCCATAGAATTCTTGTTCGTTCGCTTGGTCTAAACCGGGCCTAACATGAACTTCGTGAACAATGAAATGACAACGAATTATAAAATAGAACAAGTTCTAATTGGCGAATGCTACACGCTCGATATTTATCCTGATATTTGGATCGTAATCCAGGATCACGATATTTATCGAGTGTGTAGTATAGCGTATCACGTATCGTGATACGGATCGCTGGATTTCTAGAAATCCAAAAATCCACGATCTGTTTCAAGTATCGTCGATAAATATCGAGCGTCTATAGGTAGTGCTACACGCTCGTTATTTATCGTGATATTTGCATCGTTATACGAAACGTTCGCGTCAGTACTACGGTAAATTTCATGGAGTACACTCACTCCATGAAATTTACCGTAGTACTGACGCGATTCGTATCGTATGTGTAGTATACCAAAACACTACTAGATAAATATCACGTTAAATATCGCGATATATATCGAGCGTGTAGCATTCGCCATTGAAAGGGGCAGGATAAAACAATTCACAAGGTTTATAATACTTGCTTGCATTAATTTCAAGACATTATGGATCTGCAAACATTATCCTTGTTCAAAAAGCCGACGATCAAGAAGTTATCAATCTCTAATGTAGGTATAATGATTGCAAAAGTATATCTGTCTGTCTGCCCGGCAATTCTGTTATCTATATAAGCGAAAAAGGCTGAACTGATTTCCAGGCGAAAAAATTTTGTACTGTTCCCGAGGAAACAACTATAAACGTGAAATCGCTTGTAAAATCTAGTACTGAATAATTCGAACAAAACGTTTGTAGATAGTTGCCTAAAACACGCAACTCATAAAATCGTGGATAAGAAGAAGAAAGGAGAAAGTTATTTGCACTGGCGACCGCTAAAAATTGCATACTCTTACGACAAACATTAAGTAATTTCTGGCGAATATTATACACTTATCTAATACACTTCGGCAAACATGCGAAATAATTTCTCTGTTTTAAAACAAGGTGTGAACGAGCACATTTCACCGCGTTTCTTTTTCTTTATTCAGTTATTTACCGACGTCTTTTTACCTACTATTATGTCACATTACGCATTTTTCGTAATTGTACATAATCAGAAGTAATAAAACAAATTCTGCCTCGCTTTCTCAGTTTCTTATTATTAAACTATTAAAATAGTACAACAAGATAATACCTACTTGAGATTATACCTTCTATTTTAGACTTTAGATTTACTTATTCATTTATTAAGTTCTACGTGTACCGCACCATTTAATTAAACACGCTTAACCGATAATTTAATTATCGCCTTAATACAATAAACCCTTAATATTTGCTACATTTCCAATAGCGATAAAGCACAATGCTATAACAGGGTAGCTATAAACTTTAACCTCTGTATGTAGGTACTCCGTTACACAGCCGTCCGAAACAAAAAGGCATTATGTGCGTATGAACTTCATACTCTTATACTGCGTTTTTCTTTTACAGGGCAGTATAGCTCTGCGCTTTACCTGCCTCGAGTGACTGGCCATTGACCCTTCAAGTATTGACATATTCCTATAGGTTCTCACGTATGACTTCTAGCCGTCGCACACTCGGCTCGTAAGTTTTCACTTTACAACACCGTCAACTGTGGTAACTAGCAACTTGCTAACTTTGCTTTGAATAGTTAGTATTTAGGATAATACTTAAATATAGCAATAACTATAAACGACTTTATTGGCAAACGGTTTTCATGGAACTATGCTTAGTACCACCTGAATACAAGCTTTCAAATGAAAATAGCATTTAAGACGATTCATCGGTTTCGCCCGAAGCTATAGCAGACAGAAGGACGGACGCTTCTTATGGTAGAAGTTACTAATTAGTATATTTATATGAAAAATGATAAATTTGATGATTTACTTTTTTACAGTAAACCTAACCGCATAAAATCAGATAACCGGAAAATTATCTTTCGTGTTGTGCACCCAATAGCGTTTAATCTTAAGAAACATCGTCAGCATTGCGCAACTACAACCTTGGTCTTTCATCGGTCATTTCAGCGAAGCTCTGACAAAAGTCGGTACCTATCGCTGCGCAATACAGGCACACTTGTAACATCCCAGCAGTGGTTACTTGAGGTACTTACGCTGGTCGTTTCCATCGGAGCGCGCCATGACAGTGCCGTTTGGCAAAACGTTCACATAGAGGTGAGAGCACTGGCTGTAGAGGCGGACCGACCGGACCATCGATGGCACCGCACCGCAGATCACCACCTGTGGGGAAGAGACCAACATTAACACAACAATAACTAGCACCATCAAATAGTACACCAATACATTAACTTGTAGTTTGCCCCTAACAAGAGACCTTGCAACTTCTCCCCTAACACTGTAACTCATTAACCGATCCTGCTCATGATCGAGTTTCAAAATTTGCATGAACCACTCTTCTATCAAGTTCTGTTAAGATCTGATTTCCTAACTTAGGTATATAGTGTTTGCAATCCACGAACTGTCGCTTAACTTCTATGAGTACGTACATTTACGCAACCGTGTATCGTCAACTTAACTGGCGAGCCGCACCGTCTCGTCATCTCGTGGATAAAAAACACTATATTGTCCAACTTACAAATATATAAATGCCATCTGTGTTAGCTATTAGACCTCATTCGCTGGGTCGATAGAGGACACTACTGCATAGGGACGAGGATTAACGACTTGACAAAGATGGCGGTAGTTTGATGCAGATTATCCACATCCACTGCCCATAATCGGGATGCATGATGCTCACTTGAGGAGGTCTAGCACTTGATGGTGATTAGCTGATTAATTAAATTAATTTTGAATGAAAAGTTGTGTCAAATATGATCGGCAGGCCTTTCGCTTAAACACACTGGCAATCACAATCGTTTTCATTTTGAAAATCGAAGGCTTGTCTGCATACAAAATGAAACCAATTGTTTTGTTTTGAAGCCGATCGCGATTGCTAGTTAGTTACGCGAAAGGCCTGCGGATCAGATATTTTGTCCTAACTGTGACATACAAGAATTTTCCCTACATAGTTTTCTGCACAAAACACAGTATAGTATTTGATGAAACTTGATTTCAACGGAGAAAATTTGTCTTTGATCTACCTTTAATCACTACTACAAAGTTTAACCAGGGGAGATCCAGTGAACTGATAATCGTTTCGTATTGTGCGACCTTTATACGGGCGTACGTAGGGGCGGCAAATCACGGGGAGCGGACCACTATCATGAGCGTGACATTTGCTTATCCCTCTTTGTCTCTAATAAACTATGAAAGAAAGCCTTGTCAAACAAAGACCTTCAGTTGAAAAAGGAGTTAGACACAGATTTATCAGGTATTATGTGACCTTCATTGTTCATAATGAGCTCAAAACTTTACAAACTAATTTCACTTCAACTACGCACGTGCTTGTATTGTAATGTTTGAGTTATGTTGATGTTTAATTAAACAATATTTGCATTGTAATAAAACCACAAGCAAAGTGGAAGAACACTTTATGTCGGTTCCCAATAGTGTAAAAGAAATAATTCGTCGCACATGTATGCGATTCATTCAAGAATTTAATCGTTTATTGAAAAGTGAGTTTTTAACGTCGAATGTGTGACGATGTGACGTATCGTATTTTTATCACGCGTAGTACGCGAGACGCGTTTGCAGAAACGTTGTGATGGTCATGCTAAATCGGACGAACGATAACACACCAGATTTCAAAATACCCAGACACGATCACATGCTGGAACTAAGTTACGTATAAAACTGCATTTAATGCGTCATAGATTTGATATGCGTAATCTGAACCCGTTACAAGCACTTAAGACAAGAAAAAAACATTCAGCTGACTAATAGCATGTGTAAATTGTGCAAGTACAGCATCTGTTTATTGACGTGGCAAGTGCTGAGCGGTTTAGAATTTCCAATATTATATTTGCTGTAAGTAGAACTCAGTGATATTTTCTTAAAATTGGGCCAAAAATGCCCTCCTAATGAAGAAGCTGACAATCGTGACTGCCCTGTTTGTGTGTGGTCGATGTCCTATCAGTGGCGGCGATAGCTTGAATTAGTTTCCTCATTCTGCACTTTCACCAGGGTCTAATGGCGCCACCAGTTGACACCTCATTACGCAAATGCCGATCAACATCTTGTGAACTCCTGAACTTCACAATACTGTTGTTGGTTTAGTTACCGATGTGCCTTTTCTATTCTAGTCCCTATATGCGTGACGCAAATGAGAATGCAAAATTGTTACTAATTCTTTGAAAATACAAGTCGTGCACATGTTTCAGACTGTTATCCCAGTCTACGCCATTTCGTCTGTCAACAATATCCGTCATAGCGGTAATATATATTATTTATTTATTTATAATAATTATATCTGTTAAGGCTTTTGGATAAGGCTCGATACATAATCACATTAGGTTTATAATTATTACTCGAAACAGCGGCTTCAAGCACCACAATAAGGAAACAATCGATCGTTTTAATGGGTCAGGCGTGCTCGGCTAATCCGTCAGACTGAGGGTTCGGAGTGCTGCCTGCGGATAATATTAAATCGTGTTCTGTTTGGCGAAAGTTGATTTTTGTTTAGTGTTCATCGTTGATTTAGGACCTTTTGTGGGCGTGTGAGCGGTGTCAGATTCAGGTGGGAAAGCATAGGCTACCGCGTCGCGGTCGCCGCTCAGCCATATTGCGTTTCACGTGAACTTGTGTAAACAATACCGGGATTACCTATACTTTTAACGTTAAAAGACTTTCTTTTGAATGTTTTTTATTGTTCAGAATGTCTTTATATCCGTAATTCTGTCATCAATTATTACAAAAGTACATCATCTTATTTGCACTTATACCTAGGTACTGGTTAATTCTTTAAGTACGTTTATTATATTATTTCAGTGCAATCCTCATCTTTTTTTAAATGTTAATCATACCATGAGAACTTTTAGTCTATACGCAAGTTAATAATAATAAAATAGATGCATAACATGCGTTAAGTCCATTCATAAGTAAAGTTTCAAAATCCAGATATTAATTCTGCTATAAACTACAGATAATCATATAATAACAAGTCAAAACAAGTCACATTTATAGGTAACGGTCGCAGTTTCAACTATAAATGAGGTTCATTATGCTAATAAGTAAGTGTAATATTTGTGAGTTTTTATAGAAAATGTATTATATCTCATTGATGTTAATAAAGACGTTAATCCGAGTAGTGATCATGGGACCAGTCACGCTACCAGAAGTTATATTAATAATGTAAAATATTAAGTATGCTTCGTCCAACGCTGTAGCAGTACTCGGTCAAAATTTTTACAGTACTTTTACTGTAGTAATGTATATGGTTATTAGGGAAACGTGTGTACACATATTCTTAACGCGGATGATGACGCGCGTGATAACATTAAAACGTGAGCCACTATCAAAATCGTAAGTGAATTTAAAGGGAGGGGATCTCTTTGGTAATTCTCCATGCCAAGTCACTTTTCAATTCTTACAACCAAATAAATAAACCCGCGAATTTGTCCAGCCAGATAATTTTATATAGTATATTTTTAATAAGATCTCGGGTTTCGTTGAAACAATCGGCCGAAGTTATCTAACTTCGCCTTACGCACTGAAGAGCTCGCGGTACAGTACACCGAGAGTTTCTTGAGTGTTCAAGATTAAAAGTTTGGGTACCAACTGCAAAATTGGTACCCCACTGATGTCCTGAGCGCAATAATAGTATCATCAACGTAATAAGTAGACGATCACATCATACCCCGGAATTCTCGTCGAACTTGTGAGCTGTCAAACTGCCCTTCAAAAGAAAAAAGCAGTAAAAGACTACAAAGTGCTTATGCGTAATTCGCTTTATCGATATCCAATGACTATATGAATATCCAATTACTCAATTATACGCGGTTACTTTTTCAATTTTATGATTTGTTGAAAATTTGTGTTTGTGCTAACAAGTGTACATTCATGGTAAGTTTTAGAACTGTTGTAAACTAACGTCTCGAGCAGATTGTAAAACACGAAATATATTTAAATAAAAAAATCATTCCAGGTATTTTTATAACCATTTTTCAGCTGTAGCTTTCTTATTTCGAGGCTGTTCAGCTCTATAGCAATGGCTAATGAGTGGCACAGTGACACACCTACTTATGTATATAACTAGTAATCAAAAGTTAATGGATTAATTATCAACTTCCTACATGACACGAACTAGCTTGATATATTTCGGAGTAAAAATATCGATATACATCGAAAGTCGATAAAATTAGAAGTCACTATGATGGTGCAAAACTGTCAAGAGAATTTGAAACACAGCCTAGACAAAGTGCAGCGTTAGTCTAGGCTAGACGTTAGCGATTGTTGAAAATTGACAAAATGTACGGAATTAACATAAGCTGCCGAAGCGATAGATTGCCAGCTTTCGAAAATCGCTAACGTTAGCGTTACGTTAATCGACAAGGTTCAAAACTGACCACTTATGACGTTGGCTGTACGTTGCTCTTTAGATAGTCACCAGGGCCCAGTTAAGATGCTATCACACTTATCTCGGGGTTTATGCCCCGTTTGGCGGGTAAAGCCGGCCACACACGCGACAGATAACGGCTACGTAATAATTGTTTTCGGTAGATAATAAAGGCAAACATAGTTTGATCAGTACCTTGTTTTATGTTTTAATTTGAATTTGCAGACTTGTTATTAAGAGTCTCTGTTTATTTAATGACGTGCAGATAAAAATGTTGGCTGAGCAAAGTGAAGTTTGGTAGCAAAATGTTTTTATAATTATAATCTGAATTGAAACCATTAATTAAGTATCGTTTGAGCGAGCAGCGCGTGGCGGTGACGCTCACGCTTGACTGCTTGGGGGATGAAAAGGAGGGTTGTTTACATTAAAATTGACTAACGAGACGTTAATAAAATAACTTGAAATAAATACGAGTGTATATGATGGATGGATATAAATTAACAGATCTTTAATAAATTGAATTCAAAAATGTCCGGAGCTAACGTTTTTTTTTAATTTTCTACTAAACTTTTCTGTGAAGATAAACTTCGTAAAACCTATAGGTACATACACATCTGCAAAGCAATTCCATATTGTCTTTGAAGTCCCCAATTAGCAATCAGGGTGCGTGCGTGTGGACTACGGCTCAAACCCAGGCCCTGTCATCATGAAAAGAGGCCTGTGCCAAGTAGGACGTATAGGCCGTGATTATGTTTTCTTTATTTAAAAAAAAACGGTTAGCGTGTGTAAACCGTTTAATCTTGTAATAGAAACCTGGGCAGATTCAATGAAGGTAAATTTCTTCATCAAGCGAGTGTTTGCGCAGGTAATTACGGGGCGCGACAGCAAGCGAGTTGAAGGCTTTGATAGCCCATGTATTAAATTATATCGAAAATTATTTACCGCTCGGGGAAAAATCGTTCGCGGAATTGCGGTGAGTTGATTGGGAAAGTGATCAAAAATTGCTCCGGCAAGAGTTACCTTCGGGTTTGTATTGCCTTCCTTATCGCTCTTACGCGCTCGAGACTCGAGTAAACCCGATTTCACCCGAACCCGAAGGTAATTTTAATAGTCGACAGTGCCGTAAATAGTTCTTAGTCGCATATTATTGTCGGTAACGGACATTCTAGTAAAGAAGGGACCTTGTAGATAATATTTTCTAGGTTGCAGTGAAAGTGCCTCTTGCTCTTGGTTAGTGGTTATCAATCAAAAATATAATTTGTCTTTTGATAATTACTAACGAATGTATGTTTTTCAAACAGGTCTGGAACGACCCATTTCGAGAATTAAATAGATTTCATACTTAACTCGTTATGGTTTCATTTCCCGTCTCTCCCTTCCCTCCCTTATTCTATTCTATTATATAGTCACAGTTGCTGTTATATTATAAAACATGTGTTTGTATCATATAATCTCAGTACCTACCAAATATTAAGTCAAATTAACTAATAGAGTTAAGCATCCTTTTACAACTACACGATAAGAAAATTCCAAATCCTGTCAGAGTTTGACAAAACTTAAGTAAACATTTATAAGGATTAAAGGTGTCAGGTATTACGGTTTAATGGGGGTCACGATTTAAGCTCACGGATATTTAAAACAATAAAAAAATCCCGCCCAACTGGTTTTCGCACGAAAATTGTTCGAATATTTTTAAAGGCAAACGGGTTTCAACAATTGTTTTCAATGTCGCTGACGAAAACGAACAATTTTTTCTTGTTTTTTTTTATTTCATTGTATATGGTTACGGTTTTTTTTATACAGGGTATTTTATTAAAATACTATCACAAGGTTTACAGGGAAAAATTAGCGGAGTGCCTTTTTGTAATACAATGGTTAATTGCGATTATGAAAAATTTTAGTGTAGAAAAGTATCGCCTGGACATTTGATTACAAAAAAGAGTACTATGTCAAGAGTTGGTTATTAGCTATACGAGTATAATTCTCCCAAAACTGACTTAGTTCGATCTCTTTAAATCCAATATTTTTTAATGTGCAAAAAATTCCAGTTAAAAAATGACGAAAATATTTTCATTAAAAACCGCACCGTGTCGGGTCGCACGAGTCACTCGGAAGGCTTACGTTTTCTCATTACGCCGGCTAATGCGAATAGAATAGCGCTAGCGATTGAAATTACTAATCCTTGCCGGTTAACTGACCTTTTACGCAATCCGTCTTAGTTGGGAGCCATATCACTGTTATGTCATAAACTTTGATTTTAACAAGCAATTTCGTTACGGTTATCTTATCTCTAAAGGAGAATGGGCAAAAATGTATAAACGCTGGCCTAGAAACCAATAACAATAAGTACTATATCATCGGATATCCTTTTTAATTCTACAACGATTTTATGTAGCGGGAAACCTCAAATAAGTGCGAGTTTTTTTTTTAAATCTGGAACGTCGGGACGCGTCCATAGAAGACTTTAGCATAATTACTATGAAATACCGCCTTGCATTGCGATAACTTATTTCACACAAAGATTTCGAACTACCTGCCATGGTAATAGTTTTACAACTTAGAATTACCTATCCGGTGACATACCGATTGTCCTTATTGGTCAATAGGCCAATTTGCCCACCCTCCTTTGTAATTAAATAATCTTACTACTACTACGACTAGTTAATAATACTACTTTTTACTACTAAAGCCTAGTGTCATCCAGTGCTAAGTTCTTCCGTTGCACTCTCGTCTCTGCGCCCTTAACTTGTTGATGGAGTTGAGCATTTAGTCGAGCATTCGCTGATAATCGGAATGCTCGCCGAAATGAGCGTTCCGATTGAGTGTTCAAAATGAACAACCAATCGGACCGCTTATTTCGGAGAGCATTCTAGCGAAGCGCTCAAGTCTATCAGTACCATAGGGTGAAACCAAGCGTAGTCGCGTATTTTTTATCGCGTTATTTCTGCTATATTGGATTTTAAACTAAATTATGTTTGGTTCACACGGCGACGCAAAATGAGTTGGGCTTTAGTATGATTCAGAAAAAACCTGCAAAACATTGCTGCGAGCAACGTCCGACAGAGGTCTCCAGCAGCGGCTAGAGTTGTAATTTACTTGTGCAAGTTTCTTGCAAGTTACTGTCGGATAACACTGTTGGACATTTTTTGCAGGAAATTTTTTGCAGGTGGAAATGCGTCACACCGCGTCCGATTTCGGCCATTTCGGACGGGGTCCAAAATTCCTGATTCATATTGTCGGAATATCGCGGTGTGCAAACGACATTTAGCAATCAATTAAATGTGTGGTTTTTTTGTGAAAATATATCTAATAAAGTAATAATGTATTATTAGTATTATTTTCTTCTTACCATCAGGAGGCACAATATCTTTGCAGAGACGGCAAGCTGTGGTAACCTGAAAAGATGATAAACCAAATTTTAGAATAGGTACAATATAGATAAAAATCTTCGGTATGACATAAATATAGTCCGGGACCTGAGGAAGGCATGTTACATACTTTTCGTCCCAAACGAAGTTTAAAGTCACGGGAAAAGGCAATTTAATAATATATTTTTCAACATCCTAAAAATTACTTAACTTAATTATTTTTTCTTGAACTCGTTTGTTATTTGCTTTATTTACTCTTAGTCCGTAACTATATTTTATTACAAACTTGCTCGCGAATTTTCACGTTAATCTGTTTAAGCGTTTAACAGTGAAGAAGAAACCAGTAACAAACACACTTTTACATTTATAACATTTAGTATAAGTGTTTAGCCTAGTTGATAATGACCAGGTGTGTTATTCTCTCAAAAACGGCGGCCGGTCGAACGGACGAGCGAATAAAAGCGGCGGGTATAAGTAGTCCCGTCCGACCGAACAAAACACATTTTAGCACGTGCATTGTCAATTAGGGAGCCTTATACTTTGGTGAAGTCATGCTGCCAAATTGAATACACGCGCTAAAATGTGTTTTGTTCGCTCTGTCGGGACAACTTAAACTCGCCGCTTGGACCTTCACTACCCTGGATACTGGAGGTCCTGGGTTCGATTCCCGGTATGAAAAAATATTTGTGTGATAAGCGCGAGTATTTGTTCCCGAGTCTTGGATATTTTCTATTCACCTATTTAAATCAGTAATTTGTCCCATATGACTACAGTATTCCCAGATTCTTAATAGCTTTCGGCTGGCTATCACGCTTGCACTCGGAACTGACAGTATATTTGTCACTCGTATGTCATAGAAAAACGAGGATTGCGGATAGCTATTAGGAAAACGGTAGCACTGTATGTTTATCATTGCGTAGATTATACTCCTAATATTTATTAATTAATATATACTTTTCATGTTCTAAGTAAAACAAATAAATAAGATAAATGAGCATCTGCTTTCCTCCGTAGCGCATGCGTAATGCCACTCGTTTTATTCACTAACATAGTGTCCGTCCAACCTCCTCGCAGCGGTAATAGGCTAACGAGAATATAATTTTACTATTAACTATAGAAAGCAACTTAGCAATTTGAAGTTGATTTAAGAACAAGTCAAGTACAGTCAACAACCGTCTAAAAAACAAAGATTAATTTTAATGAAATTTTCTACTCGTGACTGTGACGCTTTTATTAGGGTGACGGCACCAATAATGGACACTTCACTCTTAATTTAAATTTCATACGGTCCAAAATTGATTGTTGCAAAACAAATGAATAACCCTTATCTTCTGTAAAATAAGAATCAAGTGTCCATTTTTGGTGCCTTGTCCAACATTTAGTATTATTATGTTGACCGTTATGTTGGCGGAAAAGATTAGTGAAATTAAATATTCCCTCTTAACCTACTTGAAAATTATCAATAAACCTTATATTAACGGTTACTGAACTATAAACTGAACAAATATAAACATACTAGTTTCTGCCGGCGACTCTATCCGCGTAGAATTCGTAATTATAGTGATTTATTTCGGGAATTAACGTACTATTACTACTACTCCAGACTATAATCTATCTCTGTGCCAATTTTCATCCAAATCTGTTTTGCAGTTCTAGTGAGATTGAGTACCAAACATCCATCCAAACTTTCGTTTTTACAATAGGTAGTAGTAGGAATATAAAAGAAGTAAGAATTAATATGTATTTTTATTTTTATGTACCTATTAACATCTCCAATCCACCAAGCCGTTGAGTTTTGATTAAATAAACTAACATCCCAACATCCGTGTTTACATATTTAGTAACCGTAAAAGTTATCAAATAACAATTATACAACAGGCTGCGGTACGTTTACAAAAGTGATATGTTATTGAGTAGGTAATTGAAAAAAAAGTTTTGATCTAGTTAAGGACGTAAGTAACTTAAAACTTAAAACTAAGAAAAAAAACAGTTTATACACAACACATATTTTTTTTTCAATTAGATAATAAAGTGCTGAAATGATTTGGAAATTTGGAAAGGATTGATGAAAGAAGAGTTAGGAAATATGTATGATGAGCGAGAGTGAGTAGAGAAGTCAGTGGATACCCTACGCACATACAGTGATCAGACTCGCCATAGACCCACCATAGAACGTGTCACAGCGACATTATAAAACAATTTCTTTGACAGATCTTACGACTTCAATCATAATGTCACTGTGACATAGTTCGATGGTGGATCAGTGCTCCATTGGGCTCTTAGTGCTTACTGAATAAGGGCCAAATTAAAAGCACCCTTAACCGACGTACGCGCATGAAGAGGTTGTGAATGTAGAGGAAGCGAAACTTGTATGTTTAGACCGGTGCATCTGGCGAACCATAGTCTCTGCCTACCCCATTAGGAGACAGGTGTGAAGGTATGTATGTGTTATTAACAGTGATCGGAATAGGTAGAGTATATTTACCTAAAGTTCGCAAAATGACATAATATAGAGTGGTTACAACCGGGTGAAATATTAATTTATTTTTATTGAATTCCGGATTACCGGTATTTTTCTGGTACTAGTAAATGTAGTCGCAAGGAAGTCTCCAGTTTATGTCTCTGTTCTACGATGTTTAGGTAAATATACTCCACCTATTAATTAGATACATAAAAAAAATGAGTTACACGCCCCTTTTATCACAAACTAACATAAAATATCCCATACCGTAAGTAAATAGTATGTATATTTAGCATTAAAATACCGAAAATCCGGATTTTAATAAAAATGAATTAATGTTACACCCGGTTGTAACCACTCTATATTATGTCCTTTTGCGAACTTTAGGTAAATATACTCTACCTATTCCGATCACTGGTTATTAAGTCATGAATGAACATGAGATTGTAAATTTCTATGGGCTTTTAAGAGGCCAGCGACGGCTTTATGTGCTTCCGCGCGAAGAATGTGAGATGGAGATAGTTCGCGCGCGCCGTGATGGCAGCGTCAAATTCAATTAATTGCTGTTTACTTTGTAACCACAACAATTATTAAAAAAATGGTTTGCCAGGATTAAGAAGTTACATATACTCAACTATTGAATCGAAAATCATCGTAAAAGAATATAGGGTTTCGAAGATTCAACCAAAAACATGCAAAAAATGTGTCATGTTTGAAAAATAAAACTGTAGAGGATTTAATTTGTAATCGTGTTTTGACGTCTCAAGTTTAATACATACAAAGAAAAGATACAAAGGCGTTATGGTTATTGAGATCCAGCGGGCCTAGTAAAACTGCGTCTATATCGCATGTCAAATGTGGATAAAGCATCCGTCACTCTCGTACTTATTTACGTGTCAGAAGGTGACGGATGCCTTTGTCATGCGATAAACGCAGCCACACAGAATAAAGACTAAAGGCATAGAAACCGTACCTACTAAATAAGCAGAAAATACATTATGGTTCACTTCTTTTTACTTATGGTTTTCATAGTGAGTTGGAAAGAGATGAATCTATAGCTGTTCTTTCGTTATTTGGTACATCGTCACAAGTAAGGTGTGATTTGGACCTATAAGCACCTATAGTATTTGGACCTATAGACAAGGAAAGACAAATCCTTCCAATAGGAAGGATAAAGAAGTCCCTGTGTAAAACCTTGGGACAATGACAGTTAAAGAAGAAAACCAGCCTACTTTTTGTTTAATTTTTCTCATGTAATACGTAATATAAAAAGTAGAGAAAGATAGCTGACGCAAAGTATGTCTTATAGTCCGGTTTCTATGCTGTTCTTATTCTGTGCGCAGCCATATTTGGCCCCCAGATTGCAGAACAATAATAAATTTATCATAGGTGGCCTCTTAGGCTACACTATAGCCATTAAAATGGCCTGTGTACTCGTTGCTTATGATTTTCATCTCAAATACAAATTCCAGTCATACTCAAAGAACTTAGAAGCGGAAGTTACTTAATTCCAAGTTCCACGTAAACCATAGAGCTAGCGATTTTCCTTTAGGACGCCGTCCATAGACCAATAACGAGTCTACTTGAAAATGGAAAGCGCAAACAGTTCGGAGTATGTTTGTGATGTACTAAAACATGCCAGTTAATTGAACAGGCCAACATGGAAGCAATATGTAAGATAAACCACACAAATACCTGATGTCGACACATAACAGGGGCACTATTCCACTCTGTAAGACCATATTACTTTTGAGATGTTATCGTATTGCTTTTAACTCGGCCGCCATTTCAGTCAATTTGCAAAACAAATGAATAACCCTTATCTTCTGTAAAATAAGAATCAAGTGTTCATTATTGGTGCCTTGTCCATTACTGGTTCCATCACCCTACTTACTTGTCTGCGTTAATTAGTATTTGCTACACTTCGCATTTATTTGACCATTCCATGGGTATATTTTTTTGGCATAAAAGGTAACGTATGTGTTGTTTTCCTGCTGAACTACGCATGTTATTTTTATAAGTATAATATTTAATTTAATATTTATTCCTTTATATAATGCTAGACTAAGTAGTAACCATTGTAATATGTTTAAAAAATTACTGACTGCTGAGTTTCTTGCGGCGTTTCTTCTCAGCAGTGGTCTCCTCTTGGGAAGTTCTCGTAGATTCTTGACGTGTAAAAGTGCTCGTGCGGCCTACTTACTGAATAAATATCTTTTATCTTTTATCTTTTTTTATTTCAGGGTATAAGCTAACACCATTTCAAATTTCATCATATTCCATTCAGCCGTTTCAGCGTAAAGGAGTAACAAACTTACTAACTTACATACACTTACAGTAGAGTTCAAAAATATGTATACACTTTAGTACCTTTACACTTTAATCTCTGTGATAATTCGTATATGGCAGTTTAAACATGACATGAAATAGACAAGGTACGATACATATTTATGAACTCCACTGTACAAACTTTTGCAATTATAATAATAATTATATACACCGCAAATCTTGTATCAACAAGATTAGCGGATAAGTATCCCTATCTCGCTCGCTAATCTACCTCTCTCGGAAATTCTTTACATTTTTTTAAAGATTATGTGAAGGGGTAAGATCGTCAATCATTACGTTATCTAATTTCGCAAATCTGCATGATTAGTGTTTTTTTAGGGTTCCGAACCCAGAGGGGTCCAACGGGACCATATTACTAAGCCTCCGCTATCCTGCGTCCGTCCGTCTCCTGTTTTTATTGCCATAGTAAAAAAAAACCACATTTTAATAAAAATCAAAGGAGGCGCCCATACAAGAATGGTACGGGGCCCTTCGTCTGCGAATTTTACTAGCACTTGGCCCGTTTATTTACAATTGACATAATTATGATTTTTTCGAAGCGAATACAATCGGTTGGCTTTTAAGCGTAAGTAATCCCTAATTTAAATACGCTATCTTTGCCCGCGACTTCGTCTGCGTAGATTTCGATTATCGTTATTTTTCGGAATGAAAAGTAGCCTGTGATCCAGAATGTTATTATAGGGTAGGAGAATTGAATACGTATACGATAGTTTCTTCTGGACACAGAAATATTATTTCCAAAAATTTTAAGTCCTATATTTTTTCAAACCATGTCAAAGAACATCAAATAGAAATGCTTGCCTCGAAGTCAGTTATCGAAATTTCCAAAATGACAAAACTCACTGTTTTTTCTATTGTCAAAGCGAATGGAATTGGCGTTCCTGTTAGTAACTATAATTTTGTACCTACTAGCCAGAGGGCCCTGCCAAGATGCGTTACGCTAACTAACGTTTCTATTCGATTCGTTTTTAAACCAATCGCGCCACTGGTAGATGACGTGTAACGAAATTTCACGCGTAGTGCATCTTGGCAGGGCCCTCAGGAATGGATTATTCAATAATTGTACGTACTTTTCTAAATCTATGTTCAATTATTTTACTTATTTCATCGCTGCTATCGATGGGCAATAAACTAGAATGTGTATAAGTAGATAAACCACGTAAAGAGATTATGACATGTTTGTACGATAATGATTCGAATGTAACCGTAAATTTAAATATGGAATACCATTATAATATTATAGCAGTATCGTTTAAAGTTTTAAAACATCATAAATGACATATTTAAAGGACAACAAAACCTGGTTTATTTCAGTAATTTGAACGTGTGTATGGATGTTTGTATGTTGGTGTTTCAATCGTGTCTAAACGGCCAAACGGATAAAGATATTTGGCACACTGATAGTCCTTAACGCGGATTGACAAATAAAATACTTCGTAGCCCAGTTTAAAAAAAAAACGGGGAGAAAGGGAAAAGCGATACATGGAGAAAGTAATCATTTATACAATATTT
This sequence comes from Acleris literana, assembly GCA_946894065.1. Lineage (NCBI taxonomy): Eukaryota > Metazoa > Arthropoda > Insecta > Lepidoptera > Tortricidae > Acleris > Acleris literana. Next base: position 13,668,797 of record OX335680.1, read on the forward strand.
ATTCATATAAATGTATAATTACGATTTTAAAAGGTGTAATAAAGCGTAAATTGTATGACTCAAACGACACATTTTCTTCGTATTACCTTAAGATTGGTCGTTGTCCCTCGAACAATGGAGGAGGAAACTTCAAACCTATAGACAATGTCTAAGCTGTAAACCTAGATGTTTCTCCTATTCAGGCAAAAAGGGTTGTACTTATTTAACGTATGTTTTACAACTCATAAATGTATAAGGTACGTACGATAGTATTTGCTAACGTGTGAGCAAATAAATGGTAATTAAACACGGAACATTATAACGATTGAGGCACTGGTTGGAATGTGCATGAGCTTATGTACATTAAAAAAATATCACTAATTTTGTCAACTTAGATTTATAAATGTGGCAATACTATAAAATATACTAATGACACTTTGTACTACATAGTACATTGCAAGGCAGAAGCCAGCTGGCCTAACGCACTCACAATCGCCATCCACTTCAAAGTGGAACAATTGTTTTCATTTTGTATGCAGACAAGCCTTCGATTTTCAAAATGAAAACGATTGCGATCGCGAGTGCGTTAGCCAACAGCACCTCTGGTTGTACGTTAGTACTAATATTTTAATTAATATAGCTATCGACCTGCTTCGTGGTTGTATACGAGTTACAAATATATTGCCAGATGAGAGTGCGAGCGTGATAGGGATATATAGCTGATAGGCATTTAGAAAATGGTAGTACTATACGTCCATGGTTTAATAACCATGGATGTAAAACTATTACGTAACTAGGTAAATCATAATTCATTAGGCAGTTACTAACAACGGGTTTAACAAACTCATATTGACTTAAGATGCCCATCTTAAGATACGTGAAAGTAAACGACAAGCCATAGACAATTGTCAATACGTCCCTAACTGACTGATCCCTTGACTAGAAGACCTCTATGGTAACAATTTTATTACATTATTAGGAAAACAAGCGCCATATCGATTCAATCATAAATTTATTTTTTATCAGAAACCCTGAGCACTGGACTCAATAGATAAAATGAATTCGGAACATTTCACGCTTAAAGTAAAGGTACTGAAACTATGTCTGCAGTCGCGTGTTACAATTAGTGAATATTTTATAAGAGAAATACATAGGTACAGTTAGCAGCAGAAGAAGCTACGCAACCGAAGAATTCAAAATGATCTGCACTCGACTCTATTGTCAAGAGAATAAGTCGTGTCTAGATCATTTTGAGCATGTTATTCTGCTTAGGTACTGTTGATGCTGACTACCTTGTCGCTTTCAATCGTTTCACAATTTTGTATGACATTTCAAACACGACGTTAAAGTGACAAGGTAGATAAATGATCACTTATTTATGCTGTTGACTGTACAGTTGTAATATCTCACGAAAGAGCGTGGCCCATTGTTGTGTGTGTAGATGCACATGCACGTTGACTTGGAGTGCGTAACTGATATTGCTTAGCGTTGCCGTGGAATAAGAAAAAGAACCATAAAAGAAAACAACGAAGGCAATAGAAAACGGACAGTGGTAAGTATCCCCGCCTGTCACGCGGGAGACCGGGGTTCGATTCCCCGCCGGAGAGCCATTTCTAAAGGTATAGGGTAGTATCGCTGAGACCCACACAGAGATGTATTGAAGTTGTAAAAGTTGTAAATAAACGAATCACTTTTATGAATTATGTGTTTAATACTTTTTCTAATAATAAGATTACAGGAAGATAAGTAAACAAAAATAAAATAATTAATTTTAAAGAAGCACCAAGACACGAGATCCCGTGTCTGGTTCTATTGAAATTTTCTAGAGACTCATTCTCTCTTATGGATCGATATCCGAATAGATCATAAACAATTTTGAATTTGGAAAGATTTAGATCGAAATGTAAGAGTGGCCAGGAACGCAAACAAAGGAGGTTGTAACAACCTCGGTACAAGCATAGCGTAATGTGTGTACGCATACGCATTATAATTAAAAGTATGGTCCACCCGCTTTCGTGATATAAGACAACTGTGAGTTTTTATAAACGCGTAATAAATGTACACTTTTTCATTTTCCTTTTTAATTAAATTAGGTATATCTACGATAAACTTTTTTTTTTGCTATATTTCTAACGCTTCATCTAGATTCACCTCGTTGCCATGCTATAACTAGAAGAGAATTTTTAAAAATCTGAATTATTATTAAAGTTATGTCTAATGACCCACACTCAGATTATTACTTAGTTTAGTTATCAGTTATTTTTTATGACAAACAGAGATTGCCTCGTAATTCCTAGAGTAACGCTGTGAAAATTCATTCAAAATCTCTTTTCTTCAGAAAAGAAAAAGCATTTTCAACAAAATAATTAATAAACTCTCTTCATACATCATGCAAATAAATTATTCTAATTTTAATTAATGGCTTTCACTCCTGTTGGTGTATTTCGCCAATGTCGAGTTATTTATAGACACTCCCATGGACTTATTAGAGAAATAAGTCCATGGGGATATCACACGCGAAGCCAATTGTTCGGTAAAAGAGAATTATCTCAAATGGACTAAACAGAAGCACCTGGGGTTAGCTCCGCGCGCTTTTGTCAAGTCTATTAACAGCTGTTGAGCTGTCAAGTCAAGTGTCACAGACCAAAAGCCACCATGGCGCCACAGATTGTATAAACTAGATCGGTACAGAACTAGGCAGATTAACACATTTCCTTTACTCTTTAATTCCATCCTTATTTGCTATGACTGATGTATCGATTAGCATGAAAGTTCATCGGAAAGCGACATAATTTTAAAGAAAGCGGGCCTTGAACGATAATTTTTATTATTTCGTAATTTGCTGAAGTATCCTTGAAACAATATGGCAAATTAAGTTATATTTCTCATACTTGACTTCATACATATTTACTGTAATTTGAGCCGATTATTCTAACTAGTCGCACTAAATTACTGGGGCTGTATAAGTTCTCGAGGAACCATGAAATAACCCTTATAGCTCCAATACTCTCAATAGACTTCTAACGTTATGTTCTTTGTAAATCATAACTACAATTGTTTTTTATTCGTTCCACAGCTTTCATTTATTAACTGTCTTTTTTTTTCTTAAATAATGGCTTTCACTCCTTGTGTTTAACAAGGTGTATTTCGCCAGTATCGAGTTTTAGACAATCACCATGGACTTATTAGAGAAACAAGTCCATGGATATCACAGACAGATGGTGGACTAAACAGAAGCACACGGGGCTAGCTCCACGCGCTTCTTAAATCTGTCAAGTCTCTATTAACTTCATAAACGGTCAATAGCTGTAGTGTGTTTAAAATGTGCTCTGTGCTTATCTGTCATTATAACATTTGATTTTGACAGAAAGGTACAAATAATACTTTAACTAAAATAGGTTTATAGTGCGTTTATGAATAAGGAGAGAATATATAAATCCCCGATATAGGGGCCCCTTCTTTCAGAGATAATATCATTTAAACCGCCCTACAAATTTTTATGAAACCTAAGAACCATAATTTAAAAAAAACGCGTCCAAATAGGTTTATCCGTTTGGGAGCTACAAAGCCACATACATATACACAGACACAGACAAACACATGTTAAACTTATATAATATATAACCCCCCTTTTTTCCCTGGTAATGGAACCAGTAATGGACAAGGCATCAATAATGGACACTTGATTCTTATTTTACAGAAGATAAGGGTTATTCATTTGTTTTGCAACAATCAATTTAGGACCGTATGAAATTTGAATAAAGAGTTAAGTGTCCATTACTGGTGCCGTAACCCTAATCAAAAGTCACATTATCTTAAAAATACCAATAATACAAGTTATAGGAAGATTTGTGACGTTAAACGGTTGTATTTTAAAGTGACATAGGTACTCGTGTTTGCAGCTAAATCATCACGAACTTCGTAAACGTTAGAGTTACAGTATGTATTCTCCGCATAAAATCAAATATATGGTTATCTAAAAGCACTTGTGCGTTGGCAACCGGTCGAATCACGAAATAAGTACAATAAAGCTTCGCAAAACATCCGAACAGTACACGATAAGCTAATTCTTTAACGGCGAGATTAGCCGCCTATCTGAAGATAGAAGTAGGCAACGTGTCGCTACTTATTAAAACACAGTAGTCGCCGCAACAATGGTGTTAAATGATCAATAAAAAGAAAAGAAAAAAAAAAGCAAGGATTTCGGTAAAATATCTTTTTTTTTAATTTAAATAAGCTAAAGCTGCTGAAATGCATTTCTTTTAGTCATTTAAATTATATTTTTATACAAGATAGTCAACAACAAAAAAAGGCTACGAGTATATATAAAACACATTATCGTCATCAACTATAATAAAAAAACAGTAATTTCGTTATTTGTGATTCTTGAAGATAGTATAAATATTCCATTCATAATACTGAAGACATTACACGTGAAATCGTAAGTGCAAGATAAAGCAGTATTAAGTGGCTATCGTTCACAATCTGACAATCGATTTTAAACAAGAAAATAACACTTATAAATACAGACATAACGCGCCGACAGACGTCACTTCGAGACGCAATAGTATAAACTACCCTGCCGAGAGAGCGAAAGAAAAAAAAATGAAAAATATTTAGAGTATTAAATAGGTAACTTACATAGCCGAACTTTGCCGTCATGTTGTGTTTCGTTGTATATTATGTAGAACACACATCTAAATGAAATGCTCTGCCACTTATCCTGTAGAAAAACTGAACAATCCACTTTTATAAAACTATTTTTCAACACACCTCGCATTCAAACAAAACACTCCGAACAGTATACTATTCCACCTAAACAATAGCTTTTGTAGTCATAAGAAATTGAAAATATCTGAGAAAATTCTGAACGTTTTCTGACCGGAAACACTACGGCTTCACTACACTTTCATGCCCGTCATTTTCCCGAACATTTCCGACGGAGCCCGCGCAATTTCAAAAATAGAACACTTCGTTTGAGACACTCCTTTGACGGTTTCTTTTGACTGTTTTTTTAACATTCATGAGCGGGTGGGTTTTTTTTCACGCGCGGTGTTTGAGGCTTCAGCGCTGAGGGGTGACATGCGCGCTGCGCGGCGGTCGGCCATCGACTACGAGATAAAAACCTCGCTTGATTATAAACTTATAAGCTAAACTTTTTTGTTCGTGTGCGTGCGTGCGTTAGTGGGCACGATAGGCTTTTGCCGGTGGTCAGAAGTTTTCACTAGGCCTACTTTAAAAAATGTTTTTGTTTACATTTTATTAACATTAGAATAAGTTTCTGGTACATCATGCTAATTGCTTCCTTGACCTGGTTGAAGTTATTTTCTTGACAAAACAAAGACAAAATCAATTATATTCATAGTATAAAAAAAACAGAAACAAATTGTTAGTTGCACCTGTGGTGCTAAAGCATGCACGTAATCTATGCGCGAGTTATCGAAATAGGTCAATGTGGCCCGTGCCTTGCACCCGACGACCGCGCTCAGTGGTTCGCTGGTACAATCGTCTACAAAATACATCTGCCAAACGACATTTATGTAGCGAACTGATATCAACCAAGCATATCCGAAGGTACGTCGCGAGTTTGTTAGTCTTGTTAAACTCCCGTGTGCGTAGTTATGGTACAACTTACCTATTATTTAACTTTGACCCATAACATTGCTTCATTATTGGAGTCATTAGGTTTCCTGTACTTCTGAATCTAGTCTATGCATGGTCATAAATTATTAGTGGCCTAAAACATCAATTTCGATTATAACGTATGTAAACACTTTATTGTACAAACAAAAGAGATAACAATTATAAAATAGACAAAAATATAACAGGGATGTGGAAAGGCGAACTTATCCCTTTAAGGGATCTCTTCCAGTTAGCCTTAAGCGATTGAGAAATAATTAATGACAATGTTTTTTTTTTTTATGGCAATGAAATGGCACACGAGTACGCAGGCCACATGATGGTAAGCATATTTGAATTCTAAAGACTAAAATCTCAAGACGAAATCTTTTAGACGTTGCTCGTTTACCAGGACCTTTACGCTTGCTTTGTTAACCTTTTAGCCGCCTTTGACTTGATATAAAGTCAGTACATGTAGTGCCCCACACGCCATGACTTCATATCAAGTCGAGAATTACAGTGCAAAATAGACCTGAATAGGTATTTGTGACGTAAGGTTGAAATTAGCTGTGGTTTTTAGCTGTCATTGGCGTGTCAGGACAACCTTTGTATCAAGTCAATGGCGGTGAAAAGGTTAATAATTGTACTCATTTTATTTATCTTAAACTTCCTTTTTCTGTTTGTCTACCTGAAATTATCTAACCAGTGGCCCTAATATGGTTGCGTTTATCGCGTGACAAAGTTTGGATAAGGCATCCGTCACCTTCTGACACGTAAATAAGTACGAGAGTGACGGATGCTTTATCAACATTTGACACGCGATATAGACGCAGCCATACTAAGCCCGCAAAAGTGAAATGAAGTCTGAAATTAGATAATTAGAGTAGAGTAAAATATGTAATGCTGGTAATAACTAAAGCTAAGTATACATGATCTCCTGACAACCGTAACTACTTGTAAATGTTTACGCAGCCGACAATCCTGCATAATTTGTATGTGTAATCAATTACATTTTAACAGTTGGTGTTTCTGGGTTACACATGAGTTGCGTGGCCAGTAACCTTAACTTTGAATATAAAACAAAAACAGCCATGTTATTTATTGCTATTATTACGTAATCAGAACACATCTCTGTTGAACCTGGGCCTTCTTTATGATGTACAGGACCGATTCGTGTGCTCGGATCAAACAGTTTGAGCTAACCTGCTATGTTGCAACCAAAAACCTTGTGCCAAAAAACACATTTCAATCCATTAGAAACAACTTTATTCTGTACCTGTATGTATTTGTAAACTCTGTTTGGATTACTCAAAAACTTGAAACTTGTCTTTATCAGTTCGCATAATAAAACTTACCTGTAATATGTAACCAAGTTTGTTTCTCCGTCATGAAAGCAAATTTGTACCGTCCAGTCTGAAAATATTGGTGTTGCAAGCGTACTTTCAACTTTTATTTCTCTTATGATTATTTTTAAATCGTAACAATTTTCTTCATAGGTATTTAAAAAAAATACATTTGAAGTGATGTCATCTAGAAACTAAGTGGTTATGGTTAGGACATGGGCAATTGTAATATTAAGACTAAAAAATTGTGCTTCAACAATAGCGTTAGTTTTTACAGTACTATTCGCAGAATTATGTCGCCCGGGCAAGCCTTGTCGCGTTGTAATTATTTAGCAGAATGAAGCAGAAACATTACTGCATCAACCTTGGCCTGAAAAGCCTAAAATCCGTAACATTATAACGAAAATTAATCATAACGCCTTATCCATTTAAAACAGAATCGAACGGATTACAAATTAAAGATAATTCGATTGATTAGTATTTACTGATTCACAGTATTTGAATAGTTATGTAGAAATCCAGGAAATTTCCTCGTTCCGGTGTCGTTGACCACATTTCGGCTGCGACAACATTCGGCCGGCTCTTCCTTGTTTAGTCTGAGGACCCCTCAGCAAGGTTACTGTGTAAAGAGGATTGTTTTGACGGATTCGCCTTGACCGCCAAGACGTGCCCAACTGACGACCTTTGGATTGTCATTTTAACTTCATCTACGCCGTAAATACGTATTTGATTCGGAAAATTTAATACAGGAAGTGCCTGGAAATGAAGACCAAATTGTAGTATTGTACGCGTGAAGAAAAATCGTGATCGGCGTTTGATTGAGTGAAACGTGTAAATGATAATAAAGTGTGTAGGTGTGCCACAGGGATCATTCATAGACCGACACTCGACCTCTTGTTTAAGACCTTAGTTGTGAACAAATCCTTTCCCATATTTGCAGTAGATAATCACAAAGTCAAAAGCAGTTACTATTGATTCAAGAATATAATGCATCCGACGTGCATTAAGAGTAATAAAATTCAAATTAGCATACACACACGGACGCGCTAAGTAATCCTTAATCAATAAAGTGTGTAGATATATATTTGATCTTGGAACGTCATTCGTTGACCGCGAAAAAGTCAGTGAAGTGCAATTTCGTGTACAAGTAAGAGACGCAGTATCAATAACGCACGCTCATTACGCGCAGTGGGCTTAAAGGGCGTCATTCGCTATAAAGCTGAATAGAACTACCTCTACAAATGCGTTCAAAGATATTGAGTTGTATATCATGTATAGTCATTCATTGAGTTTTTTTAACGACCATACGTCAGAGACTTGTTAATCGACAGCCAAAGAAAAAAAAAATCTTTACATATCTATAGTATAAAATGAAGTCGCTTCCGCTGTCTGTTCGCTTAGATCTTTTAAAGTACTCTACGGATTTTAATGCAGTTTTCAGCAATAGATAGTGATTCAAGAGGAAGGTTTTTATGTATAAAAAGTTCTGAATTATGTACGAGTGTTACAGAAAACTCACATAAACTTAAGCGAAGCGAGGGCGGGTCGCTAGTAATAAATAAAACTGTAATAGTTATTGCGTCCAGTTTAGCTCTTTTTTAATTTCAACTTGCTTATTAGTGAGTTCATACATACAGATATAAACAAATAAAAACTACACGTTCTGTAAACCATAAACATATGTATTTTTTGGTTTGTAGATGAGCTCAAATAAATTAGTCTTTCATCAAAAAATCCCTTTATAAATAACCTAGAATAGTAATAATTAATTTTGTTAAAATGCTAGGTAGTAAATCGCCAGCCGCTCCAATCGGCTTGACACTCCAGAGCGCCTTTATTCTCTGCCTTTCGTGTGTTTATTTACGTTGCCGTCACTGTATATCTATAACACTATAACGTAACGTAACCAGCTTTAATGAGCGAGCCCGAGCAAATAAACTACCCTTGGGAAGACACTTACTGGGCACTTGACCGGCCAACCTTTACTTAGTGTCGAGTACTTGGAAAAATTGCGATTCTGTTTACGCTTTTGGGTTCCGTGAGATTATTTTTCGTTTTACAGTAGTTAATAAGCTGGAAAACTTTATCAAAGTTTATGTACCGCAGTTAACGCCAAAGATTTTAAGATTTGAGTACTACAAAATATTTATTTGTTCCTTAGAAAATTTTACGGGTTTTAAATTATAATAGGGATGACCCCAACAAACTATTATCAACTTATTCTGTACGAGGGTGTGCTATTACATACATACAAACCTTCACGCCTTCATTCCGAGAGTGGTGTAGGGAGACCTACAAAACCAACAACTCTAATAATTGATAAAATGTGTGTGCTATTAATATTTAAAATATACTAAAGCTATTTAGTACTTCAGAGGTAAGCATGAAAACCAAATAAAGTGGTGCAAACGGAGCTTGGCAGTTTATCACAGTTGATTAAAAGTGCTACTCAGTGTAAATATTTTTATTGTTGCCAGTACCCATAATATTTACAAGCCTATAGCTTAATTTTGGAGTAGAAAGTTGTGTGAGGTTCTCCCCTGTTTCTATGTTTAAATATTATCCAGCAAATCATAACAGTTTTTTTTTTTATCTAAGAAAACAAAGTTAAATTGTCTATGGTCTCTCAGATGTTATCACACTTGCCATCGGATCTCCATCGAAGGCACCTCTATAAAGTTGCCTGACATCTCATTCCAATTTAACAGCCTACACGGAGCATCGAGCCACAAGCGTCGAATCTGACAATTTATGCATCGCCAAGTCAGCGGTTTTGGGCACCGAAACGTAAATTTACATAAAACTTTAATACAGAAACAAAGTGATTGTGATGTGGCGCTTTTTACAAATAACTTTTAACATACAATAGCAAGGACGTTAAACCTTAAACTATAGGACGATAAAGTAAGGGCTTTAAGTTCACACACTGCTCCAACTGATGTTAAAGACCAGTCTAGAGTTAGGCATCCAGGAGTAATGAGTACATTTAACATGATTTATTATTTAGTTTTCGTTGGCAGTGCTCAAAGGACTAAAGTAGAAACACCATTGACGGCTAACTTAAACTGAACAATAGGCCATCATAGAAATACTGTTGCTGAATTTTCCAAAGATCCTTTGATGTGTTGACGACAAAAGTCCCCTAAAGTATGTGTACAGAAGCATTCACATATTTATTTATATGGCTTCGTCGATCGCAAAAGCTGTTACGTTAGAGAAATCTCGAGACTCCTTCTTTTAAAGATTAATTTATACGAAATGTACTCTGTATGTTCCAAAGACATTTGTTGGTAGGATTGATTATTTAAAAGAACAAGTACTTGGCAGGCGGTTATTAGTATCAAAGATACAAATTTCAAAAAAAATATCTTTTTGTCTTTCAATTAAAAACGTAGTTAAGAACTGACATAGTCGAGGTATTAAAAACATAACGAGACGTAGACGAGACAAGATGTCTCATCCTTCAATATGAAGGGTATGCGGAAATTCTCAAGATTCACACTAACAATGTCACTTCAAATGACGCAATTTGTGATTGATTTGATCACGCCTTACGCTCTTGGATCAAGATTGTTTTACGTACATTATATCTTAACGATCACGACGTTTTAAACGTTTTTACGTGGTTTAAAACAACATGTTATCTTAATGTAGTTAATTAATAATAAAATGTTTGGTAAAATGGACCCCGAAAATATCGTTACTAAACTATGGCGCGACGACCAGTGAAGCGAGTGAAAAAGGTTATTTACTCGCCTATAAAGAAAGTCTATACGACTGCCTAAAACGGAAGTGTAATGGTAGCATTGGTAACCCTGTAGAACTGCTCTTGCCTAGTAAGAACGCAGTCCTCTAGAACAACACATTGGATATAAATTTATAGTTTATTATTAGTAGTAGGTATAAAATAAATTATAATTTCATTGATAATTGAGGGTAGAATTGATACTTTAGTCCTCACGCGGCAGACCAAACAGTACCAAGTGGTAAAGTTCCCCTGATTTTGAAGACAGGTCGAAAAGTGGTTTAAGTTGAAAATACTGTAGGGAATGAATGAATTTTGTAGCAATTTTAGGCAGACAGCGATCTTTGAGAACAGGAAGAAAGTTATTCATTTTCTATCGAATTTAGTAATACTAACAATAGAAATATTTTTAATCAAGCTAATCTTAATAACTGCATGTCTCATATTACACCGATAATGGATTTCCTGTCTTTTTGAGATTAAAATAATTATGTTGAATAAGGACGATGATGTCAAATTTCCAAGTAATACAGTGTTAGCCATTTATTAAAAATAGATCTTATAGTATAAAGAAATGGCACAAAGTAAAAACGTTTAAGCGGCAGAATAACATGCAGGTGTGTACCTACCTAGTGCAAAAATAATTCAAGGCCCTGCTCTGGAAATAGAAGCAATTACTTATAAACTAAATAATAAGGGGATATTCATGAACACACTTTAAACCTATTTTAACTAAAGTGTACTTTATAACACTGGTAAACATCTTAGCCTGATTGTGCATAATGTGGTTACAGAATTATCAAAAAGTTTTTGGAGCTGTTCTGTAGTTCAGCCTTCCCCACTCTGGAAATGAAGGCGTGAGTTTATGTATGTATGTATGTACGTTATAACTTTCTGTCAAATGGAAATGTGCTCAATAACAGATAAAGACAAAGCATATTTTAGGCACATTTTAACTATTGCGCGTTTATGAATTAGAGGTTAGGTAATGAAGAAGTATAGTTCAAAACATAGGGTGCAGTATATCTGACAGGGTCCCGTAAATGAAGGATAAGATGTTATTTTGATGTCCATTTAACCTTAAGTGGTGTTTGTCGCCAGACGAAGCACGCCGGATAATCCTCACGTATTGTGTAAGTGCTAAAACTAGATACATTAGTGAATCAGGCGGTGTGTTTGTTTGTGCGAGCAATTACACAGCGAGGCGCCAGTCGCCAAACAGAACGTACAAACTTGTTGGCCGAGCGCTGGCGATTTATTAATACGTAAAGGTTCGCTTTGTATGCCGACGAAGGATCACTGCTAATACACCAGTGTAATGTAGCTAAAGCGAATTCACACAGCTGCCAGTATAACATGACACCTGGTCACGTCAGTAAAAAGGATATGCTGGTTCACCGGAGCATTCGGGCTGTGATGGTGTTGTATGCTACGAGAAGCACAGCTTGTACGATTAAGGATCAAGGTATGCTGGTTTGTCGTCCACTAATTTTTTGCAATTCAGAGTAACAAAGTTTAAGGAGAGCCTCTAATCCCTGTAGTTCGATTCAAGAAGTTCGAGTAGGTACTGTTTGGTTAGGTTAAACCGAACACTACTGTACCTCTACAATCTAATTATCAATCTGATTAAACTTCATTGGTACTCCTCCATCAGTGTGTTTCATTCGTCTACTTATACCAGACATTACATTAAAACTTATCTTCACAACAAATGAAATGATTACCCGTCTAAATCTTGAGAATTATCATTATCTATTATTCATGTCGTATTGTTGTAACTTTATCAATAAGTTCTTTCATATATGGCGCCAACGCTTATCTGTACTCAATATGGCACCAATGCACTTGATTATCGTCGTATAAATACCAAAAGGGAATTTATTTACTAATAAAAATGGTACAGTGGCTCCCATGGAGCTTCCAACAACAAACCACTCCAAGCTCACTTTATATTAAAGCATCAATTAAATAACAGCCAGATAGCTGCCATTGCATAATCGAACAACCTATGAACGTTCACACATCAACTGTGAAAATAAACAGCCAACTTCAAATAAAGTATTATCGTTCCTCCTACTTGGAAACCATTCGATTTACACAAAGAGTAGTGGCAACGTTTTTACTCTGTGACATTTAGAATCTTTGGGTGTACTTTCTGAGACGGTGACGACATTGATGGCGATTGTCACTTGTCATCGAAGGGCCAATGACCCTCATCCCAATTCCCTGGCAGGCTCAAGTGCTGAAATCGAGCAGACGAGTTACGACGGAACTACGAGTATTTTGCTGGCGGCATAGGTGTTCTATTTGTCTAGCGGCGGATAAAGGCTAGCTTGCAGCCGATCAAATCAAATATTAGTTTATTTGCGATCTTACGAGTATAAATGGAGAAAGCCTGGAATATTCCCATAACTGTTTGATTCATGTTTCAGTGACGATTCTCGAATAAATTTTGAGCACTGCATTTGACAGCTTATGTGATGTTGTCCCAGAAAAGTTTTTTTCTTTTTAGTTTAGACTTTTTATTAACCAATGTACAAAAGTGAATTACGTAGTACGTAGTCTACTAGATTCTACCTAATTTCGAAAACATCAGTGCTGTTGTATATTTTCTTTCAGGAACGCACAAATCTTTTCGTCTCAGTTTGCCAACAAATAGGTAAGCAAGTTTGTTTACAAACACTAACTTTTCTGTGCCTAGAAGTGCACTTCTTCATGAGTCAGAGTTAATTCATTGACGTTTCGACGACGCGCTGGCCTAGTTGTTAGTGACCCTGCCTACGAAGCTAGCGGTCCCGGGTTCGATTCCCAGTATGGACAAATATTTGTGTGGTGAGCATGAGTATTTGTTTCTGAGTCTTGGATGTTTTCTATGTATTTAAGTATTTGTTCTCTATATAAGTATTTATATCGTTGTCTAATACCCATAGTACAAGCCTAGAGCTTAGTTTGAGGCTAGGTCAATTTGTGTGAGATCATCCCCTGATATTTATTTATTTATTGGATTAATAAAAATATATGTTAGCCCACCTGATTGGAAAAATAGTCGCCGTCTTTAAACATTTAGCTTAGCTTACACAGCTAGCTTGTTTGGTAAACACGCAATTAAAAAAAAATGCATCAATTGAAAATTCTTATTTACGCAAGGAAAATTCAAGGTTGGAAGCAAATTCCACGTCCTTACCATTATACAACCCCGATATCGGCTTGTTTCAATAGCTAAAACAGTCAAGAACCATTGCCTAACACTGGTCATGTAACAAACAATGCTCAAAACACACTCCGAACTACAAACAAATGATTAAGGAATGCGTTACCTAACCCCGACCAGTCGTTTAGCCTGTTTATGAAGGATATATGTACGGTAAATGGTATACCTAACTACTCTTAGAAACGCGAAAACAGAAAATGCCTAGATGGAAACACTACTAGTGAATGAAATAGAAATAGAAATAATTTATTCAACGCATACACACGTTTGAAAAAACAGATGGCGAGCAGAACAAAACCTTTAACATGGCGTTGAAAATTGACCCTCTCACCTATGTGCCACAGCAAGCCGCGACGCTGGTTTTCAGAGGAGCACTGACTTAAAAATTAGCTTAAATATAATACAAAAAGGGATGACGACAGAAACATCAGCGACAATCGATAGTGAGTGGTCATCCTTACTTTTAACCGAAGTTTCTCGAGATGACGATCTCGTGCGTTACGATAAACCATGTGGTAAACCGTCATCCCAAGAGCCAGTTACGCTTTCAAAAGTATAAAACAACGAGCCTCAAAGCAATGAGATATTTATTTATTTATTTTAGGTTCCTTCTATTTTTGGTAGAATCCTACTGATTCCAAAATATACAACGGATTTGCTGAATTGACGTGTCAACGTACTGCTTACTTAAATGGAGGACTGAAACCGTATCAAAAACCGTAGGAACCCTAATTGGATTCCAAATGCTGAATCAATATCGTTATCGACCGTTTAGTGTTCCTGAGTTAGTCATGGCATGGCTCATCGCTTTCAAGGAGGTAATTATTGCAATTTCAATGGATAAATACTTGAGTTCCGTACAAAATAATTTTAAAATCTTTTAGGTCCTTGGCATAGATTCGAAGAAATATATGCTAAAGCAAAAAACAAAGATGGGTCGTATATTTGAGAAAGAATTGTGCTAGGGCATTGTTAGCAATGAAATGAAATTAATAGTGATCACGGTTAAAAGGCCATATTTCAACCTCAACGAAAGCAAGCAGAACAAGAAGTTCTGCCAAACCTTTTCAGATGGTACTTGCGGTATAGACAACAATTTTAAGTTGAGCTACCATGGAACCCTTTCATAATGACAGCGTGAAGACGCGAAAAAGAAATTCCGTACATCAACGCCAATCATTGGCTTTGACGTGATCCTGCGACAGGATTCCATAGTGGCTCAGCAACGAATGAGTGGAGATTGCTCCGTCTGGATCGCTACCACCGTCCTACCCATTAACCCTCCGCCATAAGCAGCATTCGCATTGTTGTGTTCCGGTGTAGGGGACCAGTGAAATTACTAGCATAAAGGTTCCATTTTAGTCCTTAGGGTGCACAACGCATTTGAGGGCTTAGGGTTTCAAAATTCTATGGGTCTCAGATGCCACATATCTTCAGGTGGGGTGAGTGCACGTGTATCATCGCCTTGCCATAAAAAAACGGTTGTCTCGAATAAAAGTTTTATAGTTTACATACGGAACCCTAACTGCTAATCGTATTAGTAAGCGGGTTAATGATTTAAACTGATGAAGTGTTTTGCAGCTTGTTAAGGGGTCAAGAGCGGAAACTATGCAGTCGACAAACAATACAATATTTGATGAATTCATCAACAACTATTATTTACTACTTTTGTGACCCGGTTTGGTATCTTTGTTTGTTATTTAGTAAGAAAGTACTTATTGACCGAGATTTAATTAGTTAGGATCTGTATCTCACTTTATAAAAATGTTGCTTTCTCTAAAGTATAAATTATTTTCTCTCTTTTCTTTCTATTTGTCTGACTATCCTCATTTAGACTCACTTATAATTATTGCGTAACTGATTTTTTGACCCAAAACTAAATAGGTCTCTTTGTTGACTGTTATCTACTTTCTCCTGTATCTCTACTTTGTCGTAATACGTAAGAATCTAACAGCAATGTAGTAGTCAAAGCATTCTATATTCTATTGATTAAATTTAAAATGCTCACTATTACTTTGCAGTTGCTTTTACGACGGTACTTGAAAATGCTTCATAACATAAAGAAAACTAAATTACAATGATAACTTACATCAAAAACCCAAGCTAATACGACCAATGATGTATGTCTATAAATAGTGTGCTAATAATACCTGAAAATTGTAGCTATCCATTTCTGTCGGATTGCATATCTACTCGTACCAACTGCAGACATCACATGTCAAAAATTCCGATGAAATCTTACGCAGCGATAAGTTTTATTGCTCTGGCGCGTGTTTTCCACAACTCGTACGCCGATGCAGTAATCCTTTTGGGATTTAATAGTCCACAACGTCATTTCCTGCATTGATTTGATAACTCTGAAATAACGTTTATTACGTATCGTAACACAATACCGGGGTACGTCATTACGTTACTATTGATAGGAAAGAAATGTGTTTCTTGCGAGATTTCTCGCCTGTAACGAAACGTATCTACAAAACTAGATATTTTCTTTGGGTCTATATTGACTGACATAATTATTTTTAGTCATAATGTGCTTTAGGTCATAATCATCGCAAGTCATAACGTATTTTTTTAAAGAAACTGTTACTTTTTCAGCATTTTTATAAATCAAACCTAACCTACTCGTAACCTAGCCTTGTCTACACGTTAGATATTTCAGAACTTCTGAAAAGTTTACAGTTTCAGCGATATAAAAAATTATGACTATCAAAAATTATGTCAACAATTACATTATGACCAATAAAATTATGGGAAACAAAGGGCTCCCATTTTCTTTACATCGTATAAAACTAAGTCGCTTTCCGCCGTCTGTCCCTCGGTATGTACGCTTAGATCTTTCAAACTCCGCAACGGATTTTAATGCGGTGTCGATCAATAGATAGATCAATTCAAGAGGAAGGTTTTTACGTATAATAAATTGAGGTTTATGTACGGGTGTTACAGAAAAGTCACATTAACCGAAGCGAAGCGAGGGCGGGTCGCTAGTATTAAATAAAACTCAAGACATTTAAAGGCTGATCAAATAAAAATCCGATATTCCCTTCATTATTTCAACAATGGCCGCTAAAACGTAGGTAGCAAAGAACCCTGCTAAGTCAAATCTCTTGTACCAAGGTACTCCGACTGTCGATTGTTTATGAAGTGCACGACTCCGCAAACAGCCTAGCCACAAGTGCAGTCAGCCTTCTTGAGGACATGAGGAAAAGCAAATTGCAATCACCGGTTCTGTGAAGCCCGATGTAGGTTGTGATGAGAGGCTGGCAGAGGCTGAGGTAAAGGGTAATTTCCTGTTAGATAATCGAATAGACTTGTGAAGAGGGAAGATTAAAGCATATTATAGCTAGTCAGTGCATTTGAAACTTGCGCTAAAAACGTAAACTGAAAATTACGTCATCCATATAGAGATCCGATTCAGAAACTTTATTTCCTTTTGCGTACCTTCATTAGTCACAGACTGTATTTTTTGCACTTTAAGGAAACTCCAGGAGTAATTTTAAGGAATAGTTTTTAAGCCTTTTTGTAAACGACTGTTTGTTTCTTAAATAAATAAATAAACACGCTGAAAACACCATTTCTTTCGATTATTGGATCGAAATCAAGGTCGAGGCTGGAGGATTTAGTTTTTAAGTTTCATCATCCTCTCTAATATTAGGTACTAAATAGTACGATACCGTGTTGTTTTATTGACTTAAGTCTTTGTTTGTTCTTCTAAACAAGGAAAAGGTTAGATTACATTTCGCATTTCTTACCTTACCTTTTCAAAGCTATATTTTAGAGCGGTATTTATTTTTTACCCAGAAAAACATTACATTTCCCGAGAAAACAGCTACAAATGAAGTCAAAGCACAATTTGCGGGTAAAAGTTTTGTTTTTAAATGTTATTAGCGACATATAGGTGCTGAGGTTTAGTTGAAGGTTGATGTAACCATTCTAGAGAATATTGTGGTTGTTTCTGAGTTCATACTCCTATGCACCGCATTAGTGCAAGGCTAACGGCCTAGGCCAAACACTAAGGTTGGACGTCAGTAGATTAAAAATAAT
Organism: Acleris literana; assembly: GCA_946894065.1. Lineage (NCBI taxonomy): Eukaryota > Metazoa > Arthropoda > Insecta > Lepidoptera > Tortricidae > Acleris > Acleris literana. The sequence goes on from OX335680.1 coordinate 13,686,738, forward strand.
AGCAACTACCTAGGTACTACCTACTCGTAACTCAATTTGTAAATGAAAGATATTTTTTGCCTTTCATATGACGAAGAAAATGAAAATGTGGAAACTTTAACTGTAAGTTAAGTTTTTTTTTTAAATAGTATTCGAAATGGAAATAATTTTCGTGAAGCTATGATTTGTGTATACGTTTACACTACAGTATGGTAGCCAACGTCATTATTACGACGTACCTACTTGAAAAGTTTGATTCAAAAACATCAAGTCAAAAATAAACTAAATATTTTCCAGTTCAGAAAAAATATCGCTGTAGTTATAGAAGTCATATACGATATCTTCTCCGCCGTCGGGCACAGCTGCTTCCCTGGCGGTCAAGGCTCCCGGCTAACTCAACAATTAACAAGCCCTCAGACACTTCAAATTCATAAAACTGCATTAGCACCTACTCACCTTTGTCTTTTCTCAGACCATTATATCTTCACCCCTCAACCGCACCAAACCACTTGCGACTAAAGCCTTAAAGATTCTGGTCCAAAGTTCGTTGCCTTATAAGGCTTGAGATTTAATTTTACGTAAACGCCAAAATATTTTTAAAGCACACACGTTACTGAATCACGGGGAATGAAGATTGGTGATATGGGATCATCTTATGAATAAGAAAACAAACATCATGTGTAGTGTGTAAGCTAAACAGCCGCATTCAGAGATGACAGGCTCACGCACAGAAGCGGTTGATTTCCAAGTGAAAAGTAGGTAGTTCGCTAGTAAAATTACCTTGTTAATGCAATGATAATGTCATTAGCTTACCGTAACTTGTTGCCTTACGCAGTTTAATAGTGTTTAGCGGTGGTGGTAGGACCTTGTACAGGGTCCGTCCGAATTCCCACCATCTTGTTATTTAACCTACAGCCAAGCAGCGGAGTTCACATTTTTGTATTCCGGTGTGAGGATGAGACAACCGGTTAAATTACTAGCATAGAGGCATGCCAACTAAGTCCTCAAAGTTTGCAACTCATGTCATTCTTAGGATTGTAGTCTTGAAGATGCAAATATCTTTGAGTGCTCGTGTATCTTCTCCTTTTCGCCAACAAACTTGGAGTGTCAAAACGAATGGTTGTGCTTGTATACAATTGACAACCACCCTGTAGTAAACTTAGTTTGAATAGAGATTAACGTTCGATCATTCGAAAATTTCAGATGATGCATGTGAAAACACAGTTTAGTTCAAACGCGTGATCCACGTCATTTGATTTCAAAATAACAGTTTCAACGGATTTTTAAGAGCGCTCACCTCTACGTTCATAAACATATTTGTATATTTTCTCTTGCACTAACCGACCTTTTAAATCCGACACGTGCCCATCGCGTAAAAATGTGCCCGCGCATAGTAAAAGGCACATAAGCGGTGTGTTTATTTCATATACGCCATCTGGATTTTTCTCGGTCATTTACAAACATTTCGTATTTCGTCGTAGTAACATAATTAATGCAAGCGCACGACCAAACCGTTTGGCCACTTAGAACCTTTACATTTTCATACACGCCATGTCGAATTCCTTAATTATTATGCAAATATATTATGGGTAAATAAAACATGCGTATTTCTTTTCATAGGAAAACATGGAAACCATAAAAGGTGGAAGAGTAGATCGCCGGTGTGGCACGGGAAAATGTTCTTGATTCTTAAGGTCTGTTCATTCTTACTTGTCTTACATAGTAAACAACTTTCTAACCTCAAAATGAACCTTTTTTGGCTAAAACAGCTCTTGTGTCCGGCAGAGTAGAGTAGCACCAACCCACTACACTTTTGGGTGTCGTACAAGGCGACTAATGTCTGAAGTAGAACAACCTAAGCCATTATTTAATACACCAGAGAATGGGCAGCAGCGTTCTCTGGTATGTTTTTTATTCACTGCGATCGCCAACCCGCCTGCCCAGCGTGGCGATTAGGGCATTACCCCCCAATGAAAATGAAAAAAGCATTAGACCGGGCTCTGTGGCGTTCCTTGGGAGAGGCCTATGTCCAGCAGTGGACTGCAACGGGCTGATGATGGTGATGATGAGTAAACATTTCGGACATCATTTGGCCAATGTATTGTCTGTGATTGCTTTATTTTGTTTAAAATAGCGGTTTTAGCCCAAAAAGGTTCATTTTGAGGTTAGAAAGTTGTTTACTATATAAGACAAGTAAGAATGAACAGACTGTACATAATGTTAATCAACTAGGAAAACAATTTGCAAGTTTCTTAAACTACAATTATATTTGAATAAAAAATGTGATGTAGGTTATTAAACATTCATTCAACTTACTACCAACCCTACTACTTACTATCTTCTCCTTTAATCTAGCGCTAAGCAGCAGTGTTTTATATTCTTGTGTTCCGATGTTGGGACGTGACGACCAGTTAAATTAGGTTGACAACGCTTTGGCAGCCTTAGGATTGCAGTCTTGAGATTATTGTCTCGAAATTGCAAATGTGTACGGGTCTCATATCTTACCTGTGGCCTGTGTGATCTTCATTACAAAAAAAAACACTTAAGTTCATAAAACTAGCCAAAGCCTAAAAAAGTGCTAAGTATTTGATGAAATACTTTTTTTATGGCAATGGCACACGAGCACTCATGCCAGCTGATGGTAATGGGATCTGAGACCTATATTCATTTGAATTCTCAAGATTACAATCTCAACACTGTAATCCTAAGACTTCAAATGCGTTGCCAATCCTGAAGACTAAGATGGTTACCGGCACACAACAATTCGAACACTGCTGATGGGTTAATCATTAACCATCAGCATCAGATTCAGTACTATCCAGTGGCGGATCCAAGTATCCAATCCAGGGGGTGGTCAAGTACGTCATGAACACCCCCTTCGGCACTCGTAGATACGGGTCAGAAAGTAAATAGTCGTGTGGCATTATCTCGCACTTGACCGAACTTCTGCGTTCAGCATTAATGACAACCCCCTAATCTGAAAGCTAGATCCGCGCCTGGTACTATCTAATCCATTAACTTTATGGATAAGATAGTGGTAGTAGCGATCTGGACGGACCCTGCACAAGATCCTACCACCACTAAATACTTATACTTATGTTACTTTAATCAAATAACAATGTTGCGCAATTGCTAATAAGTTGTCAGGTGAAGTTCAGAGTATGGAGGAAGAGTCAGTTATCAGGATGCACCGCGCGACCGCACGCCAGCGCGATTGCGCCCGGCCGCTGACGAAACCGCACCGATGCACGCCTCAGGGTCAGGACACACTGAACATTGGGAATTGCGAGTGATGTAATTAATATAGATAATATTAGCTTTTGCCCACAGTTTCATCCGCGCAGAAGATGATGGTCGCTAGACGAGTAAAAGTAAACGAGTTTCGCAAACTGACAAAATTTATGGTTTTGACATAAGCTCTCGACTTCCAGCGTTTATAATGTCAGATAAACATGATTAAATATTTGATACAAAATATACTTGTATAAGAAGAACTGATGCAAATAGTATTGAATACCTATACAGTTTTTTGCTCATATTAAATGTTTGAATTTTAAATATAATGGATGATCCCTGATGTCATCATCACTTTATTAATCATCACATTATTTCCACAACTATGCATTTTATCACCTTCACTGAGTCACTTCTTTTCGAAAATGACAGAAACATGCCATACTAGGATGTGCTTAATGATTCTAGGGACTAATAACGCAGACGATTATGATCTGGCAAACAATAAAATAACTATATTGTAATATCTTTGAATTCATAGTGAATCCCCGGAAAACAAAGAACTCTATAAAATAATATGCTTTGTTATAAACGTAGGTCTTAAATTGCAGGAATTAACTTACCAGGAATCTATACATTTTGCACTGATACCGAGTCAGTGAAGTGTTCAATGGTAGATATAAGAAAACATAATTGCATCAAAAACATAGTTAAACTTAGCTTTTGAAGAAGTTAAAGAAGACACATCACTACAACAATCAAATTAAACATTCGTTTCTAAGCAACAAAACGGATCACTAACAAACTGTGAATGATGTTTACGCAGCTTGTCAGGAATTTTTCAAGGTGTACCTTCAAAGTGAAGTAAAACTGCGTAATTGATTGTAACCTCACAAACAAACTAACATTCCTCAGAACTTTCAAGTGGGCTGTGTTTTTCCAAGCCCTTTTTTCACAGTACGCAATAGTTGGTGTAGCCTTCAGTAAAGGACTGCCCACCCACGTCTTAATAAAAACGTACGAATGTATGGAAAATTTCAAATCACTTCGGCGTCATCTTTTCTGAATGTGTGTACGGACAACAACAACATTCCTTAGATGACGCTGTTCAAATATTTGGTATAATTGTGTTTCGTCTTTAACTAGCCTAGCGAGAAGTGAACACTATAAAAATGGGTTAGTCCACAAATTCATGGTTAAACCCGGAATTGCAATTAAAGTTTCAATTCCTATTAAGTCTCCAAAATCATCAAGCAAAACAAGGAAAATTAACTGACATGACAACATGATGTCAAATGAAGTCGTATTAAGTCGGAAAAGTTAGAAATGATCTTGCTTCATCAGTAAGCTCATCGATGGGTACTGAATCTAACTAAGAAAGCTAGATGAATACGAGCATTTCCGGCAAAATACGTATCGTTTGATATTAACTAGATCTGATTTGTACTGATACCAGAAACCCTAGAAATAAAAATAAAATCGCTATCCGAAAATTCCGCGTCCGTAAAGTATATAAATCATTTTTTGGTCAATGCATTCATTTCTATAATAAATTACCTGACGAAATTTTAAAGTTACCCTTTCCAGCACTTAAAAATTACTTGAAAAGGTCGTTAATTTCTAAAGCGTATTATAGGATCGAGGACTATCTAACAGACAAAAATGCATGGCCTAAATCCGAAACTTAGTCAATAATAATTTATTCAAATGCAAAATCTTTATCTTGTCTAGGGGACACCGTTGATGTAGGAAAACATATCGAAACTTTTATGTGGTCGTCTCGCACCATCTTATATACACATAAGTATGTGTTTTTTTTTCTCTATCTCTCCCGTAAGATTCTTAATTGGCATGTTTTCCTGCTGAACTACGCATGTTATTTGATACTATATTTAATTTAATATTTATAGCTTTATATAATGCTAGACTAAGTAGTACCATTGTAATAAGAAATATGTTTAAAAAATGACTGACTGCTGAGTTTCTTGCGGCGTTTCTTCTCGGCAGTGGTCTTCTCTTGGGAAGCGCTGGTAGATTCTCGACGTGTAAAAGTGCCCGTGCGGCCTACTTACTGAATAAATTTATTTTATCTTTTTATCTTTTATACATTATACATCTATACAGTGTACAAGTATCTTCAAAGTGTTCTTTCCTGAAATCTTCAAGTGGTTCATCGTTTTTCAAATTATTATATTTGCATCATGATTAAATACTTTACTTGCATTCTATCTGTACTGTTCACAAGCTCCGGCAGAACTGTTAATAAATAATGCAGTAAATTTTGCAGCAAGAGCATTATACACCTATTTTTATTACTTTGATTATTGTGGCACAAGTGATAATTATCTGTTTACTATACAATAATAACGAGCATTACATCACATTGTGAACGTATTTTCCTTTGGAATTTTATGTGATCATCTATACTAAGTCACGATTAATATAGCCTCTTAACCCCTTGCGTATTAAATTTTGTACAAAAACCACAAGAACAGTTAGCAAGCGTGTTGGGACTTAAAATAAATTATTTCATCTTGTTTCTGTCCCTGCCGGTTATTACCGGCCGGCCAAATGCTGGGCAAAACCTTCCTCTAGCCTCTCCACAATTCTCTATCCAGCGACTTCAGAGCCCAGTCCTTATTAAACTAAAATAGTAAATGTTAGAATGAGGATACGCTAAAGTTTTCCAATTTCTAGGGTGCTTCCACCTCTTTGTCTACGGATACTTCGTTTGTTCCTATACGTACATACAAAAGTTTTTTTATTTCCTGAAATATCAACATGTCGTACCTATCCGAACAGTTTTAAAGCTGACTCACTTGCCATTACCTACAAAACGATTCTGTACTCACACATTAAGTACGTCTAAGAAAGCCTGAGTAAGCAGCCAATGCATATGCTTGGACAGCCTAAAACACGATCAAACATGCAACTATCTCTTTTACGATTATAAAACGCAAACACGCACGCGTGGGCTGAAGGTCCGAGTATCTCAAATGTTTATCTCAATTACACCGGGACAGTGTTTAGTGGTAATGTACGAATATCTGAATCTACTTGTACAATTTATTACTACTACTACTTAGACTGTTTATTGGTGAAACTGTTACAATAATCAAATTTGATAGGAACGTGATTAGATCGCAATACATCGTTTTAAAAGTACAATTTGCAGTTATTCTGGCACTTGTTTTCATTGTAGATTCTATTTTTCATGTGTATTTCTTTCATGACTAAAGAGTACAAAGTCATAAGAAGAAAATTTGATGGCTTAATCCCTGTTATTTTCATGTTCATAATTAATTGTGTATAGACTTACTTGAACGCGCTATCAGCATATTGCTACACACCGTTGGTTTCATTAGAAGCAATGGTTTGAACGATAATGAGATTCGCAGAACTAAAAGCTTGGGTATGTATGTATTGAAAGATAATGACTATGTCATTGCGGCGTAATAGCAATAACATCATTTGTCCCTAAAACTTGTCCAGTAATTTGTGACCCTTGGGTTCAATTTACCAAGTAAGAGATAATATTTGCAATGCCTACAAAATTTTGGATTCGGATTGGAAGTGACACGAAAACGCCCTAAGCTCATTACAGACATCAAGTAACATTTTTTTTAGTTTTATCTCTTGTTTTCAATATTAATAGACAATCATCATGTCATGCAACAATGTATCCTTCGCCCATCATTACCGTCACGTAAGTACATAAATAAACGTTGCAGAGGCTTCGCAATAAATTGGATTGATCCAGCGACCGCAGCCCCGATTACCGTGGTCACCTACATTCGGCGGCACGCGACCTGACGTACTGCGATTTATTGCTTCGATGCTAGCAGTTCATTTCGAATAATTAACCTCGGCCAGCTCAAAGTGCTCATTTGAATGAGTCGTAACTTTGGGTTTCTCTATACTGGCGATAGAGCTACAGAGACCCTAGATAATCATGACGTTTGACAAGAATCCAAGGAACTAAGTAGGTAGTTGATCGATATATCATCAGAAAACCTGTATTTTCCAATCACCTATAACCAATTTACTTAACGAGTTGTTTATCAATCTCTCAAATATGATCCGACACAAGAGCCAATATTAAGAGGACAGTAAAGTATAAATGAACGAGCTGCCAATAAAACATATTGGAATTGTCTCATCTACATCACGGATGATATAAGGATGTCATAAATTTTAATAGACCCAGTGAACATAATTGGCTTGGATTGATAAATAAAATACCAATATTTGATTTCACCGATCGATTAACATACGAACTGGCTGTTTAGATTTCATTCTTACTCCGCTATTTTGCTCGAAGCTAGGTAAGTAATTTCTATTTTATTGCACAGCGGTTTAGAATGTTGCTTCTACAAGTAGTTACTTCATTATTTAATTTTAACTAATACATCGTTCCGCAAATGTAGATATTTTGAATTCAGCATGAATTTAAGCCAAAATGTTTCCTGCATAAGATTGAGACAACTTAATTATTATGGAGCTTTTGGGTCAACGGCCAAAGATGTCTTGTGTTTCGAAACTCACAAAATGCATAGTAAAGTTAAATTTGCCTGATTAGTATAACAAGCTGATGGTTGTGACCAGTTTATGTTTAACATAATCAAGAATTGTGCAGTTTTGATTAGAAGAATATCTAAAAAGCCGTTCTTTTGCATATTCATAGGGGACCTTGACCAATAGATTCGTCTGCGCCGCGGACGGGTCGCGCCGCGTGACGCGGCCGTGCCATGTGTATGCTAAATATCATTTTTTTCTACTGGTACAACATAGTTTATTGCTGTTACTGTCCGGTTTGTTCGAGTTCTCATACGGATCTCATAGGATGCGAAGCACCAAATCACAAAAAAATATTAAATATGCGTGGATAAAACATTATAAATACATAATGTGAACTTTCGTTTCCTTACCTTTTTGGGAATCAAATAAGGTCAAAAAGAATGGCATAAATCATTTGGAATATGTTCTAAAGAAAACATGTAAATGTTGAAGTCAAATACAGAAGTTATTATTCAAGAGGCGTTTCAACAATGGTGTGAAAGTGCTATAAAATAAATAATTACGACAAGGCCAAAAGAAGCTGACTTCCTGCTGCGAGTTAAGAGTGCATAATTACCTAGAAAAGAAAAGATACCGAAGTAGCAGATAAACTTTTTCGATAATTGGCGATCAAGGCAGACTTATTGGCTATCGGTATTTGGTAGTTTGGAATGTCATATCGTAACTCTGTGAAGAATACTTTTGGAATTCAAAATGTGACAAAGAAGGCGATTAACAAAAAGGCCACAAAGGGCCTTCGTTCACTTTCTTTGGCCTCAACCCACAACTATTTTCCTCGAGAATATGTGTCAACGGTCTAGTTAAGCTCTTAAGATAAATTTCAAGTGTCAAATTTACGTTAGGGAAGCATATTTAACACTGCTGTTGACACAGATGCAGGTTCACACTATTGTTTTAATTGGTAGAGAAAGTTTTGTGTTGATTAGAATAAGAGATAAGATAACCCATGAGCGCAGATAATTTTAAGATTATCATTAATCTATTACAAAATAATCAATGCTTATAAAAGGTACCTATTAATTTGTTAAGGTTATTATGTATGTATGAATGTAATTAGGTACTGTATTATACTAAACACAGAAACATTTTTTTTTATATGGATGAACACAAGAGAACTCATCCATTTTAGTCTAAAAGTTTCCGCACCAGGCTTCATTTATTACTAAAATAGTTTCAAAAGTGGTTCCTCAATCATTAGGTACCGCCGTAGAATCACCAGTAAATTTGCCACTTTCGTAATAATAAGAAAAGTGTAGGATCATTAATTATTTTGACATATTATTGCAAATTCCACAGATTCGTATCTTCTTACCATAAAACCAATAACTATTTGTCGAAACAATAATTTACTATATTTTTATGCAAATGCGAAGACTAGTAGGCGACATAAGCTGGTTTTATGGAATTTTCATTAGGTTTTTTATTGTTTTATTTCAACGTGTCAACGAAATGATATCCTTGACTTTGAGATATTGAGCAATTATTAAAAGTTATAACCGATAATGAGCTTAGAAACTGTTTAATTATAGAACAATAGCTTACATACGGTCTATATTCGTCTATGACGACTTCTTCAATGTAATTATAAGAAAAATAAGGAATCCATTTGTCGGCTGACGATCGGATAATTCATATTTTCAAAGATTTCGAAAAAATGTTTAACCGCATAAATACAGGATTAGTCTAGTTGAAGGTTATGAGTTCTGTACGACGACGAACAAAGTCTGATTCGCATTCATGCTTCTAAAAGCCTAACGATACTTGAATCAAGTAGCGAAGAGGCTTGTTTGTTTATTTATTTACTAAATAAACATCTTCCGAGACTATGAAAGATGTTTAGAGTTAGTCTAGACTTCTAGGCGGAACACGCGGCCACTCCAAACGTTTTGAATGCCGTCAAGGAGGCACTTCATTTTTTACACACGACCGTACCCACCACGAAGACTGCTACACGTTTTCAATGACGTTTATGTTAATAAAAAACCGTAGGTATATAAAATGTGTGGCAGACAAAAACACAGACAATAAAAATCTTGTCTAAATATCGTAAAATTACATGTAAATTGGCATATTTGGAATCAATATTGTGAGTCGTTTGGATCAATTTGGATATTTTATGTGACGGCTCCTTTGTTAGGCGACGCGAAGCTGTGGTGTAGGTACCTACCTACGGCTTCTGTGGGCATGGTAACACATAGCCATAAAGCCCGCAACACACTTTAGAATGGCAAATAATTTGAAATTATTAAAAGCCACATTCTTTACGTTTAAAAGTTTAAAGTTCTGTAGGTCAGCATTCATTAAACATTTTGATGTTTATAACCTATTTTATAGGATTTTATTTTGTTTGCGTTTTTTTAATTGCAAATATATATATTATTCTACTTTTTAAATTGGCCCACATATACCACTTTTACTACTTGTTAACTTTAAGTACTTATTTCTCGTGATTTGGCCAGCGTACCTACCTATGTAGTTCGCCAGCTATTGCTTTTTTTTCGTTGCCCTGAAAATCAGCGTCAAGGGTTACTGGCTTGGCACAATGCAGTTCTGTTTCTATGCCTATTTTTTTTTTGCAACCGTTTATTTTTATGAAATAGCCCAAAAACTAGTCATGTTAAGAAACTATCGTCAATAATTATGATCGACCAATCAACTCCGAATATGACCAAGTCCCCGGTTCCCCCTTCCCAATACAACCCCTTTCCCCTGGACAATATTTTAATCTACCTTTCTTCCCAACCCTACTACATCCAAGTGTTTTATCATCAAATTGGTTAGCAACTAAACAAAATCAATAACGTCCATAAAGACATAAAAATCGGGGCCTCAATACCGACCAAAGCAAAAACGCAGTAAACACATAAGGACATCATAATCTTATATGGCCTTTTTCTTTTGGAGGCCACACTAATTCCCAAATACCTTACAGTCACTTGGTATTCATGGTGCGCCCGTGGCGTGGACTTGGTATTCTTACACCATATTGACGATTTAGTACAGATATCAATTTGTAGTTAACCATGCTTTAGGAATATTAAAATGACACCCGCGGTCTGATAGATTAAGCAAATTCGGGGCCTACGCGTGTGCTCCGAATATCAACTCGGATAAATTCGGTAAAATTAATTTTCAACGTTTAACTACAGACGTGATCAACTGTAGTGTGTCAAAAGATTTATATCTACATGCCTTTGGTATTTTACTCGTAATAATAACTCACTAGCGTATTCAGACAGCGGGGCAATCCAAGAATGGCACAAAGATATGACCGCTTGTATATACGGGCCGAATTACGATGTGCGATGTAAAGTGACGAGAAAATCTGAAAATCTATGAAAGTGGGGTTAAAATATTTTAATCTGTTTAGACTTCGGTAACTAAATTAGACAAGTTAAGACGATTGTGAACCTTAAATAAAATCCATACAAAATGCGTTAACGTTTCTAATTCTCACCTCAAACCTAATCCTAATTTATTTAGTGGGTGAGAAACGTTATGTCCCAGAGCTAAATTAGTATGTTTTTTTTTTTGACAGCTACGCGATTTAAGCACAGAAAAAAAAAATTTGCTAACAGTAGCAAATTTTTTAGCTGCTTGTAACATAACTTGAGTGACTACAAAACTAACGCCTACACTAGTAGGTAGGTACTGAAGTGGTTTTAGGTACTAACCTAAAACCACTTCAGTAAAATAAGTTAAATAACAAAACTAGTTCGTGATGTCTTCCAAATCAGTTTTGCAATATTAACATAGTTTTGGTTACTAAGTATTAAATTTTGGCTAAACGTCAAGTAGCCGAACTAGTTGAGTTATTTTTTTTTTCAGTGAGTGTAGGCTCACCATCCTCGATAAAAGCAAGAATAAAAACTTCCACAGAAGAAAAAAGATACAATTGTATTTTTAATATCATCAGTTACTTTGTCAAGTACCTGTTTTATAATAGGGAATAAATCGAATGGCTGGAATAACGGTGGCTAATAGCTCGTGGTGGCGCCACCGGCGTTCCGATACTTCCCCTTTGAGCGCTGCCGCGTACTGTACCTAGGGCTGAGGTGTACAAGAAGCAGCATTGACTAGGGTAAAAACCTAACTATTGGCCTATAAAATACCAGTTACTGGCACCTAGTGATTGTTGAATTATCGTCTCTATTACCTAAGTCAATGTTCATGGGGCCCATAATAGGGCAGTTCAGTTTACCCTAGGCAGTATATGCAAGAAAGAGAGCGTCGGTGGCCTAGTGGCTTAGAGGGTCGACTCGTGATCGTAAGGTACCGAGTTCGAACCCCCGCGGTCACCATGTACCAATGAGTTTTTCTAACTTAAGTGCATTACCCGATGCTCTTACGGTGAAGGAAAAACATCGTGAGGAAACCTGCGCATTCGAACAGCTGAGTGTGTAAGAGGGTAATTGCACAAAAGATCCTAAAGGGTCGAAGTGTATCCGAAAGGGCCCATCTGTAAGATAAGATAAGATAAGATAAGATATGCAAGAAATATCGAAGGTTAGTCTGTGTGACGCAGGTGTTTTTAACGTTCCTACTATTACGTTACTAGTTTAGTCCTCTTCCGCGTTTATAGAAACTGTTAACATAATAAATGTAATTCGATATGGGTTGCCGGTACGTTTTTTCAGTTACTTTAATTCGGTTTTGTAAAGTATAATGAATCGAAGGAATAAAATATTTGAAAAAATATGTTTTCATGCTTCACATCACGCAATCTTGTATGGTTTTACAAATATTATTCATCCTATTCTTATAGTTTAAAACTTATCGTAACTCTTCGACTCCTCCATAAAATCAAACGATGACATTTCAAATTTTGTATGCAACATTTTGTGTTCAGCAATAATCTCAAAGGAATTATGTGATATTCATCAAACAGTAATGTCGCAGACTTTGTTCATAATTAGCATGTAGCGGCATGTACACAAACAGACGCACGGACAACATGACTGTGTAATTACCAAACAAGTAAAATTTACATCACGTTAGATGTGGTGTTTGTGGTCAGCGGCGTTTAAACGTCACCTTAAAGTGACGGGACAATCTAGTGGCACAGTTTTGAGACGAAAAAAGACCGACAAAATCTGACCGAGATATGAAGTCGTCAGCCCCTGTATGCCACGCGCTTACTCGGTAGTTCTCAGTTCTCAGCAAGCTCTTTGCTAATCTCGATTGTTTTGCATATCGCGGACCACTCCGCGGTGTCGGCGGGAAATTAATGCTCAAAATGGACTCTCCATCGTCAACACAACAACAAAAATCACTGACAAATCGTCTCAAAACACCCACCAAGCTAAAGTGAACTTTATTCCGCTTTAAAAAAGAAATGGCCATCAACAGCCAGAAATATTTCGTTATCATAATTCAATTACCCACGTACCCACTCCGTAAGTGTGCGAACAGGTCGACTCCATCAATCACACTTTAACTGTATCAAGTTTTTTCTCTGTCTCTTGTTCCATCACTTTTTACTTCGCCGCCGCTGGAACTGTCATAATTTGTCAAAGTTTTTATTTCACTTAATTAATCACCGAAGCTAGCGGTGAAGGCGACCATTGAGGAAATATTAACATACTCGACGATTGTACACTTGCGCAGTTCATTGTGTATCTAAGAACTGAATGTCATTAACAATTTCCTGCACAAGAGTTTCGAGTGTCCGTCTTTTCAAGTCGGTGTGCTATTGAATAAATATTGTTCAACAAGTTGCCAAGTGACATTTTGTAGCGCGCCGGCGCATCGGACGCCCCCCCACCCACGTCATTCCGCCGCGCACTCTCAACAACAATTTATTTTCAATGCGTTTTATGCAAAATATGAACAATTAAAATTGTTTTATGAATTCATAGCCGACTCGATTAAGATTCGATTTTGATAAGGAATGACGCTTTTGTGGACTGTATCATTAGACAACATGACGACGTCGTACGCGTCCCTTGAGTTATGGCGGTAATGAGGAGATCCACCGGGATTCATTGATGTGGCTTTATCGTAACAAGGCGATCAAAGTGTTGCCATCATTCCGCCGAGCTTATTAGCTTTCTCAGAAGTCGTAGAACAACGGCGTCATAATTTTATTGAGTTCCTTTCTATTGCCACCAGAGTCACAATTCGGAAAAGTCGATGCGGCAGTAAAGTTTTTACAAACTATAGAGCGGATTCGAACGAAGATTTAATGCTACAAGTGAGCGGCGCCGCCACCGTCTCCTCTACTCCATGGATTTACGACCACGGGGTTATGATGGCGCACACGCCCACCACAATACTTCTGAATATACTCTCCGCTTTGACAAAAGAAACTTGCTCAAACACAAGTTTGGACATGAATAGGGAAACTAAATTTCTCCTCATCATAAAACACCAGATGACTGAAATGACAGCGCGGCGAGCGTACTAGATAAACAATGTAAGACAATTGTATGCGCGAGCGTAAATTAAACTTTATTAAACGGGTTGTGGGACGAACCCATAAAGTATGAGCGGAATCGAAGGGGCCGTCAAAAGTCTTGAGGCGGGTGAAATGAAGACATAAAGGATAATAATGGTTCGCTAGAGCGGTGCTAATTCCTTGCTCCATTAACAGGCGCGTCTTAACTGAGAACATCCGAGGCTGGTTGGAAGACAAGTCCCCATTGTGGAGGCGCTGTTATTTGTGCCACGGACGGTTCGCTAATGCTGGCTGGCAAGCGGCTCGCCGATTGTCACGTAAATGTCTAAGCGACGAGGGACTACTCCGCCGACCAAAGCAAAAAGGTAGTATGAGCATATGGATTTCATAGTCTTATAGTGCCTTTTTCTTTTGAATGGGAGCTGTGAAAGACCCTTCGGCTATTTCAATAACTTTCATTGTTCGACTGTCCTGCAACTAGTTGTTTTACTTTGTACCAACACTTTGCTAGCGCTGGAAATAGCTATTCCCACGGACTCGTCACGTAAACTTCGTGTTTGCAAGTGAGTTTATTTTTTTGATACAACAAAATATGACCACCCATAAAATCTGTTGTATAATGAAGATATGGCGTTGTGCAATAAACATTAAAATATAACACCGCCTGTAGGTACTCGCGTATTCGAAACCTTTTGAAGTGTTTTATTGTAAGCCCAAAGATATGTTCATTATATTCCAAACGATTTCTTTAAATGGCTCCCGAAGCCGTAAACGCTGTCATTTTGCGAAACGAATAAAAGAGATTTATTATGAAAGTCATCACAAGCTACGTCTTGTTTAGTTGAATCGTGTTACCTGTACATTACGTGTACTTACAATACATTACTCTTATAGGTACACCGCTACGTCAAACATGCAAAAAAATTAGGCCGGTTCTTATATTTGACTCTTCTTAAAAACAAAGGAAGTGTAGGTACGTTGTCTTCATTCGCACGAAAAGACGTAATCAAATTCACATGGATTAAAACGTAGAATTCAGAAAAACCGTTATTTGCATTACCGTTATCTTTCCTTCGAATATAGAAAACTGTGCTTCATCCTATCCTACTAATCCTACTTCCTACTGATGTGAATGATTGGAAAGACGTTCGGATGTTTGTTTTTCAATCCTGCTTAAATTAATAACGGATTTGCATTAAATTTAGTACACAGATACTTTTTTGTTCTATATAGATAGGGTACTTTTTCACGGAAAATTTAATTAGTACCTGAGGGAACACCGTGAAACCAGTTTTGTTTGTGCATACAAAGTCGCGGGTAAAGCTAGTAATACATGTACAAATATACGTGATCTTAGTTAATGGTAAGTAGACGTTTAAAAAGCACTCCGACAACCCTACTATTCGGCGCTGATTGTAGATCCCCCTTTATTTCAACTGCAGTAAAAAAAAAGAACAAATAGCTATTGAATCTTGTGCAACAGTGTTTGGCATCTCCGAAAAAAAAGTTCATTAAAATTAAACTAAACAATGCTAATGAGTGTTGTCTGTAAAAACGTGACTGTCTGCGTCGGATGCCTCGTGTACATCGGGAAGCTTAATATCGGTTTCATAATCATTTGTTTGACGCACGATCATTACCACAGATCGATTTTGATATCGATTGCTCACTTCCGCATTATTCTATTCAAGTTCGATCTTCGTTTGTTTTGACGTATCAAACAAATTATGTTGAATGATACAATCGCTTTAAATCTAAAATGATTTTGGGTGATCTTTTTTGTATCAGCAAGAAATTATTAAGTTCTATATTACTCTAGTGAGTCTAAAATGTTACGTATGACTTGGGTAGCGATATTAATTTCCTTGCAAACGCTCTACGGACAAACGGACCCGTGATAGTGGTGATTAAAATAATAAATTATTTTATTAATGCTACCACAATCGCGGTGCATGTTTCTTCATTAAAACGACCATTTGTTGCGCCGTCAGCCTCCCAGGGCGCTGCTAATACGGTTTTAATGGTAACACGGTTTTTAATAATCGCTCGTGATATGAAAAGTAAGTATTTACGCCTATGATCGACTGATTTGATTTTATGATTCAGACTAAGAATTTTGCGTATAGGCTAAATTAAACGTTCTAAGATCTAAGTTTCGGGTAGAAGGAATTTGATTAATAGCCCAGAAAACGTGAGAAAGTCTACTCACATGCTATTTAGCAATATTATAGTCAAAAAGGTACTCTTAACAAAATCAATTAAGTGTTAATTACAGTGTACAAGCGTAACCTAAGGCCCAACTAATCTTTTAAATACCAGCGCAATAACTGTCATAATAGAGGCACAAATCATCACCTTTTAAATGGAAAAATAATAGGTTGTAGTTAATAAACATGAAACTGAAAGTGGATTACGAAACGTGTAAATCAGAGTGCGGTGGCTGGGCGGACCAATTTGCCACCGACTCTTTAACATTAATTTGGTTCGGGCTGCGCCGGCGACTCTCCTTAATTGAATGTTCCGCGGTGGGCGCAGCGGTGAATAATCTGTGCATGAGAGCCGCTTTGAACTCTGACAATCTAGCTCTATGAAATGAAATGAAAACCTCTATACCTCTTGAAATTTTGTGTAATTTAATTGGACATGGACACCTTTTATCTGTAAAAATATGTACACTTTTAGTACGTATACAGGTGATTGGCAATTTAATGCATTTCTTTTTTATGGCTTATCGCAGAGTACATTTGCGGTAAAAAAAGATCATACCCGTATGCCAAAAATTGCTTTTTTTGCAATTGGTAATAGCTTAGTTTTGTATAAAAAACATCGAGATCGAATCAGGAATGAGGAGATTCCCAGGAGAACTAAAGTAACCGATATAGCTCACCGGATTGCAAACCTTAAGTGGCAGTGGGCGGGGCACATTGCTCGTAGAACTGATGGCCGTTGGAGCGGAAAGGTTCTAGAGTGGCGACCGCGAACCGGGAGACGAAGTGTTGGCAGAGATTCCACAAGGTGGACTGACGATCTGATAAAGGTCGCGGGAAACCGCTGGATGACAGCAGCAGAGGACCGATCGTTGTGGAAAACCTTGGGGAAGGCCTTTGTCCAGCAGTGGACGTCTTGCGGCTGATAATGATGATGATGTATAAAAACAGGAAAAAGCTGGAAAACCAAGGAAGTTTGTTATTTCTGCAATATGACTCGGACATTAGAAATTTTTAGATTATCTCCTTTCTTTAACCGTTATTGTATATTTTTGCTTTGCGAATGTACTGTACTGTAAAAAAAATTAGCTCATTATCAAACAGTCTGTACAAAAATAGGATTAAAAAGTAATCTTTAATAATAATATCAGTTAGTTTAACAAGCTAATGGTTGTTAAACTAACTGATATTATTATGCTTGTATCGGCGTACTCAGTAACAATATTGAAATACCATACTTAAATAGTATCTTGTCAACGGCAGTCAGCTTCAATTAAAAATCGATAAAAATGCAACGCTTTTACAATCCTATAAAACCCAATGCTAATTTGTTTCAGTAATTAAAATTACAAGATTAAAAAATTAAGTACATTTCTGTTATTTTGCGATCAGATAACGGGCGAGATAAGACAGTGAATTCTTTCCTGTTGTAAGTTTAGTACAAGCTTGCCGCTGCTCGTTTTTAATCGTCGGCGTCTAGTGCATAAATATGACGGTTTATTATCATTGCTAGCGACACTTTTGCTTATCGGAGATATGTCGATTGCATGTAGCTACCATGAGACAGGTAAAGACAGAGATGTTTAAGATTTTTATAGTATTTAATTTTACATCCATTAATCATTGATAACTTGCAACTACACCAAAGTTCACATAACATGGTGGCAAATGATGTGAATGAAACAGAATTCATGTTCATTTATAATTTCGGTATCTTCTTTTGTGTGAATAGTAATTAAACGCATACATATCACAATTGGTATCGGCTTGATTTACTTCTTGTATTACACACAGAATTGTTTTCGTATTAAATTAATAGCATCCTGTATCTTGCAGTCGCCATGGAGAATAGCCGCCTTGACTCTACTGTCTTGCGTGACGTAGTACTGTACCGAAGCAATTGCTATCTCATATAATATATCATATATTAGGTACTACAGTAAAGCATAGCTCTCAAATCCTATCCATGATTTTGTCTGTTTCATTTTCCCTTTTTTTAACTTGATCAATTATTGCAATTCAGTTTCTGTCGCGACATCTCCGTGAGCATTATCACGACGCCCGCGCCGGACCTCTCATTCAAATTCCCTCTGCTAATTGGTTACTAGTTCTTCGATTGAGATACTAACCATTTTTCTACTTCTCGTTTTGCAACACTTACCCTTACTTAATGTGAACAGTCCCGCTGATAATTATTTAAATACACTAAGAATGCTCATTGCTCAAGAGAGAGCATCGTGTGAGCAAATTTTGCAGTTTGTGTTTAAATGAGTAGTGCATATTCATTACGTGGAACTGATAATTTGTTAGCCGATGTTGTCGGTTTTATTTGTCTCTAATTTGTTAAGCTTGTATGTTTTTAGAAGAGCCATGCAACGGGTCGGGTGCTTGCGTAATATAATTCCGAGAACGCACACTTAACTATATAACTACTGAGATTTTAAGCCAAATAACTTCTATTTCTAAAGCTCTTTTCCACTGCAAATTGAAACGCCAAGTCCGCCCAACGGTTATAGCCTCAATAACTACCGAAAAGCCAGCGCAGATAACATCTTTTGGCGTTTCCAGATAAAGATCGGCCTGAACTTGAGTAGTTACGTAAAGCCTAGGCGATGGCCGCGATAAGACTAGCTTAGATCAAAAATCTAGATAAGATGGAAACTTGAGCTGAGCGGGTCAGGGCCGTTAACGCTCGTGGAAATGTTAATTACGCTAAGCAAGTGAAATTAATTAATTTAAATACAAATTTGAGGTTCAGTCGATGTTGGGAGCCGCCCGAGAATGTTAATTAGTATCAAGTGGAACTGTGGAAAAATATTTTTTGTAGCGTACCTACTTACTTACTTAGGTAACTATAGGTACATACATAATATTCAAGGCGAAGAGGTATAGTTTGTTTGCATAGCCTTAATACGGTCTAGACTGCAAGTAGATTGTTGGTTAAGACCGTTATGCAGAGTTTACAACCTTGGGAAAGCTCAGTTTCAATTGTTTTATTTCGACTTTGAAAATAAGCAATAACAATTAGCCTTAGTCTATATATATAAAAGACAAACCTGACTGACTGACTGACTTAGATATCAACGCACAGCCGAAACTACTGTACCTAAGTAGAAACTTGAAATTTGGTACAGGTGTTCCTTTAATGATGTAAGTGAGCACTAAGAAAGGATTTTTGAAAATTCATCCCCTAAGGGGTTAAAACAGTAGCGGGAAACTAATTCTACGCGTACAAAGTCGCGGGCGTCCTCTAGTAAATTATAATTGACGGAAGCTCGCCTTCGCTGTAAGTTTCACAAGTTAATCTGTGAAATACCGAAGTGCAAGGCGCAACTTTCGCGACAGGTTGATTGTTTACAACTGGGAGTGTTGTAATTAAAGGTAGTTAATTAGGATTTTACGCCAATAAACATGTGATAGCATGAAATGGCGAAGGTGGTGCTTCTAACTTGCAGTCAATTTCAAATTCAGGTGCGCACAAGTATCTCACAGGGTTAGAACCCCGATGGGCTTTAGGTTGGTTTAAACCGCTAAACCGATGTCGATAAAATATTGGTATAAAGATCGCTCGGGGAAGGAAATCGGATACTTTTGACCCCGAAAAAATGAATAGTCTCGCGCGAAAAGCGACCACCCATTTCGAAAAGCTTGTACTAAATATGAATTGTCATCGGTTTTGAGTAAAGAAAGTGCTACTAGACAAGTTTTGCAAGTAATTTCGTTGACTGTGTGGGTCAAATTTTGTAAGTCAACTTTAAAACCGTTGTCAAATTAATTTTATTGTTTCATAAACTACATAATAATGATAATGGAGTTGGAAGGTTGCCACAGGTCTGCAGTACTTTCAACGTGAACTCACAGAGCATTAGTTATTTAGAATGCAATCTAAGACCGGTAGACACTGTAAAAAACGGGCAAGAAAAAAATCTGTTTGAACAAATTGTCCGATTACTATTAAAGATATTATATTTTAGTTTGTAAGACGCGATAAAAATATATTGAGGTATTTAAACCGCTCTTCGTTTACGGTTGTGGTTTATTTCTATCTGAATACGCGAAGGCTATCGTTTACGAGGTGATTACTGATTACTATTCACAATATTTAAGTAGCAGAATGTTGAGGTGTTTGCAAAATCATCGGTCGTCAAATGTTTTATTGCTCTATGATTATGGTAGGCTATATAGTTGCGGTCCGTAAAGTTCGACAAAATTATTTAGTTAGTAATATTTTGTTGGTCATCTGAAATAGTGAAGATGCAAGTGGACGAAGGTAATGTTTTATTAAGGCCCTGTCATCCCGGCTCATAGACTCCTCTGGAGATCCTAGAGTTGGTGCTTACCGAGAGGTACGCGGTCCGAGGTGGTTGGGAGACCAAAGGATTGCGCTAGCTATCCAGAGAGGTAATGCAGCCAGTGTCATAGGGACCATGCCGCGAGCGGACCTGCTAGAGGGGGTGTCCTTTTTATAGTGGTGATTATTATTTTAGTTGTATTATTGTTGCATTCTGTAAATAAAATTAAGGTATTTGAATACAGAAGCAATCATGTATTAGAGAAAAAACGACTTTTAAAGATAACACACTGATTATGTCATACATCTAATACTTAGAAAGTCATTAAACCTAGATTTATTTTGTTCCTAGACTAGAGGAAGCTCGCGACTATTTACGCATTTCTCGTTATTCCCTCTTTTGTTCCCGGTCGTGGCAGATTTTCGAAAAATCCTACCTTGGAGCACCCCTAGGGTACCCAAGGAAGATTACCTCCAGATATGTCCGAGGTCTTGCGCTTGAGCCTGTGCGTTTTCTATCAGACAGCCAGTCACGGAATAATTTTATATGTATAATTGTATAATGATAATAAGTCGTGTGCTTGACTGAAAAAGATTGTTAGGGGAGCTTTGCAATTATGGAATATTAATAATCTTTTCTAGGAGCCCCTATTCCACTTCATACTAACCCATCTTGCTTCTATGTAGAAACATTATTGAGGACATTGTGGTAGGCCTTATTCACCTAAAAGTAAGAATTGAAGTCTGAAGAATTTTTGCATTAACGGCATGAAAAATACGGGCCCTGATTATCATCTATAAATATAAATATATGTATATGTTTCTGCTGTTTTGTCACCGTCGTGGCATCGGATATACCTACCTATAGGTGAAAAACCTAAGTAAATGACCTCTTGCATGTAGTTGTGTACAAAACTAATATGAAATTTACGTCAAATTTCAAATATAGAATGTCGAACGGTCTATACAGATGTGTTACAACTTCATGCAACAGGTCCTTTACTTAAGTTTTTCACCTATACCGTTGTTAAGTTAATTTATCGTTTCAATTCCTGTTTGGAGACAAAACCAGCAGTATTACTGATTCTCATGTCCATTTTACCGCATTTACTATGTACCTAAATATTTTTTAACCAAAATTCTGTCTTATGCTACCTAATGTACTGTTTTTTGTTGGTCAGTAAAAAAATAATTTACTTTTAAATAAAGTAAAGACACTCGCACGCATGACTTTCATTTTAAACGCTCAGCTTCTATTCTAACGTGCTTTCTCATCGAAGTGTGACCGCTTTCTGAAATAAATTCTAATTAATCGAGCACAGTGCTACCAGAGTAATTGACACTCCTTGATGAATCGCCTCAGTCGCCTTGTTATAATATTACTACCGCCATCTATCACCCGATGACAGTCCAGAATACAAAATTATTTTCATATAAGTCGATGTGATATATTGGGCGTGACTTCTTTTTTTATTGACACCTTGCTTGTCAGATCACAGGTGTTTTGTGTTTTATTTTGATAGTGCTTGTTATAGTTAAAATATTTTACATTTATAAAAATGGGGTGGGTTTTTTTTCAAAATTAACCTTTAATAAACCGGGTATTTTTATGAGGTTAGCTTCTTTTGCTCGTTATTTTATGTAGAACTAAAAAAACTGATGATAAGACCGAATTTCGCGCACAATAAAAAAATCTTGGTCGGTTCTAAAAAGATTGTGATTGTTGTGCATAAGCGTCTTGTTGTGTTATTCTCTCAAAAAACGGCGGTCGGTCGAACGGACGAGCGAATAAAAGCGGCGAGTTTAAGTAGTCCCGTCCGACCGAACAAAACACATTTTAGCGTGTGCATTGTCAATTAGGGAGCCTTATACGTTGGTGAAGTCATGCTGCCAAATTGAATACACGCGCTAAAATGTGTTTTGTTCACTCTGACGGGACTACTTAAACTCGCCGCTTGGACTTTCACTCGAGCGAACAATCACCTTTGCTTGTTGAGAGAATCACTACCTTGATTTCTTACGAGCCTAACAAGACGTTAGATATATCAATTAAGATGTTACTAGAATCACTAAAACCTGTTTTTATTACTATCAACTTTGGTCGGTATAACGAATATCGCCAATATACTCGATACTATTAATTTTTAGCAACTAAGAAAAAATCTCTCTTGGTTGGCTCTCTTTTTTTTGAGTGCTCTCTATTAGTTAGTACTGTATACTCTTGCCGTATAGACTTTCATTACTCCTATACCAATATCAATTCGAGTGTCTAGTTCGATAACTGATAACACAATTACAACGACATTTAAAGTCTAGTAAAATTAGCAACGCGACCAGCTTTAACCATAAATTATACCTCGGACAATATACCTAATAAATCGTTATTATAAATCACCTGTGGTATACCAGCGACACATAACGGGACTCGTTATAACTAATACGTACCGAGTACAATACCTAGTATTTGGTACCAGGGAAATAAAAGAGTAAAGGTATTTTTGAGTATCAGTGACGCTGGACGGACATTATTCTTTTCGTTCGAGCCTTCGAGTCCATGGACATCGAAAGGCGTGGAGGTGGCCAGAAGGATTAAAAATATATCACCACTTAAAAAATAATGTGTCTGCATCGATTATGTTTAGGAAGTTATAAAGCAGTTTTGCAATATATTTCTAATGATTAAGCCTTGTAATATAATTTAAAAAACTAATGCGTTATTTTTTAGCAAACCGCTAGTGGAGGACACAGCCGCACAGTCTGGTTTACCGTTTTTTGCGGAATCAACAAGATAGCATCAGACGCATAAGTATAAAATTTTGATCAATCACGCATTTACATTAAAAAATAAACATTTACATTAATACACTGCTCTTTATTAGCTTGCAGTTACAGTGATAGTTCGGTTTTTGAAGCTGTGTATACTATAATTATCCTATTTTCGTTATAAGTAAGTAATTTCTTTCTAAGTAAGTAATTAATTAGGTAAGTAAATATTTATTAGGACATTGAAAACCTAATTACTCTTCACTACATGTATTAAAAAACTGTTAATTCAGGCCAAACAATTTTAAATTAGCTTCTCCATGGATTCACTTGACCGTGCCCAACGGTCACTCAAGCCAGTCCATTTGTCGTGTGACATCAAAGTCCTTTCTCACTCATTTAATATTAATCTCGAGTCCCGTATCACATCGACCGATACACCTACACGCGGATTAAAATAATACACGTATTTAAACTCCATTCAAGATTAAATATCGAGATAATAACTGTTTCTTACTATCAGTCATTTAGATAAAATTATCTGGTTACAAATTAATACCACCTTTTTACTTAAATTGATAGTGAATTCAGGTCGTGCCGAACGGGATTAGACTGCCAATTATTTTCTGATACCCTTCTTTTGGACAATAAAATACTTTATCCCTATAACGAAGTGCATATAATGTAATCCCTAATTAATAATTCTCAACAGTAGACAAAGACCGTTACGTATGAAAATTATGATCACTGGCAGGATACAGCTGCGTGGGTAAGAAAAAAAGCAATAGGTTCCATAATTAAATTAGCGTGTTCGAAAATTAAAAATGTAAAAGAGCGCGGCGTCCTACCGGCCGCGGCTGGGCGCCTCGCCACGACACATACCATAGAGTTTTATGCCCATCAAATCGTTCGATAATTGAAATGAGTTCCTTGTAAAAAGCAGAAAAACGATTATCCCCATACCTTTTAAGACGTCCGAGATACACAAATGGACTTTGTATTAGAATTTATGTCACTTAAAGAGATGATATAAAAACGCGCCGACGGGTTTACACGCAATAAAAATATGGGAAAGACAAGAATGCCTTCCCGGTTGTCAATCGCGGGGCTTAATAACCGTAAAATGTTTTTTCATCTACTCAGCATTCATGCCATTGAACACTTACCGCGACGAACATAAAATACGCCTAATTGATAAAACACAATTAACAGCACCGTAATAATTACGATGGAATCAATTTATTGCTATACATCTGGAAAGGAATATGAAGAGGTGGTGCTGGAATTTAAACAGAAAACTAATAAACTAATAAAGTTTTCTACTCCATAAATTATTTGCTAATCCCTATAAAAATGTTTAGCGGTTTCGAACGATTCCAAACCAAATTGAAGCATGCGTTGGGTTTCTCATTTAAATGTATAATATTGGTTTTAGAGTAGTAAAGAGGTGATTAGATGCAATGTTTATCTAAACAAATTCGGTAAGGTTTACGAGCTGAGTCGCAACATTGCATGATTACATCTTAATGTTTAAAGTATTGCTTATGTTTATAAAATACGCATAATTAGATTTAAATCGTAAAAGATGGAATAAAATATCGATGGTCGCCCTATAAATCATTTATATTTGATAATTTCCCAATGAAATTAAAATTTTATT
Source organism: Acleris literana (assembly GCA_946894065.1). Taxonomy (NCBI): domain Eukaryota; kingdom Metazoa; phylum Arthropoda; class Insecta; order Lepidoptera; family Tortricidae; genus Acleris; species Acleris literana. Next base: position 13,711,847 of record OX335680.1, read on the forward strand.
GAGTTGCTATTAAATCATTGCAAAATGAAACGTGTTATTAAATAGTTTTTTTATGAAACGGTTTAATAACACGTCTCATTTTGCATCATCCATCGACCTCAATACCTACAGGAAATGTTTTGGTTACATTTATCGGGGCTTTATTCTACTTTGTAAAACCATATTGTTTTAGTTATCGTATTATTTTTAACTCGGGTGCCATTACTGTGAGGTAAATAAGAGCTATAATAACAATACGATAACCAGTCAAAAGCAATATTGTTTTATCAAGTACACCTGGGACCGTATTCTAGGCGGTAAAAGCCATATCGTCTTTGACCTGTTATCGTATTGTCAACGTTTAGATAGCTCTTATTTACTTGACAGTAATGGCGGCTGACGTCAAAAAAATACCATAGGGCCCTGCCAATATGCATTGCGCTAACTAACGTTTCTATTCGATTCAGTTTTAAACCAATCGCGTCACTGGTAGATGACGTGATACGAAAAGTCACGTGATCTATCAGTGACGCGATTGGTTTAAAAATGAAACGAATAGAAACGCTAGTTAGCGCAATGCATCTTGGCAGGGCCCTCATGACACGTCAAACACAATAAGGCTAGAAGGCCTTGGTAATATTTGAGTAGGTTTACAACAGTAACCAAATATAAGTAAACTAGCGACCCGCCCTCGCTTCGCTTCGGTTTATGCGAGTTTTCTGTATCACCCGTACAGAATCCGTACTTATTATACATATAAACCTTCCTCGTGAACCACTCTATCTATTGCTGAAAACTTCATTAAAATCCGTTCAGTAGTTTAAAAGATCTAAGCGAACAGACAGCGGAAGCGACTTCATTTTATACTATGTAAAGAAAGAAGATTTACCAAATATATCAATAAAATATTTGTCATAATTTACACAAACACAGGCACACACTAAAGGCTCTATTTTAAAATTATGCAAAAGTTTTTATTTCGATAACATATTATACATAACCTATAATTAACACAGCAATATAACCAAAAACCCAACCTTTAAAAAGCGCTTACAATCAATTATCTTTAAAAGTAATAAAGCAAAACTTAAATAGATAATAATTAACGTTTTAATCGACAGGCCAATCTCGTAGACAGCCTTATAAACGCTCGTTTATTGTAGAAAAAGGTTAAAAAGGGGAGATAATTAAAAAGTTTAACACTGCATACATTTTACGAATAATCGAGGTACATTGATGGTCACGTGTAATAAGACATCAACGGCTCATGGTACAAACTCCAGCCCCCGTGATAATGTAATACCTATTCATTAAAAACACTTGGGCCGGCTCAAACTGAGGTATTGCTGTGTGGCGAAAGTGACAGGAGAGAAGAAATAGAAAAAATAACTATCGAAATCAGTGAACAAAGTAATAAGTTATGCCAGATCATAGAAAGAAAAACAGAGGAATTGAGTAGGTAACCCGTTCTACGTTGGAGATCGATTAAAAAAAATATTAAAATAACCTAGGGTGAAATACTTTATCAGTTCCTATCATGAAATCTTTGCGGCTGCTTGTGCAGAAAAATATTAAATTAAAACAATCTAACTGAATTCAAACACGACATTTTGACATAATATTACCAAAATACAAACATATTATGGTAATATTATGTCAAAATGCCCTTTTCTCCTTGAGGACCAAACTACCAAACTACGTACATATAACAAAAGGTGGGGGCTTTAACTGAAATACTATTTTTCGTTAGGTTTTAATAATACTTTTTATTCATAGAGCTTCTTATTTTTAGTTATACATTTGATGTGCCTTGCACAGTGGTTTAGGAGCGACTGCTTCTCTTATACAAAACAATGCGTCGTTGTTCTATCGAACCATTTGCCTTTAAATTAAAATAATTTAAAAGCAAATTGGATGTTTTTTATAAAAGAGTATATGCAATAAGGTCTATTTTAGATGCTAAAACCTTATTACATTACAGTATCTACTGCCAAACAACTTATAAATTCAAAAAATTGAATTTAACCAATCTACAGTGCCAATAAAAACGCCCTTGAATCGATAAAAAATATATCGACGAACTCTCTCCTCTGTAACTTGAACCAAACAGCGCACCACTAAACCCACAATTACGCATATTGGCCGAGGAGATCAAACGGGCTGCGCCGGCGCTCCTGACGCGAACACCAAATTAAAAACAATCTTATTTTGCTATTAATTTCACACGGTAGAAACTGTAATGTGAGAAAAAGAGTAAAGCATAGGGTAAACTTTCGGCTTAAAATTGAAGACAATGTTTCAGCAGCACAGCGAACTTTAATTACACTATAAATTAAATAGGACGTTAGTATGATCCACAAAAAGAACGAATGGATTGTACAAGGTCAACAAATTAAATTTCCAGTTAAGGAAAATATTGTGCTTAGCGGTAACTACCCCCTTCATCATATTTTACGATATTTAAGAGAACATGAAGAATTTTAGGCAAATTAAGCAGTTTTTTATCATTTTTTATCATTTACCAATAACGAATTGATTTATCGTGCTTGAGTACAAATAAGTTATCGAGAAGAAAATAAATGTAACATCATACCATTATAGTCACAACGACACATCCTTAGAAACGATTAATACTGAAGAAACTTTCGAGTACGTAGCGCAAACACCACACAATTGGCACAAATTCTAAACAAATGCTCCTATTCCACCCCATTGCCTATTGAGACTAAATTGGCCATGCGAAAACTATACAACGAAAATTGAAAACGAATAAACGTAACTACCTAATCTGAATTGTTTAGAAGCCATTACAGTTCGGGGTAAAACCGAGGGTTTGAAGGCAACGACCTGCGCAGCTACGCAGTAATGCTATCTACTACAATTTCAACGACAAGAACAAATGAAAGCCATGCATCGAACAGCGTTACGAAACCCTTGTTCTAATATATGTGCCCCATTTATCCTGTTCATTCCGATGTTCAATGCTTCGGAACTGACAATGAGGGTTTATAATACGTTTTTTGAACCCTTGAAGCTTCCCTCTTGAGTTTGAAGGGACCACCTGACCCGAGGAAGCTGCCCTGTCAGATCCGGATCGCAGGGCTATGCTAATTAATTTATTGTCACGTACAAACCTTTATATCTTGTTATTAGCCTTTTGTAGCTTACGGATGTGTATTGTGATGTAGGAAGCTCAATGAGAGATCAGAGGGTGAATGTCTTTATCATTGCTTACATCTGTTAGTGTAATAGTTTCGCTGTTAGTGTACTGTTTATTGTACCTATTTGATTTTTTTATCTAGACTATTTATCTATTAGAAAGATAAATATTTTTTTCAGTGGGTGGGCATGGAGATCCATATTTTACCATTTTAAACGGGGAGGACACAATAATGGACATATATCACACCGTTACTTTTGTAACAGTCATACACTTCTAAAATTAAAACGCAACGGCCATGCATCATAGGGTACAAACTTAAATCAAATTTCGAACAATCCTTTGCATTCCAAATAAAGACGCCCACGCACTGGCCGAGTAAAAGTCGCTTTCCAAATGCAATATGCAAGTACCTGCTGTGACAACAAAAAGGTAAGTATAAAAGCTTCTTTCTATGCCCTACTACGAGTATCCATTCTGTGTCAGCTGTGTTTGATTTAGAAACGTTATGGCATGGTTAGTTTTTTTACTAAGGAACTTCCGTTTCTTAACACAATTCTTTTTTTGTTCTAACTTTGTGATTTCAGGGAGTTAATTGCTAAAAATAACAATTATTTTTGATTATGTGGATGATAATGTTGCTGAGGGTTACATTAGATGCGCCTCCTAAAGTGAACCTTCTGTAAATACAATTCTTCTCAACTCCAATTTTGTAACAACATCGAACATCATATTCACACAATGTGGTGATAGAGTACTCTGCAACTACTAATTTTCAATTATAATATCTCACCCAATTTCAGACACATTCGACACTCAATCCAAAACTTTCATGTAACGTATGCCTTATTATTATGTGTCATAGCTCCTACAAATTAAATAATTCATTAACGTCTATATTTGTCCACGCGGGTGCTATGACTGACACATGAATTACATTGTTCGGGTGTCAAAGGCATTAAACTACTATAAGACTTATTGGATTATAGTCTACACGTGCCAAACTACCCAGCGGAACAAAGTTATATCTGCCAGTAATTTAGTTGCTTTTGTTGCCATTTTGCATCGAAATATTCGAAGTAGAATGGTGTTATGCTAATTTGTTATTTTGCCACTTGTTTTCAATATTTGTAGAGCTACTTGTGATTCAGTAATGCTTATTCGCTGATGAATAGTGTATGCTGTGTTTGCCTGTATTTGAATTTTAACTCCATTCGCAAGACAGAAAAAAATACTCTATTTAGATGTGCTTTCCGTCAGTAGGAACTATTGACCAGTTTTCTTACATGTTAGCCATTCAAATTTTTGACAAGCTTTCCAAGAGAATGGTTTTCATCTCTTTTCCAGAATAGCAGAACTATGACCAAAAGAGAAACATTTATTATCCGACGCCAAAATGTGTCAGTACCTATCTTAAAATAAAATCTCATTATAATGCTTTATTACCTAGATTGGTTCATAAGAATATGCATATACGCGTTAATAAATATATTTATATTCAATCAAAATATCGCCAACTCCTACGTATGTCTCCAACTCCACTATTAAGGCTACATAACATCAAGTATAAATTGATGACTGCAGAGATACGTGAAAACAATACCCGCCTGTCTCCCAAACCAGTAGTAAAGTATACTCATATCGTTTCATATGAATCTGACGCGTACAAATATCAAATCGAACATGATTAAGTCGACGCAGACAAGTTTAGGGGTAATAAGTTAGTCAAGTAAGATACAGATGGCGCTATGGGTTCTGTGGCCCTAGACAAGAGAGTACGTTATCGAAAATATATAGGAGTAACGTAAACTGCCGGACGATCGCGTAGGCCGCTTATGTCCATTCCATACATTTTGCATTATTCGAAAATCGTTTACGTTAGCTTTAAACATCTTGTCTAGGGTCAAGGAGCGGCTATTACATTTTTGATTGTTGCTCAGTGCGTCTCTATTGTTACAGGCTACTTAAATAGGGAGATTCGAGCGCAAATAAGTTGAGTTTTTTTTGCTTCAGTAACAAATCGTTTGAATACTGAGGGCCCTGCAAAGATGCATTGCGCTAACTAACGTTTCTATTCGTTTCGTTTTTAAACCAATCGCCTCACTGGTAGACGACGTGATACGAAAAGTCACGTGATCTACCAGTGACGCGATTGGTTTAAAAACGAAACGAATAGAAACGTTAGTTAGCGTAATGCATCTTTGCAGGGCCCACTGACATGATAACAAGGATGTATTCTAACATAATTCCTCCTAAGAGTGAAGACACATCTATCAGCACCGATTCGATGCGTACGCATGCGAAAGGAGAATTGATGCGTACGCATCTTCATACAAAACGGCCATTGCGACAAAATGCGAAGCGGTGCTGATAGATGTGTCTTCACTCTAAGTCCACCATAGGTAACGCGTTTTGTACTGTGCCATAAAGTTGGAATAACTAATTTTAAAATTAATCATACAATTAAAGCTATCTAAATCAACAAACTTGTATCGGGTGCCTAAAATAATACAAGAGTGTCATTATCCTGGCCTTCTGTGAGGTATTTCAAAAGTGTGACAGCGTAGGTTTGTCCAACTGCTTACAGATCCCTAGAAAAATGCGTATCAAGGTGTCTAGACGCTTGTGTTGTAACCACAGTAATACGACCTGTCCCGAGCGACAAAACAATGTGCTCCCACACACTATTATTGTCTCCTTCGTGACCTAGACGATTTCGTAACGCAAAAAAGAGTTACCAATCAGTATTCTAAGGTCGATGACACGTGAGAGATGCAGACCATGGATAACGGAGAAAGATATCCTTCGTTAAAGCACATAATAGATGATATATAGAGTTTATAATTTTGTCCCACGAATGTCAACGACCGTGTGGTAGGCATACACGATCGTGGCAGGAGTGACACATCTCTGTCAGCGCTATTTTCATTTACGGTCCAAAATTTACTTTTGTAGAAAGTTTATTCCTAATATTTTGTTAATCAATTTTTTTAGTAATTTTAGTTAAAATTAATCTTGACTGTATAATATAAGGCGTTGGCTAAATGACTGTTTGGTAACGCAAAATATTTGCACGCAGGTGGTCAAAAGTCGCGGCAATGTGCCATACGGAATGAAATATTAAGCCATACTAAACGCTTTACAAATAAAATTTAAACTGTTCATTTGCTAACTAAAAAAATATATCATCTAAAACATTTACAAGAAACGACTTTTTCTCAGTCTTATAACGGTTGTCATAAATCCTCACTAATCCTAATTCAGAATAATTACCGTACAATTCACTGACCGATTAGTTCCATCCATCCAAAAAAAAGTAAGTAAAAATACGATTCTGTTTAGAACATCTACCATTACATTGTTTTCAATATTTCACGCATGGCAAATTCGAAGCACACGCGTCACATGCCTCTTTTACGTGTAAAACTGATTTATTTGCATGCATATTAGTTTAGTTCACCGTATGTCTAATTGGAAATGCCATCTTAGATTACGGGGAGAACATCTGTTCAAACTAAATAATTTAATTGAAAATTTAATATGCAGACTCGGTGCATTATTGTCTAACCATCAACATATTTCATTGAATTAACAAAGCAGTAAATGACGTATCGAACGCTTCCTATTTGAATCCAAGCATTTTGTATTGCAATGAAGGTTAAACTTTGGGTTCCAGTTTACAACCCCTTAGTACCTATTTCAACCCTCTTTCGAATTCGGGTACATCGGATTCGAGTTAGAGTTTATATTGCTCATTTTCAATAACAGATAGTATGGTTAATTTACACTGAATTTGACGTACGAGTAAGATTATTTAAAGTACTAAAAGTAGCTCATTGTATATAGAAGAGTTTTTGTACGTGTACTCTTAGTGCTCTAAACCATGCCTACATCACCATTTCAGCCGAAAATAACGTCAGGTACCCTAGAAGCTTTACAAAAATTACACAAAAACATAGTAAATTTACTCTATAAATCGATCTCATTTGCGAAATTGCTCAAAATAGAGAACACTCGTAGGCTTACACCATGCCGAATACTCTTGCTATAGCAACAAACCTAAACCTAAACACTTATATAAAAGGATATGATTATATAATACAAGACTGAAATGACTTCTAACTACTTAGTAGTAAATCGTTTACAGCGGAACATTGGCCGGTTTAACGCCGGTCGGATGAGCTGATGAGCGTGAAGTCCCAAAGGTCGTAGGGCCCGTATGTATTACCTAACTGACAACTGACAGCGGCTAAACGGCCGCAGTTTACGATAATGGCGGTTACTATGTTACGGCACTCGTCGAAGGACTTAGTGCAGATGCTTGCGTGAAAATTTTAAATTTATATCTAATGTTATCTAACAGTTGTTGGTGCGAAAATAACCAGTAACAATAATGATGGATGACGGATACCTACAGATTGTCATCCGGTCGTATCTTTAAGTAAGGGAATAAAAACATTGCCTAAGGACACTGTTTCTGAGGTAAATAAAATTGATGTGTGTAATGTACAAACCATGTTGTAATTTTTCATCCATGTCAATTGTGTTCAATCAATTGACGGATATCGCTTCTTGGGTATTTTCTTGCAGAACTTCGAATTTTCTTTTATTATTATTTCTTGTACACAGCATAAAGTTCTCCAAAATATAACTGGCCGACCATCACTGTCACTCCTCTTCTGAACAAATTGCCAATTTAAGAATTTTTATCGTATGTATTAATTTCTATATAGTTTCATAATTGTAAATATCAACCATATTTCAATGAGCTATTTACTGACTGCTAGCCAATAATACCCTGGTTAACCCTATTTAGATGTAATAAAGGTATACTCACGTGTATACAGTTAGTAGCATCCAGCACCGCACTCGCGCGCCGGGAAGCCACGTGACGTAGCGACCAGTGAGCGCACAGTCGACACAAGATGCAATATAAAGCATACCACCGCAGTGGCCACTCTAGCACCACCTTTAAACCCTTCCACTTATGGTAACTTAATATCTGCTACTTCTTATTTTTGCTTTGACTAGTTCTGTTTCAGATTTACCAACTTTCAAATTTAATTTGTTAAGGCCAAAATTGTTGCTTGTTAAAGTTTATTCGTTCAGTCATCTACTTGTCTAAGCACCGGCTGTCGTCAGCCGCGCTGAAGCAGATGTTCTGTGGGGAGGCGGCAGACACTGAGGGAACTCTTCTTAGAGCACACCCCAGCATCTTTGTATTTATGACGGTTTGAAAATTATCGGGTTTATTTCAAAAAGTCTAATTAACGACGCTTGATCGGGAGTGTGCTAAGTAGTCGAAGCCCATATTGTTCCTGAAACAAAAGAAACCATAGTAATGCAAAAGAATTTTAACTTTTTTATCGCGTTCCGATTTTGCGGAGCATAATGCAGCGAGAAGCCACCCAAACTCGGTCAAGTCGAGGCTCTAAACGCAGTCGTAAATAAATCACACCTCTACAGAAACCTGTGTCCCTTTTGTTTATACGCTACTAAGCCATACAAAAAGTTTTTATTTCTCTCGCAAGCTCAAATCAAAAAAACAAAGCCGGCCGAGGATTGTGCAAGATCACAACAGAGAAGTCATTAAACAATGGCTCTGCCAGGAATTGAGGTGTTTATTATATAGGCCTACGTTCATTCCGCGTCATGCAAAAAATGCTGAGTCCAGGTAAACTCGGACGGTGTTTTTTTGCAACGGAGGACTTATTATGCGGGATTTATGTCACTTTTTGCTGGGTCCAAGCTAATTATTGTTATCTGCTTTCTGCTTCACTATGGGGCCTGTAAAGCAATAATAGGCCACTAATTCTGGTAACACCTTCGGAGTCGAGCCGTCAATCGCGCTTTAGCCGTCCTTTGTGCGCGGACAAAGCCACCCGCAAGTCCTACTGTGCTTTCACCGTTTTTATTTGCGTGGATATCTCATTCAGCTGGACGACGGTCAGCTTCTACGTTTATGGCTTCTGCGTCTACCTCACTAATTACAAGTCGTTTGTCATTAGGACTACCGTAATTTTTATTCCTTAATTGTGGTACACCAGCTTCCTCTCCACATCAAATTAAATTAATTGAGAAATTATAACTTTATTTGCAAATCGTCAAGTTCTATTCCAAACCAAAACTGTTCACTTTCTATATAAGTGCTGACTCACACCTTCGTTATAATGGGGTTGCAAATATAATTTCAACTTGACCATATCGGCTTCAAGCAAAGGTAAAAAATAACAATAAAATATCAAATTTAGAACGGCTGCAGACATGGCTCTTATTATTTTAGCCAACAAAGTAGAAACCATTTACAATAAATCATTTTGAACGCTTTCTTGCTTCCCATGCGTCGGGCGACGCAAAGGGTGATTTCTGTTTGAGTGTGCATAAATAAAGGTGAAGGTCCGGAGTGCGGATCCCAGGTACTTTTGGTTTAAAGTTGACTACAATGGAGCCGGGCGCCTGGAAGTGGCTTGCGCTGGCGCAGCACGGTTCAATTAAGAGGCAAATCTATTGAAATGTTTGCAAAGTGGTCGGCTTGCACAACCAGATGTGCTGTGTCAAATGGTGTGGATTACATCGTGCCCAAAGACTGAACTAGAGACCGATAAAGAAGGACCGTGCTTACAATTTTTCTAGTCGACAATTGAACACCGATTGATATCTTGAAATAAGTGACAAGGAGGTCGAGGTCATGACTCAACTATCAATTACCGAAATACACAATATTACAATTAATTACAACGTTCATTCACCCTTCCACTTGTTCTACTTCCTTGTAATATCCACAGTTGTGGTACAAGACCACACGTAGAATGCAACCGTGGCTGTTTGCCGAACGATTAGAGTCAGCGCGTAGCGGTCTGGCTTGCATATGCATATTATGCATGTGCAATGAAAATCTCTCCACTCATTTATATTTTAACTAGCTTTCTGTGTCGCATTGCGAGCCGTATGGTTTAACAAATATTTCAAAAGTGATCAAGGATTTTCGTAATATTGAACAATCTATCCATCTATTAGACTTCTCGCTACAGTAAGTATCGACATGACTATCGTGCGATTTGCCATAGGTCCTGCTACTTCTGTTATTTCTTCACATTTTGTTCGATTTTCCAAGAAATTTCCTCACAGGACTTAGGTTGTGCGTTGTCTGTGACTGAGTTAGTCGGTCATGGAATAGTTTATAGTAGGTATGTATAGGTACATATATTTGATATTTTTGACGTGTTTTGGGGCCTATAAATATATGCAATTTGTACATTGTTAATGCGTTAGAAACCCAGAGGACTTACATGTAATGCCGAAAGTGGGTAAATGCGTCAGTAGGTATACGTGTACTTATTTAAAGTTGTGCAAGGTGTGGTATCGCACATACCTAATAACAAGTATAATATCACTTCAACATCAACATCTGTAGGTTTTTAGATCGCTTTCTGTCTCGCAAAATGTTTTTCTAGCTAAGACAATTAGAGCAAAATCACAACGTTACATACCACGATACTGTGCACTGGTGTGAATGTTATTATATACAAAAAATACAAAGTACAGTGCAAGGGCACTTAGAACGTCTTCCGGGTTCAAAGTTATCGGGGGATAAATTAGGTATGAGTCGCATATGGGAGCGAGTTAGAGAGAAGAGCACTGTGCTAATGCTACTGTTTGTTAGGTTTAAGGCAGCAGAGCTATGTCAAAGATTGATGATGATGAAATCCATTTATCCCTCAGCAGGGACATAGGGCTCGTAGAAGGGAATTCCATTTTGCTCGATCCTGAGCGGTTACTTCCAATTCATTCCAACTCTGCCAAATGGCCTCTTTTTCAACTGAGCGCCTCCAGGTGTTTCGGGGGCGCCCTGGTCTTCTTTTTCCCTGAGCATGCCAAGTCAAGCCCTGTTTGGAGATGTGGTTATCGGGCCGCCGCAGTACATGACCAATCCAACGCCATTTCCTCACCAAGATCTCGTTAGCCAACGGTTTCTGGTTTGTCAGCTCCCACAGTCTAGTATTCGAGATAGTCTTTGGCCAACAAATCCCCAGAATACGCTGCAGACACTTGTTAACGAAGACCTGGAGCTTGCTCGTAGTCTCCTTTTTAACGGGCCATGTCTCGCAGCCATATAAAAGCACTGACTTGACGTTGGAGTTGAATATTCTTAACTTGGTGCGGCGAGTCAGTACTGTCGATGCCCAAACAGGCTTCAACTGTGCATACGCAGCACTGGCTTTGTTTATGCGTGCTGCCATGTCCTCGACAGCACCTCCGAGTGGGTCCACCACGCTCCCCAAGTAGGTGAATCGCTGCACCTGCTCAATAACCTCACCGTTGACATTGACTGGCGTCAAAGATTAGTCATTATTAATCTACGAACGTTTTCAAGCTCAGATAAACACGGCTGTTTTTAATTTTCATTATTTCGAACGGGATGAGTGCTCTTATGCGAAAAATATTACTTTATACAGGTTGGCTAGCATGAGTTGACTCGAGTCGGTTGTGTGTCGGTAGTCCCCAGCGGGTCTATTATGTTCGTGTTTGTCGATGTGGATAAACGTGGATAAAACACCTGTCACTTTCTGACCAGTATGTAAGTGCGAGAGTGACAGATACTTTATCCACTGCGATAAAGTCGGCCATAATACGGCGTTCTAGTCTCCTTCTATCTAGTCTATAACGATAGGGACAAATAGAAGTTGAGCAGCACCATAAGAAAACGCAAAAAGTAACGAAAATGTAATGAAAATACTAATATGTACATTAATGTAAAGATTTTTTCGTAAATTGAATTTGGCCTTAATCTTAATGTAACATGTTTGTAAAAAGTAAAGTTTTCAAGCGTACTTTTCCACAATTTTTAGTTTCAGTGCAGTATTCCGCAGAAAATCCGTTGCTGTAGTAAGTATACATTTTATAAATGATATCCGTGAATTGAAAAAAAAAATCGCTACTTACGACCCTGACCTGACCGATAAGTTATTTCAAATTTACGGAACTAAAGCTGTTTTTACTTTCATTTAGAGAATATCTTCCGGAAGGTTTATCTTTATAATACACTAGCGACCCGCCCTCGCTTCGCTTCGGTTTATGTGAGCTTTCTGTAACACCCGTACATAATCGAGAATTTATTATACATTAGATAGAACCTTCCTCTTGAAGAAAAACTGCATTGAAACTCGTTGCGTAATTTTAAAGATTTTAAGCGTACATACAGAGGGACAGACAGCGGGAATTGTTTTATACTATTTTAATAAGTAATAGATCGCACCCAGGCTAAGCCAGGGCAGATCGCTAAGTTTAATATATTTGCAGCTTAGTTTAATTTTAATTTTAATACGTTTAGTTTTAATTTTTAATTGTACTAATGTATGTTTATTGTTATTCCATTGCATTAAAATCAAAACATTCGTGGGGATAATTTAGTATGAATCCTAGGTTATTTTCCAAAAAAATATTGATTTATTCATATTATCAACTATAAATTTATTTGAGTGAATATGGTATTTTTCCATCTTATGGAAAACCTACACTTTTACATAATCCCATTAAACTGTTTTCTCAACTTAATGTTTTAATGTCCGTTTTTATTAGATCAACATTGATCTATTGGGCAATATTTAAAAAGGTCTCCATTAAAATACAGGTGCATTAAATGGAAACAAGCTATCGACAAATTGGTGGTCCGTTTTACTTTAAATTCAACTTAAGATAAGGTAATTTCGAGATATACGTTGCAAGGGGTGAATAGGTAAGAAGCAAAAAGTTAATATAAATTAGGAGCCTATGTTAGTTTTAAGTCATACAGAAATTTATAGTAACACCCTGTGAGGTAGTTAAGATGTCCATGATTTCTGACATAGCTGACCCAAAATAAACTTGTTGACGACGCGCTAGCCTAGTTGGTAGTGACCCTGCCTATGAAGCTAGCGGTTCTGGGTTCAAATCCCGGTAAGGGCTGATATTTGTGTGATGAGCACGAGTATTTGTTTCTGAGTCTTGGATGTTTTCTATGTATTTAAGTATTTATTTCTCTATGTAAGTATTTATATCGTTGTCTAGTACTCATACAAGCCTAGAGCTTAGTTTGGGACTAGGTCAATTTGTGTGAGATTGTCCCTTGATATTTATTTATTTTATTTGTTAATATTGAATAGGTAAAGGTGCCGGCATCGCTAATTTATAATATGAAAATTCTCATTATGATTAGTAATGTTACTTTATCGTTTTCTTTGTATGCATGCAATTATATTGCGATGTTGCGTTTTTCAGAGCTACCTTGTGTGGCTACGACGAGTATCTCTACCGTATGAATGTCTTCAGTAGGAATACGAAATCATTTAACTGGATTGAAATTGAGGTAAGTTTAGTTTCCCAATTCAAGATCAACCTGTATATATACGTTCGTAAGACATTATGAGTATCTACGAGTCTCTTTGCTGCTGACAATAAGGTCTGTTATGTAAATATGTGACGCGAGAGCTTGAAGTAGGGAGTAGTGATTTTGACTATTTACTGTCAAATAAATTAATCGCAACTGCCATTCAACCTTACTTAACAACCGTGACGTTTGTATTTAATTTTATTCTGTACGAGTATCATTGACTTCTACCTGTTGAGACCTTAACTGATTTACCTACAAGGTGAAAGGGGTTATTACATCTACGGGGTGATTGTAAATTTAAGTGTGAATAACTAACTAATAATTAACTCGCGCACACACATTTACAAACTTTCGCATTTACATTAGTGTGATGTGATGTAGGTAACGAAAACGATACCATGATGGGCTAAAGCAAAGTGGTATTAAGGCCCTAAAACAAATTACAAATGGGACCTCTGTTACTTAAAGTAGCGAAGAAGATGTACTCGTTCCATTTCGAAACTTGTGTATGAAAAATTGTCATTAAGGAACAACTTTAATCCTCCTGCGCCGCCACATTAACCCCGTAGATAAAAAAACCCTGGATTAACTTGAAATTTTTTTCACAGAAAAAATATAACACGCTAGTTCTAGTTTTAAAAGAATCATCAATTTGTCCAAAGGACTAAGTTCTACACGGGTAATGTAGGTACAAAATAAAACGACCCAAGTTCCCTCAGCCTGTAAAAACTTACTTGGTTAGCCAGAACTTTTACGACACAACTAAATTGGTGGAATATAAAGTAGCTCTTGGTAAAACTAGGTATAATTCAAGGTCACATAAATTTATTCCGCAAACATAAACATTTATAAAAAATGTATAAGCAAATACAGTTCTTTTGATGTATTTATGTGTTGAGGTATATAATACCGTTGCCTATGTAACCAAAGTACAAGCTTCGAGCTTAGTTTGGGACTAGGTAAATTTAGGTGAGATTGTTTCCTGTGTTTTATTTAAGTATTAAATGATAAAACGCGGTAATATTTAATACAACTACAGGGCCCGTATTATGGTCGCCTTTATCGCGGTGGATAAAGCTTCCGTCACTCTCGCACTTACATACTGGTCAGAAAGTGACAGATGTTTTATCTACGCTTATCTACGTCGATAAACACGACCATAATCGGCCCGCAGGATAGATGAATTAACATACAAGTCTAAGTTTACATGGTCTAGTGGTTTACACGAGTTGCAAATTAAAAACATTTTAGACAGAAGAAAAATCATGGCGAGGAAAACCGGAGAGACGTTACTTACATTAATTTAAAGAAGAAGTATGGTGTGACGAATAGAGATATTAAACAGCTAGCCGAGAGAAGAGAAGATAACAAGTTACTCCATTGCACGGTTCTTAAAAATCGAGAGAGAGAAGAGAAAGAGAAAGTGGTTGCTCGCGACTCTCAAGCAGACGGTCATGGGTTCTTGATTTATCGGAATGTCGATTAAAACATCGTAAGGAAGATTTTATTATGGAAAAAGAGCACATAGGCCATCTGATCCATGGCCCATCAAAATTACCAATTTTGATCCTTGGCAACCCTGAAGAACTAGTGGAATACCTTTATACCTGTACCACTCTCAACCCCAACATCACTTACCATCAGGTGTAACTGAGGTCGAAAGCAAAAAGAGCGCACAGGCCATCTGATAGTAAGAGGGCTTTGATGCTCGTCAAAATTACCAATTTTAAGATGGAAGTTTTTAATGGAAAAAGAGCACATAGGCCACCTGATCCATGGCCCATCAAAATTACCAGTTTTGAGCCTTGCCAACCCTGAAGAACTAGTGGAACACCTGCATCTATACCTGTACCACACTCAACCCCAACGTCACTTACCATCAGGTGAGACTGAGGTCAATCGCGAAAAGAGCGCACAGGCCACGTGATAGTAAGAGGGCTTTGATGCTCGTCAAGATTACCAATTTTAAGATGCAAATGCGTTGCCAACACTGAAGAACTAGTGGAATACCTCTATCTGTACCTGTACCATCCTCAACCTCGTCAGCATTTAAAATCAGGTGAGACTGAGGTCAAACGCAAAAAGAGCACTCAGGCCACCTGATAGTATGAGGGCTTTGAGGCTCGTCCAAATTACCAATTTTAAGATGGAAGTTTTTAATGGAAAAAGAGCACATAGGCCACCTGATCCATGGCCCATCAAAATTACCAGTTTTGAGCCTTGCCAACCCTGAAGAACTAGTGGAACACCTGCATCTATACCTGTACCACACTCAACCCCAACGTCACTTACCATCAGGTGAGACTGAGGTCAATCGCGAAAAGAGCGCACAGGCCACGTGATAGTAAGAGGGCTTTGATGCTCGTCAAGATTACCAATTTTAAGATGCAAATGCGTTGCCAACACTGAAGAACTAGTGGAATACCTCTATCTGTACCTGTACCATCCTCAACCTCGTCAGCATTTAAAATCAGGTGAGACTGAGGTCAAACGCAAAAAGAGCACTCAGGCCACCTGATAGTAAGAGGGCTTTGAGGCTCGTCCAAATTACCAATTTTAAGATGGAAGTTTTTAATGGAAAAAGAGCACATAGGCCACCTGATCCATGGCCCATCAAAATTACCAGTTTTGAGCCTTGCCAACCCTGAAGAACTAGTGGAACACCTGCATCTATACCTGTACCACACTCAACCCCAACGTCACTTACCATCAGGTGAGACTGAGGTCAATCGCGAAAAGAGCGCACAGGCCACGTGATAGTAAGAGGGCTTTGATGCTCGTCAAGATTACCAATTTTAAGATGCAAATGCGTTGCCAACACTGAAGAACTAGTGGAATACCTCTATCTGTACCTGTACCATCCTCAACCTCGTCAGCATTTAAAATCAGGTGAGACTGAGGTCAAACGCAAAAAGAGCACTCAGGCCACCTGATAGTAAGAGGGCTTTGAGGCTCGTCCAAATTACCAATTTTAAGATGGAAGTTTTTAATGGAAAAAGAGCACATAGGCCACCTGATCCATGGCCCATCAAAATTACCAGTTTTGAGCCTTGCCAACCCTGAAGAACTAGTGGAACACCTGCATCTACCTGTACCACACTCAACCCCAACGTCACTTACCATCAGGTGAGACTGAGGTCAATCGCGAAAAGAGCGCACAGGCCACGTGATAGTAAGAGGGCTTTGATGCTCGTCAAGATTACCAATTTTAAGATGCAAATGCGTTGCCAACACTGAAGAACTAGTGGAATACCTCTATCTGTACCTGTACCATCCTCAACCTCGTCATCATTTAAAATCAGGTGAGACTGAGGTCAAACGCAAAAAGAGCGCATAGGCCACCTGATAGTAAGAGGGCTTTGAGGCTCGACAAAATTACCCATTTTAAAATGGAAATGCATTGCCAACCCTGAAGAACTAGTGGAATACCTCTATCTATACCTATACCACCATCAACATCGTCGCCACTTAACATCAGGTGACACTGAAGTCAAACGCAAACCAATGTTGGATTTAAAAAATGCTACTCATTTTACCAACGGTGTTTTTGTCTTCCCGTGGACCGAAACATACTAATGCAAACACTGCTGGTTAGGAGCGTGGTGTTTGTGGTAGAAGCGATTCCGAAAACCCTGCACAAGGTCCTACCACATATATCGTTTACGGAAAATATTTTCAAAATCAAAACTAAAACTAAACTAAATAAACATTGGACTTCCTAAACGGACTTATGACTAGTGAAGTGATTATATAATCAAAAATAATCCGTGAGTACCAAGCAGTCACTTAGTGCCAAATTAAGAAATCAAAACAATCTCAAGTGATCAGTGAAGGACAGCACAAACAACTTTATATATTTGGCATCTCCGTTTCATAACAAATATAGAATCAATGCGTGTCTCGTGTCATTTCCAGATAAAGTATTATTTGTTCTTTACTTAATAAAACATTATATAAACTTCAGGCTATGGCTACTGTTACAGCGAATAGCGGTAAATTACTCTAGGTCATATTTAGTTGGGTATTTTATGATAACTATCGTATGTGTCTAAGATTCGATAACTTTATTTACACCTACTCATATTATTGGAAAATGCATAAATCTTTTCGTTAAAACTACCGTTAAATGTAAACACCTAACAGCAATAGTAACATCTTCATTGGGGACATAATATAGTTACATAAACTCACGCCTTCATTCCCAGGGGTTCACCCCATTCATGGGGTAGGCAGAGTTAAAGAATTACCAAAAACTCTAAAAACTTGTTGATAATTCTGTAACCACATTTTTCACAATAAATCTTGAATAATAAATGATAATATTTTAACTATTCCATGGAACGTTGCTTTTAAATAGAGGGTGATTGAATTTTCGATACATTCCATAAACAGGGTGCTACATGACATTTTTGGCAGATGAGCTTTACCTTTGCTGAAAGGAGATTTATCAAAAACCTAATCAACCTGTATATCTCTTATTAGAGGATGCCTGCGATTTCGTTTAATAAAATCTTTATAAGTGCACCCCTAGGTTATCCAAGGAATATTACTTGCAAATTTAAAGTTCCTAGGTTCAGCGGTGTAGGCTGTGCGTTGTTTGTGAGTCAGTCCGTCATTCACTGAATATTATTAAATTAATAGGATAAGGTTATTTAGATTACAATAGTTAAAATGCGGCGAATTAACTTACAACTCTTGTCACATTTGCCCAGTTAATATATTAGCGCATTAGGGTTTAAACTCGCCTAGGTATTATGTAAAAAGTTAAAATAACGCTCGTTGCCTTGCACATATAAATCCTTTTAGTGGTATTTCAGTTATACTCTGTCCATGGACTCATAAGCTTTGGAAAAAATTTTTTTTTAAGAAAAATGATAAATTCTAATATGTTCTTTACCATGATTAAAAACAATTCCGACGGTAAAGTATTGACAACACCGCTTAAACATCCGGACCTATCGTTGTTAAAAAAAAAAAATCACGTCACATCACTTTTATAACGCACTATGTAGACCCTAGTAAAGTCTCATACTTTAAAAAAGGTTAAAATCGCTTTATGAAAGACCACGGCCTTATTTGCGTCTAAACCACTTCAGTGACTCTTGTATACGGTGGGTTAAAATAATTCACCTTTTAAGTGTTGCTTGCAGATAAGTTATATTTAGAAATTTGTACCTACTTTTATAAATCCGGGTATCAGGTAAGTGATCTTAAACAACTCGCTCTTGAATTCTACGGACCAATTGTTAACCGGCGAGTTTAAGTTGTCCCGTCAAAGTGTACAAACATCATTTAAGGGCGTGCGTTCTCAATTAGGTAGCGTTAAAAGTACGCGCTCGTATGACTTAACTCACTCGATCCACCGTTCGACCAAGAGCCGTTACTATTAGGAAGTAAATCACTTTTGTTCTGATTGAATAATTCAAGCGAACATCGACCTTCGTTTGTACGGAATGCTCATCATTATCACTTAGTACTTATTTTCTTCGGAATCCGAAGTTTGAATTATTTGTGATATAATTTCTGAAACTTGCACGCTTAAAATAAAACTTATCATTGGATTTTCATTGCATGCAATTGGAACCCACCCAAAAGTTTAAACCTAGACGTTCAATAAATAGTAAAAATAATTTTGCAAAGTTCGAATGCGTTGATATCTTTTGGTCGAAAAACCAAAAGGTCAGGCGGTCTGTCGATAAAGTGAGTGAGAGGTTTATAAATGACCAGACCTCGTATAAATATGGTCTGCCTAAGTATCCATAATTGTTTGGCTACGACGTTTTATTAATTAGCGCCTTGCAAACTATAGCGTCACGTTAGAATCATTCACTATTGCTCAATCACTAATCCTTACCATAAAAAATATAGGAGGGAAAATAAAAAACACCCCTTAACTCTCTAACGGCCACCGAGATAACATAAACCCATTAGATAATTGGTCCGTACGCAAAAAAGCACAGTCCAAACGCAAATAGCAATTCCTTTCACGCAGTCGAATATAAATTGTCAGAATTACTTTATATTTGTATAGAAATGATTCAACGGGAAGACCCTTTAAGAATGGCACATCCCTATTCACTGCAGGGCCATTCTCGCAGTAATGCTCTTAAAAGGAACTGTAGGACTAAGATAAGACACAAAGCGCATTATGATTTTCGTGAATGGACCTGCTTTGAGAACTTCGCGTCTCAACTCCATTCAGAATGATCTCGCCGACTTTGAACGACCTCAAAAGGTTATCCAAAGTCACAGTCAATTGAGATTTGGCTGTTTTAAGAAAGTAAGTTAATCTAAGTTTTTTGTCTTTATAAATGTTCCTACTATTTTCTCATGTACAGCAGATGTTCATGTAAAAAGACGAAGCCTACGCCATAAGGCTTCCGTTCCTTTAAAAGATCCCCTAAAACGATAATGAAATGATACTTTCATCGTTTCCTATTTGTTCCTCAAAGCTTTAAATATCAAAATACGTATATCATTCCAACTGACATTTTATTTCAAAACTACGAGCAACTTCGGAAGTTGCGTGTCCGTGGTGCCACAAAGTTGTTTATGCGGGTGGTAAAATGTTGAACTAACGTTGCCGGTACTGATTTCTAGTTAGTTATGGGGAGGTGTGGTGAATCTAGCCGCAGAGATATGTTGGTTTTACCCTGGGCAGTGTTCGGTGTTTCCGAACTGTTTCCGACGGTTGGCGAAAACACGGCGAAGGACCGTGTCCTCGCGGACAATTAAACTTGCGTACGTATCGCGAATAGATGGCCACTGAGCGGTTTCTAACATGAATACGGAACTTTTTCGGCCGAAATGGAAATGTATTTTTAGCTTTTGTCTTAGGTCTTTGCTCTTTTATGGAAATCAAGTTAGTACTCGCGATTTTGTACGAGTGGCATCTAAAATTTAATATTTTACCTTATGAATTTTAGGATGAAAATAGGGAATATGCATGTTTTTTTACAGCTTCAATAAAAGCTGATTCATGTAACAAACAGGTGGGAAAAACATTTTTTGAATAGCTATAAAAATAACCAAGATATAATAAGCCGACAAAGATTTGTTCCTATCTCTTTCTAGCAAAACAGAATTGTAAGTGGAGTTTATATGGCCGAACTACACGATGACGTCACCGGTGCACTTCGGATCTCTCTGTCTAATAAGCAGTTTAAAATGCTTG
Organism: Acleris literana; assembly: GCA_946894065.1. NCBI lineage: Eukaryota > Metazoa > Arthropoda > Insecta > Lepidoptera > Tortricidae > Acleris > Acleris literana. The sequence goes on from OX335680.1 coordinate 13,732,529, forward strand.
TATCATTAATTTTAATTTCACTTTTGGTGATCTTTTTTACGGTATTTTCATATTTTGTTGAGAAAAATCCTTGCATATTTCCCTATTGCATGTCAGTAAATTAGTAACACTATTACAAGACTATTACATAGAGTAGCCGGTTAGATAGAGCTGTTTTAACTTCCGACGCAAAGAGAGGTGTTGAAGTTTAACTTTAACGTGTATCTGTGTATCTAGGTAACTATTATTTCATCGAAACACCTTTCAACGAACGTATCATTACGCAGAATTTTCATTTCATCGAAAGCCATTTCTCGCCGCTTGAGTTTTGTTTTTTACATAACCTAACCTACTTAATGAATGTTTAAAATATCCTGAAAACATCATGGTTTCAGCAGAAAATAGCGTTCGATGAAATGAAATTCGCTGAAATGGTACAATCGATGAAGTGAAATTCGATAATCGGTATCGGTTTATTTTTTCATCCCATCGAATTTTATTTCAAAGATAACGTTTCACGTATTGTCATTTCATCGACAAATCAGTTCGTCGAAATGTCAATACAAGTAATTTCAAATCATGGATTTACAATTGGCGGATGATTCATTATATAGAATGTATTATTTATGTTTCCTTATTTATTGCTTCAATGGTTTTTTAAAAACATAAAAATTACTTCACGTAATATCATTTCAATACAAAATATTTCGCAAACACAATTATCAGTATTGTGAACGCAACGCAACGTTTTTGTAAGAATTAATAAAAAATTTAATGACATACATACATAATCTCACGCCTTCGTTCCCAGAGTGGGGTAGGCAGAGCTACAGAATTACAAACATCTCTAAAAACTTGTTGATAATTCTATAACCACAATTTGCACAAAATTTAAATGAATTTTCAATTAAACAAGATTACACCAAACGACAATACGAGAACTAACTCTTCGTTGAAACGTTGTCAGTGAAATGATATTCGATGAAAAGTTTGTCGGCAAAACAAGGGTCGGTAACTCCGAAACGGAAGATCCGGCTAGAGAAGCGTTGTTTGGGGCTAAGCTAGGTACCATCAAGGACTTTAAATGTTGATCCACCATAGAACCTTGTCATAATGACAGGTTCAAGTAACGAGATAAAAATTACTTAGGAATTAATCGCTGGTTTTATACGACAAGGTTCTATAGTGGTTCATCAATTGAAGTCCATGACCGTCCCTATAATGAAAATCGGTTGGCCCTTTTAAGAGTTATCGGCATCGATAGTAGAATTGCTATTAATTCAGAGGTTTTTATCTATTGAATAGTTATTATCAAGTTTAAAAGATGGCGGCTAACCACAGATAACGCGTTAACATTTAGCTTTGGCTCTGTTCTGCCAGCATGTCCTGTCATGATGACTTATGTTGTATGTCTTACTTATGCATACATTTTGGCGACAATTGCGTATGAGCTGTGATCCTATTAAATATATTATTAAAAGGATTTGTATAATTTATTGTGCATATCTTGTTTAGAATGAATTCTGTTAAAACAATATTCCAAAGGATTTTTATAAGGTAATTATGGAGTCTACTTTACGGAAAGAAAATCGTCATTTATCTTCACAAAAGTATTTCAATACATGTATATTATTATTACATCAAAATTTGCTAAAATCTCGCACCACCATTTAGTGAACATGTTTTTCGCGTTTTCGCGTTTGCTACACTTCGTTCGGCCGATTAACGCGCGTCGTTTTATTATTCCTTCACGCACGCCCCGGTGCACTCCGAATTATTGAAAACTGTCGTAAAGCTATTTTCGTACCTCTTAGAACTTTATCTAGCTTCCTTGAACCGCTGGAATTGTTTACCAGTTCGGTTCTTAACTAGATATGTCTGAAAAATATATGTTTGTACAAATGTAGGTACTTTTACTTTACCGTTATTATGATGCTTATTTTCTGAATTTCATGTTTTCTTTTACGTTGATTACATTTAGGAAATTTTACACATTGAATTTTATTTCTGAATCCGTTTATTCATATAGGTACAGAGTGATTACATTTCTTTAATTCTAAGAACCAAAAATTTACGTCTCAAATTAAGGATTCGATTTTTACGTTCGGATTTTATGATCACATGTTAGCATTAAAATTTCGATTGTTTATGCTGTTGGCGTATTGCGATTGGTTATTAAAGTTCTACATTTAAAAATAACATGAAGATGGAGTGTCGTCTAAAACCATCCGCAGTTTAGGGGTCCGATTCGGTTTCAAACTTTGGATCAAGAAGGCGACATTCTATACGTAGCACAATCGCATTCTCCGTTCCAGCGTGCTATCTTCAAAATCGTTATAGCTACTTAAGTTAAATTCGAATTTGAAAGTTTCCGGGAGTAAGTAGACGCTGCAGCTTCGGAAAATATGTTGTTCAGTTCCGAGTCAATAACACCATTCCCATGAATCTCCCTGGATGTGGATGCATCTAGCGAAACTTGTCCGAATTCAACATTTTTCGCGAAAATTCGTCGTTAAGGAAGCTATTTATTTTGATGTCGCCGTCCCAGTTGGAGTTGGTCAATGATAAATATATTTTCTAAGTGGTTGGAAGTTTTGGTAAGCGTATTCGTTTGCGTCAAATTTTAAGCTTGAATGAAGCAGAGCTTTAAAAACATTCGTTTACAGAGTAAGGAAAATACATTATTTACTTGTAAAAGTCGATTATACTTATACAGGGACGAAAAGAATTAACTATTTCCTTTCTCGGTGTTAAACCTATCTCCATACTAGATTATTTTGTAATGCCAGCATTATTTGTATACCATGATGATATTATATTTGTGTAAATCTATTTGGACTTCAGCTTTGTATTTGTTAATTTAAACAATATTTCATTCATTTTGTCCAGAAATTTGATATTTGATTTATAGATGTTCCAAATTGTTTAAAGAATAATCTTCCTGTCTCTCTATGTATCACACTCACTTTTTATAGAAAAAACATACATACTCTTAGATATTTATTCCACGCACAAGGATCAATAATTATTAAATTATAAAATTTAATTAAATTATCATAATTTCAGGGTACCTCCCATAGATATAAAATAAATTTGATTTTAATTCAACAACCCCGATTGTTGAATAACTCTTAAAACCCTTATTTTTAGTACTATTATTATAATTTTTAGATCGGGAGAACTGTTTATAAATATTTATAAATATGGAGCTCTAAATATATATTTTTTGGTAGGGCTACGTGTATAAAACCTAAACTGCAAACACCAAATTTATTTTTTCAAAAAACTTATGCGAAAGCATCCATCAAAAGTACCTCTGTTTGTTTGTTTGTTACGATTTTTATATAAAGTACTTAAGCAGTTCCCGAGGGAATAGCGATGGACGACTTCGCGGACGGAGTCGCCGGCAACAGCTAGAGCACTTTTTTTTTTCATTTAATTAGAAACCCTTAACTGAGCATGGTAGGGTGATCAAAAAGTGAGTTACAGTGTTAATAATAATCCGTATCGACGAATATAGCGTCAAGTACTCAAATAATTCAAAAATATAAACAAAAAACACTAATCTATTTTTTGCATAAATAAATATTTTACACACTTACTGACTAGATCTTAATACACACCCCAAAACGATGAGGTTAGAAACATTACGAGCATTTTTATTAAGTAGCCTTCTTTAGTGATATAAACGTCCAATTAGGAGAGATTTCTGTTCGAGATCTACGCGGACAAAGTCGTTGGCTAAAACTAGTCATGAATATTTTTATTCAGGGTAATTTTAGATGCTTAACTTGTATGTACTGCGCAAGAGATGCAATAGCAAAAAAAGGTACTATTCCAAGAAAACCGCAGCGCACTTATATTAGACTTTAAATACCTACAACCTACGCTATTGCTGGGTGACACTATTAAGGCTAATGTCAAAAAGTAAGGTAAAAATTGATTTATAAATCCGCAAGTACAATAAAATCTCAGAATAATTTTAAAATACAGTTTCTCACTTTTTGGTTCACTTTACGCCGGCAGATGAGTTGTTTAACTCGTAATATATTTATTGGATTTTGTAAACTGACAAGTATTTCCTCAAAATTATTGATTTATTTATTCACACATTACTTTTGTAACGAACACCTAAGTGCCAAAACATTACAAAAATATTTACATTAAAATTTACGGATGTAATTGATGAAGTACAATATAAATGTTGATTTTAATGCAAGGTTTAATTTATAGAATCACCCTTAGATTAAGCAACAATAATTAATAATGCTTGGTTATGAAAATATTTCATGCATCAAAAGTGGTTTTGTCATTTACAAGTTACGGCTAAATAAAAACAATCAGCCTATAGCTAAGTAGATGTGTAGACAAACCCTTCATAAAATCAACATTATAGGATGATTCAAATTGTAACATTTTTGTTTCATTACAACGCTTTTTACGGAAATTTGTATTAAGTTTACAGGTACCCTAAACGCTAGTTAGCGCGCTACGTCGCGCCTCTCACCGGCGGCGTAGACATGAAAGCGTAGGAGATCGCTCTAAACTCAATAACTCTGCAAATTGACGGGCTAAACTAACCCGCAAGTATTTCTCAAATATAGGGTGTGATTTATTTCGAAACGATAATTTTGGTTATGACTAATTACCCTTAATTATAATATATTCAAAAGTACAATTAAGCATATTTATTCCACCTATGTACACAGAAATAAGCCGTCCCAAAATCACATAAACACAAAATATGAACACAGGTTTAAATTCAACAAAACAAATAATAACATAAAAAGAAAATAAAAAATAACCAACCCAAAATCCGGAGCAAATAAAATCCAAATTCAAAAGTGCACTCAAAAAATAAACCACTTCACATTAACAGAATCTTTCGGCACACCGATACAATACAGCACATAAATAAAAAATGTTAAAACGCTCTAAAGTATGCGAAATGCACTTTTACATACACCAACTAAAAACTTTACCGTTTGCCGCCAACTCCAGTGCAACAGTCAAGTAAAAAATAATGTTCGAAAAATTTATTAAATACAGAAAAAGTTTCGCGAATTTCGAATTCGAATTTGGAACTTTCGCGTCGCGTCGGCCGGCACGCGTGACTCTGGAATCCGAATGTGGAATTTTCGGCTATGATGGGTAAGATGTGCGCATAGCTGTGGCTTAGATGAGACTGTGGCGTAGAGCCGCGCCGGTCGCACTGTGACCAGCCGACTTTCGCCCCGACTCGTCGCCCGACGCCTCTGACAACCAATGACGCATCCAGGAACACATTTTATTCCCAATATTTAGAACCGTGACTAATTTTTCTCGGTCACAATTTTCCAGTTAATTTTACAATAATTCTTGGATTAACTACGGTTTGTTTATTAGTAGGATATCCTCGGGTCGACTCGTCGACCGACTAATCGGGTCTACCTTGGGGTTAGGGGTAGTGAATGAATATTGTTGTCACCGAAATTTTTGCTCGACCGCGTTCGTGTAAATGAGGTGCAGAATTTCATTCATTATTTTTTGTTACATGTTTCGTTAATACATATGTAGGTACGTATTTCAATCGAAATTTTTTTTTTTTTTTACGTTGAGTAATTTAAATTAATGTGAATGTTCCACAAAGACTAGTGATATGTTTTTAACAGAACTTTGTTTTAAAATACAATATTTAAAATACAGATGTCGGCCTTAATGACTTGAGGCATTTTGTGTCAGCTTATGATTAGGATAAAGAGATGGAAATTAAGATTGGCGGTGAGATTGTCAATCGTAAAGGTTTAAATACATTTTAGTGCCATAATAGAACGGATAAAAAATTAAGGAAAACGTTATTTCTGTCTTGTTTTAATTAGGAAACATCCAAACAAACTCGTAGCTTTTTTCCTGTACTGATAAACGTAAAAAAATGTTTCGGTGAAAAAAAAATTAGAACGTCAAGTATTTAGCCCAATTGAATTTTGGAAATCCGTTTTAGATGTTGTAAAAACGGAACAGCCTGTGTGTGAAAATTGCTTAGTATGAAATAAAGCGTAACTACGCCACAGTGAGAACATCGAATGTTTTATCGGCGAGATGTCATTGCTAACCTAGTTATGCTGAACAAGGAGCGCATTTCATAGTTCGCTGCGCAAGAGTGTGCTCTTTTTGGAACCGAAATATTATTATGAAACTCGTAGCCAGACTTCTTCTGTTTATGTATTTTTATGGTATGGAGAAGGCAAACGAGCACACAGGTCACCTTTTGGGTTTGGAGGTTCAAGGATGAAATTACCAACTCTAGGACTAAAATGAACATCCTCTATGCAAGTAGTTTGACGGCACGTGACGGCAGCGGGTGAGTTGGTGGTAGCGATCTGAGGGCCTAGTCGACATGCATAACGCTAAGTTACCGATTTTCGAGAATCAGCAACATGTATAGGATGAATGTAAGCTGATGACAGATTGCGTCGAACGCTAACGTCCATACATTTCCAATCGATAGGAAATTAAAACGTTTACAGCGTTTGCATCTTGGTTATGCCTACTGGAAGGACCTTGCATGAGTTAATGTTTGTATGTATATAAATAGTTTACACACACACATACACATACACATTACATTACATAAATATTAAAATTACAGAAACAAAACAGAACAGAAAACAGGCGAAGTTTTCACTTTAAGGTATCTTTTCCAGTTAAACTTTGGACAATTAACAAATAATAAACATAGAAAACACTACAAACACTAAAGTACAAAATACTTATATAAACGAGAGGAAACAATAAAACCCTTAACTTACCGTTTTAAAATAAAAATAAAGTGATATGGTGCCTTGCAATCGTTTTTAGAACAACAAAAACTAGCGGTTGCCCGCAACTTCGCCTGCACAGAACATATTCACTGTCATTCCTACACAAACTATTAATTTTTCAGGGGGCTAAAGTATTATTTGGTTTAATCCCAGATATCGGTGTGCCAAATTACATTAAAATCCGATCAGTACTTTAAACATGTGTGATTGAAAAGCAAACTCGTAAATTTTCACATTTAGTAGACTATATAGGTTGTTACCTACATAATTAAAAAGGTAAAATACAATTTACTATAATGCGTGAAGTGCGGTTGCAAGGGGAACAGAGCGGCAGGAAGCGCCAGGAGCAGGATACCGGCGGGAACTGTGGCACCAACTTCGCTGGAACACGCCGCGACTTTGTAGCCAATCATCCATACACAGGACAACTGTTATGATAATTTATGTTTATTTACAGACAAAATCAATTGTTGGTAAATATTATGTATGATATTTTTTAAACACATGCTGTATATAAAAGACCGTCAGTGTGTGAGGATTTTGCTAACTTTTTTGAAGCCTGCAGGTGAAAAATCATCGAAATAATGTTCAGTTATTAAATTATGACAAAGCTAACATACCTCTAAGCTTTTACAACAGTTAATTACTACGCACACAGTAAACTTCTCAAAAAAGGTCTGTCTGTGTATACAATATTATTTATTTCTATGACTTCCTTAATATACAGTTTGATCCAAACAATGCCGAAGCTAAGTAAGAAAATCTAAACACCTAGATCTATACTCAAAGGAAAATGCGCTTCGGGCATTTTATACCTTTTCATTTCTTTAAATAAAGCGTTGAATTATTTTATCATGAGAACGTGGAAACAATTTATCACACGGAACGCAAAAATGCAAACACTGCTGCTTGGCAATATTTTAGTGAATGATGGTAGCAATCGGGACGACCATGCACAAGGTTTACCAATCACAATTTTCATTAAAAATAAAAAATATATTGGTATACGCAAAATATAAATATTGGAACATTGTTGTTTAGTTTAATCCACGCCCCACTACTTCCGCAATTATGTAAATTATTATTATAATAAAAATCGTATTAACCTGAAACCTCAACGAAAATCACTGAACAGGCCTGGCATGCACGTTAATTCTCTCTTTCAACGTCAATGTTTTAACCACCCTGTATTTTCTTTTCAAATAAAAAAAACGGTTAATCCCATAAAAGGAACATCGAAGACTGGGAAACTGTAACCAACAGAAGTAGGAATAAATTATTGTCTTTAAAGTTAAGTTGACGTCGACGACAAATTCCGACATAATCATAGACATCATAGTCTCCGGCACGCTGCGCGCTCTCAAGTGCTGCGAAGTGCATTCCGCAGATGTGTAAAATATCAAAATAACAATTTTCCACGGAGAATCAAAGACCCGTCCGCTTTCTTGCTTGGTTGATAGCGTTTTTACGACCCTCAGGATATTTACATACTAAACACCTATTGTTCCTCCACTTACGATCATAGAGGAACAGAATTTGTGAGACAAATGAATAAAAATATTACACTTTAATACTATTTAGAGCCGGGCATTGGCATTTTAGTGTTTCACTAATGCCCGCTAATTCTATGGGAAGCCAATTAATTTTTGATGAACGAGTCAGAAGATGTCAGCCTGAAAACTTAATAATGGCCGTTTGAAACGGCGTAGAATGCAGTCCTACTTATTAATTAAGCCTTTCTCGAGGCGGTAATGGCCCCGAGGAGGCTGGCATAAGCCGCTACACAACTTGTAAACGACTACAAGCTGTAAACAGTCAGCATTATCGTCAATCAAACGATCTCGCGGACATCTCACTCGCAGACGCGGCTTCTACGCGGCTACTGAGGCACAGAGAACGGGATACAGTAGGCCCACTTGGGTTATTTATTTATTATATGAACATAAACATCTACTATATCCGCACGTACTCTGCGTGTGCAAAAGATGCTGGTAAGCAACCAATCCAACCAATTATTTACTTATACTTTACTTGTTTACTTTAAATTTCCTTATTGATTTATTGCTTGGATTTATTGCTATACAGGATCTATAAGGTAAATAAAGGATTCATTGTGACGGCAGCAGTTGAGAGAAATATTATGTAACATTAGAAATTTTGTTAATAATAACTAACCAGCGACCTGCCTTTGCTTCGCATTAGCGGCCTGCACACTCAGAGTTCGGACCGCGGGAAACGCCACGCGCCATTCCAATCTTCGCGCCGAACCGTACGTGTAAATGCAACTGTAATAGGAAAATAGTAAAAAACCTACGGTTCGGAGTGGCGCGTGGCGTTTCCCGCGGTCCAAACTGTGCCGTGTAAAGGCCGCTATTGGCTGAAACCAAATAAAAAATAGTCTATATAAAACGGGTTCGGTAGTTCCCGATATACCCCCTACGAACATACAAAAATAAGACCTTACCTCTTTATAATATTAGAGTAGATATATTTAATATCAAATTGCATTATAACAAAAAAATTATATCAAATAAACGTTACGACAAATACGAGTAGTTACATTTTTTGACCGTGTGTTTTGCTTAAGGTACAAACGAAATAAAATGAAATTATGCGAAAAGTTTTTATATGAACCACTGCCAATGTTTCCTATACCCATCACACGAAATGAAAATGAAGGATATGTTGTCACTCATATTTCAGTGTTTCACACGACACGGTGAGAACGAAAGTGGCAGAAGGCAGAATATGTGTATATTAACCATCAAATCTTAACGCAACTGGTTTAGACTATGTTTTCTCATAAAACGCAAAGACACCGCTCAGACTTGCAAGCCTGTTGTACGTCTTTGTCCACTTTGCTCCCTTTCGCTGCAATAAACTGAAATCCGATACTGCTGCCATTTAACTACGAGATCGCCAGATAAGGGATCGTTCGCGTTATTATTTACAACCTGCGGGCGCCCAAAACGATTGCGTTTTAATTTTAGCTGACTGTAAACAGGTTGATAAAAATCATAAAGCAATATACTCGTAGAGCCTCGTTTGAGTTTCAATTATGTAAAAACGGCATAGCATACACGTAATATCCATTTATAAGGTACATGCACAGAGCCTCCATTCTAGGCTGTATTACCTGCAAGTACATACATACATACATACATACATTAAATCACGCCTGTTTCCCAGAGGGGTAGGCAGAGACCACTTCTTTCCACCTGCTACGATCCTGACAAATCTCTTTCGCTCCTTCCACATTTATACATCGAGTCATGCATGCACGTCGGTTTCGGGTACTTAAGATTCGGCCCTTTTCCAGTATTTCACCTTCAAGTATACGTAAATAAGAGCTATCGTTACTTTATACGATAACATGTCAAAAGCAATATTGTTTTAATGAGTAGAATAGAGGCTTAGATGTACTGAATAATAATATGACTTCGGTTTTGATCGGAAAAGTTCGTATTTATTTTATTTATAGAGGAAAGCAAACAGCAATAAGTATGTACAAATACATTATCTTTAATAGGTATTAATGAATAACATCCACTTACTCCCTCAACAGCTTTCACTAATGTTCATTACCCATCGATTAAACTGATTGAGAAAGCAAAATGAATATGAAGTTACCCGAGAAAACACAATGTCATACACTGAAATGACACGTGAATATCTAAAGGCCACTTGCACCAAAAATTTAACACTGGGTTAAGAAACTTACTCGAGTTAAAATGACAGTTTTCGTGTGAGTCTGACGTTTGCTAACTCGAGTTAGTGTAGAGTTAGCCCTTAAAGGTATCTAATCTGAAGAAGGCCTCGGGGTTTTGTGGATGAGGGCGGCACAAAACTGGGTGTTACTGTTGAATTCTGAATGAGACTTATATCCAATATTGGATGTGTTTCGGCCGTCGTGGTGTTATGATATATCACAAGAGAAACAAACGACGAGGTGTCTTGTTGGCAGTAGTCAGTAAGTTAGTCAAGACGGCTCCCATTGACATCGGTGGTCCTTTGTAAATTAGTACGAGTAGGACTAGACGAGTTGCATTCTATGAAAATATATAACGAAAATATTAAAATAAGAATTAGTCAATTTTTTGAAGTATATACACACAATTAAACTGGATGTTTTGAATATTTAAATATTTATTATTTCTACAGTGCTTAAACTGATTAACCTTCGTAGAATAACACTTGCCCAGCCCTATGGATGGAAAATCTTACGGAACCCTCATGTGTTTTCGATTATTAAACTACCATTTTAAAATGTTTATCAAAATTTGTTTCATATTGACATTGACTCTCTTTCACATTTTAATGTATCAATTATTTGTCTGATTTGTTTATTTAAAGAACTTAATACAATGGCATAAATATAATTGACTGTGTCATCTGCTTGTGGTCAAGGCAAATAATGTTTTAAAATAAATCTTTTAAAAAACAACCTACTGTTTGTTACGAATAACTGTACCAATGATTCATTTGCTGAAATTAGTTAACACCATATTTAGTCTATCCGTAGAAACTGTTAATTTGTGACACATTTTGAGTATTTACTCAAAATGTGTCATGCATTCATCCCAATCAAATCCAGGAAAAACGTTTTATTTCGCATGAATGGCTTTAATTATTTTAATGAGTCACACAGCTTCCCTGCATTCCTTTATTACTGCTTTATTAACCCATTCAATGTTTAATGAAACGATTGAGTTTTTATTCAATTATTTACATAACTAATAAATGTTGCAAATGTTTGAGCAAATATTGGACGACATTTGCAAGCCGCACCAACAGCTGCGCTGGCGCATGGGGTTAATATATGCATTCCCCCTTCACGCCCAAATCCGCGATAATGAAGGGGCCCGTGCCGCATCCATCATCCGCCAATGCAAAACAAATCGATTTCTAAGCGAAGTGATTATTGTCATGAATGAATAAAAGGATTCTAAAAAAAACGCCGCGTGGACTATAATGGGATTTTGCCAGTGAATTTTTAAGTACCGGGCTCTCCGGTTTTCATATAAAATGGGCCTTATTTAGGGTCTTTGGCGCTGAATTTATGAATTAAACCGTACTTTTTTGTTGGATTCTCTAATAGGTAAAATGAAATCTGGACTATTTCAGCCCTTTTTACATGCAATAAACAATGTAAATCTGACACGTGTAAGACAGAACTATTACGGATAAAATATTTTTACTACATTTAAATACACGTGTTCTAAAAAAATACCAGGTTCTTTATCATTAGGTATTATTATCATTTCCTGGTCCTGCGTCGCTAGCGTCCATCAGTTTCCCGCAACCTTTAGCACGTTAACAATATTGTCACCATTTTATAAATGATTTAAAATCTAATTAAAACTTACATTTGCTAATATTTACAGAACCAACAATGCAAGATCTGTTTCCAATAACACCGTAACTAGGATTTCACCAAATTATTTTAAGAAAGCAAATCACTATCAATTTTTAATTAAAAAAAAAAACAAACCATAAAGGTACGACCCCACAAGTGTGTAAAAAGCAGTTGCGGTTCGGAAGCAGAGGGAGACGGGAAGCGATACTGGTTTTATTTCCTCCCTCTATTATAGTGTATCGATTCGCCATTGTCACCACACAGCGATCCCCTTTCAAATATATTTTGATTGATGTCACCCCGTTGTGTGCCATTGAAGTTATCAATTTGTATGAAAACATTTATTGGTGAGCGTTTATTTTCTGGTGTTAGTTGTAGCAGTTGCAGTGTCATCTTTTTAACTGACATTTTTATTGATCTATTGACTAAAATATTTTTCGCGTTTGACAACCGTTATGTACCGTACAACGGGGTGAGTACGGATTAAGGGGTGAGTAGGGATACAACCTAAAATGAAGCATATGTTACTAATTATAAGACTGAAATTATTTCCAATAGACGTGACGTTATTGTCCATTTAATAATTGTTCTTATTTGTAACAAGTTATGACTTATTTTAGATTGTGTCCCTACTCACCCCTTAATCCCTACTCACTCCATTTTACGGTACTTTGACGTGACTATGCCAGAGAAAACAAAGTCAATCCACTTCAATTATTAATAAGGCACTGTAAAATAACGATTAAATGAAAAAACCCCGATAATTTTACCACCTCTTTTTTCAGAGCTTATATGTATTAAACAACCTAACCGATTGTCGAGAAACATGGCTAAGAACCATTACCGGGGAGCGCATTTTTTCACATAACTTTTTAAGTCCTATTATTGGAAGTCCGAAAAATTTTCTCATAGCATTTTACATCATAATGATCATTCTTCATACTCTTCATTTTTTTTTAATACTAACGGTCGGAACTCATAATCATCTGAATTCATAACGCCAATATTCATGGAACAGTACACTTTTCAAAATTTCTTAAATATTTGTGTAGATAAGGTTAGGTTAGGTTAGGTTAGATTTATAAAAATCCTCAAAATGTAACAGTTTCTTAAAAAAATGAATTATGTATTGCGATAATTATGAATTAAAAAGTATGAACAAAAAAATATGAGAAAAAATGTTATGAAGAGTGATTATTATGAATACAAATCGGTAGGAAAACTAAAAATAGGAATAAGAATTTTATGTGAGCCAATATGGACCCACCATACCGATCTACTTAGGATACAAACATTAAACTTATAAGTCTTATAACCAATGATCGGAAATAGGTGAGCTAATTTGCCTAAACTTGATGCATGTTCATTCAATAATGTATTCCCATCTCTCTCACGCATGAATGAATATGCGTCAAGTTTAGGCAAATTAGCTCTACCTATTCCGATCACTGCTTATAACACCCCTCTTAAAATGTTTATTTCTATTGACTGTTTTGATGTTACTTCGAAGAGCTCTTTGACCAACATGCCCGGATTTTCAGGTCGTGACAGAAAGTAGCGATTGCTATATGACCAACGTGAATCAGAACAATTATGCACTTACTGGTATACCAGCAGCTCTATTCATTATTGCGTTTCCCTTACGGTAGCAATAATGTATTTGATGTAAACAACAGATTTATTTTGGGTACGTTCTTAATTAAAGCAGCCTCACCCTAATGAGTTCACGTAATGACCTATTTTCCTCGTAGCAACACCTATACGGAGTTATCTGTCCATTGGACCTGACGTAACGTCCAGCATCCGGTCTCATATCGTACTTCCGGTAGCGGCCATCTTGAGAAAACCGATTACCCTCCAGTTAATGTTCACAGATGAGCAAAATAGGACACCGTGTTATCCATGTACAGTATTCCCAACTTCTTAATAGCTTTCGGTTGGCTATCGCTATCACGCTTGCACTCGCAACTGACAGTATATTTGTCACTCTTGTGTCATAGAAAAAAGAAGATTGCCGATAACTATTAGGAAAATGGTTGCACTGTACTTGTCTGTTTATCTGACTCCGTAAAACCGAATATCTCTTAAACGACCTAACCGATTTTAATAAACCTTAACGTAAAACTACGGCTAGATAACCTGCTTTTAAATAAAAAAAATCTCATGCAAATCGGTCCAACCGTTTAGGAGCTACGATGCCACAGACAAATAAACAGATACACACGTCAAACTTATAACACCCGCTTTATGCGTCGGGGGTTAATAAGTGCTGACTAGCTAGGATCATCCAAATCATAAGATAACAGAGATCAGTCAAAATCACTTCCAGTCTCGCAGGCTCGACATGTTTGTAGAAGTCAGCGAAATATAAATAACTTGCTTGCAAACTGAGTCGTTTATCGAGATTAGTATCAGTGGCTCTAGCAAAAACTAGAGAGAAACATTTTTAATGCAAAGCATACTAAAGTATTATGCGCAAACATTATCCAGCTTTATGTCAATTTAGTCATCAAGCAACGTTTTCGCTAGGTTTCGTAGCTTTATTATTCGCAAGGTTCAGTAGATGCGATTAGTGAAAAGAAATTAAATTAATTGGGATATACAATTGTGAAAAGGTTTTGATGATTGAGTATGTCTTTTTGTTGCCCGCGACTAGTTTGTCGCTCGGATCTCCCTTTCTATCTGGTCAGTAACGATCTTACAATACAACTTGTGCTACCTGTACTGAGAATACTTGTGACAGGACTGGAGACCACACTCTATCATAACCAGTATTGGTTAATCCTGAAACTGGTATGAGTATGTTGGACCGGCAAGAGGAATATACTACTTGCTTTTCCTTTTTGACTCGTTTGGCTTGCTTTGGAGATTGAAATAGTTGCTGTGTCTTCTTTCTTGCGTCTCCTTCGTTTAGAAATAGGTGGAGAAACGTATTGTACGACAAGAAAACGTAAGGGTTCACACCGCAACGCGACGCGAGACAGTTAGCGCACTTTTTAAAATACATATATAAAATAGAATAAAGAACTTGTCTTCTACACGATACGGTACATAAATCATTGAAAGTGTGAAAGTGTCTAGCACAAGTAGTGCTGCGCTGCAAAATTGTAGAGAATAAAAGTTTTTAGCCGTAGCATTGGGTGCCTGATAACGCCTGTTGGCATCATTAAGATTTGTTACTGATTTAATGCGTGGTCTGAGGCCACTCGACTCTTTTATTGATCGCTATATTGATCGTTGTGTGTGTGTACGCTTTCTCCACTGTTTAATTATATTAATATTTGCAAACCAGTGATTTTAATTAAACTAACTACAGTGCACACAAATCCCAACAATGCCACTGGGCCTTCACAGTACTTAGGTTTAGCACATCTCGCTTCAATATCGTAATCAATCAAAATGTTAACGTTACAACCGCTCTAGCTGTCATCATCAACAATATTATTAAGACATCGAAGCAACATGTGCTAACATTGCGAAATAGAGACCTTAGGCAGTCATTGCCGAAAAATATTGTACTTCTAAACGTTATGCCTTCTTCCCCAATACCACGGACCCCTAAAAAATGTGCAAATAATTTGTTCTTTATTCGATAGAATATAATTTAACGCACCGCGCATGCGTCAAACCGGTTTATTTGAATAGAGTGGTAACGCTTTTCTAGTCTTTGTTAACATTTTAATTAACATAGAGAGATTAGCTAGGGCAAGGGCCACCATTTGAATAATGCCGGGACTTCCTGATTTAAAAACAAGATGTCGCGGCGGTTTGTAGTACAGAGAAAGTGTTTGTTTAGTTTCAATGTAAGAACTTGTGTATAATTATCTGAATTATGGCGGAACTCTAGCTGCGATATGACAGATGAGAGAACTAAGAAGATGTATTTGGAACGAGTAAAAGAGAGGATTGTGGTCGTTTTGTTCCTTAAATACAATCGATTCATGAATCCTTACTAGTCGTAAGTGGTTAAAAGATTCTAACCTATGTGTTACTTTTAGGGCTAGAGCTAGAGTAGCTATTTTTGTTTAAATTAGGTACTCAATTGCAAAGCAAGATTATGTATCCAGATTTAGTCTAACATTGCTTACGTACATCAATATTATTTGGCATTACGGGCGCCATTTGTACTTATTTCTGTAATTAAGAAAATTGTGAAGCTAAAAAATTCCATACAAAATGCGAAAACGTTTTCTCTCCTTAAACCTTGTCCGATTTTTACGATTTTATAATATGTTGTAGATATCATGAAAAACTATGAATGTACGTTTTATTTTCCAATAAAATATTTCTCAAAACCAATTTAAAAAACAAAAAACAGAAACGTACAGACGTAGGTCTCGTTATAATAACTACAACATTTTCAAAAATCGTGAAAATCGGACTTGATTTAGGGGGTGAGAAACGTTTTCGCCCGGAGCTAGTTTTGTATGGTTTTTTTTTGACAGCTACGCGATTTTAGCGGCGCTTCACAATCCTCTTAAGTAAATAAATATCACCATAAAAACTCAAGCCTTTATTTATAGAATCTTTATAAAAACTAATTGAATAAAAATAATATATTAAATTTGTACTAAAGCTAACTTATAAAATAATGACCTCCATTGCACCCACTTGCGGTGTCGTGCCGAGGACACTCGCAGCGTTACCCCACTGCACTGCGATGCTAACATCATAACATTCATAACCTAAACTGAGAGTCAACTTTCAAGCTTGGTTTCGGTATACAACATAACATACATACGAGTATATGGATAAAAAACTAAGAAAGTAAAGTGAAGTAAAGCTTGCTAATATGGAATTTACGTCAAATTTCAAATAAGTACTTATATAGATGTCGAACGGTCTATACTGGATGTGTTATAACTTCATGGAAGAGGGGATTTTCCTATATCAATAAGGAATATACTTGGATTTTTTAAATCGTTATTCAACAAAATATAGGGTGGGCCAAATTTTTTTGCAAATACGCAAAGGTAAAAGCTAGTAAAAATGCAAATATTTCTGGATCACCCTATATGAAAATACCGTAAAAGAGATCACCAAAAGCGAAATAAAAATCAAAATAGGCCAAGAAATAAGGATGATACAAGGATTTTAAACTGCTAATTAGACAGAGAGATCCGATATGCCGTGTGACGTCATGTAACACGTCGACCATATAAACTCAATATTAAATTCTATTTTACTACAAAGATATTGGAACAAATTTTTGTTGGATTATATCTTGGTTAATTTTAATGCTATTCAAAAAAAAAATCTCAACTGTTTGTTACATTTATCAGCTTTTATTAAAGCCGTGCAAAAAGTTATGAATGTTCCCTATTGCAGATTTCTTAGTGACAGAACCCTTTCGAAACAATATATACTTTGCAACTCTCCAATCACAAAGTAAATAAATGAAACCTTCATTGAGTTGTCATAACATAACCTTAAGGTAAAAGCAGTTTCTACAGGAAACGAGTTTTTCATCCTAAACATAATATGGCAGACTTTACGCACTTTACGGCCTAGAACCTGAAATATACCTACTTAAAGCAATAAAAACTGGTCATTTTGTAGGTGAATTTATTTGTATAGTGGCCCGTGTTCAATGCTCTTGAGTGTAAACGTAGACGTGGAAAACTAAACATGTTTTCCCTTACCTAATGAATGTTTTAATTATCGTAACAATGTGGGTAATGGTATCCTCTCAGTTAATTAACGTACTTTAAGATGATATTAGCGTTTATGATGTCGCATGAAGTACCTACCTGTCAATGGCATTCTATTTCAGAATATATTATTATATTGAAGCTGAAAATTCACGAGTCTGATTTGGTGAAAAGTGCTTTGACCTTTTTATTGAAAACTGTCTTATCACATCGTTAACAACAACAGACAGGGTGATTTTGAAAATGTACACACAATTAATTTATCTTTACGCAGTTAACGATCACGGTTTTGGTACGTAAGTGTAAATGTCATTGCGAGGAGTGAAAAGTTATGTAATCTAATAATAAAAATAATATGAGTACAAAAAAAAAACATTAAGCAACTGTACGTATCGATTTTCTTTGTCTATCTACGTTGATGTGCTTGCATTTAATAAAACAAAAGTGCCATTTTTTTAAAGCCTCGATCTTGGGTGCACTCTGTATCTCAAGGAAAAATACGACGGAACGTATATGAAAAATGAACGGAAAACGTCAACGGTAGTGGTAGCTTCGTCTTAAAACTAGATACGTCTCTTTCGCAGACGCGGTATAAATTTGATAAAATATCGAATGCCGACAACCGACTTATGTTAAACAGTTGCTGTCTAGTCAGACAAGTAGGAACAAAATAGTTTGTTTTAGGGATCCGTATGTGCTGGATCTCAAAAGGTGTAAAAGGTATATCTTTACTTTAAAAAACATATTAAAATTAGGTATACTTAGGCCTATACAAAATTTGATTACGACCGTGTACAGGTGTTTCTGACTCCAAGGCCCGTATTATGGACGCCTTTATCGCAGTGGACAAAGCATCCGTCATTGTCGCACTTATACTGGTCAGAAAGTGATGGATGTTTTATCAACGTTTATCAACATCGATAAATACCACCATAATCACTGCTTTTAACTGCTAGTATTTTGTTCCTGAGTCCTAGAGGTTTTCTAATCATTTAAGTATGTCTTTCTTTACGTAAGTGAAGACCGCAAATAGCCGATTACAGGAAACCGTACCCATGGCTAAACCAACGAAATTAAACGCAACGAACCACCACATCAGATAATTTCCCGTGACGTTTTATGTTACTAAATACAATGACTAGGTAAGGCACTGGTGTGGGACGCGACGTGTGTTGACACATTCGCCCTTTCCCACATCCAGTCAACCCGTAATCTGACGGGTGCAGCAGCTGATCAGGCCCAAACCCTCAAGCGCCGCAAATATTCGTCATTATTAAATAATTACGAATTTGTGGCTCTTGCAGTGGAGACCATGGGACCTTGGTCAGCTGATATGAAAAGCTTTATTAAGGCCCTGTCATCCCGCCTCATAGCCTCCGGAGATCGTAGAGCTGGTGCATACCTCTCCCAAAGGATTGGGTTAGCTATCCAGAGTGGTAAGCAGCCAGTGTCATAGGGGCCATGCCGCGAGCGGACCTGCTAGAGGGGGTATTCTTTTTATAGTGGTGATTATTATTTATCTTTAATATTTGAGTAGCTTAGTTTAATTTTAATACGTTTAGTTCTATGGTTAATTGTTTAAATGTTGAATTCTGTAAATATTATGTTCTTATAACGATAATAAATAAATAAACCATCGATGTGTCTACGACTATCCGATACAAATTCTTTAAATATACCTACTCCAAAGCGGGATATCAGGAAGTTGTGCGTAGTAAGTATTTATTATATAGAGCGGAACCCAACGCATGCAAAAAGTATCACTCATCACCAAAACGTTTATATTGTTGTTAAAATGAATATGAAATTTTATATCGCAGACGTAGGTGGTAAAGTCCCACATTCACATACAACTAATTCGAATTACTATTAGATGGATCTACGGAAATAAATTTTGTGACAAACGCTATAAAGTGAATGAAATGGCGTATTAGTGAGTGTGTAATAAATTAAACATTTATAGTGATATTAAAGATCAGTAAAATCTCAATAAACTGTGGGCCGGCTAGTATTGAGAAACGTTTTGTAAAATGTAACTTCAGAAGTTTTTAACACAATATGCACATTAAAACTGTGTGTGGCTGTGTCAACACATCTGTGCTCAGACATCGATATTGGGTACATTTTGTATGGAAATTAGAAATACTGGCGCTACATAAGTACCGTCAAACGTGGGTACTTGGGACACCGTGGGTACGTGGGACAATGTGGGTTACTTTTAACAATTACACCCCAATTAGCCCCAACGCATTTCAGTGACAGATGGACCATAGACTTGAGCTCCATATTGCCAGCGTAATTTCTAAACCCACACTGTCCCAAGTACCCAGGGTGTCCCAAGTACCCACGCTGTCCCAAGTACCCACGGTGTCCTAAGTTTCCACGTTTGACGGTACGTAAAACATTGTGTTAATGTAGACTTACGGTTTTTAATTGTTAAGTTACCATAGAAACATCGCTGCTGAAAGTCGACAGCTATTGCCGTTATAATATGTTAAGTTCTCAATCACGACATGGTTCTAAGGGTGGCGTTTTTACATTATACATATGTCCGTCATTCATTAATGCTAGAATTTATATTGCCCATAATTGGAAATTTCATGACAAAGTAGTAGGTATTGCACTTTACCTACAACAGGTTTATGAAGATATTCATACGCTAAACAGTAAGCTCCGAAACAATGTTATCAATAACATGAATTATTAACATTAGTTTGTCATTGTTTTATTAGATTACTTACCATCTTACACCATGTTTCTGTCCATTGTTAAATTTATTGTTTTCGATAATTCCAGTTGCGTTAACGCATCACGTGACTTTATCGAGCAGGTGTAAGATCTATCGATCCACAAAAAGTTTCGTCATTCACTGAACTTTATGATAATAACGAAAACTCACGAACTTTCATACTAATAAAACAATATAATGCGCTTCGATGGTAATTTATTCAATTTAAGCCGCGTGCGATCTATAATAAAACTCACGGAGATACGTTTTATTGTTTGGAGAAAGATAAATACTTAGTTTATGTTTGGAAATTAAGCAACGTTTGGTTTAAAAACATATTACAACTTTTCCTTTCTTTATATCGTCAATGAGCTATAGACAAACATAGTTATTGAAATAATTATTATCAATATAAATCTTCGACGTGTTTTAATTTTTAGAAGATTTTATGATCTTGCTAATTTTGTCTTTTTAAACTCAGCCCCGGATCTAAGTTTTTTCCGAACGGTAAAAACTTGACAGTGACGCCCCCTTTCCACCAGGTCCAGGGTTATAAAACAAGTTTTTTTCTTTAAAAATGTGCATTTGGCGCCCTTTTGAAAATTGCCGCCCGGGGCAGGGTACCCCAGTTGGCCCCATCCCCCCCCCCCCCCCCCGGATCTACCGGGGCTGTTTAAACTGGACCATTTAAATCAAAATAAAGAACATGATTTAAAATCATTAGGTATTCGATTAACTGACGAGACCATCCCCAAAGCCTAGTCCATGATACAAGATGGGCAATAATTTTATTTAAAGATAACGAAATTTGTTCCAAGGAACCATGTAGCCTATTTAAAAATGAAGTACAAGCATGGAAAGGTTTAAAAAACTTATACTTACCTACGTGTAAATATAAGCCTCAATACCCAAAATAAAGGTTTGATTTAATTTGATCTCCGATTTCTGATAATTGCTCACTAGCCAGGGCTTAGCTTTCCATGGTTCATGATAGAGAATACGACCACAGGTGTGCGTGAAGGCGACACGACGGTAATCTACTGATTGCGGCATTATCACAGCGGAGAGCATAACTCCTCTGTAAATACATCATTTGCCTAAAACTATTCATATGTTTGTTTTTATAACTTTTATAGTGTGAAATATGAATATACGCGCCGCGGCATGCGAGGAATGTATATGTTTATCTATGATTTTTAATAATATGTAGATTTTAAGAGTTACGTACATAATCCCGGCGAACGTAAACAAAATGTTATCAAAAGAAAAGTTACATTGATATTTAAAGATTTCTAGCTTTTAACCTGTGTCGGTCAAATTCGTTAATCGCTGTTTCCTTGGGCATAGTTCATTCAACCTTTAATACTGCATTACATGAAACCATGTAATGTGGGCATATAGACGCATGTTGGCCATAAGCTGGACAGACCGAGCGACCAATGTTGAAGTTCTGCGTCGAGTTGGGAGGAAACGTGAACTAATGCAGACCATCAAAAGGAGAAAAGTTGCCTATCTAGGTCATGTACTTAGGCACCCAAGATACGAACTCCTGCAATTAATGATGATGGGCAAAGTTGCTGGAAGAAGAGCTGTCGGGCGCAGAGAGAAATCGTGGCTGCGAAACATTCGGGAATGGACTGGAGTCACAAGTGCAGCGGAGCTTTTCAACCTCGCCAAAGACCGCCAGAAGTATGCGGAGCTGACTGCCAACCTTCACTAGTTGGAGAGGCACTATAAGAAGAAGATGAAACCATGAAAGAAAGAAAATAAATCTTTTCAATTTAGGGTAGATTTTTTGTTCTTTTACGATAAGAACAATGTCCATAAAACTTTTCCTTTCTCTCTAAAATGACAGTTATTTACTCTGGATTAGCCTTCTTTTGTTTCAAATAGTAATAGATTTAAAACCAGCCTCCATATTGAAAATCTCCGGAATTCCAGCGGCGGCGCGCGCGCACCGAGTCATCGCTCCTTGGAGTGTTGACTCTCGATTGTTTGACGTCGACAGTCACATCATAGTTGCAGGTATACAAGTAATATATCACTCGGCAGGTTTTTAGGGTACTGTAAGAGGGATTTGTCGGTAATTGTACAGACTGTTTTTTACTTTGGTTTCGGCAAAGTGGGATCACCATGAAAGAAAGACACAGAACAGGACACACAAATAGACATATGTAAATACAAGAGAACAATCAATGTGACGGGAACAGCACGGAGTGTATGTCGTCGCGGTAGTGAATCGAACCCTGGCTCAGCATTATGCTGGGGTGTCGGACACATAAAGTGACTCACGGAACGCTGTACAAATATACTATAAGCTATATGTTACGCTCAAACATACTAATATACGTGTAAAATAGTTACTAAGTGTCATTAATGTGTAATACTTGTAATGAAAAACTCTTGAAGTGATGATGTCAAAGATTACATTATTCGATGTTTCAGGAAGCGTGAGTTACGATCTACGATTAACTATGTCTGTCGCCCTTACCCTTACACAAACCCCGTACCACCGCACGACTTTTACGTACGCACAGGTTAAATTATGTTGGCTGTGGCTAGTTCTCCTTGTACGAGAACACGGTTGTACAACTTAAATTAATATAAATAACGTAAAAACCGGCCAAGTGCGAGTCGGACTCTAGACTGGCCACGTGTACCAAAACGTTTATTAAATATATAAAACAGCACCGTGACTGAGTGACTGACTGAGATTCAACGCATTAATAAATAAAAGCGGCTTGAAATATTGAGAGAGTATTCCTTGGGTAAACTAAGAAAGGTTTTTCCGAAAATCGACCCCCAAGAAATAGGGGGGTAGCGAGAAGCTAATTCTACGCGTACGAAATCGCAGGCGTCCTCTAGTTATCAATAAATGAGTATGAGTAAGTATGTGTTACAGAAATATGGAGAATGAAGTAAAAATGTTAGAAAATAAAAGTATTATACAACGCTATGCACTTGAATTTTGGCGCAAGTTGTTTTACATTTCAAAGTAGGTCAAGGACTCTGTATTTACCATAACTCACGAAATTCTACAGAGTATCGGAATAACTTACAGTGGATTTCTTTAACTGTCTGAGAACTAAGATTTATTTGTATGTATTAGCCTTGGACTCTACTAACGCCGGTTCTACCCGAAAGAGGAGATTTGAAAAACGAAGCTTTTGCAGACGATTGTGGGTCATACGGAATTAGGAAGCAGTTCTAGCTTAATAATAACTAAACCTCTTCTTTTCGTGGCGATGGAAATTTCCACCATAACGTAATGTTCACTTCTTTTGTTTTTTTTTTTTGCTAATTTGTATCAAATCGAAAATGGTTTGAATTTGCGTTTTTTTTTTGTGTTATTAATGCAAATACTACATTTTTAAGAGAGCAATTTTGTTGGCTGTACTTTTTCTTGCATAATCCTCAACAGCCATTACCGTTTGTCCACTACCTGAACATTACACAGCGAGTTATCGAAAGAGTTATGCTTACTAAATCTGGATCGAATCCCGAACGTAGAAATTTGGCAAAGAAACGAAGTTACCTGTTTACACATTTTATCAAATTTCAGCTCACAGGCTTTTTCCATTTTATTTTAGGCCATCTCGCTTCTATATTTTAATCATTATGATGTAGTTACTGTGAAGTGATTCTAAGCTATCAAAACTTCAACAATATGATTACGATATACAAACAATATAGGCTAAAACGAAGTGGAGTACCTGGTAACATAAGCGTCGCTATTGTCTAAAGCACTCGCAATCGCAATCGGTTTCAAAGCGGAACAATCGTTTTCATTTTGTATGCGGACAAGCCTTCGATTTTCAAAATGAAAACGATTGCGATTGCGAGTGCGTTAGGCAATAGCCTCTCCGCTGGTATATTGCCTAACGCACTCGTAATCGCAATCGACTTCAAAGTGAAACAATTGTTTTCATTTTGTATGCAGACGCGCCTTCGGACCGTCAAATTGAAAACGATTACGATTGCGAGTGCGTTAGGCAATAAGCCTACAGTTTGGAAATGATTTGCAAAACTTGACTCACACTTCAAATTCAGATATAAGTACTCTTACCAGGCCCTAATTTTCGTCAAAATAGGCTGTCACTTAAACTCATTTACCTCGTCATACATTCCGATCGTATCATTGAATACTCAGCGAGGAAAGGAAGTACTTATTCCATATCGAGTTGATAATACGCTGATATGGTGATTAACATGGAAAATAATCTCGGTGTGTCTCAAGCGTTTCCGATTATAAACGCGTATAGGTAACAGATAGCGATCGAAACATTCGTGTCCGATTTCTATCCTGATATCTGTAATTGAACTTCCTTATTTTGCAATTCATATTTAGTAGAAAATAGATTTGATATTTTTAATACTTAGTCAAGTCATTGTACACAGGGTGTCTCAGAAACCGACGTCAACCAGCCTAGAGCTGATAGAGCAGCTAAACAGCTATCGATTTAACCCCTATGTGTGTTCAGCGATTTTTACTATTTTTGGAGATATTGGTTAAGTAATCAAATAAAGTTGTTTTTTCATACAAAGTGAAAAGCAAACACTGGGACACTAGTATGGAAAAACAAACTTTATGTAATTAGGTACTTAAAATAATTATTGAAAAAAAACAGGCAAATAGGTTTAAAAACTTCGTTGATTCGTAATGATTTTTCGTGACATAATGATAAGGGAAAATTATAAAAATTCAGATTAAAATTATGAATATCTACGAAACTAGTAAAAATCGCTGAATATACATAGGGGTTAAATCGATACCTAGCTTTTTAGCTGCTCTATCAGCCCTAGGCAGGTCGACGTCGGTGTCTGGGACACCCTGTATATCAGAGGCCTAGTGCGGATCGCTACAGCCATCTTATACTACTATACTTGTTACCAAACAGCAGTGTTTGCTCTATTATGTTTTGGAGTGAACGACAAGACCGCTGCTAAAATAGTAAAGCATACCACTCCATCTTACTTCACACCGCAATCACAATTTTGAGCTTGCAAATGTCCATGCGGCCTATGTGCTCAACCTCTCCGTGCCTACAACTCAAGATGGTTATGTGAGACTCACCAACCGATAGCGGAAGGAATACCCACTAAAAACCCAGCGATTCTCTCTCCGTTGTTGGCGAAGGACGCAGGCAGCTTGCGCATTCGACTACGACCAATAATCATTGTGTCCTGTAGCAACAATTTTTCACACCTGAAATTATGCACAGCAAGTGGCTTTATCGAAGACACAACACAATTTATATTGATTATAAATCAATTGAAAAAGAAAAACCAATTTTAAACAAACAAAAAGTCTGATATACAGCTATTAGATTTTGTCTTTCTTTAAAATGGGTTTTTCTTTTTCATTTTTGCTGTTTGCATAATTAGAATTCACCATAATCAGGTTATTTGTATGATATTTTTTGTGCTTAGTTTGAAACAAATTAAATAAACCTAAATAAAAATAGAAAAGTGAATAGCAGAATGAAATTCATCGACAAAAGCAAAGTTCCTAAGCTGCAAACACACTGAAAGCAGTAGCGGCTGTGTCTAAATAAATGTAATGTTCAATTTTGTAAACTAAGTATCAAAACTACCAGCAAAAAAACGTGGCCCACTATCGCTTCAGAGCGAAAACTACATTTAAGTTTCAAAATACCTATTCACTCTTTTAATTCTTAAATATTACCTAGGAATAATAAACGTGTTAAAGTTAACAAAACATAGAAATCAAAAGCATAAACATCACAAGCGCGCATTGAAACCGCACTCGCATTTCTGAAACGAAGTCGCTGCAGCATTTCTTATCTGATTGAGCATCGACGGCGAAATCGTGTTTACAAAGTCCAATACATTTCCTTACAAATTGTTATCGGAAATAAGCGTTCCAGTGGCGTTGTTTCTGTTCGAGTTATCGGGGAGTATGTAGAGTGCGTCGGGTGAGATAGCGCCCACCAAGGTTTCAGGATTTGTTTACGACTAGCTCGTGTCCGCGACTTTGGCAGCGTCTTTGTTAAAACTAAAAAAAGTCGCCCAATTCATTTAGACTCTACTTTCAGAGTTAACTCTTAAAAGGTCTAACTGATTTTGATCAAATCTAGCTAAGAACCTAGCCTAGTCAAGATGCACAAAGCCTAGCGTTTTCGAAAATCGACAAATTAGATACCTATTATTTTATCGAAACTCCTTTCAACGAACTTATCATTACGCAGAATTTTCATTCCAAAGGCATTTGTCGCCGCATGAGTTAACATTTTTTGATAGTCATAAGTATAACCTAACCTACGTAATTGATGTTTAAGTTATCGTGAAAACATCATGTTTCAGCAGAAAATAGCGTTCAATGAAATAAATTTCGATGTAATGATAATAATCGATGAAGTGAAATTCGATAAAATGATGGGTTACCCGACAAAATGTAGGTATAAGATTGACGTAAGCTGATGACTGATTGCGTCGACCGCTTTTGTCAACTCCATACATTTCGAGTCGATAGAAAATAGAAACGTTAGCAGCGTTTGCAATCTAGGGCTACTCTTAAACTTTCTGTATATTTTTTAAACCGCTTCCTTATTGGTCTATCCTTTTGTATTCCTGTTTGTATTCACATATACACAAATCCTCATATACGCACGTGAAACTTATTACAATGAAATAATTATCTTATTTGCCTAACGGGTTAAAAATGATGTCCTGATAAATCAATTTTCCAAATCGTGGTAGCCGTCTTTGAGTAAAATAAAGAAAGTCCTCTTTTTTGTAGTTGGTTAAAAAGGCCTTTAAATGAACAAACAAATGAAATACATAGGTACATTAATGAATGTCTATCGTCCTTGCTTATTCTTATCCAAGGTTAACTAGAAGAGATCCCATATGGGATAAGTTCGCCTGTGTACATTATCTGTATTGATGCAAACATGTCTTGTAATTGTTTATGAGCAATACATACATACATCATAATTCACTAACATTAATATACAAGTGTAAATACACGTTCTCTCGTAATTTAACCCAGCCAGCGCTGTCTGTGTTGACTACGAAGAGTGATCCGTGACAAAAAAAACATCACCTCAAAGTAAAGACAACAAATTGGAACTGCAAAACTATATTCTAATATTAATATTAGCTAGTTGCACGTCACGTGTAACAATCAAGATAATGCTTTACCAAGAATCAACACTTACGAGTACAAGTAATAATGAAAAGCCTTTATTACAGAATACTATAAATTACTTATACTGCCTACTTGACATTCCTCTATGGCATTAAATGAAATGTATATAATAAGTACATTATTCACAAGTGCGCGATACTCTACTGACCTAAATATAAATGTTTATTATTTGACAGGTAATCCCCCTTATTATTATATTGCTGATTACCAATATAATTTGCGATTAGTAAACAATTCTGATTAGTATCTGTCGACTGCATTAACTACGCAAAATATTGTTATCTTCTCATTAGTTAGCTATCTGAAGTATTCTATTAGTTGGAGGCGCGGCGCGGCAAGCATTTTTTTTACTTATATCTAACAGTTCGTCCAGTATAAAGTCCATCAAACTAGGAACCCTTATATCGTCGGTCTAGATGTGACACCTCGTAACTATTTTTTTTTGGTAAAATGAGATTTTGATGCAGAAAGTTTCAAATAGTATTTCCGGTGTTAACTCGTAAATGTCTCCTGTGTTATAATTGATTTTGACGGAAAAAAACGACTAGGAGTGACACCTCGTAACAAGCATTCAACTGGTGTAACCTCGTAAGATCTACGTGAAACCTTGGTAATATTATCACGGAACAACTTTGTTAAGGTGGGACCTCGTAACTAAAAAGCAGTTTTTGGTCTCTCCTGAAAAGTTTCTCACTTTGCATATACGAGTTGTCACATCTAGACCGACGATATGTAGTCCGTTCACAGCTTAGCTCAGAGACCTTTAGTTCTAGAAAGCTGTAATTTGGCATGAATATACATATTAGTCTCGCCGACAAAGTGGTAAAATAAAATCTTGAATATATATATTTTTACTTTACCGTAACGTGGGGATTTTTTTTTCCGCGTCTACCCCATGGGGTGGGTTGTCGTTGGACAGGTCTTTCAAAAAAATTGCGGGTTTGAAAAAACTATTTTTCGATTAAGCGATCCGTTTGTAAAATTAAAAGTGATTTAAAGCACATACCTTTATCGAATTTTGAAGAAAACTATCACGACTAAAAACACTTGATAAGATTGTTTCCTGAGAATGCAGGCGACTAAAGTGTTTATACCTACTAAAATCACCTAAGACAGGACCAAATAAGAATAATAGAGAATGAGTTCATACACCTACTTGTTGTTCGTTGAGATAGTTTTTGTGTAGTAACGGCTTTGGAACCCTACACTGAGCATGGTCAGGCATGCTCTTGTCCGGTTTTTTTACCTATATTGTACGAGTATAGTACTCCGCTATGAACACCAATGTTAGTTCTTAGAAACATGCGAAAGTGGAATAATCGCTCCTAGCGGGAGCTCTTAAAACCCAAATAAAACCAGTGGAAAAGTTACTTATTTTTCATTCCACATTAACACAAACATATTTTACTTAGCAAGGCGCAACTGTCGACTACCATGAAACACTCGCAGAAAACGTTAGTTACCAACATATAAAAAACACGGGAGCCCTTTGTTTCCCATAATTTTATTGGTCATAATGTAATTGTTGACATAATTTTTGATAGTCATAATTTTTTATATCTCTGAAACTGTAAACTTTTCAGAAGTTCTGAAATATGTAACGTGTAGACAAGGCTATGTTAGGTTAGGTTTGATTTATAAAAATCCTAAAAAAGTAACAGTTTCTTTAAAAAAACACGTTATGACTTGCGATGATTATGACTTAAACCACATTATGACTAAAAATAATTATGTCAGTCAATATAGACCCAAAAAACACACTTCGGACCTTCATTGCCACCCATATCTAATGTAAGGAGCTAGGGAGTCCCCTTGTCTCTGTAGATCTTTTTTATCTATCGACAAAAGTTTGATAAATGACTGATTAAGATGTATTTTAATTGGTTTTAGGTGTTTAATCCTATCTTCTATATCATAATATGAGTCGCTTAACTTCAAACTCGGATATGTCCTTGAAATTAGGTATACTAATTTAAAACTTAATTTGTTTGAAAAAAGACGCTAATTCCGTTGGCCTTTTGCATGGACTTACCCGAGTTTGAAGTTAAGCGACTCATATATGCCTTTGTTTTTCACTACAAAAACATATTAATAAATAACAACAACACATTAATTTACCTTGTATTTTAGATATTATTATGACATTCATCCGATTATATCGATTAGTTACGAAAGTGGGAAATTATTTATCATGAACAATATTTATCTGATAAGTGCCTATACTTGAAATAACCTACCTTACCTTTACGTTTAACTATCGAATTAATATAAAATTATTGAAAACAAAATTAATAACTATCGAATCCTCGAAACAGAGAAACCAACTGACTGTATTCTGACTGATTTCTTACGAAATACCAATTAAGCACAATGCTCCAAATATGTTTAAAGGCAGTATTACACCATTTCAATTTTATTCCCCACGCACTGTGGTCTGTTTTATGGCTTCTTGTTCGCAATACAGATAAATTGCCTATGGAAAGTTATATCTACTACAGAGCATACTCGTATTATGATTGCACGTTTGTATACAAAATACAAGTTACATTACAGCCAATTTTAATGTTATGTTTGTAAATCAAAAATGTAAATGTGTTTTTCTTGGTGTAGGAATTTTGTCCACCAATGAGGTTAAGTAACAGTTTAAAAACAAAAAATACACCCATTTCCTACTGCAGTTTCTACCGCATCCCCATAGGAGGTATTTACTGGACAATCGATGTTAATATATTACTTACCACACACGGATATATTCACAAAAGGATTTTGAAGCAATTAATATCAATTTGGTAATCAATGATAAATCGTTTACCTCCGCGGTGGTCTAAATACATCACTCCCCTTCGTCACCGAATGACCATCCACAACACCCTAAATAAATAGGAAACGAATAAATTCACAGCCAAATTGCTCGATTTCCGTCCATAATCGACAACTCAATTCGTCAGGGAATGGACAATTGTGCTCAAATTATATAAATCAATCCGAATCGCAGCAACCAAATTTGAACTCTCAATTCTATTACTGAAAATCGAACGCAGCTTGGTAAGTGATGTCAAGGGTGTGAATAGATCATCGGAATAATCTGACAGTTGTAAACCATTATAGCCGAACTAAATACCAAAATAAAGGACATTTTTTTCTAACGTTACAGCTTTATATCACCATTTGAGATCATAATAGCAAATAATTCGGTTTATGCCATCTGCCGGGCAGCGAGGGCATTAATAGTGGCTTTTTGCCACGTGTCCATCGACAATGGTCATAAATTGTGTTAAGCTCGAATATGGACAATAGGTGTCAAATGGACAATAAATCCGTGGCTTGTGGTCAAGCGCATATGACGTAAAATGTGTAAAATTATAAGCGTCGTTGATTTTATTCCATTTTCGGAATTTGTTTTGTTATTTTATTGCCGTGCTCTAATAAATTTGTACTGTGATTTCTAGTCGGAAATAACGGGTTTTTGTTCCCAAACATCGGTAATAGATATTGCAGAAAGGACCCTATTGTTAAATATTGAAATATTTTCTAGTACATGAACAATTGAACATACATCACGTAAACTTTTTTGAGTTTTTTTTTCCTTGCCTATATAAGTGTAACTTCTGGGCAAAGGCCCGTTTTTGAGTTTAAGTAAAATTATTTAAAAATCACATGATTGATCCAAACAAAGTCATACATATCGAATGTCGTCAAACAATACGAGTATTCGTAATAAAACTTAGTAACCAAATTAATTCGCGAAACGTTTACATTTTTTCTCAATATTTATTCGGGCAATTGACTCAACCCACGCACACAAACAATAACCGATTAGTTAATTAGCATCCACTGACCGCTTAGTTCTTTTGACCTTCAATAGAAGCAATTGAATATTTACTTTAGTCATTATCCTTTGGCTAATTATAAGTTCGTCAATTATACATTTAAACTGTATAAATAAATATAACAGAGTTCATATTGTGAGTGTCAAAACCTGCCAAGTGACAATGAAAAGAGATAGTAACTGCTAGAACGGTATCAATTTTCACTCCCTGGATCTTGACAGGTTATAGACTTAATTACATCAGGTGGGAAATTTTAGAAAGTCGCGACTGTACTTAGTCAAACGTGTGAAAGACAATTATTCTCCACAGAAAAGATTTAAGTTAAACTAACAATAACCATAATGAGCAAAACGCCCTTGATAACCGTGACAACCGATATTGTGTAACACCTGTCCGCATAATTACTCAAATTACCAAACAATGTATCATAAAAAGTGTCACGTGTAACCAACAAATTAATATAATTGTTGCAAAACGCTTCAGTGACTGTAATATGGCCCATTAGTTCTTTGTTGGTAGTAATGGACGCAAGAAATATGGCGTATTGTTCGGGAGTCGGTAAAAAACAATATTAAAATTACTCTTTGATTTTGCAGACAGCGTGCCGCTTGCGTTACGAGCTAATCTCGGGCCGCAGAGCTACGAAACAACTAAGGTTATTAAATAAGCTTTTAAACAATTCAAGTTCCATGCAGTGAACGAGGTCAGAATTATAGGAAACTCATTGTTCGATCTTACTCAGCTGTTTAGGGCCACTTACACCCGTATTTATAGTAAAGAAAAGTAATTACTTGAGTATTAGTAATGTCAAAAGTCATATAAAAATCGTTACTTAAGTCATTACTTTTACTCACGTAATTACTTTTCTTGACTATAAATACAGGTGTTAGTGTAGATCAAATAGTGTTTTCTTTATACTTTGTCTAAGTCTGACAGTTCCATATATTTTGGCATTACTAAAACGAACGTAAGCTTTAAGGTATTTTTGCTGCAAGTAATCAAAAAGTTCGAATATGATCGATTAGTTTTAAAGTCGCAAGTCGTCCCTAATTTCACAAACACGTTTAAAAAAATGTGTTGAATACAACAATAAGGAGCAACTTGTAATCTAAACTTGGTATTTTTATACTTAGTGGTAAACCACCAATGAATATAAAGAATGACTGAAAAGTGGTTTTATTAGTCTTATAATGTTTCCGTAGGACTAAAAAACTGGCATTCTAAATCTATACTTAATATTATAAAGCTGAAGAGTTTGTTTGCTTGAACGCGCTAATCTCAGGAACTACTGGTCCGAAAAATTCTTTCAGTGTTAGATAGCCCATTTATCGACGAAGGCTATAGGCTATATACATATCATCACGCTAAGACCAATAGGAGCGGAGCACCAATGAAGAATGTTTCATCCTTCTACGTAAACAAAGTCGCGGGTTAAAGTTAGCGTTAGCCCAAAGTAACTATTCCACGGGGACGAAGCCGCGGGCAGAAGCTAGTAACTGTATAAATCTATCAATATGTATTGTTGGCAAATTGATATAGAACACAGATTAAATCCATCCTTTACATATTAAAAATCTGCAGACACTTGCGCAACGGTGTTATTTCATAGCTCACTGCCAAAATCAGGGACAAACTTGATTAAAACAATAATGTTATTCATATAACCACAAAGCCTAAGTAAGCCGTCACGAATACGATCCTTGAATCATAAATGTTAAAAAGGCAACCTTGCTGATACATTTCCTCGCTAATTTAAAATTAAAATTATTCCATTCCAATACATTATCGTAACTCCGTGTCACCATAGAACATCTGGACGAATCAAGGTCTGGGAATTGAGGAAATCAACGCACAGACAAACAAAAAACGAATAAACGATTTGTTTCAATATAATTGAAGATCGTCGTGAAATATACACAAATGTAATTGCTAATCTTAAGCAAAAACTAACCAGCAAAAAGTAATGAGCAAACTAGATCGGCTTCCTTGATGTACAGTTACCAGTAGGTAAGTTCGAGAAATTGAAAAATGACTGGCACGAACATTTTTTTGAACGAGTTCTGTCGTAGCATAATGAAAGGACAATGCCAGGTCTCCATAGAAGCTTTGGGCTAAGAAAAAATTGTGACGGATAATTATAGAACTGGGTTTATTTGATGTAGAAAAATATTTAAAACGATGCTGTGATGTTAGTTTTTCTGAAGAACTTGTCTTATTTTACTTTACATTACATACATTACTCGCAGGTTGTCTTATATGTAAAGTATCTTAATAGATGGCTCTATTTTTCGTATAAGTTCCCTAAAATACAAAACAGGTCATATCAACATCCTTCTTTTTGTGTTTTAAGCCAAAATCTAGCAATGTCCTTTAGCATACTGCATGGCCTCTATTCTTTGGTTATATAACATTTAAAACGGTAAAAGATTTTTATCTGCTGAATGTTGTACAAGAAGCCGAAACTTAGGTTCAGGTTAATACTAAAACCAAATACCGTTAAAATATTTTCCCAGATTTAACGAAAGGGAAAAAATGACATTTTAATGCACCTACCTACCTTTTGATTTCTGTTTCAATTAAAGATTGACTAGAAGAGAATGCTTGTAGCCCTCTTATTTATCATCGAGCATTAGTTAAAATGCGCCTGAAATATTCTGTGTCCTTATGTGTCATTATGACATTTGAATTCGATGGAAAGGGACAAAGAATACTTTAACTAAAATACTTAGGTTTTTTTTCGTTTATAAATAAGGGGGTGGGTAAGCCTTTTGTGCACTATTAAAATATTGTGTAACAAAGTATTTAAATAAAAAAATACAAAATGTTAGTCCCTATAATGGGTCTTTGATGCTTCCGACACTAGATTCTTACGGCACAACTCCCAGTTTCAAGCCAGCTCCCCAATTATCAGTACTGATGTCCAAGGGTCTCTCCAGCCTGAACTTCCATCGTATATAAAACTATAACTCGTTTCCTCGTGGTCCTACTATACTTGTCCTATTGCACAAAAAGTGCACATAGATTTGATCACTAAATACTAAATTTGGTTGTTAAAGTAGGTAGGTTAAATTCGTTAGGTACCTTCAGATGCCCGAAGGGCAAACCATCCAGAAACAGGAGCCCGGCCTCCGCCGAAAGTCACTAGGACAAATATAGTACGAGGAAACGGTGGAATCATAATTATTGATTAGACGGAACTCTAAAAGCAACATCGATACTGGACCATAATTACTAGTAGGCATAATCAGAGCAAGGTTGTTAGTGAATTTGATTGCGTTGTAAACCTCGTCTTATTTCCGATATTTGCTACACAGCAGTACGGTTATTTGACCGGAATAGGTAACCGCAGGTTTTGTTCACGAATGGGACCTCGTTGTTTCCCATATTTTTTTTGGTCATAATACTCTATTGACATAATTATTGGTAATCATAATTTTTATATCGCTGGACCCGTTAACTGTTCAGAATTTCTTACAAGTCTAACGTCTGCATAAGGCTAGGTTTTGAACCAGTTCTTCAAAAAATACATTATGACTTGTGATAATTGTGAATTGGTGATTGTGACCATTATGACTAAAAGTACTTATGGCAGACAATATACGAATACTTACTATAGCTCGGTGAATCAAGGATAATCCGTTTGACAGTTGTATTTCGTAATTTCAAACACTTTTACTTACCAAATCATATTTCAAGCACACTTTAGCAATTGCGCGTTTATGAATAAGATGGTTACTCTGTACCTATGGTTACAAGCAAGGTATCAAAAAATAGGTGGTTTATTCATTTATTCCCATGAAGTATGTATTAAAAATCAAATAAACAAGTGCAATTCGTGTATTTTCCCGTGATATATTCCCTTTCGAATTGACGTGACTTAATTTTAGTTCAGGGGATATATTTTTACGCTGTTTTGCCATTATCAAGGGTCTTGATAATGGCAAAACAGCGTAATAAGAAAGATATGGACAAAATATAATGATTTGGAGACCAAGTACAGTATTACTTAAGTAATGTCAAAAGTAGACACCGATATTTGATGTTAATCCGATTGGTTATATTATATCTGACCTTTGTACTTTTGCATTGCTAACGTGTAATTGTGTACAATGAGCAATGACATAATACATTTTTTTACAATTATTCATTGCTAATATTTCTATTAAAACGTGAATTATGAGCATTTAGCATGTAAGTAACAAAATGTGTTTAAAACATTAATTGATCTTTTGTCAAATTGATTACTTCTACCATCGATTTGTTAAAATTAGTAACGTACTCGTAAAACGGTGTGAGTAGGGACACAACCTAAAATAAGTCATAAGTTGTTACAAATAAGAACAATTATTAAATGGACAATAACGTTACGTCTATTGGAAATAATTTCAGTCTTATAATTAGTAGCATAAGCTTCATTTTAGGTTGTGTCCCTACTCACCCCGTTTTACGATACCTACTATACTTGGCAGATAAGAAGTCAATCCTGACACATTGCTACTTCGTCACATGCAACAAAAAATTAGGCTTCTCTTCCAAGCCAAAGTTAATTTCATTAAGTAGTTAATAAAGAGTACAATAATTAAATAATTAGGTCTATCGCTGATGTAGTTTTTTCATCTTTAACCCAAAGGTTAACTGAAAAAGATCCCTCTAGGGATCTCGCCTTTGTACAAACACTATATTGCAAATGCCTGCATCTTGTGTAATGCCCGATATACAATAAAGGGTTCCCCTATGGAATCCCTAATCGTCATTAGTCCTAATGCATCGTTTGGTCGAATTTTCGTTTATCCTAAAGCCATTTCCGCTTAAATTTTAAAACTTTTTAGTGTTGTTGTAATACGACCCTAACTTAGGTTAGCCAAACCCTAGATATAATTGGAAAACTTAAAAAGTTGCCCGACTCGTCTCAAAACCAGTTTAGGGCACATGACAATTCGGACAAACGATGTGCTAGGACAAACGTTGTTAGGGATTCCGAGGGACACCCCAAATAACCCAATAAAGACTTAACATTGGCATACATACATACAGAAACGAATTATTTAAACATAGGTATTTATAATTCATCTCGTTTTATTACCTAAGTCATTCAGTCCCAATAATCTTAACCATATCAACGACAGTATCATTAAAGGTGTATCGAATATTGGTTTATTTACTCACAAATAAATCATCGACCACTTTCTAGGGCCCACTGCACCACCGTACCGATTGTTAATTAGTACCTTTACATATAGAGACTACTTTTAGGGTACGGTTTTGTTGTGACGTTTCTGAAAAAAAACCAGCTCCCAACCGAAAAAATACATTGAACCCTTTATTTTATTGGGGTAAATACCAAATCTGGTAAGTGATAAAATTTACCACGTTTTTTATTTGAAGATTTTTTTGCAAATAGGTTAATTCAATTGAGATTAGAATGTAGTTATTTTTTAAGGTTCAGTCAAAGTACATTTGAAACAATAACAGAAAGCATAGAAAATACAAACTTTTATTTACATATTTTACGCATTGCCCTTAATATCAGTCTGTTTTTTCTGAATTTAACTTAACGTTCATGTTAGACGATTAATTGCAAAGATTAAAAACTCTTCTTTTGGGCGAAAAAAACACCAATACCAGTCCACATCTTATACACTGTTAGCGAATTTTCTTTAAAAAAAATACTGCGATGAAGCGCTGATGCTCTGTTGTCACCGTACTATGAACGGCCACCAATTAAACTTTTCATCACCCCAAATTCTGAATTAAGCTGATTGATTTGTGACATAAAAATTTAACGCAGTGGTCGCACGTAAATAAATCAATGTTGATTCAATACCAGGCCTATTTGCGGTCAAGAAAATATTATCAATCAAAAAGTGCCCTTGATGCAATTGTTTCTAGATCAATTTAGTTTAAGTAGAAGGGTAACGAACGGTAAAAACGTCTGGTTAGTTTGTTGAATCAGGTTTTACTAGTATTCTTAACTAAACCGATGGCATGATGAATACCCGTCGGCGCTTTTAATGTTACAAAATTAAAAACAGTTGAGGTAACACGGTTTACGGTGAAGCTTTTCGGTTATTTTTTTAGTTAATAGAAAATATGAAGGATAAATCCTTTTGAAGTACTAAAATGCTATCTGCAACGGGGTAATACTGAACATGTATAATTTTACCTTTTTTTTAAAATGACATTTTAATCACAAAATTAACTTAACGTAACTTTTATTTTCTAAAAATACCTGTACACGAAAATAAGGAGCGTAATTACATGGTTTTAACTTTCAAAATAGCGATTACTCGAAAAATTACTACAGTGACTACATAGGTTCATATAGGCAAAAGTTAAAATGCTATTTTACGTTACATTACCTTAATATTGTTATGAAGCTATATTTATTGAATAACTATTTAGTTCATGCATTCCAAAGTGTTTTTAAAAATACACAATTTCATAAGAATAATCATAGATAACTTAACTGAGCGTTTTAAAAATCTCTTGCGCATCTTAAGACTTACCTACTAGAATAAAGATGTACGAGACACAGATCAAAATACTATATCTGTAGTCCAGTGTATAAAGTTATCAAAAAATCTAATCGTATCATATAAATAAATATTAGGTTCTTGCAAATCCGTAAAATTTCTTGCTTTTTGTACAGTTATGCACATAATTCACTAATAGAAGCTAACGGCGACAAATCACGCAGACTGGTGAGTCTCGACACAATCGCAGATAAAGAAAAATATTTGTATAATAAATAAATTAAATAAATAATTCTCCGGAACACGCGGATTACGGTCTCCTATCTCAAGCCCCCTCATAAATTGCCCGTGTCAATGCAACATCGATACCCACGATTTTATTTCTCCTTATAAAATAATCATTAATCTGATAATAATATCGAGATAATGATTCTAATAACAATGAATACTTAATAAGATTCGATAGAACTTGGAATTGATTACTCATTAATTTGTTAACTTTTTTGAGGAGGCGGTGACCCGTATTCGTTCCAGTAGATGTTGTGCCTCTCTAGTCAGTTTTTCTTTAAACAGTCCCATTTGTTTATTTATGTGCTGATTTATTGAAGTGATAAGTTTAATGTTTTATTTATGTGCTTATCTTACCCAAAATGGAACAATACATGCCAGACGAGAGTGGTCTAGAGCACAACCTAGACCGATCAACCTAGGGCACTGATCCCCAAAGTGGTCTATATCGACCCCCAGGGGTCGACGACGACCAGCAAGGGGTCCACGTGAGCGAGAAAAAAATGGGGGTCCATGAGATAAAAATGGAGGTCCGCGATAGTGCATTCCATTTAAGCAGGCCGTGACTTCAATTTTGGCTTTCCAGCAATAATCCATCTTCATATCACAGATAATAGGTACCGTAAAATGGGGTTAGTTTGATTAATTTAAAAAATAAATCATCTGTAACACCCGCATTTAATCGTTAAATAAATTATTAAAAATATTGTATTGGCGACTACTCATTTGGAGTAACTTAAAGCAGCTAGAGGTAGACTACGGCAGACAGCTTACCAGAAAAAAATAGTTACGCAGCTTAAAAACTCGATTCTTAAAATGGGGCTACTTTGAGTATCCCTGTGTTTACATCACAATATCAAAGTCACCCCTGAAGCATTCCAATTTGTCTGAGAATACTTGAACTACTAATATTTTGTGCTCGCATATGAAACATATGAAAGTAATGTCGCGAATGTGCTAAATAACAACTAAGACATTGCACACAATCGATGATTCAAAAAATTATCAAAGTCACCTCGCGTTTCCAAAGTCACCCCATTTTACGGTACCTGCTTACTTACGTAATACTTTCTAATAAATATGTAAATAAACACAATATCTATCTATGTACCTACCTTACGTTTTTATTTTGAAAATAATATTTATCGGAGATAACTTTTAATTGTAGCCTGTGTCAATTTTAAGCCGGCTAGAGCTCTTCTAACTTTATCCGTACAAAAGATGTAAGGTAAGCAGGGGTCTACCCAAAACCGAAAAAAATCCTAAGTGGTCTACGAGACAAAATAGTTTGGTGACCTGTGATCTAGGGACTAGAAATTTGGGGGGAACATTCCTTAAGTACCTTAAAGTTGCACTAAGAAAATCAGCCCCCAACAGAAAGAAATGGAAATAACGGGGAACGAATTCTACGCGTCATCTAGTTGAAAATAAATGTGAGTTTGTGTTATGTTCGCTTATTTGGATTTTAAATGAACAATGATTAATATTCGTTAATAGTAAACCCGTTCCTTTTAGCAAGAAATAAAGAAATGTATTCACAACAACACACCAAAACAAATCAAACACAATATAGAAACGACATATAAAATAAGAATCGTCACGAAACGGTATTACATTTTATAACGAGTCTGGCAGTAAACTTTATTAGGTAGTCTTCGCCGTCTAGAAATCCATTGAACTGTTTGTGGCGTACAAATGTACGTTTCAAACTACGCGTTTCCCGATATAATTCACGTGGAAATATCTTCCTCTCAGTCAGCAGAAAAACACATTACCGCTGAGTATGAGAGTTCCAAAAATAGTCGACGTAACTTTAGAATGTTACAAAGAAAGAGTACACTTACATTTACGTAAGGTTTTTTCGAGCACAAAACGCAAAATTGCAAATATTTTGCTTAATCTAAACGGCTTCCCCTTTTGTGCTAAAAATGTTCGTGACGTCTTAAGATTTTCTCACCCTATTGATGAAATGTTTCTGGCTTCACTGTTTTTAACAGTGAAAAAACGTCATCGGGCTAAGAGTAGGTATGTACCTACAGTAATCTACGTAGGCACAGTCGACTACAAAGAGATGTATCCACTTTTGGCCCTTATTACAAAAAGCTGAAAAAGTGGACACATCTCTTTCTAGTCGACTGTACTCAGGTCTTGTGAGTGCAAACGTGACTTAAAATATTACTGACTTTAAAATGAACTTTAGGTTTGGTAGGTAGTATACTAGCTAAATTTTATTTCTTAGCCATCAAAAATATTCAGTCACTGCTCAGTAATAGCAGTGTTTTTCCTTACTCCGAAAACATTTTACAGGTGCGTTCAGACAAATCGTTTTATTGTGCGTGTGACGCGATATCTGAAATTTTATCGCCGTGTTTTGCATGGAACGGTTCAGCTTTGCGTTTCGAATAAAATTAGACTAATGTTTATTTTCTGGTGTCTTTTGAGTTCACTGATTGTGCACTAATGATTTTTCTACTGTTCCTGCGGTGTTCACTCTATTTTTGGTCTACCATGTGCAAATGTTAGCCTTGGATCCGCCCTCGCTTCGCTTCGGTTTATGTGAGTATCCCGTACATAAACCAGAATTTACTATTTAAATTTATACATAAAAACCTTTCTCTTGAATCACTCTATCTTTTTATGAAAACCACATTAAAATCCATTGCATAGTTAAAAAGTTCTAAGCGTATATAAAATATGGATCGGATAAACGGCGGGAAGCGACTTCGTTTTATACTATGAATAAAGATGATTCAATCTTAGTAACTTACCCTACAAAATTCTAAACTAATGGTTACATTGAAAAAAACGACGATTTTATTTTTTCTCGATATGACCTTTTCAATTAGCAATATTACTATTCAAATGCCGTACAAAAATTCAGTTAAGCAAATGAAACCCCGCTTTCGCTGCCCGCCCACGCTGATAGATGAAATATCGTATTGTTGTAGTTTCGTCCATTGTATTTGCGAAGTGACGAGGCTGTTTTCGTCCATTCATTATTTCTGCTCTATTTTTTACGCTGACATTTCCACAAGGAAAAATGCCAGGTCATGCCCCTCATATTTTACCACGTAATCGCACATAGTTAGCACTTACCACGAAACCAAAGTCACCTTGTCAGTAACAATTTTCTTTTATTAATAAACATGTTTACTTAACAAGTTAATACGCAAACTTAATTATGAAAAACCGGGGCTGCGCGGTTGGCGCGGTTCCAAGTCGCCGAGCGTGGGCGAAAAAATAATTTCCCTCCAAAATGGCAAAGGTCACGCCGATATTAAATCTTTGAATGCTTGCCATAGGACTCGCTGCACTTGTGTTTTGTTAAATAGAGCGTAGCGAATAGAATGTGGATTTGAATTGCTTTTATGTTGGGTTTTAATAACGTAACTACTATTTATCATTGCTTGAACTAAGAGCTCTATTTGTTTAAGGTGACTCATACAGATTTACTGACAAGTTTTATAAGCAATGAATTAGGTAATCAAATTAAAGTAAAAGTAAGTTCTGCTCATACATTAAAATATCAGAAAGTCCAAAACTATTTTCTAAATACTATCATTGTGGTTAATGTATCTCTCGACTGCTTCCTTCTGCTTTTGAATCCAACATTTTTCCCTTTCCCGATAGCTTCTCCCATAATAGACCGTTGCAGTCAATCTCTGAACTCCTCATTAGATTCAACGACATAATTCTGCACTGGGATCTAACAGACTATCATAGATATCATTTATAATCCGTCATAAAGCAATTATTTCCCGCCATATACGCGAGCAGTGTGAAAATCGACATCACATCTCCAGACATGCGCCACTCGTACCTACTAGACTCGTATTGCTTAACATTATCACCATCTCTTTCCAACTAGGGAGACTTTAAGAAACAGTTCCTTAACGAGATTTTTGTTTGACGTAAACAAAATCGATATACACCCCCAATAGTTACGCATACAAAAAGCATGAATGAAGGAAGGCTGGCGAGCTGCCAACGCGTGGGATAGTCTGCTAAGGTTAAGGGTGACGGGGTAGCGCCACGACTCCTCGTGACTTCCCCCAACTGCCAAGACCCCACGCGTGGGCGAGTAGTGGGTCAGGCAGGAGCGACTTGCAAATTAGCTGCCATTAAGAAAATAGGCCATTTTAAGTGTGCCATTCGGATGGACTCGTGCTAGCCGAATGACTCGCAGTATAAAGATTTTTCAATTGATATTGAATGACGGACAATATATGAAGACATTATCATATTCCAGCTAACGTATTACGACAAAAAGCCGTTTGTTATAAAAAAAAATAGAACAAAATTATTAGCTTAATAAATATACGTGTGGCTAAATATTTACAGTATGTTGGCCAAGATGCAAACGCTGCTAACGTTTCTATTTTCTATTGACTCGAAAATTATGGAGCGGTCAAAGCGATCGGTCAACAGCTTACGTCAATCCTATACATTTTGTTGATTATCGAAAATCGCTAACTTAGCGTTACGCTATGCATCTTGCCTCCAGGGTGTTTCTAGAAAAGAATACGACTATCAGTAATTCTTGGGTTTATTGAGGACTATCTCCAGCCTCTTGATAGTGGTGTCAGCCGATAACTGTGATCATAAAATTCACTAAAACGTACTGAATACGCAAAGCATATTCAGAACAGTAAAATGTTTATTCGTTCAATAAAATATCAATGAGACGAACTATTTGTATATGCAATCGATATGCGCGGTTTGTTTATAGCTAACACGAGTTAGAACTTAAACGCGTAAGGACATAGTATCTCGTTATTCAATTAAATTTAAATTACTACCATAAAAGAAAAATAAAGCGCTATATAATATCTCTTTACGAATGATTTCAAGTTGTACTTGTAACTTTAAATGATGTGTCTTATCTTTCAAACCGAAAACATGGTGTTCCTTCACGGTCGTCAAATTAAATTGCATAATGAGCAATTAAAGTGACTGGTTTTATTATAATACTGCACACTGGACTACAATTGCGTTATTAAATAAAAAATCATGAATAAATATGAGTAGGTATATTTAAGTTAATTTGTGTATCTCCCGGCTTCCCCCGAGCGGCGATTGGTCAGCGGTGGTGACGTAGTCAAGGCCACGTCGACGGTGGCTTACACTCAGAAAGCTATGAATGTAGCGTGGGAAGATTACGATTTTGTTCCTTACAGGCTGTGCATAAAAACATTTATTTCGTGAGGATAATTTTTCCGAGCATTTCGTCAATCTGCATGTGCTTGATTGTCATATTTATTATAACATAGCCTACGTCATTTTCAGTTTTTCAGTTGATTTGCTTAAGGTAATATGCTTAAATATTTAATTGGTCCGTATAAATGACGACAATCCGATGTTGCAAGATTTAAAGCTAAGTTTAAAAGAATCTCACCGCTGTATACCGAGCTATTTTTAAAATATATCATCCACTTTCAGCCAGCGTAAACAACAGGAGTAACTTACTCTCTTGCGTCACCTAGATTGCACAACATTACATAACTGTACATTGCACTCGTTTTCAGATCACCCTGTGCATGGTCCGGCGCGCCACGCTGGCGACGCCGGCGTCGCCTCCCGACGCCTCCCGACTCCTCCCGAACCCACCCGACGCCGACACACTTTCCATTGACGGGGATCCCATCCCAGCCCATGGCCTCCCCAGTCACCCGAACTTATTTTTGGAACCGTCTATGCTAACGTTAATCATGTAAATAAGGATACTGTTTTATTTATTAGTAGCTAGGATGACGGTAGAAAAATATTGCTGGTATTTTTTTGCTTCAATTATGTTTTCTGTACGTATAGTAGTATCCTGCGATCATGTCGATTCCGAATCGATCGTGAAATATCGGTAACATGCCAAATACAGTATTTATTATTTATTTATTTTATTATAGTTTGACATGTCAGTCCTTGCAACCCGTTGATGTCTTTTGTACCTTATTTAATAATTAATTATAAAATGGCGTACAAAAGGCGGACTTACTGAAACCTACAAGCATCTCTACCAGTATCCTAGAGGTAAAACAGAAATCAAAAAGTAGATATGTGCAATAAAATTACAATCTTACACTAAATCCTGAAAAATTGTTTCAACTTTTGTAATGTCAAAAGAAGATCAAAGAAACAAATTGACTCATCCTACATAACGAGCTTTTGCCCGCGATTCGAAGTT
This sequence comes from Acleris literana, assembly GCA_946894065.1. NCBI lineage: Eukaryota > Metazoa > Arthropoda > Insecta > Lepidoptera > Tortricidae > Acleris > Acleris literana. The sequence continues at coordinate 13,776,983 of OX335680.1, forward strand.
GTTTATCGCTATTGACGCGTTGGCCTAGTTGGTAGTACCCTGCCTACATAGCTAGCGGTCTCGGGTTCGATTCCCGGACAGGGCAAATATTTGTGTGATGAGCTCGAGTAAGTATTTGTTTCCGTCTTGGGTGTTTCCTATGTACCTATTTATATCGTTGTCTAGTACCCATAGTATAAGCCTAGCTTAGTTTGGGTATGGGTCAATTAGTGTGAGATTGTCCCCTGACATTTATTTATTTATTTCTCCTGGATTTGTCCAAATTTTCGACATAAAAGTACGTAGGGTCGAAATTTATGTCGAAAATTTGGACAAATCCATTCTCAAGCTAATAGATATTAAGACTCAGTTTCATTGGGCAACAGTCCGCATGCTTGTAGCTATACATTGACGAGTTGTGTTAACATTGTTGAGCCGGCCGGGAGCTATTGCAGCGATGCAATGTACCACTAAAAGCATGCGTAACAAAATTCACCTCCATCGATTGAGACCTTAAACCGTGAAGATAGAACTGACCAACAAACAATTTAACTTTGTTCTTATAAGGTTTCTAGCAATTTGAAATTAACCTGCCGCCAAGCAGCAGTGTTCGCATTGTTGTGTTCCAGTTTGGGGATAAGACAATCGGTGAAATGACTTGCATAGAGGCATTCCATCGTAGTCTTCAGGGTTGGCAACGCATTGTGGGTCTTAGGATTGCAGTCTTAAGATTGTATTCTATGTATAGGTCACAGATCCCACTATACCCTTAGGTGGCCTGTGTGCTCGTTTGCCTTCCACTTGTCATAAAAAAATACAGATGAAACGTTAGCTAACGAATAACAAAATTTTCCTGTAAAAAAGTTATTTTTGCAAGCCTATTTTTATATCTAGAGCTCGCTAAGGCATTTTCACTCATGTCAACATAGTTTCGCCGGTTTCTGAAATATATGCAAGATAATTCTCGTGTACAAGCGAAACATTCGTAAATAAAACGGATTGTTTCCCCCACTCGTTCCATTACTTATGTAGATTCGACTCCGGCTTGCGTGGCTCCCATTAATCAAATTTCATTTTCAAGTATTACTTTTTCTTAAGCATTATTTCCGTCGTAAAAAATACGTTACACATTTTCAGAAAGCCAGGATTCTTTGTTGAACAATAAAATTACCTGTATGTTCAGTCTATTTAAGGACTTTATATTTACACCAAATCTATTTTTTTGTTCATGCATAACTGAAAGACATAGATCCAAACATAAAGGTCATATAGGCTGATGATGATGTTGATGACATGATGATGATGATAATGTAGATGATGACAAACAAAGAACGCGCAGGCCTAGTTGGTAGTGACCCTGCCTACGAAGCTAGCGGTCCTGGGTTCAAATCCCAGTAAGGGTAAATATTTGTGTGATGAGCGTGAATATTTGTTCGTGACTCATGGATGTTTCCTATGTATTTAATTTTACTAATATTTCTCTATAATAGGTACTATTGGTCTCGTTCTCATCGAGTGCCGTGCCGTGCGCTCTTTACTCGTTCGCTCTGTTTCGCTCATATACGTTCAACGATTACTGACCTAAAGGACCGAAGACCGATTAAGATCATTTACGAAGAACTAGTTCCTTTCGGTCCGTGAAGGGAATGCATTCCTTTTAGTTCTTAGTTCCTGACCGACACAAGCGTAGCGAACACTGCTGGACGGCGGCAGGTTAAAGTTCACAAGATCCTTCCAGCACTACGTAGCCAGTTTCTCTCCGAAAAGCCCTTTTTTATTTCGAAGTTTTTTCTTTGCCAAGCTATACGATTGTGTAAGTGTTTCAAAGCTAAGGTTTCTGTCATCGCACGTGTGGTCTACACGTGCACCCCGGAGGGCTATCAAGGGGTCTCATCAAATTGCCGCTTATTCAAATCGCGAGCTAAACGCTTAGGCGATGAATTGGTCACGCGTCGGTCATTTTATTTTGATTTGGATGTGGTACTTATAAAAAATTATATCGGGAATGCGCAGCTTCATTTATAAGGTCACCTTATTATTTACTTGCTATTAGTTGCTACGATAGTATTAATGAAGGCTCGCATCATCTTTATTTTCCTTAGTTTCAGAAGAACTTCCATTAAAAACTAACTGCGAATTTTTTTTATAGGCCAAAAATCGAAATCCAAATGCCGATCCGTCAAGAAAATGAAACCCTATTTGGGGACATAATTTGGAAAAAAAAATCTCCTTAACGAATACCGGGGAACAACGAGGTAGTGATGAATTCCTCATCATCTCAACTGATAACCCACGGCCAGCAGATATAGGTCTCTACCAAAGCGTGCCACAAACCCTTGTTCTCTGCTTTACATATCTAGTCGCTTCATGCCCTCCTGTAGGTTCTCTCGATCTGGCCGATTACCAAGACGCGGTCTTTTTTAACCGACTTCCAAAAACGGAGGAGGTTCTCAATTCGTCGGGTTTTTTTTTTTGTATGTTCCCCGTTTACTCGAAGAACACTGGACCGATTTGAAAAATTTTTTCGTTGTTTGAATGGGTATACTTTCTAGTTGGTCCCATTGTCAAGACGTCAGGATCTGATGATGGGATCTTGGAGAAATCAAGAGAACTCCTCAAATATTATAGGCACACCTATAGCGATTTCGGTATTTTTCACTGTAACTCGTGCATTTGCTTTTGAAAAGTACTATATGGTGAAGTGGAACTGATGATGAAGACCACAGATGGCCACCGGAACTCCTTAACGGTACCTATTTCAAGGGTGGCGATAAGATATTTCGATTAAGGTAGTTGAGCGACTATGCCGAAGCACATTTAGGTTTAAATATGACTATGACATTCCCGCGGCGTTGTCTGCGGCGAGCTTGAAATGTTCTATAGTTTCTCATTAATATTTAGAAGTGGAGCTATGTAACAGCATAAATAGGATCACTAAAAAGTATAAAATAAAATAAATGTTTAAAAAAACAAAAACCCGCCTTCAAAAAGCAAAAAATAACTTCTTTAAAATGGTAGGTAAATAGGTCAGTCCAACTGAAGTCGGTGTCCAACAATATTTTAACCAAAAGCAGACTTCAGTTGGACTGACCTATTTACCTACCATTTTAAAGAAGTTATTTTTTGCTTTTTGAAGGCGGGTTTTCGTTTTTTTAAACATTTTTTATGGCATATAGAAGGCGTACGAGTTCAGAGACCACCTATTGGTAAATGTATCTGTGACCCATAGACATTTGCATTCTCAAATCTGAAATCACTTGAATCATCGACACTCATATCATAGAATGTTTTACTTCGCCGAATTTTCATTTCATCGACAGGCATTTACACGTGCAGGGATTATTTTTTAGGTGATTACAGGTCTAATTGAACCTAACCTTAATCCATGCTTAACATAACGTTAAAAGTATTAAAACAATGAGTTTTCAGCAGAAATTACCTTTCTATAATATGAAATGAAGTTCGATGAAACGATACATTCGATCAAATTAGTGTCTGTGATTCAAGGGGATTCCACTAATTAATTATGCATGATTAAGTTCCGTACATCGAACTACCTAACCAACAATTTACACAGACCCTTGAACTTTGACATTGCTTTATTTCTAGCACTAACGTGCAATAATGACGTATATAACAGTTAAAAACATAATCCGCCAATTCTAACGGTTCTATTCACCGTTTTACCGCTACGCCGCTTTTCGCACATCGGGCGGTAATCTCCGCTTTGTCGCAAACAGGTCCACTCGTGCGGTATTAGTGACGTCACGGGACGAGGATCCGCCAGTGAATGGGCCGGAAGGTAAAAAAACTATTCAGTCGGTTGTTTGCGAATTCATTCAAAGTAACTTTTGAAATTGACGTTTGATGGGACCGAAATACAAGGCGTGAAGAAGTAAGAATGTTAAAAGACCTTATTTTAATTATTTAAGGGTCGTATTCTTCGTCATCTTATTTAGATTTGAAGAGCTCTTCTCAACTGGGCTAATCGGAATTAGTCACGACGTACCCTTAAAGTAGTACTTTAGCATTAAAATTGATCTGTCTTGGGCTGTAGATAAGTTGCTACGTCACAAACACAATTTTTGGCTCTCTCTATAGCTAAAATTTTATGACAATAATTGACCTAAAGTGCATTTTAAGTCGAATCATCCTGGATGGCATAAATTAATAAACAATTCGACTTACTAGGTCTTCGGTATCTACAATTCGTTTAAACCCGTATATTGCTTTTTAATAACACCGCATTTACCGTCAAGTTCAATTTACTACTAAAACGCTCAACTTTTCAACCCACGAAGTGCTTTAAAAAAAAATGCTCTTTTTCGACGTATACCTCTACGTTATAAGTGAATTGTCATGTAACATTCACAACATCATTTCTAAGAAAACAATAAAACTGGGAGTCTATTCTAGGCGGTAAAAACCATATCGTCTCTGGCCTGTTAGGTATGATATTGTTTTTAACTCGGCCGCCATTATTGTTAAGAAAATAAGAGCTATAATAACGTTGACAATACGATAACAAGTCAAAAACGATTTGGTTTTTACCGCCTAGAATCACGGCCCTCTATTATTTCATATGCCATTCTTAAGAGGATTGTGAAGCTAAAAATTTCCATACAAAATGCGAAAACGTTTTTCTCCCCTTAAATCTAGTCCTATTTTTACGATTTTTGAATATGTTGTAGATATCATGAAAAACTATGTCTATACACGAATGAAACAAATTGAAAACACAGATACGTACAGACCTAGTTCTTTATAATAACTACAACATATTCAAAAATCGTGGAAATCGGACTTGATTTAGGGGGTGAGAAACGTTAACGCCCGGAGCTAAGTTTGTATGGTTTTTTTTTGACAGCTACGCGATTTTAGCGGCGCTTCACAATCCTCTTAAATCAAACTTGACTTCCGTACATATCAACTGAGTTACTTGAATACGCAAGACCAAGCATGTCTTGTTTGATTTTCGAATTCCACGTTCTCGGAAGTCAAAATACAGGTAGAGTTTTTTACACTCTACCACCTTGCACACATCCATTAACATTTCCATTACCACTTAAGATGTACAAATTGAGATGTAAAAAAGAACATAGTTTTAATAACATTTGCGGCATAGGCATTATACAATATGGATTATGTAAAAACTATCTCCAGATCAAGTTTCAATAATATACAGAAAGTGAAAACACATAAAACCAATATGGTTTACGATGACATGGCGATAGTAAATTTGGTTTTTCTTCTTATAATAAAAATACAGTATATTTATAAGATTTCCGAGGAACTTTTGAATGTTTTTGAATTTAGATTGAACGATTTTTTCAGTGTCATAAAGTAATAGGTACTTTGAAGTAGAAAAGCCACTAAGTATAGCAAACTAGTACATTATTTAGGGACTAGTCGATATTTATTTATTTACAACAATAAGCAGCAACAACCAGTGAAGATGTTGATAAGGATATTAAACTAATAATAACAACTAAATTACTTGAAGTCATCATCATCACCCTCATAGGAATTTTACCCGTTTTTAGAGCAGAATTTACATCACTACAATATTTAATGATTATTTTCAATTTCTGTTTTTTTTTCTTGACTTTATAATATTTAGAAATTAAATTGTATTCCAATGCCTTAAATACCAAAACGTAGGAACTATCTTAAAAGATTCACCTTTACCAATTTTAAACTTATAAAGAGTGAAATATAAAAACAGTCTATTTTAAAAATACGTACTCGATATTTTTGTCTCATACTTATAAAATTCAAATAAATTAAATGATAACAATACGAGACATCCTTAACAAACACTACATGTCTCTCTTTGCTACTCAGCGGCTTTATTGACTGGTTACTGTTACTGCTCCTTAGCTTGAACAACTATATCGATAACTTCCATTTACATTGAGTAGTCATTGCCTCGGTATACAAACAGAATGAGGTTACAACCCCTAATGGATGTCGTATCGTATGAAAGTTTTCGCTATAAAGACTTAAGTAGTAACTTCTTACAAAATCGATGTTAAATAAATCATGAAAATGAAGAAACTAATGCTTATACCCGTTAGCATTCAATCGGTATCCGAAATTGGTTTTGGTATTGGAATCCGTAATCTGAAAAATAAATATTAATTACTTTAGAATGTAGTCCATATATAAGTTTAGGCAGAGTAAACATGTAAAAACGTAAAGAAGGAAAGAGAAAATATAGCAATGTAAGAAGCAATAAAGCTTGATGTAAGTTTTTTTTTCAATTGTGTTTTTCCCATTTACTATTTTACCGATACCTCATTCGGTAAATATAAAGTGTACGATTATTTCGGGCTGAGTCTAGCTAAATTGTAAACATATACATGGTGTTTCTTCGCAGGCGAATAGAACTAACGACAATTAGGTGTTTAAATATTGGAAACAATGTGACCCCTTGTCCCTGAAGCGATATACCTCGGCGACTTGTTGCTAATCGTGTTCCGTATGCACCACCACGTAAACTTGGAGAGCTTTAAAATGCCGCGGTTACTATAGTTACACAACTTAGCAAAGAAAAGAGGTTTTTCTTTAGATAATAAATTATTGACCGAGGAAATAAGAAGGTAATTAGGAAAGCGTCGAATTAACCTTACGTTTTAGAGGGTATTTACATTGCGTATACTTACAGAATGTTCTGTATTTAGCAGTCCAAGATCGATCAGTATAAAGACAAGCGTTTGCTCGCCCAACGTTTAGTAAAATTACTAACCTCCTTATTTATAAAAGCACAATAAACCTATTTTAGTTAAAGTATTCGTTATCCCTTTCTGCAAAATGCAAATGTCATAATGAGGACAGAGCATATTTCAAGAACACTTTAAATAAAAGTTTAACGGTTGTTTTCAAGATAATTGCAGCTTTATGCAAAAAAAATTGCATCTTGTTTCAGGATTTCACACCATTTACATAACTTAATGAAGAATGAATAATAATGAATATGAATATAATGGGAATGAAGGCGTGAGTGGATGCATGTATGTTACATAACTTAAGGTTTAAATTTGGCATAAAAAAAACTGAAACAAAATGCGAATAACTACAATTCTACATAGTAGCAATTACTTCTTGAACTGTTGTGATCAAACCTTAACACATTTACAAACTGCCTTCAAGCAGAAAATTGGTGCATTTTAATCACAGCAAAAATCACCGGCTTTGAAAGTGTTGATTTCCGAAAGCAGCGTTTTAACCCTACAATATAAGTTCCCGGAGGCCACACCAAATGAATCCGCAATCCACTTTGCATACCGACTTTATTACCCTCGTCAATACGCTAGGTGTAAACGGTCGTGAACACGTCATTATTCATACGTTTTCATCGTTAAACAATTTAATGAATACTACATGAATAATTCAAGTTTCAGGGTCATTATTTACACAGATGGCTTTCAAATTACAATTAGAACTTGCGCAGTTTTTGACCAAGCTTCGTCGTGCGGCATGATGGTCTAGCGGTATGATTCTCGCTTTGGGTGTGAGAGGTCCCGGGTTCAAATCCCGGTCGTGCCCTGTTTTGACAAATCAAGTTGAGTTAATTAGCTATATTACATTCCTTCTTCCTTCCATATATTCCTTGGGTAAAGAGGTCTTTTGGCTAACATGAGTATCATAATACAATCAAGAACCGTGTAAATCATGGCCATTACGCTGTCGTAACGATATGATGATAGCCTTTTTATCAGTAAAACCATCCGTATCGTAAGAAAACCAGAATGATTTTGAAAGCAATATGGGTAGAAACAAAGTGCAATAGAGGGTTAGGTAAGTTTCAGTAGTCATTATTTACACAGATGGCTTTCCAAATACAATAAGAACCTGCGCAGTTTTTGACCAATCTTCGTCTTGTGGCATGATGGTCTAGCGGTATGATTCTCGCTTTGGGTGTGAGAGGTCCCGGGTTCAAATCCCGGTCGTGCCCTGTTTTGACTAATCAAGTTGTGTTAATTAACCATATTGTATATATACTCTGTCATACATACCTTGGGGAAAGACGTCTTTTGGCTTACATGAATATAATAGGTAATATAATAATCACGAACGGGATTATTATTGGCATAGTCACCAAGAATAGTGCTTAAATAGGACCAAGAATTACAGCGGGCCTAGTCAAGATGCACAACTCTAAGCTCTTAGCGATTTTCGAAAATAGACAATATGTATAGGATTGACGTAAGCTGATGACTGATCGCGTCAACCGCTGATAATAATAATAATAATTATTATTTATTCACGACCAACATAGGATCAATAGGGTTAGTAACAATTTCAAAACTTATACTAGTGTTAGTGGTTACATAGCACATTGTTTATTTATTTCCACGGACATGCAACATACCACAGTTATTTAAATAAAGGCAGTCTACCCTGTCCGCGGACATGTTCAGGATGCTGTTGGCGCTGGCCCGCACCCTGCGCACGAGGGCCGCGGCTCGCTTGCGCATCGTGGTGTAGAAGCAGTCTACCCGCGCCGCGGCTAACATCCCCAACGCACTACAGAATTTGGGCAGCCCCATCAGCACACTGAACGCGTTGTTGTATTGCACGCGCAGAGCGCTGTAACGCTTGTGCGTATAATTCGCCCACAGGCTGCCTGTATAAAAAGTTGTAAGCTCTGAATAGAGTGGTTTTTACATGTCAACTCCATACATTTCGAGTCGATAGAAAACAGAAACGTTAACAGCGTTTGCATCTTGCTGACGCCTTCATGACCATTACGCCGTCTAAAATTATTTGTTAGATAGGATATGATGCCTTTTTATTAACTTGACAGTAAAAGCATCCGTACCGTAAAAAACAGTATAATTTTGAAGCAATATGGGTTAACCCAAAGTGGAAGAGAGGTTTAGTTATCGGGATTCATTATTTACACAGATGGTATTCAAATTACAATTAGAACGTGCGCAGTTTTTGACCAAGCTTCGTCGTGCGGCATGATGGTCTAGCGGTATGATTCTCGCTGTGGGTGTGAGAGGTCCCGGGTTCAAATCCCGGTCGTGCCCTGTTTTGAAGAATCAAGTTGAGTTAATTAGCTATATTACATTCCTTCTTCCTTCCATATATTCCTTGGGTAAAGACGCCTTTGGCTAACATGAGTATCATAATACAATCAAGAACCGTGTAAATCATGGCCATTACGCTGTCGTAACGATATGATGATAGCCTTTTTATCAGTAAAATCATCCGTATCGTAAGAAATCCAGAATGATTTTGAAAGCAATATGGGTAGAAACAAAGTGCAATAGAGGGTTAGGTAAGTTTCAGTAGTCATTATTTACACAGATGGCTTTCCAATTACAATAAGAACCTGCGCAGTTTTTGACCAAGCTTCGTCGTGCGGCATGATGGTCTAGCGGTATGATTCTCGCTTTGGGTGTGAGAGGTCCCGGGTTCAAATCCCGGTCGTGCCCTGTTTTGACTAATCAAGTTGAGTTAATTAGCCATATTGTATATATACTCTGTCATACCTACATCCCTTGGGGAAAGACGTCTTTTGGCTTACATGAATATAATAGGTAATACAATAATCACGAACGGGGTAATTATTGCCTAAGTCACCAAGAATGGTGCTTAAATAGGACCAAGAATTTCAGCGGGCCTAGTAAAGATGCACAACTCTAAGTTAGCGATTTTCGAAAATAGACAATAACTATGTATAGGCTTGACGTAAGCTGATGACTGATCGCGTCAACCGCTGATAATAATAATAATAATAATAATTTATTCACGACCAACAGGATCAATAGGGTTAGTAACAATTTCAAAACTTATACTAGTGTTAGTGGTTACATAGCACATTGTTTATTTATTTCCACGGACATGCAACATACCACAGTTATTTAAATATAGACAGTCTACCCTGTCCGCGAACATGTTCAGGATGCTGTTGGTGCTGGCCCGCACCCTGCGCACGAGGGCCGCGGCTCGCTTGCGCATCGTGGTGTAGAAGCAGTCTACCCGCGCCGTTGCGAACATCCCCGACGCACTACAGAATTTGGGCAGCCCCATCAGCACACTGATCGTGTTGTCGTATTGCACGCGCAGAGCGCTGTACCGCTTGTGCGTATAATTAAATTGATCGTAAAAGCATCCGTATCGTAAAAAACAGTATAATTTTAATGCAATATGGGTTGAAACAAAGTGGAAGAGAGGGTTAGGTATCAGGAGTCATTATGTACACAGATGTCTTTCAAATTACAATTAGAACCTGCGCAGTTTTTGACCAAGCTTCGTCGTGCGGCATGATGGTCTAGCGGTATGATTCTCGCTTTGGGTGTGAGAGGTCCCGGGTTCAAATCCCGGTCGTGCCCTGTTTTGACAAATCAAGTTGTGTTAATTAGCTATATTACATTCCTTCTTCCTCCATATATTCCTTGGGTAAAGACGTCTTTTGGCTAACATGAGTATCATAATACAATAATCAAGAACTGGGTAAATCATGGCCATTACGCTGTCTTAACGATATGATGATACCCTGCCTTTTTATCAGAAAAAGCATCTGTACCTATTGTAAGAAAAACAGAATGAATTTGATGACATAATGTGTTAAAACAAAATTTAATAGAGGGTTAGGTAAGTTTCAGTCATTATTTACACAGATTGATTTAAAATTACAATTAGAACGTGCGCTGTTTTTGACCAAGCTTCGTCGTGCGGCATGATGGTCTAGCGGTATGATTCTCGCTTTGGGTGTGAGAGGTCCCGGGTTCAAATCCCGGTCGTGCCCTGTTTTGACAAATCAAGTTGAGATAATGAGCTATATTGTATAGTGTACCCTGTCATTATATTCCCTGGGTAAAGACGTCTTTTGGCTAACATACATACCGTCAAGCCTTCATCCCAGAGTGGGGTAGGCAGAGCTACAGAATTACCAACAACTCTAACAACTTGTTGTTAATTCTATAACCACATTTTGCACATCAGGCTAAGATGTTTAGCATGTATATATTAGTGACAGGTTGCAAGCCCATCGCCTAACAATACTACAAGCCTTTAATCCCTTATTCGCCTCTTACGACTTCCACGGGAAGACATGGAGTGGCACTATTCTAAGCCGGCAACCACACGGCATGGCTTACATTACTAAAGATGTAGTGAAATATCCTTTCACATCGTATTTTCTCGGAATTGTTCGTATTTGTCATGCTACTTCAGTCTGACTCAGTACCCATTAAGACAACGTGGGGGAACGTCGCATCGCGAGAGTGATAATCGATATAGAGTCGTTAATACCAGAGTATTTTTTTTGTTAATTAAGATTAAGTTTGTTTTCAGTTCTTTTTAATAGTCATGCTGAAAGCATTAAGACCTGGGAAACGTTTAGATCGACAAGCCTGTGAAATTATTTACAACATTTATTTATATTTCTTCTTGTTTTCCTACACCTAATTTCTATATATTTGATCGTGGTGGTTTTAACATCTCGGTGTGATATACTTCAAACTCGTGGTTTGACATTTGACACTGATAACTAAAGTACTCTATTTATTTCATACAAACATGTCACTTAATAATTCAATAATTCATAGACACGTCGGCACCATTCGGAAGTAGACGTGAGTTCCGAGTTTTCACGATGTGAAAGGATTATTCGCTAGATCTATACTATAATACAATAATCAAGAACCGGGTAAATCATGGCCATTACGCTGTCTAAATGATATGATGATAGCCTTTTTATTTATTTACCAGAAAAACCATCCGTATCGTAAGAAAAACAGTTCGAATTTGAAAGCAATATGGGTTAAAACAAAGTAGTAGGGAGGATTAGGCAAGTGTCAGGAGTCATTATTTACACAGATGGCTTTCAAATTACAATAAGAACCTGCGTAGTTTTTGACCAAGCTTCGTCGTGCGGCATGATGGTCTAGCGGTATGATTCTCGCTTTGGGTGTGAGAGGTCCCGGGTTCAAATCCCGGTCGTGCCCTGTTTTGGCAGAAATATATGGATTACCAGAACTACACTTTATATCATCGGTGATGTTGCAAGAAATGATGCTAAAGAGCTTAAAACAAGCCGGCTCCAGCCACTTGTATACCTACAGACATATTTTTTTGGAACAATGTTCCAAAACTTTTGTCACTGAATAATCACATAGAACCATAAGAGCCAAGGCATTTTTCGAAGAATGTTGGTTCGATCAATTTATCAAGTTATTTTTGATTAATTTATTTATTTCTCGTAGTTTGACCCCTCGAAGCATAGCTTACAATTACATTTTAGCGTACTAACATTTTATTAAATTAGCTTCTGCCCGCTACTTCGTCCGCATAGATTTTGACTATCGTTATTGCCTCGGGAACTTTTAATTTTCAGGGATGAAAAATAGCATAAGCGTTAATTCAGGGTATAAGCTATCTCCATCCCAAAATTCAAACAATTCCGTCTTACCGTTGCAGCGTGAAGGCGTAACAAACTAACACACACACACAATACTTTCACATTTATAATATTAATAGTGGGATTGAAAACTTGTTCAGTTTTGTGGCATCACAGGCAAGTTACTTCCGGATGCCAGTCCCGTGGCCCTAGATAAGATGCATTCTGCAAACATAATTTTTATCCAAAATGTATAGGATTCACGTAAACTACCGAGTCACATCGAGCGCTTATTTATTTCAATTCCATACATATTGATAGTTTTCAAAAATCGGCGTCATCAACGTCGTATGGTGGGTCCCATACCTTCGTCTAATGAAGAAGGAAACTTCGATAAACAACCGCCTAATTAGACAATTTTAAACATACATTCATACCTTCACGCCTTCATTCCCAACTCTAAAAACTTGTTGTTAATTCTGTAACCGCATTTTGCACAATCAGGCTAAGATAATTACCCGTACATATATTAGTGACAGATTGCAAGCCTCGCCTAACAATTATAAAAGCCTTTTTTCCCTTAGTTGCCTCTTACGACTTCCACGGGAAGACATGGACATTTACTTAGTAAGTTTCTGTGCAGGCTTGAATCAAAGTGTCCAAAGACGTATAAATATACGTCTTTAGACACACAAATGTTTAAACAGATGGTTATCATGCGTATTTAGAATAAAATGAATAGAATTTCTTTATTTCAGACTACAAGGCCCATATTTACAAATACCTTGCAGACTAACATACATAACGTAACAATATATAACGTAAAATTAACACGACCATAATCATCACTATTTAGTTATAACGCATGCGGCATGATGGTCTAGCGGTATGATTCTCGCTTTGGGTGTGAGAGGTCCCGGGTTCAAATCCCGGTCGTGCCCTGTTTTATAAAACTACTCAAGTTATTAGCTGAAATTATAGTCTTGCATTTACAAATATAAACACAGCCTACATTATAAGCCTCTCGTTTGCAATCCAACTCATTACTGAAGAAACGATAGTCCACTAACATTTTTTCACTTAATTCTGGTTACTTCTTTATTTTTAATCACTCTATACCTTCAGCAGCGCCCAGTGTAATATCTTATTTTTTCTATCAAATGAACAACCAGTCCCGTCATTCAGTTACTGTGCAAACAGATGGTTAAAATCTTACTAATATTTGTTGCTCGATTACGCTAGAACGGCTAAACGTATCTGGGTGAAATTTGGCACAGAGATAGTTTGTAATGTAAAATAGCACATAGGATACTTTTTATTCCGGAAAATTCGATAGTTCCCGAGGGAATAGCGATAAACAAATTCTACGCGGACGGAGTTAACCTTTTGAACGCAATACGTCGAATACAAAATGTGCCACCCACACGCCAAACATGTTTGCGATGCTATGCAAATTACACCTTATTGCTACCAAACAAAGTCTCTTTTAATCTTGAACTCTTGTCGGCTGTAGTCGACGTGGCGTCAGTGGCACGACTTTTAGTTGACGGCCAGAGCCGACTGTGGCGTTGAAAAGGTTAACATTAGAACTGATGGTAGCCTTTTCTCGAATTGAAACAAAGTAGAAGAGAGGGTCAGGTAAGTGTCAGGGTCATTATTTACACAGATGGCTTTCAAATTACAATTAGAACTTGCGCAGTTTTTGACCAAGCTTCGTCGTGCGGCATGATGGTCTAGCGGTATGATTCTCGCTTTGGGTGTGAGAGGTCCCGGGTTCAAATCCCGGTCGTGCCCTGTTTTGACAAATCAAGTTGTGTTAATTAGCTATATTATATTCCTTCTTCCTCCATATATTCTTTGGGTAAAGACGTCTTTTGGCTAACATGAGTATCATAAATACAATAATCAAGAACTGGGTAAATCATGGCCATTACGCTGTCTTAACGATATGATGATACGATATGGTATGATGAACGATATATGATGCCTTTTCATCAGAAAAAGCATCCTTACCTATTGTAAGAAAAACAGAATGAATTTGATGACATAATGTGTTAAAACAAAATTTAATAGAGGGTTAGGTAAGTTTCAGTCATTATTTACACAGATTGATTTAAAATTACAATTAGAACGTGCGCAGTTTTTGACCAAGCTTCGTCGTGCGGCATGATGGTCTAGCGGTATGATTCTCGCTTTGGGTGTGAGAGGTCCCGGGTTCAAATCCCGGTCGTGCCCTGTTTTGATCCCAACTCCGAACAATAACTTAATAATTTATTTAAAGCGTCATTACAACGTATTCGTTTTTCTGCTATTTCCACGACCAGTGAAGTGAGTGAGTAGGTACAGTCGACGTCAAAGATATGTTTACACGTTAGTACCTTGTCACTTTATCCGCTATGACAATTTTATATGGCAGTTAAAACATGACGTTAAATAGACAGAGTACTAAAGTGTAAAGATATTTATGACACCGACTATACCAAACTTTGCCTGTGTCGTCCACGTAGAAGTTGATTATTGTTTTTTCGTAAAGAACTTTACAAATTTCGGGGAAAATAATCCTACGTCTAAAGCAACGTAGTTTTTAAATAAAGATAACTCGAAATATAGTTTTAACCCCAATTGCATATGTATTGTTTACGACTCACCGCCACCCATTATTTGCTATCGGTGCCGTTTGGCACCCTATGTCGTGGTTAGAATTTATGCTCTATTGTTCTACACATTAAAAGTCAAAATAAAATTAACGAATCAAACAATTCCGCCCTTAATGGGTTAAATTTAGAGATATTGAGAGCTGATACGCTACGAGTACCCTTACAGACTTGATACATCTTTAAGACTTAAATTAAGACATTTTCATAATTTGTTCCTGGGACCTGTGACATTCCTGTGACATGAATTCGTTAAGTTCACCGGGAGACCTTGTACATTTCCCATGGTATGTATATTTTTACCCGACTGCGGCGGAGCCCAAAAGGAGGGTTATGTTTTTCACCGTCATGTATGTATGTATGTCCAGTTCTATGTTCCCCGCTGCAGCAAAAACGGCTTGGACGATTTTGACAAATAAATATAATAAATAATAAATAAATAACAGGGGACAATCTCACACAAATTGACCGACTAAGCTCGAGGCTTGTTCTATGGGTACTAGGCAACGATAAATTTACTTATATAGATAAATACATACTTAAATACATGGAAAACACCCAAGACTCAGGAACAAATACTCGCGCTCATCACACAAATATTTGCCCATACCGGGGATCGAACCCGGGACCGCTAGCTTCGTAGGCAGGGTCACTACCGACTAGGCTACCGCGTCGTCATGAGGTATCATTGGATTCGTCTTCGCAGCGAGAGTGTCATAAGATACCTAAACTATTAAAATTGAAATAACAACAATGGCAAAATGACAATTATTAACATATGTAGGTATATCGACGGCAGTATAAAAAATGCAGTCGGGTTTTTAAAGCTTGCTTTTCATTCTTAATACAGTTTAACTTATGCGATATTTAAAAATAAATAAATGTTTCATTACAATCGTATAATGGATAGCCCAACGGGACCCTATCAATCTGCCATCACTCTCCGTCTGTATGTCTGTCTTTCTGTCCTACTTTTTAGACACTTTAAAGAGCTGAATCTTTTGAAAAGAAATAGATAGGGGCTCGGTTTTTTTCGGAATGCGTTATTACGGTGGATTTACGGTGAATGTGTTATTAAATAATGAGTGTTTTAAGATTAACGTTTGTATCTGTGTGTCTGTCTGTGGCATCTTAACTCCCAAACTGATATACCGAATTGAACGCGTTCTTTTAAATTTCACGAAAGTCGGTTGAGTCGTTTAAGATATACCTATAGGGGTATTTATCTGTTTATCAGTTTATCTATACTACTGTAATTATAAAATAATTTTATACGCATTCCTATCTCCATTTGGCCATACTCGATATTACCTCGGCCAAAACAATATTTGTTTTAACAGGTGGTTTAAAAAAACCCAATTCGATTGATCTGTTTTCAGTGAGATCCCAAGCGGCATGATGGTCTAGCGGTATGATTCTCGCTTTGGGTGTGAGAGGTCCCGGGTTCAAATCCCGGTCGTGCCCTGTTTTAACCAACTTAAACTGAATTAATTAGCTGAAGTCTTAATTTATCCAATGAGACTGGAGTTCACCCAATACCCAATCTACTTACAGGTTTACTATTATTGAGTTAACATAATTTATCAATACATTAGTATTTAAAAAATATTTTAGTTTCAGTGTCGTCATAATTAAAAAAAACATTTCTTATCTATCTTTCGGGTTTGAGTCCTGACGAAAGCTTCTGTGGTGAATTAAAAATCGGTCAAGTGCGAGTCGGACTCGGACATCAAGTGTTCCATACCATTTTTGTATCGTCTCCCCTTTAATATTTTTTCATAATTTGTTGTTACAGCTGCTAGTATTTCTCGCTGCTGTTCAAGGTCGAGGATTAGGTCGAGCAAAAAAAAAACGTTTCTTGTATTTTCCCCTTTAATTTTATACTTTATTTTATTTTTATTAGCGTAATAGAAAAACAAACTCTGTGAAAGTTACAACTGCCTACCTATTACAGTTCGGTAAAGCCCACTGACAAATGGACAGCAGGGTAGCGTCTTAGTAAGTAATAGCCCGTTGACACCCTTAAGGTACGGAATAATAAAAACCAACCCGCACAAAATGTAACTACTTAAAAATGTAGAGTTTTTTAAACATGTAGAGTTTTTTTAAACTACATACAAATATTTTTCTGGGATTTAAAAAGCTTGTGAATCTCCATGGCCAGGCTGCCGTAGGGCGAACGAAGGGACCTCTTTAGGTTCATGATCCACGTGGTGCCTCAGTGGTAAAGACTAGTAACCGATATAAATTTTCTTTAAAGTTGACAAAAAATTAACAAAACAGTTATGATATTAGTTACATCAAGCTGATAGTAATAAGCATGATAAATAAATAGCATGTTCTTTAGTAATCCAACTAACATCTTAGTTGTTAACATCAAGATGCTTAATTACCAGAGCTCGGAATAGGCAGTGCCTATTTACCTAAACTTCGCGGGAGGACGTAACTAAGAGTGGTTACAACCACCAAAAATAATTATTTCTTATTATTAAATGCGGGATTTCCCGGGATTGATTGTATTACTCTAAAGGCTTAATACATTTAACTTTACTTATAAATCATGGTCGCAAACTGCAGGTAGTAAGTACACGGCTAAAGTGTCGGCTACATCTGTTTTTGTTGAATACATTCTATACAATATTATAATTCTATTTAAATCAACTAAAAAGATCAAATTTCAGGCTTCCGTTTGATTCAATTTGATCTATATTATATTTTTTTATGACTGATTGTTATTTCAAGATGAATAAATAAATAATTTACAATATAGCAAGATTTATAAGTAAAGTTAAAAGTATTAAACCTTTAGAGTAATACAGTCAATCCCGGGAAATCCCGCATTCAATAATAAGAAATAAATATTTTTGGTGGTTGTAACCACTCTTAGTTACGTCCTCCCGCGAAGTTTAGGTAAATAGGCACTACCTATTCCGAGCTCTGTTAATTACAACAATCACAATCTATTAGAAGCAACAAAGTTTTTCTTTTCAGTGTTGATCTTACTTTATCCTTAAATTGTCTCGGACACTGAGGATCTCTATTCTATATTGTTATTACCCCTATTGTTATATTATTGTTAAACCTTCTGATCTTATTTAATTTGATAGTAAAGGCAGCGTTTAATCAATGCGAATGCAATACACAAAGGCAAAATATAATTCAGGCCCTAAAGTGTTTACGAATAGATTTCAGTTTTCAGTTTCATGAGTTATGTTGGACCGAATGCAGTTCTGGGCGAGACAGCAATATTGATTGATGTAACGTGTTAGAAGAGCGCAGGTAATTGGTCGGCTTTTCATTTTATTAGAACCCTGGATTGAAAAGCTCCCGTAGGAGGCTCGTTGGTCTAGTGGTATGATTCTCGCTTTGGGTGTGAGAGGTCCCGGGTTCAAATCTCGGACGAGCCGAGGGCTTTTAGCTACTTGTAGTTTTATCCTTAAGTAATGGAAGCTGTTCGTTTCCTTGTTGGCATCTAAAAACAGGAGCACTACTCAGTCTGCACTTTTTTTAACATACTTCAACATGTATGCAAAATATTCATTCGGAATGCTTAGTTTGTAGAGTTTGTTTTAATTGTATAAAAAAAATCCCTACCCCCGAAAACAGCATAATAAAACAGTATCACCTGCCCGCACTCCGTCCGCGAAGTTGTTTATCCTTTTCACTTTTCCTTTGGGAACTGACCTATTTTCTGGCATAACAAGTTCGTCTCCTACTAATGAACAATCAGTGTACGAAATTTTACATCGTTCGGTTGCAGCGTTGAGATGTGAAAGCAGAACAATACATCTGTCCTAAAATTTTACGTTACCTACCTAATTTTTTGTCATAATAAGTGAAACAAAATTTAATTACTACAAAATTTAATTTAGCTTATTTTATGTTTATTGTGTATATTTAAAAACCGGCAGGCCTATAGCCTAACGCACTCGCAATCGCAATCGTTTTCATTTTGACAGTCCGAAGGCGAGTCTGCTTATAAAATGAAAACAATTGTTCCGCTTTGAAATCGCCAGCCGACTGCGTGTTTGGATATTATCGTCTATGTAATATGTTAAATTCCTGTGTTATACAGGGTGCCTCCTGACCTTGGGGCTTTAAATGCATGGATCGTTTCTACTCCTGAAACTGAACTTCTTTTGTTCTGTAAGTTGTTAAAAATATGTCCACCTTAAATTTTATTTTTTTCATACAAATTAAATGTAATTTTCAATATACGCGATCCAATTCTCCATTTTCCTTTAGCCCTCGTACCAAGGAAATGTCGCCCCCGTACCATGAGATCGTGATTTTATGGCCATGATGTAATACACTGATTTTACAACTAGACTTTAACATCGATTAGTTATCAAAATTTAAGTTATTTTTTTAATGTTTTTTTTTTTTTTTTTTTTTTTTCTTTTTTTTTTGGAGCTTGGTCGGTACACGATCATGCCGCTCCATACGTTTTCTTAAAATTAAGCAATATTGTTACTTGATTGCACACACATTTTATATAACGTTAACAGTAATTTTGTTTGATTTGACTGTGGGTCGGACAACAAAGAATTACAGTAACCCACATTGTTTTGTGTTAAACCTTTTTTAATGTTGCAGAACAAAAGTAGTTCAGTTTAGCGAGTAGAACCAATGGTTGCATTTAAGGCCCCAAGTTCAGAGGCATCCTGTATACTTTTACATCGGCCATGATGGGTTTTTTTAATAAAGTACCTATTGACAGTCGTTACGCCGTAACGAGTCTAACCAGGGTGTGTTTGTCGAAATCGGACCATCCATACATACATACCTACAGATCAAAAACAAAAACCACCTTATCCGGCAGTCAAGTATAAATACTGTTTTTTGCCTTTGATATTTATTTCGCTCAGAACCATCCTAAACGGTCTCTCCATTTTTTTAATTCCTGTCTGATCATTGTTATTCACAACAAGATGTCAACGGATATCTATGCTAACTTTGAGAGATCCGATCGGAATAAAAAGTCACAAAAAATTTCAGATAAACGAACTTTAGTGTTGAAATTTTACCATACGTCGTAGGATAAAACAGGATGTTGAAAAAAAACCTATAGGGCTCTAATTCTACTCGCCTTCTTAATTGCTTATGACATCTTTTATTTACTTGACAGAATAGCGACCGAGTTAAAAAGAAATACGATGACAATAGCTGTAAAAGGACATTTTCACTAAAACGTGTAGGCACCCCAATTAAGGACTGAAATGAAGGAACTTAAACTTTGTCAGTTTTGTGACAAAAATTAGCCATACATTGCGGCAGATACAAAACTGACAAAAATAAAGTTTCTTAATTTTAGTCCTTAATCGGGGTACACGTTTTAGTGAAAACGCCCAAAAACCAAATCCTTTCGCTTTAGATCGGCCAACAAACAAACAACATCCACTATCCTGTCGTCTACGTTTAGGACATGTAGGTACCCCAGTCTTCCTTTACAAGATCAGGGTACGGGGAAGCTCTCTGTGTAAATGTGGCCTCAACGAGGGCGCTACTTACCATAACTTTTTAACTGCCCTAGATTTCAGCTATTCAATTGTTGACATTTCGCCTCGAGATATCCCGCGTCCAACTAAAATTAACCTACCTATTGTGTAAAAATGTGTCTAATTTTGTGTTCTGATATCTTTCCTACCATGTTTTTCTTCAGGTCTTGTATCCTAACCTAACATAACTGCATTTATCCGTCACAAATTTTGTGGCTAATTTATGTATGTGTCGTCCTTAACTTACTTATATGATTTGTTTTAGGTTTCCTGAATTATAAAAATTACTCCACCGACCATTTTCCAAGCATGTCTAATATCAAAATAGGTTTAAAGTAGCATAAGGCCATGGCCAAAGTCTTAAATGTTTTCTGTATATTTATATATGTATTTTTCTAGAGTATCGTTTTGTTTGTGTTACCCTGCATTGAACTTATTTTATTATTATGAGATACTCGTATTCCCATATTCTTCTTGAGGAAATTAACAGAAAAAAACGCGGTCGGTGGTCCTTTGTATTTGCGTTGCGTAACCAGCCACGGATTTAGACATAAAAATGATTACTCCAAATGTGCGGGCAATTAAAATTTGTAATTGTTGAGCAAGAGCTCATAGCCGTAATACTACGATTTAGCAAGATAATCTCCACCAGAAACTTGTTAGCCTGAAGATGGTGTTTATGATGGTGTTTGTTATGTTTCGATTTTGGCAAGAAGCGTCCTTTAATTCTACGTCCTTAAACAGATTGACGAGATCTACAAGCGGTACCTATAGTAAACAGTCGGATTATACATGTCGGATTATCATTTATTTACTACATATTAAGGCTTAGTTACGACATTACGAGAATAAATGGGCGGCCTAATGCATATGGTGGAATATTACTAAGATAACCTTTATCATAATAAGCAGATCACCTAACCTAACCTTATCCTATATAACCTATGCTATGATAACCTTTATCCTTACTAAAAGTAGGTATATATGCAAAAATGTGTTTAAAGCCCAGCCACAGGCAAAGGGTAATTTTTATTAAGTTTAGTTTATTTATTCATCAATGCAATTTTACGAATATAAATTGTGTTGCATGTTAAAAATACGAAATTACATTGATATCGTCAACATGAATACTAATTAATAATAAAAAATACAAAAAAACACAAATAATTGAAACAACCGTAACAAACCACTTATATGTAAATGGTCACTTACTCGAATCTCGGATATGACGTCGGTGTCAAAATACAAAACAAATCATTGAATACATGTCAAAACAATAATTACAATGGGAATAATATTTACAATTTAATGTCCATGTACTACTCCACGGAGTATAATGGTTTATCCAATAAAAGGTAATTCTGGATTATTTGATAGTTTCCGATGGGGTAGCGATAAACTATTTCTACGCTCAAACGGAGTCGCGCAAACTTGCCAGAGGAATGTTAAACACGCGTCTTGGGCTCTGTTCTAGGCGCCAAAACCCATACTGCCTTTGACGTATTATGGTAGGTTCCCCCTGTTTACGCATAATTTTTGTAGTCATATTTCAATATCGCATAATTTGTTTAATCCGAATTGTATTTGTGAAGAAACTGTTCTCGCATAATTTGGTGTCGCCAAATTCTATCACGCATATCTAATTATAGCCACCAATTGGTTTAACGCATTTTTTCTGAATTCCGAATAGGAACTTGGCAGAAAATGACTTATGCATAAATTAGTTTCGCAGAAAGTTATTTGTCGCATAAGCTTATATCGCCGAATTAATAAATTAACGTAATTTACCTAATAATGACCTAAGCGAGAAGAGTCGCCTTATGTCCCGCTTCCTGCGGCAGTATCGATGGGGCCCCGCTTCGCGGAGCCCCTATTCCGCGTAGTTTGGCGCTTCACGCCTGGACACAGCTCTAACCTAATCTAAACCATTTTTTTTTTTAATTGACCTAATTTTTTAATATTTCGTTTCGGATTTTCGGACATAAATTGGGACAGGATTTCGGGCTATTAAAATTCTGTTAAATTACAGATATGCTAAGCAAAATTATGCATACTGAAATTCTGCCATGTCAATATTATGCTAACATATTATTCGGGTAAACAACCATTCGGATAATATAGATTTATGCCAAATAACATTTCGGCAAGTCTAAGATTCGGCGTAAATAAATTATACGAAACTTGTTATGCCTAATACGTTTCGGACATTAAAAATTATGCCATATAGATGGCACCAATTATGGTACTGTTTTTAACTCGGTCGTCATTACTGTCAAGTAAATAAAAACTATCAAAACGGTCAAAGACAATATGGTTTTTGCCGCCCATAATAGAGAGCCAGCCGAAGACCGCTAGCAAGTACGAAATATCTACAAACTACTACACATTACGCACATGTCCGATATCTGCCACCTAATTAAGTCATAGTTCGTGAAACTGGCACCCCGATACAAATGCCATGCAACATCCAACTCCCACGATACCTTTCTCCGAGTCAAAAGAGCCGCACATCACAATACACCTGATATATTCTCACCTGGCCCTTATTATTGAAGGGTAAGGTTTATTTACGTTAAATTTTGTGTTTGGAATTGTGTTTTTATTGTGGTGGTGTGTTAAACGAGTTGCGGTGATTTCAAATCAAAGTCGATCGGTTAGGTGGCGCGCCGCAGTTTTATGGGGGCCGCGAATTGGATGGCGGCGGAACGACACAAATAGATCATCCCGACTTATATAAAAGGAGTGTTTATGCAATGTATCGCATTGCAAACCCCTCATCCAAAAAAGGAGGGTGATTGAAGTGTTTGTCTGCGTGTCCGCCTGTCTGTGATAAAGTATCCGTCACCTTCGTACTTATATACGTGTCAAAAAGTGACGGATGTTTTATCCACATTTTGTCACGCGATAAACGCAGCCATATTAGGCCCCCAGGGGGGTTATTATGACAATACTATGCAGTTCAGTTTACGCTGAGAGAAAAGAACAGAGCTAACTGCTATAGCTCTATCCCTTTACGCTCGCCGTAAAATAAACTACATAGCTATGTCATAATAACCCGGCAGAACCGCTAAAACGATTGCAATGGAGACAAAATATAGGAAAGGAATTTCCAAAACTAAGTAACTTAAACACAAAACTTCCGTGAGACTCAAACATATTAAGGAGATCACAACGGGTTACTCAAAAGTGTTCGTCGTGCTGCGGCCGCGTCTGCTCATGAATAGGGACTCCGGACAAGCCCGAAACATATCGAGCGTTTTTCGTCAATTTTTACGTGAGTAACCGGGTGTGATCTACTTAATATGTCTAAGTAACTTAGTTTAGAAAATTTCTCACGATAGTAATAAATTGACATCAATGAATATACTTAAGCGTTTCGCAATTAAAACAAAAATCCATGGCAGTCTATTTATTACAGTTATACCGGATCGAACAAGACGGAAGAACGATCGTAGCGAATCGAGTTCGTGTACCTAACTCCGGAGGGCTCAGACAAGATGCACTACGCTAACTAACGTTTCTATTCGATTCGTTTTTAAACCAATCGCGTCACTGGGAGACCACGTGACTTTTCGTATCACGTCATCTTCCAGTGACGCGATTAGTTTAAAAATTAATCGAATAGAAACGTTAGTTAGCGTAGTGCATCTTGTCTGAGCCCTCTGGTGTGCATAAGACAAACTTCATACAAGCGTACCTTTGCCTCATTTGAGGAAGGACATTATACCACCTCATTTCATGAATGAGTTACTTCTTTAAAGTTGTTTTAATTCCTTGTCCTACTCAACACTAATCTCGACTTCATGAATCAATTTGCAACTCCGACACCTATCGGAGTCAAATAGCAGCTTCTATTTGAACTACTTCCACGCCTATAACTCTTGAAGCTATTTAGGAATCTCAATAGTCAAGAGAAAATTGCAAGGCAGTTTGTTTCAAATCGACCATTTGTAATGTTTAACAGAACTACCCTTCCACATGCCAAACTACCCGCTCTTATTACATCACATTTGG
This sequence comes from Acleris literana, assembly GCA_946894065.1. Lineage (NCBI taxonomy): Eukaryota > Metazoa > Arthropoda > Insecta > Lepidoptera > Tortricidae > Acleris > Acleris literana. The sequence continues at coordinate 13,801,483 of OX335680.1, forward strand.
ATGTAAGCCATCCTGACACGGTGCTTGCATATCCCATCTCCACCTACTTGATGCTCCGTCATGAATGAAACTGTTTGTTGTGGGTATAAGAGTCAGTTTGGATGTGCAAAGTAATGTGTGAGGAGCGTTTTTAAATCCTTGCAGCCTATACGGTCTCTGAACTTTGTCGAAGACTATTTATATGAGGGCCAGTGGTGTTAAATGGTTATTAAATTAAGTTAACTAGTATATAATTCACAATTCTTTATTCAATAAGGATTGTACATTGTCATTCGTGTTAAGTACAGTCAACAGCATAAATAAGTGATCATTTATGTACCTTGTCGCTTTCAATCGTTTCGCGATTTTGTATGACATTTCAAACACGACGTTAAAGTGACAAGGTACATAAATTATCACTTATTTATGCTGTTGAGTGTACAGTACCCCAACGAAAATGTAAAGCACTTTAGTGCACTGTCAAATATTAACCTCAAACTGAACATCATAATGACAAGTATGACAACAATGGCAGGCACAATGACAAGGTTCTAAGTATGCTCAACATTTTTATTGGGTGACTGTACATAATTGCATCTTTACATAGTATAAAACAAAGTCGCTTCAAGCCGTCTGTCCCTTTGTATGTACGCTTAAATATTTCAAAGTACGCAACGGAATTTAATGTGGTTTTCAGCAATAGATAGAGTGATTCAAGAGGAAGGTTCTTATGTATGTCAATAAATTCTGGATTATGTACGGGTTTTGCAGAAAACTCACTTAAACCGAAGCGAAGGCGGGTGCTAGTTAAAAATAAGTCATAAAATAAGAATGTCAATAATGACAAAAAAAACAAACATTGCAGCGAAAATTTATAAATAATGTGTCAAAATTAACAACAGAAGATAATCTTAATAACTTAAAGAAGAGACGTTCAGAAAAGATTGGTTAAGGTATGTAGGAAACATATTGATAGATATGGCCTCATCTGTTCTTTATCCTATCTAAAGAAGCGGACAATATCACACAATGACACATAAAATATTCCACATGGACCATACAATATCCAATATTAATTTCTTCAAACGTGTCACAAGTTTGGGCTAATCCAGGATTAAGCCAGTGCTACCGGCTCCTTTCGTCAGCGGCGGAAGGACGGCAATTTTGGCAGGGTTCCTTACAGCTACGGAACCCCAAATTGCTCACCGAGACGGCTTATAATAACTCATATGCTGTTTGCACATTCTCAGAAAATGTCATATGTGTGGCTGATAGTTACCAAAATTGGATGTTTCGTGAAGTTACCATAGTCGCTATTAGCTAACGCACTCGCAATAGTGATCGGCTTCAAAGCGGAACAATTGTTATCATTTTGTATGCAGACAAGCCTTCAATTTTCAAAATGAAAACGATTGCTATTGCGAGTGCGTTAGGCCCTCCGCGTCGTATTACCTAAGGGTGGGTTTAGACCAAGCGAACGAACAAGAATTCTATGGCATTATCTCTTACGTTTTCTTTGTAAAAATAAAGACAAAACATGTTCTAAAGCAATCGCTCGTTTGGTCTAAACTACCCTCACGCACTCGCAATCGCAATCGGTTTCAAAGCGGAAATATGGTTTTCATTTTGTACGCAGACAAGCCTTCGATTTTCAAAATGAAAACGATTGCGATTGCGAGTGCGTTAGGCAATAGTCTAGTTGTTACGTTAAACATTATTTTTTATTAACCAACGAAAGGGTTATTCAAAAAATGCATGAATACACTGAAACTATACACCAAAATAAATCCAGACCAAAATGGTGAGATATACAAATCTTATGGAACTAAAACCGATGATATCTGATTACTTTGCGTATTAAAACAATGTTCTCGTACTACTAGGCCCACAGAACTTTGACTACTTCCAGAATCTTGATCAAAACTAATACAGCCATAATAAAAAAGGTTTTCTATACTTGATTGTAGACGTCGCTAATTCTATTTGACAATCTTGAAATATACATAATGTACAGTCAACAGCATAAATAAGTGATCATTTATGTACCTTGCCGCTTTCAATCGTTTCACAATTTTGTATGACATTTCAAACACGAAGTTAAAGTGACAAGGTACATAAATGATCACCTTTTAAGTATTGCACTTAGGATAATATCTTAACATAAAATATATATCTAAAATCTGGGAGCCCCAGCGTTGCTTAGATTTGAAACGAAGTTCACCAAAGATGCCAACTTTACGGGGCGTTGTCTAGATCTGAAAATCTTCCATTACCTTTAATATTCCTCATCAATGAGACACTGCATTGTGTTATAGGATATTCTTCAGTAACGCTCCCTACACAACAAACTAAACTTGCCATAAAAATGTTCTTTGACTTCTTCTGGACATCCAAAACCACATACTCCAATTTATTTATTTTCTTGGTCATTACATCAAACTACCCAAACCTGGAACTGCACGCACACGGTGTTTATACGCTTCCTTTGTGCATCGTGTAATTGTCGTCGTCTACGGCATCCGCGGGTTTTATTGCCCATATCTAGTTGGAGGCGTCGTTTGCCGCATGCACTTTTTCTGATAACGCTGACTCATTATTATCTCATATAACTATACTATAAAATAGATAAAACTGATTTACCTAATTGTGACCCCTACTTTTAGAGATTATATTACCTAGCTAAAAACCATCCCGATTAAAACCAGCTTCCATTAATATCAAGTATATAAGAGCTAACAACGTTGACAATACTATAAGAGATCAAAAACGATATGGTTTTTACCGTGTTGAATAGAGGCGCAGGGAACAATCTCACTCAAATTAACTTAGTCCAAAATTAAGCTCTAGGCTTATAAATGGTAAGTACGATAAACATACTTACATTGAAAATTAAATTAGAAACATTACGAGTACTTCTGTAAAAGCAAATTAGCTAACGATGCAGGGTATAAAACAGGGCACGACCGGGATTTGAACCCGGGACCTCTCACACCCAAAGCGAGAATCATACCGCTAGACCATCATGCCGCATGCGATTAGTCTGAAAGACAACCATCAAGTTTTCACGTATAGGAAGGTACTCGTAATACTGAAAACCAGCTGTTTATACAGAGCGCGATATCCAAACCGCGGACGGGGCAACCACCCGCGAATAATATAGTGGTATATTATAGCTACAGACGTAATGAACATTAACTTATACACGACACTCGTAAAAACGAGTAACAAATCATTTTCATATATATCTTTATCTACATCCATATCATAACTTCCCTAAAATAATAAACCTGTATCTGTGGTTGTACTGTAATGTTAACATTAAAGCATTGCATGTCATTAAAGTATCGGTCACCGATACTTTAATATGAACATTAACATACAGGGCAACCACAGATACCGGTTTCTCACAAATTGAAGAAAACTTATGATATGCATGTAGATATGCATGTAGATAACGTTATGTATGCGACTATACAAAAATCCAAAAACAAAAATCCAGCATACAAAAATCCTGCTGATTTTGCGTCGCCGTGTGAACCAAACAGGAGTTTTTGTATAAAACCGAAAGGAGCAGAAATTACGCGACGCACATCTCACAAAATTACGCTCGTCTGGCTTTACCCTAAGATATATAATGCCTCTTTGCTAGTAAACTCACCGGTTGTGTTATCCCCACGCCGGGACACAACAATGCGAGCACTGCTGCTTGGCGGAAGCTTATTAGATGGTTAGATAAGGTAACAACTAGGAGAAATATTATATTTGTTGTTCGGTGTAATGACGTTTCGTACTTATGTATTGTACGCCTTTCTTTTGTATAAACAGGTGTTTTTTCAGGTACACATCAAAGTTGACGGTATTCTTTCAGGCTCATCGTATGCGGCATGATGGTCTAGCGGTATGATTCTCGCTTTGGGTGTGAGAGGTCCCGGGTTCAAATCCCGGTCGTGCCCTGTTTTGACTAACCAAGTTGAGTTAATTAGCTGTATTTAGGGTTATTATCAACCCTGTTGTACATTTTCAATTTTGTAACGTAACTTATTAAATTTACACCTCGTATATTATTAGGCAAATACGGTTATTCTTGTCATTGTAAAGGTACCTTTTTGGTTTTTTTTTCGGGGCTTGATTTAAATTTGTTCTGCGCATCTTGTTTCTGTAACGTACTTATTTTGCTGTCGTTATAATATTCTTAGGGCCGAGTCCACCAACCAATTGAACAAACGGTTAAGTCGTAATCAGCTGTTAATTAATACATTTGACACCCGTTAAACCGCTAACCGTCCGTTTAATTGTTGGTGAACTCAGCCCTTACTATCAAATGATAACATAACGTGAACAAGATGATTACGATAAAGAAGCAGCATGCTGGGCTTAGGGAAAGAAGAATAGAGACCTGTATTGGTCTAAGATCCGAATAGGAGAAGATTTGGACCGGGCTGTTTATTCGATGAAAAGTATTTTATATCAAATTTAATACGCTAAATAATATGTGGCGAATAGGTAGGCTGAAAAATTTCAGTCCAGTACTTATATCATTAAAAAAATAATTAAAAATGAACTTTTTTTTTTAAATTGCAAATATTTGTTTAATAGACAAATTACATACTAATCGAAAGTATGAAGTCTATAGAATATGCAAACGTTAGGTTTGGTGCAAATTATTAGTACCGACTTACCTGCTTATACCTGCCTACCCAATAGTTTGAAGAGAAAAAAATAGTCAAACTAACGTTTGCATATTCTATAGGCTTCATACTTTCGATTGTTATGTAATTTGTCCATTAAACAAGCTATTGTAATTTTTTAAAACGAAGTTAATTTTTTTATTTTTATTAATTATATACTGGACTGAAATTTTTCAGCCTACCTATTCGCCATATATTACTTAGCATATTAAATTTGGTAGATAATACTTTTTATCGAATAAACAGCCTGGTCCTAATCGTCTCCTATTCGGATCTCCTACTATATACCAGGGCCAGAGCGGCAGGCAATATTATAAGCGGCGACACCTATAGTCATGGTACAGTCACGTACCTAATGGAACCCACCTTAGATCCAAAGTCAATCTGACATTCTACAACAATAAGTTTGAGTTTCCTGTTAGTTACAAATGACTTGGCATCTCTAATGACATTGACGACTTCAAGCATATTTTTGTTGAAATGGATCACAAATTAACGTTCGTGACGTACAGTATGCCTAGCTAAGATGCAAACGCGGCTAACGTTTCTGTTTTCTATGGAGTCGAAATGTATAGATTTGACATCAGCGGTTGACGCCAAAAATCATCACTCATCAGCTAACGTCAATCGTATACATTTAATTGATTTTCGAAAATGGCTAACTTAGCATTAAGCATCTTATAGCTCAGCTCAGCGCATTATAGGCTCGCAAACCAACGTGGACTAGACATCTTAAAGCCCGAGCTCATAAGCACCGTACCTTTAAAACGGGGTAAGTAGGGACACAACCTAAAATAAGTCATAACTTGTTACAAATAAGAACAATTATTAAATGGACAATAACGTTACGTCTATTTGGAAATAATTTCAGTCTTATAATTAGTAACATATGCTTCATTTTAGGCTGTGTGCCTACTCACCCCTTAATCCCTACTCACCCCATTTTACGATACCACTACTATCAATAAATCCATCAATGGACATCTACAGTGTCATTCAGGGGCTCTATTCTACTCGGCAAGACCATATTGCTTTTGAGATGTTATCGTACCTATATTGTCTACGTTATGATAGCTTTTCGCCTCTATTCAACGATGTAAAACAATTTTGCTTTGACCAGCAGGCCTTTCGCGTAACTCACTCGCAATCGCGATCGGCTTCAAAACAAAACAATTGGTTTCATTTTGTATGCAGACAAGCCTTCGATTTTCAAAATGAAAACGATTGTGATTGCGAGTGTTGTTACGCTAAAGGCCTGCAGGGCCGGTATTCTAAGCGGTAAAAACCATATCGTCTTTAACCTGTTATCGTATTGTCAACGTTTTGATAGCTCCTATTTACTTGACAGTAATGGCGCCCGAGTGCAAAACAATACCATAACACGTCAAGAGCAATATAGTTTATCGACGAATTATTTACTTCACAGTAATGGCGGCCGATTTGAAACAATACGATCACATATCCAACGCAACATTGTTTTACAAAGTAGAGCCCCAGTTATTGAGTAAACAAGCGGTTTTCAGGTGCACATGAAAGTTGATTGTGTTCTTTCAGACTCATCGCATGCGGCATGATGGTCTAGCGGTATGATTCTCGCTTTGGGTGTGAGAGGTCCCGGGTTCAAATCCCGGTCGTGCCCTGTTTTAACGGATCAGGTTGAGATAATTAGCTGTAGCTATTACGGCGTTTCCCATTTAAGGTTGGCGCAGACATCCGCACCGGATCGGCTCAAAGTAAACCTTGATCTGAGTACGTTACATTTTTTAAAGTTACAGTGAAAACCAGACGCGGGCGTCGGGTCGTCCACTGAAAAATGGATCGTACTAACACAAATCAAAGCTCAGTTCTCAATGTCTCATTTGTGCTTTAACCGATTCGTTGCGTCTTCCATTTTCGAAAACTTTTGGCTGTGGTGGCGAACAATTATTTAATGACACGCCAGGCGTGCCATATGCCATAGGCATCGTCCTAATAGAACGTGATTGCGCGATCATCGCAAGTTCGCGCGACTGTTTGTATGTAAACTGTCATATAAACAGTCGCGCGAACTTGCGATGTTCGCGCAATCGCACAACAGTTGTTTTCAGTTCTTTTTATATTCATGCCGAAAGCATTAAGACCTAGGAAACGTTTAGATCGACAAGCCTGTGAAATTATTTTCAACAATTAATTATATTTCTTCTTGTTTACCTACACCTCTTTTCTATATAATTTGATCGTGGTGGTTTAAACATCTCAGTTTGATATACTTCAAACTCGTGGTTTGACATTTGACACTGATAACTAAAGTACTCTATTTATTTAATACAAACATGTCACTTAATAATTCAATAGTTCATAGACACGTCGGCATCATTCGGAAGCAGACGTGAGTTCCGAGTTTTCACGATGTGAAAGGATTATTCACTAGATCAGTGCCTCTATTCAACACGGTAAAAACAATATCGCATTTGATCTGTTATGGTATTGTCAACGTTTTGATACCTCTTATTTACTTGACAGTAATGGCAGCCGAGTTAAAAACAATACCATAACCAATGATATTTTATATTAAGAAACGTTATGCTCATACTAAACGCATTAAAAACCCGTGACCAATTACTGACAGAGACAAACACGGCAATCCATAGCGAACGTTATTGTTAGAAAGAGATAAAAAGATAAAAAGTAAGGCAATTTGCCTTCCTTTTTGCGGAACGTTTTTGCGTGCAGATGACGTATGTTTATAAAAAATATCATTGACCATAACACGTTAAAAGTATTTTGTTTAACGTCAAAGAATAAAGGCCCAGTATAGTCAATATCAAAAAAAACTTGGTTAAAAGCATGTTGACCTAAGTAATTCAAATTTGTATAGCATTGACATATTTTATCAAGCGTTAACCGTTATACGTAACAATGCCATAAATTACGACAGATTTCTACAGTCGTTCGATTTTTACGAATGCATCTTGGCTAGCTCTACGGCTAATTATCCAAACTTTCTACCAAAACAGGGCACGACCGGGATTTGAACCCGGGACCTCTCACACCCAAAGCGAGAATCATACCGCTAGACCATCATGCCGCACGACGAGGTTTGGTCAAAAAGTGCGCAGGTTCTAATTGTAATTTGAAAGCCATCTGTGCAAACAATTTAAAAAATTTGATTTCAGCATAACACATGAGAAAATAAAACATTAACATATTATTTATGAGCAACAGGCTTCGTCAAAAAGTTTTACATAGGAATGATCACCGGCAACATTACACGCTTCATCAAATTCCCTTAATAGTAGGAGACTATTTGCACCGGGCTGTTTATTCGATAAACAGTATTTTATAACAAATTTAATATGCTTAGTAATATATGGCGAATAGGTAGGCTGAAAAATTTCAATCCAGTACATAATTAATTAAAAATTAAAAAATTAACTTTGTTTCAAAAAATTGCAATAGCTTGTTTAATACACAAATTACATACCAATCGAAAGTATGAAGCCTATAGAATATGCAAACGTTAGGTTGACTATTTTTTTTCCCGTCAAACTATCGGGTAGGCAGGTATAAACAGGTAAGTCGGTTCTAATAATTTGCACCAAACCTAACGTTTGCATATTCTATAGACTTCATACTTTCGATTAGTATGTAATTTGTCTAATAAAAAAGCATTTGCAATTTAAAAAGAAAAAATCGTTTTTAATATTTTTTTAATTATATAATTACTGGACTGATTTTTTTTAGCCTACCTATTCGCCACATATTATTTAGCGTATTATATTTGATATAAAATACTTTTCATCGAATAAACAGCCCGGTGCAAATCGTCTCGGATCTTAGCCCATAACACTAACAAAACAAATTTTACAACACAGACTTATCCTAATTACGCACAATGATGTGTAAATGATGATTCCTGAGTCGTACATATCCATCTATTCCACTTGCTTTTAACCGTATTGCTTCCAAATACATTTTTTTCTACGATACGGATGAGTTTGCTATAAAGTTAATAATCAGGTCCGAGATTCTAAGCGGCAAGAGCGATATCGTATTTGATCTGTTATCGTATTGTCAACGTTTTGATAGCTCTTATTTACTTGACAGTAATGGCGACGGAGTTAAAAACATTACCGTAACCCATAACAGATCAAAGACGATATTTTTTTTACTGCCTAGAATAAAAGACCCAGGCTATGATTATTGTAGCAAATAATTGGCGACTTCATTAAGTCCAGTGGATCCTAAACTTTCAAGGTATCAAATCATTAAAGCCCTACATCAAATATTTTATTATAAACTTAGCTGTAGTTTTTGTGATCGATTTCGCAGAACCCTGGTGACTTTTCCACGGAACCCTTAGGTTCCGCGGAACACACTTGACGAATCGCTTGTTTAGTCCAATTAATCTTTAAGTGTGCTCCGTGATACTCTGGGACTCTGTAAGGCCTCTGCAAAGGCTCCATTTTAACACCTAAATATCAATGTTATAAAAGAAAGAAAGAAAGAACCTACAGAGTTTGCCCATTTTAGGACTACACAAAATATTGCCTATTTCGAAAGGGTTCCAAGTTCTAAAAAATTTCGAAAGCCGGCAAAATAAAATAAAGGCCCTTTCGTATTACTTTTGATCTTATTAAAAATACTTCTTACGGTCACTCTAGCAATATAAGTTCACCGTTATTACTATATCATTATCATGTAAGCCAAAAGACGCCTCTGTCTCTAAAGAGAACCCTAATTAATACAGCTAATTAACTCAACCTCATTAATTAAAACAGGGCACGACCGGGATTTGAACCCGGGACCTCTCACACCCAAAGCGAGAATCATACCGCTAGACCATCATGCCACATGATCAGCGGACTAAATATAATGTAATGAATGAGTTAATGGATTTTCGTACTCGATACACTTGTCCAAATAATCGTTTGTTACGCACTTACTAAGTAATGAACAATAAAAATAACTAATTTTAGCATAGTATTGCTTTACCTTGTATAACACCTTTTTGATTGTGAGGCACAGCATAAAATGCTTAAACTAAGCGTACTGGTCAAATCAGATAGTTTTTAGTGAAGAACTTACTTACTACGTCATACATACCTAATACATAACTTTGAAGTTTCCGATACTTAAAAAAATCTTACATAACACAAAAATAAGTTCTGCCTTCATATGTTCGTGTGTTCTGTCTTGTTATTTATCTGTACTACTCTCCGGTACCCTATTAAATTATATAATTAATATATTTGTAGGTACTCGTACTTGGTAAAAAAATTGACAGCTTTAAGCGGCTCTTTAACAATCCTCTTTTTGAAGCGTCCGTCACGATTTAAGTTTGTACTGCACTTCGTAAAGTACTACCACCCAGTAAGAGTTGTCCTTTCCCTCTCTTCCTGTCCCGACACAGGCGTTAATTCACATAATCCCCAACTATTCCCATACAACTGACACGTGATATAATCCCTCTAATCTCATTAAATAGACTTGTAAATATTATACATTTCGACAAGGCAAATAAAACATTTTCCCCGCGCCTGTCTGCCGGCGGTGATAAGTAAAACGTATAGGTAATTAGGCGGTAATATATTGTATTATTTATTTATATAGTAATATATCGAGCTTCGATGTTTTCTCCCTCATTAATGAGCCGTTATTCTTGCTTTGTCCAGATTTAAAACGGGCCGTTTTATTCATCCCATATTTATTACAAGCGTGTAATGTACTGAGATAGTGAGCGTTCATGAATTTCTAATTTTGTGTGAAGTTAAGCCTTATTGTAAGATGATAGGAATGTATGAGAAATGATGTATAAGTACATTGGATATTGTGGACAACATTACTTTCATTCTTGGGCAGTCAGGTAGAATAAAAAATATTATCGCTTTGCACGATTATTATATATTTTGTCATAGTTAGGTATAATTATTATTTGCATTTGACATAACGTTATATATAATAGCGCGTCACGCCCTTCTACTATAAAGTTTTCACAAAAAAATAACGAATAAAAAAGACAATGCAGCGCTGCGCATGCCGAGTGTACCTATATGTGTAGTGGGTGTACATTTTTTATGTGAAACGATCAATTTCACTCATAAGTACTCATAACCCAGTCAGAGCTCGTCTCGCACTTCTACTAAGAGTTTTAAGTCATAATTATAAATTTATTTCAACTTAGGTAATAGCTCTAAAAATAAAAAATTACAATGAGCGGACTTCACGCCTAAAATGCCATTTATTGCCATATTTGTTGAGGGAATGAAGTGAATTCCGGGTAAAAAACACAGGTGTCATAAAGTATCAATACAAAAGATGTACTTACTCGTAGGTCTAGTCATTATGTACGATTTAAAGTTTGTACAGCTGAAGAATAAACATTTAACCAAGTCGGACTATTCTATTTTACTACAAAACTATGTGGCATGATGGTCTAGCGGTATGATTCTCGCTTTGGGTGTGAGAGGTCCCGGGTTCAAATCCCGGTCGTGCCCTGTTTTGAAACTGAAAAAATACTGTAGTTCAACTTATTTGAACTGCTACATGCCACTTTTGCATGCCAAATTGTGGCAGAACATATCCATGTACCTACTACTGACAAGTATATTTATAAGATCCGTGTATGTACTTGCAAATAAATGAATTTGAATTTGAATTTTGAATTACAGCTACGCGGGTAATGAATACGTAGTAACATTTTTTCCATTTGTGCATAAAAATTATCATTATTCCCTTGGTTATCATGGCTATATTGCGGATAGTTTAAAACCAGGGACTCTATTCTACTGGTTAAAGCAATATTGCTTTTGACATGATATCGTATTGTTTTAACTAAAACGCCATCATCCTATACTTACAGCGAAACCTACGCTAGCGCGTAAAAACTCATACATTGTACTTCGTCTTTAGGCAAGAAAAACATAGTTTACTTGTAACTTAAACCTTATTTTATGCTAGTATAACAATGTACAATAGGAAATACAATATGTAGTAGTGTAGGTACATGAACATGATACAAAAAGTATTCAATAACCAATGTTTGTGTCACCTGCCATAACTTACACTCTCGCTACATTCCAAATAGTTTTGTAAAAAGTAAAATTCAAATGAACTACGCACAGTAATCAAAGCGCACGAACAGTAGTACAGTATCAATAAAGTTACTGTCGACTATGAAATAGATCCGCTTTTTACGGTTCCCTATGAAAATGGAAAAAAGGAACCCTTGGTGTCTGTCTGTCTGTTTGTATGTCACCTCTTTTTTTGCACTTTTTAGAAAAAAGCTGAAAATTGCATGTTTTTTAATCGGTTTCGTCAATTTCACTTGCTTTGTACAAGAACATTTTTTTTTTGGTAATTTGCCTAGACGATAAATTAAAACTTTAAGAGCAAAATAATGAGTGCTGCGCGCTGCAACTTAACTATTCTGCCACGACCACGTTTATCAAATCATTTTTCATTGTTTTAATAACTTAGGTTTAGAGGTTCTCTCTTGGTCATAAAAACCGGAATAGTAATATAAATAACCGGAATAATAATATTACGCTGACGCGTCTGGGCCTGCGGAAGCTTAGTGCGACATATAGACCTGTTAAGCTACGACATGGCTACGACTCTACCACCCGGCTACGACTTCAGGTTTAGAGGCCTTATTACATTTATTAAAACAGAGTAGTCACCATCAATAATATCTTATGTACCTAAATAAAAACAGCAATAATAGCAGTAATAGTATGCTCAAAAGTGTATGACATTTTTCTATTTTAAAGGCACTAAGAGCGGTTCCGCACTACTTCCGATCCGAATCCGATCCAAACCCGTGAAAATACGGATCTATAGAGAAATCGTATGACGGATGGCTTCGGTCATCCAATTTCTCTATAGATCCGTATTTTCACGGGTTCGGATCGGATTCGGAACGGACGTAGTGCGGAACCGCTCTAAAGCTTGTTAGATGGTTTTACAGGCTTCCGGTAACCTATGGGAAGGGCCGATTGAAAGATTGACTTTGATTTGATTTTTTTTGAGATGGTTTTGACTTTTGATTTATTCTGTTTACTCGTTTACTCTCACTCAATTGACATTGGCGAAATCACTGCGGAATACTGCAGTGGACTGCCATTAATAAAAAAGAATGATAAGATATTTTTAAGCTTAAATATGACTAACATGATGATAAGATGGCTAAGAATTGCTGGTAAATGTACTTCAGTACTACCAGACGTTTATGAGCAACCAGTGCAGCGCTTGCAGAGTGCAGACTCATATCGTGTATATTTATCGTTCCAAAAAAATACCTTCATCTTTTCCAGACAATTCAGTAAGGCGACCTAGAATCTGATAGAGAAAGCTTGCAAATTATGTTTGATACTAACGCAGCAGCGATAACGCAAAGTATTCTTCCCCCGAAGCAACATTTAAATACACCAAAATTGAAGAAAGCCTAGCCGATAGCAGGTTACTGTTTTCACTCAGGTCACTACGTGGCGTCTGCGCCGCGGCACACGCTAACAAAGCCTTTTTTATCCCCGCTATGATGAAGCGATCAAATTTTAATAAATCGCTTCCTGTGCCACTATCGATTCCTGATAACATCCTTGGGAACGATACGTAACAATTGGATGACGTATGCAACTCTATCGATCGAATCGATTTTGTCGTGATATTGATTTAAGAGGAACTTGAAAGTGATAGTTATTCGATAAAAATCTTTAAAACATCTCTTATTTATTGAAGTTTTTTATAATACGTGTAGAATTTAGTATTTTACTAAAAAGCATCGTTGATTTTCTGGTTTAAAATGCATTTCAGTAGATGACATGTTTATTCTATCATAAAATTGGTTCTCTATAAAATAAATCATATCCGAGAAGACTTCATGGCAAACGACTGCCACAGTTGTACGCACAATAAACTATATTATTGGCTCGTAACTGTTTAGGTACCTATATCATTTCATAGAACTCCTTCAAAAGATCTCAACTAAATATCGATTATAACGGCACGTACCTTTAATCCGGTGGCTAGTACTAATAAATGTCATTGAATAAATAAATAATAATCCATTTACTATATAATTGAACCGGTAGTGAAATAAATTATAGTGTACAGCTTCATTAACGTGTGACCTATGCAAATGTAATGGTCATAGGTATTTGCTAATAGGTTCACGCTCATTGAGTTTATCTGCGAATGCAATACAAAAATACATTAATTGGTTATCGAGTGGCACTTTTGACAAAGGTCATGTATTGCGTTCCCTTTATACTTGCCGCTGTAAAATTACTCTCTTACTATACTTATCGCAGTACTCAGAGACATTTTGACTAGGTAGTTCCTTTTTCAAACTTGTGTATGAAGGTCACTAAGGAATTACTTAATCGTCATAAACCAACTCTACGTACAGCCGTTAGTGTATTTACCACCGTACTTGAGATATTTCAGGGACAAATATCTGGTTCCTTTTTCAAACTTGTGTATGAAAATCGTCTCTAAGGAACAACTTAATCGTCATTAACTGACTCTGAGCGTGGCCTATCCACAACAACTTTCATCCCACTTGCAATTTTACATACCTATATATATTGATGCTGTCGTGCAGTGTCAATTTGAGTGACGCGGAGCACCTTCGTTGCGTTGGATTGAAAACACAATAACAGGCTGGCCACGACTTAGGGCTACGGCGGTAGCGGCAGCGACGAGTGGTCAGCTACAAATAATGCATAGAAATGTATGAAGTACGCCACGAGTCGCTGCGGCGGTGATGTGCCGTTTTCTATGCATTTGTTCCTGCCGTCTACCGCTCACCGCCGCCTCGTAAAGTCGTGGCCAGAACGTAAGTCGTTGCACACAATCGGAATCTTATCTTAACCCGAACATCCAAAAGCATCACGTGGCAGTTCCTATCTACGGGCTAAGTAATGGCTACAAGGGCCAAAACGATTCACAATATGCATATTATATTGCTCATGAGTAAATAGTCGAATAGGACGTGATGGGAAAACGCTAAGAAACTGATAATGCCTTTTTAAAAGCGTTGCAGAATTCGCATTGTTGACTAGCTTAGAGGCACTCTATCTGAGTATTAAGGGTAAGCAATGTATTGTAGTCTTGAGACTATAAATGTCTACGGGACATGTATTCACTTGCCTTCACCATACTATTAAACATAAAGAAAAAGTTAAAAAAAATCAAAAACCCGCCTTCAAAAAGAAAAAATAACTTCTTTAAAATGGTAGGTAAATAGGTCAGTCCAACTGAAGTCTGCTTTTGGTTAAAATATTATTGGACGCCGACTTCAGTTGGACTGACCTATTTACCTACCATTTTAAAGAAGTTATTTTTTGCTTTTTGAAGGCGGGTTTTTGTTTTTTTAAACTTTTATTTTATTTTATACTTTTTAGTGATCATAATTATGCTGTTATTCTCCCACTTCTCAATTAATAAGAAACAATAGAACATTTCAATCTCGCCGCAAGCTACGCCGTGGGAAAGTCATAGTCATATATTTAAACCTAAATATGCTTCGTCATAGTCGCTCAACTATCTTAGTCGAAATATCTTGTCGCCACCCTCGAAATATATACCGTTTAGGAGTTCCGTTTTCCATCTGTGGTCTTCATCATCAGTTCCACTTCACCAAATAGTACTTTCCAAGACCAAATACACGAGTTACAATGAAAAATACCAAAATCGCTATAGGTGTGCCTATAAATTTTGAAGAGTTCCGTCGATTCCTCATGGATTCTACCATCAGATCTTCATTTTGATATGAATGGGACCAAACGGGAAGCACCAGCTTTCAAATAAAAAAAGAATCATCAAAATCGGTTCACCCAGTCGAAAGTTCTGAGGTAACAAACATTAAAAATAAAAAAAATACAGACGAATTGAGAACCTCCTCCTCTTTTTGAAGTCGGTTAAAAACAAACAACAACCAGTTAATTGGCTCTAAAATATCTCTGAGTGCTGCGGAGAGTACTATCTTTCTTTCCCAATAAAGTTCTTCTCGAATTTCTCCATCGAACATCATAATATTGTAAAGAAAGTGGTGGTGGTATTTCTCTAAAAAACATTCCCTTGCGTAACTGAGCCTACAATTACGATTAATATATCAATTCTTCGTTAATAACCGATTTAACCGAAGCGGCAATTAAAACGTGACCCAGTGCCACAAATTAGAGAGCCCTAGCCCATATCCGCCGGCTAGCCTTTAATTGTACCAAGGGTAAGGGACGATTCAAATAAATAAAATTATTTAGGTAGGCGTCCCCATGTCCGCATCGCATGTCCGGTGTAGTGTTTCAGGTAGACGCACTTGTATGACTACAGAACTAATACGAGGAATTCTAATTTGGCCGGGTTTCTCCCAGGTGTGTACCAACGAACTCAACCCTCGACTTCGGCATCACTTGCCTTCAGGTTAGAACTCAATCGTTAGTCAATATTTTGTAGTAAAAACGCTAATAAACTGTCGTTCACTGACGTGTCTGCTTTCCGTCCTTCTTAGCTAATACTTACCAAGACCTACATTGGGTTAATTTTACTGTTGTTCATAGTTGGTCCACTAATCCAAGAACGCTATAACGTCATGTTGTAAGTCAAGAAAACTAATTCGGTCTATAGTAAAAAAATACCAGCGTTTTATACACGTAATTCATTTTAATAAATCAATCAGTAGCGAAAAGTGAGTATATCTAGTCCAACGTAACATTGTTTGCTGTTCCCATTCGTCAGTGTAAGCTAACTCATAGTTTTGGCACCAACGTCGAAGTTTTACAAATGAGGTGTCCATTAATTTGTTACGGGCACCTGTACACCGCCGTTACAAAAAAGTGAATAGCAATAGATGACAGTTTTTTTTTTGCAGTTATATGTAGGAAAATATTTTGCATGGGGGGTGATTTACCAGGTATCTACAGAGTCAAAACCATTGACTTATGAGTTTTTCTTACCTACACTTGATAAAAGCACTGATGAGAGTGGCGTGACAGTGTTACATATATTATTATGAATGTTGTTGCACGCCTGTTATTGAGGTACAGGTTAGACGTGATCCCCATTCATTAAGCTACAAAATGTATTGCCTTGTACTTTGTTGGTGTGCCAATTATTTAATGAATAAATAATCTTAAACTATAACTTAAGTATGTTCTGTTTGCAAAAGACAGGTAACAGTGTCTCCATTGCAGGTTGCACTAGACAGATGCTTAAACCGGGATCATGGTCAAAGCACACAAAACACAAATGCTCTAGGATAGTGACGATAATACTAACAACTTAATCTAATGTAAGTCACAAGGTTATTATTCCCTGTATTGTTCCTTAATAGCAGAGGTGCTATGCGGTAGCGTCACGCCGCGGGCGCGGTGTATCGCCCGATTGAATTATCGATCAGATAATAGGATCGCGAGAGTAATGACCCCATACATTGTTTCAGGGCCTGCTTTAATTATCGGAGGCTGAACTATCTTGCTGGATGAGGCTTGACTTGGCGGTTAACATTAAAGATTTTATTATAGTAAGAGCGTACAAGTCTATTTGCCGAGATACGAGGGGTGCCTTTTAAGTTCTGTCGTTTGAAAAAACTAAAGACAATTTAAGTGTTAAATGGTATTTATTGTTTTTCAAACTAATCACCGTGATATGTAATACACTTTTTCATTCGATCGAACCAGTTTTCGAAACACTTATTCCATTCCGAAGTCGGGGTCTCCAAAATGGCCGTTTTGTATGCCTCAACCGCTTCTTCAGGCGTCCGGTACCGTTGACCACGAAGTCGTTGCTTGATTTTTGGAAAAGTGAAGAAGTCATTAGGGCTTAAGTCTGGACTGTACGGCGGGTGATCCAAATTTTCGACGTTTTGTTCTTTTAAAAACGCAATTGTCTGCCGGGCGGTGTGCGAGCTAGCATTATCGTGGTGCAGTACTATACGACGTCTTGGGTTATTTTTTCGGAACTCGCCGATAACTTCTGGTAAACAAACAGTGGTATACCAGTCAGCATTAACTGTATTACGATCTTCGAGCACGATGGTCGCAACGTGGCCACTTTTCGCTACAAACGTGGCGACCATTTTTTTCGAAGTGCTCCGTGAGCGTATTACTTTGGTCGGTTTTGGCTCATCTTGAAACACCCAAACAGTCGACTGCTGTTTAGAATCCGGATCGTAGGCATATATCCAAGATTCGTCACCACTGATAATGTCATAAACGTGTTTAGAGTCTCCTCGGTTGAATTGCCGCAGAGTTTTGCGGCACCATCTAACGCGAGCCGTTTTTTGGTCTTCACTAAGTAAATGTGGTATCCAGCGTGAGATCAATTTTTTTACACCTTGTGATCATGCAATATATTTTGAACACTGGTCCCTGAAATGCTTAATGAAGCTTCTATCTCGCGGTATGTCGCATGGCGATCTTCGACGATCAGTTGCCGTACAGCATCAATGTTTTCCTGGGTTACAGCTGTTTTTGGTCGGCCTTCACGATGCCTATCACTAAGACTAGAGCAACCACGTTGAAATTCCAAATACCAACGTTCCACAGTCCGGATGCATGGTGCTTCATTTTTAAAAACCGTAGTCAGCTCTTCAAAGCACTGAAGACGCGTTAAACCCCTTTTAAAGTTGTAAAATATTATCGCACGTAAATTTTCCTTCGAAATTTCCATTTTCACAACCGACTTGTCAACTTTGAACCGACGCTGTACTAAAACGAATCGGCCGATCTCGAGACATTCTTTTGTTTTTGAATTCTAAATTCAAATATTTTAAGATGATACTAGTTTTTTTTTTAATAATCACGGGAGTTTTGCAAACGACAGAACTTAAAAGGCAGCCCTCGTATAGATCTATTTGGTAGTGATACTAAAACCATAATAAAAAATTACGATCTACTAGATTTTTTAATGAGGGAAATCTCTCTAAAGATAACATAATCATACTCTTCGATTTCCATTTAAACGGATCATAAAAACTGAGCAGCGCCTGACCTACCGATTTCTTTGAACGCGTCGATGCGCTGATAATAATCAAGATGGCGCCCGGACCGTCACCAACCTGTCACCTAGTTAAACGAGCGCATTAAAACGAAACGCCCCGAGTAATGGACATAAATTAAATAGTCGTCCACGTCACTCAAGCCGCAGGACCTGAAGAAATACGCCCTGACGGAAGCCAGGTAGTTTAGATTCGAAACAAAAATATAAGATAACACCAGTTAAGATGTTAAATTTTATTAGAAGCTGACAAAGTGGACCTAATTTACGTCCTTTTTGGGTCGTAAGATAACGCTGCGGTATTCGCTTTAACGAACCGACGACGAGAAACGCTTAGTATGAGTAAGTACCATGCGTGGTTTTTTTGTAACAAATTCTCACCCTAAATTGATTCAGTAGCTGTTCGCGAGTATGATATCGCAGCTCATTACTACATTAAAGCTATGAGCCGCAACACAATACAAAGCGGTTACAACTAAATTACTAGAAGCACTCGTAATCTACACCCAGGAGGCAAACAATAGAGCAATAAATGCAGGCGACGACTTGAGAAAGCTACCACGTATCGACAAGAAATAAATCAGAGACAACCTCGAGCGTTAGTCCGTACAGCCGTAGCCTGGTAACACCCCGGAAATATATCGAAAAACGTTACAAAATAAACACAACAGCATAATTCAATTTTCTCTTACATAAAATACGTTGCTGCTCAAAGGTATGGGACGCTGTCAAAATGAATTTTATACTTATCTGTCTCATCTCCTTACTTGATTTATTTGTAGGCACCGACGATAAATGCAACTATCGGCAGCATTATCGCAGTAGCTATCTTAATTTTCTGCTGGCCAATCACAAAAAGCGTTCGCATTCGTGGAAGTGTTATTTTAATAATCTACTAAGCTTCCAACTAGGTAGATGATGATTTATAAAAACTCTAAGACAATGCGTACGTTCTATTTTTACTGCAGAGAATCCGGCTTAGTCAGCAAGCACTAACAGCATTAGGTAGCCGGATTCTTGCACGAGATGTTTCGAAAACGCAATCATAAGGGCATCTCGGCAGGTGGAGGGCAACCTTTATTACGCATGACATGGAATAAGTAAGCGCTTTTTTATTACTATTAGGCGCGCTTTATTTAATTTGACAAAAAAAACACTGCCGAATTATGAGTCACGCATTTTTATCGATAACAAGCATTACATTCAACTTTCCTCTGTCTTCTTAGAAAAAATATGACCATCAAATCAGAATGCAACGTTTTACCTCAATTTAACCGAAATCTTGAATTCTTAAAATTTCTGAATCATCTTGTGATGACCGAATTTGGTTTTCATCCGGTCCACCTTACGCCATACCTAAAGAGTTTTTATTTAAACTAACATAACATATTCGTATTTAAAAAAAGGGTTTCTAAATAATGTAACGGTTTAAAGTGTAGCCCTTTAGAAAATAAAGCATAAAACAAGCATCAGACTACGCTTGTAACACGCATTGTGGTGGCACCAATCTGTAGGATCTTGATACGATCGGGCACGCGCGGTGTTTTTACGTGATCCCACCAATTCAACCATAATAAGACTTATTCTCATGATGCAGTTCTATAACGATGCTGATAGTAAAACAGAGAGCATCTTCGGGTGCCTTAAAATGTAAATTGTTCGTCTAATAATGTCGGGCGTACCTGTTTTATTATTCAGGGAATTCTATTTATCTCGATTTCTATGTCAAAGGAAAAAATAAATGAAAATTTTGGTGAATTGTCTTTTAATTTCCGGTAGGAGGAAATAAATCATTGTACTATTTTAAATTCACTAAACATTCCGTGACTTCCTGATAGAAATACAAAAAATCTGTCATAAAAACTATGGAGTAAGAAAATTAAAGGTATCAAATAAACGTAAGTAATGATATCACTTCAAATTATTAACATCTGTACAGAAAAACAAAAAAAAAATCCCCGACCGTCTAGCGGCAGGTAATTTAAGGTAAATATTTTAAAGCTAATTTAAAGTATAACAATTTAAGGGATTGTAATACTCTTAAGTAATTATATTTATTTTTCGTACAAAAAAAAACTCAGAACTGTACCATGACCCACCTATTGGAGGATCACCACATTTCGTCAATAATCGTGTTTATAGCTGAAGGTGTGAGGTCTGTGGGACATTCCAGACATGTCCCATCTGCTAGAACTTCTATTCGACTTCATTTTGTTTTCATAACCGTTTCCTTTCTTATTAAACCTATTATTATGCTTATTTCTGTACCCGTTTGACTGTTCTTCATAGTCTTCTTGATCTTCTTCAAGAGGTGATCTGTATTCTATAGTTTCCTTTCTGGATTTCGGTCGCTTGGGCTTAGGAACGCCTTCAGGTTCAGCCTGTTTATGCAAAGGTCTGACCTTAGTTTCGCTCACACCTACGTCAGGAGGGAGCGGTTTATGTCCGAGTAGGTCTGCAATGTAATTATCGCGTTCAATCTTGTATCCACGCGCAGTCTCGAATCCTGCAACAATACATACCTTGAAGCGACTTTTGTGAAAAACAGAAACATATTACACATACATGGACTCGTATAATATTATTTGGGTCTATATTGACTCCCATAACATTAATCTTTCGATTTGTTTTATCCATACCGTTGTTTTTCATAATCGTTGCTCGTCATTTTGTCTTTGGTCATAATTTCCTTACCCCCTTTTTCATTAGTCATAACTATAGAATGCCATACCGTTATTGGTCATAACATTCAATGTGCTGTTTGTATTGAATGGTAAAATTTCAAAAGGAATATTATTATTTAAAATAACGCTTACAAGATTGAAAATTATTTATCCGATAATTTTAGTGCACTACTAAGGCGCACTATTGACCAACTATTTCTATTTCTAATTAAAATTTAACGGAGTCGACGGAGCTCCTTTTTCTGGTTGGTTTGGCCCTTCGGGCCTGCTGAATAACTAACATAACCTAAACCTACCTTATATTTATGATACTAGTTTTGGTCAGTAGTGCGGTTTAGTAGTGCCGTGGGGCAGTCGTCTTTCCACCGATAAGATAAGCTATATTCCCCTCCTTCCCCACGGCACTACTAAGCACGGGTCACAGTTCTAGTATCTTCCAGTATTCTTTCTGAATTTTAAAATTAGTCCTTTAAAACATTAGAGAATAAAATGATATGAATAAGAATAATAAATAGTAAATATAAAAATATGACCTACGATATTTATGAAAAATATACGGTATGCTTTTTGATAGTATGCTGATCAATTTTATAACTTTTGTCTTGTATGATATGTAATATTATAGTACTTTATCATTATATCTATTTCGCGTTATACCTAACAACGATTATGACTATTGATTATTATGACTAAAAATAATATGGATACCAATTTCTGACTTTCTAAAATCGAAACAATAAAATTATGGGAGTCGAAGGGCTTCCATATTATTTTCATTCGTGTATTAAATATAACTTTCAGTTATGTAAAGCTAGGTTCACATCTCAATGCTCGGAAACAGAAGACAGTATTTTTATTGTTATATTTTGGTAACTTTAAAGTCTTCATTCATTCTGAAAAAACGATTCTATTTTATGTTGTAACATTATATTCAGTATTAAATCTGAATCTGAATTTGAATCTGACAGCATTTTTCAAGAGTATTCTCAGATGCGAGAACTGAGTGTTTTTTGGGATACATACGGCTGACGGCGTCTCCGGCAGCGATCCCGAGGCGGTCGCGCATGTACCGGCATACCATGTAGCCGGTGCGGTTGAGTCCGTGCGTGCAGTGGACGCCGATCAGGATATCTGCGCGGAATAAGGAAACATATGGACTGACAATCGTCTCAACACAGACTAGCAAAATACAACCAATTTAATGGAGTTGGGGGGGCCTGTTGGTAGTTCATATTTGAAGTCAGGTCCTGTCGTTCTAAATATAATTTTGGCTAACGTAATATTTTGCCACCGTATTGCAAAAGAATAGAGGTGGACGTCTGTAGGTTGAAATGATGAAATAATGATGACGGTATTCGTATACTCTATAATATTTGTCATACACTACACTCCAAATGCAATAATATAACTTCCGAGCTAGATGATTTGTACAATCTGTTATACAAATAACGAGACAAAGCGCATCGCTCGCTATCGATTCGCTTTCAGCGAAAAATAAACGAAAACCTCATGTTTGTGTCTTCAAAATCGCACCGCAAACATCGTCGGGGGTCGTTGACTCGCGCCCCTACGCACCCCTTTGGGTGGCGAGGGGGCAAGGAAGTCAGGGCCGCGGTTTGACACTTCCTCAGGAAGACCGCGGGAAGGTGGCTTCGGAGCGCTTAACTTGTGGGGTAATCGCAAGGTGAAATCGTACCTGAGGTTTTTGTATTCAATAAATTGAGACTAGGATTTTGATAACATCTTCAAGATCAAATCTTCGAATTGTTCTAAACTTTACTTGTTTTCGATGGTGCACAAAAGCACAATTTTTCAGGTATTCGCGTATCGCACTTAGACGGATTAAAATATATTGCTTAGAGGCATTTAATTTGCTAAAATAAAAGCATACATCTACAATCCGGTTTCAAACACTGCATCCGGATTGTTCAATAAAAAAAAAACTTCACAAATTAACGTCTATGCAGTGATTTCGTACAGAATTATGAATTCGTCGCAGTTTAATTGAAACGGTTTTGTTGGCTGGCGCCACATCGCGTGTTATGGGGTGTTTACGCATCACGTGTGCACTATCAGCCAGGCTGTTAACTAATTTATAGCAAGGTTAGCGTTCAGTACACAGCTGATACATACAATTAAGCTAGAAGAATGGATGCGTGTATTCAAACTCAAAGAGCAATAGAGGTCGCTTAAGAAACAAGACGTAGGACAAATTACAACTGTGACAAGAGGAATTAATGGCAATAAGAAAGCCTTAAAGCCATGCGTGCGACTAGCCCGGAACGCAAGCGCATATCTCACGGGCACATACGTTAACCCGTCTCTTAGCACGAGACAAAAAGCGAACAAAAACTATAATGTCGACGCAGAATTCCCATGCCGCGGCCAAGAGGTAATGCGTTTGATGCATTACACATGCAAATTCATGCCAACTCGAAGGGAGGATACGAGAAAAAAGTATTTCCATTTACAACAATCCATCAAGGCTTTCGCCAGCAACTTAATTAACGAGCGAGTCCGTTTTCAATTACAGAAACAAACAACGCGGTGATTACGGCGAGGACCGCTTTAACAGATGTGCGGACTTTATTCCTGTGCAACGTACATGTTAATTCTGACAGCTGCGGGTGACATATAGGCACACGAGTAAAAAACACAAGCGCAATTTCAATTAAGAATTCTTCGCTTTCCAACCTCTTACAAAAATAATGGGTTTTTAATACCTAATTAGCAGTAGCAGCAAAGATAACCCCTAGTTATGAAGCGAAAACAATAAATCGTCTACATAGTACTTCGAGTTGTTGATCGAGTACCGGTTATAAGGGCACTGGTAACGAAAGATGCCATTTCAAATGTCAAAACGATTAAATATTAGTAACTGATTCACATGTAAATAGTACCGGAGATATACAATGATCCGATACAATGCAACTACTTGTAAGTTACTTAGCATAGAAAGCGATGTAACGTTTCAAATGTAATAAATTCGATAGTGAATAAACACAACACCGGTAACGGACAGACGAGCAGACAAAAGGTATCAAAATAGGGCGTTACGTAATTATAATAACGATATTTGTGAGCTGCATCTCATTGCGTAATAGAAGGACCCGCCATAGACCCGGCGACGGGCAGACAGGCGCCTATAAAATATGATAATAACATTTCACAATATGTGTCAAAGTAGCGCGAACGAATACTAAAACGTTTTTGTATACAAAAGCAGTTTGATACTCGTATCTGGCTTAAAAGGTTTCAGCGTTGACGTCAATGGTGCTATGACTGCGAGCGAATAACAAAGAAAACGAACAAATTTTGTATCACGTGATGTATGAAATGTTGGTATGGGGTTTGAGTTAGGGAATTGAAAATATGAAAGTGGCAGAATTGTTCGGAAACGCAGTTCTATGCGGCGAGTAGTGTTAGGTGCGGCGATGCGGCGCAACGCATCGCGTCGCAGATCGATTGTCGACAATCGGTGCATTGTGGTTCTCGATATCGATACGACTGTTCGCCTACGCACGACCCTCTTACATCGTAATCGGCTTATTAGGATTTTACCGCACGCATTCGTGCGACTGTGATGTCTCAACGTACGATGTTTAAATGTGATCGTTTGATTTTGCTCAGTAAAGTACGCGGAATAAGCGAAAACTGACGAATTTAAAAGCAAGATTAAGGTCGATCTTGGACATTTACAATGGGGAATTCCAGTCTTATAATGCTTAAACTGATGTTCTTACCCAGAAAAACACTATTAACCTTGCAAAAACTTAGCTGTTTTATGGTACGCAAATATGTGTCTTTAAATTCTCCGAATTGAAAGTTAAAATACATATACCTATCACTTTTCCGACCTTAATCTTACTTTTAAATTCGCAGGTTTCTCTGTTAGAGTTACTTGCTCGGTGGCTCGATGGCGTTAATGCTGGGACATAAATGATGGGAAAAAAGAAAACATAGAGACACAATGGCAGATATAGATTGCATGATGAAAAAATCTCTTATGTCATTATCTGGAGAGAACAAGGGAATACGTTTGTATGCACAAGACGCTGCCCGCAGATCCTCTTAACGAAAATGGTATCCACTAAGCAAGAGTCGAGCAACAGAGAAGTGTTATGCCTTTGATTTTCCAGGATTCTGGAATTTGATTCAGGAGATGTTGTCTGGGACAGCGTGTTAGAGTGCATAACCATTTTAGGAGGTTTTAACAAATTTATGTTACTTAGACGAGTATGACAAAAAGAAGTTACAAAACAAGTGACTTATTTTTTCCTACTCGCTATTACAAAGATAACCAGACACGGAAATAATAATAATAATAATATTATACCCATTCATCACTTATACTTACTTATAGCAGACTTAATAAACACTAGTGTTGAATAAACACTAGTGTTTCGTTTACAAGACAGAACAATTATACCAGGTCCCCGTAGTGAAGCTGGCATTGCAACAAGTCGGCGCCAGGCGTGGGCGCAGACGAGATGATCACATGACTGATTACATATTTAACAAAATATATTGTCGTTAATCGCTTCTCTGTGACCACTGATATCTTTGATACGACCTCAGAAATTCTTGAGATTACCAAATCAAAATAACATTTAATTTTTTAAATAGTTTAATAAACGTATCAAGAAAAAACCTGAACTTCGATAAACATTTCAAGGTTCAAATGAATTTGGGATATAAGTAGGTACCTACTTATTAACCACATACGGACGATTTTGAACGTAAATAAAAATTGCAATGTGAAAAAACATAGTCTCAATTCAAAGATTTAAGAAGGCTCCCATCGCATTTTCGTACCCTGTTTATTTCCTACGAAAAACCCGACAAGGACTTGCGAAACGTAAGCAAAACAACAGAATGACAGCTTGAAGATAAACTGATCATTTCGCAACAAAAGGCTGTGTAATACACATAGTTGACGATACCGCAACCACAAGCGATTAGGTTTTAAGTAATCGATATGAGAACTATTGTGATCGCCGGCTTGAGGAAAACATCGAGATCATGGGGGCTGAGAATACTCGGAAGCAATTTATCTATGTGGTTACTAGACACGTATGAGGACAGTGTAAACGCTTTCTTCAAGAGACAAACACTTGACGTTACAAAGATTTGAAAAATGAACGATTATATAAGGTACTGGACAAAAATAGAAAATTGAACAAACAACGCTAGAAAATGTTCGCCAGAACCAAAGTAACTCAATAACTCAAGGACGAAAACACGCAGGAAAATACATCCGCATTAAAGTAGTTATTCGGAGGAAAGTTTAAAGAAACCAAATAATTTGTGCAATAGTAATACCATATATTACAAACAACGCTTAAACTACGCTATCACTTCAGAAATAGACAGGCAAACAAATCTCCGAAACATTTGTCTCCGGGACTGCTTCTAGTACAAAAGTGCAACTTTGTCTACAACTGGCGCGTCGCTGCGCGCAGCAGAATCGAAACTCGCCATATATCTAGTCTCCATGTCAATAAACTGCCCAACTCTGGTTCCACAGACTCAATTCTGCGTGACGTCACAACACTTTTAAGAAAGCAACGTCATTTCAGTTTAACGTATCTGTTTTCATTGCGACTATAAAACACGGTCGTTGTTCCTAAAACTGGTGAAATAAAAGACTCTCCATAAATAATTATTATTTCGGAAGAATGATATCGTGTTGTATTAAATTTCCGGTCGTTGGAACAGGCGTCGAAGGAGCATTAACTGGGATCACGGATCTAATAGAGACTGCTTAAGAAGCTGTATCGGCTATCGGTGGGGTATCGATAAGTAGCAAGTCATCCGTCCGTAACGGGAGAGTAGTTCATCTATCACCCGAGCCGCGTCATATTGTGACATCTGCCAGACGCGACGCATAACGCGCATAGCAGTCATAACACAACTTGGGAATTATATTCTGGAAATAGATACTTTTGGGCATATTAAAGAGACGTAATACTGATCAAAACGAGGCTAATGTGACAATGTTTGCTAATCGCTAAGAAAATACCGTCGTAAAAATTCATGATCCAATAAGAATCGTTTAGCAAATAGGTAGATACAGACCACCCCAATGATATAAACGGTAGCGTTTGCAGCGACGTTCCCGGCATGCGATATCGTGTAAATCAGGAGTCGCGCGATTCCCTTGCAGATAAAACGTGAAATATGAATATCGTCGCTTTGCCACGCGGTTGTGTGTTACAAATGTTTTACACACACCTCACGAGAATGCAGGACCCACGTTTGAGCCAACAGTGATTGTTTAGCGTTTAAACAAATTTGTTTCCAGTGTAAGCCTATTTGATGAATAAACGGTTTTCATTATGTGTCATTAAAATCCTATATAAGAGTCAAGGCGAAATAAGTTTAAAAGACATAAAACAATAAACAGTAATTAAAACTGAGGAGACAATAGTTTACTGAAGAAGTATATCGGATCGATCTATTTCCCTAAAGGTGCTCATAGACTTGAGCATTTACTCGAGCATTCGCTAGGATGCTCGCCGAAATGAGCGTTCCGCTTTGCTGTTTAAAATCAACAACCAATTGGAACACTTATATCGGTGAACATTCTAGGGAATGTGCTCAAGTCTATCAGCGCCATAAAGCATCCAGCGTCAACCGTAGCAAACCAGTCGCGTAATATACGTCTCACTCAATCTACTTAGCCGCCGATAACCGGCCATTACTAACGAAAATGCCGACAGATTATCGTATGCTCACAATTAATTGAAACTGCCCACGTAATCTAATAAAAGTTACGTTCGTTGATCAAGACAAACAAGGGCGCCCATTCGTAATTAGAACTTAATGAACGTTCCGAATATTGAGCCGGGCACCGTGAGAAGTTCAGCGATAACCACGATTTGTGTCACTGTAATTAAAAGCGTGGCAGCCGATAAACTCGGCCGAGCAGACCCAAAGCTCTAGCTCCCTGTGGGCCCGTTTGTAGAAAGACCAGCGTAACTAGATACTCCCTGATATTACCAATCCATTGCTGACGCGGCGAATGAGATGCAACTCTTAAATTTAATAAGTCTTGAATGGCTGGATGCGTTATAAATTCCTCATTAAAACTGAAGCAGAGTTTAATTGAAATCGTGTGTTTTGTCCAGCGCCGGCGATAAGATTCTATTGCTGTGCATTGCACGACGCGTTGATGTTTTGATGTGACAGACCGTTTGCTGTAAATTGAACATAGTGGCGAGTAGGTTATTCAGGAAGCGAGATGCGTGTTATATTCATTAAGCAAATGATGCTTTAAAAAATATTTACTGTATATACTTGACGATAATGCATCACCGATCAATCTAAACACTCAGGGAATAAAGGCAGCGCTTTTATGACGCCTCAAAACAACAAGGTCTTCGGAATCTTGCGTGTCGTAAAAATATATTCTAATTTATGACAATAATATTGCACAATGTTTTAATATTGAGCCCGACACTTTTATACTGCCGCGTATTCATGGCGCCGGGCGACACATACGCCCGTAGTAATCTGAGAAGCAGCACAATAGAATAACGATTAGTGTCTATAAAGACTTCGCTGAGCGATACTCTTTATGGTGGTCTCGTAAAGCAATACAATTAGGCAATGGGCGTGCATTAACACCTCATCGCAACCGACTCCCACGCGAAACGGGACGGGCGGAGAGTACCGAATCTAACCCACATCGTGCGAACACGCACAAAGGTCCCGGCGAGCGTTTCAACTTCAATCAGTCACTTTAACATCTCACTGCTTACGGCCTCACTAAACGGCGCTTGACCAACTACAGTTTATAGTTTATAGCCAACTAAGGATCACTTGAAAGGTATAAAACACAGTTGTTCAAGCACCAAACGTTGCGTTGCACCTTTAAAGTCACATTTGGGATTTCTACAACAATATAACTTTTGTTAAAAAATGTCTTTCCGCACCTAAGATGTATCTTTAAAGGTAAATAAACTTTGATTATTTAAAATTATAGCTGACATTCAAAATATGAGTCATAATGCTCATAATCCTAAATCTTCTCTAATGGTTAGTGCACTTTACATAGCGCGGTATAATGCATAATTTATTGATTCTATAAACAGTTCATACCTGCGCTCGACAAACCGAGTTTGGCTCTCTTTGCTTGTACGGCGACTAGAAGGGAGAAAACCACAAGAGCAATATAAGTCCGCATAAAGTGCCACAAGCCACGGACCAAAAGTAATCAAGTGCGTTAACACAGTCGGCAAACAGAAATTTGACTCACCGCAGTTTTTTCCCAAGAACTCGTCAATGGTGTCCATAAATCTGAGAACAAACAAAGCGATTGAATATTGATGCATTCCCATATAACGCCGTTAATATTATACACCAGAAAATGTCTCTGAGAGGTAAAAGCTTCGATATAAAAGTCGGAACTTATAAAAGAACGTTTCAACAGATTTCGAATTCATGTCATTGGAAATCGATAACATGTCACAAAATTTGGTAGCCAAATATAAAACGCTTAAACAGTTATTCCGCCATTAAAACTTTAATTGAATTTTCTAAAAAAATATAAAAACTGCTGCAACCGTCACGTTCGAGATGAAATATTATCATTATATTGATCGCAGCGTGTCGCCATGCGTTTATCGATTTTTTTACACCTAAAAACCGCGTGATCTGTGGGCGTCTCGGAGTTACAAGGCGTTTCTGCCGACCGGCTAGCATTCCTGCCAATTTAGTGAAATATGTTTGTTTTCATCGAAACTAATATCTTTTCATATTTGCTGCGAGGGTCCATGGGAGCGCTGCACTGGCATTTTTGGAATGTTTTCTAAAAATAGCTTGTGAGGGTGGTCTAACGAATCAAATTGTACGAGTATTTCCTTTTTGTACAAAAAGAAGGTTGATAATTTTTATATACGAGATAGACTTGTGACTACGTTTTGTCATGTAAAGTTGTTGCGTCGGCAATACTTCATTACGCTATCATCTTCTAATCCACGGCAAGTCCCCTCCAGCTAGGCGGGACAAGTTGCATCCAAACAGAATTTACAATTCAGTCTATCATCGACATTACCATCTAAAGCGGTGCAAATGAGCTCTTTAAGACCAGGTCATAAATTATTCATACTATCTGAGCCACCTTGTTTAACATTTGATTGCTATAAAAATGCCGCAATTATTCCACAAATAAATCCGTCAGAATAATTATGGGTCAAACGAAGATACGCTAACCAACAATTATACGGAATATGATTTTTTGTAAATGTATTCGCTGCCGCCGATTTGCACCTGTACTTAATTTTGACCCGCCGAACGTGTCACCGGTACTGAATATGTTGACCAAATCTTTAGCTCCGACGTGTGGCGCCAACGGGCAAATAGGTTAATTATGCATAAAGTCACGATTTACTCAAATTCGAAGAATATCTCATCAACAGTTCTTGCGTGGCTGACGTCGCCAGCCGGACTTTCCGATGGCTTAATTGTCAACTAATCACTGGAAAAACATAAGAGTTTGCATGTTAATAGAACACTGGCCAGCTTCGAGGAAATCTTCATAAACAACACCCCAAGGGTTACATCCGTAAATGATCTGATAAGGAAAACCAATATCAATGAAATATAATTGACTCGTATATAAAAAATAATCGGGTCGTAATGGATAATCATAAGGCGAAGTGAAATATTTTCGGTCGAAGATTTTAACTCCGTATGGTTTAATGATAATTGAAGATTTTATTAGGTGTGGCGCGCCCCTTCCGCAGGCCTGGCGTGACGGCGGCCACTTTCCAAAATAACCTTGCTCATAAACGAATCGATACTTAATCGATAATCAGCGTTTGAAACAGATACCTTACACGAGCTTTTTTACCCATTTTATACCGCACAATAGTTATATCTTCGGGGTTAACTCGACTGCACTCCGGAATGTATCTTACGCTGGACAGTTACATTAAATGTTAATCGTAACTCGCTAATAAGATTTATACGTTTAATTACTTATGACAGATCAATTTAGATGTTTTTTTCATCACAAGGATAATAAGCTAACTTTCTACTCATTTTTATTGTGAACGAAATTATCTTCTGACACGAACAGGCGATTAGGTAATGCTGTTTCTTTAATATTCACAATTAAATAAATTAAAATAAAATACAGGAAACATGTCTGACCTTGCAAGGTTGTGTTTATTTAGTTTACTGAGCGACATTGAATGGAACTTTCTAAGCGTTTCCTGGTGCACGGACGTCATTATTTAAAAATCTGTCAAATTGTGTATTTTATTACACAGCGGGCAGATTGGAGCTGCGTGAATTACATGCTTTCTTATTTAATATCAGCCGCATCCACCGTTTGTACGATAATTTATATCTAGCGGCGTTATCTGTTCGGGAGATCGCTCCCAAGTTATAATCCGAGTATTTTTCAAGTGGCACCGACTGCCGCGCACCGACCCTCTACGCGTTACTGGAAAATTTATGTAACTACTCGGTGGCATCGCTGCAATTATTATAGCCTTACACAGATAAGACATGACACGAAGGAAATACCTTAAATCCATAAATTAATCGATAAACGCAGAGTTAATGAACAATTGCATGCGCTTTAAAACTTTGTGGCCCATTAAAAGACAAATTTACAAGACCATTACACGATGTTGATGACATGTGTTGCGATCATAAAACGGACATAAAAAGTTCATTAATATTGTTGCAAAATGATGGCAAGGTTCACATTCATGGTATTTTTTTGCAGATTTTAAGTGTTATGGTATTTATCTGCCCTAAAAAGACGGGCATATAAAATAACCATTTTTTTTTTAAATTCTTTTCTTCTATAATTTTAAAATTTTAGAGTTAATAGAAAACTATTTTCTATGAATTCTTAAATAATTTATATTATATTGAAACCTATCTTCATTTGATAGTTTTATCAGACGTTGCCATTTTTAAAAAGTTATGAGGGATTCATGAAAAATGAGTCGATTATCAAAGCCGATGTCACTTGCATATTTGGATGTTTTTCTCACGTGACAGACCGCGTATCCAAGAGCAACTTTCTCGCATCTAACACACCGGACCTCACATATGCGGCGCGAACGCATCCATCATGGTAGGAGCGTACATGTCGTTACGTCGGTACCCTACAAGCGCCGAAAATGCCCGGAACAGAGATAATAGGTGACATTCTGATACAACGCAAGATAAGGACAAAAGAAGTTCCCATGAGATCCAGGCCGCCCTTAGGAAAAGGTTCCCCTTCTAAGAGATCAGGGGTCAAACGTGGACAAAATACAAATTAAGGACCGAATCCCGTTCCGAAGAGATAAAGGACCGAGAAATTAAGAGAACAAGATCGTATTTATTTTGAGGTCAGCTCGATCGCGATCATCAAAAAGCCATTAAACATGTTAAATAAAGATATTATCGGCGGTGAAGGACTCGTGTGAATATCAAGAGAGCTTTTACGATTTAATATAAGCCTAATGAAGTTTTAGTGCTTGGCGTAGTTGAGGCGTAATTTATGTAGTTGTGATGGTCGGTGCGTTGAGTCTGTGTTTATGACGTGCGAACTGCGCGGGCGCCGGCCGGTGGCGCGGCGGCGGGAAGCAATTAGCCCTTGATGCATTACCAGCGCGCCCTGAGCTGCGCACGTGGCAATAGCCTTGCCTCTTCTACGTATATGGCAAGCGTGAGGCCAAAACATACGTCTTTCGCGCGAATCTTTACAAACACAGATAAAAATACCTCCAAAAACGCTTCATACCCAGCCAAATCCGCTAAAGCGAGAAGTGAGAAGTCTCACTTACTAATTTTCATCTTGACACTCGTAAAATTACCACTACCCAAATACCTGGTGTGCGAAAAACTGTACCTAACAACCAACCACTAATTACAGATAATCGAGTTCTGAAAAAACCAACACAAAAACCAGGAACTTATATAATAAGTTTTACTTCGAAGAGGATATTTAGATTATGTTTAGCTTAGTAACCATTATGACGAGTACGGTTATCCCTTTTTCAAATTCAGTTTATTCACAACTCCATGTCCCGATGCATTTAATCGAGTAATATCCTTTCATTTCCATTGGCTAGAGATCGAAAACCCATAAAATGCGAGCCGTGTCGTTGAATGATGTAAAGTTATTACAACATGAGCCTTCAGGGAGTTGCCGATATGAATTAGACGACCTAAGTACCATTGACAGAATTGTTATGAATGAGCTCTTTGCACTTTACAGCCCTTAATAGAGAGCAAATTTGTGGCAATTATTCCAGTTTTCATTTTCAACCAACTTTAATATCCCCAAGTCAATAAAACTAAAGAGCATAAAGTTGTACAATCAGACGTTGCTGCAATTGCAATTTTAGAAACTCCAATAAAGAAACAGTTTAATGTTGTTTACTCAGAAAACAATAATCTTTAAATCGCCATCATATCGTTAATCCAGTTTCAACTAAACAGATACCGAGTGCTATCAAATAAATGCCACAAGAACAACATCCAATATGGCACGAGACTATTCGAAACGAAATTAATAACTTGACGTTTACATATGAAATAATTATTGATGAGGTGCGTAAACATTTAATGAAATCGCTATAGAGCCCGTTGACACATAACATGGCGTATTTCATTAACATCGTGTTGGTTTATTTTATGTTCAAGAGCTTTTCAATAACAATTTTAATGATCACATAAGGACTATTCAAACGGCAAGGGACGCGGTTAATGCGCAGACGCAGCTTTGAGCAATACTTGTGAGACGGAACCGTTAAGAGGCAGGCGACTAACAAGGATAGCAAGAGCATTTAACTACTATAAAGGAATATTAATCGTTGACTACTTCAATCGCTAAGGTAAATTATTTCATATTCAATATCTTTGCTGGACATTGTAATCGTAAAAAAATCTGAGGAAACTCTTGCTAACGATTGTGGTCAAATAGAGAAATACTACAAGAGGTAATTATTGTATATTTTGAAAATGGGTAGAGAATAGACAAATATCGCTCTTGATAGACAAAAGGAGGAAAAAGTTTATGATGAAGTTATATGGGATTAATATTCAACTTCATATACATATAATACTACACTAGCTGTACAAAATAACTCGCCCGCAAAGGAAAAAACACCGAAGAAACTTTTACTGACATAAATAAAAATGTTTTCCGAAACTAGCCTAGTTCGTCAATAGCAAGACAAATTGACACTGAAGAACCGACACATTACTATCGTACGAGGGAACATTGTCATTCCGGTAAGTAAAAGTACATGAAGGATTATTTGGGATAGTTCGATCGGAGCGATCGTGACGGAGTGTTGACGTCGGGAAACTTTAGGAATTCGAACCGCATGAATGTCATGATCTGAGCTGAAGTCAAACGGAATACTTAGGGCAAGTTCACACATGAAGTCACATGTTGTCAATTTAATTACCAAAATCCAATCGATTTCTCGGTGACAAAACTGCTAATATTATACAGCTTTTGAGGAGGTTTTTTTTTACTGTCCAGGGGAAGTCCTCAACCAACGGTGTTATTCCGCATATGTCATAATGAACGACCACCATCCACCACCCACCGGGAGAAATTAAACCTATCTCAGTTTATATATCTTGGCAACATTATGTATTTTTACTGTGCCCTATGTATCCCCATACATAGGGCACAGTAAAATCGTAAAGATTTTGTTTAAAAAAATGAACACAGTCTTGCCTTGCTTGCTCTTGAAAGCTTTTTTTTTTCATTAACAAAACCCCATGGAACTAAAATATATATTTTGTCTTTTTTTCGGTCCTAATGCACATATTCACATGCATCCCGTGACTGTTGGAGGGCGAGGACGGGGCCATACAAATACCACTTTAAAGTTATTTTACGGTGCAATTGAGTAAAAATAAAAACTCACAGATGATGATTTACATAGGTTCATTGAAACATTGCACGTCATCTTATTAGCTTTAGTCGCTGTGGTCATTTAAGTCCAAAGTGCAGACGGATATGCTACGCGGATTTATTATCAAGGTGTCAATTTATTCGTAATCAGGTTTAAAAGACTCCCAGGATTTTAGGACTCTGTCACTTAGCAACTACTCATATTACGTTCTTGTTAATAGGTCGTTAGTTAAACATAAGTAAATATTTTAATAACAACATTCTGAAAGCCGCTTTAGGTGCTAAAAATAAAACGACGCGAAAAAGAAAAAGTCGGGAATGTAACGATAGCGAATCAGAAAACCTATCTTTAGCTTCGGCAGAACCGAAATGTTAGACAAGTCTGAGAAGTTTTCCAAGTTTACATATTACTTATACTTATCGACAAAGACGAAGAAACTAACTTTGGATAAAATTCGATTTATCTAAGATTTATTTTTCACATATTTCATTCTGTGGATAACCATTGAAAATCTTAGTTTTCAGTGGCTACTTAATCAGATTAAGTTGTATTCCAGCCAGTATGCGCAAAAATAACAATAGAATAATTCTGTAGTAGGTTTATACTTGTCATTTTCACGTCTGGGGGACCGCCAACGATCCGGAAACGCACGGCACATACCGAAACGTATCAAACAACAGCCATGAGGCCATAACCAAGTGAATCATGCGCACCACATCAAACGTACTACGGCGCCGGTATCCTACCGCAATACAGTGGAGAGTAAATACAGCGATTTGTTAACCTATATTTAAATTTAAGTTGATAATAATGACGGAATACACAAACGGAAGGTTTAATATTATAGGAAATTTTAATTTACATTGGCGAGACTTGAGTCAATATTTGCGTCATATTTATTGTTTTTTTTATGGCACGGAGAAGGCAAGGTAAGTGGGATCTGAGTCCTATAGACCTTTGAATTTTTAAAACTGTAATCTCAAGACTGCAATCTTAAGACTTCAAATGCGTAAACTTTTGGGACTAAAATGGAATGCTGGTCATTTCACAGGTTGTCTCATACCCTCACCGGAACACAGAAATACGAACACTGCTGCTTGGCAGTAGGTCGAAGTTTTATAAAACCACAACAAAATTCACTAATATATTTACGACGATACAATCTTTTTGTTAGCGTTGCATACTGGGTCTAACTAATTTATTTGTCAACGTTTTCTCCAAGAGAACTTTTACCTTTGTCCATCACATTATAAACTAAGGTCTTAAGTAAAATGTAATCCCTTATGTGGTTCGAATTCCAGTAAGGGCAAATATTTGTGTGATAAGTACGAGGATTTGTTCCTGACTCTTGTTGTTTTCTATGTATTTCCCTATGTACGTAAGTTTATCGTTGTCCAGTAACCATACTACAAGCTTAGAGCTAGATCAGTTTGTGTGAGATTTTCCCCTGATATTATATTATATTAGGGGCCCATTCCAGAAAGCCACTCTGCAACTCGGCACTCTACACTTTGCAAATCCACGAGAATGCAAAGTGCAGAGCAAACGTGTTCCAGAAAACACTCTGCGTAATTTGCAAAATCTGCAAAGATTGTTTGATTGTTCCTAAAAGCTACTTTGCAAATCCACAAATCCACACTTTGTATTTAACTCTGCTTCTTCAACTTTGCAATTGTCTTGTGGAACAGAAATTCTTTGCAAATCCACAATTCCACACTCTGCATTTGACTCTGCCTCTTCAACTCTGCAATAGCTTTGTGGAACAGAAATACGATTGAAGAGTGGGATTTATGGAGAGCAGAGTTGCTGAGTGGCTTTCTGGAATGGGCGCTAGGTAATTCAAAAACAACCTCTATGAAATCGGCCCACTTCAGTTGTTTTCGAATTAAGAAAATCATATACCATCCAAAACATCATCGTATCATCCAGCTTCTATTTGTTATTTCGTTAGACGTAATGTAAATAAACGTTTTTCTTTTTTTCAATAACTTGTACTGATCTAAACTGTGTCCTGTGTCAACTAGGTACTAAAAACTATCTCATTTACAGTCTGAATCACCGGCATTAAAGCTTTGAACTAAATTGTTACGTCGCGATTATGCACGGGTTCCCGGAACGTCCTTTGTGGTCCGTTCGATTATGAGGACACCAGAATAGACCGTGAGTAACTATGTTGTGTTGTTTGCGGCGACCTACAAATAGCAGAGGGAAATAAGACGGCTCTACTAACATGTAATGACTACTAAAGTTTTATGGACTTGTAGAATCTGAATGCTCCGTGGCATTTAAGAGATTTAGTGGTAAGAGGCAGACTGAAAGGCTTTTGTCGAATGAATTGAACGATTTTACGGAAAGAAACAAGCATAAAGTATTGTATCCGCCAAAAGAATTGAAAAAGTCTCAGGGATAAATATCATAGATGTTAATAAAATGCAAATTAGTTCAATTTAATAGAATATATTCAATTAACATCTTTGGTTAGCAAACAAAATGACAACGAATTTAAACAATCTAATTTCAATTTACACCTATAACGGGTAGAATCTAATAATCCAATCTAAGCTGTCAGTCAAATTAGCATAGCGCCGCCTCGTGAATATATTCGGTAGTCATAATAAACCACAACAATGAGTATTCATCAGCTAATAAACATGTGGGATGTGCAAATTAATCGGACGCATCGAATCGTGGCGCCTGGTTACCACCACGAAACTAAAACGATGTAAAAACACACGTTACGTTATCACTTAGGATGTTTTACTATAACAATTTTGTACATAGCACTATGGTGTTACGTTCCAATACTTGAAATTTTATGGTAACGCACATGAGTAATTCTATAATTTAAATGGTTACTCATCTCGTTGTCACGGCGTGAAACATTCTGAAAAGTAATTTTAGCGCACTTTAATTTTAATTAATTTCCTGCATTAATTAGACGCATCACATGGCGCCAATGACACAGCGGTGTAATGTTTCGAATACTCGAAACTAATACGAATATGACTCATACCATATAAGTACTATTTTAATTCTCGCAGCGATACTGTCGTCAGTATAACAGTACTCCGGCATATCCACTATATGAAAATTTAGAACAATTTTATTTTGGGAAAAACGTTATAATAGCTTTTCCAGAGTTATTTAAATCGCAATTCACTATCACTACATAGCTTACACATCGTTATTATTATAGATAGGATATTATTTATGGAAATATTGACTATTACTTAGTAGTCATCAAATCGCGGCCAGTCGATAATTCCCTCGGCCAACGGAGGGATTTTCACACGCCCGCTATTTCTGCCGGCCCATGCGATATCCGTTCTCGATCGTAATTGAGACATTTACACACTAGTGACAATCAAATTAACGGTCGTTTAGTTTCACAACCCAAGGTACTTAATTTAAATGACCATGAGTTCAAGTTTAATCATGTACGTTTTGGTTCTTGCTGACTTTTAACGATTTGAAAATGTTGATGAAAACGTAAACAGTTCTAACTACCAGCACGACATAATCATACCTTTAATAAGTTCGTTTAATGAAAACCGTGAACATTTTTTAGGACACCGCGGTCGCGGTTATAACGATCAAATAATTATTACCCCTTCATTAGACACGAAATGTCGTATTATGTCATACAATGTACACTTGAAGCATGTAAGAACGCAACAATTATTCGTAATAACATGTTTAAATATTATTAAGTACAGTTTGAGCACAAAACGAGTTATTGGTCGACGCAAGAAAATAATCACGTCTAAAACAAGAGCGCGCTCTAATCAAATCATGTATTAGAGGCGGCGTTTCGTAACCACTTAATTAAGTTATGTACGGAGCAAGTAGAAATTTCGAAAGCACCCGGCATCCCTGATAAGTCCACGATTAATAAGTACTTGTCGAATGTCTCAATACTCTCAATCATGCGAGCCTGTGTGGTCCAAACAACTGATTACATACATTACATACCTCTAACATAATAAAAGAATAGCTCGGATCGACGATTACTCCGAATAAAACGGTGTAACCACTGGTAATAGCCGCTTTAGCAGTATTATTAGGGATATTATAGAATATCGATAATTATTTCCTTCTCGATGATTCAAGTAGTTACAACGTAAAACTACACTTTGGCAGTAATGAAGTTGTACTGTTTATAACTAAGAAAATAACTCAGCGTTAATATTCCGTGAGATAAATACACTGTCAGGGTAAAAAAGTAAACAACATTCGTAAAGAACGAGATAAGCAACACAGCAATTGTGAGAGGAATCGACTAAACACGAGAAATCTTTTCACAAAATCTTGAAATGTACATCACATAAACAGTTTCTATTATTCTAATATTCTCGGTACAGACGCGGAGAAAAATAACGGACAATATTGGTGGAAAGGCTTAGTGGCAGTAAATTTGGACAATGGCTGGCGGTCGCCATATTTATGTGTTTGTTATCACGCTCGGAAGTCTCCTATCTTACATTGATTTACACTGGACTTTTACTCGACAAACAATCACAGCGCGATAGTTTAGTTTCAACACCTTAGCGTGATAAAGTATTTTAAAGGACCTGTGCTTGTAAATTTTTGGTTTACAAATACTGTCTATTTAGAGCATAACATTTTGAGCTTTTTGTTACTTCTGCCGTCATAAAGTACTCAATTTTAAAATTCAGTTTTTTTTTATATATCCAACATAATTGATAGAAATAATGCGTGCTACTCTAGCTAGATTTTTTTCTAATTTCACAAATGACCTTCGATAGGTTATTCTATGTTATGTTTGGAAATTCCAACCTCAGGTTTGACGTCACACCAATGTTTTAGCAAACAATTAGTCGATAGTCAAAACAAGATTTTTTAGCAACGAACCTCGTCAGTACTCTGAGTGGACCGCCAAAATAAGAAATGACTTAACAGATGTCAAATTGTCTCGTTATAACTCTCAATCATGCGCTAATCGAAAAACTAACAAAAAATAATGGAGAAAAAAGCCCAAAAGCGGATTTGGCATGTGTACATGATACGGAATCCGATGTATCAATATTAGGTCACGCTTAAAATAAGTATAAGTCAGAACAGAACCAACTGCTTTTTTGAGTGCATCTAGAGAAATGTTTAACAAATTAATGTTTTCAACAGATTCTCACACCGATTGACGTTGTAAAATTTGACGACGCCTGTATCGCCACCCGCGCACAAACATAATCCTGGATCAAAGGACGATCGATGTAACACGTACTTGCCAGCAAATGTAAATAAACCCGTGAAAGGAATAAATTATTAGGAGTCGAACCATAAAAACGTATTAATCGGACAAACCGTACCACCGGCGTTGGTAACAATTTATAGACGGGGTGATGGGTACACGGGCCGGGTTGTAATGACGACATGATTGTGGACAGACGACACGAAAAACAAGTAAAAATATGGCGGTGATAAATGAACTAGCGAAGGCACGCGAGCACCATTATGAGCTGATGATCTCTCGATCGGAAAGGTCGGAGTGAAGGTCTTCGCTATGGTATCGCAGCTTCAATAAGGTTTTAGTTGCCTTTACGCCTTCTTGTGGCGTTTTTCTATTGATGACAGGAGAGCGACGAGAGATCGAGAAATGAAGGACCGCTCAAGCTTTTTCGTGTAATCTAAATTAAAGTAGGGCGGCCCAATTATAGTAATTATCTAATCTAATACTGAATACAATTTATTTAAGAGAATGTCTAACCGAAAACGCTGTAGATTCTCTCTTTGCATTTTTACGTTCCTTAATATATAAAAGCAAAGGGCCTTATCTTTTTAAATCGGATTCTTTTACAGCGTTTACAAATTCGACTAATTCTTGAGTCAACAAATTAGCCCTCTAAATAGTGGCATCATAAGAGTAAGTATCCGAGGAGGCCGCGAGTAGCCTCGGCTTTACGGGTGGCGCATTTGTATCGTTAACTAACAAACAGATGCGGGGTCCTCTCGACCCGATAACAGGCGAACTATCTCAGAAATGCCGATGGTTATTTATGGCGAAGACGACCGGCCAACGGACCCGCCGACGGACAAAAGACTAGACAAATGACAGTGATAATCTTATAGTTAACTCACAGCCTCACTTAGCTTTATGGGTAACGAAATCTGCTACGAGCATTATCTATCCTTTGTCGTTTGGCGCTTACCAATTAAGCGCCATTATGAATGCCGTTATCTTTTTTACAATCATCGATTTATATTACATAATTATTTAGGGCTATTATCACCGTAAACATCAGTGGATATTAATGTATGTTTAATTAACGTTTAAATTCCAAATGAGCGAAAGAACATTATTATCCGGCACGATTAAAAATCAATAGAGTATCCGAAAATTAATAACTTAATAAAATATTTGGTTACAGGGCAGCCGTTGGGTACGACGCCGCGGCGCGGGGCAGCGACAAATGCCTTTCAAATTCCGAGAGCACGCGTGGGCGGCAGACGACGGCGAACACAGGCGCTAGATGTGACCGGCTTCAATTGAATCCGAGAGTACCTCCGGAGCACCACCGCACCGCGGCCGCGGGCGCGCGCCCACGCCGATCCGAGATTTATAACATTAACCATATTCGGTCTACGAATGGCGCCAATTCGACGGTTCAAATTAAAATCCGCGGCGAACGCAAAGCTGCGGTGCTTTGATCGATAGCTGCGCCGTTTCTGATTTACGCGGCACCGTATAAGGCCGCTGGCGCATCCTCGCCCCTGCCCCGGCGGCGGTGTCAAGACCGCGGCGAACGAATGCGTGTTATACAGGCTGTTAGGCGAAGTGGCATTTAAATTCGCGTAATGTTGCGGTGTTTCTGAGATGTAGATTGTTATTGTTTACGCAACTGTGCACAGCGTACCCTTGAAAAAACAAGAACGATATTTATTCTAGGTTTAGACCCCTGAGTACACTTTCCAAAAATAGCAGTAGTTAAATATCAATACTAACGAATGATTTCAGATCCCAAACGTTTCAAGTTAATCAAAGCAAGAAGCACGTGTGACATCTAAGAGCCTTCTGCTCGGCTGCCCAGACGCAAGAAACATGAAAGGAGGACTAATCGCGCGTGAACCTTACTTACTGCGTCACTTTGTTCTCTGGAGGTATCACCCGCCCCGGCATTAAGATTTTCTTGTAAAGAACCCCCGCCGTTTGAAGATCCTGGAACAAATGCAATAGTCTGTGTTCTAACTCTTTGTTCTGAGTAACGTAAAAAACATGAAAAAAAATACTCATCTTTTCTGGTACTTTTAGATGTGGATTTTGGAAAAATTAAACCATCATCAACTTTCTCTTATCCCAATTATTTGTGATCGGCGCAGCACGTCTTTTTCACCCTTTCACCTATTCACTCCCTTGTTTTTCACATCGCTCTTCTCACATTCCATTCATATTTTCTCTTAGGTTTCCCCCTTCTACTACAGCCCTCAACATACATATTATTATTTAAAAATCTTCTCGTCACATGGCTTTCATTCCACGTCATGACATGCCCATACCATGACAATCTATTGCCTTCCATTTTTCTATCACTGGCGTCATTTTTAAACTTCGTCTTACATATTCAATATAAAAAAGAAATAAAATACTAAGTAT
The DNA here is from genome assembly GCA_946894065.1 of Acleris literana. Classification (NCBI taxonomy): domain Eukaryota; kingdom Metazoa; phylum Arthropoda; class Insecta; order Lepidoptera; family Tortricidae; genus Acleris; species Acleris literana. Next base: position 13,844,306 of record OX335680.1, read on the forward strand.
GAAGAGATGATAATTTATTCGAATCATATTGCGCTAAGGTCTTCAATCAAAATCTTCCGACTGCTATAGCATTGTCGACGCAAAGCAAGCATCAGGAACGTGTGAAACAGGCTAGATATAAGTCAAATTACGGTTTCCTACAATGTTTCAATTTATATGTAGGTTAACAAGCGAGTAAATGAATAAGTTAAGTACTTGACAAATACCGCTCAAAATGAACGCCAGAACGTCGAGAAAAGCCGCGGCATCTATCATAGGCTCGCGAACATAGACAAAGCAACGTTATTAATACATAATAATACACCACATTAACACCGTAGCATAGTAAAAACTAAACGACTCTGAAATAGGGTGAAAACAGTTACTTCAAAGTTAACATGCCCAAGAGCTTAAGAGATTTTTAAGAAACTATCAAAATTACACTACTTACATTATACACAAGCTCCGAAGTACCCAAAAAGCCTCAGTCTTTTAACGCATACGGCTAACAGTTACTACTAAACAAAACAAGTTTAGAACGATCGAGTTTTAATAATTGTAACTAAGTCAATTAAAATCGTACCTCCTCGAGATTACACGTAACAAGTGAAGCATAAATGAGTCCGAACCGAGCTTAATAATCGAGTGGTAATCTCCGACTCAATGACAACCAATCGGATTATTGGTGACACGATGAATTCAACTAATCGATTTTTATTAATAAGTACATCGCAGGTGCGGATGCCAAATACAATTGACTAGGTATTTAAATAAATTGAGATAATCGAATTAGGAATTATTGAGGATTTATATGAAGTCTGCATTATTTTAGCACATCTTAAACGAACACTAACAGTAAGCTACACAATAGCCAATCGCAATAGCTCTTAGACCGCCATGTGCCGTTACACGCATCCATTTTAGCTTTGTCTTTCGTATAATCAATTCAGACTAAAGCAATGCGAGAAAAGCGGCGACAACTATCTGGCAGACAATTCTTGAAAGACAATCGAGAGAAGTTTGAGATAGAAATAACATTGAAAGCCATTATGGCCACAGAACATTGGCAGAATTTAACTTGAACACTACATCAGATGAAGACTGTTTAATATAAGTAGTAATGTAAAGACGCATTGTCAGCTTCAAATGACACTCTAGATGAACGGTAAACACTCGGAGTGTCCCTACTTGTAGGTACAATAGAATAAATCAAAACTAAAAAAACTCGTAACATAGAGCCAAAACGAAGCATTCTTTAACATCAGACATAATTAATAGTACCTAGATGAAACCTAGCTAGATCGATTTATCGCCCCCGAAACCCTCCATACTAAATATCGAGGACTATAGCATAACACCACAAGACGGCGACGTAGCCATACCGTGAACAAACCATGGATCTACGAAAACAAGGCAAAGAACTGAACATTTTGTACCAAAGGCAAAGGCATTCCACGCACGCAGTTTACGATCGGATTATGCCTGAAGATGAATGTGAAGTAATCAGAGGTTAGCACGGACAAAGATAAGTGGTAGAAACTGAGTTTGACTCGTAAAAGCAAACATTACTGCTTCCCGGTATTGTCCCACAGGGGCCTCATGGCTGTACTATGGACAGTAGAGTCCTGCCGGTACCGCCGCGGCGCGGGGTCATGTATTCGTTTAAATTTAATATAACATCATTCACGTCACCCTGGAAAAAGCGTAACGGACGTGGTTTTAGTATTGGGCCCGTAGTGAATCGCACAGTAAGTTGATGCTTCTATATCACGACTGTGTACTACCTACTGTGTAGTGTATATTTTTAAGTACATACCAAATCACTATAATTATGACACCTGTGATACCTTGCGCTTTGAATAAATACAGCTGGTAGCTGTTAAAATTGTGTAAAAACCAACTTTCATCAGCCTTTCTAAAATATTTTTACTAGGGCTCAAAATTTTAAACTAGCTTTCTCTTGCCAGCGTATAAAATTCAATTTCAATTCAATTCTCTACTTAAAACAAAGTAAATGTTTCGTTGATTAACTTACCGATGGGCTATAGTAACGCGCAGTGTTTGTCAAGTCCACGACACCTCCCAAATTAGGAATCTTTTTCAAAAGGGTCTTGATATCCCATCTGCAATAAAAAATCACATAAAAACACCGTTACTAGGGCAATATCCTTATAAATTGCAATAAAAGAATGAGAAAGACTTAATGGAATGCATTGGATATTTTTGGCAGAATAATTTCAGGTAAGTTCCGTTGAAGGGTAAATCACACCCAATTTACGTCAGTATTCAATTTACTTCCCACTTAAGATGACTCGAGGGTCAGGTGTCAAGACTCTTTCCCTGAGGTGTTGATGGCTCCAATTTAAACAATTGTTAGGTATGTAGCAAATAAACAACTTCAACGAACTTACATTTCCTTTATAGCCTTGTTGTGGACTTGGACCCCCTAGAACAAAGAAGAGGAATTAACATAGCAAGGTAAAAGTGTCCGTGTCATTAGCACAAGCCTCCGCGGGCAGGGACAATGCGTCTTTGAGAGAGCCGCATGTAGGCGACAGGGCAGTGATAAGGGCCCAGATCAATCACCGGCCAGCCCTACCTGACTGGTGTCAACGAACTTCATGTGACGGCCCTAGGACCAATACCCTGTTTGAAATGAGGTCACTGTTTTCTATAGTTTCTAAGGAAACCCGATTACAATTTAATAAAATTCGTCCGTAATAAATAAAACAGGCGCTGCAATTTGTTTGAGAGCATTTTTAATAATTCAACAAACTAATTCATAACAAAAATGAATCGGCAATAAGTGGTCCCCAAAATCGACGATAATAAATTACAAAACCCATTTCGGTTGCACCGCAGGCCAAGAATTTTGTGTAAAATTTTCAATTTCGCCTAAAATTATCTTAAATAAAATGTCAGGTTCCATAATAATAGGTTGTTTAGAGTGGTCATTATTTATCGACGGTGTTGACAGAATGTAAAAAGATTAAGGGAAAATGGGAACGCCAGGAGGTGTGTCTAAATGGGGTTAATTTTCAATTTGGTTTCGCCGGTGGCCTTTATAAATTATCAGCGGGCAATTTCAATAAATTGTTGATACTGGGAAAGATGAATAAATATTGGCCATTGCTACTTGATCAAGGCATCCATTAACATTTTATGAGTCCGATTAAAATAATATTAAACGATGACACGAGAAAGTTACGAAATTCATACGCCAATGTCTTCTTTTGACAATTCTGAGAACGGCAAATTAATTGCTACAAACTGACGTGCGTACAATTGTAACCGAGTACTTTAAATTATCTGAGAAATGAGTCAAAAATTTATTACCGACCGCGAGTAAATAAGTTGTAAGCAATTTATCAGCTACAGTTAAATATGGAAATATGACCGCATTTACTGGATTAATTAGGGATTTTGTTTTGACTGTTGACAATGGCAAACTCTTATCGGAGGGTGTACGAGGCGCGGAGTATGAGTAACCATATGAAGAGCAACAAAGTATCGCGGCGTGACGTCGACCACACGCGACCTCCGGCAACTTAACGGCGACTCCAATTAACGAAGAGCCGGAACAAATAAAACTCAGTGAGCACAAAGGAATTCATCGGAATCGCGGATTTTCACGGCTGCAACCTGTCACACAAACTCGTGTTTGTGCTTGCTTTTCAAAACCATCATACCTTTTTACGCGTTGCCTTGGTTTACATGTATTCTGCGTTGTTTTACATAGACGTCCCATTTTTGTCGTATTTAGTCAATAACACTCATGTGGGTGGTAGGTATTCCTGTGCAGAAAACTTTTTATTTAAATTAGAGCACATTGAACCTTTAAGTATTTCATTAATTTTTCATCAGAAGAAAGTTACCTCCCTAGAAAACATCTTTTCACAACTTAACTTACTCAACGTAAAGTAAAGTTAGAAAAAATAAAATATCTAATAGATTTGTATATTAATCAAAACAGTTTACAAAAATAAATTAAATCCATCACTCGCAGAAGTTCTCGTGTAAAAGCTTGTAACGAAAAAAACAGCAAGCAATCTACAGCTCGGAGATTGTGTAAAGGAATAAAAAAACGGAGACAGCAAACAATATCACAAATTGACGCTTTGTAACAACGAATCGAGGATTATATATAGCGCTATCGAAGCAATAAAAATCGAAGAGATGATCCGTGAGCATAAATAGAAACCATTACGATATTAATGACAATCGTAACTCTCAATCACATGAGTTGAATCTGCACGCACCGATACACACATACAGAATCAGTATAGACAGCAAAGGAATATTTTAACATGTGATAGAGTCCTTATTCTTTATCCAGATCCTCTGCATGATGAAAAAATGCCTTTATTTATAGCTTAATTTATTTAGGGATATTGTTGGAGCAATAAATTATCCATGTAAACGAAAGTTCACTAAGTACGATTCTTTCAGTTCCCACTGGAACATGGCCAACGATTTCTAATCCATCACATAAAATACCGCAACATTGTAAGAGTTCCGAAGTTTTCGAAAGTTGTGCGTAAGAAATGAGAGATAAAAGTAGTAATGAATGTGAAATGGCGTAGGATCTATATACTATTCGGATTTAGGAAACAAATAATGATTCAGTAAAAAAGTACACTCTAAACAGTAGCTTCCAATTAAGATTTGAATCATCACCGATGGAAAGTCTGACCCTGAGGATGCTTGAATTTATTAGCATTTTAATTATTTTGCTGACGCTATAGTGATCGAATCGAAAGTAACAGTGCAGTAGTAGAATAAATAATGGTTTGCAGAAATAATGTCGACACGCCTTATTGGTCTGCAACAAACCGAGGTTAGTTCTAATCGGTGCTGATATTGTAATAGAAATACCAATCAAGGAACGTCTATAAATTATGTTTAAATTTGTTTCAAATTCAAAATATCAAAATAAAAAATAAAAAACATCTTAATATGATGTATGTTATGGTTGGACAGTGACAGTAATAATTGGGATATATTCACGCATAAACCTTAATGTGACTGGAAAAAATGTGTTTAATAAAATAATCAACAAGGCAGTTGAATAAATCGCCGATTGCCCGCTGACAAACCATACGACCCGCCACGACATTACTTACGGGACTGTGTCGTACATAGCAATAAATGTGACTTTGTCATTTTTACGACATACCACTTATAATGCGTATTTGCAAACACGGAGTGAAGAACGGTACCGCATGTAGAGTTGTCTCTGTGTTAAGTTATAAATAAGATACATACGCGTATTTGTATCTAATAGTTAACGTAATCAGAGACATTGTAAACTACGAATCTAAGATCTACTCAACTTGAACGGGACGTTAAGTGAAACAATAAACAATCGGTTGCAAAAAACAAAACGGCCAGAGCAAAAAGTAAATCTTTAAAGCCGGCAGACCTCCCATCAAATTACAAGTGGCAAGCCCAGGCTTATCGCCCCATCGCGCGTCGACAAAACGAACAACACCTTCGCACGCCTCGATCATATTTGACAAATGCGGGGATCAAATAATCGCCAACACTGCGTCGATTAAATGCTGCTACAATATTATCGACCTAATGGAGATAATCATGAGGCTGTTGTTTATAAACAATATGGTTTAGGTAAAGTAATTTATAAGCAGATCATACTGGATTGTTAAATTTGAATTTAACTCTGAATACTATCATCGAGGAAACAGAAAATGAAAATTATTTTGGATTACATAACAACACAACAATCAGGAGGAGTATTTCGCAATATTGAAATGTAACGGTGAGTCAACATTATGTTAGAGTATTAAATTTCAAATTGAGCGGTGTTGAGGAAACAAATCTAGTCGCGATCAAAGACAATTTACGAGGTTACAAGAAAGAGCTTGTAGGCGCTTATCGAGATCCAAACACCAAATAACTCTAGCTGCTTTCACCACATGATCCAAAGCAGTAAAACTGACGAAAACACTCCATTCAGAACTTTAAAAAACTACATTTTGAATTAATTTTCCGAACCTCACGTAGTTCCTACCAATACCATTAACGACAGTAAACAATATTTCTACTAAAATATTAATTTTAGAATATCTCTAATGATTCATAAATATTAAAGGCATGCACTATTTTAATTACTTATTGTCAGATTCATTGTACATTGTTAAGTGACAAAATTTTAACGGCGCCGCAGTCCATAAATGATTTATAGAGTAACAGTTATGACTTCTTAAAAATGCAAGATCATCATTTGGGTTATGATTTGAAAGACTGGCTTATTTCTTCGGCAGTAAGACTGAGTTTGTATTGTTTGGTGAGCGATACGCAGCCAAGTCAGTGTTGCTCCGTGTCGTCATGTTGTTTTTCGACAATCATCTGATCCGTTACGCCATTTATTCGAATGGTAATGATGGCATAATTGACAGAGGGCAACTATTGTTCGTATTGTGTTCTATTGATATTAGGGTTTTGTCGCCTTGTAATGGTGGAGTCGCTTGTATTGTTTTTGTCGTTACTGGTTCTGTTTCGTTTGAGGACCGTGCAACTGCAGCAGTAGACTGTAAAAGGGCGGAGTAGTCTTCTCAAAGTATGTGACCTATAACCTTCTGTCTATTTATGTCGGCTAAACAGCATGGACTTTATTGTTACTAAAATAAATGTCCAATTGAATTCAAAGTAAGGCGTAAAATTAAAGATATTGTTATTGCCTATCCACTAAAACGTCCCCCGATGTCACAATAATTGATATGTGGCCAGTTTTTCATGTATGCGGGCATTGTCAACAATCCAAGCCAATGTTTTACTAATTCGTAGAGCGTTACATACGGGCGTCAATATAAAATAATCAAGTTAGTATAAATTTAATTAAAAAAAACGTGTTTTTCTGCTTATTGACCTGCGTATCGTTTCATCAAAAGAGGTGTTACGTAAACAAAGGGACGTCTCGTTAAAATCGGATTCCGTGTTCGATTGGGCATGAATCTGATGAAAAGCGTCTGTATCGAGTGTCGGGGCATTTATCCCTCCTAATTGCGACGTCGCTTGCGCCGAAATTGTGGCGCGAGTTGGGTGGCGCGATGGACGATAATCCACTGCAAGAAACAAAGTAAAATCCTGCGGCACTAAACTTTCACGACCGGTTAAATATATAAGTAGTTAATTACGTGCTTTTGCCACGGAATAATAAATTAATGTGTTTTACAGTAAAGACTCCAAATGTTAATGGCAGTAATTAACTGTGCCGACAAATCCTTTCGTGCTAAATTTTATAGATTCTATTTGAAACAACTAAGGCATTTCAATAATAATGAGAAATCAAATTGCAAAAGTTATTGCGATATAAAAAAAATGTTTTGGGCTTCACAATCATTTTCAAAGTTGATTTCATGTAATATAATTTATAATGTAATTAATTATTAAGTCACCTTTCATATGATTGTAAAAGAATAATATACAAGGATATTATTCCTATATTTTTATGGTACCCTGACTTTAAAATCAAAAGTGGTAAGGCACATAATTTATCCGTCATATCACTGTAATTTGCGGCTACATCAATGTCCAATAGCCCTCCACGAAAATTATAAACGCATGAAGTTTTCACGGTTAATAACTGCCAAAAATATTGCGTGTGACAACTGGACATGTTGAGTGAATGCGAAAACACCACCTGTCAACACCAGCATCCTTTGTGGCGCGCGCCATAAGCTTTCTTATTAACTTGGCCACTGGAAGGGGCTACACGTATACAATTACTAATATCGTTGGTTATATGTTTTAAAATACCTTTATATTCGTACTTATTATTTAAAATAATGTTTTACCCTTGTTTCACCGACACTCATTACGTGGAACGTATCACTTCGCAGAATTTTCGTTTCATAGAAATCTGTTTTCTGCTGAACCCGTGTCGATTTCGGGTTACAAGTCTAACCTAACCTAACCTACGTCAATCCCCCCATTAAATTATAGCAGATGTATAGGCTAAGTGGCAATAGAAGAGGTCACAAAAGAGGGCAGCGTAAGGAGTTACGCGCAAAAAATAGTATCTCCAGGCAAAAGAGAAATCCTCAAAAACGCTAGCCCCACCCATAAAGATGATATCCACAGCCACACAAGCGGTCCAAAAAAGATCTCCGACCCAACCCTCCCATTGTCGGGCAAAAGAAAGGAAGCCCGTAGTCTGTAAACATGCATGCGTCAGGATTCCCACACCGCGACTCACATAGCTACAAGTCTCTCTCCATTCAACCCCCATTCCCATCGCCCTTTTTTTGTAAAAACCCCGCGGATAAGTAAACGGAGGAAGGACTTTCTCCTCCGGCCTTTCAGCACTGGCTGGGGTTCCGCGGAAGTCTAAATTCTAGTTGGTAATAGGGGCATTAGTGTTTTAGCCGGTGCGAGCCCGGCAGTACCTGGGCCCTCCATTCCCAGGTCTCCGGAAGGGATTTTCACCTCTGCCCCTTTTTCTTAAAGTAATTCAAGTAAAAGGCAAACAAAAGCAAGGACTTTTGTCTTTGGCCCCTCAGGCGATTACCAACAAAAAAAAAAGTTCTATGAAATGACTATCGGTGAAACAAGGGGAAACCAAAAATAATTAACATAACATGACGCCCTAACTATTAAATAGATAAAAACCACTAATATAATGGCGACCCTTACTTTCAGAGCCGATTTTAATCAGACTTTGCTAAGAACGTCTCGATTAAACCAGTTCTATAATTTAAAAACCGCGTCAGAATCGGTCCATCCATTTGGAAGCTAACCATACCCCAGACCGACACAGATGCACTCGTTAAACTTAAAACAACCCTCCGTTTGCATCGAGGGATTAAAATTTTTGATTTAAAAATTAAATTAAGAGTAAAACAGTATGAAACCAAGAACGATTGTTCAGCCGTCACATCCGTTAAGCATATCTCCGTGGTTAGGAGTCAAAACAAGACGATCAAGAAAGCTGATTACACGGTGCTCCCACGATCTCGTGCCCTGCCGTCTCGTGAAGTACGAAACTTGGCGCGTACGTGTCAAAAGATGTAATTATGAAGAAATCCAATCAGCGGTCCAGCGCGCCGCGACGTTGATTGAGCGATAAAATCCCCAGAGATAAATCATCTTACCACCATAAATAGGGGACAAAACAACCCTTTACAAGACTAAATTCCAGCAGCTACTTCCTCAACAATCTACAGCAGTCACAGGTCAGTCAGCAATCACAATCAATCACAATTATAAATCAATAAACTTAAATGAAATTACAGTGGATTATAAAGAAAAATATAACCAATCAGAGATCGAGAACGATGGCGCCACGGCGCCGACGAATTTTAGGTCACAATTTCTGAATCAGAATTTCAATCGATACATGACTGACCCTTATATGGTGACACAGTTTTTAAAGATGTTAATTTGTGCTCTTTAAATATAAGAGCAAATGGTTTTTTTTCTTTTAAGCCATATGTATGGCACAGAACCAGTTGCTAGCAAATTCAGGCATACAAATTACCTCCTTTGACATTTACCAATCGTTAAAGTTTTCCCGAGACTTGTATATATTTCTCATAATAAGGTAATAAAATTGCATATAGAAGCGGTTTAAGGAAAACGCATCAAAAGATACAAGCTATTCAACACAGATTATGCTGCGGTCACAATAAACATGGCATACATGGTAACATACTCGCTCAGATGCAAACTTACATTGACATAATGGACAAAAAATATACAAAGAGGTTTAATGTCACTTGAGAATACGCGAACGTTCTTATGAATTGCTCAGACAGATAGATCTGACCACGACTCATGAAATACGACGTCCCTTCTGCAGCGCAGACGTTACAAATAACTCATATGTATTGCAGATACTACGTGTAAGTAATATAAATCTAAGAGGATTTTTTAGAAATTTACAAGGCTTGACTGGCAATCATCACTAGGCATAGAGGCACATGAGAAAAACATTATAGATGTGCTTTAAAGTTAAATGCATTTGAATATTTTCAACATATTGCATACCTCAACAAATCCCATAATTTCACACTAGGTCGTAGTTAATGTTGGCCCGCGGCGGGTCTAGCACTAAACAGTCTGACTAATTAGACGCACTATGCAACAAAGGAGGCTCCACATATCCCAGACATAGAGTTTTCTATCCTTAATGAACTTTAGAGGTCTGGTAATAAGGGTTACGGTGGTGGTATTAGGTTGTTGGTTGAAGCATTCAGTGAGACGTGCGATGGCGGCGTACGATAGGCCGCCCACGCGCAGGCGCCGCGCCGCGAAATTCGTGAGAAGACTTGCTCCGGCGCCGGTGATCTCCAAACACTAGGAAGAGGACAGACGGACGGAGAAAATGTATTTACCTTGTACTTATGAATATCTCAGAGAAATGATAAGGAACTAGGTGCTAGAGGCTGAATGCAAACTAAAGCGGCATAGTTTCGATTTAGAGAATCTTCTTCCCTCCGATAATGTATCTGTGACTGAACTATAAAATAAAGACAACGCCAAATATTCTATAACACTGCATTACATGACAGGCTTATACCAAACACAAGATCAAATCTAAACTTCTATATTAAAAAAGCGTCTGTGAAACGAAGCCTATAATACGGCATCGCCCTTCGTGATCAACCTTGCGTTCTTGGAAACGCGGGGTTAACAATATCTTATGTTGTCATAGCGCCCGCCCGGCGCACATACATTGTCATTTACCGCCGTACATCGCGACAAACCAACGGACCAACACACCGCGTCACGCATTAACAATACTTAAATACCACAATCAGGCCATCTGATTCATGAAGGTAAAAAATATTAACGAATACACAATACCAAGAATTCGCAATCGAAAAATCAAGAACCATAAAGAACAACAATAGCGCCACCATAATTCGGCAACCCAGACACACCATATCCGTATTGCGGTTCAATAAACTAATCGCCATATAAAGAAACGCGAATTTTATAATCGTATTGTAGCCAAATAATGGCGAATAGAAAAGGTCAAGCCAATAATCGTGCAAAACACTCGATGATTTAGTTTGTCGCTAACTGTACCTGGAGGCCTCGAAATAGGAAGCTCATAGTTTAATTAACTGAACAGCTCTCGAGTAGCAATCGCGAAATATCATAAAAAGTTCCACTTAGCGTTTGTATCAGGTGTTACTTAAGACTCAAGAGCAATTAGTGGCGAGTTGTAAATTTTAGTGGCATTTATAAAATTTACAGAAGCATTCATTTAACTAACAGCAACGGGCTGGTGTAAACTTTATCAGCGTTGGCGTTAAATTAATGAACCTACGTTCATATACTTTACGCAGTTCGGTCTAATAACCTGCGAGGCGTAAAGCCAACAAGCTGATATTTAATGTTGGTACAAAATCAGCGGGCGCGAGTTGCGGGCCTGTCGACGGCACATCAGAGAGGGGCGTGCCGACACACCTCTCTATTACTGTGCAGCCCCTTCTGCAGGTGCCGGCGTAATGTACCGACGAGACACTTCATTAAACCCGTTTCGCTAGCAAATTGAGCTAGGAAATTCAAGTATGGCAATGAAGCAAGCCGCGCCAGACAATGTAATAGTAAACGACCAAAGGGAAGTGGATGTTATAAGAATTCGTGACGGCGATGAAAAAAACGTAGTTAAGTATTAGTTATCAAACATACATTATTTTACATGTGTCGGACTGTCGGCAGAACCAAAAAATAAGATAATAAAGAAATTAAGATCATTACACGATAAACTGTGAATTATTGACGATAAATTACTAAACAACATGCTCGGTACGCGTGTAAATTGAATTAAAAGATAAGTACCGAAGCAGAGGCTTTCGCAGGAACGATTAATAAGGCTGTTTGACCCCCGGAGTATCCAGAGTGGCGCTGGCGGTCGATAGCCGCCGTTAAGATACTGTCGCGCCGGCCGAGGTGTTAACACTCTTAACTATCCGACACATAATAAAATACAACGACCTTATTGATTCAAAACTATTTGATACATCACTAAAACTATTTAGAACGAAAACAACATGCATGCATAGTTTAATATTAAATGAGAAATTTCTAACATATATCAGAGGTCCAAGAACAAGCAATACTTCATTAGCCTTATTTAAATTATTAAGCAATAACAACTTCCTCGCGACATAACTTACGCTGGTATCTATGATAAATGTGGTGACCGTCCAAACGACTATGATCGTTTCCTAATTTACTAAATATGCACGCTTGAATAGAGCAATAAAATGAAAAAGCCTTAAATTATAAAATAGTGGCATAATTAAGTATTCTTTAATTAATTAATTACGTGACGACGATGTTCAATCAACGCGAAGGTTAAAAATTAGCTGACTTTATTATAATGAATATGTATAGGTCTCCGTCAAGGAATGTTATTTAGACAGAAAATTATTCTAAATACACCGTAGTACGTATTTTTTACGACGCGGTGGTAATAAAAATGTGTCGCCTATAAATTAAAAAGACAATAAAATATTAGAAGAACAATCCGATTCCAGCAATCCGCAAAACAAAATAACCTTGTTTAGATCGTAAAATCAGATTAACACTGAGCATCCGTATCAAAATTACGTCGACATAATTCTTGGAGACAGAAAAGCAGGAAACACATGACGAAAGCGTATTTATTCGCTGTGTAAGCACAAACCTAAGAAATGTTGCAGATGAAAAATGTAAGCCTATTTGTGCTTGACAATATCACGCAATAACTTATCTAATAGTGCCGCTAAATAAGGTCGTAAATCAAAAGAAAATTCCGACAGAACATCTTAATTTGCATCGCCCTGGGGCAGCGGCGACACTAACGATGCTCTAACAAAAACAACTAAACGGAGCAATCAATTTGTGTGTCACCAGCATCATTTAAAAAGCGTTATTTAAAACATTGAATTTAAATTTCAATCAAGGAAACGAATTGAACTACATTACAAAGTTCAAGATTTTTCTTTGTCAAATCGAGCAGGAAAGAGACGATTACATGGTATAGTTAACTACTTATAGTTGGTTGTAATACGACGGTTATTAAGAATTTTACCGTTTAGAAGTATTAATCGATGGGTTGTTTATTAACATCGGAATGTAATAAAATAATTACTGCGTGTTGGCAGTTAATCATCAGCGATGTCTTATTTAGAGGGAGCTAATGAGGCGCGTAGATCACATTGGGTAATGGTGACACGGGGGAATTTATCAAACACCTCCGATCCATAACTTCTGGCCAGTGATTATGGCATTCGTGTTGGCATAATGACCGAACAAATGGAGTGAAATATTAATATTTTCCAGTTATAATTCAACTAGACAAGTCAGAGGGTTAAGGTTGCCATTTATATCTCAACAGTTTCGTTATGGTAAAGTTCGTGTTCTCTTAAAGGTGCTCATATATTTTTCTAATGGGACAGTGTGGGATTGGGAATTTCGTAAATTACAATGAATTTTATTATTGACAAATAATTTTTATTACCTATACTTGATTCTTGGTATCGAGTCTTGCGCTTAGGTAGTTTATACATTTTATTTTTACATATACATATTTTAGAAACAACTGGTCAAGTTCGAGTCGGACTCGCGCACCGAGGGTTCCGTACCGCCGCACAGTAGGTATTATTGTATTCCAATTTGAATTCGATTTCGAATCGAATCAGCGCGAGTCCAACTCAGACTTGACCATTTTTTAGTATTTGTTGTTTTCCTTCAGGGTTCGTACTATAATCATACCAAATTTGACGCTTGTATGTTTTACCGTGTTTCCTATACAACTAAAATAAATAATATACCTACGTTGAAATTAAAGTACGGAACCCTAAAAATTAATATAACGCTTTCTTTTTACATATATTGCCCTTCAAAATCCAGACACAGGAACTAAATACACTATGCATATGAAATAGCGTCTGGACCTCCGCGACATCGGTCCTCATGAATAAAGTTGCTCCTCGAACATCCGTAGCAGTAATTAATACGGCGTTATTCATGCTGGCCGATGATGCAACGAGAAAGAAAGCTGCAAACTGTTCAAGCAACGATATCAACTAGTGGAATGCCTAACAATACGGCGAGTAAAAAATGTAGAGGACCTTTTATATAAAAGAGATAAATAAGTATTTACTAAGATGCGTGCATGATGTCTATAATCAGCACGAAAATATCAAAATAAATAAAACGAACTATAGGAAGATGTCCACACAATGCTATCTGGCGAAACGGTACACATTGTATGTTAAATGGTGCACCATTAAAGGCAACGGCGCTTAATAAACACATTACAGCACGATATTAGGCGCGCGCGCAGCCGACGTGATTAAGAGGCGAGAACGTGGGAACAGACTGAGTAACAGCCAACAAAGCTTATTCTTAATTAACAAATAGACTGCAATACTCAGACGCATATCATTAATTTGCCAGTATTCAATAAATCCTCTCATAAAGATCACCTAGAATTATAGTCTCCGAAATATGGAATCATAGAGCGGAAGCCGGTGGATTATACGATCCAATCAAATGAACAATAGCGATAAAAACGAAGTAAACTACTATTACCAACCACGACGGTATAAGATATCAAATTGTATAACGAAAATGCAATAAAACCAGACACGCATTGATCGTCGTCACCGCACAATGGATACGTGCTTTTATGAAAATATCAATAACAGTACGTAGTATAGTTTAGTGCGCTATTAATGCAGGCGCGCTTGCAGACAAATTCAATTGACAGGAGCCTCCGATGGAGCCCCAGGGTGTCTCGTTTACATCCACCCGCCTATCTATTTACGCTCCTATTGGAAATAGAATTGAGTGGTGAGATTGCATGGGAACTCTAAAGGCGTGATCGTGACTTTATGATCCGGCTTTATTGTTGTCAATGACACTATCGCTGTCTTTATAGGCCGCAAGTTGTCGTTTAGTTCTAATACACTGGAACTTGGAATTGTTTTACATTCCTGTACCGATCCGCGTTAAATGTCCCGTTTCATAATATACGCCTGGCTAACACGATTGAACGGCTCGTACGATTTGATCAGATCGGAGTCGTTCTATGATGGTGTAATTGCATAATATTTACGAAAGGCATTGATGCGTAGCGTGGTACTATTGTCACATAGCTGAGCCCGGGTCCAATTGGGCCAATACGTTTACGAGATGCGTCCTAGTGGCGTTATCACAAAATATGATAGATGGTCGCCGGCGCGCCGCGCTCTCCCACGCGGTGCACTAGTGATTAATTATAATTCGAATTTTATTCAAAGTGAACAGCGGACAAACTACGATACCAATCAATAAACGGTTCCGTACCGACGACGGTACCGACATGATACCACAATTTAATGCTCGCGATAGCGCCTATGAAGACGTCAAAGCCAGAGTGAATTACTTAACCAGATACTGCGGAGAAACAATAGTAGCGACAATTTCAGCGTGATAGGAAACCCTTGTAATACAATGTAAATCAGACGCGGGGCCATCTATCACAAACGCACGGTGCAGTTATGTGGAGCCTTTTAGACTTTGAGATTAGCTCTCGTGCCCAACTATCACACAATTTAAATAATCTTACGATACGTTAAGCTCCAATCCAAAACTTTTATTTAAATCCCGTTTAAATTATTTTTAATCCTAATAATCTCTCAAAGCATTACAATCTTTTTACTAATTTTGGGAAAGACCAAAATAAACCAAAATTGAATTTTCCTAATACTACATTATTGCGCTCATGAGAAATGTCACGAGACTAACTCGATTGTAAATTGCGCAACGGGCTTATTATTCAATAACCACATACATTTTTATACAGATTTCTCTAAGCCATGTGTTTTGATCATTAGACTCCGATATTAGAGGCGGCGATTACCAGCTCACGCTGCGTGAGAAATATATGACCATTTGACAATATCGTTAGTAGGTACAAATGTACTTCATAAAACAGACCATCCTACCATCATAATACCAGGACTTCAATATCTTCCAGCAGCATTAAGTACTTCTTATAAATAATCAGGTTTTATTCAATTCTTTAACTGTCGAACCAGTCGTCATTTAAGTAATTACTGCAACTTTCAACATAAACAATATCTAAATCGAATTAGGTAACAAACAAGGCATAAGTCTGGCTTGAAAGGACTCGTTCATTTCTGACGACGACGTCTTCAACGAGGCGCGACGCGATACGTTTATCCGTGACGCACACAATGTGTTTAGATGAAAAGGCAACAATACCATTAACAGCGGCACACGATTCGTCGGCGTGTGACAGTAATCACGTCCTTATAACCGCATAAATCATATAGACTGGCTCACAAGCGCCACAAAGATAGGAGCGACACATCCCCGTCTCGCGGGGTCATAAATAACGAGCCAGTTCTCGCTTTCAAAGAGAGGCCGGGGAGCAATAAGTCGCGGACGGGTCAGAGGTGAACTGAATAAAAAACGGCCGACAATTAAATAGCGT
Organism: Acleris literana; assembly: GCA_946894065.1. Lineage (NCBI taxonomy): Eukaryota > Metazoa > Arthropoda > Insecta > Lepidoptera > Tortricidae > Acleris > Acleris literana. Next base: position 13,860,747 of record OX335680.1, read on the forward strand.
TCTTGAAGGTTAATGAGCACAATAAATATGTTGTCGGCACCGCAGCTGCGGACAAACAAATGCAGTGCGGCCGTCAGCGACACGTGGGGAAGGTTCTCATCCTGCCGACATGGGAAGGCCCGCTGACTGGCAAGTTCATTGTCGAGTCCAGTCGACTCTACCACCTCTCCGAACGTGAACATTTACCACAAGAGAATCGAGGTTAAATAAATATTGAGCCGGTCATAAAATATTAGATTAACACATTGAATAGTTTATTTGAATAACTACACAATTTGGTGTATCCGTATAAATGTCACAAGGGGCCTCGAATGTTTTAAGGGTATTTGTTAAGCCTATAATTTATAACCAACTTTGTAAGATCTTGAAGTAACCCAGTTATTAACGACGTGTTTATAGAAAATTAAATTTGTTACAGATTATTACGAAAACAAATTCTGTGATACCAGTTTTCTCTCCTGAGCTTTTAAACTTGTTGAATAAAGACCATTTAAATATTGGGTAGCCGCAATGAACACAAAATAACATCTAGTTACAATAACTTATTTTAATTGGCAAGTGGCTAATTCTCGAGTAAAGCATAAATTACAAATTGTTTGTGACATTTGTGTTAATTTCCTCAGATATCAGTGGCAGTGGTGGCCGACAAACAAATCATTCCGCAATGGTTCACGGCGCTCAGACACTGCGCGAGACGGAATCATACCTGCGTTTGATTTATAATGAGGAGGGGACAAGGAAACCGCGGGTGTGAATTCAATCGGCGAGCTCTAACATCCCGGGGCACTCGTAGCCAGCCCCCGAGACCTCCGCCGAACAACATCCATCGCCCTTCGACTCGCGACCGACTCACTGCAAGGGGAGATCGGAATTCCATGTTAAATTGGCGGGTGCAGGGAATCACAGCGGGAAGCAAAAATACTGGCGCCTCGGACAACGCGAGCTTTTCGTGACCAACCACTATTATCAGCAACGGCCTTTTATAGATTTTTTCTCTGTCGCTGTAACCTTTTTATTGGAGGAACGTGACTGTACTTTTTAAAACACCGCCGACAGCTCAATATGAATTTGTGAATATATAATCGATTTATTATGAAGCTAGTTTTAATAAATCCATTTGTAGAGTCCGATACGAGTATTCAGTCTGAGAAATTGTTAAAAACTCCAACAAACCAGTTTTAAATTATAATGCGGAAGTCTGCAATGATAATTTGATTATCATCTGCAGTGCGGCGACCCTTTTTAAGTACACGAAAAAATGCATTACCACAGTCATCATTACATCTCTGTTGTGTTTCACGAAGTTAAGCTAAATACGTAGTGTGAATTAGGTTCGGCATGCGGTCGCTCTTTCGCGTCCTAGCCACGGTTCTACAGAGGTTTCTTTCCGTATAGAGGGGATTATTGCTTGCATCAACGGAAAACATTGTTTGGTGAAGGTACAAAATCAACAGGGCCGTATTAACACCAACAGGAAGGTGGACAACCGTGGGTGTTCCTAACCAGTCGTATTTTCGTATACTAACCGCGGCAAGCACATTTGGTAATTGAGCGGGAAAAGAGAGAAACACGTACTCTATAATTTGTACATCTGTATCATTCCCTACAACCTTATAAATAATTCAAACAAAATCGGTTAGGCTCTAAAACGTAATGCAATGCAGTAGAAATGAAACCAAATATTTGATCTATTCTATACTTTAAGAAACACTATTTCTTATTTATACTTTAAGAAAACCCCTTGAAGGAAATTAAAGGACTTCTTTCAATGGGTCAACGAATTGATAAATCAACAAGCGTATCCTAAGTAACACCCGTAAGTACCCCTTAGATATACGGCTTCCTAAAGTGATAGCCGCGAGTACGTCGGACTAACGGTCCCCCTGCCATCCTTGGCTTCGTTTTTTAACGTTTTTCAACGTGAATTATGGACTCCTTTGGTGTTACTTCTTGCTATAGACGCATAGTGATTAAAACAGACAGAGGAGCTGAATACCTGATATTAAATGGACATAACGATTAGGCCGCGGCAATTCCATTTAGATCTCAACTTGTAATTCAATTACTATCAGTTTATATTGATCGTCATTATTTCAGAATAAATCACTTTTTAATTTTCATTGGATTATTGGATTTTTAACCACTTAAACAGTTTTAATAACACTACACTGTAATTCAATGATACAAAAGCCAGAAGCAACAATACAGAACCGATTCCAAACGTAACCCAAAACCGAGTTGCACTTAAAAAGGCACAAGCAAGCCGGTGGCAGGCCGAGCCGCCGCCCTCTGTTCTAGAGAAGAAAGCAAACAATCCGAAGATAGTGGACAAACAAATGTAAATGAACGAAATGTGAACGTCATGTTTGGCATTCCCATAAAGCAACGTTAACACGTCATTAGAGGTAATGATGCCATGATTACGGAGTGGGAGCGGGGTGAGCGATGGTCAGGTGATTGCCTGCTTACTGTGTGGTCTGACAGAGCCTTTATAAACAAAACGGACCGACTACTCACCTGCTCGGCGTTACGGTTCGAGTTGAGACGCGACTTGGTTTCACGGTGATGATTGACTACTTATTAATTATGGCTTTGAATGTACTTTGTACTTTATAGCTTTGAGGATTGAATTGTAGAGCTTAGTTACGTGATGAGTGAATGCATTTAAAATTGGAACTGTCAGGCTTAGGAGGAGTTAGGAAAGAGCTAATAGTGAACTTTCTTAAACGTTTCAGAACATTATTACCAATACCTCTTTCTATCGTTACCTGTCAACGATGCGAAATATCGTCATTATTTTAAGCATGCCTAACTCCCAAAAGAAGTTGTACTTCAACCTTGTGCTCAACTTCATTGATGAATCAATTAACATTTAATATCCAAAAAGCTATAAATTAATTAACTCACCGCATTTGTCATTGAAAGGACCAATTACTAATCCGACCCCTTATATCGATCAATAAAAGAATCCTTCATAACCCTTTACTAAATCATAAGCGGCGAAGAAAAATACCATCGGTTGGAGATGGTATCTCCCTATACAATTTATTGTGGGCTTATCACACGATCGCGTAATTGATACGGGCTCAATCTCGGGCTGCGAGCATCGTGTCGGCGACCTAAATATTTAGATCTGTGATTTAGTTTACATGGAGCAAATTAGTCGATGGGATCATAGTAAGTATGTTACATTTGAAACTGAGCATTTCCACAGCTATGATGAAAAGTTAAGGCGGCTTAACCGGCAAATGCAACATTTGTCAAAGTGCAAAGCTGCACTTCTTTTCTGACCATCCATGTATAAGTTTTTTAAAGTGCTGCAAGTATCAGTCTTGGTCAATATTTTAAACATTGCATCCTCAGAAATCTCACTTAAGCTTTTATTATTTGCTGGGCATTATCAAGGATCTCACCACATTCTAATGTAGCTGTGAAAACTGCTAAGGCAAATAAATCTACAAAAAAACTAACAACGCAATCTAAACCCGAACAATCCATGAAAAATAATCATAAAACGCAAAATAGTATGAAGTCATCTGTCCCTGGTGGTCTAGCACAACGTACTCGTACACGAGGCATAAAGGCACGCGACAGTAGCGACAAATAGCACCAATAATAATTCGCAGCGATTCCGCGCGTGCGCGTAACAGCCGTCACTGATTGAGCCTGGCATAAAGCCACCCACGGCTGTCGCTTCCATTATACTCCAAGCAAGAGATAGCCTTGCTACACATTCAGTACCGAGGACACATCCCACGTTTTCAAATTCTATAAAATTGCTTGTTGATGGAAGGGAAAGTAAAAAGTAAGAAATAAACGTTGCATTTTTTTTACATTTTATGGCCTAAATGAGCTGTAGAAATAAATCAATTAGTAGATGCCAATAACGGACGTGCATAGATCTAAATTTATTTGAATTTAATTAGGTGAAATTGGTAAGTGACAGATTGTATAAGAATTTGAGCTATTACAATTACTGTAATTTATGTATGAATAGGCTTAGAAATGTAAGAAGTTAGAAGTAATTGAACGCGCTAGTAATTGAAGTTGATTTACTGTGCTGGTTCTTGGCCATTTATAGCTTTTGCAGACGACTCCGTGCCTCGTCGAATGACAATATTCCAGGATAAAAATGCCCTATATCCGTTTCCGGGTTCTAACTATCTCTGTATAAAATTTCGCATCGATCCATTAAAGTGTCGAACCGTAAAAACAAACAAACACCCTTACGCATTTATAATATGAGTAAGGATGTGCAATGCATTCAACGTAGCCATAAATACTGCAGCACATTGGTCTAGTAATAAATCTATTGGCGTGTATAATAGACAATTAAAAGCAGCTAATAGCGATATATCACCGCGCAAAACAGCAATTAACTAGCATTGATTAGCAAGTCGGGGCCAGTGCGCGCGGTCGGGGTCCGCCCGACCCGACCAATCGTAGGTGGCCTGACCAGGCGCCATCGACTTACACAAATTAATTAATCGCCAAGCCTCATAATCATATATTAATTAACCTCAAACAGTTTAACGTCAACCCCACCACCGCCAATAACAATCTTCAAAAATTAAAATACGATACGCAAATGAGCTCATAACTTATCGTGGTAATGTAGCAGACAGGGCGTAACCATCACGATTATCGTGGCCAGAAATCGTCACTGACATCACTGTGGTGACTCCATTACAGAAAAAAAGATAACACAAGCAATAGAAATGAAATGATGACCACACTTCATCAACAATACGTTGTTGACGCAATCCCGCGCGGACGTCACTTCGCTTTACGCTGTTTGTTTTTCTTATTATCGCACCAAAAATGCATAGTTCACAGAAACAGTGTTCCCAAATGTCTATTATAAGATCAAACAGTTCGCTAAATGGGCGGCCATTAACACTGCCCGCGCTATCGACGAAGCAATCGATACGACGCTAATCGACTCCGCCGCAAACCCGATTTTAGCACGTCAATACTAATTACCAATTACCATACGGCTCGATAAAGACATTTGCTGAGACAAGAAACAATTATAAAATTTGCGCTCCATAACGGGACAACACGCAATAGTAAAGTTTGCCATCAGTTTTGATCATCGCATCGTTCATAACACCAAGCTACCTTTAGTATTTAGCTTTAAGTTCTAGAATGAAATAATTGCAGTTAAAATAGGAATTGATTTTCAAACAATATATTTCAAATTTGCAGTTGACTTATCGAATCGACCCCTCAGACCCACGTTTGACGCCACGCGGAAGCCAGACAGCGAATAAATTATTGCTCTCCCCCTGCCCAAATACAAAGAAGAAGTCTGCGTTTTTTTTAATCCTCGCCGTATAATTGAGGTGTAATATCGCGTACAATGCCAAACAATTGTGCGTTCCGTACCGGTGCAATACGACCTCCTAACGATACCACACAAAGGGAATAAAACTGAGATAGAAAGTCCTTTTGTCCAGAGCGCCTTGAGATAATCGTGATTTACGTCAATCTACGCACCGGGTCCTCGAACATAAATTAAAACCATAATTGGTCCCAGCGCTGGCAACCTCTTTGACGGTTCTAGGTAATTGAACAAAGGCGGTGTTTGGGGAGTGATGAGGAACTTTGTAATGTTTCTAAAGAACCCGTTAACCTGACGCGGGCGGGAGATGACTGCTCGTAACATCTCGGCGTTACTGACGCTTGATCGGTTTCTTTATTAATTACGGGATCCCTTACGCCCTGATGAATATTCAACACGCCGCGAGAACTAATTCGACCCGTCCCTAATGCAGCCCATGTTGGACTAGTTTTAGACGGGATTTTTACGAGCGTGTAATACTATATCATTACGCTTTGATAAGCGATAAGTGCGATGCTTGGTCTTTCGCCGTTGTCGGTACTATAAAACGGGCGATATCGACATTGCCCACCCCGTGTTCCCAAGCGCGTCATCGTTTTATGACTTTTTTATTCGGCCTGATGGCTGGAGAAATGCAACACCACTCCCGATTCAGATTTCCGTGACGATATTAAAGCGTGCTCTACTTCAAAATGTGTAAATAAACAGTTTTAAACCTCAGCCTCGGTCAACGCGGCGCCATTGCAATGGTATTGGTAAATAAAACGTAACTTTATTATCTCCCTATTGGAGTGTCAAACACAGTAACCTAGATACATAATTTATCAGCCAAGTTATAATGTTGTAGATTAAAAACAAAAGTACAGAAAATAATGGTACATGTAACTGATACCTTGTAATAATCATGTCTTTGTTATGGCGTTCTGTCATAATAGTGTAAACAATAAAGTTGCTTTTCGGACAGAGTTCATAGAATTCATTTGACACTGCACCCAGACTCGGAGTAAAGCATATTGAATTTATTCTTTCACACGATTAAAGGTATCGAGGACCACACGTTATGCATGCTTCGAACCGGAGACGTGTCGATATCGATACCAACGGCGCTTGGGATATCGACCACATACCGACACCACATAACATCGATTAACGGCGCGAGATAACTAACAATCGCATTAAATTTTGTTTTCTATTGCCGATTCACACCTGCTCTGGGGAACCACAAAACTCAACATCAAATAATTACCCAAGATTACCGGTTGTGGGAACTAGGAACGTCGCGTACTGAGCACCGTAGTTTTATACAAAGCTAGAAATGGCAGATCCATTTGTCACTGGCTTAACAGTGGTACAAACAAAAATAAGAAACGAACACAATAAGAAATGCATGTCGTTTATAACTTCATAAGACATCTTCGTGTGCGCGCATAATAAACACAAGCATTTGTCGAAGTCGTTGCACCAATTGTGTGCGTCTGGGCTAGAGCGAGTACCTACACTGCAGCATCACTGCGAAAAGTAAATAATTCTTATTCTCGCCGGTCGTGCATCGCTGGGACGTTCCGCTGATTGACGAAATGGGTTCCGCCGCGTCTGCACGACACAACGCTTTCGCGCATCGAAAGTCAAAACAAATCGTAAAAAAAAATATTGATCATCCATCGCACTTCAGATTAAATAAACACGAGGCCTACCACGCGACATAATCGCACTTAACATCTGGTACCGTATTGTTATTCTTAGACGCAAGATCTTGCACGCGTCACGAAAATATTATACCCGCAATTAGTACGGGCAAAGAAAGGAAAGAATTCATAAGTGCCATCTGCTACGTGAATAAAAAACACGCCCCCTGCTCTGTCACTATTAATCATAATTACGACAAAGGTAAGAAAAAAGTGGAACTAAACTTCAATGAAACTAATAAGTTCCTAACAGATGCCGAAACTATCAAAGGCCTCCGGATAGACTGAGCAATAACGCATTCGGAAAAAATAAATTCCGATTAAAAATTCCAAAATCATAACCGTGGCGCTGTGAGAAACTTAATATAAAGTAACAGACATATAGTCACGAGTTGTATCAAGTTACACCTACCGATTGCCATTAAGGTAATACCCCTTTATAATTCAAAGTTGAACAAAACTATTACAATTTATGACTAGATCCCGTTGAATAAAGAATCGGGAATGAAAGCGCCACGGAAACCGAATAAAAACTTGGAGAAAAAACTCGAAAGATGTTGAAAAAAAGAATCAACTATTCATAGGGTAGTCGACACTGTATATGGCACCCGCTGTTTTATCAAATACGAGATTAGCCGTTTGGAAGTCGGTTCCTTTCGTGGGGACAAATATTGTGACACGGTTGATCAAATAGAGGGTGGATGAAGCTCGGATTAAGGTAACCTCTTTACGCACAATTGCGTTTTATTGCCGTACCACTTATCAGGAGTTAAATGCAGGATTTACGTTTATGCCGTGACATCTCTACTTGGGTCCTGATAAATGTAGGTAAGCCTACTGAGTCATAATAATCCCGAATGTTTCTTGTCTGAGTATAATAAAGATTTGTAAATAATATTATGAATGCCTTAAGAGAATAATTTGATTTTTTTACGATGAAACAATGAGTAGGTACCTATGTTTGTTTGGTAATTTTCAAAATCAGGAACACAATTAAATTTTTAATTTGATGGTTGTAGAGGTCCATGTAAGGCTTATATCCGACAATGTTGAAAATCAAGCATTACATTATGGCCAAGACTAACCTCAGATGGTCAGTATTCCATATAACTTCCTTACAATTCAAAATTAACCAAGATTACATTGGTATTTAATTAATAATGTTATTAGAAGACTCTATTTCAGTTTGCGGTTTGAAAAAATCAGAAAAAGTCAAGCGGCAGCAAACATGGACAATCTAATCAGCAATACACGAACAAACACAATCGAATTAACTTCATCGCATGATCATGAATTTTAATTTTTCTTCGGCTCTTCGACATCCCGATCGTGGCAGGTCTAGTTTTGTTGACGCAAACAATAAAGAGCAAAAAACAAACCCACAATTTCCACAAACAGACATATTAAAGTTAAGTTAAGACCCGCCACAAACACGTTTTAAGTCATAGAGTAAGGGAAATATTGTAGTATTCAGTATACAAACACATTGGTAATAAACAATTAATTTATTAGCATATAAAGGCTTTTCATCTTCGTCCTCAGGGTTGGCAACGCATTTGAAGTCATAGAATTTAGAATTGCAATCTTGAGATTGTAGCCTAGCTAGAGTTTGCATATTTTTCTTGTTCTCAAATCCCAGAGCCTGTCTTTATTTGCCTTCTCCATACCAAAAATAGGACAAAGCAGGAAGTCGCACCATCAATTAGGTATTATGCCTATAATTATCGACAGCCGTCATACTTCTCAATTTATTCGTATTTCTATATCAAACGAATTATAATCGTACATAACGTGGCTGGTAATTTCAGATCACACTTATTAGATCATAATCAAACTTTTTTAAATACCTGTTTATTTGCTGCGTGTTCCTTTTACCCTTTGATAATAACTCGTAGAAGAAGCAAACATGCTTCCTCGCACAAATATTATTATTTCAACTCGCTCTTAATTCAGCATTCGCCCACTCTCAAATACAGACCCAAAACCCGAGTCATCGCAGCCCGATTATCATCATCATTCCGAGTAGCAAGCCAAACACACTTCTGATATCTCTGCGATGCAAGTGCTATGCAGAACAAATTAACACAGATCGCCGGGTCTCTGTTTGCTATAACTGTGGTGTGGTCAAGTGAACGCCCAGGCGGGACAGTTAAGCAAACACTGTGGTGGACTAATAATGCATTCATTGTCGGCTCAGCCTTTGCCGGTGCACCTGCCTTCTAGTAAATCTATTGGAGTTTCACTGAGTGGGTGACGAACGGGCTCTAATCATTTTCAGTGAAGTAGGTTGCAACTCTAGGTAGCGGCGACAAGAATACAGTAATAAAAGGACACAGCGCAGCATAAAAAAATCTACACAATAATCTATACCCGCAGAAAAAGATTTGCGAAATAAAAGTGTACACGACACTTAGTATTATGTACTTATAGAACTTAGGTGACGCTTCGCTTTTGCAGGTAAATGCAAACTGACAACGTTTTCCAAAGGCGTCGCTACTTTCAAAGGAATTAGATATTAAATTACGTTACTTTACATAGCAAGCTTCATTATAAACTTAAAATATTTTCGCAATAAATTTGTAGAAAAGAAAGATAGTAAGTAGGTTATAGTAAGGTAACAATTTAAGACTACTAGCGCCATCTTTCTAATTCCTTATTAACTAAGTGACATTACGGTTTTAACATTTACCTACTAGTATAAGGATGAAATCATAGATGGCGGTGTTACCAATATATTACGCAGATGGTTACTCAAGTCGTATCATCGTAAATAATCAAAACCGACCATCTGCCACAAAAAATAAGTACAGATAGGCAGTATTGATACAACTCACTAAGTAAGTTTAATAATTAAAATAATTTTTTTCATAGCGTCACTGTAGAAAGGAGTCTCAAAAAATGCAATTTCTGAGAAGAAAACTGCACTTATCGATTATTAATTACAGAGTAGAATGAGATGAGGAACAGAAATGTTTCAAGAGATGACTTTTTCTTTCTCCTAAAAAGTTAACTCTTACTTTCTTACCACTTACGAGTAGGAATAAGGTTTTTAGACAAATGAGATCACCACCTATCTTTTCAAATACATGCAAAAAAAAATATACAGCTGGCCGCTGATGTGCCCATAATCAATACAAATTATACATTTTTACAAAGACAAAGCTCTTTACTAAGTACTATGATGTGATGTCATTATTCAAGTGTCAGTCAGTACTGTTTCATTTTTATAAATTTTAGGTAAGAGTATTTTACTTAAGCACAGTATTATTGGCAAAAATATGTATGGGCTCAGTAGAGCTTATAGTAATAAGCCTAATGGAACCTTGACCCCCCATAGAACTGTGTCACAGTGATGTTATGACTCAAGTTGTAAGAAGTGTCAAATAAATTGTTTTGTAATGTCAGTGTCACACCATTCTATGGTCGGTCAGAGTTCCATTGGGCTTATAGTACCAGGAAAAACTAATCAAACGCCCACTCTACTGCTTTTTGTCTTTTCACTGGGGAAATGCATTTACGCATAGCACTGGGGTCCGGAGGGACCCAAGGTTGTTATGTGGGACTCAGCAACCAAAAGTGGAAGGAATATCCACTAAAACCCCAGCGATTCTCCCTCCACACCAGGCTCTACTTGCGCATTCGGCTACGACCCTCACGGGCAGGCCACTCTCTGGTATAATGTTTGATGGACTAATTTGACACACAGTTTTGTCAGATGTTTGAAGTTTATTACTTTTATTAGTGTTGTGATGAGCTGAGCCCAGAATTTTCACATTACATTTGAATTGTCATAGTGATGTGTCATTGTTATGTCACACCTTCGATTTAAATTGATATAGGTACTACAGTAGTAGTGCTTGCAGTTATTTTGTGGTCCTTTAATCATTAACAGAGGCCAGAATTTTCTTGGCAGTTTTGAGCTGTCATAGGAGCTTCTCATTTATCTACTTTCAATTAGGTAGGTTTACTATAATATGTCGATATGTTAAACTTTAAAATGCACTGTTAGTAAATATAGTAAGGAATATGATTTTTTTTTTTATAAATAGCAAAAAAACAATTAACTTGTTAGCTCTAACAGAATTGTTGAACATGAAAATGAAAAAGCTGCAATAGCTTAGAATTTAGATATTAGTAGTCGTATTTGGGAACTGATTAATTATAAAATATTATTGTTTTCCAAGTAACTTTTAAATTTAATTGCAATTCAGAATTATCACCTACCTACCCAAAGGTTTCCTGAAAAAGGTGGGTTTTCAGCGATAAAACCTTCTGTTGTTTACTTCTACTTTTAAAATTATTTTATTTTTGTGGTCTGTGTTGAATTGTATCGATATATTATTATTTATAGCGGAAGTCGATAAATGAGAAGTCACTAACGTTATTGAGAAGTGCCACGAAAATTCGAGGCATCACAGAAGTACCTGAACTTTTAGATAAGATTTCATGTTATACTATTCTTTGACGACGACGACGACTATGACGACGCCAACGACGCGTTCAAGAACTTAGTTTGAGACATTGAATTGGTGTGACGTTGTCCCCCAATATTTATTTATTATTTATTCTTGTGACATTAGTTAGAAACAGTTCAAAAAATATAATAAAAAGACTCGCTTCATTTTATTATTTCATCATTGGGGAAAAAAACAGATATCAACAACATACAGAATTGGACATAAACACTTACTTGTAAGCACACACATAAGTTTTAAACAAGAAAAAACTAGTTGCCAAAATGTTAAAATTGACTATACTCGAAAATCTAATTCAAGACCAAAATCCTAAACTCCACAGGTGCACATTCGCTGTGATTACTGCATTTTGGTTTAAGTGTAGGTATTTTTATCACTAAAACTTACTGTAATATCACTGGTTACAAGAGGTTTCATTCATATTTTTATGAAATAATGTTTAAATAACAAAAGAATCAAGATGGAAACTGTCAGATTTTGGTCTGAAATTAGATTTTCGAGTATAAGTAAACATCAAAAATCTAATTTCAGACCAAAATCTGACAGTGATATTACAGTAAGTTTTAGTGATAAAAATACCTACACTTAAACCAAAATTAGATTTTCGAGTATAAGTAAACATCAGACTTGACAGAAGTGCGTGGAGCTAACCCCATGTGCTTCTGTTTAGTCCACCAGAGTAAATCTCTATAACCGAACAATTGTCCTCGCGTGTGATATCCATGGACTTGTTTCTCTAATAAGTCCATGGTGATTGTCTAAAACTCGATACTGGCGAAATACACCTTATTAAACACAAGGAGTGAAAGCCATTAATTAAGAAAAAAAAAAGTAAAGATCAAAATACCTCTGAGTGGTTAAATGAGAAGTCACTATGACATCATAAAGTGCCTGTATGAGTACACTGAACTATGGTGATAAGGAAATGCTGAAGTTTTAATATCAGTTTTTTTTGAGTTCTTATACTGGTCTCGTGAATAGATTCTATCATAATTGGGATATTTGGGATGCACATTAACATTTCTTTCCTAATTGTATCTAAAATAGGATTTAAACCTATAAGAAATCCATCGTTTGTTTTAGCCATTATGTATTTTGTATGATCTCTTTCAAACCTCAACTCGAGATTCAAAATAAACAAATGCCTTGTTTATTTTTGTTTTTGGCATATCAAGACCATTTTCTGAATTGGTAGGTACCTGATTACAGTTGTTAAACACGATTATCTTACCATCCGTTTTACGTTATATATTTGTCAGAAACTGCCTAAAATACCACTACAAAAGTTTGTCATTAAACTCACCTTTCTCAGAGGCACCTTGAAGCAAATAATCCTTGTTCCTTCAATGACTTTACCGCACGCTTTGTACGGTATCCACCTAAAATTAAATTCGAACAACATTTTACATTTTAATTGCGAACCAGACTTTACAATAAACCACGGTAAACTTTAATTTGTTTACCTACCGATCTGGTATGTTTTTAGACATTTTCAATGAAGTAGCACTGCGAAGTACTGTAATGTTATGCAAGAAGGGTTTTAAAAATGAAGAAATACATTGAATTTGCAAAATTTTGAATTGATTTTATTCACCAAAACGTAAATAATGAGAATCTAACCTACAAATCGAAGTAACTATACGTAGATCAGCTTGAGTGACGTACGCATACACAGACACAGATTATAAAATTAAAGCATGACACGAAAAAGCTCTAAAGTTATTTGTATTCTAAAAGGGGTGATAGACGGCGAGTAAGTGCGCCGTACGTATATACCGTAGGTACTTGGGCATTTTCACGAAAAAGTGCATCCAATTAAGGAACTTTAACTTTGTCAGTTTTGTGACGAAAATTAGCTATACAGTGACGTCCGCCTAAACTGACAAAGTTAAAGATCCTTAATTTCAGACCTTAATTGGGTACACTTTTTCGTGTAAATGCCCAAGTACGGCGTACTTACTCGCCCGTCTATCACCCCTTTAAAGCGAGGTTGCAACAAAAATTGTTGAAGTTGACAGCTATCTTACTCGAACTTTAAAGTTAGAAAAAGATAGCAAAATTGTGCTTCTTGCTTCTGCAAATTGATTGCCAGTCTATTTTCACTCAAATAGCAGCAAGTTGTTTGAGTCCACGTTTTTATCACCGATATTTTTTGACAATACATAGGTGTAAATAAATAAATACAAAATAAGCCATAACCTACAAAATTGAATTGAAAAATAAATTATGCTACCTATAGTATAACCTAACTCTGTTCTAGTAAGAAATATTAAGGAAGCTTTTATGTTACAAAAATAATGTTATTTAACAATATAATTATTGTTAATTTGATCAAGGTATATATTAGTTAAACTGCTGAGAAGAAACCCGAAGAAAGCAAAACTTTTTAAAACAAATCTCAGATTGTTGCTATAGAAACAAAAACATGAAAAGAAAATCTCGTTTGATCGAAACGCATGAAGATTGCAGCTCCAATAGTTTCGAGAAAAGATTAAAGGCTGCGTTACAAAGTGAATTTGGTGTTAATAACGCTAAAATGCACAAAAACACTGTTTGGTACAAGTCTTTAGTTAGTGCGGAGAAAAGTTGTTTAAAACAGGATAAAATCAAAAAGATTCACTACAAGTTTGAAGATGAGAAAGAAATGGTTGAAGAATACAATGTAGACACACAGGTTTTGCTTCGTAGGGCGTGGAAGGTGCAAGGGAAACTTGGTGGGGAAGGAAAGTGGGATGTTGAAATTGGAGACGCAATACCTGATGCTACGCCTAATATTGAAGCAGCTGAAATTACTGAAAGCAATGACCAGGTTTCTCTATACTTTAATATGATATCTACCTAGACAGCACACTTATAAAATTATTGGTTTGCCTTGATTTTGATTAGATTATGATTAATCTGTTTAAATCTTGTGTCTTTCAGCCAATTGTTACTAGGCGCAATACTAGAATCAATCTTGAGTGGAGGATCAGGAACCTGCCATACCCTATTGAAACATACTCCGTCAGCGCGAACAATGAAGAAAAATGCATAATAGTGCGGACCACCAACAAGAAGTATTATAAAAGGCTACAAGTGCCAGAGTTAATGCGATTGAATATACCATTTGAACAAGCCAATATTCAGTTCTCTCATACATTCAACACACTCATTATTTTGGTAAGTAACATTATGTTTATGAAGTTTGTATTGTACAATCAATGGTATGGAACCCTGACCCACCATAAAATTGTGTCACTAACAGTTCTGGGTCATACACAGATTTAGGTTACCGTCTTTCCTGTGGACATACCTGAAGTTAAGGTTTTAAGGCCTAATTTTCAGACTGAACCCATATCTGCATAAACGGCATCAGGTCTACTTCAGTCCTATCAGATAAAACATAATTTACATGCACACAAGCCTTTAACTATTGACCACAGGAAAGACAACTTTTGTTTCTTCATGAGTGTATGACCCTTCGAGCGACATCTGTGCCGGATAGTACTAGCAGTTGACCACGACGGCTCTGTAAAGAGTGCATCGACTGAGAAGAAGAAGATGACCCTTCTATGGTGGGTGAAGGTTCCATATTGCCAATTTTACATTCAACAAAGCCTCAATAATAATATGTAATCAAAAAGTTGACAAACCTTGTCACTAAACGGCTTTTACGACTCTCCTGAACTTAGCGACCTATTTATTCGTAACACCAACACACGCACAAGAGGACATAACTTTAAACTTGCAACAAAAAACACAACACAAATATCGGCAAAAACTTTTTAGGGAATAGAATAATAAAAATGTGGAATAAATTACCCTCAAATGTTGTGAACTCTAAAAGTGTTTACCAGTTCAAAAATAAGTTTGACAAACATTCTAAACTAGTGTGACATTACGTGCAGTGAACAAAGATTTAGACATATCAGTGCCAACTGCCTGTCTAAAATAAAATAATAATAATAGTAATAATAAACATTTGTCTAAGTTTTCTCAACTACCATAGGTATTAAATTATTGCTTTAGACTGGATAGGAATGGTGTCCCTCAAGATCTTGGATATTTAGAAAATGATGCATTTTGCTATATGAATACTGCAAACAAAAAAATGTATCCCCAACTGTATAGTTAATTCATTCAAAATAGTTTGCATGTTTTGATATGCTGCCACAATTGCTACAAAGATGCCGCCTGGCAGTAATGGTCGCTTACTCTGTTACCATTTAACACAAAATTTGATTGGAAAGAAGCCGCCGCGGTGTGCACATAGCTGTGTCGGCACTGTCCGCAAACATCAAAGGGTTGTAATGCACACTATTTGAAGGAACAAACTATACTGAACATGTAAAATTACTAGCGCAGAAGGTGCTTTTCCTAACAGTGGCATTTAGATTGGTTGGATTTGTTTACTTTGTACTTGCGTTAATGTTCACATCAAGGAGATGCAAGCTCATGTATTTGTCCACCGCCTGGCTATAGGTTAAGCATTTATAATATTAGTGTGATTGCATCTTATTTCAGTATAAGAAACCGCAGCAGCTTCTAGACATGGAAAAGGACTGGTATGAGGAGTTAAAGCCAGTGAAGCCAGTCAAAGACGTACCAAATGAGTGTAAAACTCAATAGATAATTTACCTGCAATTTTTAAGATTTCAAGTGAAAGAGGGTTTATGTTCAATGTAACAATTATATTTACATTACTTATAACTAGTCTTAATTACAAAAAATAATTCAGTGGTTTTATTTTATTAAATAGCGCTGAAATTTATAAAGGTTTACCCAACCAGCTGGCTGGAATCAGAGCTATTTTTATTATTATATTATCTTTGTTTTATTCCACCCTGACTTTAAAAAGGCCAATGCAATAAACTGCATAATGTTGCATTCTGTATTTTTACATAGCATCAAAATAAAATTCTGCAGACTAATAAAAATGGAATTAGTACCAGTTTCACCATAGGATGTTAAATTTAATCAATGTTAATCGACTATTAGTTGATACATTTTGACAGCTGTTAACGCTTGAACCGTCTGTTAAGTGGTTAACATTGTCTGGTGAAATTGTTACTTAACATGGTCTAGTTTGATTGTTAAATTAAAAGCACGATTAGTACCAATTTCACCATACGATGTTAATGACTTATGTCAGAACCCAATATTCAAACCGCGGATAGATAGGCTTACTTCAGATTGAAATTTGACACATTTTGTATGGGCAAATGTCAAATTTTAACCCGTAGTAAGGCTTATCTATCCGCGGTTTGAATATAGGGTTTGGCCGTTAATGGACGATTAGAGTGTTAACAGCTGTCAAAATGTATGAACTAACAGTCGTTTAACATTGATTAAATTAAACATTGTATGGTGAAATTGGTACTTAACCTCTTGCTTACACAGATGCTCAAAATTTGGAGGTTTGTAAAAATTTCAAGCTGATTTTTTGGGCTAATTCATAATCTGCACCTTAGAACTTAACATATTGTTCACCTCCTGCATATGAGGGCTTAAGGATAACCACTTCTAAGCATCTCTTTATACAAAAGATTCCTCCTCTTTAATCACTATCATCCATTGCTAAAGCTTTAGCCTGTTCTTTCAGGTCCTTTTCATCCATCTCCTTATCTAACAAACCCCTAGCTTGTAAGTACTCTGAATACTGTTTGGGAATCCCCATAAAAGTTTTTATTTTAGCCCGAATCTGTTTCCAAGTTTCTTGATACACATTTTTCTTGTCCCTAGCCATGGCTTTGTAATCATGACCATATTTGTCTAGTAGATATGTAATATATTCCACCTGGCCTTTTGGTAACCTGTAAAAGTAAAATTGTATTTAATACATACCCAACCCTTAATTTGGCAAAAATAAAAATCATGACTGTACTTTGCAGCTTTGAGTACCCTTAAAATAAATGTTGTTATTTCCATAATTGTGTTTGAGGCAGCAAATGTTTAGAAATACACCATACTTCTTTATCCAAAGTTATGTATATGGAAATTGACAGTGTTCATGATAGAGAACCAACCATAATGTTGTATTTTTTTTTCCTAATTTTTCATGCTAGTTTAAAATCATAAAGGGTTGAATTTCAAACCCTCATGATAGAGAACCAACCATAATGTTGTTTTTTTTTTTTCCTAATTTTTCATGCTAGTTTAAAATCATAAAGGGTTGAATTTCAAACCCTCATGAACACTGTCCATTTCCATATACATAACTTTGGATAAAGAAGTATGGTGTATTTCTATACATTTGCTGCCTCAAACACAATTATGTAAATTACGTTTATTTTAAGGGTACTCAAAGCTGCAAAGTACTTTCATTTGGGTTTCAAATTCTATTAGGCTAAGACAAGCATTTTAAAAGCAACATAAATAACTAATAAAAATTATAAAGTTACTTTCCAGACAACCATTTACTAAACAGAGGAACTATACTAAATAAACATACATACATACATTAAATCGTGCCTGTTTCCCAGAGGAGTAGGCAGAGAGCACTTCTTTCAACCTGCTATGATCCTGACAAATCTCTTTCACTTCTTCCACATTCATACATCAAGTCATGCATGCACGTCAGTTTCGGGTACTAAATAACCATGCTTACATAAATCTCCTTTCCCTGGGCGCACGAGCTTCTTTCTCCAGTTTCTCAACGATTTCTTTTTTAGGAATAATTTTGACCTCTAGCTCTTCTTCAGTGTCTGAAGATTCCTGGTTCACAATTTTTCTTGCCCGTTTTAATTGTTCCTGTTTGTAGTTAGGGATTTTAACCGCCTTATTTGGATCACTAGCGAGACCCATCTCTTTTAGATTGCGTAGAGTTGATTTTTTCATGTCCCAGGCTTCTTTAAGAGTTTTACTAAAAAGGTACAGAAATAAATAACATGTCTTAAATTTCACTGTTCATAAATTGAATCTTTTGCTTACCAAGTTACTTCGCCCGTGCTTCGTTGTTTTAAATGCATTCTTTTGCGGTTTAGTTTATGAAGATACTTCTTCTTCCGATGCTGCTTTTTAATCTTCATTTTGAACTTGTGTACGTAAAAGTACTACACTACTAGTCGCAAAACAATATGCTATCTTTTGTAACTTAACAAATGTGTGAAATAACCACGTGCCTACTGAGCTTCGGTTAATTCGGTTTCGTTGTTGTACCTATGTCATATCAGTTCTCAATGTCATCTGTCATCACGTCACGTTGACAAAATTATTCGTTCGTGCCACAGACCAAGTAGAGAACTAGAGATTCGTGCGGTCAAAAGATTTAAAGGGGCTTTTAATGTCACTTCCAGCTGGAACTTCATATTTCGGGATGGGGTTAACATTCACGCGGTTCAAAGTGGTTAATAAAGGCTCGAACCCGCGATAAATATGTGAATTGGCTTCACATTCACTTTCACGCGTTCGCGTATTGCATTCGCGACCTAGGACGATTAAGGCTATATCCAGCAGTTTTTTGTTACAAAAATGGGAGCATGTTGTGAATCTTACTTCTAACTCCTCCCTTTTTTTGCAAACTATTTAATTTGACGAGATTTTGGACTGATGACAAAGTCGAAAAAAAAACATTAGGTTGTGAGTGTGAAATCAAAACCTTGCAACGTTGTCTGTGGCATCACGTCGTGCAGCACGCGAATAGAAAACCGACATCCATTTGCGTGTTCATTGACAATGGAAGGAAGCCGTTCTACTGATTTATGGGAATGACATCGAAAGTGGGGATAAAATACTATATGCCACTTAATAAGTTAACCTAATTTATCGATAAAACGCACATCACTTGCTGCAAACTTACGCACACTAATGAAGAGTAAGAGGAACACACTCTACAAACCTAAAAAGCGGTCATATATAGATAAATCTTCTTAATGAAGGGCATTTGTAAAGGGCGCGAAGAGTGATTCTATTAGACGTTTTTATACCCCGTCTATGTTATTATACGTCTATGAAATTTGCAGTGATGGAAGAGTCAATTTGGTCCGACGACCGAAACGTCGTAAAAAAATATCTGTCTAGTTTGATTGATTGTGACTTCGAAAACATTGCCTTTGCTGTGGTTTTCTGGTTTTATGCCGCGCCGCGCAGCTGGTTAATAGACAGAAAAAACCCTTTTACTGGCATTTTCATTAGGCAACAATAATGGTGTCCGTCCGTCCAAATTATTGTCCATTGGTCTGATTGTGAAAGACCACTTTTAGCCTAACCTAACCATACTACTTTACGTACATTCTCATCGTTAGGTATCTGTCAGTGGGTGGACACTCTCATACAACGTTTACTGTCCATATGTACTGGTCTCTAACCTTTTGATAAATACGTAAGGAAAGGGCTCAAGTTATAATAGTTTGTCTCGAAATTTTCACCAACATTACAAATGTTTAAAAAGTAAGTTATCTGTGGTTTTGTTACGTCAAAAATTTTCACAACCGCCATTTTTATCGAAACTTGTAAAACTTGTTCGTTTTGATGGTGATTGTAGTATTTTTAATGTTTTAGTGGTATTTTTACGAGAAATTTACTCTAAGCATTATCATATGAGACAGTGACTCTTTTATGTAAGTTTTGTTTTCGTTGTTCACGATTTAGTGACTGGTTTTCCGAGCAACTGACCCCTATTTTAGTTTGTGATTGTTTATTGACTCTTTAAAGTTCTTTTTGATAGTGATAATTAGTGAGATACTGACTCGTTTGTGTTATAATTTAGTTAAAAACCATGTCAATCGTTTTTATAAGAAATGTGTTGTCCGCGGAATACGACATGTCTCAGGTTCAGATGTATTTTTGGCTGCGTTTCCCTAGACCCCGGTAAGTAAAATTATCTTATCCTATTTCTTAATAATGTATTGCTTCTATTAATTCCATTTTTATTGTCAATCAATTATGTGTATGATAGCTACGCTTTCACGGCTAAACCGCTGAACAAATTCGATGGTATGAAGATAGCTTAAGTCCTGGAGAAGGACATGGGTACTGTTTATCCCGGAAAATTGGACACTTCCCGAGGGAGTAGGGATAAACGACTTCTATGCGGATTTAATCGCGGGCCAAACAGCCGTTATACCAAAGAAGGCTGCGAACTGCAATGTAGTAGACGAAGCATGCTATACTCTATTCGTAACCACATTAAATTTAAAATGCTTATACTATACAGTTAGCCACCTTCATTGGTGTTACAGCAGAAAAGCAAGTAGTATTATAAATGCAAAAGTAAGTCTGTCTGTTTGTCTGTAAAACTTCAGAGCTAAACTGTTGAACCAATTTCAATGAAATTTGGCAAAGGCCAAAAATTTTGGAATATTCAAAAGGCCATAGGATACTTTTTATCCTGGAAAATTAAACAGTTATAGTTTTGTTTAACTAATCACAATTTGCACTTTGCAGCTACAGGTGCTGCAATAGGACCGGAAGATTTACTTTATTTACCCATTGAAAAATTGCATAAACTGAAGGTTGTGAGTGGTATTCACTTTTCCGGAGAAGACTTCAATGAACAAGGCAATCTGTTGCTGAAGCATGCAGTGCCAAAACTCCATTTATATTTTCCACCTTTGCCGGAGGTAGTAGTTTCCTCTCCTTGTTGGTCAGCAGATAGAACATAGAGGTAAGTAAGTATCATAAAACTATAATAATAAGAAACAGAAATTTATGTTTGGTTCTGCTTAGAATCCATTCTTCATCAGTATTTCAAGTTTTAAGTTTGAGGGAGAACATAGTTCCATTAAGAATGTGTTATTGCTGATGGCAATCACTTTGTCTTCTTATTGGGTTGGGTTTTTGATAATCTCTAGCGTCAGAAACCTGAAGCTATTCTTTTTACCAAATTTGTTAACGAAAAAAAAAGGCAGAGTTTCTATGTTCAGCTGTATGTATGTTTTTTGTTGTGTATATGTTTATCGATTACTCCGTCCAATTTTGGACTGATTTTGAAACGATTTTTTTGGTTAATAGGGATACTCCCGAGTTCGTCCTATTGTCACTAAGTCTGTATCTGATGATGGGAACCGTGAGGTCTGAAATATTATAGGCATACACAGCAATTTCAGTATTTTCAGTAACATGGCCAGTATTTGCATTCAGAATGTATCATTAATTGGTGAAGTGGAACTGATGATGAAGACCATAGATGCCCACCGGAACTCCTCAATAGTACCTATTTCAAGGGTGGCGATAAGTCATCTCAAGACGGTCAAGCGATTATGATGAAGCACATTTAAATAGATTAAATATATAAAACACTATGACGTTCCCGCGGCGTTGCTTGCAGCGAGCTTGAAATCCTATCCTACTATCCTACTAATATTATAAATGCGAATGTTTGGATGTATGGATGTATGTTTGTTACTTAATCACGCCTGAACGGCTGAACGGACCTGGAAGAAATTTAGCACAGAGATAGAGTATAACCTGGAAAAGAAAAAAGGCTACTTTTTATCCCGGAAAATTGGTCAGTTCCCGAGGGAGCAGCGATAAACGACTTCTACGCAGACAGAGTGGTGGCAAAAGCTAGTATTTTATAGTTTCTTATTGAGATGTGGGCCTACATAACAGCATAATTAGTATGATCATTAAAAAGTATGACACTGCACACATTTACGAAACAAACTATACTGTTATAAAGTAAGAACAAGGGTATATCATTATGTTCATCTATGATCTATCTATACTGTAAAGTTTGTAATTTTGTTTGTTTGTATGTAGGGGGTAATCTCCAGACCTAGTCATCCGATTTCAAAAAATATTTCACTGTTTGAAAGGTACATTATTCGAGATGAACATTAGCTAATTGATTATATATACGTTTAACCCGAAGCAAAAGCAAACATCTGAACTTTAAAGTGAAATGGAAAAGAACAGTGCAACAATTCTAACACAGATTGTACTAATGAAGTAGAAATGAGGTACCGTACCATGCTAGCTAGCTAGCTAGCATAGATTAATGCTCTGATGCATTCACACATGTGAAAAGAATAAATAATCTTTTTTCTTTGTATTGTTCCTAGGTGCCATTGTGAGAGACATAACAAACATTGATGTTGGAGCCCATCATTCGGAACCTGTGGGAGCTTCCACATGTAAAATTTTACAATTCTAAGAGTGACACTTGTATAATACACTTATATATTTAAATCTTTTTTAACCGACTTCAAAAAAAAAGAGGATCTCAGTTTGACCAGTATGTACAGTCCAACTATTTTCTTAATGGCAATCATCGTTTTTCTATGACACATGCGTGACAAATATACTGTCAGTTGCGAGTGCAAGTGTGAAAGCTATTAAGAAGCTGGGAATACTGTATGTATGTTTGTCCGCGATTATCTCGCGTTTGGCTGAACCGATTTTGATCCCGTTTTTCGGAAAAGTATTTGTCACACTTAAGAGAAGGTTTTGGTATATTAACCGACTTCAAAAAAAAGGTTTTCAGTTTGTCCCGTATTTTTTATGTATTTTCACCGATTACTCCGTCAATTGTGGACCGATTTTGAAAATTCTTTTTTAATTTGATAGGCTATACTCTCCAGGTGATTCCATTGTCACCAAATCAGGATCTGATGATGGGATCATGGAGAAATTGAGGGAGCTCTTCAAATATTATAGGCACACTTATAGCGATTTTAGTATTTTCAGTGACATGGCCAGTATTTGCATTCAGAAAGTACCATTTGGTGAAGTGGAACTGACGATGAAGACCATATATGGCCACCGGAACTCCTCAGTGGTACCCAATTCAAGGGTGGCGATAAGACATCTCAATGAAGACAGTTAACACTTTCATTGCCGCCGACCCGCTAGGCGCGTCCATTTTGTATGAAAATCAGAGACCTTGGCAATGAAGCACATTTAAATAGTTTAAATACATAAAACACTAACACGTTCCCGCGGCGTTGCTTGCGGCGAGCTTGAAATATCCTATAGTTTATTATTCAATAAGAAGTGGGATTTCACAACAGCATGTTACCATATACCACAAAAAAACTACAGGGTGGTACTCGATAAACTGTACATATTGAAAGGGATGAAATTTTAGGTTAATTTATAGGTATAACAATTTTTTGTAACATTTTTTGGCCACTGGTTTTTTTTTACAGATTGTCAAACTTTTTAATAGACCAATTAAAAAAAATTACTGAGTAACTGCTTTTTTTGTGGAAAATTACTGCAAAAATATCATTTTGTTTTCATAAAAACACGATTTTCTCAAAATTTTGCTGATATTTCATTTTTTCAATTTCATTCCTTTCAATATGTACAGTTTATTGAGTACCACCCTGTAGAAAATAAAAATAAAATGTTTAAAAAAAAACAATAAACCGCTTTCAAAAAAAACTATAAAATAACTTCTTTTCAAATGATTATCGCTTTTATCATGCCCTAGGTCAGTCAAACTGAAGTCTGCTTTTGGTTAAAAATATTGAGGGACGCCGACTTCAGTTTGACTGACCTAGGAAAGAAGTTATTTTATGTTTTTTTTGAAGGCAGTTTATTGTTTTTTAAGAAGATTTTATTTTTTTACAAGCTTTTATTTAGTTTTACCTGTTACAGACACCGCTTTTACCAAATCTTACTAGTTAAATTAGACCCACTTCCCGGTGTTCGATTGAGCTGATATTAAGTATACCTATGTAATTTTGGTGACAATTCAATAATATGGTACCATAGAACTGATCTGATGATGGAGACGGACGGTGGCCACAGGAACTCCTAAACTACTCATGGTAAACTCGTCGTATTTGGTTTCGTTGGATTTGTCTCGACAAGTACTATAGACATAGGTCATGTCCAGGGTCTGATGGTGCCGGAAGGTTGGCCACACGAACTCCTAAACTACTCTTGGTAAACCCTTCGTGGCTCGAAAATTTAGAAAATTGCTTGTTTCCAATCGGAATAAAATTCTTTTGAACTGTTTAGTTCATTTTATATCAATTATTAAGACACTTATTGGGTCAGGATGGAAGACAGGGGTTTTGACGAATACAAAATTCAGCTCGTTCCACACCGTATATTTTAACGTATTTGGACAGCGTTACAACAGCAAGCCAGAATCAGTAAGAACGTTTTAAAACGACCCGCCACTCTTTTTATATTAATCTTATACAATAGCAATAGGCCTGATCGAGTCAAAGTACCATCCACTTATAATACAATGCATCAAATAATCGATAACGTATAATAAATCAGTCTATAAATTTAACATTAAATAATTTATATATAATCGAACGGTTATTAATAAATAATTGTATGAGTACGAATATCTATCGGTGCGCGGGAGCATTGCCGGGCCTGGTGGCGCCCCCGGTGACAGGAAACGGTAACACAATATAAAAGCTAATTTAAAAAAAATGGTTATTACCTTTAACATTTACCTATTTCATTTGTAAACAGCAGATGTTGCAGTCAAAGGACGGGAGGATGCAGCTGCAATCGAGCCAGCTGCAGTGGCTGTCCCTGTGGAAGAGTCCAGTTCTGCAGGTGAACATTATTCAGGACTTAATTTTTCTAGCTATATTTGGGTCAAGCAACTTATGGTGTTTACTGATTCAACTACTATCCCATTTTATTTACTCGACTAGCCCTTTCAAAGTAGGGTGTCCACTTTTTGGATAGTCAGGGAAAGTCAGGAAAGCTATGGGTTGTCAGGGAAAGTCAGGGAAGCTCTGGGGAGGTCAGGGGAAAAATATAGTTTCAAAAGAAAAATACTTTTCATTCATATCAATTGCAACATTCCAACCAACATCAATTCTGTCCCAGGAATTGTTAAATGGAAGGACATTTCCTATGGTAGCTAGATGCATTTTATTTTCAGCATTGGAGGGACCTATAGTATGATTTATTATCATAATAGATTTCTACTTTTTAGTAAGTAGGCACCTGAGGGTGATTCCACGGGCGTTTCAACCGCCGTCAGTCCGCTGTCCTAAGTATTTAAGAAATAGGCGATAATATACTCAAAATTCGATCAATTCTGGCAAGAATTACGATAACAGTATAGCTCTGTGTGAACGTTAGCTGCTTGCTGCTGCTGCTGCTCATTCTTTCAATATTCATGAATGCGGACTGACGGCGGTTGAAACGCCCGTGGAATCATCCCTGAAAGGTTTAAAAACGTCAAACAAAAACAGTGTTCTGTCTGTTACAGTAAAGTGAAATAGATGTGATTTAAGTGTACCTATATTTATTAATAGTGAAGTTTGAAAGCAAAATGAGTTGAAAACATTGTACATTTAATAAATCGTGGTTAGATCCAAAACTTTATCCTGAATTTGTGGATTGGCTTAGCGAGGTCCCTGAAGAGCCCTTATCGGGCTATTGTAAAGTGTGCTGCAAATCATTTAAACTCTGTAATATGGGCAAGCAAGGAGTACTGTCTCATGCAAAAGGACCGAAACATATAAAAATGGTTTATACATATAAGTTAAGGGAATCATTTTTCCCTCCATACCATTAAATATTGATCCCAGCAAAAAAGTGTACTGAATCTTTTTTGTAGAGAATTTTATGTAGGTAAATTAATTATTTAATTGAACATTTTTTGCTATGGGCCACCGTTTACGAGTTATTTAAGAAAAACTAAAAAAAGGGACCTTTACACCCCCCTCCACCCGTTAGCTCCACCCCCACCCATCAGTACTTTTAGTATGTGGTTTAAAACACCATTCCCTACAACTATGCCAAAATTCGCTTATAGTTACACGAATTTTTTCCACTGATTTGTCTTCGTTGCTTAGGCTAATATGTATTCCTTTGGGAACTGTTTATCTTTCTGGAATAAAAATAACCTGTGTTAATCCCGGGTATAAGCTATCTCTATTTCAAATTTTACCCAAATCCGTCCACCAGTTTCAGCGTGACGAAGTAACGCACACATACAAACTTTCGCATTTTATAATATTAGTAGGATTAGTGTTATGTAATAAGACATTTGCAAAAGTTCGCTAGCCCCCCTTCAACAAGAGCGCGTTTGAAACATAATATTTATTAATTACAGGTTGCGCGCACACCAGGAAGAAAAGTGAAATGGAAAAACCAATGGACGACAGGGAAGAAAAGCTTATTAAGCGGCTCAAGGAAGCAAAAAATGCATTGCACGTTTAGACAAAAACAAATTTAGATAGGATTAAATCAGACGTCTTAAAATCAATCATTGAAGGCGTATTAAGAAATCAGTCCAAAAAGGCAAGAGGCAAGCGATGGGACCTAAAAAATAAAATATCAGTCAATAATATCAATAATATTTGGCTATATTCAAAAGGTCACCAAGGACCTACAGGTTCTTGGAAAAAGTTATGCCACTTCCAAGTGAGAAAACCCTACATAGGGTTTTGAGAAGTATACCAATGGAAGCTGGAATAAATGTTGAAATAATAAGAATGTTAAAGAGCAATGCACACAATCTGTCCTTGGAATCCATTGTGGAAGACTTGTATAAAAGATTATTCATAATTTTCATATTTATGCCTGGCTCCATGGGAATTCTTTTTAAAAGCCTTTGCAGGGTTTTTTTCACTAGGCAGTGGTAGAATTTTGTGCAGATGTCTGTATGTTCTGGGAGATTTCTTATAAATTGCTAGTGCTGAAATTTTATCTTCCATGTCCCACCTTTTTCCACTTGGATGTTTTAAATAATTTTTAACAGCATTCAATATGATGTTTTTCAAAACCTGCGTTTCCAACTTGTCCACGTTTATAGATGTATTTGCTAATGTTTTCAATGAACATTTGGCATGTCCAAGTCTCTTCAACAATTTATTTTCTCTTGGGGATAATATACCTAAAATGAAAAAATAAGTAAATAACAGAATCACAAAAATAATGTATTTAATCAATAGTAATTCTCAGTTTTTTGTCAAGGCTCAATAGTTGCCGATCAGAATTCATTTATTTAAGCTAGACTGTTTTAAATATGTAATAAATAACATTAATAATACACAGGCAATAATGTTAGTTCACCATTTTTAATTCTGATAGAAGAAAGAAAAACGACGACTTTTTTGTGGACAATGTTTTTCCTAATGACAATGACAGTCAATTTCATAAATATAATACTGTAGTGATAAAACCTCAACACCCCCCCTCAAGTATAACTTGCCTAAGCATTAACTTAGCATTATCACGAAAGGACATATTACGTTATTAATTACTACTAATAAACAAAACAACATAGAAGAATATACATATAGTAATAGAATTACAAAACTTTAAGCTTACTTACAAAAAAAATATGTTTAATAGCACCCAGGGGTTTCGTGAATATGTCAGCAACATTTTCGTTTGAAGGCACATATGAAATGTCGATCATTTTCTTATAAAAACAGTATTTTATAAAGTGAAACTTTATGTCTATATATTTGGTGCGTTTACTATTTTCGTTGTACTCAATCATACATATGGCACTTTGATTGTCTACAAGTAGGCGTGTTTTAATGTTAGTAATACCAAAATTTGAGATTATGCCTTTCAAGTAGACGAGTTCTGTTGTAGCCATCGCGGCTGCTACGTACTCCACCTCTGCTGAAGATAAAGCAACTGTAAGCTGCTTCTTCGTGAACCATGGTACTAAGTTATTATTGTGAAAAATAGCACATCCACTCACGCTTTTTCGGTCCTCCTTGTCGCTGGCCCAATCTGCATCGGTGTAGCACAGCAACTGTTTTTCTTGTGACTTCGTGTATGTTAAGCATTTGTTGGATGTAAGTTTCAAATATCTTTTTTTTTTTTTTTTTTTTATTTATTATATGTATATATTTTTTACATAGTACCATACTCTAAATGTCGCCAAACTGTGTGTCAGTTTGTTGGCGACTGATGCGCTCAATAATCTAATACTACTTGGGAGGTACATAGATACTAGTGATTACTTACTTACTAACTTAATTTACGTTTACATTTGGAGTGCCAGCATGGTTATGAGTTTCATCTGCATTTTATAACTTTATTCAATTAATTTTAAAAACCACCCTAACAGAACTTATCAGACCATAAAATTTGTTTCATTTTTGATTTCAAGAAGCCTATTTTTAATTTTTTTTCATCTAGTAGTAGGGGGTATTTGTTATAAATTTTGGGAATCAAATATTCTTTAGTTCTTTGTCCATAATAGTTTTTAGCTGGTGGTTGGAACAGTTCTCCCCTCCTAATAGACCTAGTACAATGACTACTTTGCTTTTTTACTTTAAAATTATCGGTATAATAACTATCTAATATATTTAGGTAAACAACTTTAGAATGCACGGGTAGAATCTTGCAGATCGAAAATAATCTATCATAGCTATGTTTATACTTATCCCTAGTTTTTTTGGGTACTAAATATTTAATTAACCTTACTTGTAATTGTCTCACTTGGTCCAGATACGTTTTAAAGGTAAGCCATCCATAGCTCAGCAATGAGTCAGCGAGCGCATGGTAAACAATGTGCAGGGTGCGCTTGTTAACTATTCTACTTAAGTGATAGAACTGACCTAGTATCGATCTTAACCTGTTACAGACTTGAATAATATGAAGTTTCCAATTAAAGTGATTATCAATTAAAAACCCTTTTTGCTGAAGTCCACAGATTATTTGTGGGCTTGTCCAAATATGATGTTGTGTAAATAATTATGATGTTACATAAGTGATATCTGGACGTGAGACTGTAGAAATGTATATAAGACATCCAATAAGCTCTCGGTAAGGCACATGATCTACTTTTCCTTCTGAAGTTGATACTCCCTGTTCCATAGGGGTCTGTGCTCCCTTGCATTCTTCCATTCCAATTTTTTCTAAAACTTGTTCTATCAATTTTCTTTGACTTATCTTTAATTTTTCACCTTCTCTCGATATTTCCATGCCTAAATATTCTTTAACTTCCCCTAAATCTCGTACTTTAAATTCTTCTTTAAGTTGATCCATCGTTTTGATTATTCCTGTTTGTTTTCCTGTCAGTAATATATCGTCAACCCAAATTAATAGCCATACATTTTCTCTAACATATAAGCAAAAATCATGTTTGGATTGTTCAAATACTTTTGTTGTAATGTAATTATGGAACCTCTCGTTCCAACACTTAAGGTCTGATTTTTATTCCCACAGAAAAAATGTAAATAAAGGTGTTGCCGTTAATGAAAAACATTTGCAATTTTCAAAATATTTAAACTTTCCACATGTATAAGAAATCGACTTTCTATAAAAAAAACTATATATTCTAATCAAGATAGAAGAATTTAATTTGTTGATGGCAAACTTAATTTTGATATAAATTCTTTGTTGTATTAATTTAAAACGAGAAAACTGTTTTTGTATGCATAATTTATTTATTGCACTGGTATCATTGACTCGATACACCTGTGTCAACAAGTTAAGGGCCGCTTGATTGATGTGAGGCGTAACTTCACTCGCTTCGCTTCACAATTCGTGCTCCCGTCGTAATCGCTTTCCAGTGTCTCATTTGTGCGATTTTAATTTCAATTATATCTTAAATTTATTTTTATATCACGATACAAGCGAAATGATAACTTAATATTATATTTCTTGCTGGCCCAGACTTTGAGATTCCCTGAAATGTCACTTTGACAGTGACGTAACTTTGTTTACATTTTTTGTGTGGGAATAAAAATCCGACCTTAGGTGCTTCTCTTAACCCATAAAGAGATCTTTTGAGCTTTAAAACTTTACCCTGTGTTGCTTTTACGCCTTCTGGGGGTTTCATATACACTTCTGTATCCATTTAAAAACGCAGTTTGTACATCTAATTGTTTCATAGGAAAATTTTCTTGTACTGCTTGACTAAACATCATTCTAATTGTTGATACTCTTGCGACTGGTGAATAAACATTGTATATGTTTGAAATCCTTTTGCTACTAGTCTCGCTTTTTTTCTTCCATCTTGCTTGGTTTTAAATATCCATTTGGTATCAATGGCTTTCTTTCCATTAGGTAACTCTGTTTCTGTCCACGTATTCAATTCTTGTAGTGATTGAATTTCGCTATTAATAGCTTTCTCCCAATCTTCACCTTTATTAATAGCTTCGCTATATGTACGAGGATTAGTATCTGACATTAAACAAAATGCTATGTTTGCGTAATGAAACTGTTCTTCCAAATAATAATCTGCTAAATAAGTCGGCATTTTTCTTGTTCTTTGTGGTCTACTATCTGAATGCTCTTTTTCTACATTTTCCTCGACTTGTGTTTCTCTCTCTTGACTTATTTCAGTCTGTTCGTTTCTTTGATCAGATTTCTCTGTTTCGTTCTCTTTTCCTCGTTCATTTGACATTTGTTTCTCTATATTTTCTGACTTCATCTTCTTCGTTTTTGTATATAAATGTTTCATTCTGTTCTCTTATCTTCGGTTCGAATTTAATGTCGTTCTCATCGAAACGTACATCACGTGACATTATAATTTTGTTTGTTTCAGGATCCCACAGTCTGTATCCATTTGCAGAATATCCTACCATACGCATTTCTTTCGCCCTTGGCTCTAGTTTGTCTCCTCTAGGCATTGTTACTACCCAAGATTTGCTTCCGAATACTCTTAGTTTAGATAAGTCTTATTACCTCTTATTATGGCCTCTGGAGTCTTGAAGTTGATAGCTGCGGATGGACATCAGAGGCCTCAGACAAGATGCACTAAGCTAACTAACGTTTCTATTCGATTCGTTTTTAAACCAATCGCGTCACTGATAGACCACGTGACTTTTCGTATCACGTCATCTTCCAGTGACGCGATTGGTTTAAAAACGATTGGTATATAGAATATATAGCTTTTTTTAAACGTTAGTTAGCGTAGTGCATCTTGTCTGAGCCCTCTGTTTAGTTGGTAAGTAGCGCACGCAATAGCTTCACCCCATAAGTATTTGGGTACGAGTAAGTTCGATTCTAGTAAAAGCGTTCTGGTTCTGCTGTATAAAGTTCTGTTCATACGCTCGGATACTCCGTTTTGCTGCGGCGAATACTGTTGTGTAAACTGAATTCTTTTTCCTCGTTCTCTGCAAAAATGTTCGAATTGTGAGTTTTTAAATTCTCCACGTTATCACATCTTACATTGTTTACTTTTACTCCGTGTTCGGTTTCGAATCGTCTAATGTAATTGATTATGTTGGTGGTTGCTTCACTCTTTGTTTTTAATAAGTATGTATTGCAAAAATGCGAGAAATCGTCTATTATTACGTGATAGTTCCATTCACCATTTATACCAGGTGTACGTATTGGCCCTGCAATATCAGTATGAATTAACTCACCTTTGTATGAAGATCGTGGTCTGGTGACAGGAACAAATGGTAGTCGGCTCGCTTTACCCATCATGCATGGACCGCACGGTTTTACACTCGTCGGTAAGTAAACGCATCTAGTTCAGATTTCGACGATTGAGATGGCTTAGTCGTTGGTGCCATAAATTGTCGCTATTTGAACTAGTGTTGGCGTTACATGCAACACTGAAACACACCTCAGCCTTAAGTAAAAATAGTTTTCCTACACTTACTCCATATACCCGTTTAGAGTTTGAATTTTCTCTATAAATTGCTATGTTTTCTTTGGTAAAAATTACACTGAAATTGTTATGTACCATTTTTTTGACTGACAAGGTTGAAAGACAGATTTTTGACAATGAGTGCCAGTAAGTTTATTTTAATATTCTGGCACTTCATTTCTATGGAACCCTTTTTTATTTGCGATAATGTAGTCTCCATTAGCGATGTAGATTTTAATCGGGGTTTCTAAGTTAACGATGTTCGTTATGTATTTCGATAAATTTTTGTTTATCAGATGTTCCGTGCACCGTGAGTCGATGACCCATTCGATTCTGCTTCCATCTAAGTGAGTTGAGTTTTCGCTGTCTGTTGTGACGAAGCCGAAGTGATCTTGACTTGGTTCATCTATTGTTACGTGTCCATAGTGATTATGATTGTTCCGCTGGTATCTGCCTCGCGATCGACCTCGTGGATTCGCTCTACCAATTGTTAAAATTGTGTAATTCCTTTCTTTATTTCACTTACATTATGTTAGTTCACCATTTTTAATTATGATAGAAGAAAGAAAAACGACGACGTTTTTTTGGACAATGTTTTTCCTAATGACAATGACAATCCATACATACCATAAATATAATACTGTAGTGATAAAACCTCAACAGACTGTTGTTCCAAATTATGTAATGAATATGTGTTCAAAACAATACACAAAGCATTTTATATTGTAATTAACCACATATTCAAAATGCGCTATCGCAGAATGGTTCAGGTTTTATTTGTTGGAATATTTCGTGAAAGATTTTATGTCAGTCATACCAACATTCTCCCAGAGATACTAATTTATAAAAGCTATTTTCTGCACTTATTATTATTAATCAAATATTTCTGACAAACTTTACGAGTACATGTATATTTTTGTTAAGAACTTTATCAATGTAAACACTGATAAGTTGTTGTCAAATAAGCATGTTTTATACTTCTCAAAAATATCTTAATGCAGTGATGGAACCGGATAAACATCGAGATGTGGGCCGATTGCCCGACAGTACGGTCAATTTGTAACAATTTTCGTGTTACGCAATTATTATTATTATTATTATTATTTTATTTATTTATTAAAAACAAACAACATGATACAATAATATTAAAGGCCCTGCAAAACTGTTACAACAGTTTGACTGCAGGAATGTGTCCGTGAATAAATCTGTTTTTTTTTAAATATAAATATACTTAGCTATGTCTTACAGTGTGTCTAGTATGGAAGTGACTCTAATAAAAATTTATTGACTAACCTCTTAAATCTACGTATATTTGGCTCATGCCGGATATCATCGGGCAAACTATTCAACACATATGGCACACGTTTCCTTAATGTTCTATCACCAAAGTAATTATTCACTCTAGGTACCTCAAATTTACCCGCAGATACCGACCTTGTGCCATAATTGTGACTTACCTGAGATAGGTTATGCTCTTGACTATCACGATTATTTATTGCTAGAAGGTATTTATGTTTTACACTAACTGGAAGGATTTTACAAATTTTAAACAATTTCCGATAATCTTTATTACAGCTTTCTCTAGTCTTATTATTAACAAGTAATTTTAAAAACCTTATTTGCAATGATTCTAATTTATCTAAATGGGTTTTAAACGTGAGACCATAACTATCAAGAGCATATCCCAATATGGAATCTACTAACGAGAAATATAAACACTTTAAGGTACTAATAGGAACTCTGTAACTTAAATGATAAAATTTTCCCAATAACGTTCTTAACTTAGCACAAATATAGTCTATATGATGAGCCCATGAAAAACTAACATCAATTTTGACACCTAAATAAGTTACACAATTTACTTTTTCAATTGGTATACACTGACAGTTGACGAGGGAATCATGAAAGCATTGATAGCTGTGTGTAAATAACGAGGGAACCTGATCGTCTACTCTCAAATATGGTGAATGTATTATAAGAAGTTTAGTTTTTTTAGAATTTAAAAGTATACCGTTATCATGAGACCATTGAACTATTGAATCTATATCTAATTGAATCGTGCGACACATATCGGCGAGGTTGGTTCCGGCACTCACGGTGCACAGGTCGTCTGCGAACATGTAGGGCGTGCTGTGACGTATAACTCCACCTAAGCTGTTAACATGCATCAGAAAGCTAATAGGCCCGCATCCAGAACCTTGCGGAACACCGCAATGAACCGCAGTCTCCTCACTGAGTGCCCCATTAACTTGAACACGATACGCGCGTGATGTTAGGTAGTCGCCGAACCATTCGTTCAGCGGCTGCCCAACACCACATTCACCCATTCCGTGTAAAAGAGTTTCTGTTTCAAGCGTATCGAATGCTTTTTTATAATCATAAAAAATCGCCATTACTATTCTCTTATTCTCTAAATGTGTATTAATTTCATTTGTAAATTTTGCTAAAAGAGTATGCGTTCCCTTACCTTTTTGAAACCCATGTTGACATCTATGTATTATATTATTACGTTGTAGGTAAGATCCAATTTGGTTAACAATGCATTTTTCCATAATTTTATCTATACTGGACAAAATCGCTATTGGTCTATAATTACTAAAAACTTTGCGGTCACCCCCTTTATGTATAGGACGAATAAGGGCCTCTTTTAATTTTTCCGGAAAACTATGATTATTTACATATAAATTTATTAAGCTAGCTATAACTGGGCTCACCTTGTCCACTATTAGTTTAAGATCGGACATGCGAACGAGATCGCTGCCAGGAGCCTTTTTCATACTCATGTCATTAATTATTTTCACCACAGTTTTAGTATCAACCGGCTGCCACCTAAAACTCACGTCCGATCTCTTAACATATGTGTCTCTTTCTAACCATTTCTCGGGACAGATGTGTTTAAGTTGGCATATCTCATTTGAAAAATTATATGCAAACTTATCACAAATTTCCTTTGAGCTACCATGTTTTTCCATATTATTAAGTATAATGCTATCTATTGGCTGCTTCTTATTTCCTAACAAATTATTAATCTTATCCCATTTTTTTTAATTTTTCCATTACAATCATAGATCACCGTTTTCCTCACAATTAAAACCTCGTGTGCTCTAATTATACCTGATACTAAGATTTAATGGCAGAAGTCCAAAATGTGCACTCGTTGGATTGACATTCGTGGAGCTGTGCAGGCCTATAATATATAATTCTAAAAAAGTCTCTAAAACCTATATATTATTTATTAATTTTTTGTTTCTTTTGTGCTTGTTATGATAACGGTTTAATGTACTCGCATAATAATTAAAGAATTGTCACACAGTCACTAATTTTCACGAATGTTTCTTGGAGAATTACACTGCTGATGATGAGTGATGACTAACGTTATAATCTTTTACACGGATACCACAGCATAGCATGCATGTGTGGCATATTTAACTTTGACGTAGACTGGATTAACTACTGCGAAACAGTTATAATTTCTTTCATTTGCTTGTACTAAACGATATGCCATGCTACTTTACCAATGTAAATCACCTCCATTGTGAAAATTATTTCAGAATGATTTTGTATAAATGTGGAATATCATACAAATGTGAGAGGATATTATATGCATATAGTGTACACATATCCATATAAATATGCTCCGATATCGTCTAAATATACTTTTAGTAAGTTATTGTCACAATAAAAAAAGAAAGTAGGTTAGGTAGACTTTATGTTGGTATTTTTTCAAACGTTTAATAGATTTATAAGACATCGGGATTTCATACATTTTTGGTCCAAATGCCGGCCAAAAAGAAATTATGCTATATTCTGTTAGAACTTGTCAACCTGAGCATTTATTGGGCACCAAAGCTGGACAAATTGTCCTTGTTTTTATTTTAAATTGAAAATTCTATATGTCGGTGTATTTAACTTACATAAACAAATGAATTGGTCTACCAGTGACATTTGAATATAATATACGATGGTTCCAAACCTATTTTTGACACGAGAATTTTGGATTGTATCGAGAGTCCAGCCAGCAGTGGACGTCTTTCAGCTGAAATGATGATGATGCGATTAAGTCCCGTTTTGTTAAAATAATATGTCGTTATCAGGCAGACTAAGAATTGGCTGTTGCTCTCATATCATGTGCATAGTATAGTTTACGAGCCATGCACGAGATTTTCCAGGAATAACACTCCCAGATTTTGGCTCGGATAGAGAACATTATTGTTGTGCCAGACGATACTGATTCTATATTATTGAATCAACCCTTTCTGTCCGGATGACGAGTTAACTCGTTTTGTGCGATGAGCTCTCAGATCCGGTAGACGAGTATACTGGATTTAAAAAAAATTGCCATTACATACTGGATTAGGGCAATCGACAGTCACTTTCAAAACGGGACTTAATCATCTTAATCATTTCTGTTAACGAGTTAACTCGTCTACTGGACAGGAGCCGATATTATTTCACTGAACCTGACATACTGGGTAGATTTTGTGTAAGTACCACTTTGCCGGAACGAAAGGGTTAAGCGAAGATACGCCTGCATATAATATATTTTATTTATTTATTTATTTGTAATAAATCCCTAAATACACTCGGCACAAGGTCCTCATAACACCATGGAAATTGGTCCTACAGCTTTGGTGTCAAAATTATAAATGCTCAGGCGGACAAGTTTTTACAAAATATATCATTATTTCTTTTTGGCTGGCATTTTTATATTTGGGCCCAAAAATATGATGTCTTTAGCAAGCAACTCTTATCTCGATTTTGCGTGAAGAATTGTGCCTTAATAAAAGTAAAATATTAGAATAACGTGGGAACAACACTAAAATTATTATATTTGATTTCACCAGATTACTATGTTATAAGAATTTTTAAATCACCAACATTTATGGGACCTTGCTCATTAATAGTCGTAAGCATACGCATACGCATATACATTTATGCCTTGTTTTTGTCAGTATTGTACATTTTTCTGATGAATTCCCTTTACTGTAAGGTTTCTTTATTTTAAGAATAAATGACTTGAAAATCAATAGTTTTTTTTCCCTTGTATAAAACTGCATGCCATGCAATTCCACAGAGCATACAAACGTGAGTATCGACAAAATGTATCGACTTTTTACATCACTATCTCCAAAACTATATCGATAGAACATTACAACTAGCATCACTAGTATTTTTTCTGTAAGGTTGGTGAAAATTTCGAGACAAATCTTAGCTACGTGCGATGTATGAAGTGCCGTCTCTTAAAACGTAGTGATTATATTCTCTTTGGTATCTGTCGGAAAAAGCATGCCTTCAACTGTCAGGCGAACACCAAATTTTTTCATTTCTTTTCTCATAATAAAATTTGTGGTTATGTTGAAATTCGGTTAAAAGTAAATCAATTTAAAAATTGTATCAATTCAAAAATATTCAACATGCCACAAACCGGTGCGACCAGATATCAAAAATTTCTTAAGTCAGAGAAATCGAAAACAAAACTTAAAGCTAAGAAGGACCTGCCAAAAGGAACAAATGTAACCAAGACTCATTTCAAAGTAAAACAGATTGTTGTTAAAGAGCAGTTGAAGAAGCACACTGGCGATGAAGCCTTATCTGCTCGAAAACTAAATGCAAAGGAACTGTTGACAAGAATTAACCATTTTAATGTATCTTCTTGTAAAAGTGCACTCGAAGGAATAAAAGAACTGATACATAGTCACTATAATATTTTAGAAGAAAACTTGGGTCAGCTGATAAATAGAGTTACTCCATTGGTAATAAATGTAGAACCTGTTGTAAGTAAAAATCATATTTTAATTATAAATTACACAAAAGGACTTGACAGAAGCGCGTGGAGCTAAGGGTGGTATTCCACTTGTCCAAGATCTTTGTCCAATGTGTATTTGAGTCTCACAGTTTACTTTAAAAAATGTGAGACGCAATGCACATTGGACAAAGATCTTGGACGAGTGGAATACCACCCTAACCCCATGTGCTTCTTTGAGCGACAAGCGAGAAAATACAACTTGTGCTACCCGTGCTGGCGAAATACACCTTATTAAACACAAGGAGTGAAAGCCATTAATTAAGAAAAAATAATAATTACACAAAATATTTGAAATTATAAAAGAATTAACAAAACACAATCAAATTGTCTGAATGCTGTTCTGGTTTTTATTCACACCATTACCATAAGAATAAACAATAACTACACGTAGAAGCGAAACTCACGGCTCCCAACGCACGCTCGGCGCGTTAAATACCTACCGCCTGGAGACACCTGAGGTGTCTAGTCACTCAGGGGCGTCACAGACGGAATACATATTGACCAATATATTGTTTTTGTGTCTTGAATTGGTTATCGTATTTGTGTTGATTTTAGTGTTTATGGTTGAACTAAGATAGAGTGTTTTAAAAAGTGAACGACTATTTATGGCATAATAATTAGAAATAATTGATTGAATTAAGGAGTTTTATTTGTTAATTAGTACATTCCCTAGATGTTGTAGAAAAAAAACCGGAATCCTTAAAAACTAATTTATAGATAGAATAGTATTTTGTAATAAAGCTTTTTCAACTTAATAAAAATTTTAATTAATGGTCCGGAAAGGAACATAAAAAGTAACTCCGGATCCCAAACTATAAAACTTATTGAGCTTAAAAGGTTGTTTATTTATAGACTCGTTTCTGTGTTTTATAGATGATTAATAGCCACATAAGCCATTTCATTTTCTGGATATAATCTTAATATCATCAAAAAGTATTATTAGGTACCTAATTTAACGTAAATGTAAAAAACTCATTTTGCAACAATGTTTCCACGTTGAAGATAAATATAAATAACATTTCGTGAAATTTTTATATCACACCCATAAACCGATTAAAATATTTCACAACTGACAGCCCTGACTTTGGGTGCGGAAGACAGAGGGGCGTAGCGGGGTGAAGGGGGAAGTAGGTATTTAAACCGCGGCATTAGGGGGCTTGGTAAAGGAGATTCGCTTCTACGTGTAGTTATTGTTTATTCTTATGCCTTTACTAAAGTAATAAGTAGTAGTAGTGTAAGTTATAAGATCGTTTTGTTTAAAATAACAAATATTATTCCAGGTTCGCCGGGAGGCTTTTAAAGTTCTTAATTTGATGCTTTCAAATGTTTCTGTGAAGAAAATTGAGCCATTCTTTGATATATTGTCTACTTTCCTGCGAAGTGCTATGACGCACATAGACAACAGGATACAAGAGGACTCTCTATTGTTACTTGATGTGCTTCTGAAGTGTTGTTCGGAACATATGGCTAAAGACTTCCATAGAATCATCCCAAACTTCTTAGATATGATATCAAAGTTGAGAGTTAACTCTAAACAAGATAGAACATTAACTGTAAATTTGAACAGTCAAATTACTAGTGTCAAGTGGAGAGTCAAAGTATTGTTCCGTTTGCAGGACTTCTTACACAAATACATAGAACACAACAATTATAACTTAGATGACAAAGAACTTGTTGCTAACACACATCATTATGACAAAACTGTATCACACTATCCGCTGCTGAAACCAAGTTACACATCTATATGCCATGTGTCATTGTTCTCATCTAAAAACACCACATATGCAGCCACTGATGAGGCCGAAAAGTTTATAAAATACATTGAAACATTAATGCCACTGCTTTTTGAGGCCTGGGTAGAAGTATGTGCTGATGCTAACCCTGGCCAAAATATTGAAACTGTTATCAATGAGGACGCCGCAGGTTTACTGAAGCACACCCTGGAAGTTGTTAAGTTACTTTGGGATCTGGTTCAACATCTTAATAAGATAAGTCCCCACTCCAACATAGATAATATTTTTAGGCAAAGCTACCGAAAGCCTTTCAGTCAGCATTTTGTGCAGTCTTTCCCTTTTGTGACTAATATGAGATCTAAGCAGCAGAAAGAAGGCAACTCTGGTGGTGAAATTATAATTACTGACCCTAAGTTGATTATTGAGAATTTGTTAATTTGCCAATTGTTTATTGCACTGAATCCTAATGTTCACATCAAGAGGGAGAGCAAAGAAATAAGTTTGGTGCTTAATTATATGGAGAAGATATTTGAAGAGAGCACTAAACCTGATGTCAGCAACTTCCTGATTAAGATCCTGGACTCTATGTTTTCCAATGAAGTTAATAATTGGACCAGAACCATGTTTGTAATGGATAGTCTCCTGAGTAAAGTTGTGTTGGCATATTCAAATGAATATCTGCATGAGGAGTTCAGACAGAAAATATTTTCATTGCTTTGCAAAATAGCCTTGAATGAGAAACTGTCCCACTTTCATAAAAGTACCGCTTATGACAAGTGGCTGCAAGACTTGCCTGATATTTTATTAGGAGAATCAGTAAATGTGCAGGTAATAGATACCCTTCACAAATTTGCCATGTGCAACAACAAGATTTTCAACACTGTTATCAAACCAAAACTATATAAAATAGTTGAAAAATTGCCTAATATTGTCATAACTGATAGTGTCAATAGTACAAGTTACTATAAAGTTTACTCTTTGTTGTATTGGATAAAATGCTGGGATGACGAATCTCTAAATTTGTTAGAAAATCAATTAATCACCAATGCGTATGATTATGATCATGGAAGATTTATATTTGACACTTTGAGACACAGGAGTTCCAGCAATGTATAATTTGTAAATTGAAACATGAAATTTTTATGAATTAAATGAAATAAATGTATAGTTGTATTAATTTATTTAAATAAACTCAAACAGGACTCATGTAAAATTGTGACTCAGTCAACTAATAAAACATATGTAATAGTAACAGGTAACACAATTACAAGGTAACTTCAAATTAATCAAATGCAGATTGATAGCAGATCAGGTAACAGAACTAGTAAACTAGTGTACAATGCACATGCATTGCCATCAAATAGCAGAAAGAATAATTTACATGAAATTGAAGGGTCTGACTCGTGGTCACACCAGGTTGTCACACCACTGCTATTCGCTTTCGTCGGAAATTCGTCAGAAATCATTTAATTCCGCAAAAGTAGGTAGGTTAGGTTTGTTAGGTTTCTTTAGATGCCCAAAGGCAAATTGCCCAGAAATACGAGCGCAGGCAGGGCTCCGTCGAATAGCAGTGGTGTGACGAATCTGCACCCGAAATTGAGTACCTAAATATATCCTAAGAAGGAACTTTACCATTTAACAAAATACTGAATTTAGATAAAAGAAATATGCAAAATACGTTTTCTTTTCAATTTAACAGTCAATTTAACTCTACATCAGTTTCTTGTGCATAGTACTTGCTGTTTACACAACAGTGACTGGCAGAATACATTTAAGAAAATTTTAATCAACTGTACAAAGATCGACACATGGGCCTCTATTCTTCATTGTCTACCACTACTGCTATCGTAATTATTAACGTAATGTAATGAGAGCTATTAACTTTACAGTAAAGATGTCATAAACGATTGCAATAGGGTTAAAAATAAAGTAAAATAGAGGCCTAGATTGTAAACCATTATTGCATGCTTCACAGCGCTTCCTTATATAATCTTCCTTAAGAAATCACCACAAACATCAATGGCTATCATATCACATAACGAATACAACCACAGTCCGTAATATACTGATACAGGTAACGTGGTAGGTGAACAGCTTTGCACCTTGTCAGCTTGTCACTGTAACGTTAGGTTTGAAATGTCATATATAAAACTAATGAAATCAACAAGGTTCAAAGTGATCTACCTATGACGTTGAGATAAGTGCTGATATAAAACCGTTCCCAATCACACGAACACACCGCATCGCTGAGTGAAATGACGCTAAGCCTCGTTAAGAGATTCATATAAAGGTATACACATCGGCAGACTAGTTTTCTTTGTATTTAACACTAATAGTACCTACACTTAAGCATTTTTACTAATTTTTGAGTCGTCCATGTTCCACATTTGGCAAATTTTGGCTTAAATTATAATCGCCTGGCTGAAACCTCTTATTTGGCGAAGTGATTTAGAAGCAATTCATTTTATGAAGTAATAACAAGCATCATTTTAATAACGGATATTATTGAGAATTTTGTTCTCATAAATGAAAACGAATAAATAAACAGTGCATTTGATGCTTGATATACAGTTAGCATATAAATTGCATTGCGATGAGCGTTTTTTTATTACTAAAAATCATTTGGTGCTGCATTTACCTAAACTAAACTGTAAGAAAATGTGCCACCTTAAATATTTAAAGTTTTGGAAGAAATTGTCTAAGTTTCGAGAATCGTATCGTCACTGAAATAATTCTTGCTACGACTATACTTACAACATCATTTTAATACAATAAAAAAAACACAGGCGTAGTCCAAACGGCTTTCTTTGAATATTCGGGTAAATTTTATAGGTTAAGAAACATTTGAAAAAGGAGAACTGAGGTTTCCTTTCTCCTCTAGTTGTTCGTTGATAAATTACAAGTAAATCCAATAGAAATTGTAGAAATACAAATGAACCTTACTATAGGCCATTCACTGTAACCTGAGTATTCAAAGTCAGCTGCCGTGACTGTATGCTTTATAAATATCATTCACTAGTTAAATTGGAAGATCCTAATTTTCAAACGAGAAACCTACATACTGACTGTTTCGTAGCTGCTAAAGCCTTCAGTTCGTCTTACTACTCAATTGCTAACAGAGTTACTAAGACTAAGATTCTGTCAATACTTATAAATAGGGTTAGGATTTTGATGGCATATCGTGGTTCTAGAATCCATGGAGTCATGGAGTCGCTATTTCCTAATTATTATAATTCATGACACTTTGATTTTGACCTTCAGTATGGTCATATTTCAAAATGTAATAAATACATTTTTAGTTCGGTTATTCCATACCTACTAATATTTTCTTGTTTGTAACGCTTTCACAGCAGAGATATCCTTCACACCAAAATTCATTTAAATAGCGGTTTAATGAATAAATGAATTTTGAAATATTAAAATACTGAAGGCCAAATCAAACTGGTATGTATTATTATAATTTTATAAATTATAATAAATAGGAATTAGCGACCCCGTGGATTCTAGAACCGCGATTTGCCACCAAAAGTCCTAACTCTACTTATAAAGGTTTGTGGGATAGTATTGCCTTGTTTATCGCTCGAGATTCTATTCTAACCCTCTTATTCATAAACGCGCAATAGCTAAAGTGTGCTTGAAATATGCTCTATCCATATGTCATTATGACATTTGAATTTGACAGAAACAGGCAAAGAATACTTTAACTAAAACAGGTTTATTGTGCGTTTATTCTTATTTGGGTAAGTACCAATTTCACCATACGATGTTAACCACTTAACAGACGATTGGAGCGTTAACAGCTGTCAAAATGTATGAACTAACAGTCGATTAACATTGATTAAATTTAACATAGTATGGTGAAATTGGTACTTTGTCTACGTCCGCTCTAAAGCCTACAGCCTAGCCTAGCATGGTAGTAGCTAGCGTGAACCATGCGAATAGTCGCCGGTCAGAGCGGACGTAGCCTAATCGATTTGTCATAAACCCAAAGATCTTTTTCATATTCCACGGAGTGTAATTAAAAACGTAGAGTAGTGAAGATAACTTCATAAGAGAGCTTAAACTGCCCTAATAAAGGCCTGTGAAGAAAGAGTGGGGTCGACTTGGTGTAGTATCTATTGAGTTTTCCTTTTACTAGTTTTTTTTGTGCGAGGCATGGTGGCAGAGGCTGTCAGCATTGCCTGTAAATAGAACAAAAAACATTGAAAAATAATTAAAACAAAGCAGAAGCATTGCCTAATAGAGCATTTTAGCTATTATAACAATTCCGAATGTGAAATTTCGGCAGAAGGTAAGATTTTTCACGGAATACCCGATCAAATTCTTCATTCATTTCAGAAAATGCTAAAACTACTCAGGGATAATATCTTGTAACAAACCACAAATTGCCGTTAAATGCAATGTGGTAGGTACAGTTACAATATAAATTTAATTCGTATCTTGGTGACTACATTCTGCAGCAGCAACTTATCTTGCCCTTCTGTTGGTCAAAGTCATGTGACCAACTGGTCCGCTCCACTTTTTTTGCTGCTGATTGTACAAGATACCGAGCAAATAAGTAAATGTATGCATTCAAAAGCCTCAAGCCCACTATGACAGCACATACAACATTAAGATTAAGTTAAATTTCTGTGAAATATAATCGCATAACCGGGTAACTTGATGTTCAAAGATCGAGCATAAGCTTATTGGACTAGTTAGAAAGTTAAAACTTTGGACAAAACAGGAAAAATGCAGGATTACTCGTATACTTGAACTCGTGCTTACTTTGAGGCATAGTGGATTAGAGTCCTATATTAGTAAATATGATTAATTCAAAATAAAAATACACATCAAATACGACACTGCACGCTAAATAAATACATACACCTTAAACTGTTAGAAGTGGGTTACGTTTTAGTGTAAAAACTGTCGCTATGTTTGTTTCTTAGTGGCCTCGCGTCATGCAACAACGAAAACAAAACGAAAATAAAACATACGTTCCGCTCGCTGCACTGCCGTAATGAAAAAATGGACTCGGGACATAGGAAGGCCTCTTACACGTCTGTACTTTTCGATGTAGTAGGAATTTCATCGTGCAATGACACAAACTTGTACTCTGGATGCCTCTCTATTTTGGCTTCTATCAATTTTTGTAGGGCATCACTCTTCTCCATAATATCATGTGAAATTACTTCGTTTTCAATATCGGCTGAGTCTGCGAAACTTAATTGATCATCATTAACATTTGATTGCATTTCCTCGATCGACTTTTTATATGCGCTAAGATCCGCGCAACTTTGGAA
This sequence comes from Acleris literana, assembly GCA_946894065.1. Taxonomy (NCBI): domain Eukaryota; kingdom Metazoa; phylum Arthropoda; class Insecta; order Lepidoptera; family Tortricidae; genus Acleris; species Acleris literana. Next base: position 13,905,497 of record OX335680.1, read on the forward strand.
CTCATCAACGTGTTGTTCAAAGCCAGATGATTTCCTACTATGAGAGCGGGACCGAGAAGATGTTGAAGTTGTGTCGGTCTTAGATTTGTCATCACCTTTATGCCAGAACGCTAATTTACCTGGCAGTTGTAATAATTTTCCAATCCCTGAAGCAGACCCTTTGGTAACTTTCCCAGGCGATTTAGATTTATGACGTCTTTTCTTCTCCGCTATGGGATTAACAACTTGCAGGCCTTGATATGTGCCGGTTTCTTTAAAAGTGGTTTTTGGTAAAGTGTTAAGTATATCGTTCAAACTCTCTTGAGAAGTCGTACTGAATGTACAATCCACTATGTCAGTTTTCTTGGTATCACTTGATTCTTCAATTTTTTCTACTTTAGGCGGCGGTGGTGGAGCTTTACCTTTTCCATATTTACCTTTGGGTGATTTTGATTTCCTTTTGCTTCTAGGAGAATCATCCGGAGTCCCAAAAGACGCTTCATCGTCACTTTCTGCTGAATCGTTTTCATAGGCAGATGTATCTAGGCTTGTGTTGTCTGCTTGTTCATCTTTGAGAAGCATTGCTTCTTCTTTACACTCGTTTTCGGTAACAACTTTAGTGTCTATACTTTCAATCACGTTTTCATGCTCAATAGTTTTTGATGTAACATCGTCTGCGTCTGTAAATTCGTTATTACAGTCTGTTTTGACCGTTTCAGTAGGAACTTCAGTATCATCTTTGTCTAAATCATCTTGTGCGTTTTCAAATACCTCGTGCGTAATCTCTTTTTCCGGTGAGATTTCTTGGGTTTCATATTTATTTTGTTCCTTTTGCTCCCTGTGATCTATGTAACTTTGATTTAAATTCGTACCTATAGGATTACCTCCTAATAATTGAACTATTTTAATTTGATTTCCTACATACTGATATAAAAAGGGAGGATCTGTATCGGACAGGAATAAGTGTGGCGGGAGGTTAACAAGGGGGGGCATATTCGCATATTCAAAGGTATCGTCGTCGGGTAGCTCCTCGATGATAACTTCATTGTCCTTTAATTTAAATAAAAACTTATGTCTAAATCAAGAAGAAACAAACCAATAATCTAGTAAATGCATAAACAGACTTATATAGACATCGATAGAGAAAATAACTAAATAATTATTACTTTAAGTACGAATACGAAACAAAAACATGCATACACAGCACACTAACTAAATCTTATTTCCCTAATTAATTAGCCAATTTTTGCGTCGCAATATTCGTGTTACAATGTCTTTGAATTATTATTAATATGCGACCCTAACACCTACTCTATCTAACAATGAAATGAAACGAACTAACAGCGAGAATTCCACCCTGCAACTTTTGTAAAAGCCATTAAATCATTCACCTTACTACCCATATGATGCCACCACTTTATAAATTATCATATTAGTTTTGGCGAACTTAGTAAACCACTACATCTTAACCATTACAACCAACCCAGCACCATTACTACCCTGCTACGTATATCTTGAGTCATTCTTGCAACATTATTTTAGAATTTCTGGCCAAATGGCGATAAAGATTGTTAACAATTGTTTGGTTCGTTGCAAGGACAGCCTAAGACACTTATCTTTACTTTCAATCAACCCCGTAAGAGCCCCGAGGCCAGTATTTTTGTTTAGGGCGAGGGGACTTACTATGGTACCTGACTTTACACCATCAGAAAAATCACAAAATACAGCCCTAACCTTACGTATGCTTTAACCATCTTAATTTGACAAAGAAGGAATAAGCATTATACTCAAAACATACCTCAAGCTGTAAACAACATTTTGTTACAAATAACTTATGAAGAGTAAATCCTTCAGGCAAAGTCAGTTTTGAATTTAAAAACAAATATAATATTTTGATTTATATAGCTACCTAGTCTTTGCCAGTCTAAGACGGTCAAAACGATCACGCAAAAAACTTACACAGAGGCACAAAGAGTTCCAGTTTGGCTATGATATCGGTATATGGGACTAAAATGCCTCGGTGAAGTTTGCTAACTGTATTGTAATGTATAATTTTATATCTATAGCGTGGTATTAAACATTTACTCATACATTTAAGAGATGTCCTGCGGTTTCACCCTTTTCATTGTAAGACCATGAACAATACAGATTGCAATCAGACATGCAGATAAGTTGTGACTGACTTGTATCGTCCAATTGTAATAACGTTCTGGCACGAGAACCAAAGATTAAAAATGACAACCGAACCTTTTTTGACATAGCCTTTATTTTACTTTGTTTTTTAAACCTATAACTAGCTGTGTGTCAGTCTGTATGTCATCGCGTAGGGCCTCAAGGAATAATCCAACTTCGTAACGATTTTAACATTTAAAAGCCTTTATAGCGATTCTTAACAATTTATTAGACTATCAATGAAAATTGCCGACGTTGACTGCTGTCTTCCTTACTCTCAACTTCTGTGCTAGATCAAAATGCTCGCCGCTTTGCTGTTAGACTAAGACAGTAGTCAAACTTCTGCACCTTCCATCTAATTCAAGCTTTAGATAAGTTTATAAAAATCGATTACGTCATTCAATAGTAATGATTTGTGAAACGAGCTCTTGCCAGGAGTAAAATGTTCGACCTTTATTTCTAGTAATCTTACAATGAAACAGGGTTTCAAGTACAAAGGTTACCAGACCTCTGCGGCTTGCGGCCTCTTGATGGTAGTGACGGTGGTGCGCGTGGTGCGCGCGCGCACGCGGGCGCCGGCCGAGCCCGTGCGCGCCAGCGAGCCCGAGTTGTCCGCGCTCGAGTAGCCGGAGCTTATATCTTCCGTCGATTTGATTTTGCTGTAAAAAATGTGTAAACATTAGGACACAACTTGCCGGTTGATACACTTGGATACGAAAGGGGTTTATAACAAAAACTCTCTAACTTCTTGGGATCAGTACGTTACTTTCTTGGCTTATTTTGTCTTGGTTAACCGATTCAGTGCGGATGACACGCCAGGCGTGTCATCAAATGTTTTTAACGTCTGGCGGATGATACGCTAGGCGTGTCATCATATTCTATGGCATCGTCCTAATAGATCGCGATTGCGCGATCATCGCAAATTTGCGCGACTGTTTAAATGACAGTTTACATACTAACAGTGGCGCGAACTTGCGATGATCGCGCAATCGCGTTCCATTAGGACGATGCCTATGGCGTATGGCACACTTTGTTTAAAATTACATATTTTGACGAAGAAAGGAACGAGCAGTTGCAGAGGAGTATTAGTACGATGATAAGGTCTGCTCGCCGCTTAGATAACATTGCTAATTATGTTTGTTCACCTTCGTGTAAAATGTGTCCAACATTTTTCAATCAAACAGACTGACAACAAAAATACTCACTACTAGAACAAGTAAATCACTTACCTAAAGTCAGGCTCGTCAGTTCGGGCTACCCTCGGCCCTCTGACGTCCACGTCCACTTCTGGGAAGTACATTGGAGTACGAGTGTTCGACTCGGAAGCACTGCGCCGACTATTGTAGCCGCTGAAACAAAATACATCGTAGTTTTATTAGTTGTCGTTAACGATAGTAAATTAAATACACAAACGCGTAAAAAATATGTCGAATGTAATTCATCATCTCTGGGAAGGAGATCTAGGCGCCAAGCCAAGTTGCATTCTTTAAACACTAGCAACTGTAGAAATCAGTAAAAATATATTGAATGACGCAGCCAAACGCACGACAGTTAACGTAAATCGTTTTTTTCTGGCGCTATAGCCGTTCGTATTCCTCTAATCTCATGAAAGATACTAATCCAACAGCTTAGAACCTTTGATAAGGTTAAATTAAATTGTTTCAACTCGCACGTCGCACTCCGTCAGATCCGATAGACTGTAGCTCGTGCTTACGTAAAGTTATGCTGACAACGTACAAAAGAAAGTTACCTTTTAGGAACTCGCCGCACCATCTTCGGCTCACTGAGTACGTCGTCAGCCTCGTCTGCCGTGCGCTCGTCGCGCACGTCGCACTCTGTCAGATCCGACAGACTGTAGCTCTTGCGGATCTGTTGCACTAATCCGCCGCCACCCTGTGGGAGGAATCATGTTAATCTAGACAAGGTCGTACTGAGAATTTTAATAAGTCCCCGATTTCAATGATGTGGAATAATAGAAAATTAAATTTGGAGACATTTTGAAAATTATATAACTAACTATTTGGGCTGTTTTCAAAAATATTTTTAACATTGTTAAGGCCTCTTTAAAGCCTCAATTAAAATCCTTATTTTTTTCCATTTCGTAACGAAAATTAGTATATTTAAATCATTATGGTTAACTTTCGTTACGAAATGGAAAAAATTAAGGATTTTAATTGAGGCTTTAATTGTCCTTAACTATGCACCTTTTTTTTGAAAACGGCCCATTTTCCGAATAGGTTTTGTCAAATAAATTTTATTAATTAACCTTGTTTACTTGTATTAGCTTGGTCAAGGATAAGGGCCAAATACGAAAGAGCCTATACTCCATTATTTAGGTACTTAAATAAATGTAAACAGAACAACAACGTGATATAGTTCGTCAGCCAATAGGAGCAGAACACTGATATGTCAAAATTCGATAAAACAGTTTTGATTGGCTGTTTAACAATGCCACGTGGTTTGGATTGTTTACATTTATAAGTACCTAAACAAACAAGAGTGTAACTGTAGCCGCCAGAGTCGCCTGTCAATCACTAGAGTTGATAACCTAGATCTATTAGTTTGATTCTATTTTGCATTCAGTACTTATAGCCAAAACTTGGCTAATTGTGTTCTTTATAGCAGTTTAAACGCAGAACAAAGCTCTTTTGTATGGGCCCTCACAGTATGGTTAAATCACCTTTAAACAAGCAAATATTTTAAGCTAGTAAACTTAGTAATTTAATCTTTGTTAGCAATAATGAAATAAGAACTAGAACCAATATTAAACAGAGGAACCTTACATTTAATATTAGCTCATTGTCTTTACAAATAAACAAATAAAAACTATACTTACATTTTGTGTTCACTATTGTACAAGGTTTTTGGGCAAAGCGCATGCAGCTTTTGAGATTAAAAAACTACGAATGAATTAAGCAAGAACTTCATACAATAATTATGTTTAATTTAATTAATTCAGTCACACAAGTCCACCCTAAATACATGTGCGTCCCACAATACACGCGCACTTTAATCTAATTTCTACACTAAATATTAAAACAACGTCATGTGATATAAAAGTTAAAAAAATCTTAACGGTGACATAATGCGAGGTTCTACGATTCTTTATAAACGCGAGTGCAGAGCGTAATAAAAATATATATGGAAAAACCTCTTGAGCGAATTGATCTTAGACCCAATTTACGATTTCAAAGCAAATGTACTTTAGCAAACAATGATGGGAATATAAAATAAACTAAGCGAGACGTTAATTGAGCAAGTTATAAGTTGCCAAGCGCAAAATTTGATCAGGCCAATGTCCAGCTTTGACCAATGTTGCAATCAAAAACTGTAATGAAGTCCATATGTGTGTAGCGTCTTACAATGAGGGTCTAGGATTCAAACTTTGGCATTGTTACAAAATACGAGTGGGCTTTAGAAATAACTTTCTAACCGAGCAAAATTGAAACGTTACGTCAAAATTTACAATCCACTGGAAAGTTAACATTATCCTAAACATAGCCTAAAAATCGTTCTAAATCACAGTTGAGTTTCGTTAGCGCCCCAGTTTAATCGACCAGGATGTCTTTGTTGTCGACAGCGGTCTGGCTCCTGGTTCTGCGCCCCCGGGATTTGCTTCTAGTTCGTTTCTCTTTGACGACCTTCCGTTTCCTGACGACGTCACCGCGGCTGCGGGCGGCAGATTCCGCGGTATCCATGTCAGGGTACATAGGGTCGCCGCCGTCGCCAGGGTAATCATTATTGTCGCTGTCGAGCTCAACTATATCAACGATGCCGGGCATGTTCTGCTCCGCAGGAGGTTGGTAATCGAGGTCGTCGTACGACTCCTGGTACCCGTCAGTAGTGTCACGGCTGCTCTTAATTCTTCGCTCTTGCTCGGGACTCGGCAGATTGAAGTTCTGCGTGAAGCAGCAATGGAAAGGATTTCGGAATAGAACGGTGGGAGGGGGGATTAAAAAAAGCGTGTTAATAAAATTAAAAACAAAAAGTGAAATTAAATTAAGCGACAACGTGGCAAAACAACATCGATGTGAGGGTTGAATCGAGGCATGCCTGATGACAATAATATCAGTGATTGCTTGATGAGTGCTCGCTCCAATGTTTAGCGGTGCATTTTCGATTATGTAGTGAAGTGACTCTTCTATCGAAACAATTGTATGTACTAACATTAAACCTAATTAATAAAATAAAGTACCGTACAGAAAAGTCACAAGAAAGTGTCAATGCAAGCTTTCAACGTGACCTTATATGCTGTGTACATTAGCACCATATTTAGCAAAAGCGATATTTTGAGTGCTTGAAATACAAACTAATTTACACGTTGTGATCAAACATGCCGTTTCTTTGTCTAAGTTTTTTGGCAACTATGTGACAAACCACTTAAAAAAGGTAAAAAAAAAACGTTACAAGTTAACATTGTGAAAGGCTAACCGTTGTTAAGGGTTAAAGTCCACCGTAACCCTTGTTTAACTTTCGTCTCAAATAAGAACTGTTTGTATGTATTTTAATAAATTAGTAACTAACCATCAGGTTATCCAGAGATCTAAATTTGTTTTATATTCTTTTATTACAGTCAACTCTGAAACGGACGAATTGAAAATACAACTAAAATAAAGATTAAAGTACGTTCAAACAGTTCTTATTGAGTACATATAAAATTAACAGAAGCATGCCATCTAAATATTAAATTAAGCTAAATGAGATCACGCAGGGTTGTCAACTCACCTTTATGGCCGTTTGCATAATAACTGTGGTGGCGTAATTCACGCCCTTAGTGCCCAAGTTGAGCACTGTGTGGTAGCCCTGGTCTTTGGCTTTTGCTATGTACTCATCTATCTCCTGAAAAAAAAGTCAAGTCATAATTCATCTAAAATACTACAATGCATGGAAAGGCGGTCTTCACCAGTTAAATGATATAGCACTATGCAAGAGGAAATATAATCCGGTGGAGCAAGCAACCATGCAGTCATATGACACCATTATCGTTGGATGTTTATAATTTCCTCTTAATAATGACTTCCTGCTAGTTCTGCACTATTACTGCCAGACAGGCAATCAAGTCACATCTGTTATTATTATGACATGCATAAGTTATATTTTTTTATGTAAACAAACAACTCCTCGTGTACGGTTATATTATAAATTTTGCAATTAATTCCCGAATAGATCTCTAACTATACATTATTTCCTTATACTAATTAGGTCATACTCAATTATCTTCATAACTTTACCTTCATAATGTCACCTAAGTGGGGCTGTAATCGACGTGGTTTTGGCAACATCAACGGACCATAACGAGAAACTAAATCTTTAACATGGCATTTTTCTTAGGTTCGGGCTAGTATAACGGCGAATACAAACACTTGCTTTTTAGCCTAGATTTATGTAAATTTAATAAAGCTTTTTTTTTAAATCTGACATAACTACTCATTAGACTCATAGTAATTTCATTTAGTCGAGAGAGCCACAAAGCACCCCTACTTGCAGGTGGCCCGTGTGGTCGTTTTCCTACTCTACTAGATGCCAAAATAAAGCATTTACTATTAAAAATCAGGGAAAAAAAACCTATTCGGGCCTGTACAGCGCCGGGTGTTAAAAAAAATCCTATACAGAACGGAAGAGCTTTTGGTGGCAGGCGACAGAATCCAGGGCACCATCTTCACTTCGAAGTAAAAAGGGAACTACGACAGGAACGTTTCGTGAACATTGCCAACTCTTATATAGTAGGAATGGACAGCATACCTGTTCGCGCCTGCACAGCGCCGGGTGTACAAACTTCCTGTACAGAATGGAAGAGCCTTTGGTGGCAGGCGACAGGAGCCAGAGCACTAGCACTATCTTCACTTCGTAGTAGAACGGGAACCAGGACAGGAACATGTCCGTGAAAGTCTCTGTGCACGTAAACAGTGCGAAAACTATCCAGTACATCATCCATTTTACCTGAAATATAATGTATTCCTTGTTATTCTAGTATACCGTTCGTTTACCTGGTTTGGCCAAGTGAAAGGATTTAGAAATTTTAGTTTTTTAGTAAATCTGAATTTATTATGTGTGGTACACATTTTACTTTTCGTGACAAAGCATACGTATGTTCAGAAATAAGCATACATTTACAGCACAGCATTAGTATTCAAATTGTTCATGAAAGGTTAAAGTTTGCTTTTTTCCCACTTCGGGCCAGTTAATTTTGCATTATATTATACTTTTGTTTTATAAACTATCAAAAAATGTTCAAGGTTAAAAAATTACATCATTGCATGCAGATGCGATGCAGTACATTGCAATATATTTTATGAGTGTATAATCATTATAGCTATACTTATTCCTTAAACTTAACTCAAAAGATCGATCTATAAGGTAAATAAATTTACCAACACGATGGCCATTCGGTGTCTCCCGTTATTAAGAGCATTTATGGAACGGATACCGCCCACGCCGGCTCGGCCCGTTTGGGATGATACGACGGTAAAAACTGACACGGTTTAATTTATGACCCAAGTTTATGGATATAGAATTCTCCTAAATTTACTTTGTAGACCGCAGAACGCTACGTAAACTGTTAATATTTAGGTAACCTTGAAATAAACAGCTCATTCTTTGTAGTCCCTAATATTTGGCACTAAATTTTTAATGATTCGCTTAGACTGTGACAGTAACGACGATTTAGTTTGCATTCAAATCTGAACGCTCTCGTCGTACTGTTTGTCTTGAATGTTGTTAACATACATAATTGATGATACACCGTAAGCATTAACATAACAGATAACAATACCCTTTTAGTTGCATAGCATACTTAGCATTAGCGCAAACAAAACAACAACACAGTGTATCTGATGAATGAACCTTTTATGGCTGTAGGTACTAAAAGTCCTTAAATAGTAAAATTAAAGAGACGTATGGAACTAACACGGTGCGTCTATTTCCAAGCGAGGAAGCCAGGAAAGAGGTAAAGGACACGCCGGGAACTGAAGCGTTTCAAACAGCTTGAGCGTAAACCCGTGACAAGGTCAGCCATTTGCGTTGATTTCATTGCGCTTTTATTGCGACTGCCCTATCTATTCCCAACCATGCCTAGACAAATTAACAAATAAAAGCAGTTGTCTACTTACGTATTCTTTCAAGTTCTTCGTCCGCACAGCTTTATATGAAGCATAAGCCGGGTAGAGTGTCCCGAAAACCAATCTGCAAAACGGATACACCACCAAGTAAGAAAGCATCCTTGGAGCGAAGAAACCGGTGAGGATAGCTAGGATACTGAAGTTTCCAAACGTCACACTAGGTATGCATTTGCTGAGAGCAAAGCCTAAGTTCACGAAGAGTCGGCTCCAGACTCGATTTCTCGGTGGGCCGAGAGAAGAGTCATCGTCGCTCTCACAGATGTTCGGGTCGTATTCCGCAAGTTCGCGGCCACTTTCGACTGTGTCGGAAGCGACACGAGCGTATTCGGACTCGATCTTGTTGACAATGAGTCTAACACTGGACAGTCCGAGGCTCAGTGTCGGTAAGCGATGCCGGTCGTCACGGTAACCGCGCGCGCGACCTGCCTCCATGGAGACGGCCCAACCACGACATTAGAACTTGCGAAGAGTATGCATATGCACTAACAAATGATATTGTCTGTCCCGAGTGCACTCTCTGTAATGAATGGTTCATAAAACAGATGCGCGCCCGCTTGTTGTCTTGTTAAGACTGAAAGATCTCGTCTCCCGCCCTGATTGGTGTACTGCGAAATAACTGAATCAATAGCGTAATACGAGTTGTTCTACAAGGCCTAGAGCATGCGATGATAGTCACGAACACGTTTACCTGGAAAAGCTTACAGTCAGTGACTTTAGAAAAGTATAAATTCGTCATGTTTCAACGAGCGGCAATAATGAGCAAGTTTTTTTTTTCACTTAAACTCCAATTAACGTCCCACTCACTCGAGCAAGTCGATTTCCTAGCCGAATTTCATCAACAATATTAGAGTTCTATCGGTTTTAGCTGGCCTGCTGCCTTTTGTTTGTAATTTGTAGTGGGGTCGGACTTCGTAGATTTAAAATACTAAACCTACCTAATTTCTTAAGCAACATTTTATTACTTTTATTACAATTCATCAGCGCTAAACAATTTCAAAATATTTAAGCGTTAAGTGCTCATACAATTATTATTTTTGGACATACAAATTTTAATATTCAACTGTCGATAATTTTACACGTTCACAACAAAGAAAAAGAACAAGCGTCCATGACAATTTATAAACAGGTGATATATTCATTAAAACCGTTATAATAATATAGAGTCTGCTCAACACATGCTGCCTCTCCTGATAGTTAGTTTATTCTGTATCAATAACTAAATGAAAAATACTTATAGAGAAATACGATTTGGCAATATTTCAAGACACCCGAAAACTCTTAAGTGGTACAAGTAGATAGATCCCCTAGTGCCAATTAAATAATTGACACCGTCGACTGATAATAAACGGATGCAATCAAATACAGTGGCAACTGTTCTGCAAATGATCAGCAACCGGAGATGTCCACATTTCAGCCAATTTCAAATGGTCTACCACACTACTTCAGCCACCTCGTGAAACTACGCACCTGACCCAGGCTAAATGACTCCAATAACACTGGTCGAGTTAAAAATAAACAAGACAATTGCACCGCAGTTGCGCTCATACTTCGTGTATAATTTAAAGTAACAATACGTATTGTCCTATTGCAGACGATGTCATATTTGTTTGTTTAAGTTTACAGACTGATACAGAACAGGAGGATGCTATCTAGTTTGCTTTGTAACAAAATTCTATTCAAATAGCGCAGACTATTGCGAGAAGCCTAACTAGGAATATAACAGACTCCTTTGTTAAGGCAAAATAATTAAGTTCCGATGAAATGAAAGTGAGATCTCAAATAAGTCCTACGCAAGTGATGTCATTTTTCGCAGATTACGCCCACATATAATTTTAAGAGAAATCTGCGTGAGATATGTATGGTATGGCTTGGTAATACAATTACCAAAAATATTTCAACTTTATATTTATTAATGCAATCAAATACGATAATCTTTTTTCCGATTTTAATTAGACCGATACGTTAATCATAACTCACAAAGCGGAGTTGAATTGGAGCAAAGATGTTTCTTTGCTTTCAAAATAACATTAATTCAGTTCAGGAATAAATGCGGAACCAGCTCCCTTTGCTCCAGTTCTACCAAGTTTGATGTCAATAACGTAGAAGATTAGGAGACGTGTTCAAAATTTAAACGCATCAAAACGATAAACGAGGTGATGATGAAAACTGCCGGTCAAATGAGGCGTAACACGCGCCCGAGTATGAACTGTTTACTGTATTGATTTCCTAGCGTTTACAACCAGTCAACCAATTACAAGCGAGAAATAATTTTAGAATCCATCATAGAGAGGATATAATTCCTTCTGGAGATATCTGTAAGATAAACATAAATTGCTTAGTGAACAAGAACATATAGATGTGTTAGAGCGTTCGGTTCGGTGGCAGAATAAAGAACCTTTCAACGTAGCGTTGCAAAGTTTATCAGTTTTGTGTTGTGTGTCACATTTCTTTTTTCTGATCACAGTCGCTAATTATGACAGTTTTAGTAATCTGGGTACTCCTTACCAGAATAGCTTCAGGTGACGACATTTTGGCTAGCGCCTTTATAAACGATACTGCTACCAAAAATCTTTACATTGACTATTAGTGTCGGTTCATTTGATATACGATGATATGTACCTAACAACAAAAGACAAAGAGTATCAATTTGTATGATTCACTGGTTTTAAGATGGGTTTTGGGAAAGATGACCGTTTCTTTAAACCGCTATATGTCTAATCTAGACAACACTTCCCTTTATTTTAACAGGAAAATAAAATATTATAAACAGCACCCTTATCATACAGAGGGAATCAGGTCATGTGCCAAAAACACGGTTTTTCTTGCATCTGTATATCAAGACTACTCTTGCAGTAAAGGCGTTTATTAATAATCTAACGAAAATATAACTCCCCCACGAAGTAGGCCGCATAGCATATAGGTCAAGAACCTCCAGTCCGATGGGCAGTGCATCTCAAACGCATCTCACGCGATCCGGTTTAGCCTTTGTGCATCGACTTGTTTACGTTTTGTAGGGTTATCATAATCTCTAACTATATTCCACAGAATTCACTATGCAAGGGTAAATTAATAGGAATAAAGGGAGCATTTACCCGTTATCCAATTATGTTTCTTGGACACGTTTGTGCATTCTAAATTATGCGTGCTTCGAGCACTGTGCTGCGAAAGATAATTACTCTGGATAATTGGGACAATTTGGTAGGAATTGGAAATTTCATTGAAAACTAGAATTCAGCCCAAAAGAAATCAGAAATCGCCTAAGATCCGTTATTCTAAGTTAATTTAAACCACCATTCATTCATTTGCACCTGCATAAACCTTCGTTTGTCAAGCGAATTTGCAAACATCAACATAATAACCGGTCTTGTAAATTTAAATCAGATAACTTCTACGATAAAATAGAAGCCTATCGACTTAACTTAAATAACAGCAACTACTTACGATAGAAGTGATAGAACAGGATATAAAGTAGACGAAAACGTAACGTATAACTGGTTAGAACAGCAAACAGCACAGCTTGGTAACCCTTGCAACGCTAGTTGGTGTTCGTTGCCTCAATGTGCATCGTGGAATAAATTACGCCTTGGTAAGTGCTTTGTTGGAAAGTGACTCATAAAATTGCTTTGTGGCCCTTAACGCTAAAGATGAAGACAATAGAAACTAATGCAGGTCATTGTCTGGTAAATTACGTTTGATAACCATGAGTTATCCCAAAAATATTCGTTCACGTGGATAATTCAAACGAGTTAGCTACATGGGTATATTTATTCGAATAGTTAACTTAAGTGTAGTAATAGGGACAATGGCATGAGCACCTGCCATAAAATCACATAAAAAACACACCTTAAAGAAAAAATAACTGATGTTTAAGATCTATATCAATTATTTTGTTACTTAAAACAATACTTACTTTCTTCAATGTTATAGGCAAAATAATAAAACTGTATTTTGAGAAGTATGTATTTGTTAAATTCGATCTGAGGACGGAGTATATTTAGACGATCTGAGGTGTGGAAAAAGTACTGGCCATTTGAAGACGGTTAGGAAAGTACGTAACATTAACATTCCGTGTATCAAGTACTTAATAGTCGATAAGTAAACGTAAGCGAAAGATGAATGTCTAATAAACCAAATCCATATTTGGGTGCAACTTCCTACCGCAATAGAGAAGCATAATAATAAAATATCGACACGCCAAACGCAGCGCGTGCGCTTAGCATTCGCATCAGGGTCGATGAAACGTTCAGTGGAGCGTGAATTAACTAATAATTGCGGTCTTTGTGAAATAACGTTCATTTTGCCGCTAATAACTAGGCATTTAGACAACACATTTTACAACAATGTATAATTAAGTGTCCAAGATTTCCTCTAACTTTTTTCAGATGTAATGACTAATAAAACATGGGGCAAATCATTGATCAAAAACAAAAGATGTTAAATTATTGTACATTATGGTAAAAGCTGCTTTTTAAAATAATAAACGGTATTAAAGTACGTTCCCTGAGTAGTTACGCGACGTACCTACGTAAGCGTAACGCCAGCGATCGTTGTGGGAGGCCCTTTGCTCCAATTACAGAAATAGGGTAACGTTGGATTGTATACAATGAAATGTAAACATGCACATTCTGATGAATATGGCATTACATTACAATATACCTATCGTCAATAACCTAGTTATATTGGATTCCGCAGTGACGCTGGGATTCAAAGAAAGAACCCTGCAAGCTAGGTACTACGTGTTGAAGCTACTGATATCAAACTTTCAATAGTCTGTGTGAGGCGCTCAATTCAAGCAATTGGATGCCATTTATCAATTACGCTTAAATACGTCTGAACACGAGATAAACATCTTCAACCCAAAAAAAACCCAACACCACCAGGGCACAGCTCAAGGCCACGTAAACGTGATTTCACTTGTCCAAAAACGGCGGGAACCTTGAGACCTTCTCGGTGATTATTGTGTTGCGAAGCCCAAGGTGGTTAGAAAAGATTTCAACCAAGGTACATGATGAGTGCAACGCACATTAGTCAGACTTGATTATTACTGCACTATTAAGGTTGAAGTTTCATCAGAAAACTCGCATTTCGTACAAGCACTTTACTTAAACTGCAGCAAACCATAAACCAGAACAATTCTTTAGATCGTTGTGACATCGTAAACATAGTTTCTACGAGCGTAACGATTATTGATTAAAAATGATTGGCTTCTCACCTGTTGCCAGGAAATTCATCTTGTATAATTGCAGAATGTTACAATATACATGTACCTGTATTGTCCCACCATTATAATTGCAACACAGTTATGACCGGACGTCGTAAGCCAGCACGATAATTGACCATGCCATAGTTATTTTCGGGAGGGTAACCTACATAAGGTACACATTTATGACTCGTGCACTATTATATTTTTTTATGTAGCGAGTCACTGAAGCGTTATGAAACATAACAAAAGACGCTTTGTTGTCAGTTTCATATTATTCTATAAACATTTCCCCATCCTTTTATGAAACTAACAATTCACTCATTTTTAATATACATAACGTACATACTTCTCGTATCACTGTACCCTTTACTACCCTGTATGACTTTATGATCACTTCACAAGGTATGTTGCTTAATTGTCAGCTAGAATACAAAGACAGATTTGAAAACTAGAAGCTCATTTTATTTTCTTATCCAAACATTACATCAACTTCCTTACATTACCATCAAATATAAATAATAACAACATGATCCTCGTAATATATAGTGATTCTTATTTCGAGTTTTGTTCGAGAAGACATTTTTATTTAGGTCAATCTACGTCACCCGCGAAACTGGACAAAGTAACTCTGTCGAGGTTACACTTAAAAAGGTAAGACAAGCGGCCTCAATAAGGACATAATTATGTCGGAGTCAAGGTGTACGACCTGACGGTGCCACACTGAGCGCACTCGGAACAGACACTAATAATGCTACAAGCCTCGATACATGAATCACGGTACGGTTAGGTGTCAACGCACTTCACTTTAAGTTGCATAGACTAAGGACGATAGCGGTAGCAGCGCGAGCGCAAGCGATGAGCGCGTCAGACTAAAGCTTCCACAGCCCGGAGGCGAACGGCCGGGCTTACCGAAAATAGCACCCGGCAGTGCACCGGGATACCCCGATGACGAATTCCAATACAGCGACAAAACTAAAGCTGCTCCACCAGGGCTACTCGATGCCCCGATTCTATTTCAGACTTGCTCGCGACGTAAAACTTCTCGAATAATCGGAATTTTTAATACCACATTCGTAAACTTTGGGTTTTAAATTACAATTGTACAACAATACTTGTTCTGAAGAGAGCTTGCACATGTCTGAAGGTTAAAAATGGGGCTACGCATGAATTGCTGCCAAAACCCAGTGTTGGTGGCAGGTCTTGAAATTAAGAATGATTGGATTGTTGCCAACATGGTAGCTGAACTGTTTTTGCGTTGGTTGGATTGGAATGATCCAATAGTAGTCATTAAAAGATATTCAAATCCATTAGCCACTCTATTAAAATATGTATTTTGATGCCTTTTGTGATTTACTGATACCTATAGTGACTGTCCATGACGTCAACTGTCTGCAAAGTATCTGTCATCTTGTCAGTATCAATTATTATGTATAATTTGGTCAGTAGCCGAGAAAAAAGTACAAAAACATTGGATTTTTAAACAACTGGGTACCAAAAAAAGATAATGTAATATTTACAGGGTTCATGTATACACACCCACAGACCCACAACCAAAACTTTTCAATACTTGAACTGCTCTCGAAGATGTAAGTATTTGGTATCATGGGGACAGCTCTAAATACTTTTTGGTTGTGAGTACCCCAAAATGCGACGAAAATTTAAATAAGTACTTATCTCTTTTCTTATTTGTTTGTCATAATGGCTTGTTAATTATAAAGTAAAGAATTTCTTCAGTAGTAATTTCTATTCTTACACTAGCATTGTTGTCATTTAACTTTATTGTCTTACTTTACTTTTGGGCATGGCAGGCATGTTCTTAATGTTGTAATTATTTGTTTTTAGTTAGGTACAGTCGAGTTCATAAATGTGTGTACACTTTAGTACCTTGTCTATTTAATATCATGTTTAAACTACTATTATATATATTTTTCCTTGAGTTTAAACTACTTTTATATCATTATAACCGTCTTATCAACTGCCATACGATTAAATAAATAAAATAAATAAATAAATCAAGGCACAATCTCACACAAATTGACCTAGACCCAAACTAAGCTCTATGCTTGTACTATGCGTACTAGACAACGATATAAATACTTATATAGAGAAATAAATACTTAAATACATAGAAAACATCCAAGACTCAGAAACAAATACTCATGCTCATCACACAAATATCTGCCCTTACCGGGATTTGAACCCAGGACCGCTAGCTTCATAGGCAGGGTCACTACCAACTAGGCTAGCGCGTTGTCATAAATAAACTACCATATATGAAATAACACAGCGATTAAAGTGACAAGGTACTAAAGTGTACACATATTTGTGAACTCAACTGTACAATAAAAAAAAAGTATTACAGGGTTTGTCAACCAGTTAACTCTTTTGCTGCCACCAAAAAGCAGTAGTAAGCAATTTTGCCAGGTAATGTATTTAAATTAATGTGTTTTAAATGGTTTTAATAATCCCACATTATGGCATGAATGTGATTTGTGGTTACGAAAATTATATTAATTAATTTATGAACATACATACAAAACTAAAAAATAACATTCATTTTCACCTCAACAAATACTTCATACATTAATTGTTAATGTTTTTAAATGACACGAAATTAACAATAGAAAAATTATATCCTTAAGAAACATATCACCAAAAATATGTCTAATATTGTAAGTCCACGATGCTGCATCTGTGTCAATACTGGGAAAACAGTTGGCGTAGACATCTGTATCATATTGTATTAACATATGAACCAAACAGAAAAATTAAGAATCAATCTTTTATAATCTCTTGTATGCCTGTGGATGGACTTGGGACATAATATTACGAATCTCTTTGTGTTTTTTTAAAATACTATTTTGTGAACACTAGAACATGTTTTTTTTTTAACCAGCACACAAAGTGTTGAAGTGATAGTTTAAGTCATAATTAATTATATTATCAATATAGGCGAAAAATTGATATTTCTGCCAAATATACAGGGTGTCCCAGAACTTGATGTAAATATTACAGCTTAAGAACTAACCCCTTCATACCCGTTCATTGCCTATCTCAACCTGAGATATCTGGTACAGGAATCTTGGTTTGGACTGAATTGGTCAAATTGCTCTAAAAGCAATTAATTCCATTAAGGGCCGAGTTCACCAACAATTAAACGGACGGTTAAGTCTTAATCAGCTGTTAATCAATACATTTGACACCCCTTAAACCGCTAATCGTCTGTTTAATTGTTGGTGAACTCGGCCCTTATGGCCTGGCCACGACATTGCGCGAATTACGGCGCGGCGAGCGATTTCCTAATACATTGCGTGTGATGCCAACTATACGCAGAACGTTACGCGTCTCGACCGTGCAATGTATTAAGAAAACGCTCGCCGCGCCGCAATTCGCGCAATGTCGTGGCCAGGCCGTTAGGGCCGAGTTCACCAACAATGGCCGTTTATTACCCGTTTTAACCGGTTATTTTCATACAAAAACGGTTAATAACCGGTTAAATTTCATTCCCTAGTTCCATTGATCTGGTGCTCTATTCTACTCGGTAAAGCCCGAGTGCTTATGTCACGTTATCATATTGTGTATTGACAGTAATGGCAGCCAAGTAAAAAAAGATCACATGTCAGAGCTATTCAATTTTAAACTATAAATTTTTATTAAACTTTGAACATTTAGGGATAGGTGTGAAATTTAAATGTAGCAGCTCATTTGGAAGAAAAGCAGATAACTTTTTTTCCCATGTTTAGTAGTACTGGTTACACACTTTTAAAATCTTTATTAACTGCGCCAAGTTTTGAGACAGCATTGGCATGTTGTCTTGACCAAATATTTATTGAATTTTAAAATGAGAAATACTTAAGTGGCTTAAAAAGTATGGTTTTATTTCAAATGTGCAGATAATTTGGAATTAAGATGTAATAGTACAATGCTATGTTATTGAGAATGTGATATCAAGTTTCGGAATGACAAATTATAGTTCTTATTAGGCAAGTGACTTAAAGGTGTACCTACCGCAAACCGCAAGGTAGAGTTTATTACCAGTATCAAAAAACTCAACAACTCCTAAACTAAATGAACATATTTAAAAGTTAAAGATAAACCTAACCAGGTAATAAGGGTGTTTCATCATGCTGTAATATTTATGTCAAGTTATGGGACACCCTCCATATTTACACATGAAACGGTCAAAGTTATACATACTAGCATTTATGATAACTGTGACATTAGAAGAATAATAATCAAAATCAAAATCTTAATTAGAATGGCTGACATACAGGTGCGTCAACAACAAAGGACGGGTTAATACATAAATAATAAGTACACAAGCGTGCATTATAAAAATAAGGACAATGACAATAATAACTATATTGTACTGTTACTGTAGCGTAAAAAAATTGTTATTGATCAAGGTAAACAGCCACTTTTAGAGTTACAACTGACCTTTTCCAATCTAACCAATACATTTATTTGTTAAACTAGCCATTACGCTGTGTTTCTTGTTAGATCCTGAATTCAATGTTCAATTTAGCAATTTTGTTTTAATTTTTAGGTAAAGGCTAGATGTAGTTTTTTTTAGATATTTTTGATTTTTATCGGCCGTTTCTCCGAAATTGAAGGTTATTTACAATCTAAACCATGCTTTTAATCAAGTCTTTAATGTTTTAAAACGATTCATTGTTTATTGCATCAAAACATTGCTGTTTAATATCTTAAATAACAGTAATTCAGAGACATTCCGTGAAAGTCTTTTCGTATAGCAGCCCTACGGTCATAATTATAGTTTCTAAGCCTTGAATATTTATTACGCATTCGTTAATTAAGACTATTGAAGACTACAAAAACAATGCAAAACAATTAGTGAGGAAATTAGATATAGGTAACTGTAAAAAGGTTATTGTTTAAAAAACATTTTTTGTTGCAAATGATATGGACTTTTATTAAGACATCTCTGAAATAGCATTACATTTTACATTGATCGAAGCCGACTGAATAATCAAACAAAGGGTAGACAGATGTGTAATAAAAATAAACTCTACGTCACAGAAAATTGACTTTAAAGCTAAATTCCAACAAAACAATATTTAAAACATACTCACATAACCAATCGGGAAATTATAGATGATATCATATTAACGGTCACATATGAAATACGCACTCAAAAAATCAGAAAATTTGACATGACATACACAACCACTCAGCGGTAGATCTGAGACGCCATATTGAATTGTGATGAAATTTGAAGTCTGTTTTGATCACGTGACCAATCAATATGGTTAGCGAGTTCAAGTTGACTCTGTTAAAATTTTAATGGATTTGCATTGCGTACATCACTTGAAAATCGTACTATTATTTTAAGTGACATAGGTAGTTGTTTTTTTTAATTAAATCTGCAAGCCATCCCCTTGCCAGCGCCATCTGTTAGATCGGTGAAAAACGAACTATTATCTTATACTAACAGCACCATCTGTTGACAAATACTCAAATTATAACGTGAAATAATCTACGTGCTTGGTAGAATCCGACTATAAGCATGGCTAGTTACATTCCATCAAAACTCAGGTTACGCATGGCCATTCTATTTGATAGCATTATACAGCTCTTCAATATAACGAAGCGAAGTTGGAAAGAAGGCCGGTTGCTTGGATAAAGTATTGTAAGGTAAGGAATCAAAATAAGTCGGCTTGTAATGTACGTTCTGGACAGGCACTTTTTTTGTTTTCCACGTAGTTTCCCTTCGCTCAACGAAGAGTGTGCTGTGTAGTGCGTTTGTGCGCTGTGTTTTTGACGTTTGTGTAGTTTTAAAGTGAATAATGTGATTGTGTGGTTCGTTATGGCCTATAAATACCGTGAAGATTTAGTTGGCAAACGATTTCTGTCTGTGAGTGGTGTTACAAAAATTAATGTGAATAAAGTTTCCGAGTGGGGATGGAAAGCTGGTGTTATCAGGGCAGCATCGCTCAAAGATAACAAGAATAAGGAGCTTCAGGTAGATGATAGTGCCTTTATATTATTTTAATTAGATTAATAGACGTTATTTATTGTTATGTTAAGTCATGGCTTCATGCCTTTTCTAGGTCGTTCATTTATAACGACCACTCGCAAGTCGCAACCAATCGCATACTTACTTATCAGCTAACTGAACGTCATCTCCTATCGTATTCCATAACTCAGGAGGCCAAGTTCCTTGTTCTTGGATACCGTTACTTGTTCAGTTGATTGATACCCTATTGATACACTTCCCCTTTCTACCTACCCACCTTAATTGCATTTATTATGAGTAGCTTATCTGTGGTCGCTCTTCTCACGTAGGTACGTAGTGCCACAGATCAATAATTAAAATAGATGCAATTGCAAAGAAACATTCAGAAATCAAATTGTGAGTTCGCATTTTCGGATACTTCATATATCTTTAGCTAATTAGACGAATCGAATGTCCAGAACTTTTCTTACGTTATAAACTGACTGGTAGGACCTATTGTAATTTAAGTTTATACCGCGATAAAAAAAAGTTCAAGGAATATGCGGGCCACCCACACTTTGTAAGGCGAAAATTTATTTTCCCGCTCAATATAGATAGGTAGGTTTTGCCCTACAACGATGGGGGGAGGGACGGAAAGGGAGGGAGTGAGAAATAAGCTCGGGACAGTTGGAAAGGGCTCGGTCGGAGCAGCCTGGGACCTATTTACAAACCCCGGGATAATAAAGATATAGGTAGGTAGGTACGTAGATGTGTGATATAAATGAGCGCGTGACTAAAAATATAGGTACTTATTTTACCTAAAAAGGTTTTGTCAATGAAGTGACGGAAATTTTGTCCACCTGAATTAGGTAGGTAGGTATCTTGTAAAAATAAACCTGATGTTCCGGTTTTAGAGCAATGCTTAATGGATCAGGGAATAAAGGGTCGTTGTCATTCAAGCGTTTTTTAAAGTAAGGTTTTGTTATACTCACACAAAGGTACCAACATAACATGGACCTCTGAAAATGGCGCCTATGACAGAGATAGGTACTCTCTGAAGTTGCATTTGTTTTGAAATCTTTCGGTGATAATATGATATAGGATCAGTTAGGCCGAACATGAGCAACTAAAATTCAAGATAGCAGCTAATCCAGTCCAGCCGCAAGTCAGTAAACGTAGCGACTAAAAATAACAAAACTTTTTTGATAACACCTAGTAGGTAAAAAGCTTGTACAAAAACTTTCGAATAATCATTTAAAAAAATCACAGATTCCTGCGTTTAAAAAAGTAACCCGTTTATCTATGACAATTTAGTTCACCGAATGCACATGGAGCGGGTTCGTCGACCCCGCCGCTCTCACCGCGTTCGATGCACCGGCCCGACACCGTCGACGCAGTTTCTGAACCGAATCAACGTTCTTAAATTGAATTGACGAAAAGAAAGTTTTGCGATACAACTTTTTTTCTAACTTTTGTTAGAAGTGAAATAGCATCTATGTGGAATAAACTAGGTATTGCGTCGTATGTTATTTATTAAATAAAAAAAACGGTAAACCTACCATTGCTGTAAATTTACCTAGTAATAATTGTCATAATCTTATTTAGAGGTCAATTCATGGCACCTATTCCGGGTACCTACAGCAATAAATAAAACCTTATTTTGAAATCAAGTAACCGGTGTTGGACAAGAAAAACATCTAAGATATTACAATCTCCATCCTGGATGTCAATTTCCGGGTCGTTAGTGAAGAATCTCTATCGTAAATCTGCATTAAATGAAAACGTCACTTCTATGGAATCTCGAATAGGAATTACTCGATCGCGACTGAAAATCGCCTCACTGGATGTCAATTCTCGGGTCGTTCGAGATGAATCTCAATCGTGAATCTGCATGGAATGACAGCGTCACTTCTATGGAATCTAATCTCGAATAGGAATTCATCTCGCTATTCTCGATTGCGACCGAGAATCGCTTCACTGCTCTGTCGGTGTATGTTCCCGCCAATCTCAAAATCTACTGTTGGGATATTTATTCATCATCATCAGCCTATGGCAGCCATTAACAATCAATCTAGATCGCGATCCGTGATCGTGATCGGTTGATCTCGCTCCAGTTTGACTGTGTAACTTGTCGGATTGAAGGATCGCGATATCGGATCGCATATTGTGATCATATTTGTGTATTGTCGGAATTCGAAAATGTCTTGCGATCCTCAACCTTGGTGTGATCACGATATGGATTGACCGTGTAATGGCTGCCTATGGAAATTCACTGCTTGGCATAGATAGGTCTCCGAGGCCTCGAGTAGAGGCTGATTCACGAGGAAGGTTTAGAACTGCAAATCCTCACCTTGTGTTAAACAGGGGCGGGTCACTAAGTTAACTATGTCATTCATGATACCGGTACGTCTTTTGTCATCCTTGTCCGAGTCATTTATTTTATTTTGAGGTAAGATATATATATTTGAAGGTTTTTCTAAAAACAAAATAATGTTGAGTTAGCAATAACTTTTTACTACTTACATAAAATATTTGTGATGTTTATCTATGTAAAGGGACCTTATGGCGGATGGCGCTTCCGCCATTATTAAAGATGCTCCAATATAAATACAACGTCGCGTGACGCAGTGCGGCGTAAGCGCCATCCACCATAAGGTCCCTTTACATAGGTAACGTAACATTTGATGTATCTGTGAATGAATAGTGAATACACAGGAAAGTTATCAAGCGGAATAAGTTACAAACGCCTCCGTCTACTGAAGTGTTTTGCGAGGAGTTTACTAGAATTTTCTAAATTTGTAAGCACCGAACTAAACGGAATGAGTTTCATTAAATTTTTGTCCTGAAATAACACAAGACGTGTGTAGACGAAACGTTTCTATGCATACGCAGAAGACAAACAATTTTTAAAAACAATGTGCCCTAGAGCCATCAACTGGAGATTTTCCAGTTTATTCCACTTACTTGTGGAGATTCGCTATCAATAGACAGTATCAATAGACACTGAGGTTCTATGAAATTTTGAAGTCTTCCACAAGGTTTGGAACGCAAAAAAAAACAAACAAGAATCCGACATACGGAATCTTCTCGTTCCAGATAGCTTTTGCTTTTGATGAAGCGATCGATTCTAGTAGTCTTCATCTTCTTCTTTGAATTCCTCTTCACGTCTGGAGATTGTTGGTCACTGTCAAACTGCCAATCCCTAAATACGAACGGAAAACCATGGCGACATCTTTCCTTAGATTCTGATTAGACTCGTTACCTCAAGTCCGGAACCGGAGGAGTTAGATCCTGTCTTAATAAAATCGGATGCATATCAATGGCATGCTATTTAGCCAATAACCTTGACGACGAGTTGTCAAAGAACGGGGTGTAATCTAAATTGGTTCAGCTACTATGTTGGATCGTTTGGATTTGGTTCTCAAGGTGGTGTCCAATTGGGGCGACGCCAATCTAGTAAAACTCAATGTCACCAAAATCGACGCATGTTTATCTCCTTGGCACGGAGTCCCTTTGACCTACTTTTGACTTTGCGCTTTAACTGAACATCTCTAGCTTTTTGCTATAAACTTGTTGTCAAATTTAAATCCTTGCAGGAAACTGCACACAGACAACTAAAATTCCTTTGCTATTTTCGAATTTACCTCGCAACCTAAGAAGCTTTTAAACTTGAATCCTTGAATCAGGGTGTAAGGTAGATGATTCCCATCGCATCCCATATGGACTTCCACTTAAAGACCTTAGAGATGTTAAAAGGTACGCGTGCCAATAAGTATTTACCCGACCCAGCCTTGGTGGCTGAATAGCGTCGCCACCCGCATATCGATATAATATCGGATACAGTCATGTTAGAGTGTATGCGATGGGACCACTTCGTATTTCTACTGTCTCCTTCCCATTGTTGCAGACTGAGGTTCCGTTGGTATGAGTACTTACGTTGTACATATACCACAGAGCCTCTATATTTTTATGAGGACATAAATATGTTTTACCCGGGTGTTATAAACATGGATACCTATTGGTCGAAGTTACTCTACTATTAATTTTAACTACAAGTAAGGTCTGTTCATTCTTACTTGTCTTATATAGTAAACAACTTTCTAACCTCAAAATGAACCTTTTTAGGCCGAAACTGCTATTTTAAATAAAATAAAGCAATCACAGACAATACATTGGCCAAATGATGTCCAAAATGTTTATTCAGTTTACTTTATTTACGACAAAAGAGCTATTTTAGCCAATAAAGGTTCATTTAGAGGTTAGAAAGTTGTTTACTATATAAGACAAGTAAGAATGAATTGACCTTAGGTAAAGGTCACACACCAATTTGTCGGCCTATAATTTCGAAAAGGCCATCCGAGGAACCACGTTCCAACTTTCCGAACGTCGTCACTAAAATCAGGTGATATTGTGGTTTTTTGACTTAAAATTCACTCCTACTTGTGTCTGATTTTTATCATAGCTTTACCCAATCGAAATGTCGTCCTGACTACATGAAGAAAAGCTAGGAATATCTTTGTCAATATAGTACATAACATACGCTCTAATTAAGGTCATGCTTTACATATTGACGCCATTGATGGGCTGCCGATTGACGTCCTAGTCCTACTAACGTCCTTGACCCGTTTCTGACGGGTGAAAAAAACCTCGTATCAATAGTTTCGTAGAGATATAAGGATAATAAACTGTGCTGGATTAGGAAGTCACAAACCAGGAAAAATTACATCGTTTCCCCACTTTTTGCCCCAGTTTTCTTTATTCCTTATATAACCAGCTTAAACACTTGCCAAGTATCAATAATATAATGCTAATATTTTCTTTAACATCCTGCCATTGTATTGAATCTTGTCATATGAACCATAACAACTAATTAATCAACCCATGCTTTCTGCTGATAAGCATGAAATTGTTGCGGGAGTGGGTCAGAGGGCCCTGCCAAGATGCATTGCGCTAAGTAACGTTTCTATTCGTTTCGTTTTTAAACCAATCGCGTCACTGGTAGATCACGTGACTTTTCGTATCACGTCATCTACCAGTGACGCGATTGGTTTAAAAACGAATCGAATAGAAACGCTAGTTAGAGTAATGCATCTTGGCAGGGCCCTCTGGTATAGACCAGCATTCTACACGCAGCTGAGGTCGGACAGTCTGCTGCTGTGTAATGAATAAAGATCTAGCTCTTACTTCTTACCCTGATAGAACCTAAGCCGCAGCTAAAATATAAACCTTATGAACTCATGTTTCCGGGGTACATAAACATGCGGTGTCATTATTGTAATATTGTTGAGTCACAACCTTAAATTACAATCTATTAAATTACTGCGATATTAGAATTAACTGTGCTAGTAGCTAGTAGCTGTAGCTAGCTAGAGCAACGCGATGATAGTGTAAATATAATTGCTGTTGATATACAATTTATATTATGTAACTCATCCTACTATATTATTGTAAATATTACACCTAACACAACACACACCCTTTAGTCACTTCCTTACCTTTTATTTTGTATTAAGGTATTTCTTATTTACGTCCCTATATGTATTTATTTGAAGGATAGTTATATGTATTTTTAAATTGTTTAATTTGGTTTGCACAGCCTGTCTATTTCTACTCGTATTGTATATTTTTAACCATCTCTTCTTTGTAAGGTTATCTGAAAGAGATTGCTATTTATCTTTAATTTATTTTCTTGTATATCTGTTACTTGGTGTATGTGGTGTTCAATAAAGTGTTTTTGTATTGTATTTTGTATTGATTTGTATATTATGTATGTAGGTATGTGTTTGAGGATCTCTGTCCCTTATTTTACGTATGGTTGAACGGATTCGGATGGACTTACAAATAGTGCAATTCCCGGATAAGAATATGATATACTTTTTGTCGCGGAAAATGTTGAAGACGCGTTGGCCTAGTCGGTAGTAACCCTGCCTACGAAGCTTGCGGTCCTGGGTTCAAATCCCGGTAAGGGCAGATATTTGTGTGTTGAGCGCGAATATTTGTTCCCGAGTCATGAATGTTTTCTATGTATTTAAGTTTATACTTCTCTATATAAGTATCTATATCGTTGTCTAGTACCCTTAGTACAAGCCTAGAGCTTAGTTTGGGACTAGGTCAATTGGTGTGACATTGTAAAAAAAAAAAAGTTCCTGAAGGAAATAAATAAATGACCTACAGGAGGACGAAGCAAAGACGCAAGTAAAAGCTAGTTTTAGTATAAGATAAATAACTGAAATGATAAGATGGCTGGCTATGAGACATTCGTTATCTAACATATCATTCTACTGTACAGTGGGAAAATTTCCACCACACGGTACGCTCCATGTTTCGTGGCATGACAATGCCGGATCCTGGGAATGATGTCAATTTCGATTTGATTGAATGACTTTAGCTTACGAGACAATAGCACCCCACCGGATATTATCTACTTGTAGCGATCTGAATTTGTATTGGAAATATGGCTCACGATAGACCTTATAATTTTGATTGGATTCTAGAATACGTCAGCCACCTAGCAGGTCAAACGCAATGCTTACTAGTTATTAGAAAGAAAAAAACTATTATTATCAAAATTTGCCGTAATAGAGCTGAAAAACTGGTTTATATTATAGCTTCTGAGCAGAATATAACTAACTATTATATCATTGAATCCCCCTTCCCCCTGACGTCGCTGTGCCTTCCTGCATTCTCAGTGAGAAACAGACATTAAAGAGTGATCATTCAGCTAGAATACCATTACAGCTAGAGAATGTTACGCGGAAGGATCTTAGTATAGTTACTATGTTTGGTATTGGAATTCTGAGTAAACGAGCTACTTAAGCAGCCCTACAAGCGCGAAGAAGGCGGCAACAGTCACGATTATTTTTGTTATTTTTTGCTTCGGCAAGCTGTGGCGGCTCCATGCCAAGACCGATAAGAATGTTCAACAGAAGATAAATTAAATCTGGTTTACAATGCATTGAGGCCTATGAAAATGTGACCAGAAATGATATTCTAAAGCCGCAACCATCGGCAAGCCTGTGAAGTGAAACGGAATGCCTATAAGCGCAACCTGCATAGACTGCATAGTACTACACGAAGACGGCGACAAAGCAAAGCTATGCGTCCGCGCGCCTGCAGCGCTCTTCACTCACTCCTCGGTTATAAATAGAAGCCATATCTTTGTACCTTCGCTCTCCCGCCGTGAGTGAGATACGCCAGACAAACTCCAGTGTATATAAGCACTAACAAATACATTATTTATTAAATGCCTAGTTACTCGAAGTTTTGTAAAACTTCCGATCTCACCTTACAAATTGAATTTCTACCTACCATATCCCCTTAGTGCACACATGTTATCGAGCTAAAAAATCTTAAACTCAAAATTATAACATGCGAAAAATACTGTCATCAATATACGATGCTTTTCCAGCGTGGCTACTGGCTATTCCACAAAAATATTTACCGCAATACCTCATCAAACAAAGAGGAGAGCTACGAATGATAACGTTTGATTCCAAAAACGGTTCTAAAATTACTGAATAAAAATAGAATCGACGTTACAGGCAAAAGTAATTTCGAGAAAAATAAATCATCCCGATTTCTGAAAAGGCATCAACGACCAAAGAACAAACGCTTAATAGTTTCTTGATTAAATTGACATGTCAACAGAAGCTCAACAAGCCAAAATTACCCCATTAATCAGTAACCTATTGGTGGTTAATTGATCTGATGGCGATCAGCAGTCTGCTGTAGAGGATACGAGTACATGCCTTGTTTATTGTTTGACTAGCAAATCTTAGCCGCTGATTGAATTATGAATATGGATAGCATAGCAATTTAGTTTTTAGTTACTTGATGAGTTAAACGCTAGCCTTAATTCTTTGGGCACGAATATGTTTTCTGATTGGAAGTTAATATCTTCAGCATAAGATGATTAAGTAAATTCAACAACAACCTATTTCCTGAAACATAAAACATTCGACATTATCTTGAGTCAAATCAGCGTCATTAATTGCACTCGTAGTCGTAGCTTGTTAAGGTATCCTTAATACGTTCCTTAATATGGATTTTTCATACTTTTGGCAGGTGAAAATAACGTTAATGAGTGGCCATAATGGACGGCAGATGATGACAGTACATTGGGAAATGAAAGATCATTTAAAAAGAAAAGTGTTTTTGAACTGAATGTTTAGAAATGTGCTAAATCACGAATTGACAATTTTAAACCTTACGAGTGAAAAACTTAATAATCCGGAGATTTTTAATGACTTTTCCCTGGTATTTAGAACTATCGTATATGCCATTGATATGATTGCCCTGCGCAATCACAATTAAAATAGCTGATTAGTAAAAAGGGCTATCTTAATTTGGATACACGATAGTAACAACATACATATTGCTGTCGTATCAGAATAGATTTTGCCCTTGGCAAGGCCATTTACTACCTGTCAACGTGTGCTAGCGTCACCTCGACTGTGTCGGCGAACACAAAAAGTTTTATGTGTGTGAAGCACGACATGTAACTTATCAACCAGTTACGAACAGATTAACACAAAGTTTTGGTACACAGAGCAGTCAGCAGACTGATGGTTTATTTACGTGAAGACCTTTGGCACTAGGCAAAAGCAAATCTTAATGTTGTGTTTTTGTACTTGTTGTGTTTTAGATACCTAGTGAAGGCTTTATTATGAAATGGGAAGATCCTCTGTTATTATATTTAATTATAGAAGATGACGCAAAAACAAGAACAAACGCCGAGTACCTACACGAATAAAGCAATCAAAATTTTACCTCTTAAACCAGAATGTAAACCTTAACAATCAACATGGGCTGAGCGCCAGCACAAACTACTAAATGCTATCGAAAGGGCGACCAATGGCCGCTGGGTTAAAAATCAAAACAATCGAATAGCTCCAATTGTTGCCGCAAAACAAAAGCATAACACTGACTTTCTACAACACGATCGAACGACCGCTATCGAGTTATCATTGAATCCAGCTGATACCACGCAAGAGTTGTGCAAGCCGGAGCGTGCACAAAGATCGAGGGGGGAATGTAGGTCGGCGGGGCGCGGGGGGAGCCCTTAGGCCGCTGGGCTGCTCCTCTTGCAGCCCAGTTTTCCAATGCCAAATGAAAAGTTGTTGGTGTTGCGTTCTCTACTTTGGGTGCGCGTCACAGCGTCATTTTTTTTCCGTCATAAAGAAATTAAAAGTATTTTTACACTAAAACAATTACCATAAATTGCGCTCTCTAATCTCTATTTTATATTACGACTTGAGTTTAATTTCTTTGTAAACGGGGAAAAATATTGTAGACAAAACATAAAAATTCCATAGCATTGAGATAAATACAAAAGACCGAGGGAACTAGGTGCTACGGCTGGTCAATTCTGTGTAAACATTTAAGGACGTGGGCTGTGAACTGAACGAACGTTCTCGTAGGAGGGCCGAGAATGGGGCACAAGAGGAGCAAATAACCACTTATCATGGCGGGGTCGCGCTACGCCACGCAGGGAAAGCGGTGTCCCTTAAAAAAAAATACCTAGTCTATCGCCAGTTAAAAAAAATATGAAATACAGTTCTTGATTGAAAAGTCTTTGAAAATTTGCAGTGTTATGTTTGGTTTGGGTCTCAGTCTAGCAGTGAAAGTGCCCTTTGTTCTTAAATTAGGCAATAATTAAATGTATTGAATTAACAGAAATCGTTTAGTTATTGTCCTCTACAACTTAATATTTACCTTATTTTATCTTAAATCTTAGAAACTAGGCCCTAATACAGGACAATTGCTTGCGATTTGTTATTCTTCATTGACTAAGTATCACTCTGTTTTTAGAAAATCAATCAATCAACTTATTCGGGACTTCAGACAATATCGACTTATTTAGGGATCGTGCACAAAATCTTACTTATGCACTTATTGTTTGGAATTCAATACTTCCTTATTTCAAGAATGGACAATTATCATTAGTTTCAAGCATGATTTTTGCCTTTATAAACATAGCTTCTTATCTGGTCCGTCATCTGTCTTTATCCCTATTTCCACTACGCTTCCTTCTACTAAATATTTTTCTTGCAATTTCAAGCACATTACCTCCATCAACATCGATGATTCGAGAAAAAGCGAACGTTGTATCGGTTTACAAGTTCCAGTTCCGGCTCAGACAAAACATCTCAACTTTCAAAACAAATCGTAGAAATAAAACGCAACGGTTCCGTCCGTAGTTAGTGAAGTGAAAACGGTTCGCGTAGGCTTTCCAACTCCCATCTGCCCTGCGACCTGTTCTAGAACCAGCCGGCAAACCAGTTGTACAACTGGTATACTCTTAATTTGTGCCAAACACCTACACGTGATGTTTATATCTTGAACGCGGAATTACAGACAATTACGGGCTCCAAATCGACTTGGAGAAACAACCCATCGATTAATTTGTACTCTCAAGAGACATTTTAAACTTAATGACATATCTTCAGAATTTTCCGTGAATGTGACAGCTCAATTTGTGT
The DNA here is from genome assembly GCA_946894065.1 of Acleris literana. Taxonomy (NCBI): domain Eukaryota; kingdom Metazoa; phylum Arthropoda; class Insecta; order Lepidoptera; family Tortricidae; genus Acleris; species Acleris literana. Next base: position 13,936,406 of record OX335680.1, read on the forward strand.
TCCCACGTAAGGTATGTCCAAGTAAAGAAGTTGTAATTGCAAGTATTGATGGTGTTTTCGATTTGGCAATCACTTTGTGTTGTATTTATTGAGGTACTCTACCTTAAGCATACTCTTTTTCTGGCGTAAAAGGTAGGTTATGTAATTTAATGACCTATCAAAATATGATAGAAACGTTTGCAATTGGCTTTTTGTCTTACTTAAATTTGTCATTGTAATGCAAGTTATATCATAATTGCGGGACAATTTGTTCAATAAACAAATATTTAACGTTGATCAAAACATTAACGATTTGTGTAAAAACAAACACTCATGCATAAGTTTTAAGACAGCCACTTATGTTTGGGATAAACATTTTAACCTGCATGACGTAAGTCATATTGATAAATAAAATACTGCGAAGACCGAAGAATCATAAATACAATTTGAAGAGGCAAGAACCCACAATTTTATTATTTTGTGGAAGGAGACAGAACACAGAGCTAAGAGAGTAATTCATGGAATATTTTGTTAGTTACTTTTGATTTTTTTATGACTTAGTTTGTTTAAAATTTCCAATTACCAACCTGAATGTTGTCGCAAAAGCTAATGTAAATTACGTAATGGTTTTTTATTAGAATACCAATAGGAGTATTAATAACGATCAAAGGTTTGTCGGTGGCCTCGCTCGGCCCTGCAACCTTCGCGGCCCCCGTGCCATCACAGACTCGTTCTTACTGTTATATCACTACCTTATTACTTAGCTGCAATGCCGTTGTGTCCTCGTATATAGACCTTTGTTGTTTGTTCAACATCCCTGAAGAATGATCCATCTATGGCATGTGTTATAAATCTTGGCCGGCAGCTTGATTTACTACATATCTCAAAGACCATTCTAAATCTGTGCTAAGTATGCTTTAATGTTAACTATTCATTACTTTTATTGCTGCACGAACTGCTGATATAGAAAGGTCATTTGATAAACTAGGTCATCATCAACACTGGCCCCTGCATCGTCTTTCAGGGTAAATATTGCTGAGAATGGTGTGCAGGAATACAATTTCATATTTCTAACAAACGGTTAGGTCTTTTTACAACTATTTCTAGTTAAATGTATGAGTATCAATTCTGCAGGACCATGCAATTTACAGGCTGCAATAAAACCTAACGGTTCTCAGCGGAAGATTCTTTCAAGAAATGATTCCGAATACGAATTTTGGACGGTTTTCAAAAGGCAGTAAGAACAAAACGAACATTATATTCCTGCAATACTTACGCGCGGAATGCCGATGCCGCCATACATGCGATGCTTGGACAAAGACGTCGCACCGCAGTCGTGTCATTCGACGTTTCTTTGTTATTGTTACTTAGCAATAAAACGGAATTGTTATTGTCGCCGTAGATGGTCGGACTATGTGCTACGACCGTGTACTTTCTATGGACTATACCACCATTAGCTGATGTAAATCGCTGTGAAAAACGTCATTAACTAAATGTTATTACTTAGATTTGTTATTACTTCAACAAAAGCGTTACTTTATCAAGTTTTTTTTAACAATTAATTCACGAATCATTGAAATCACTTCTTGAGAATTTTACGACCGTACTTACTTTGAACGAACACTCGGAAGCTTAACTAATTGCTTTAGACGGAAAAACTAAAAAATCAGTTTTTATTGCGACCTGTTCAAAGTTTCATTTTCTAATTCGATGGTTCTTATCGTCAGGAGACGAGTTAAAAGCACTTTTAAGTTTTTATGGTTTGACGTAGGAGTGAGATGGTGTGGTACTGAAGAAGATTGGAAATAGCTACCCCCCCGACAGCACGCGACCTAAATTCTCTGCGCGGGCGCTTCGATCTCCTAAAATATCATTCACGAGGCAATTTTCTTTACATTCACTTCAATTAACATCAATCATTTAAAATTCAATAGGCTTTATTTCGTAATCACGTGTATTCGGTGTATACCCAGTTGAAACTGTGAGATGAGCCGAAGTTTGTGAAGATTTGTATCTGCCAGTTTGTGTTGTTTAAATTCAAGATACAGAAAATGAACAACCCAAATAAAAACATTTATTTTTGTAGCTCTGTTTACCAATTCCTTGCCTCAACGATTGGAATGCCGAGTTCTCGGTCTGAAAATGCAACCTCGTGACTCACGGATATGACTTGACATTTTTACTTCTTGTGGTTTAAATTTTGAATGTAAGTAGGTTTCTTACTTACCATTGTTTTTTTTTTATTACTATGTCGCAATTATTATTAAAATGGGTTTTGTGGTGGTCATTTTCCAAATCACCCTCTACCGCTACATCAATGAAAGCTCATTGATGTAGCGGTAGAGGGTGATTTGGAAAATGAATGAAGCCAAGGAATGACCCTAGCGGAACTCCATATCGTTCGAATGGTTTCCTGGTATTGGTTGTGTTACGTATGCAATATGCATATGTATGTGTTGATGTGTCAATAGGTGAGTAGGCAAAGATAGGTACATGTCGAGGACACGACGTTGTTGGTCACGCTCCACCGTTTCTTCCGACCCAGTCTTGATTGCAGCGGTGCGTAGGAAAAACATTGTCTGTAACCAGCAACTACGTAAAAATCAGAAGTAAAAATATTATTTTGAATTTAATAATTAAAATGGGTAGGTAAATATTCGCACTTAATTATAAACGTTTAATTATTCTTCGTAATATCGATCGTAATCAAACTCGAGGCCTTATTAAAACCAGTGTGAAGTACGAAGTTCAGTCAGATCGTGTTTCATGACCAATTGTTTACGTCTGGTTTTCCCACGAAGTCTTTTATAGCTCAGACGAAAAACCTTTCTTTGTTTACAAAGCTTACTGGCTTATATAGAAAGTATACAATTCATGTCACAATAGTGAAGAAGAAAATCCAGTTGTAGTAAGCAGGAAGCGGTTCGGCACGCGACGCCAGCTAACGGACCGTGAGACGAGAAATTAACTGTTATTTATACACACAACCACACAGAATGAACCTGTTACAACATAGACGAAAGTATTTCGACATCGATTTTCAATTATGTTGACGATTTAGAAATAAGCCGTGCGGCGTAATCAACGGAACAAATCTTCAACGAGCCAAAGTTCAGCTATTAGAAACTGCGTGACTTTCTCCAACTTCAGGGTTATAGGATTTGGTTTTTGATACAGAAATTGTTGTTTTTTTCTCTAAAATGGGCACTTAGGTCTGTACAATCGTAATTTATTTTCAAATTACTACCGCGTCTCTATCATGATTCATGACATCATATAACTGCTGTCATTCTTGTGGTTGCTTTTACCGTAGGTAAGAACACTAATTGTACTTAACTTTCACTTTTATTAATAGCCTTAGTTTGAAGTGAAATACTATTCCAAATGTATATTATTACCACAGCATCAAAATTTTTAAATCATTAGGTACTTATATTGTGTTTAAATTGAAAGGAAAAAGGTTTTTTTAATTCCTTGTTTGTCAAGCATTGATAAGAATAAGAAAATGAATAAGAACCGCGAACAGCTTATCGTCACCAAAGGGTTCTTTTGTTTTCTGGTTTTCCAACTCGCGTAACTATTACAGTTTTTATTAGTCATTGTTATTGAGTAAGTAGATGAGGTTATTTATCGTACCATGGCCAGCCATGACCGGCGGCCTTGCGCGGTGAGCGGTTCACTCATTTCAAAGGCTTCGCTGCGCATTTCGCAACGCTGTCTGCAAGTGCACTGGGATTTCGAATCGACAGGCTTCTAGAAAGATTTAATGCTGTATTTCCCTTAATATAGGTAATTCTAGATGACGATCATCAATGTGTGGTCCCAGAATATTACTATCATCAATACTTTTATTATTATCTTCAACGCCTTTGCTATTGTTGGTGATATCGACGTAACAATTTTCAAAAGCATTTAGTCTGCTTCACGTTTTATAAGTGATTTCCGCTGTCAACTATCATTGTAGTTTTTCAAGCTTCTTTCCGCGTGAATGAGCCACAAAAAGGCTTCTACTCGGTGACTTATAGTGAAAAATAATATTACTCCTGTTCAAATTAAAGAGGCCTCGGATCCTAGGCGCACGTGCTGTTGACGACCGCAATTAAGCAATGGCCACTGCATCCCGCTATAAATTAAACCCAGCACTAATTAAATCTGCATAATTACGCCAGCTATAAAGGTAAAGGTCCGTATCATCGCAATAAAAACTTACCAAAAAAACAGGAAAAAAAAGAAATTGAAAACATCTGACAGTATGTCGATTAAAATGCTCGAAGAAAAACAAAATTGAAACTTCTAAAGCTTAAATCTTAATTGAAACCTTTTCTTTATCTTATTTTGAGGAGCTTGGTCCCTAAAAGATTATGACGTTCCATACGATTTCACAGTATGTGCACGAGTTCTTAAATATTGTAGAAATCCTAAACATTAATTTGGCAAAGCATTAAATAAGCATTATTTTGGAAAGGATTTGGCATCAATATAAACGGCGAATACATCACTCATCTCCGGTTTGCCGATGATATCGTGGTCATGGCGGAATCGCTGGACGACCTCGGCAAAATGCTCGAAGACCTCAATCGAGTTTCTCAACAGGTAGGCCTCAAAATGAACATGGACAAGACGAAAATTATGTCGAACGTCCATGTAGCGCCTACCCCAATATCAGTGGGAAACTCGGTTTTCGAAGTGGTGGACGATTATGTCTATCTGGGACAATCGGTCCAGTTAGGAAGATCCAACTTCGAGAAGGAGGTTACTCGACGAATCCAACTCGGCTGGGCAGCGTTCGGGAAGTTACGCAGCGTCTTCCCATCCAAAATACCTCAGTGTCTGAAGACTAAAGTCTTCGAACAATGTGTGTTACCAGTGATGACCTACGGTGCCGAGACGTGGTTTCTAACTGTTGGCCTCCTGAATAGGCTCAGAGTCACTCAGCGTGCCATGGAAAGAGCTATGCTTGGTGTCTCGCTACGAGATCGAATCAGGAACGAGGAGATCCGTAGACGAACTAAAGTAACCGACATAGCCAATCGGGTTAGCAGGCTGAAGTGGCAATGGGCAGGCCACATTGCTCGAAGGACTTATGGCCGCTGGGGCAGTAGAGTTCTCGAGTGGAGACCACGTACCGGTAAGCGCAGCGTAGGGCGACCCCCCGCGAGATGGACGGACGATTTGGTCAAGTCCGCGGGGACCCGCTGGATGCAGGCCGCTTCCAACCGGGTGAGGTGGAAATCTTTGGGAGAGGCCTATGTTCAGCAGTGGACGACCTATGGCTGAAATGATGATGATGATGATGATGAATTTGGCTTGGATCGAAACCTTTATTTCGGCAATCTTCTTTGTTATTTTTTTTTATCTATTACATTTTCTACAATTTATTTCCAGATTTCATGATCAATATTGTCGGTATCTTTATTACTTTTATTGTTAGGATGATATCATAATATAGAACCACAACAGTCCAAGTCATCGTTTTATCAGTGACATAGAATTTATCGTCCGTGTGAATTTTTATTTTTGTATTATTTTTTGAAACATGGGGGTTTATTTAAGATTACAAAATTAAGACAGAGAGAGGGCTGTAATCGACACGCTTTAAGATTGAGAAACCCGGTCTAAGGAGACCGGCATCATGATTCATAAGAATGTCATACGTCAAGGCAGCAAATTGTTTACCTACTAACTCATTTGAAATAAATGAAGTCAAAAAGACTTTAGATCGATAGCACACTGTATTTCATATTTCGATACCGTCACCTTGAAATTAAGAAACTGTCCTAAAATATTCTTAAATTAGGTCTACTGTTTTATTGTTTGTGGTGAGTAATCCTAATGTTTCCTTATACAATTTGACTTCACAGATTTTCCATTGTTTAAATAAAGATGTTTTTACTTTATGTAATAATTTCGTCATCAACTAAGTTTGGATCTTGATAAACTGCATAACAATCTCGATTTGTTCTATTTCATCTATTTCCTCTTAGAGTAGTTTCAGTTCTCTCTATACTCGCTGCTACAATCTTCTGCTTCTTCTCATACACTTCTCTTACATCACGTCAGACCTAAATACAAAACATTGTGCAGTGTGTTCTGTAAATGTGAAGTACTCATAAACGTATTGTTTGCCAGTGATAACAGCTGCATGTTATCAAGTTCTATAAATAACGAGATCTCACCAACTGTACACAACACAACAGATCTAATGTGACGTTGTAATTAATGTTTATCTACGACAAATGGCTCATAAACAAAGTTAATGCATTGAACGCCATTTGCTTTAAAACAACGAATGACATTGGGGCACTTTACTTGAAACATAATTTAAATGTTCCTTGAACCATTGCGGTCCAATTAAGTTTTTTATATGACATACAAAGAAAGGGCCACAAGGTATTTTATATGTAAATTTATTGTATTAATATTCTCTGCTCGCGTCGTGTATCTCGTTGGTGTTTTTTGTTAATTTTGGCCTGTGTTGGGTTCCATTCCAGTTCCATTAATTAAAAAAAGGATGTAATTTCTGCGTACCTTGCTGACTTACTAGCTTGTTATACCGCTAATTACTTCTATTTATCTAGATATCTGATCGTTCATCAGTTTTCTACGTATACAAGATAAACGTTCCTAATTACAATTTGGTTAATTAAATGTGACTATAGTTTTGGTTATGTAATTACTTTTGGTTGGTATCTCATCAGCAATACTATTTCGAAATTTATAGCAAATTAGATCGTATCGTAAGATGGTATGCATTGCACAATAGATGACAATAAAGAACAACTAGCCTCGCTTTGTTCCCAGAACCGGTTAAAGAGGTTTTACTGTAAGATGCTTAGTTTTGCCGTAGCTTAAGTGAGAACTGGAATTTGTTTCTCTATTATTTCTCACAAAAAACAGATTGTTTTGTGCTTACGTAAAAGAATAATTTAGCCATAAAAACACCTTAGCAAACAATCATCAAGTATTAATTAGAATGCGGTCTTTAATCTATGTTTTACTATTAACGTGTTATCTCCCTCCGGACTTTAGCTGCGTCGAGTTGAAAAGTTATCACTTATCTAAGCTTAAGAGAACTACATCCTTGACAGGGCTAGAATAGTGAATCATGGATTGATCTTGTATTATGTCAAGTAAATAAAGTTCATTTAAAATTTTAACGGGGTTTTTACTGTTAAGATTATTTTCTTTGGAATCACTTAGATGGCAGATATTTCCCGGTACCTCCATTGTCAATGGAGTATTTTCCTCGTTTGTTCTAATCCCTTGACCTTCCACGCTGCCGTTCCAAGGTGATGTTATTGTGATGTTGTCTTAGGATCATTTATCTCAACCGTGATCGCTATGAAAATGTGTCAATTGCCGACTCTAATGAATTGCACAACTATTGGTTTATAAGCTAGATAATATTTGCATTTCCTAATCTTGATATTTGATTTTAAACTGTCTGAGATTGATTGCTTAATACCTATTACCAATTGAAACGGCAATTCAAAGCTATTCAGAACCTAGATGGTATAGATTTTAACTCATTACGATTAATTAAAGCTGTTTGGTTTTTCCCATCCTTAATTCCACTATCTTGGCCAATAATTTCTCGTGTTTTTTTTCCGTCGACTGATGCACGGTTTTGTTCTGTTTGTTTGTTTGTCCTTAAAAACTTTTGCTAAAGTTTATGAATTTTATCTTATTGATCCTTGCTATCTTTCTCGTGTAGTCAATATTAATACTCACTGAGGCTTAAAAAAACTAATTCACACCGACGTTCACCAGTTTTACTATCTATTTGTTTGTCAATTGATAAGGATGAATCTGTATTAGTGCTGTTATCAGACAGTCACTTTTCATATTTTTTTAGGATCTTTATGTGATTTAAGTAGTTTATGGTAATGATTAATCGAATACAATTTATCAGGAGCATTTATTTCTTCGCTTGTTTTGCAACAATACTATGTCGAACGAAGGTAGGCCGATATTATTTGGCAACAGTACTTTGCGAAGTTAGGACGCAAATTGAATTGCAAGAAATGTCAGACAGCCTGTCTAATAGTAGCTATTGGTATTTTACACTTCCATGTTTCTTGCTAGTCAATGTCGGACAGCGGGACACTTGAAGTTTTCTTGGAGGTAAAAACGAAGCCTGCGATTTGGTAACCCATCATTTTATCGAATTTCACTTCATCGATCGTATCATTTCATCGAATTTCATTTCTTCGAATACTATTTTCTGCTGAAACCATGATGTTTTCAGGATATCTTAAACATTAATAATGTAGGTTAGGTTAAACATTTGACTACCAAAAAAAATTAACTCCTGCAGCGGAAAATGCCATTCGACGATCTATTCGATGTCAGCTTTGTTTTATGTTATTCTATCTATTTTTTTGCTAGTCCTATGATCAATGAATTTCACAACGTAAAATATCTTCTTCTAATCCGAGACATTAGCAGAATCAAAAGAAATGACGAGTTGAACTTTATACTTACATTTGCGTAAACATTGAAAATCTAAGGTGTCCCTTGCAGAAATAAATAACAATATTGATCTGAGGTATAGGTGTACGTTATCTCTAATCGGAGATCGATCACCCATGATCAACCGTGGGGATGATTGTGATACGTTCTGTTACCAAGCAAGATATTCCCCCATGCCTTGTCTTTGAATAACCACATTCCTTGTAGCATGGTTTAAAGTGATACCTACACATTTAACATTCCGGTTCTTTAACTATACCTTCAATGTCTTTTTCTTCTTCTTGATCAACTGAAATCTACAGGTTTACAATTTGAGATCCCGCTTTTGGGTTCCGAGTAAGCCTCTCCTAGTTTGTCTTTTTTTTGTCTCTGCTTTTACGTCTACTGATTTCATCTTCGTCAAGCAGGTTCGATCTAGTGTCTCCAACGACTCCAAAATACTGCAAGCCAGTGTTGATTTTTTCATTCCATCTTTTAAAAATGCTTTGACTTTTAGTATTCATTTTATTAACATAAACCTGTTGAACCGACTGTCCTTGCTAACATTTGCGACGCTCAAGCGTGAGTAGGTATACAAAGTCGGTATACTTAGCACTCGCAAACGCGGTCGTCGACCCCTCGCGTGAGGGACCTTGTCTGCGACTGTCACTTTCCTATGATTTAAATAAGGCGAAAATATTGCGGAACGCAGATAAGTGCCTTACGCAACACAATTCAACGGAGCAAGTTAATATTTTGGGACCATTAAATAAACATTAAATAAAATGAAACGACCAATATTATCTTATTATAAAGTCTAAAATGAGTTTCTTTTCAGCAACAACCAATACACTACCTATAGATAGAGGCAAATGTTCTAAATTCAACTCTATAGCAACGCGCCAAATATAGTAGAACAAGTGGCGTGCCATGTTAAGTCATGTGTTTGCGGTATCAATGTAATGCTTCTATTCCAAAATCAAACGTAGACATGGCGTTAGATGTTACAGTTGTCAACAGCAGTCACTGCACGCACGCTCGAACAAACGTAAAATCCCAACAAATATGTCAACAACATGTTAAATCAACATCTGACTGGCACAAACTCGGTATGCTACCCACGTGACTATCACACGGTTTCGTTATTATATTCCAAGAGATACATACACTTATCTTTGCAAGGTTGAAACAACGTAACGGCTATTTTTACTTTCAACTCCACAACTGCAGCCAAACCAGTCCCGTGCTCTTTGGTAGATTACGTCTGATGTACCTGTTTCTTGGCTATGCTTCACGCCACATTGCTAAACGTTATTACTTTGTTTTAGTTCTTATCATTTATCGCAAATGGGAGCTTAGGGCTATCTGTGTTTGAATCTAACGAAACAATGTCGTCCATATAATGTGAATGTACTACTATGTCATGATAACTAAAGAGAGGTGAGATCTTTATTAGACGGATTATACTTAGCGAGAATAATAGCACAAGATTCTGAGTTTTTGACGAAATTGTACGATTGTTTGGTGATGTTTGATTTTCTGTTGCGTAAGAAACACCAAAATACTCGGCAAGTCAGAATTGTCAGAAACTCATCAAGTGACAATTACGAGATTTGGGTCAACGTATTCGACGCAGCACGAAAGAGATAAAAGGCTCCTATAGAGAACAAAATCCCTCAGTTCGGGGGCAAGAAACCATTACTATGCAACCCCATTTTAAACCTACGGTTGCAAATGAGCGGCTTTCAGAAGTAGGTCAAAACGTGCGGAGGGTCGAATTGGGACGTGCCTTCGGGGAGGCTCGTTCGCCGCACTAGGGTCGAATTTGGTTCTGAATTTAATGCTTAAAGGGCTGCCAAATGTGTATTGATCGGAAGGCTCGAGATCTCGTTTGTTGTTCTGAAGAGAAGGGGGCAGAAACAGATAACGTAACGTGAGTATCGTTGATTCGTTTAGGGTAATCATGGCAGGATTCTATTCAGTAATGGATCGCAGCTAATCTTGAGCAAAAACTATGTCTAGCTTGCAAATATTAATGCGTAGATATTGTGCAATGCCTGGCTACTCATGCTTATAACTTGTTTACTAGCAATAACAAAGTGGCAATGGCTATAGTGAGGTATCACTTTGCAGTACTGTGCGTTATTGTGCAAGTAGTTTACGTAACGTCTAAATTGATCTAGATGCTCACAGTCTCTTGCAACATAGTATAATGGTGGGACTTATTGACTTGATAACTACGATAAGGATAAGGATTGTGTTTTAAACAACGAAATCAATTTGCGAAGTAGGTCTTTGTAAAAACTTATTGAAAATTCAGTTATCAATCGACATTTTGCCACAAATGATATGGTCTAACTTAACCTAGCGTGAGAAAGGGGAAGATCAGCGAATGTACTAAGAATACCTATTCTTATTGAACGTACTTAATGGAATGTCATTTGCAAACTATTTAGTAAGTTTCAACAGTAGTATATCTCGAATTTTCCAATCCTAACTTAGAGCACACAACGTGACACAACTATGGCATACTTAATCCCTCTGCGGATTAAGCCTTAATTTACTCATCGAAAAACCCCGGCTTTTTACCATACGTTCTAAATTCCGCTCCTCATTCCTCATTCAAATTGGTATTCAAAATGACGTAGCGTCACGGTACTGAATCCTAAACGTGCAGGTGTCGATTCCCGGTAGGATTTAATTTGGTTTTAAATCGCAAATCCTTACACATATGCATTAAAATTCAAGGTTAGCTTGTGTCTTAGTTAAGTTAACTTGGTTACAACTAATTTCGTTTTGCGTTGGTTCTCTACAAAAGGGTTACGTTAAGTCTAATATGTTCTGCTTTGAATTATTATGGCTGCGTTTTTACTAGAGCATTAGGACGGTTGGAATTTCTCAGATTATCTTTAGAGTGAATGAAAAGATTAGAGTCCTCGAAAGGATTTTTGTAATTCATTCGTAACAAGAAGTGAGGAGTGATCAATAAATAAAAGACACGTCTGTCCTTGTTGTATTACGACTACTATGCAATGCATTTAATTGTACGGGCACGTACTTCAATCTTATAATATATATTTATATCTCAAACACACGCTTATCTTATAAGTCTTATAACGCTACACTCTGAGGAATTAGGAATAATGCGCGAAGGTTCTCTTCTACGTCTAAACGTAAATATTTCGCAATGTTTAGAAAAATACTAAGGGACATCAAAACAAAACACATGTAAGAATATACTTTGTAACCGTTTTTCCGCTTCTTCCATGTTTAGTCAGTATCATGAATATAGTTTATTTTCATTGCGTTGTTTACAATTTCCAGTATAGAGGAATTACAAGGTGTTTGCTTCCGCTCGTCAATGATGAATTATGCATCACACTGCAACTCTTCATAATGTAGATTTAATTAAATGAAGTACCTTACCTTTTTCATTAACGTTTCTTCTGAACATATTTCAACATAATTGTTGTATGTTGTAACTATTAAACTTATTATTATTTTCCGGTGTATATTATTGTCCATTTAGCAGTGTTTTTCAAGATGTGGAAATTTCAATTTAAAACCCGGTTATATAGACTTATTCCCAATGTATCCGAAATTAGTAATTCAAATATACAAAAAAAGTGTAGATATGAATTTTTTGCCCGGATCCTTCCTAAGCACTAAACGCACGAGATAGGAGGTCCGGAAAAAAGTTTTCAAAATCACCGATCAACAAACGTTTAATAAATACCGACGAAGCATTTATTTCGATAATAATTAATTCAGCTACGAATATGTGAACACCAGGGTTCAGCTGAAAACCAGCGCTGTGGTTCCGGCTGAGTCCAATTTGGCTTCACACTACAGTGAAACGTTTCTAATTTGACTCTAATCTTATCTTGTTTTTCTTTTTGTATTATGTCTGTTGTGTTGTAGGGTGTTTTTGTTAATTAAATGCTATGAGTTCGAGTTTAATTAAATACGATGAAAAGTTTCGTTGGTTGTTTTTCAAAACAATTCATTTCACACTGGAAATTTTAAAGGCATTTTATCGCTCACTACGAGCATAAGCACATTACGTTCGTTACGCAATTTATTTTTATTCTAAATTGCATTCCGTTCAATAGATTCACTTTCTAAACTAGCAACTCATTTTCTTTCACTCATAGTCTTTTACTCACTGATTTTAGGCAGTTTTCGAGCGAAAATGATTACCCGTACGCTAAGATGAAGAACCAAGCGCAGTAAATCACGTCTATAAAGTAAGAAGTCAGGTCAAAGAAGATAAATGAAAAGCTACCAAGACCTACATTCGACGTTGACTGAGTGAAATTGTGAACGAACTGTTTCAATTTGCCCAGAATAGAAAGGGAAGACTGGGGCAAAACACAATCTGTTCTATCGAATGCTTTGATAGTTTTCAAAAACATTGTATTAGACGTGAGTTAGTCTTGAAATTTGTAAATTACAGACAGATCACCCTAGTTTCACCGGACGACAATGTACTGGGTGATGGCCGTTGGAAATGATTTTTTGTCTGGGCAATATAAATGTAAACCACTCGATCTAATTTTAAATTCATGTTGCCTAAAATGTCACAAATTGTTTAGTTTAGAATGACAATCAAACTATAATTAATCTTAAATTCTTCTAATTGACATGTCCGATCGTTCCTGTATATGAATCGTAACATAACAAATTCCAAAGGCTATATTTAAACACAAACACGTTACTGTTATTGCAGCAAAACTGCAAGATGCCGTAGATCATTTAATACCTGTGTGCAATCATTTGGATCGGGATCGATGGGTAAAAATAAACGCGTGTATGTGTAAATCGTCGGCGCGTGCGTTGACCGGCGGAATGCGCGCGCGCCGAGCCGCCCGCTGTTCCTACTGGGCTAGCATGCACGCGGACCAATCAACACTCGTGCTCTATCTATACGATAGGATATTCCTTAGGGACTTACCTGCCACTTAAATAAAAGCTTAAGGCAAAAAGTGACAGTGTAATGATAAAAGTGACAATTGATTCTTAGTTGCCACATTTTAGGGTGTCGTACCTAAAGGGTCCCATACCCTATTATTGAGCCTCGGGTGTCCGTCCGTTGAACTTCGAACTTATTTTTTTTATCTGCAAGACGCAGAAGGACTGTCAATTATGTTTGTAATAATATTAATTCATACAATCCATAAATTAAATAATAAAATTAAGTTTTGCCGGACGCCGCCGGACGAAAGGGGTGATCGCGTTCGCGACCTTAGGAGAGGGGGTTTAATTAATTGTGACGAAAAGTTAGTTCTCCTTGGATTGCTCAGAAGTACTTTTTGTAAGAATAATGAGTAGGCCAACAATACCTACTTATAGATTTTACCATTATTTACATGAATATATCCTACGTTTAGGTATTTGTTAACAGGGAACTATTCACTTTAATTTCCAATATGAAATGCCGTTTATAACATATAGGTATCTACGAGTAGAGGACCTGCTAGAGGGGGTGTTCTTTTTATAGTGGTGATTATTATTTATATCTTTAATATTTGAGTAGCTTAGTTTAATTTTAATTTAAATAAGTTTAGTTTTAATTTTTAATTGTATTAATGTTGAATTCTGTACTTAGATGGATGTAAATAAAGTATTTGGTATATGGTACGAGTATCTGTTCTTAAATTCATTAATATGCCCTGAAAAGAGGTAGGTATGTTTTTGGTTCTGACAAGAAAATCACTGTACATGTAGAAATCTGCAAAAGATTTTTAAGTTGTAGAGCAAAAGTCATGATCCCGAAATTATTAGATTCACATATTACATAGCTTTTAAACAAAAAATCTATAGCCCTTACAACTTACAAATGATTAAAGGTAGAATTTCTTGCTTTTCATCTGTCTAATTATTCGTTGTTATTTCTATTACCTACTTTACGTTTTTACTTTTACTCCTAAAGAGTATTTTGTGGAATTAGCACAATATAAAATTCAAATTCAGGGGTAATAAGTTGTAACACATTTACTGCAGATGGTTCCATTCCAACAGGACCCCGGGACATCTTTTAGATCAAGTTTCTGGCCTGCGCTTAAATTTATGATCATTCCGGACGCTATGTCTAAACATCTTGCTGACCTTTTCGTCGACCTAAAATTAATAGAGGTAATAATTCTCACACAGATAAATTATTTTGCTTCCTTATTCATTGTGTCTCTACCGTAAGCGATCATTGCTCCTTCTCCTTGGCTTTATGTACGGTCACCAGCAAAAATAAATTACATTGCGTTATAAACTATCTGACACGCTCTTATGTCTCTAGTAATAGAGACGTGTGAGATATTTTGGAGGATAATGTTGGATAAAATAATATTACAAGTGACCGTACCTCGACCTCGACTGACAGCCAGACTCGATCCATCAAAAGTCCTGGTGGGCGAAAAACTATCTGTTCTTCAAAAGCAGCGAACAACTCTGCTCAATCTAAGTGTAGACTAGACACACAAAGATTGAGCTGCTTTACTTCAAGACAGTCTAGACAACACACAAAAGCTGCACTTGGACTAGGACTGATAATCAATACGTCAAGGATACAAACCGAAATGTGTAGATGGAAAACAATGTTTGAATTTACTTCAAAGGAAACGTCAAGTTGTTTAAGGACTTACGAGAAATCGAAACTGAACACGTCCGTACTATAGAATAACTTGATTCTGTAAATTTTAATAACGCTTTCTTCTCCAGTGTACGTAAGCCCCTCCCGCCCTCCTGTCCCCTTATCCCTCAGGACTCGAGGCTTTATCAGGGACGTTTTATGACTAGGGTTGCCATCCGTCCGGATTAGTTTGGACATTTCCGGACTTTTAGACTCTAGTCCGAACTTTATCCGGCTCTTTAATGTGTCCGTTATTTTTTAATTAGACGGAATATGAGTAACAAAACTACGTTATCCCGCACACCGCATCCTACCCCCTTAGCAATGCGAGCGTCTGCTACCATGCCTATCAACCATTGTAACTAAGTATGTTTGTTAATTGAATGTTTCCATTTTGTGACTAAAAAGTCCGGACTTTTATCTATATGTCAGACTATTTGCTAGGACTTTTCAAATTTCTGAATGGTAACCCTATTTATGAGCCACTGAGGCTGCGCACATGCTCCCGCCCGCTGCCACTTGCGCAGAACTGGCAAGACGGGAGGCGGACCTAGTAATAGAATTTAAATGTTAAGAAAAGTTGGGCAAAACGTTGCTAATGAGTTAAGAGTCATCTTTCTTTTCAACGTTGGACAGTTTGGGTCAATAGCATTTCTAGCTTAAAATTATTGTATTCTAGTGACCCGCCCTCGCTTTGTTTCGATTTATGTGAGTATTCGGTAACACCCGTAATATAAACCAACATCAATTATACATAAAATCCTTCCGTGAAAAATGATATAACTGATGGTGAAAATCACATGAAAATCCGTTCAGTAGTTTTTGAGATTTTGAGGTAGACGCGGCGACTTTGTTTGACGATATGTAGAGATTTGATAGTATTTTATTTAGTGTACATTTATGACCGTAAATTGATGATTCCCGAAATACTAGTACCAAGCCGTTGTTTCGTTTGTCCAAAACTGGTTTTCGAAAAGCTACAATAGGATTGGACACACCTATTCGAGCCTTAATGTCCTGTAAGCCTGCTAAGTATATTACCCTTCTGCTGGTTTATATTCTACTAATCCTAAATCTGCACGTTTAAGAGCATACATATACCAAATTGTCTTTCCCGATACCCTTAGTTTTGCCAAGCGACTACCCAGTCTTTCTGTCTGTAATAAAAAGTCGAGAGTTTCACCTCTAGTTTTTTTAAGAAAAAACAAATGTAACATTCAACAGCGTAATTAGAGTTCTCACCTCAGTTTGTCAACGCTGTCGGCCTGTGTTTTATGCTAAGTTGCCGTACACCAGTAATTACTGGCCATCTAGAAAATGTACTCGAAGCGTATCTTCAACTTAATAGAGTCATAATTATACGTGTTGCCAGATGAGGGGTTAGTCTACCAGTTATTCGACTTGGAGGATCCTTTTTATTAATACGATGGCTATAGTTTTAAAACTTGTTTTATACCATAAAAACTGAGAAATACTTCTTGATAGTTCCATTTTACGACTTGGTTGGTGGAATTTATCAACAGCTAAATAGAAAAGACTAAGCTTTGAATGTATGTAAAACAAACCAACGACTAGTTCTTCGTGTCTGTAATAATTATACAAAGTATTTATTTCTCTATACATATGTTTAAGTATGTTTATCGTTGCTTACCCATAGTACAAGCCTTCTTAGTTTGGGACTACGTGAATTTGTGTGGGATGGTCACCCGATATTTATTTAGTATTTAAGGGTTTCCCAAACTTTTGAGGTATCAGAATACTCGCCAAATCCCTTTTTATTCGATGGAACACCACATGTTTTACCCGACTGCCGAAGGAGGAGGGTAATGTGTTTTACAGCCTATATATGTATGTTTGTTCCTTTGTGTCACTATAAAAACTAAACCCGTTGTCCGATGTTGATGATTCTTATGTCAATCGATTTGTCTTAATCTGGTGAGTGTCACTGAAGATATTTCAGTAATCAAAATTCAATATGGCGGCAACCAGACGCCATAATAATATTGAGCAAATTTAAAAAAAAAGTCGACCGAGTATGACAGGTGGGGTATCATTGAATAGGGAATTAAAAACCATCTTTAGGTTTCTTTCACTATTTTTCATTTTGGATTTATAACGATTTAAAGTTGGTTAGCAACAGTCGGGTTTAGAAAGCTTGCTTTTTGTTAACATAAAGTTTTTTTATCTCAGCTGTAGTTTTTGTTATTATTACCAATTTTGTTTGGCACTTTGGGAATCGCTGTCCTAGGCTATATACACGTTTGATCCTCGAATTTTGATGTTGTAGAGGCGCTACCTATTTATATCGAGGAGTTTAAGGGTTTGTTTACTTTAATTTCGTATTCTTCCCTGCTAAGATAAATAGCGGTATCTCAGACAAAGCTCCTGTAGCAAGTGCAACCTTATTACTAACAGGAGAGGATTGAATCTGCTTTGGCTATTGAATTTGAGATACCGCCTATGGGATTGTGAGGGCAGTATTGTACGTTTAAAACAACGAGTTTTCAATCCTTATCTTTATCACTTCCTATACTCGTAATGTTCCTTAGGTTTCTTTAACATATGACCTTTGCTAAGGCCCTGGTGTTACATAAACAGAAAAGAATACATTAAAGATGTAACAGATCATGTTTGTTTTGATAAAGCATCGTGATATTGCTTTACAAAGTCTTGGTAGCGAGCTCATTGAATATGGATCGCGTGAAGGTCGGTCAGTGCCAGCAAGGTCACTCGCTATTTGACGCTCCGTGCTGTAACAAATACTGTTAATGGTTGCTGCTAAACTGCTTTGGATTCTATATTAAAATTTTCATAGATTCTGTCTACCCCATTGAGAGATACGCGTCAAGGTATGTAGGTAAGTAAGTAAGTTAGCGACACTGGTTGCCTATGTGGGGGATGTTTACCTACTTACCTGGCAATATCCTAAGGTGCTATGTAATCTCGAATCGTAAAAGAGACCTGTAAATTAATGGTCCATAAACTGAATCTCTTACTTCGTCTGAAGCGATTTTAATTACGTTTTCACCATATTATATTAACATTATTAGACAATTTATATTAACCTAGGATGTACTTTTGGACAATATCAGTCACCGTGCTGAAGTGGCAGTGGGCTGGCCATGTCTGTCGCAGAACCGACGATAGGTGGAGCAGGAAGGTTCTCGAATGGAGACCACGCTTAGGCAAACGTCGTGTAGGACGCCCCCCAGCTAGATGGACCGATGACCTGAAAAAGGCAGCTAGCAGTGACTGGATGCAAAGGGCGGGAGATCGCGCGCTGTGGCGCTCCTTGGGGGAGGCCTATGTCCAGCAGTGGACTGCAACAGGCTGATATGATAGGATCTACTTATAAAAAACACTAAAAAGAAGTTTAAAATTTTCAAAAATAGTGATTTGGACACGACAGGAAAGTTAAGTGAAAACAAAACATGGTTTTCTCGGCACTAGGGTGCAGTGCAGTACCCTTTCAAGCCAGAAGGCGGTTCGCAAAATAAATAGCTACAGCAGATTCGATTCTCTTCCGTTAGTAATAAGATTGCACTTACTGCAAATGTTTCGTAGGAGATGCCACTTATTGGTTTACCAGGTCAGCGCCTCAGTGCCTCAAAGTTGCACTTACACGGGCAATTTCACAGTACGCGCGTCTCAGTCTATCACACCAACATAGAGTGAAACAGCTATTGTTGACGGGCAATTATTTTAATATTAAAAAGTGCACCTTAATGAGCAGCTACAATGCCTACAATACACGTGCAAATGTTGTGTGTAATGCTGTTTAAATATGTTTAACATCCTCTATGCAAGCATCATCAATTTCAACTTGATTATACATCGCTTCATAATTTAATATATTGCTCCAATTGAAACCACGACAAAGACAAAGGTGTTACATGAATTTCTGCGTATCTGATACGTAATTTGGATGCTTCTTAGTGTTTTTAATTATTCAAATTGTCCAAGGTCACGTTTATTGTTATTGAGACTTCGCTTGTATTGTGTTTTGGGAACGTTCCCACATTGTTTGTGTTCATTCTTATTCTGTTGATGTACACCTACGCTACCTAATTGTCCATACCATACCGTAGTTAAGATGAAATTTATGTCTTGCAATTTGAATGAAGATGTTTCCTACTTTGAGGTTTGTTGATTTGTCGATAGATTAGCAAAGTACCTAACTGCTTTTCTTGCTGTTTGACATAATTTAATTAAAATAAAACTTCTAAATATAATACGTTTCCCTATTGTTGCTCCAAAATTATAATAAATCACGGTTACTATAGATACTATAGTGAGTAAGATAAATATTTAATACTGTAACTCGGGTAGCACTAAAGCAAAGTTACTGGCGGTTACGGTTAGGTAATGGTATGTAACTGTCGTGTTAATTATTAACGATGTCGCCTCGCCGCACCCTGGGGCCTAGGCTGAAAGGGGAACAATTCTATGGGAAATTGAGCAAACACTGCCCTAAGGTAGGTTCTTAATGAGCTTTGACTTGGACCCACCAGAGTCACAACTTTCATGAAACCATCTGTATTTAAACTATACTCGAAAATCTAATTAAAGACCAAAATTTTACAGTTCCCATCTTGATTATTTCGTTATTTTAACATTATTTCGTAAAAACATGAATGAGAACTCGTGTAACCAGTAATATTAGAGTAAGTTTTATTGATAAAATTACCTACACTTAAACCAAAAAACAGTAATCAAAGCGAAAGTGCGCCGGTTGAGGTTAGGATTTGGTTTTCGTATCTTTGTTTTGTCCCAGTCACAGCGGATTGTCGCCATCTTAGGCCTTACAGGTTACTAGATAGCTACTAGGTATGAAGAAATATCGAGAAAACGAATGACCTATCCCTTTTACTCGCGTTTCGTGACTTAATTGCGAGAAAGAAATGGAGAAAACGTGGCTTTGTAAGATTTAGGCAGGACGTCGCGTTTCAAAGTAAGGGTCTCCCCAGACCTATCGACGCGGAATCGGCTTTAGCCGGTAAGAAAAAGTTTTATGTCCATGCAATAAGAGCGTCGTTTTCGCTCTTATTGCATGGACATAAAACTTTTTCTTACCGGCTCAAGCCGATTCCGCGTCGATAGGTCTGGGGAGACCCTAAGGCCCCTGACACAATGCAACTACAATTCGATATCATACAGAATGTGTATTATTTATATTTTTAAGAATTTTCTCAAATGAACCCAAGTTGACCCCTCCTAAACGCAGCGATTAGTCCACTGAAATATAGATGGCGTTGACATAGCATCTCCTTTATGAATTCATATCATAGGTATACTACCAACTATCAATAGTACCAACAGGTACTACCAATACATTATACGGCCTTGTGTGCGTGCTTTACACACACATATCCAAATCACTTCAGAGAAATAACCTAAGTCATAAAGTCACTTCAGAATTTATATTATCGCCGTGTACCGATTATACATACCTGTTTCTTGGTTCGGTCGGAAAGCTATAATTAAACAATTATTTTTTATGTTTCTCGTGTA
Source organism: Acleris literana (assembly GCA_946894065.1). NCBI lineage: Eukaryota > Metazoa > Arthropoda > Insecta > Lepidoptera > Tortricidae > Acleris > Acleris literana. The sequence goes on from OX335680.1 coordinate 13,956,972, forward strand.
GGTATTCAAGTGAAAGCATGATATTACGCGCGAGCGAAATGTCCAAGTCATCGGCCGGCACTGATAAGCGGGTATGAGTTACGTTACGTCAATGATGTTTCCTCTCTGATAGACGTGATATTAGTTTTCACTTGCTTACATAAACATTCAAATAGATATCTACTTAATTAAAAACACTTCATAATCATAATTTACTTCGAATAATTTATTCTGTGGTTTTTCTTATCTTTGGTTTTTGAGATAAAAACGAGAGCAATTAAAAAAAAAAGTATATAGTAATAGTCAGGTTTGGTAGTTTTGTTTTATTATGCGACAACGGGAGGCGGGAATAGAAAAGCGCAAAGGAAGTGGTGCCATCTTTTGGCGACATTATGAAACAAAGTCTATACCGCCTTGCTAGCCTTTATAAGCTTACTAGTTAGGTACTATTTTGTCCAATACAGTACCGACTACTTTCAATATTTATGAGCATCTGAAGTTTCAGTGTAATGCCAGACCGTCCATATCCCCTTGTTCTCCAAGGCCGAAACATGGCCACAGTGCACAGTATAAAAACAGCTTGCGCCTAGCGATAGCGCTTGCTCATGTACCTAACATAAAAATTATTATAGGGCTCGGCCAGAAATCATGTGATCATATTTGGCCTAATTTTGACCCCCCTTGGTGATATTTGGTGATTATAACGCTACCCCCCCCATTCAAGATCACGTGTAGTTTTAGGACTATTAATATTATCACAAAAATACTGGTGTCTAGCGAGCCGCGAGCTAAAGTTGGTACTATAAATAATTATTATTTGGATAAACATGCTCAGAGCGGATTATTTTGATATAAGAAAATTATTGAGTAGGTAATTTCGTTACCTACTTTTTGAGTTTCCTACTGTGTAAAAAAAATACACGTGATGTCTCCTCGGACCCCCTTCCCGCATCGTGATCATTTGTGATATTTTTCGGACCCTCCACCCCCCATAAACGATCACATGGTTTCTGGACGAGCCCATACCTACTTAATGACACGAGGGACACGTTTGGTTCATTGAATGGGGTAAGGCCGGTAAGGGTAATTCAAGGTACAAACACCCGATGCTGCTTGTAGTGCCTGTGCTAGCCTAGGTAGCTAGAACCTTGACCCCTATATAAGATACCTACCTATATAAATTCTCGATTTTCTTCCGATTGCCTAGCGATACTAGCGACATCGTGTGTCCAGTAGAAGACGGTACAGTTTGTTAGACTAACATAAGAGCGTCATGTCAGAAAGTGAAAGAGAAGTACAAACCAGAAGTTTGTTTTAAGGCTATTGCACTGTAGGTCAAGGTCTCCAGTGTCAAATCGTGCAAATAATTCTGATACTGCAGTAATCACCCGAGAAAAAATTCCGTAGACCGTTACTACCTACGTGGTTACTATTTCACAACTTCCAACTTCACCCCCCGCCTGAAGGAAAATCTCTATAGTTAGTTAGTCTTCCTACAAACGCACTTTGCTGTTTGATGATCTTTTCTTACAAAAAAAAAACAAAAAACCGCCTTCAAAAAGCAAAAAATAACTTCTTTAAAATGGTAGGTAAATAGGTCAGTCCAACTGAAGTCTGCTTTTGGTTAAAATATTGTTGGACGCCGACTTCAGTTGGACTGACCTATTTACCTACCATTTTAAAGAAGTTATTTTTTGCTTTTTGAAGGCGGTTTTTTTGTTTTTTTAAACATTTATTTTATTTTATACTTTTTAGTGATCCTATTTATGCTGTTACGTAGCTCCACTTCTAAATATTAATAAGAAACTATAGAACATTTCAAGCTCGCCGCAGACAACGCCGCGGGAATGTCATAGTCATATTTAAACCTAAATGTGCTTCGTCATAGTCGCTCAACTTCCTTTATCGAAATATCTTATCGCCACCCTTGAAATAGGTACCGTTAAGGAGTTCCGGTGGCCATTTGTGGTCTTCATCATCAGTTCCACTTCACCATATAGTACTTTTCAAAAGCAAATGCATGAGTTACAGTGAAAAATACCAAAATCGCTATAGGTGTGCCTATAATATTTGAGGAGTTCTCTTGATTTCTCCATGATCCCATCATCAGATCCTGACGTGGTGACAATGGGACCAACTAGAAAGTATACCCAGTCGAACAACGAAAAAATTTTTCAAATCGGTCCAGTGGTCTTCGAGTAATCGGGGAACATACATAAAAAAAAAAAAAAAAAAAAAAAAACCCGACGAATTGAGAACCTCCTCCTTTTTTTGAAGTCGGTTAAAAGCGCTAATTTGCACACTTTTATCTTGCTCCATACCAAGCGATACCCTTACCCTTGTTAGAACAGTACAGTTCAATCATACTGTTATCAGTCTGTGCCCTGCGCGTTGTTTTGCAACCGATCGCGCGACAGGTCCGCGCCCGTTCGTTGACCCATTGAACCGCCTCGACCGCCCGGGCGGGAACCGGATTCGGGACCCCAGCCCGCCTCGGAAACCACACAGGTTTATGTGATCCTGGTCGAATGTATTGTTTTAATAGGCCTAGAAACTCAAAGATCTGGTGCTTAATTCCAATTTTGTTTTACACATCATGTTTCTATACATTAATTACTAGCGACCCGCCCTCGCTTCACTTCGGTTTACGTGAGTTTTCTGCAACTCCCGTACATAATCCAAAATGTATTATGCATAAAAACCTTCTCCTTGAATCACTCTATCTATTAAAAAAACCGCATCAAAATCCGTTGCGTAGTTTTAAAGATCTAAGCATTGACAGCGGGAAGCCATGTTGTTTTTTATGTAGGTAGTGATATCATTGTTGGCGTTGTAGCTCTTACTTCCAAGCGAATAAGTACCGCCGCGTTTTTGATAGAGACGTAGGGATACTAGGGACCATCGAGTGTCCTGACTCCTGACTTAAGCCCGAAAGATATGTTCCGTCAGTTTAGCGGATGGTGTATGACGACAACTTTGATAAATCAGCGACACACCACACCGATTAGATAATATCTTTGGCCACACCACACTGCTGTTTTGTCACTTTGATAAAGTTCTTATTCTTAAAAGTATTTATGCTGCCAGAATTAAACATTTGGATTTAATAATTTTGACCATTTCATTTATATGGAAGGAAATAAAGAGGAATAGGTCTTGGTTTAGATACCTTTACTTTTTGGGATAGTTTGTGGTGGTTTAAACCCTCACTATGCCCATCGGCAGGCGAAGGGGTAACGTTAAACCCACCACACGATTTCCCTAGATTGATTTAGCTGGGGTCGCGCTTTCATAAGAAATCGGACTGATACGAATTTATAATAAAGACGAAACTATTTTGAGATGCTTCTGATTACAAACCTTCGTCAACCCAAAAATCCAAACCATGTTGGAAACCACAATGATAGATAAAAACTGTAAAACGTTTAGTTATCTTAACCATGACCTTGTTAGATATACTAGTATACCACACAAGCAAAACCCTGTTGGAACCAAGTATTTTGAGAGCTTTTGGTCGCTGATGAGACTTGCACTGCTGCTGCTGTTGTGGTTTAAATAAAACCTTTCTTAAAGTCAAGGTCAATGCGACTGTTCCTGTGTGAATTTTATTTTAATCAAACAATTTGCGATACGTATATTTCAATCAGCTATCTAATCTTATCAAAACTCCTCGACTACCAAGTCCATTGACTTCTATCCCCGTGAACATTACAGAATTCTTCTTCGTTAAGCCGGGCAGTGAACTGAATGATCTTTTTTTAAAGGAAGTGTAATGGTAAATGAATGGCATTTCAAGAACAATGCAGAAAGCAATTATGTTGTTCTTAGTGGTTAAACAAGTAAGACCATGATCGAACACTATTTAATTCAACAAAGATATTGCGGATCAAGGAAAAAGTGGCTGGTTATATAGTTATTTGTCCCGGAATTTCATTTTCTCAACATCCGATAGCTACATTCATCATATTTCCGTCAATTGTCTCCAAATACTCGCTTCGTGCGTTAGTTTTTGCGAACATTCTTGGCAAAAACTACTGGAAGTACGCCCGTCTGAACGTCTTCTTTTGTCTTTGCCAAACTGTATTATTTTGGTTAAACGTATAGATACATTATTGATGCTAATTCTAACGCAGTCCCGAATTTTCGAAACGTCACATACATTTGTATTTCAACTTTATTGTAGGCCTCTTGGTTTGAATACGCAGGCGCCTTCATTGCTACATATCTAGCCTAGTGTACACTTGCACATTTGTCAAATAAAATGAATTAATGAAGTAAATTATTTCATTCCACTAATACACTCTTTATCCGTGGAAGTAATACCCCACTGCAACATAATTAATTATCTACCGGTGAGTTGCATTTCGCACAGGGACACACCCTCAGCTGTTTCCCGTTAACGCCCGTTGGCACCGCGTCAACTATTCAGAATCCTGGATGGATGCTAAATAATTCCGACGCAGATGCATTGCTAGTTGCATACGGATCAGGCGCGAGCGTGGGACTTGCACGCGGCGTTCATTTGTTTACCGATGACGAGCGTCATTCTTATTTCGAAACCTATTGTTTACAAGTTGTGAATTTGTGATGTTACAGTGCCCGGGCATTCAGTTTTTGACATTTATGTTGTAGGTCGTTTTATCATAAGCCTTACCGCAAACATTGTTTCAACGGCCAGTCGGGTCAATCAATTTAGTAGTAATTAAATTTGCAGTAATTAAATTTGGTAGTAGGACATTGCGCACTGTCCATCCGGATTTCTGCCACTACCTATCGTATCTTTTATCCTACCGCCAAACAGCAGTATCCGCATTGCTGGGTTCGAGTGTGTGGATACGACAACCGGTGAAATTACTATAGGTATAGTGACCCGCCGGTAAGAAGTTACTCCTGACACCTTCTCAGTCATTGTCATTTCAGTACAAATTATAACCTCAACCCCAAGAATAGGTTATTAATTGTACTGCGATGACAGCTGTCACGATTGACTTCTTATCGGCTTGGCACTATAGCATAGAGATATTCCGTCTTAGTCCTTAGGGTTGGCAACGCATTTGATTGCAGTCTTCTGAATGCAAATGTCCTATGGGTCTCAGATCCCACTTAGGTACTATCAGGTGGCATGTGCGCTCCTTTGCCTTCGGCATTAAAAAAAAATCGTCAGCCTACGAATGTACTATACGTCCTCTTTTTGTTTTTTGCAGCCAAACACAGAATGCAACTTCCCGTCTGGCGTTTCTGTACGTCAGTTATGTTCTGTACTTCGTTTGTCCGTTCGCTCTGAAGTTATGATGCACTGATGCACTTTCAGTAACAACGCAGCTCAATATAGGTTACGTTTATTATGATAAACCACCGATCGGGTTACATGTTGGCCCGTCTGACCTATATTCTTTTTAGCTGCTATCTTTCAGTCTCGAAAACGGAGTCAGTTCGTTTTATAGAACTTCTGATTTCGTCGACACGCTTTAAGATAACCCGTGGGCCTAGTATGGTTGCGTTTATCGCTTGACAAATTGTGGTTAAAGCATTTGTCACTCTCGTACGTGTCAAAAAGTGACTGATGTTTTATCACGCTATAAACTCAGCCATATTAGGCCCTCTAAGAAACAAGTGTCTTTAAAACAAGGGGTCACCGGGTCCCATGATCAGAGAGCCCTGCCAATATGCATTGCGCTAACTAACGTTTCTATTCGTTTCGTTTTTAAACCAATCGTGTCACTGGTAGATCACGTGATTTTTCGTATCACGTCATCTACCAGTGACGCGATTGGTTTAAAAACGAATCGAATAGAAACGCTAGTTAGCGCAATGCATCTTGGCTGGGCCCTCTGGAGTTCAATCGACTTCTCTACGTCTGACAAAATACCACATCGCAGAACTCTCCTCGGCTCTACTTTTTACGAGAGAACTCATATCAAAGGCACAGGTTGTTTATAGGTACGGAAATCTGAATTCCGGAACCTGTCATTTGATCCGGTTCGTAGACTCGCTTAATGAGTTTAAGGCGTTATTTTCTGTTTCCCAAATTCGTAGAATCAAAAGAAAGTTACATAGCGGTTATCTAATTATAACTCCGAGCTATAAGTATACCAAACACAACTAAATTCATAATTTAAAAAAGGGGCGTTAACGTGTCTTTCTGTGCGTCTGTTTGTGGAATTGTAGCTCCAACTAATCCAAACGGATGGACCGATATGGCCGCGGTTTTTTTATGTCGTGAGCAAAACCGGACACGACATACAGGCCACCTGATAATAAGTTGGATCTGTGACCCATAGACATTAGACATTTGCATTTTCAAGACCACAATCTTAAGACTGCAATCCTAAGACCGCAAAAGCGTTGGCCATCCTGAGGACTAAGATGGAAGGCCTCTATCTATGCTGGTAATTTCACCGGTTGCCTAATCACCACACCGGAACACAACAATGCGAACACTGCTTGGCGGTAGGTAGGTTAAAGGATAAGATAGCGGGTCACTTTGTATATAATTTCCATAGAAAGTGACCCGTTTTAATTGCTCTTGAGTGTAGTTATTCATTGTGCACTAATCACTTCGCGGCCAAGATGTACCTAGTAGTACTAGTCCCTCCCAATTTTTAATCTCTCTACATTTCGAGCTAGCATCTCTCTAGCTTCATTTTCGGTGCCAAAAACTTAGCAATTGGGTACTTATTGTAATGTGGTAACTTTGATGCAGACATGTTTGAAGGCTCTTGGGGCTTGCGTTCAAAAATCAGTTTAAAATTACGATGTTAAAAACTTTATTCCTGGATACAGTCACGAGTCACGAATGCCGAATGAAAGGATGAGGGCCCTGCCAAGATGCATTGCGCTAACTAGCGTTTCTATTCGATTCGTTTTTAAACCAATCGCGTCACTGGTAGATGACGTGATACGAAAAGTCACGTGATCTAGCAGTGACGCGATTGGTTTAAAAACGAAACGAATAGAAACGTTAGTTAGCGTAGTGCATCTTGTCTGAGCCCTCTGGTTTTGCACTGTTCGTATGTCGTTATGTTTGTATGTTGTCCGTCAAAATTTGCAAGTAAATTTTGAACCAGGTCTCGTTAATGGAATGGGTTGAAACTTGGACCCAGTATGTAAACCCAATGACAATGCAATATTATGGTATTTAAGAGCTGATCTGACGATGGAGTCGGAAGGTGGCGACAGGATCTTCGCTATATTTATTTATCGTAGACCCACCGTGTCGGGACTCATCAGTTTCGTCTTGATAAGCAGTTAACAACTTTGCAAAAAAAAAAGTACATTCGACAACAAAAGCTAGGCCCAGAATGAAATTTTTGACAGAAACTTATTTATGAGTTTTTTTACGAGCCCTATGTAATATAAGTTTTTTTCCATAATCTCTACCATTCAGTGATAAATACAAAAGGAATATACCTCGGAGCCTGCCGTTTGGAAAAAATATGTTTGGCAAATGTATCGTTTTCGAACTTTTTCATTTGCCAACCCAATTTTATATAAATATTTCAGGATTTATTACAGTACCATCATCGTGTAGAACCCTATAGGTTAGGTTAGGTTAGTTTTTATAAAATCCTGAAATATTTACCGTTACAGAAAACAAAGCGGGTTGGCAAATGAAACGGTTGGGAAATGATACATTTGGCAAAAATATTTCGCCGTAACAAAGGTAACCCAATATACCTGCCTACTACATTTACGGCTTACAGCACGATACTCAGTGAAACCTACTATGTAAATTAAACAAAACATACCTATTTACAAAGTGATAGCTCTTAGAAGGTGCTTCGGGCTTTTGTACTTGCCTCTCACTCGCTCTCATACGCTCTTATTAAGAGCGTATGAGAGAGAACTAGAACTACAAACCCGAAGCACCTTAGTGCTCACAGACTGTAGGTACATAGGATTAATTAAACGGTTTCTTATCAGAGTTTTATCTTTTACATTTTGTACCTATAAACTCATTAAGATTACATAAGCGTATTGTGAATGTAATATTTAAGTTATCTTGACATTGAAATCACGCAGTTACAGTCTGTGAGCACTCAGAAGGTGCTTCGGGTTTGTGCTTCTCTCTCATTTGCTCTTAATGAGAGCGTATGAGAGCGAGTAAGAGACAAGTACAAACCCGACCCGAAGCACCTTCTAAGGCGTGGAATACACAGAAAGAAGCGACGCGGCGCAGGCGCGTCACAGGCAAGGCGTAGGCGCGGTCAGGCAAGGCGCGTTAAGGCGTGGAAAAGTCGCAGGCGCGATGCTAAATTATACAGAAGAGGCGAGCGAGCGAGACGGAGCGGCGAGGGCACGGCGAGGCAAGGCAAGGCGCGGCGAGGCGAGGCGAGGCGCGGCGAAGGCATACCCTTTCCACGCCTCCGTAGGCCTTCGCCTTCCCTCGCCTTACCTCGCGCTCCCTCTCGCTTGCTCGCCTCTTCTGTATTTTAGCATCGCGCCTGCGCCTTTTCCACGCCTTAACGCGCCTTGCCTGACCGCGCCTCGCCGCGCCTACGCCTTGCCTGCGCCGCGCCGCTTCTGTGTATTTCACGCCATTTCACTGTTCCTTAGTAGCCACTATGTAGGTATGTTAATTAACCTTTTTACGGATAAATGTACTGGCTATTCCGGGCCTCTATTCTACTTAGTAAAACCATATTGCCTTTGACATGTTATCGTATTGTTTTTAACCCGGCCGCCATTACTGTGAATTAAATAAGAGTAATATCGCTTTACCGCGTAGAAATGAGGCCCTGATTGTGTAAATACCTAAGAATATGAATGACCTATTAGCACGCCCTTGCTACCTTGGAAAATAAAGTTGTATGTAATAAGTACATAAGTAAAGACGGCTAAGAAACTCCTTTACCACTTATCAACCCTATATGTGTGGGAAGTACACCATAATTACATTAATTAATTTTAATATAGGTAATAGGTAAATCAAATCACCTTCCTTCCGATTTATTAAGTACCTATCTACCTAATTTGTATTTTAATGATGGCAAGCAAGGCGCATCTTTATAATTACATAGATATTCAACATTATTCGTTACTTCACAGTACCTAATCAAATCACTTTAAATCAAATTCCTGATTCTAATTGTGCTTTGACGAAAGAACTAAAATTTAGTTTGTTATTATTGTTTTCTCTGTCGCACATTTTGTACTTTTGCTTTCGCTCCCGGGCGAAGTGAAGTTGTGTTGTCGAAACGACGATGGGCGGGGTTTTGCGACAACATTGACGTGACTACTCGTGCTGCCATCTAGCGGGATGATAGCAACAAGTTGACACGCGCGCTTTTCTGACTTATCAAGTTGAGTATGTTCGGTGGTAGTTCCGCTACTCGACGCTAGATGGCGCTATGCGTACCATTATGATATGATATGAAGTCTTTTTAAATATTAATGTTTATTTATTTTGTTTCAGGTGTTAGTGGAGTACGATGGAGTAGACTGGCAAAGACGTGAATGGGTAGCAGTTTATTCCCGAAGGACGTTTCGTATTTTTTTAGTGGAAAGAACTTTAGTGTGGGCTCCTAGAAATTTCAAGGAAGAACCCGTGAAATGGCCCGCTTTGGTGAGTTAAAATTAATATTTACCTACTTACGCTACTATTATCAAAATCTCAAACTCATGAAAAACAATAAAAAAAAAATGCAGTAGTTAAGTCTGCGGCTTAGTAGTTTTACCAGATGTCAAAAGATGGCGCTAGTAGTAAGAAAATGTGATATGGTGAGACGCTGATTAATCCCATTATTCTTATTAAATCTAAATCGGCAGACATCACCATTTCGTCAAATGGTTAACCTTTCATCTGTTGGGTTGCTAGTGAAATTTAACGTTTGTTGGAGGATATTTTATCATTCGGATCAAGGTAGCTAAGCCTCTGTTTCGTTTATTATTGTTAGGCATTTTTTTTTTACGTCGGTTTGATAATGTACCTTCATACCCACAACAAATTACGCAAAGACTGTCAGCAAAACTTATGAAATACGAGTAGACGTAGGCCAGCTATGCCACTGAGTCTTTTAAAAAAATGGTCGGCCTACCTACACTACACGTCTGTACACTATAAGGAGGAAAACCTACCCGTAGACTTCATTCATTCCGTGATCATGAAGATTGCAACATATCGTCGTAATATCGGAAATTCGCGAAATATTCTGACCGCGGTAAGACTCGTGTTTAACCTTAATTTGACAGTGTTTGTCATAGTGAACATACCACTTTTATGTTGCTATTTTTTTATGATTCCAAATCAAAAAGAGTTACAATGACGACTTTTTATTTTTGTCAAATTAAGGGTTAATTTTAGATAGGTACATCTAAACAGCAGGTGAGTGTAACCTTTATCTTGATTTCATTATGACCCGAGTATTCTGCCCGCACGTGCCGGGTGTTCGCTCAAAGCTCACGTTCCTCCCAAACGTCAGAAATGTCTCGCGCAGTGCGCAGCCAAATCCCTTTGAGCATCTTTGAGCGAGCTTAATTTCCGATCCAGAGGAAAGCGAGCTTCTGTCTCTGAATATACCTACTGCTTGTGCTATGCTTCTATTTAATTACGTGAGATGTTACAATTTTGTTTAACAATGGGAAGTAATTAAATGGTCAGCCGTTATTCAAATTGATTCGCAAAAAATAAACAGTCGAGCTGCAAAATAATTACTTGGGCAGCAAGATTTTACAATTGGTCAGCCGAGAAAACATGTCTGTAAGCAGTTTAATTGAGAGGTGTGCGTATTAAAATAATGGTTATCTATATAAATAAGTGGATTGCGTTTAGTTTGAAAAATCAGCAGTGTTCGTTATTTGCGGGCGGAGCGAACTCAGACCACGTGATGCGAGCACCCAAGCGTTGGTATTTTTGAGGCTAGTAGTAATTACAAGTTACGTTTTGTCACACAAATTTAGGAATCACAATCACACCCTAGATTAACCAAAATTTGTATCATAAATATGAGGTAGGTTAGGTTAGGTTCGTTTTTATATCAGGCCCGGAGGGCCAGAACAACCCAGAAACAGGAGCTCCGCGTTAGCGGAGCTCCGTCGATTCTGTTAAATTTGTAAATTTGATGGTGGGCATGGTATATGTGCGTTGCCGGCACGGCAGTAAATTTGCCACCTTTTTTTTGATGGACAAAATGAAATATTTTGCTTACCTACTGATTGCTTACCAAAATTTGATTAACTGTGGATCGCTCAATGCAGCTCAAATATTTAATTCGCTGACCAAAATAATTTAGAGCAGTTCAGTATATCATTAATTGCAGACAGATTTATAAATGTTTGCTAACCATAAGTTGCTTACCAACTAGCTATTTTGGCTGACCAAATACATATTTCTGTTTACCAAAATAAGAATATTTTGCTGAACGATTAAATGATACCCTTTAACAATTGCTATAATGGCGTGTTGTCATTTTTTAGAGTGCCGTAGTTTAAAGGCCCACCCACACCGCTTGCGTGACGTGCACGTGCGCGTTCACTTTCCACTGCGTTGTATAGTATGAATTTTCATTACGACATGTCACTATACAACGCAGTGGAAAGCGAACGCGCACGTGCACGTGCACGTCACGCAAGCGGTGTGGCTGGGCCTTTAAACAAGGAATTATAGTTTCGCTATACATAGGTATCCGTCTATATGTATGTCACAACCGTGACTTTTATTTTTATTTTTAAACGTCTATGTATAAACTGTGCCAATTGAAATTGGCAAAAATGTAAACACAACCAAACAAACCGATTTACCATTATTACTCTATAATCATGTGCTTATACAGATCAATGATTTATGCACCTGATATTTACATTCACATTAAGTTTAAGATTGAATAACTATTCATTATACATTATTTTAAATAAAAACATGCTTGATGAATATTTGAGGTTATGTGTCAAATAGTATTAATTTGTTTACATCTTTGGCAATTAAATTAACACAGACTATAGATAAGTATCTACAGTTTACAGCGGTTATGTTTTCATCGACGACTTACCTATGCAATTTATTTTTTTATTTATGAAAATACAAATGTATGCGCCTTGATTACATATTTATTAGTAGAAGATATTTTTATTAACTTGGGCAAATAGATTTCAAACAGAACACCTACCTACATAATAAAAGGTTTACTGACTGACTGGCATATAATGTAACTGATATTGCCCACAAAATTGCTAGGGGAATATTCCTTGGGCCAGAGGTGCACGTGCGATACTAAGAACAGTTTTTTTCTAAATTCCACCCCCACAGGAAAAAAGTGGGCATGATGCGTATTAAGTGGTCAACGTTATCAAATCAACTAACGAAAGTAGGGGGTAGAAGTACCGGTTTTGGCCATCTTAAGACCGGTTTTGGCCACTCTTAATTTTAACTAATATGTAAAGCATTATGAAATTACAATAATATTTTTATAATTTTTATGTTTAATCTTCAGTCTTAACAACTTATGGATATTATTTATAATTTTACAGTATTTTTCAAACTCGTTTCAACATTAAGTGGCCAAAAAGGGTACAGTAACCAAAAACGGTAAAATGTAAAACGGTCGAAGCAAAGTCAATTAATGAATTGATCCCTAAAAGCCTTCAAAGAGGTTAACTAGGCATAACATATTAGGTATTACTAGTTAGTAATTTTCAAGGCGCTATAAATTCCCTTGTCTCGACTAATCTGTATGAGTATGTTAATCCAATTATAGCCTACGCAAACCCATTAATTACAAATGTCACTATCAGCAGGATCTGTGATTATGTAAATAAAATCCCTTTAAAGCCACGATCGCACTTAGGGCGGAAGCGGCGCGTTGTGGTGCGTTCGCACATCGTGGCGTAAGCGTTTTTACCCCACTGTCGAAGGAGGGTATTGTTTTTGACCTGTAATGATGTATGTATGAACGGTTCTTTGTTCGTGTAAGCTAAACGGATGGCCCGATTAATACAAACGAGGTGTCGTTAGATTCGTCTGAGCGTTTAGTGTCGTGAATGTCACTGGGTGTATCCGCCATTTTGGTATTTACTTATTATAACCGTCTGTCCCTCTGTTACACACTAAGATCTTTCTAACTATTCAACGGATTTTGATGTAATTTTAACCATCAGTTAGATAATTTTTTTAGAAGGTTTTTATGTATATACTTTGTATGGGTGTTACAGAAAACTTACACAAATCGAAACAAAGAGAAAGCGGGTCGCTAGTTTATAATATACGATACACTAACGTACGGTCCAACTCAGAAGTACCTAATACAGTTAGTATCTTGTCGTAGCTGTTGATACACCAAATTCAGACCACTATCACTTAATACGTTACCGCGACATAGTACTAAAATCCCCCTGCGGAAGACCAGCGCTGGTTTTACTACCGGCAACATACTGAGCTGGGACCATTTCATGGCATCTGGCATTAGGTCAGCCATTATGTTCTTTGTATTTTTTTGTTTAGTACTTGTTTTGTTAGATGTCTGAATAAACATTTTTCTTTCTTTCTTTCTTTACCTTCTTCTGAGTTCGACTGTACATAGACGACATAATCAAAACATTCAGGAAGTTTGCTTTTTGTTACAAGTATGTAAGTATGGGAATGAATGCAACGCCCCGCCTCCGCGCCCAGTGCGTTTGCGGCTTTAGATCTAGATACATTCGGTCTCAATACATGCGTTAGGGGCATGTGACGCGTCACGTTTTTTGCGCGGCAACACAGGTGTTCATGTGTGGCCCTGACCCGGTGTTTATCTTCACGCGTGTGTGCGTGTGCGTGCCCTTGCCGTGTGATTAGCACAAGATTGATTGCATCTGTCGACTATTGACTTAACTGCTAGGTTATGTGATGTGTTGTTTGTGTCATTGGCATTTTTGTTTGTACAGTCACGAGTAAAAATAAGTATCCGTACACAGGTGCAAAAATATGCACACATAGATAAGGTCTGTGTACATATTTTTAAGACTGGTGTGTACCTACATAAGATTGCGGTTAATATCGTTTTAAAACCGGTATAATTTCGTTCAACCCCTAACCGGTTGATGAAAGGAACGGTTTAAAAAAAACGAAATTATTCAGGTTACCGGTAAATAGGAATAAAGTAATTGGAGAACTGCTATTAATCTGTATTAACCGGTTAAATCATCGTCGATGTAACATAACGTAAAATCACTAAAATCGGAGCTAGTGTGTAGAAAAAAGATAGAAAAGAGATAGCATACGTCGTATATAATATACTGCAGGGTCATGTTTAAATAAACCGGTTAATTTTGCTCAACAGAGCGCAATTTATGAAAAACCTGTTTTTTAAATTAAGTAATCAGTGCGTAAAACGGTTACCGCAACCCAAACCGTAATCGATTCAGGTTTGGGGTCAATAATTTCAATTGTTTCTGAGCCCTGGTTTGTACTTGAACTTTTTACATAATTGCCAAAGAAGGGTATAATCTATAATGTTTCTATTTTTACCCTATTTCCAAAGATAAAAGGGTAATTGACCTGTATGAATGGCCCAGTTTTTAAAACTGGTTTTTGTTAGACTAGTTGCTAACTATTTTTAACTAGACTGCACCAAGCCAAAAGAAGGATATTGTATCGTAATTATACCTAGTGATAAACAAGCTTTGAGTAGGTATGCGTGTTTGGGAGCAAACATTGAGTGCTCCACTTTAGCTTTAAACCTTGCGTTTAATCCTCTTGTGCTAAATTTCACCAGCAACTTAGCAGTCAATTAAATATGTTTAAGATATCCTGAAAACATCGATTCGATGAAATGAAACAATCGATGAAGTGAAATTCGATAAAATGTCAAATCTTTGTGACAATCATCATCTGTCTCAACGATCTTTTTTAAACAGAGATAAAGGTGTCCAATGATTTTAGCGGTCTCGATCTATTTTCTATTTCTATTTTCATTGCCACTTCTCACTCATTATCATCATCACCATCATCATCATCATGTCCTCCATACTATGTCCGGTAACGGAAAATCCTGCAAGTAGGTCCTAATGTGACTGGCAAAACCGAATTTCGCTTTAAAAGTGCGGTTACAGGCTGCAAGTCACAAAAGTGCTCAACATTTTCTTACATTTACTTACATGGTGTAGACTGTAGACCCATTTAGGAGTATACCCACTCACCTTCCTTCGTTTCTCCGGCAGACGTTCACGCCCCTAGCTGCAGACCTGACGCTGCAGGCGGACGCCCAGCCCGTCGAGTTCCTGCACGACAGAAACCTCAGGTTTCTCGACTACTCGGATCTGCAACCCTTTCAGGTAACTGACACTTAAGTTCTATTAAAATTCGTCTACGGGCCGATTCAGACGGACAGCATTTGAACTGCAAAATGGCAGTTCGAGGGCAATTCTGACGTAGTTGCGCAGTTGGTTTGCAGTTTTTGATGCAGTTACGTCAACTGCGTCAGAATCAGAACTGTAATTTTGCAGTTCAAATGCTCTCCGTCTGAACCGGACCTAAGTAATACATCATAAGGCAAGGCATGAAGCTGTCCAGGAATCAAACTTATTTTTAGTTTTATTGAAATTCCACTAACGTACAAGTTAATCATAAAGCTATACATACAGTAAATGAAGACTGCCTGTTCTATAATTAAAACCTTTCGCAGTTTCCATAAAGAAAAATAAACTAAGACTTCCATTTTAATATTCCTTTTGTAACAATTCCAGACATATTCTAAGAAAAGAAGAAATTAGTCGAGTTGAGATGAGATACGACTAGTGGTTACCTCACTGCTTGTAAGTTGTAAGATAATGACACGTTTGAAATGAATAAATTCGAGAGAGTAAGAGTAAATTCGTATGATACCCACATCCCATTATAAAATGGTTTCATTTTACTTCGGCATTATTAATATCTTGTATCTATCAGAACTCGATTTCAATAAAATAGATATCCGTTACGTCATAAACGCTTTGTGTAACTTTAATGCTTTTGTAGCGTTCCATCTGCAATTCAGCTATAAGTGCAATAACTGCTACAGGCGTCGCTGTCGTAACGTGTCGTTGCATCCATGGCTCGGCCGTTGATCACCCCGGGCGTGCAAACTACAATAAAACATTTATAAACTGATTTACGTTCGAATTTATTTATTTTTACGATCCACTGTAAGACTCGACTTGGCGCTCGGACGTGCCGTGAATGAATCACGCCATCGATCTCATATAAACGTGAACCAACTCTATTCCTTCTGACTCATTGCTAGATGTTTTATTAAGTGCTCGCACCTGTTCGAGACAAATATCAATGAATGGAGGCGCCACTGAATCGTGAATGTCCCCAATATACATATTCCTATTACCCACTCGTGCGAACGTTTAAATAATTCTTGTACACGTATCTCAGTCATTTTCCAAGAACTTCGCGTTTGAAATTGGAATTCCTTATTTGCTATTTTGGCTTCAATAATTATTCTTTTATGTATAAAGGAGCTGTCATTTCGTGACTTTTTTTGCACGCCCGGTAGGTATAGGTGATTTGCTGCGAAGAAAATAATGTAACATTTACGAACTAGATTTTGCTCTCAATTTTGCGTATTACATTATCATTATATTTGGGAATCAGTCTTTATTCTTGATGGTTTACGACTAGCAAACTTGTCTTCTCGAACTTCAGTTATCAATGTGACAGATTTGATTCAAAATTTCAAATCCGTTGAGTCGTTGTGTTGGTAAATCTAATTAAATCCGTCCAAACTTTTACGTCTGGTATAACGTGATTATACCTTGATTGATAGCGGCTGCAACGTTTACTGGCGAAATAAAATTCGTAACGACGACTGATGTTTATTGTACCTTCATATATTTTTGCTTGAATCGAGCATTCATATATTGCTCGCAAATCCGTGTGAAATATATGTCAGGAAGTATTTAATTGAGTTGTAACCAGGGGCAAAAAGCAGAACGCATAAGCGACCCAATTTCGAGTAGACATTGCGAGTGTTTATCCAAACTTGTGCGCCCGGGCGAGCCGGGGAGATCAAGGACGGTGTCTGCCAAACAAGGGGGGATTTTCCCGGGAGACGGGTGGGCCCGGCAGGGGGCCGGTGGGAGGGGAAGGGAGCGGTATGTTTTGATGCTCGCCCCCCGCTTTATTGATTTTCCGCCCTGCCTCCTAGCTGCCCCTTTATAATATCTGAGCCAGGTGGTGGCGTGTCCCGCGCTCGTGTCGTGTCGTGTCGTGCTATTTTCGGCAACAGCCTCCTGGCCGCGACCATGATTGATGCCCGCAAATCTTAATCAACTGTTCTCTGTTGTTTGTGTGTCGAAAATGTTTAATTGATCGCGCTTGGTCGGAGGCCAGGCTACACAAATTCATTGTTGATCAGCACCAATCAACAATTGTTTTTAAATATAGAAGTTGTTTTATAGTTAAATCGTGTTTTATTCTAAGTATTTACTCCATTATTAAAAACCTTTGTCTCGTTTTACTAGCTAAAATTAAACCACAGGGTGTTTTTAAAATAAAATTATTGTTCCAAAGATATAAGGAAATAAAGCTTTATTTATATACGTTATTTATCAGCGAGATTTATAAAACTAGAATTGTAATTTTTATAAAAAATGGCAAGAATCTCATTAAACAACATGTACTTAGGCAAACTGTTCCGAGAAAATCTTGATTGCTCAACAAAATTGAGGTTGACTTTCAGTTTAAACGAGGACTGTTTTTCATATTCTTCTTTGTTATACAATAAGGTATACTTTTAAAAGTGATACTAAATTTGATTGATAGAAGTAAGTATTAAAAATAGTTTTAAAATTTTATTAAGTTATAAAGAAAGCAAATTATGTAAGTAATGTAAGTAAACATTAAAAAATCGGGCTCATATAATGGCTTTTAACATGTAAAATGTGAACGCTTTGTTTTCTTTCTATTAAGTTTAATGTAATATCGCGGCAGGTTACAACGTTTATTATCTAGGGAAAACAATATTACAAATAACGGAATACTGGGAATAAGATATTTCTATATTTGGAAGGCAATTTTCTATAAGCGTCCTGTTCAAATATTTCAGAAATAAGTGCGTATTTAATATTTACTGAGCTCGCAAAGGGTAGGATCTTGCGCTTAGTGAGAACTCGATAACGTCTATTTATAGTGTTAATAGGGCCAGAGAAAATAAAAAGTGTATAATAACACTCAACACTAGAAAAACGGGTTGAGCAAATAAATATAATCTACTCGGTACGCAATTAGGTTTTACACACAGTTTAATAGAAGCCTTATTATTATTACCACTGGAAAAGCAAATAGGTACCTTACTGGTAACCTTAACTATTTACGAACTCTCTTTTAGCATTACAATACCTTTGTCCATTTAACCTTGCGTTTATAATCTCCCAGTTACCTCGAGTACTTCAAGCCATTAGACCCAACTCACCCAACGAGCTGTGGAACTCTGAGTTTCTTCCGTATGCACGCAACTCGGAAACAGTTCCCGCAAATTTTAAACGAGTAAAGTTTGTTTCAGTTAGCTTTGCCCCATTGTCCGGCACCCCCTCCCCCACTGGGGGGATATTGTGGATGTGTGTGTGGTCTTGCCCCTTGTTTTATTAAGTTGACATCCCTTATGGAGATTAAGAAGTAACTGAAGGATTTGATGATAGGTTTTATGTTTGTATTTTGTTTTGTTTGTTGTTTACGATGTTGTTGACGCTAAATTTCATTTGTTGCATTATTTGTTTTTTTGTATCGTGTTTTTACTAATGTAGGCGTGTTTAAAGCTGACGTTTTATAGTTTGTGTTATTTCAGCACAAGGGCTATAAAAAGCATTTTAGTATCACAATTATGAAATTACTTTTAATTAAATATTGACCTGCTCTAGCTAGGACTCCTCTTGTATTCTAAGATGGATGGTTTAGTCTTTTATAATTATCAGAACATTTATTCAATCCATCGGATTTCCTTAGACTAGATAAGCCTCATTACTTGGAAGATGTTCAAGTACAAATTCTGATTCCGGGCCTTCAGATTGCATAACAGTCTTACCTTTCGGAGATAAAGCGATGCCAGGGAAGATGGCAACTGTAACAATGGACGAAGGAGTGGCCACAAAGACCCCATTTATTATCCGGCCGGTCCGCGCTCCGTCTTCCTGGGACGTTCCATTCCGCTTCATAGATCGAGTGCTACATTGTCTTTTCTTCCGGATTGTTTTTTTATGATTCTTTACAGTTATGCTTAAATAAACATTCTTCAAGGATAGAGAACAATTGTGTTACTGGTGGATGAAGTTAGAGATTTGCAGTTAAACGACTTAAACCCGTTTAGACCTGACTATTCTATGATAATTGGACGCTTAACTCACTTTGTACTCGTGAACACTCGTGAAACCAATCTAGATTGCCAATGAAGCTATTATAAAGTACATATACAGCTAGAGGTCACATGTTGCAAAACTGAAGTCGAAATAAAACCTTTTTAATGTATCCGGCTGATCCATTCAGGGAAAAATACATCAATGAGTAATGGCGTCTTTTCTGCATCCGATGATAGACCCTCGTATAGGTAAGTGTTGTCGTAAAAGGGTTTAAATCAAATTTAACACAGACGTGGGTCTGATTCGGGTAAGTTTCCTCGAAGGTAATACATTATATTTAGCGTTAACATAGTTATAGGCAGGTTATTTATTGGAGCATATTTTAATAAGGTTTGTTAAAATACAATTTAAAATCCCGCGAGTCTCGTCATTATTCATTGTGCAAATAAACTAGGTGCACTTGCCGTCCCCGGGCAAGTCTAAATGGAGCGAAGCTAAAGATGAAGCTTCAAATAGGTAACGAGCGAAGAGCGTCGCATAAAATCGAAGTTTCGACACTTTTCCCATTTTTCCCATTGAAAGACTATGGGAACAGATTTTCGGTGATTACTCCTCCGTGGTATGTCCGATTTTCAATTTTATTTTTTCTATACCATCTATGGCTAGATGTCGTATTACGGGCTAAATTTGATCCTGATATCTCTAATAGTTTGGGAGGAGTATGCGGACAAACGAAAATCCGAATCTGGGAAGAATGGAGCTTCGCTCCAATAATACGGCTTCGGTTAAATATATATTTTAATAATTTCTATAGCTTTATAAAACAAGCCCTAGGTGGTTTAGAGCCTCGATAGAGGTGGTATAGTGGTGTCGGGTCGGGTTAACATAATCAGTGGGGAGCTGTAATGAGAGATTACTGGTGATATATTAGGGGACGCGTTGGCGGAGGGGGTTCAGATTTCAGAATATATGGGGCAGCAGGATTTTGTAGATAATACGCCTTACTTTCAGGGTGACCTTTAAGGCCGAGCCACACCGGATGCGTGACGTGCACGTGCGCGTGCGCGTTCGCTTTCCACTGCGTTGTATAGTATGAATTCTCATTACGACATGTCACCATACAACGCAGTGGAAAGCGAACGCGCACGCGCACGTGCACGTCACGCATCCGGTGTGGCTGGACCTTTATAGTTTACCTGGATTAAATTGTTAAAAAATATTATATTTATCTTTATATACAAATAGCCATATGGCTACATCTTCCTGGGAATTAATTCCACTCGTTAAAAAATACTTAATGCTTTTGACATATTTTGACTAATTCGGCCGCACATTACTATCAAGTAAATAAGAGATATCATAACGTTGACAACACGATAACAAGTCAAAAGAAATATGGTTGTGCGGAGTAGAATAGAGCCCCTATGTTAGTACAGTCGAGTTCATAAATATGTGTACACTTTAGTACCATGTCTATTTAATGTCATGGTTAAACTGCCATATATGAATTGTCACAGCGATTAAAGTGACAAGGTACGAAAGCGTATCACATATTTATGAAATCGTCTGCTCCTAGGGACATGCTACAATACAAAATAAAGTAGGGTTGTAATAACTAATTATGTTGTAACTAATCACACCATACTTCAAGCAAAAATCCGTTTATCCTTGTTTTTCTTCCTAAATAAAATAAACTGTTACATGGGTAAGTATTTTGTTGTTCCTGTTAATGATTCTTAAAAAGCCGTACTCATTAGTTGTAATTTTTTCACGGTTCTTGCCTCATAGCTACTCTGGGCAACGTTTTATTTCTAATATTGCTGTTATTTTTTCACTGTTTAATCTTCTGCTTGACTTACAATCTAATCTGAAAGACAATAACATTTTAGTAAGCTTAAACGTAAAACATTACTTTGCATTCAGCCGTCAACCATATTTGCGGTACTTTGTTCGGTTGACATAATCGGGCAGCAGACTGTGACAAATGTTGTTTAATTCAGAACTGCCAACGCAACGGCAAAAGCCGTTCATAATGGATGTTCTACTTTTTAAACATTTGTTCAAACATGTCTAGAGGTGACCCTGGCGATAGGGGGTCTGATATTTACATCAAAATTAACATACGTTACATACATACCTACGTTTTTGCTGGCTTTTATCTTTTTAACTGTTTTTGTTTCTCTGTAGATGAGTTAACCGCTAGATAAGATAAGATAGATAAGATAATCATTTATTGTCAAAACTGTGTACATAATATTATAATAAGATGTCATGCATTACAATAGTTCCAACAGTTTATCCATTTCGGACGTACAATATTAATAGTTTAAGTTTTAAATAAATTTACCAAGTAACAGAGAAATATTCATTTAGATCGTAAAAACTTTTGCTCAGTAACCATTCCTTAATTTTCCTTTTAAATTCCATACCATTTAGTGACTTAATATATTCTGGCAATAGATTAAATATTCTAATTCCAGTAACATATGTGCTTTTTTTAAGTATATAACTAGAAGAAGAACAGTTAGTTGATACATTATTTTTGTATTGCGATCTTAGGTTATTCTTAAGGTCGCTTTTTTTTATAAAACAGTCATTATTTTCTTTTACAAATAAACAAATTTCTAGAATATAAATAGAAGTCAGAGTTAATAATTTGTTCGTTTTAAAAACAGTTCGTAACGATTCCATATTTCCAAGCTTATATATAATTCGCAGGCATTTCTTCTGCAGAATGAATGTGGATTGTACATTTACTGAATTACCCCAGAATATTATCCCATACGTTAATTGAGGATACACAATTCCATAATAAGCCTTTTTTGCTACCTCTACGGATGTTACTTTTGTCAAAATTGATATTGCGTAACACGATTTAGAAATTCTCTTATTTATTTTATCAATATGAGGCTTCCAATTTAAGTTGCAATCTATTGTTACACCTAAGAAGTTTGTGAATTTTACTTGTTCGATTTGTTCATTATTAATAATTACATTAATGGATTGTGGTATTTGTCTATAGTTTAAAAATTGTACAACTTTGGTCTTTACTAAATTAACTTTCAAATTTATTGAAGATAACCAGTTCATTACAATATTTAATGTTTTGGATATCTCATTTGCTATGTCTGCACCGTTTAGTCTGTTTTCAGATATAAATATTGTAGCATCATCCGCAAACATAACACACAAGTGGTCAATCATCAAAGGTAACTCGTTGATATACACCAGAAACAACAAGGGCCCCAGGATGCTTCCCTGCGGTACTCCTTGTAGAATTTCTTTGTAATCGGATTGTACTCTTATGATCGTTTTTGTGTTGTTGTCATACGACTCCAATATAGTGGCTTGAGACCTATGCGTAAGATAGCTCTGAAATAATTTTAAAACTGTTCCGCGTATCCCGATGTGTTCTAGCTGATTCAATAATATTCCGTGTGAAACACAGTCAAAAGCCTTAGATAAATCAATGAAAAGCCCAATAGTTGTTTTTTTATTGTTTATATCTAACCATAATTGCTTTAGTATTTTGAATATTGCGGAAGCTAAATGCGTAACTAAGCTTATCTAACATAGCTGAACGGTTTTTTGCATGTCAATTAGACCAATCCAACATTCAACGGCCGGTTGTTAATTACTGAGAGCGCATTCTCCGCTCCTCTAATTTTCATGTGTAGTTTATAGCGTACGGGAAACAGTGCGTAAATGTATACGGTCAACAATTTCGAAAAGGATGTTATTGGCATTCTATCTTTATCATGCATATAAAATATAACGAGAACGTAACCTAAAAACCCGGAAAAAACTCTGGCCAGTTAAATTCAAACCGTGCTGTTGATTTGTTTAACGTTTCAAAAATAGAGCACCGTTTTTCGTTTGTTTTTTTCCCAGCGCCATTATAGCGATGTATTAGGCCGACACACTATACGACTACACGTACTAGTCATTAGAGGGGGAGGGGAGAGTTCAACGCACCGGATACGTCTGTCGCCGGGCAGTGTGCAGCGTGCAGAATGCACAGGTGTGCGTGTCATGCGCTTGTGTGCGTGTAACATTGACATAAATAAGCGTGCTATACCAATGCAGAGGTGTTAGTTACAAGTAGTAAATCCGCATTGGATACTTTGTTTATACGGCAAATGTGTTTTAAACTAGCTGGATAAAGAGAGAGATAAGTAGAGACGTGGAGTATATCTATCTTAGTAATCTCATAATAAATTTATCAACAAGATGAGCGTAGTTACAACAAACAATGATAAAGTAGCTGTGTTATGTCAGACCATGTCCATAGTTTAAGAATAATAATGCACAATGTGAAAGCCATCTGTTAAAATAATTTAAGCCCTACAAGCTTGGGATTACGGTTTAACTTCAAACTGTGAACTATATGTTGGTGACTTATTGCACTTAATGCGATAAACATGAAGTGTATGGACGTTTGTGTGTGTGTGTGTATGGTAATGTAGGGCATGTTTACACTATGCGAGGTCGTTAAGTCGGGTACTGTTGTAATTGTATCGGATATTCAATTACAGTTTGTACAATGGGCATGATACTTGTATTATGGTAAGTAATGAGGTAGCCACAAGTCGTGAGCGCACTATGACTGTATTTAACGTAACGGGGTAGTCGTGGGTATAATATTACAAAAATACTCTATAAATATTAGTAAATTGGGTCATTATTTGATTTATGATCATTGGTTTGTGTATTATTGTTTGAAAGATTTATTAGTACCTAAGTATCTATACAAGCATTACGACAACTTGCTCCTGTCAGTTTTCCCTTCCACCGGCATATTTTAAATAATGTCTTCTAGCTTAGGGAATTAAAGATCTGAGGGCCCTGCAAAGATGCACTACGCTAACTAACGTTTCTATTCGATTCGTTTTTAACCCATCGCGTCACCAGTAGACCACGTGACTTTTCGTATCACGTCATCTCGCAGTGACGCGATTGGTTTAAAAACGAATCGAATAGAAACGTTAGTTAGCGTAGCGCATCTTTGCAGGGCCCTCAGGTTATAAATTGTAATAGGACTCACATCCCAACTAGCAAAATTTCGTCATATAATGGTCGCGGCAACGTAACATATTCAGACTTTTAGCCTATGATAATGAGTCATATAAACGTAATGATAACTTTTATAGAACGCGATTTGGGCCCACTTAACTCAGTGTTTCAGTCATATAAAAGTCATTTAACTGCAACCACCAGCGACTTATTGATCATATAATAATCACCACGGTGACTATCTTATAACTAATTAGCTGTATAAGAGCGACTTATATGGCTTTTATATGAACTTTAATCATATAAGAGACATATAATCGTGGAGTTAATTGCTTATTAGTTATATAATTATCATCAATGGAACAACGTTATAACTAATTTGCAGAGGTCGGAATAGGTAGTGCTTATTAACCTAAACTTGACTCATGTTCATTCATGCGTGAGTGAGACAGTAATACGTTATTGAATGAAGATGCAACAAGTTTAGGTTAATAAGCACTACCTATTCCGACCTCTGCTAATTTGATATATTATAGCTACTTATACGACGTGTTTGTGGAATAATAGTAACGTGTCATGACATTTAAAGAAACAATAAAATTAATGTCGGTTAGTATTATTTTGACAGATTTATCTAAGAAATATATATGGCCATGTTACAATATAACTCGAACGGTATTTTGAATGCTGTTAAATTCGACTTAATGGTGGAAATGTGTTGCGGAGGCCACTTTATTGATAAAGTATACTATGTTTAATGGTAAGTATTTAACGCCCCACATTAATTATTAGTTATTTAAATTGAATTTAAATAAATATTTTGAATTATCACGAAAGATGCTGTTATATGTCATTTATACCATAATATGTCATATAACTGCTTCTTATATAGCAAGGTTAGCGGTTAAAGCGCCATGACACCTATGTTGTATTAAATGTTGTAAAAGTCATATAAACGTAACATGTTAATCAAAAAAGTAGTGTAATATCAACCATATTTCATTTACTTGAGCAAAGGGTATATAAGATGTTATTACTCGACCGAATAGTCACATGAGCGTCGTATAGAGGTAGATTATTCAGCATTATCTTATATGACTGATTAGTAATAAAAAAAAGTCGACTAAACGTTTACTCAGCATCATAGTATGACTTAATACCAAAGTGCTGAATAAGATACTTCTATATAACATGATCTATAATTCGCGTTCATATGACTTCATGCAACATATACAGCACAATAGCCATATAATAGCAACCACATTGCTTTTACTCGACTCTGTCTGGCATGTCATAAGTCAGCTATATAAGTTACTGTTACTCGAGTAAAAAGTCATATAAGCGTCGCATAGAGATAGATTATTCAGCATTATCTTATATGACTCTTTAGTAATAAAAAGACGTCGAGTAAACGTTTACTCAGCATCATAGTATGATTTAATACCAAAGTGCTGAATAAGATACTTCTATATAACATGATCTATAATTCCCGTTTATATGACTTCATGCAACATTATACAGCACAATAGCCATATAATAGCAAACACATTGCTTTTACTCGACTCTGTCTGGCATGTCATAAGTCAGCTATATAAGTTAGGGTTATTCGAGTAAAAAGTCATATAAGCGTCAATTAAACGTGTCTTATTCAGCGATTTCTTATATGACTCTTAAGTCATAAAAGGAAGTCGAATAAACGTGTACTCGGTATCATAATATGACTATTATGCTGAGTAACTAAAATGCTGCATAAGCTGGCTTTATACGACAGGTTCTGTATAATTCGCGTTTACATAACTTTTATAAGATTTATTAGCTGAATAAGCTCAATCTTATATGACTACTTTGCTAGTTGGGATTGCAAGTTAAGGATCCTTCAAATAAAGTATTAAAAAAATGAAAAGAATTAAATAATCGCATAAGATAATTACTGCTTATTAAGTACACCCACGTAATGAGCAGTAATTATCTTCTGCGATTTCAATATTTAACGTTATCTGGGTCTACCATCTAAAACTACACTAACTCCCATCCTGTATAATTCAATCAGTTAAGGACTTAACACCATCCAGGGCGAAGATCACAAAAGTATTTTTTTTATCTTCTAAAAGGGGTGATCGACGGGCGAGTAAGTACGCCGTACCTACTTGGGCATTTTCACGAAAAAGTGTACTTTTGGACTGAAATTAAGGAACTTTAACTTTGTCAGTTTTGTGACGAAAATTATCTATACATCGACGGCCGCCAACACTGACAAAGTTAAAGTTCCTTAATTTAAGTCCTTAATTGGGTACACTTTTTCGTGAAAATGCCCAAGTACGGCGTACTTACTCGCCCGTCGAACACCCCTTTAAGATCCTAGAAAAACAAAATACCTAAGTATAACCAGTATTCCAAAAATCTATTACTTTATCGCCATCTCATATTCTCACAACTTAGTAACAACGAGTAAAAGTAAGAAACCTATCTGCTTTTAAGATCCTCATTAATCCAAGGTTCACACTGAATATTCTCAACTCAATGTAAAACAAATCTATTGGTTCATAACGGACATAATACGTTTATACTTCTATTATGTAACATGATGCAATATTCAATGAGTCAGAGCAATACGATAGTCGTGAATCGACCGTGTGATTGACTGCAACCTCTGTTCAGTTATCAGCGGCAGTAAAATTGTAAGGTGATAAAAAAGTCAAGCCTATTTATGTTTACGAGTACACACAATATTTCTAGAACGAAAATTTGCAGTTAAAAACGCGAAGGCGCTCAAGAAAGGGCAATGTTTAATGTTTATCGCATCTTGCTCTAACATACGAATTAAGAGTAAGACAGGTATAGTTGCCAGCCACAAATTTCCGTAAAAAATTGATCGTGTACCAGGCCCTTAAGTAGATCTGTTACCTCAAACACATCAACACAAACATTTATATCCAGTTAACTCGCCTGTATCATAACATAATCACACATCAGCTATACCTATCCTAACTTTGCCTCACGTGTCTACAAGACTACGTAAAAGTGCATCTTTATCATTAGTTAGTCGGACGGTAAATACAGTTGTTCATATTAAATATATATTATCATAATCACTTAATCACCTAAGTACTCCACATTTCCCGAGAACTTTCGAAAAAAATCCAGAACAGCACGTTCTCACAGGCGAGAAATTCTCTTTTACAACTTTACGACGCATTCTTTTACACCCTACCTGAGCCCAGTACGGCTAGCACAAGTTGGTTTTTCTGGCTTGTCGCTCTGCGTCTATATCTTTACCTAGACTAGATAAAAAGGGAGATCCGAGCGACAAACAAGTCGCGGACATTTGCTGGCCGTCCAGATTGGTTTGTTTCTCGTCACCGATGACCATGTGGTGCTTAAGGAAACTAATTCCGTAGGTATCTATATACTTTCCAAAAGACCAAGAGTTCTTACACAAGTAATAAAAAGCGTATTGCATCGACAGCTTTTATCATCTCATATCGAAGCGATGTCTTCAAAATCTCTCTCTCTTGGAGGTGAGCTGGTGAACGCTGTCCCCATCAAGGAGTATTCCATTCCCACCACCTCGACGGATGATAGTCTACCACTGTTTGTTTTTTGCTGGTTTTAATACCAACAGGTAACAGGAACAGCTATTTGTGATGGTATTTACGAACTACTATGACTTGCTGACCAAGAGGCTCTCTAATCAAAGTTCGGCAACGCTTCTGCGATTCGTCTCCTTCGGGTTTCCACGGGCGGCGCTAATAACTCTTCATCAATTGTGAAAGAGCGCCTTGATGCCATGTTGCGTTTAATAAATACCGGTTTTCCTCGGCAGGATTGGGACGCACGGCTAGCGGGTTCCGACGCCGGCGTAGACGCGGAGACGCTGGCAACTCTGTCGGCGCAGGCGGCGGACTGGCGCAGCACGCAGGACGGGCAGCGGATCCTCACCACCACCCCGTCAGTGCTGGGCGGATGTCGCGCCCAGGTCTACCGCGTCGCCGGTGCCACGCAGTGGTACACCGCCGTCATAGTCGGCGTGAACGAGCATACTGGCGTGAGTACTAGATTAGGTGGCGAGCTACTCACAAGTCACCCTCGCTTTGTTAAATTCACGAGACTTCATTTCGTGTAAAAGTCCCACCTTAGTGATTTTCGTACACCAAAGAAAAAAATAGAGAAATAATTGTAACGAGTAGAAGGACTAGAATGTATTCAGTTACTCCATGTGGACAAAGTCAAATGGCTTAATAGCCATACCTCACCTCATTTGAGGTGAGACATTCTCGTTCATTTTCACTTATTTTAGCTTCATGTCGTACCCGACACTTTGAGAACATTATATCAGCTATCGAGTTATTCCCCACTCAACTCGTTGCCACATTTTGTATCATTACTTTACGAAAACGTTCTCAATTGGGTAGGTAAGTAAAGTTTTTCTTAAAGACTAAAAGCGTACAAGGTAAGGCACAACCAAAAGAATTCACGAAATGTCACTTCAGTGATCTAAATATTTTTTTCGCAAGAACTATACGAAAATAAAATTGCTGTGAAGTCCTGCGGGCCTAGTATGGTTGCATTTATCGCGTGACAAAATGTGGATAAAGCATCCGTCACTCTCGTACTTATATACGTGTCAAAAAGTGACGGATGTTTTGAAAGTATACGAGTATCTATCAAAAGAACATACACCTCTTCAAAAAACTACCCAATTCCACTGTAGTAGGTACCTACTTGGATCGGCCACGTCATTTTTTACCACATTTTTAATAACGAGTAGTAACAACTCTTTCGTCCTTTATAAATTAGATACATATTTTATTCCGAAATTGAAAGGCTTAATTACTGGTTTGACGGAAGCTCGCAAAATTTATCGTGTTGTAAGAGAAATTTGGACCCAACCCAATCTTGATGTGACAAATACGGACTATTACGGACGGATTGTGAAATATTTATGCAAATCATCCGCAATTATAGCTCTAATTAGGTTATCGTCTTCCTCATTATTCAAAGTGTCTCAGCGCTTAAGGGTCTCCATCTATTAGACTGTAATAAGTCCTGCATAATCTAGAACACGATCAAGCCTTAAAAACTATAGCGTTTACAAGTAACTGTAAAAACATTCTACGAGGTAATTCCATAGCGGGAAGTTCTAGGTGAAACCAGTTCGGTTTATTGAACGCGGTGGCATCCCGCCGATACGGTAACGATGTCGGATTTATAAGGACTGGCTAAGTGTGTAGATACGCCCGGTATAGCCATAGCCGCCGACTCCATACTCACGCGAAAGGAAACAAGCTTTGAATGCTGCATAAATCCATAAACACCAAAATGGTATTCTGAACTTTCCACCTGCCTCCGATTTTATTAATTGCATCCTAAAAAGGGTAATGGCCTAGTCGATTTATAAAGCGGTATGGCCGCGTTCAAGAACAAGTTTTTGTATTGAATGCCTCCTGATCGAAATTTAATTGAACGGTCCTTGTTTTATTGACGGAGTGCAGCCGGCTGGCGGGCTTCGTTACTCGATGCAGTTATTCCTTAACGTTTGTTTCCGACGCCGAGGAATTTGTCTTTATATGCGAAAAGCAGTAGGTACGGCAAGTACCCATAAATATTACAAAAATTTCAATTTTATATTCTGATAAGTAATTTAAATGTTTAAACTTCATTAAGTACATTCAAAATTACTCAAAGTCTTCGTGTTTCTAATTTATTCATAAGATAATTCGCAGCTTCTCCCCCAATATTAAATTAATATTAAATACTACAATGTATCAATAATCGCTGGGTTCCCCCTGAGCCTCCCGCCTCAGGTGCTCCCACCGTTACCCTTCTTCACCCCTTCGCCAACTTTGCACAACAAACTTTGTTGTTTCGCGTTATCGAAACAATTTGTTTCTCTTTCATCACCCCTTTTGACTGTCTGCAAAAGATTCTTATCTATAGGTGATAGAATTTAGAAGCTTTATTACTTAAGTATGTCTGGAAATATTTCATTTTTAGTCGTTTGCCTTGAATTCGTTAGCTGATAGATACTGATGTCTTTAAGTAAACATAACACTGCCGAGGAAAATATGAGTGTGTTCGATATCTAAACTCTTTTTAATTGTGGTTAAGTAATATTTTTATTAACCCTTCGATCGTTCTCATGTGTGTTGTCTCGAACGAGTGTAAAGTTGCAGAGCGATATTGTTTCAATTACCCGTCAAACTCCTCGGCCTCGCTGTCAGAGTTGCGAAGTACTTCAATCTATCTTGAACTTTCCTAAGTAATTACAGTTAAAAAGTTGAGACGTTAAACAAATTTATACTGCGAATTAGCGAGTGGAAAACTTGGCGAGGTTGGTATTACTGGCGCCCGCGACGTCAAAGTTTTGAGTAACCCCCCATTCGTCCCCCTCCCCTCGTTTCTTAAGTAACTTTCTCAAAGTTTCCTCTTTGTTTCATACAACTTTCTGCTTCAACTCCAACTTTTGGCTCGGCGATATTTTTAACGACATCATTATGCTATCGCATTCTTATAAAACTACTTTTTTCTTCAGTGGTTTCGCCTTACCTTACCCGTTTACCCTATTATTAGCGGTTTCAAGAATATCCAGTGAGTTTTTATAAATGATCGCACCTGTTTCAATAAAGATTACACGAGATATACACGTATGTGTACTATAAACGGTTTAGCTGACGTTAATTTACATTGTTGATTTCTACGATAGCAATATAAAACAGATGCGCTTCTGTGTTATTTATAGCTCATAGTAAACGTCGTCCGGCGTGGGAAAATTGAGATGAGAATTTGGGGAATCTTGTATACAAACGAATTTAAAGCACCTGTTTAAAACTTGAGAGTTGTTCTGGCAATCCTCGTTTCACAAATTTTCTGTAGGAGATAATATTGAAAATTCTTCGGTGAATTGTTGTAGTAACAGTGTTATGTTTTTTCCAGGAATTGACAGTAACTGATGATACAGTGTTGGAGGAACACAGCGAGGACCCGGCGCTAGTGCAGATGACACTCCTCGGCGATGGAGGTAAGATAAATCATGCCCGAATCCATTGTTCGTCTTGACGCGAGTGCAAATCATTGGTGCATGCTGACGATAACCCGATTTACTGGGGTCATGGCGGCGTAGATAGCTCGCGGCATTCGGTTGCGTCACCACCACGCTGCAGTGAGCAACGGGGGCCGCTGCGAAACAATATGTACGCTTTCACTGCCAACTGGCTGGCGTTTTATAACGAGATTTATGCGCTTTAGGTAACTGAATAAACTAACACAAGGCCGGGGAAATTTCTGAGATTCATTCCCAAAAACGTCCTAGTCTAGTTCTCTTAAACTATCTTTTTTATTACTATTCTGCTAACGTCTGCCTCTCTCACTGAGGAGACTTTCTTATTTAGATCTCTTTCTGTGTCAATCCAAACCACGTCTTTTGAACTATTTAGCAGATGGTTGTTGTGTTGCAGCAACTCCCGTAACATTTTGTACTCGTCGCTCATCAAAATCTATACTATTGATTCAATCTGCCATATCAGCCAGCACTATCGTAATTTGAACTTCCACTTGGGAATCAATAATGGTCGCTCGCTGCCGGCTATATGAAAACAATACGCCCAACGGACGTGCCTTATCAATTGCTCATCTATCTATTAGAATTAACAAAGGCCTAAATTTTAAATGAAAATTGCAGTCTAATACATTCCAATATGGTTAATGGACGTAACATGACACGTGTAACTTAGTTCTGAAGTTCTGATCATAATTGGATGCGAGAAGCCGTAGTTGTGACGCAACTGGGAATCTTTGTGAGGCGCATGCTTGCAATACGCAAGGGAATTAATCAAATGTAGCAAATCTTGTTACTTCAGAATGTGCGTATTAATCAGCTTCACTAATGTAGATATGCTTGATACGTCAAAGGCGTTGTTTATGAGATTAATTTTCTTATTATTACTACATTATACTTAGTTACATTTACTACTTCATTGCACAATTTATCGAACTCAATAAACGTTTGATGCCTTTATGTTTTTAGTATTTATCGCCGACTTATTTTCTAAGTCATTGCTCATTCTGACATTTATCTTCTGTTACAGTTATTGAATCCATAATGAGAGGAGAGACGGTGGGCGTGATGCCCCGCCGGTCGCGCTCCAACCTCCAAGTAAGTCTTAATTAAGGACAAACTGGATTTTGATGAGACGGGCATTGGCGCGCTTCGCCCGACTTTACGTTACGTACTTAATGTGAGTGAGAAACTAATCTAGGTATAGTACGGTACAACAAATTAAGGCTATAATTTCTGTTTAACCTTGTTTCAGGGTTTTGCTTATTTTCTTAAGTTATGATTGTAAATTATCTAAGAGTTCTAAGACAGATGAAGTAAGATAAAATAAAAGCATCTCGTAGATACTTAAATAGAATTCTTCAGCTACAAAAAATACAGATGCATGGGTCCTAAAACTGTTCTGGTGATACTTTGTCTCGAGATTGTCTGGCTGGATTCAAAGCTATGCATATTCATGATCTTTGTAAGTTTGATTAGCTAGGATGGCTCGAGGTAATGAGCAGTCTGCTCACGTCTTCTGTTGGTTATTCCTGTATAACAAGTCGCGACAGGTCGGCGCCTGACGCACGTTGGTTTATCGTGAGTTCCTAAGGGCTACACTACCCCGCTAAGACGAAAGGGCTAATCTGCAAGTCATTAGCTAAAGCATACTAGACTTGTTGAGTAAGTAAAACGGTTGCATTTACTAAAGGAGCACGTACCACAGCAGATGCACCCGGGCAGGATTAGGTTGAATTGTAACAGTTCTACCTAATTTAGGATGCGTGACTAATTTATTGCTAGCTTTATGCACCCTTTATCCAAGGCGATCTGCTATACCGCTCTCGATTCTTATTCAGTCGGTCCCTATTTCAGCTTGCAAATATAAGATATCTGTGACAGATTCATTTGCACGACTTGCTTGTCTTATATGGAGGTTTACTATCAGATTGGATTGAACGGAACGATTGTTCAATAAGCGAGCATTATACGATATTCACTGGTATTCCACCGGACGACCGTTTCTCATTGTAACGACTCTCAATTCTGATTCTGATAAAGATTTTGCATATTCGGTAAAATCGCGTAGAATACTAAATATTAAACTAGTAAATCTCTGCGAATTCCATAAAAATGTTATTCGTCTTGAATGCGTGCCTAAACATAAATGACAAATTGATAATTTACTCAGTAAAAGTTCCGGAAAGTTTGGACCGGTCTGGCCGAGTTACGCTCGCCGCGAGCAAGTTTCTGCACCACTGAGCTCATTTGAATATTGGACTAGCACATTATGAACTTAGTTTAATCCTGCCAGCATTGTTTAAACTAATGTTAATCGTGGGGTGTTTAGAGTTAGAAGCAGACGCAGCTTTGTCCCGAATTAACACCCTTATGTGCTTAGCTTTCAAAGTTGTCGAATTCAAAATATATTTCGTAATAAGGAGGCGAAAAAATTAAAAGAACAAGGTTTCTCCGCAACGTGAACGTGATGGGGCACGTGTCTTTTTGGTACGACCTTGTAAATAATTATGAAACGTATGAAAGAAAACGTGCCCACCTGCCCTAAAACTTGACCAGATTCGGAGGGTGAACTTTTAGCGAAAGCGTTGTGAAATGTAAATGAGTGTTTATTTATTATCAAGAGGGATATTGCTAGGGAATAAAATTAAGTACGTTTTTGTTCCTGCAAGTATGTTTTTCCAAGGCAGGGCAGCGAAAGAATACAATTTATTTTACTTAGGTTCTTTGAAACTTTAACGACATTGCTGGCTTGTAGAAAGTCTTGAAAAGTCACATTAATAAAATAACGAATGAATAGTATAGGGGCTATAAGTATTAAGCGAAGCGTAGAATAATACCTACCCAAATATAAGCGCTGAAGTTAACTTGTATCTAGACTCATCCCTCAAGGTCTCTAGGATCGGTCGCAACAAGGTCTCCTCGACCCTCTAGAAGGACGTGATCACGTGATAGCGTATGAAATGAAGACATCCTTGAAAGTGTGATTGGCTGAGCAAGATTTTTCAGCTAAATTACACAATTTATATAGCGTCTGCTCCAAATATGTGGGTTGTAACGTTAATAGAGTGGTCTATTTTCATTCATTCATGAATAGGTAAGTATAGAGTAGCTGGAAAACAATGATATTTATTGACGTTCTCGTAGTGTAAAACAGGTTATGTTTGGCACCCTTTGGTCTAAAAAGAAAAATATAATAAAGAAAGTGAACCACTGGTAATGTCGTCCATACCCGTTATAGGGATTTACTACCTATAACTAAATAAGTAGATACACGTTGCACGCTGGACGAGTTAGTTTTTTATCTCTAATTAATTCTACTACTTACAATACAACGTACCTACTAGTATGTCAGCTGCAACGTTTTTTCTACATTACATATATGCAAATTGTGAATACATTATATTTTCAAAACATGCTATTGTTTTTAAAACTAAAACATGTAAAAGAACAAAGACATACCGCTTTCAGGGACGAACAACAATGGAAGTTTTAATTTTTCCACAGAGAATAAATGACCTTTGCGCACTAATTTACATTTAGATCCTAAAGTAAATGAATCGTTAAGTATTTTGCTTAACGTTTCTGCATTAAACATACTTACTGTACTTATACCCAAGAGCGTAGTTTTCGTCGCAGGTTAATGTTTCTATTAACCTTTCCCTAACATTATTGCTTTGTTTTTTAGACAGCATAGTCTGGCGAACTGAAACAAGTTTTCGCTTTGTTTTTGCTAAAGACATTGTGTTGTGTTGTTTTCGTGACTCCGGACAGGCCCGGCCGCAGGAGCACTCCGCGTCATAGCCTAGAAAATGGCGGCCTGGCACGCGCGGCTAATCAGTTGAGTGTCACGCGCGCACTCGTCCAGACGCGCGCCGTGCGCTACCAAAGTAATTCGAGTTTTTATTTGAGTAGGTACTTAGGCTATGGCCGCTCGAAAAGCGAAAAGGTACTGCATAGCATACGGGTGCTTAAATAATGACAGGGATGTCGAATTGTCATTATTTAAACTGCCTTCGGATAGCGAAAGGTAAGATTATTATTATATTATTTATAAATTTGATCTAGGTAGGTAGTTACGAGTAGGTACTTAATTACTGACACCATAATTACAGCTTTGAATCCTCGACGCATAAAGTGTGACGTGTTATAGATATTGTCCCAGTTTTCGACTTTTTCGCATCTATATTCAATTGCCTACCTACTTACCTTAAAGAGCGTTCGGTGTAGGGTAGGTATACAATCACCGGCCAAATTTTAAAACCGATAAATTACCAACCTCGTTCCGGAAAAACCGGTTAACCGGTAAATTACCAGTATTTTCAACTGTAAATATCGTGTACTTAGTATAAAAATGAACTAAAAGCTAAAAAACATAAATAATTGAATGACAAACAAAGAGTAGGTACTTATAATAATCAATTTGTGAATAAGTACTTAAATCATTTTAAAAATTAATCATTTACCGCATAAAAGTACGAAGAAAACAATAACCAATAAAATTCATACATTTGCGTTTAACGCTAGCGTGTAACCTGTAAATTGTAATTTGTAGCTTTATAAAACAGGCCCTTGGTAACACGAAATGCATAGCGCCTGGATAAGTACTCATAATGTGACAGCTTGTTTCATAATTAAAATTGTTGCCATAAGAAGAACTTGAGAAAATTCTTGTGTCACCACGCGCTGGTCAGACTATGTTTTAGCGAAAATGCCCAGATCGAGGATTTTTTTATAACACAGTTTGCAAATTTAGTGGTCTCTTGTTTTTTTCAGATGTAAAGAGTGGTTAGCGTTAGTAAATAGAGAAGATTTATTGGCGAGAGAAAATTTCAAACCCCCCAACTATTATGTTTGCTCGGCGCATTTCAAAGAGTCTTGTTTTAAAAAATGTGGCCTTAAAAAAGGATCATTACCAATTAAAGTAACAGGCGATCCACCTCAGGAAAGCTCCAGCTCCGGCTTAAACAGACAATTGGAAGTTCTAGTTTCACCTGATATACAAGTGACAAAACCTACAACTGCAGATCAGACTTGTCAAACCGAACATTCAGAACAGATAGAAAAAGAAACACAAACGAAGTCCCTGACCGCTCAAACACCTCGCAAGCGCAACCTATCTGAAGAATTACGGAATTATCAACATAAATCCCCACGTTTAGACAAAGATATACTAGAAATACAAAAGGAATTAGAGGGAAAGAATACACCCATTACCAACGATCCTGATGACGAAGTCGCTAAAAGATTTCGCAAGTTCATTGATTGGCAGAATAAATTAAAAAAGAAATTTAAAGGGAATCGATACGACCGAGAATACAAATTTCTTGCATTAAACTTATACTATGCAAGTCCCCAGATGTACCGATTTTTACAAACAATTCTAAAATTACCGAATGAAGCTAACATTAATAGATTCAAAATAAACATTCCACCGAAATTAGACGATCGAGTAATGAAAAGTTTGGAATTTAAAATTAAATCTCTCCCGGATACCGCGAAATACTGCACAATTTGTGTGAATGAGATGACATTGAAAAGAAACTTATATTACAATATAAAAACAGATGAATTAATTGGCTTTCACAATATTAATGGAAAGAAATTGCCAGAGATTGCTAGTAATGCTTATACCGTAATGCTGCGAGGTCTCCATATAAAATGGAAACAACCGCTTGCATACGTTTTACTAGCATCTGCAAAGCACTATGAAGAGCTTGATTTATGGTTGGAGGACATAGTTTTGAGACTCTTCGCAATTGGAATTAAAGTAAAAGCTATTACTTCTGACCAAGGATCAAGCTTTGACAAATTTGCAAAGGACATAAAACATGTAACAGCAGATAAACCATATTTCATGTATGGCGACAAAAAAATATTTTATATATTTGATGTCCCACACCTAATCAAATGCATTCGCAATAATTTGATCACCAGTGACTTTCATTATGATGACAAAAAAATATCCTGGGATTACATAAAACTGCTTTACGACGACCAAAAGGATAAAAATTTAAGGCTTATCCCTAAATTAACGGAATCCCACATAGAGCCTAATAACTTTAAAAAAATGCGAGTTAAGTACTCCGTTCAAGTTTTTAGTCGCACGGTTTCTGCTGCACTACATAATTACATAGACTTGGGTATTATTTCCGAAGCGGCCAGGCCAACAGCCAATTTTGTGGAGACCATGAATAACTTATTCGACATTTTAAATTCTAGCAAAATAAAATGTAATAACAAGTATGAAACTGCTTTCAGAAGATGCGATTATCAAGAGAAAGTTCTTGACAATGCCTTAGAAATGTTTTTTAAAATTAAGGCCATTAATAAAAAGACAATGAAAAAAAATACTGCTCACATGAAATCATTTGTAAATGCGCAGATATCAATTCAATCCATTAAAAAACTCTACGAAGATTTAAAAAAAGAAGGAATTAAATATTTATTGACTAGAAGATTGAACCAAGATTATTTGGAAAACTTTTTTGGTTCCGTTAGGCATCAAAGCGGATCTTACAACGAACCCACCCCAATTCAATTTCAAAGAGCGTTTTCAAAGCTACTCGTAACTAATATGTTGAGACATTCACCGAATGCAAACTGCGAGGCAGATCTTTACGATACTTTGCTTCAACCCGAAGATGTTATGAAGACATTTAAATTGAGTATATCTGAATCAGCAAAAACATCAGTGGTATGCTTAGATAGTAACGAAGCCGATTACCGTTTGGATCTGCCTGAAGAAAATGCCCTAACTTATGTTTCAGGATACTTACTTTTCAAGTGCATGAGTAAGCACAGATGCCAGAGCATTGACGAAGCATTGAAATCGGTTCCAGATTTGGGGGACACAAACTTGTTCACAAAATATAAAGCATACAACAAAAAATCTGGATTCTATGGCGCCCTGAAAATGCCACCTGAGGAGTTTATCCAGTACATCCAAAATTTGGAAGATGTTTTTACACGCAATTTTGAAAAGACGCTACAGGGAAATCCAGGTGCTAAACTATATGAACTGATGCAAGCTGTGTCACCACAAACACTGTGTACCTGTTTTCCGTTAAATTATCTTCTAAAATTGTTTATTCGATTACGCATATACACCACACTAAGATTTAATAATCGACAATTTAAAGATGGGAAGGAGTTGAAAAAATACGTTAAAATTAAACATTTGTAATCGTAATTAGTCATAGTTACAAAATAATTGTAATGTACATTTTATTATTAAGTTCTTTAAGCGCCTGTTTCATACATAATCTACGAGTAAATTTATCTGCCATTTAAAGTTGGCTCTCTCCTTGTCTATTTTTAAGTGTAAGACAGAGTAAGTTTATTTCTCAAATATGGTTATGGTTAGAATAATACGCATATTTATAATTACAGTGACCTAATTCAACATTTCAGCTGTCGACTTTGAGACAAATATTTATTACTATAGATACGTAACTCGAAATCCAACATTTGTGAATTAGGTCACTATAATTCTAGCTTTCCATCGCGGGTGCTATGCAAATGTTGATGAATGTTGTTGATGAAACATAAAGGTTGATACAAGATATTACTGATTATTGTTTTAAAATCTAACATATAGGTAACGTTATTTTTGAAGTTACATCAATCTGCCTTTTTTTAACGTTTTTACATGTAACGATGTAATGTTATATGTGTGGCGCATCACCACAATACAGGTATGTCGCCATTTTTGTGATATGCCCTTTTTTTATCTATCTGTATGTACCTATTTCAACTTGTTATATTTAAACAAAAAGTTTTAAGGTCTGTAGGTACCGAAGATATTATAGTATGTTAACAAAAAATATAGTGATGAAAGTATTATAAAATGAAACTTCAAAGTCATTACGATAGATGATTATTGTTTGTTTAAAACGTGCGTCAGCTCCTAGACTAACATTGACCTGCGATTACAGGCATGTACCGTTTTTTCCCGTCTTTTAACTTAAGCGAACTAATTAATAAATTCAATGAATAATAAATTTAATTTGTTTTCTTACAAGTTACAACTGCCTACCCTATGATCATGACGAAATAATACAGACTCTCGCGGCGCAGATTTCAGGTGCATTTTGCCTCGTTACGAGCGTCCCCACTATCAGTCGGAGAAATGTAACCAAGGTCACTTCCGTGCAGGGACTGGCACCGCTTACCCTTTAAAGGATTTTCGTTAGGGTATATAATTGACTGGTTTTTACAAACCCTAACGATGCGATAAGCATATCTTCGACTTACCCCAACGAACAGCTTCATGATATTTTAATCTCTACGCGCAGTCAATACAAAATATTTTTGCACTAGTTAGCAATTAATTGGCTATCCACACACATAGGTTTGAAACAGTTGAAACCACCAATCACACGAATCTGCGAAACAGAGTCAACGGAGAGGTAGAATGGATAGGGTAACACTAACGTGATGCTAAGTGCTTAAATCCGAAACCCTTGTGAAACTGGTAACCTCAATGGTTGTAGTTAACTAGTTCGAAGAAGTTTCCATATCGTTAGGGTAAGCTTATCGATAGGGATAGGCTTACGTTGGGAGAGCATATGCTGGAGTTACCCGATCGATAGACTTAATCAAATAAAGGGGTTTTCCGGTCCCTGCTGCCGTGCCGTGCGAGGTATTATTAACGTTAACGTCGTTAACTAACGCGTGAGTAAGTTTCCGTTGTTGTCTTTTTTTTAACTTGTTCGAAAAGAACTGTACTTACAAAAGACTAGCGTACATACATAAAAAATATATATAGCGGCCAGTATAAAAAAAAAACCGGCCAAGTGAGAGTTGAAATCACGTGGATTCCGTACATAGTTAATTCCGTTTTTTTTATAGAATTCTTATAGGTTTTCCTATAATCTACAAGCAATGAACTATATTTTGTACTTTAAAAAAAAAATTAGGCTTAGTAGTTTCGGAGATCAGGGGAATGGTCAATTCTCGTCTTCTTTCGTGAACAAAACAAACAGACTCGTCACAGAAAACAATATAAAGGACAACAACAACATAATACAACATAATTCACATAATACATGCCTATTACATGTAAAGATACATTCGATATTTAGGTCGACCTCGGAACCCACGCAAGCTTTCCTATTCCCTTATGGACTCTACACTTTCAAACGATGTTTACTCGACGGTTGAGTGGAGTCCGCGTGGGTTGCCGCGTATGACATCAGATTAATGTTGTCCAAACAATACTCCTTAAGATGAATCTCTACAGTTGGCGTAAGCTGACTAGCGCATTTCTCACACTCTGATAAAAGCAAGCATATTTCTTTTGAAATATAGGACAGTGTGAACCGATCATAAAATGATCTGAAAGATCTGGCTTTAAGGCATTAAGTAGGTTTTATTTTAGGTGACTATACGATCCTAGGTACAGTATGAATGATGATTAATGACCAAGCACCCGTAAACACGCACTCTTGCATACTTAAAACGCACTGACTGGTCGCCGCCGGTGAGTTCACTGTTGAATTGTTATTCCAATCGATATTTAGTATGGAACAAAGCTTAATAAACATCGTGAACTAACTCGTAAACATCAATCAAACTTAGATGTCACGATTGAGACTTACATATTTCTAAACGGGAAACAGTGAACTTCTAGGAAGGTGATTATTATTTACTGACAAATGGCGTTATACATTACTTATAACACTAGTGAATTAAATACCTACAGTGCGATAACGTTTGGCCCGAGTCATCGATTGCGTGCACCATAAAACACAACGTAAAAACACGACCATGCCTCGCCGTGTTCGTGAAAAATGTAGCGTGCGCGTCTCGATTAGCCGCGCGCTTGTGTATGCTTGTGTGCATCACACCGCGAGGATGTGTGCGTCATGCGCGTAGCGGCCGTCGTGCCGTGCGGCCTGGGTGTGCGTGACGACGCCATTCGGCGCTCGCTGTTTGAACGGAGCGTGCGTCATTCGTTTTTGTACTGCGCGTTTACTTCGCAGCGATGGATTTAAGCAAAGAAGAAGTATTCAAATTAATAAACGAATATAAAAATCAAAGGATTTTGTGGGACACTGACCATAAAGGATATTTCAACAAGCAGCTTAAGAAGAAAGCGTGGCAGACTATCGCTCAGGCGATTGGCATCGACGAGGTAGATGCTAGAAGGAAGATGGCGAGTTTGCTCGGCTCTTTCAGACGGGAGAAGAGTAAAGGGAACAAGATGAGAGAAAGTGGTGAGAATTTACCTGTTTAAAGGCTTTTTATCAAATGGCTTTACTACTTACGAGATGTCTGAACTCGGCTCACTCTTACTACTTATTAGTACTATTAGACACTCTGGAGCTGCTCGCAGAGAGTCATTTAAGTCCAA
Organism: Acleris literana; assembly: GCA_946894065.1. Classification (NCBI taxonomy): domain Eukaryota; kingdom Metazoa; phylum Arthropoda; class Insecta; order Lepidoptera; family Tortricidae; genus Acleris; species Acleris literana. Next base: position 13,998,626 of record OX335680.1, read on the forward strand.
AACTTACTGAGATTCGGCGGGCGGCGCGGCGTGTTGCGGTTCCTATACTAAAAAATCCTCCGTCACGCTTTGGGATCGCTTTTTTTTTAGTATGCGAACGCTCCGCAATGCGCCTCTCAGCTCAGAGCGTTCGCTGCTTAAAGGCCCAGCCACACCGCCTGCGTGACGTGCACGTGCACGTGCGCGTTCGCTTTCCACTGCGTTGTATAGTGACATGTCGTAATGAGAATTCATACTATACAACGCAGTGGAAAGCGAACGCGCACGTGCACTTGCACGTCACGCAAGCGTGTTTACGAGGTTTATCATTCTTGTCGCCCATGCCTTTAGACTTCCGAAAAATAAAGATGCAGAAAATAAGGAAGCCGAATTTTTTATTGACCAGTAGAGGTTAAAAACTTTATTATATAATAGTCTCGTCATTTAATGTAATGAATAACATAGTAAAAAAAAATTGGGACAAATCGGAGTGGAATGTTTTTGAACACTAACCAATTTGAGTTCATATTTTTTTACGTTTAAGAAATTAAATTACCTATTGTACTTTTGAGTCCACTGTGAATACAACTTTACCCTACAGTTGCAATGATGAGTCACTATTTCATAACGGGAATAAATTTAGTGCTCGGTCTCATTCGTAGAATTCTAAGCAAGATTAATGCCTTTATCGAGTTTTTACAAACATTTAGATAAGGTAGGATTATGTTATCGCTTCAGTGCAGCGGTTGCTACGCTACTATTGCCTATTGATAATTTGTTATTCATTCGATCAACTTTTTTTTCCAGGTATCACATATAAATCTGATTGGTTCGCGTTTAAAAATTTCAGTTTCCTATTGGAAACAGATGAACAAAGAGAAACAAGCCAGTCTGAAGAGGAGAGCGTGAGTAATGTAAGTTTTCTGCCGTAATTTATACATAATATATCAAAATTCTGTGACTGACTGACCGACAACAGTCACCGCACAAGGTAAAACGGAGAAACTAGATAAAAAAAATAGGCATGCTGCATGCAAAACCATGCAAATGTGTACGTCCCTAGGGACTTCATCATGATAAAAATAATAAGTGTAACATCTTAACTTGCCTATGTAACGTTGGACGAATAAATTTTTGAATTTTGATATTTGGTGGGAATATTCCTTGGGTAACCTGGGAGTGTACTAAGAAAGGATTTTTCGAAAATCGATCTCCAACGAGAAGAAAGAAGCGGGAAACTAATTCTAATAATATGCGAGAAGAACAGGATCGAATACCGATTGTGGTTATAGATCTTTGGTTAGGCTATAATCCTATAATTTCCAGCAGTAGACGTGCTTTGGCGGACATAATGATAATGAAATTATATTTTTAAAATGTCATTTAATACAACTTGTTAATATGCTTGTTTTCTTATACAGGAGGAGCACGTTGAATATGTAGAAATGTTCATTCCGAAAGTCGAACGAGATTTATCAGTGAGCTACGATGACACACAAGAAACAATCGCAGATGACTTCGTCTACACACAGGAACCGGAACCCGGTGATGTCTTTCTCAAGCCTACCCAACCCTCGCGTAAACGAGCCCGGTCGTCCATTAACGAAAGTATTCCTGAAGATTTGGGAGAAAAAGACGAATATGAAAGGGAATTCCAGCGGTCCAAAGAAGCTGCTCGTAAAGAGGCTACAGCTAAATTTGTGAGCTATCTAGAGATTAAGCTGAATGAGTTCAGTCCTGTAACGAGTACTATTCTGATTCACAAGATCAATCAATTGGTATTTGAAGCGGATATGAGTTCTATTTCGAAGTCGCAAGCGCCTTATGCTGCCGGCAGTTCCTTGAGGTCCCGTTCAGCCAGCCCCGGAGAGGTTAACCCCTTCGCAGAAATCAAAGACGCCCATAGACCCTTGGAATAACGCTAATGATGCTGATTTCCTTAATAGTAGATATTTAAGAATTGACTGTGATGTTATTTTAATTAGGTACTTAAATAATTTATTAGTATTACTTTGTGGCCTGTACGCTTATTTTGTGTATTCAGGAGTACAACAAATCGTCCGTTTTCGACTTTGAGAAAATACTGTAGTAAGTAGTTCATAGTTTTTTCGAAAATACTTTTACAGTTATAGTTGACGAAATATAATTCGCACCGATTCGTCTTAACGCTTTATATTTACACGGGTGTTCATTTTATTGCCCTATTGAAATATAAAAGATAAACCAGTCCAATAGATAGCATTCATCGGTGCAAATAATATTTTCTCAACTATACTTACAACCTTTCATGAAAGTGTAATAGATATTTTACTTATATCAAAGGTTACAACTGGACGGTTGGCCTTTGAGTGGCGCAGTTTAAACCGTTCCTGACCAAAATTATTTGTGTTTTTTACTTGTCTACTCGATGCTTCATTTTTCGTATTTTTCTCAGTCACCCAAAGCTTAGCTGGCAGAGATCCCTTAAAGGGGTAAGTTAGCCTTTCTACATCCCTGTTATTTAATTTTTTATTTTACATTGTGTACAATAAAGTGTTGACATACATTAATGCATATATATATGTACATACATGATACAAAGAGTAAATTTTTAAATTGCATAATTTTATTTCGTTATTTCAAACGAATTGTGTCTCAAATAATTTGAGTAAAAGTGTAATTGTGTAAAGCTGTAAAATAAAATTAAGTAATTACTTAAAACATTTCGTTTTATTAACAAAGCTTACTCACTTACACTCACAGCTGTTCACTGAACCTTTATAATATTTAACGTAGCTTGTGTATATCAAATAATTTATAATAAAAGCGAAAAGTATTTTAAAGAAAGCCCATTTTTATATAAAAGTATGTTATTATAAATCAAGAAGAGACGAATTGTATTTGAATTTGCCATTTACTTCATGTTTAATGTAATATATGCCTTTCCCCCACGCGTGGGGTCCATAAACGTCATCTCTAGAAGCATTATAAATGCTCTCCGCGTATCGATTTCCAGAATACACTCAAACAACCCTCCCTTCCAACAACCGTCTCGTCCCCCCGTGCGCGGAATGCTAAACTGTAATTCTAACCTATCTCGATCCCCTGAGAAACTCTAAACTTAATAACTAGTTCTCCCGAAACTGCTATTAGATTCAACTAAATGTTTTGCACCCAGGTGTTCCGTAATCGCGAAGCATCTGTTACTGCTTTCGTTCTCTGTTGACTTTCAGAATTGAACACTCAAGTGGGTTTTATTTTATCAAGCACGGACTAGGTTGGAATGGTTTTTTTTAAATTTGCATTCGTTGAAAGGTTTCCTGTACAAACTTTCGTAATAACGTTTTAGATGAGTTCACTGTTGGGTTTATAGTAGAACGAAGATTCTCATAGATTCCCGTTATTGACTCTTCGTCTTTCAACGTTAAGATAACTATTTTCTTGTCAGGCAACTTTTACATGAGGCTATTGATAATAAATTGGTCTTTATGTTACTACCAAAATGTATAATTCAATTGTGTGAAATTTCTTGCATCACTGACATCACATCCGATTCTGTATTTGTAAGTAGAGCAAGGTCGAGAAATGCCACGTGTATTCCTAGATCTGTGATTACATTACATAGTGCTCTTATCTCTTTGGTGTCACGACACGTCGGCTTAATAACGTTCTTGAGTAGCTTTTATGTTGAGTTGATTACCTTCCTTCATTTCTGTATGGGTTTTCTGAATTCTGTCTGCTATTGCGAGAAATTGATTTGTAAAACCGACTTTTCATTATAAACTCAATAAACGTAATTTATCACGTAAGTTTCATTGTTCTGTGGTAAACTTCTTCAATTTATTTTCTCTTTTGGGAGTATAAATCAATTGCAAATGTAACGTAACTTTGTAACATTTATTTCACGTTAAATCTTCGAGTGTTGTAACCGAATTTTCAGTAAATACGATCAGTAGCTACCTACTAATTGCTTAGTTTGCAAATATGCAAATATTTACAGGCGGTAACATAGCTTCGATACTTATTTCCAGTACCTTACGGTAAGGTCCTTACCGGTTTACATATTTAATTGTTGAAACATAATATTAATAAGGCAATTTTACAAGTAGGTAATTTTTTGCTCAATGCCAAATACAGTATTTGATATGTCCACCAGCAGCGTCAGAATTATATAAGTTTACTGTTACTATGGCTAAGATACAAATCGTAGATCATTAACATACGAGCGCACGGAGATTTATAGGGCAGACAATAAATTATTCATCTCGTACCAGGATCACAGACTCAGGGAAGAGATCTCAACACACTCGCAATATAATTTCACGGAAGTCGTCCGCTGGCCGGTTGCCAGCGCTCGCCCACTGGTCGCTGTCGTTCATACTCAATGTTTATAAACAACTGCAACAGAATTAAGCGGCCGAATTAATTTGATGTGATTCTGCGATTTATACAACCTGGATTTTACGGCATGATTCGCGTGGGCACGCCGTTCGGTATTCGCTCCGTCTTAAATCCTTTGAGCTGAATGAGGTGACTCAACCAAGTAATAGACCAGACCCTATTCAGAAATTAATGATCTCCTGTTTAGTATTGCGTCGTGGTTAAAATATTTAGGTTAAGCCCTGTCAGGCCCCAGCTAACAATTTAGTATGGGCTAAAAACTGACGTATTTCGGGCACGTATTTCAGTATTTTCAGTGCCGAATACTAACTAGATAACAGGTTGGAATTATGCAGGACGGCAACGTGGCATTAGTTCTGTAAGCTGATGGACATTAGATTTGCAATTTATTGTCACCGCAAACGCCCGCGTTGCGCAATTTGTCATTTTAATCTTTGTGAAACACGACGTAATTTGAAACATTCGGAATTTCAACGATAACAAGTTTTGCGTTCGCACGCCGTTGTCTCTTGACGAGTTCACATTCGTTTAACATGGTTAATCGCACATAATGTGCTGATTGGGTACCATTATTCCGTCACAGCAGCGTATCTCTAGGGACCCAAAAAATACAGCTCGTTCGTTAAAATTTTGCATTCGTGTAATATTTACAAATGGAACTGCATTATTCACATGGCTGACACAGTAAATTCTGGCGAATCCAGCATTTTCAATACGGTACACGCTCCACGATGCAAACTCGTAAGCGTCACCGCGAATGGATCGATCCAAACTTCTCCTACTTCCCGGGAAATTGGTTAACCGTTTAATTTTGTGCATCGTACAGTGCTTGCACCGATCGAGGAAACATTAATATTTGTGCGCACGTAGAAATTATGTAACTGTTAAGTTTGCCAATGAAGCTAAGAAACTTCCGAATTGCTACTGCTAATGATTCTGCTTTTGAATTTACAAGTTTCTAAAGTCAGTTAGTTGCCTTGACGAAAATCGTGTCATAAATAACAAACAAATACAGATGTAAGACGATCGTAGACGTGTAGTCTAGGATAAACCCCACACTAAACATGTTTATCGTCCGCAACGCAAATTGCGTGGGAAACCCTTCTTGCTCGACATCAGAACAGAATCAATCGGCGACAGCATAATGATGATTTATGCCGACTTCGTGTTATGTCATTATCGTCATTACCATCGCTCTCGACGCGAGTGCGCGAGCCGGCCACATTACACTTCATACGACGGAAGGCTTTCATCTGCAAATTACATGCTCCGCCATTCTGTAGTGATTTAATTGATAACCATCCCAAGTGTGTCGAGTGTCTACCATTGTTATATAACAAATTATCTTTATGATCAAGTAGGTGAAACCACTAGTCCTTTGTGCAATCTGAGGACGCTTTCAAGTGGCTACAATTACACAGCCACGTGATGTACATTTGGAACGGTTCCCGGGCCTCATCGACATTACGTGAGCTATCAAAGAAGATAATTGGAACAAGATCAATTTCCTTTCTCCTTAATCGTTTGTTGCTTTTACCTCCGTTCCGAAGAAATAGAAGCTGTATTTCTTTCTACCCGGCCTTTGAATATTAATGAGTATTAACAGTACATTACTAAAGTCATTGGTATGAACAAAGAAGGTTTAACATAATAGAATTACACGGTTCGTTAGCAGAGGGCGTGGATGTTGCCGCTTGCCGCTACAGTTGTTGATTCATTTACAGAAGGCAGAGCCGGAAAGTTTGATCGGTAAAGTTTGCAACAACATCGGTCGACTTTCCACCTCTATCGGGTAGTTAGCGAGTTCCCTTACAGCGGATACGCTATCGATCCCGCCAAGTGCGGGATCCGTCTGGCAACTGGCACGCCCGGGTAACCGACCACCCCCGCCCTGCTACCCACCCTACTTTGTTCTTGTTTCGTTTGAAGGTTAATATTCGTTTTGACCCGGATGACAGAGTTTTACCGATGATTTCACAAAGTTTTGATAAACGGTTCCGGGTTTAGATTAGTTGACTCTTTGTTTTAAAGAGCATGCTGTCGTTTTGTACGAGCATTTCTTAAAGACGCAATGACCATTGAAGCAGTAATTATTTATATACTTATCAATCATTGGGTTTACTGAAATTTTATGCAATTGATTCTATATATATAATATAAATTATCTTCATTGTCTTCTTTTGTCTTCATCTTCTATTTAGTGAGTCACTTAAATTTTGTTTTAAATACTGTACGTCGGTAATTCTGTTCTGAATTGAATTAAGAAATTAATTTTAATTATTTAGCTAACTACATAACCACAAGAATGTTTTATTTAAGTAATTTTCAAAGGGAGGCTCATCGTCTCCCCTTCAGTTACTATTAATTATTATTCTGAAAGCGTTCCAAATAATCCATAGAGAAATTGCCGAAACTTTTGCTAAATATAATTTCTCAACACAAAGCTATCAGAAGCCGATTGCAAATTTTGCAATCAAGAAATAAACTTAAGTACGCACGTGAGTACTTAATTTTGATCGTTCGATCATTTAAATTAGGAACGGTAGAAGTAAGTAAATCAACCGCAACGACTCTTAAAAAGTGACCTTGCATGTCCGGAAGGTGTGTGGAATTCTTATTATGCGGCCGGCGCGGGGTGCGCGGGGCGCGGGGCGCTCCTCCCGGCCGGCAGTTTGCGCCATTCTCCCTTGCCCTCCGCTCGCTCGGGCTCACGTCGCGTCGCCTCATCGCTCTGCCCGAACACGCGTGACGTCGCGAGTGTCGCGTCCTAGTGTTGTGCTCAACTCATCTCACCGGTACTTGTTTACTTAGTACGTACTTAGTAGCTGTTTACTTTTGGTTGCGTTAGCGCATGTTTTCTTTCCCTACACACACTTTGTACTTTTTACTTTGTCTAGTTTTCTTTGACTAATTGAGTTATGGACATTAATCATTAATTATCGACGCTAGTGTTTTGTTTATTTCTAACCTCAGCTACGGATGCTTTATCTTACCAATCCAAGCGTTGTACACATTACTTTCTTTATCGTAACTTAATGCAATTATCTTGGCCTTTAAAATACTACACTAAAGCCTAATCTGCAATAGTGAACATGCATCGGAAAGCTAATTAGCATATAATAGCATGGGCACGACTTCCTAATACAGGCACAAACATATACTCTTATACGAGCGCTCGCGTGCAACTATGTACTCTCGCGGCATATAAAGTAGTTTGAGATAGCCACACCCCGGTAGCGGGGTCTCTTTCACACCTGCTCGTTGGGTGTGTCGCTGTCGCTGTCTTTCGCAGATGCAGTTTAGTGCACCGTTAATTCTAAAGTCCTGTTTATTAGGTAGTTACTTACGTACTTCGGTGAACAAGCGAGCTTATTGATTTGAATCTTTTATTGTTGCTGTAACGTTACATTACGACTACTTAATCATATCCCTTTTGACTCATAAAAAGTTGTTCATGTTTTTTTTTTTAATGGATGGTCCCCTCGGGGATTATGGAGGCTTAAGGGGCGCTCATCAAATGCCTCCACTGATCCAATATAATTTAATAATGTACAAACACGTGTGCTCACAAACTATTAAATTAAACGTTACGGCGAAGTCGTCATTATTTATTTCTTGGTCGTCATTTCGTTTCACTTGTTGCTGTAAAAAATACTAAAATCACACAGCAGAGAACCTTATATAGTTCATTGTACTTGTTTAACACTGACCTTTCATCGGCATAAGGAATGTTAATGATTTCATTATTGCCTAATTGTGACCTTATTTAAGGCTACATTTTAACAAGTGGGTCAGTGAAGTCATCCGTAAGGAAATCATTTAAAAGCCTAGCGATTAGCCCTAATCTGCAACGGCACCATCAACTCAATTCACCACGCATACTCACCCATTGTTATTATACGTCTCCGACGCCATCCGTCCCGCTCCTAACATCGTTCCTTATTGTTCCTTTGTTCTCCATAGCAAGACGTTATCAAATTTTGTAAACACCGATCGGCATTTGCGTTGTTTGTAACTAGGTACGCAGAAACGAAGGTCAATTGGCAATACTGGCCACTAATTAAATTGGAGCAGCCACTGCAGGTGCACGAGTTCATCAAGTTCCAATTCCAATTTCAAAATAAAAAATCTATTTTGCGCAGTAACAATGGGTGCGCTGGTTATTTATTGGCAAACAGTTAATTTGGCAATTCGAACATAATTTTAATAATTCCTTTGTTAAATTTTATTTAAGCGCTCTAAACACGTGAATTCGTAAACTTAACTTTAATATAAAGATTATTTTTCAACAACCAACATATTTACAGCATTAATACTGGCTGTTTGGAATTGGAATGCAAAAAACGGCTTATCTCGATTGTAGAGTAAAAAGACCAGACACAACATAAGGCGGTTGTACACGCGCTGTCCGCGACCCACGCACACCCACACGCACGACGTGAATAAATCCCACCTGACAGCTTTAGACTACAACCTTTACAGCATTTCGCACCTTCAGAACAACAGTGACCTAATTCAAAATTTCTGCTTTTAAACTTCAAGTCATAATTTTATTATTATAGAGACCTAACTCGAAAACTAAAATTTCTCAGTTACGTCACTATTGTTTTGAAGGTGCGATTTAAGGAATTTAATTCAACCAGCAAAATAATCTCTTTGTGAAGATGATGGCTTGTGTAAAGGAGAATAACAAAGACAGACAAGACAGTATACATTTCAAAAATAAACATTGTACCTGCTTCAGCGAGTTGGATACGAGTTATTTTCACAATACGTTTTGTCACTGTTGACCTAGTTAAAATTTACTGATATTGTATTTTATTTTGTGATTTAGACTTCGATATACTCGCAATAACTTTCATCCGTTGGACTATTTGAAACAAGAACAAAGTAACCTCGAAGTTCTCCGTTCGGCTTGCGTTCCAATTTACGATAAACCTCTGCTGCATTCGAGAATCGAGATGCGCCATTATGTAGATAGATGTCTTTGATTTAATACGTTCCTTTCTACGTAATTTGCTATAATGCCCGCTAGCTATAACTTCACCGTGCAACAAATACTCATAGCAAGGTTGTCGATTAAAATAGAGGATTGTTAGTGTATTAAACTATGCTATTGAATCGATTGCTGTCTGCTTGAGAAGTTCTTGTACGAGTAATTAATAATGGTCTAATTTCGCGAAATGATGTTCATTTACATCGAATATTGGACAGAGATTAATGTGTCAATCTGGAATATCGAATGCTGGTTTCATCCTTCGATCAATCAGGTTTATTCGGAGCATTAAAATAAATTTGATGCTTATTAGTTAATCAAACGCCAGGCTGTTACAGGAAGCTCTAACCTAAGACAATATTCGCTAAGGTTAGGTTAGGAGGTTATCTATTTTAACCGTTTCGTCACTGTCATTTAATATTAAAATAATTTACTTAACATTATCATACCTATAACATAACTGTTAAAGTATACTTAAATTTACATTTTAAATTGTGCCAGTCGACACTATTATACTGCATCCATAATCGCAACACTTTATTATTTTTCGCGGAATTATGTACCTAAGTACTTATTGAAATTGAAATTTTATACAAACTTCTAAGCTGTCTAAATATACCTACCCTTAAACGTAAGACACTTAAGAAGTTTTCGATGTAACAATCAGGCTCACTGGAACAATGAGAAGAATTTCCATTTAACGAATAAATACATTTAACCCCCATAACCCTTTTAGTAATAATTGAAATAAGTTACTTAAAGCCTTTAAAAGAATTCAACGAGATGACAAAGTAATCCTATTCTACTCGAAGCATACGCAATTAATCTCCTTTATCGTATTGTACGACCCAGTTTTGTCGTTCCATTCGCGTAGATTAATTACCAATTCCTTTTAGTTATAGCTACTGCATAGGACGTTCATAAAAGAAAGCTTGGGCCGCTGCCAGCACGCTGTTTTATTTGCTACACGCTTTATAGCGGGGACTGTGAAAGTAAGCTGTTTATAGTCCTCCGGTATGCTTTCGACACTTCCTTTCCTTTTACTCCAGTTTTATGTACTTATTCGTAAACTCCTCATTAGGCTAATAAAACTAGAATACTTGCTAACAGACGAATGTACTGCCCTACTAGGCCAATAAGCAGTATATCAAATTTAATAAACAAAGCAGTTTTAATTCTCTTCTGTTAATAATAAGGTTGATATTGCTAAAGGAGTTTTATCTGAGATACTGCGTATTGGATTAGCAGGGCAGTGTACAGGGTGATCTCATAATTACAATTGAATTGAATGGATGATTACATTAGCTAATGTTATTGTAATCAATCAAATTAAATATCGCTATTTGTAGCGATTACCGACGGTTTTTATGACAATGGTCTTGGGTCAAGGTCTGTATAAATTGACTCTGGCTATTGAAATGCTAATGTCTAGGGAACAGCTGGTATAAATAAGCCGATTCTATTTGAATTGTTGATGTCAGGTCAATTAGATTATGGGTCTTTGTAAATTGTATCCTTTCGGGTGGGCATACATAACCTTTTTAAGGTTAGCTTATGAATCAGTAGGTAGGTAAATTTTAATATTTTAATTTGTTTACCAAAAATTCATGACCTCACCGGTTTCAAATTGTGCATGGTGACAGGTAGTTAAATTTATAAAAATTATAAAATTCAATAAGAAGAGTGTAATATTGGATTAGAGCCTATTCTTCCAAATGATTTTTATTTAATGTTTAAATTAGTTTTGTCTAAGTATCCGAAACAATTCAAATCAAATCAAATCAAATCGTTTATTTATTAAATAACAGGTTACATTACATGTCATATCTGTCAGACTCCAAACTAGGCTGGGCCTGTATCTTGGACGTCTGCAAGTGCGATTAACAAACTGAGTTACATTACGAGTATTAAAGTAAATTCAAAAGTGCTGAACGAAATTAAAATTAAAAACTTACAGGAGTGAAACAAAAACATAGAAATAAAACAAATTCTTAAATGTAAGTATACAAAGGAACTCAAACTTAAAATCTGGCAAGAGTTAAATATTGTTACTCGATATATTTAGGTACGTAAATGTACAAAGTCACAGCAGTAGTACCTAACTATATATGTGTAAATAATTGTCCCAGATACATAAACATCAACTGCGTCGCGTTACTAAAGGCTCTTGCGTAAAGGATCCACTCGATGTAGGTACTTTATTCGTGAACTATCGTCAAGTAGCCGTATCGATTTACTGAATCTAGTTGAAGCTGTAAAGCTGTAGAGTCTAGAAACACCGGTCTAAAGTACGTAGCGACCAATGCTGTCCTATCGAGTTAAAACGACCCAAGTTGCTACTATCTGCTTGGATATACTGTCTTTATAATTTAGCCGGGTGCAGAGAGGCATGAGGGCTTTATACCGGTTCTCGTTGCACTTTTGGCCCCGGGCACTCCTCCGGTTTTATGAGATTGAGAGATAAATGTACCGGGAATATGTACGGGCATAACATAAATTTTGCAGGCACTGCCCTTTTTAATTGGGCTTGTGAAATGTGAAATTTAGTCCGACGGCGCATGTGGAGGGATCGCCATTTTGCAACTACACTTGTTTATGTCAAATTCAGATCAGATCATGCGCAGCAAAAAGGTCAATGCAGCGATGATCTTTTTATGAAATTTAAATGGTTTCAGGTTTGTAAACCAAATTACAATCAAAAAGTGCATCAGATCGCAATGCCCCATAATTTGTCTTATTCAGTACACATGGTTCACGTAATGAACGATAACAATTGTATCACACGCTGTATCCAACGTGTTTTTAATGTGGACACGAACAAAGGGTGATTATTATTTAATCTACGACAAAGGTCAGTTGCGTAACGGCGGCGGCAGATAATGCATGACTCTTTTTGTAGGTCTCATAATAACGGTAAATGTAGGGAGCGTGAGCGATGAATAAAACATTGTTACTCGTAATACAAAACAAGAATATGACTTGTTATTCGACCGTGATGTACCGTTACATTTAAGTGTATTTCTGACCATTTTTTAAACGAAAAACCAAACTCGATCGATTTAAAGGCAAAATGTGTTTATTGCCTCTGCTCTACCAAGTGATGTCTTTCTAACTAACTCAAGTGCCTTGAAACAACAGACCGTTAACCTCCCGTTACGAGCCGACCAATTAATCAAGCTCCCGGTCTCTCCGAACACACGCCCTTAAAAGCAGAGCGGGATGAAGTAAGGAGGGGTCATTTTATTATGGGTTTGTTGATATTGGCAAAGTAAATCCTGTAGGGCGCGGCGGGCACCAACCCTGACGACGAGCACGAATAAATCACTATGTAGGTAGGTAGTTAGGTAGTCCCGTTCCGTTCACCTGCCTCACCAACTATATTAATGCATTCGGAGCCCGTGACGCACATGGTGTTCCAAAAGTCCATACAAACATTAACCATGGGCAGTATAAGTATTAAAACGATAAATTGCCTGGTTTTTTAAGAGCCTTGAAACCTGTCATCGCGCTGTGAAGGATTAAAGAGTGCTTCGAGTGAAATGTTCGTAGGCAGCCCGGACCTGCGTCATAGGTCTCAGATATCCATGGCGCTTTGTTAAATGTTGCCAGCGGCAGAAATATCATGTCTGTCAGCTGTCAGACGATTATGACGTTCCGACCGGCTGTTAAATCATAAAATTATGTTTTACTTTGTCTACTTTGAAAGGCGTGAGACGATGCTAGTTTACCTTAGGCACGACGCACGATCCAATTATTTCAGGCCTTTGATAAGAAAAATATGTAGTCTATTTTTCTCTCGATTTATATACAGAATATTCCGAGAAAGGGGAGCACCGTTGCCAGGCGCCGAGCTCAAAGGCTTCCCGGGTGCTCGGCTATAAGTACCTGCCTTGATATAACTTGTTGTACTGCAGAGTGCCAGGAAAATTACTCGTACACAGCCGCTTGAAAGGACCCGCTGCCGCTAGGTAAAGCTCAAGATATTTTTGAAGAGGGAAAAAAATCGAATTATGCTTCGGAGGTACATTGCCAGAGATGAAATTCTTTTGCTAACGCGTTTATTAAGAAAGTAGTTTTACTCTACTAGCTTTTTGAAACCAGTTTTCACCGGATTTATTCTTTCGAAAATTTTGTTTTTGGGATTTTGTAGCATCTAACTACATGTCCAACATAGTGACAATCAGTTAGGTGGGGACTGGAGAGGACATGCATGTGGACATTTATGTATACTTTATCAAGGGCATGCACCATGGGTCAATAAATGTACCTACACTAACAAGATAAGTCAAGAGCTAGACCCCGAGAGCTATCTGTTAACCCAGTATAATTGGAGAAACTGGCAAGAGCTGTTAGAATTACCATCCTCTCTTAGAGTTTGTGTGTTTTTACATTACCTATACAGGTTGAAAGTTATTTTTTTGATATAGAAATGGTACTGAATATAATGCTGTAGTCCTTCTAGTTCATGGAGATCACCCATGTTGAGAAGGCAAAGGCGTTGGCACGGACTTGTAGAGATAGTACAACTAAATCACCATAGTCTTGAGTACGTCTTACGTCTTATTAATAATCTATTTAGAAACTTCATTTATGTTCATTTTCTCTACAATCAAGTGTCTAAAACCCAACTAAGAGCTTATACAGCCGTAACTAAAACATTCTGGCTGTTTATGTCCAAGCTGTACAAAGGACACGTTACGTACAGTAAATAATTTGTCGTTTACCGTGTACGTGTACCGCACGCGGCTAGCACTCCGGGCGAGCGCCTAAAGTAAACCTCACAGTATTGTACATCGTGTGTGTTGTTTGCACATTGTTCCAGCTATGTACTTTCACGTACATGCGAGATGGTGCCTGAGGTCCATAAGCAATTCTAACATGATGGTTTGAGTTTAGTGTTTTTATAAGGGAGTGGACTGGGTCATTTTTATCCGAGATTTAATTCAAATCATAATATGAGTTTCGAGTTTAGTCTAAATTAAAATCGCAAACCGCAACTCGCCGCAGGCTACATCTTTAAGAATATGCAATGTATTAAAATGTGTACGTGAACTTCAACTTATTTGCGTTGTTACACTATTCAAAAAAGTGGTTTGTATAATAAGCTCTATAAATAACTCTTTAGTTAGGTACCTGTTATAATTTATACCATTTGGAAATCGAATTAGAAACCCATTAATTAATCAACCTGTAACAAAGTTAGTGTCGACCGTCGGTTCCCCCTGTATCTTCCAGATTACCCGATCCAACCAAATTGGATTCACATTCGGAGTTCCAATTTCCAGCCGCTAATTGCTTGAATTTCTGAACATCGGTCAACAAATTGGGCTAAAGGGTGTGCCTATTATAATATGATAAGTTATTTTCTTGATATTATAGCATTTGACTATTTTGAGCTTTAGGTTACACAGCTACAATAATCACAGAATTAAGTAAAATTGTGTAAGATAAGGAAAATGACAGATCCACCGCGACGTGATCAATAACCTAACCAAGATCAATTTTAATTCATTAATAAATAACATAAAAATCGTATCTCACAGGATTAAGCAAGCCTAATTATTGTCCCCTTAGCCACAGAATAATAAATAGTACAAGTACCGTAGCCCCTTACGCGCCCCACAAACATGTCTTATGACATGATAGTGTTTTCGCCGTTTATTTCTCGCCCAAGGGTATTTATGGACAATATTATCTGGATGCATGAGGATGAAATTTATCGCGTAAATACGTCCATGTGTAGATTTAAATTATAAGATACTCTGTGTCCCGGAAAATTTCATTTAGTCCCCAAAGGGTTACGTTAGACGAGTTCGAAAAAATCGTGGACGAAAAATTGCTTAATAAAACACATTTAGTAGTTGATGTCGTAACTACGTCTACATATCATAGAAACACTTAAACTCATATAGCTACGGCACGTATTGGAAACGCAATCAATGAAGAACACTGCATTATAAATATCCAGGGAAAGGGTTAAACGACCTCTCCCCACGAGTTAGCAATGGCGCCTGGGGGAATGTGCCGCAAAATCGATCATTCGCTGCTGTTATATCAAACAATAAGAGGAATTAATGGCTTGTTCTTGTTGCATCCCTAAGGTTTCTAAAAACGTGTTTAATTAGTTATTTCGTGATTAATTAGACTGAAGGTGATTTGTATTGATTTTGGCAGAGCGACCTGAAATTTTATTTATATATTATCTGTGGTACGTATATAGCTGTTTAGTTAGAATTAACAATATGCTTACAGTTTGGTCGTTCTAAGAGGACCGATTTGACAGCTGTCAACTCAGTACAAAATATGTGTTTGAGGTTATATTTTATACTGCGTTGACAGCTGTCAAATCGGCCCTCTTAGAACGACCAAACTGTAGGGGTTAAAAGTAGGTCGCCGGTCAGGACGAAAAATTATCTTTGATGCAGTAAGCTTATCAACTGTTTCAAATCTTGTTTTGGGGCCTTAAGATCTAGTGTCTATAAATTAGTTTCACCCATTTAATGACTACTTATTTACCTGGCAATAGCCAGACTATAACAGGCCAGCGAGCCACGCGGCGTTGCGTAGGTCACGTCACGTGCTTCCCTCGGCCTTTTACTTTCACTGTAGAACTACATAGAATAATTGGAGGAAATGGATGACGGAAGAACGTGAGTTTACGTGAGCATCGCCGGTATGTGTCGATTACACACTAGCGCTCTGAGACGTGTTACGATGTTTAATGACGTGTCTATTCACATGAATGGAACTTATTACATATCATAAACCATGATAATTATACAGCCTCAATCAGAGTCATTAAGTCGTCCCTTAGTTACGTTTTTACATACATAAGTTCGAAAAAGAAACGAGTTAATTGTCTCTAAAGTGTCTTTGAATATCTAAGTATTTGAAGGTAAAATAAATCCGAGCAGACTAAATCTCGTATGAAAAAATACCTCTGCTTTGCCTAAAGGTTAACTGGTAGAGCCTGCCTTACGGCATTAAGTTCGCATTTCGTATATTAAGTGTATTCTTGTGTGCAATAAAGGTTAAATAAATAAATATATAATACCTAGAGTTAAAGTTCTAACCCTATATTATCTTTAGATCGCTAAGTTAGCATGCTATCTCAATGAAATTGGTTTACCATCCGATTAATATGGTGAAATGTGAAATGTTTGATATGACCCAATTAGCCAACCGGATACAGAATACGAGCAACATTACAATTAATCTCAAAAAGCGTTAATTGATTTAATTGTCGAGATCAGAATCAATAAATGTAATGAATGACACAGCTTTCGCCGGCGGCGCGGACTCGTGGTAATACAAACGAACTTTTAATTAACGTTATAAACTCTATTCAAACAGAAGTTCCAGCGACGAAATGTTTGTTTCAGTTTCACAACTTTATTGATGTAATTTAGAGTTCTCAAACCGTTCTGCACGTTGTTAGCCAAAAACAAAAGTAACTATACGGTTTATACATACTTTTATAATCTTAATTATTGTGCCTACTTTCTCCCTCTACAGATAGATTCACTAAAGTTGGCACGAATGGAATGAACAAAAGTACTGTCACCTATCACTGTGTGAGTGCCGCCCTTTGAACCGATGTTCGAATTTCAAACCGAAAACCTGTTATTATTTTACACACTTGTACACTTTCGTTCACTCATTCAATCCATTCGTGCCAACTCTTGTGAATAGACCTGTACGTGCTGTTTTAGGCGCCAGTAGCAAAATTGCACGATATAATGTACCTGGCAATTTTCTCGCGTAAACATGTAGCTGGCAACACGCGGTATACGCAAAGCATGTTGTTTGACAATTTTCCGATGACGCAGCGCGCTGTCAAAGCACGGGGCTCGCTGTGAACATAAACAATTCAGTCGCGACCGCCGCCTGCCTGCCCCCCTCTTCCCCATCCAAGAGGGTTCCTACCCTGACTGCCCCATTTTTTACGAGTCCCCGCGTGTCGCGTGTCGGCTGCTTCCGACCGATACCCACAATCCGCAACCGAGTTAGTGTCACGCCTTCCCCGAGTAAAATGTTGTTATGACAACACACGATCAGCTGACATTCAACAACTCGAGATTGATTACAATAATTATATTTTAACCACGTATTAACTTAAGACGATACTGTAACAATGAAGTCGTGGAAGCGTGAACGTTAAATTTTAAATTCAACTACGTGTTCTTTTGTTCCAAAGTAGAATCTCTTTGAATTTTTGTCAAAAGCCCGCATCGGAACTGACAGCCTTTGTTTGAGAGTCAAATTAGATATTTCAACACTTTGCTTATTAAAATGTTCCTTTGAAGCGTTCGTGTTATCTCGCAGCCATTCGTTTTTATTAATCGCTCAGTCGCCCCCTGATTCTACGATTTATTGAGTTCCGAAATTAGGTGCTCTTGCCTAATTTACATTTCTTTATGCATATCGGGGACTTGATATATTGTTTTAGAGAGGCAATAGGTTGCTAATGATAATAAATCTATCGGAATCTATCTATTAACAGTCTCCGTTATCGTTATCGAATATCAATCAGCATTAGTGCATAGCCGCATGGAGCCGACTCTTTCCGCCGAGTCACATCTATGAGCGGCGAGGTGCGGCGCTGACTCGACACGGGCGTTCTTGCCGAGTCCGGCATGACTCAGCATGAACCGGCATGAAACGGCATGAGGCCGTGACTCATCACGATTCGAACTCGGGATCGCCGTCAGCCGAAATAAGTGGATTGCTGCTTCACGACTCAATGAATTCATTTTAAAGGGCCCTGTGATGTCATTACTACGATGTTGTATTTGTAAAGCCTTGTAGGTTTTGGTTAATTTCTTCGAGATCACTGGTTTTATTGGGACGGAAAGATGGTTATTTCCTTTCATGTAAATTATGTGTTTTGTTTCAGAGGGTTGAACGCGAGAGTGCGAAGAGTCCGGCCACCACAGGCGGCAGGAAGAAGGCAGCGGCCGTACGGAGCAACGGACAGATCGCATCGGTGGAGCCTCCTCCACAACCTTCAGGTATTTACCTGTTTTGTTTAATTAAATCGACACTGTGCAAAATACAATTTAGTGCCACTCTTTCAAAATTAGTATAACGAGGCTTGGTGATGTGACTTGTGACTTAATAAAATGAAGAATAGCTTTAGAGACGAGAGTTTTTATGGTATTGTACCTGTCGTTTTTCATTTCATGCCAATTCCATTTCGGTTTAAGCCAATTACCAGCTAAAAAGTGTTCGCGCAACTAATTTCAGAATATAGAACTATGCGGCGTGTGTAGTGCAGTAAATGGTTTCGTTAGTTCCCTTTGTATGCCCGTGGCACGTTTTACGGTAACGCGGCAGTGCAGCTCCCCTGGGCACGATCCGCCCCGGCTTCTAATAGGATGGGATTCGGCGCATTCAGGCGTAGCAGCTTTACCCTACCTGTCTGCATTGCTAGATTGAATATGCTATTCACTAGGTTTTCGGTTAAGTTTCGGTTAGATTTGAAGTTTTGTTTGTATCCTGCTATAACGCTTTAATTTTCATTAACATCATTAATATTACAACAATGTTTGAGTGAGTAGCATAAACACTTCAATAAATCTTTATACTGTATTGTTTAATCAAGGATGATCCCTGTGACAGCCTTATTTCCTAATTCCAATCACTTACTACACTCATAACCGAGGTATTTGAAAATAGGCGATTAATTATTTCAATGCCTGAACGGCGTCGCTAGGTTTGTACCAATGTAGTATTATGTGAAGTTAAGGAAATAAGTGTAATACGTGTTTTGTATGAGCTGTCACAGGTCACATCTTAGATTGAGCTGACTACCTATACGTTGATATTGTCTGTGTCTTAAAAAGAAAATCCAGCGGCATGTACAAAATGCTGTCGTTCGCATTTATTTTGCGCGCAATTAACGCGGTTCACGAGGTCTTCACGGCGGGATTAAAGGAATCCTACCAAGTTCCCTTCGCTAAACGAGGGTATTAAGCAAGTAGAAAAATCACAAAGCTCTTTTGTTCTGAAGCGTAATAATGATGCTATACTTATCTATAATGAAATATGGCACTTGTATAACTAAATACTTTGCTTTTATTCCAACCTGAAACACGTCAGGAATTGGCACCGTGCCACTTCCACGCTGGTGAATGGTTACTTAAACATATGATCCTTATTTTGAGAGAACTGTGGCCTGTTTATAACTGAGTGGGTTGATGTTGATTTTGCACAAACATATGAAAAATTTATGATGCTTTGACTTGACATTCACGTAGAGCGAGCTCGGTATCTATACAAGTCTATAAATACACTTAATGAAGTGTACTGAGCTACTGGCTTAAGACTCGAAACGTTCGCTCATCTAATTAGTGCTAAAATAACAGTACCGTGAACTGAACGTTTCATGTTAAGGCAGCGGTTTTATCAAGCTTGCGTTTCATAGTAACCGTTGCTGTACCTATCTACGTTGCTGAAGCATCGTATAGGAATAATAAATCATAAAACAACGATATCGCTTATTTAGTATTTTAATGTGTAATTTAGGTAGGTAGTCCATTCAACGGGGAAAACCGACATCAGTTAACTAACTGATTTACGACTTGTAACGAATAAACGCGGTTTGAATAGTGCATTGTCGATTCTAAAACCAGTAACGTTTGCAATAAGATAGTAAATAACGTTCTCTTTGTGTCAAACCACGTAGAGAACTAGAAAGTTGTCCTTTGACTGAAATAATCTCGAAATAGCTGCAATAACGTTTTCGCTTTGCGGGGCGGGTGCTCGTGACAGCAGTCGGCACGGGAAACAGCGGTGCGCGAGCCAACGCCCAAAAAATATTCACAATTTCACATTTATTTTCCTTACACGCTCGCTGGGCTCGCTACACACAACGTTAAAATTCTTCGTTATTCTAATACTACTCTTAACACCGCGCCTGTCTGGTTAATGTTTGTTGCATTCATCGTCAAGCTCGATGTTAACTCGTGAATTACGTAACGGGATTTCTGTATACATTTTATCTTTCTTTCACACTTCGCAGACTTGTTAAGAACTCGTTTGTTTGCATCTTTATCGCCGTTCCAATGACGATTCAGTTATACAATCTCGTGACTTTGCACATGCTCACGGTGCTCACCTAATTTTGTTTAACCGCTGATTATTTCCAGAATTATTCAAATATTAGTAAAGTCTGCCGCCGAGGGGCTACTGCATTTACATAATAAAGAGACGGCATTTCCCATCCTCACGCAGTAAGCAGCAAACGGTTTGCATAATTTTTTGAAACAACTGTGGTTTCAAGTTCTGGAATGCCTGTTTCTACCTGTATTACTAGGGCATGTTAACTATACCACGGGTGTTATCATGTTAGCTGAGTTTACCAAAGGATTGTTAATATATTCAGACAGTAACAAACTTTGTATTGGCTGTGAAGTTGCGAACAAAGCGCGGACTCGGAACAAATATAGCTTGAATCGTTCCAACTTTGTTCACGTTGTTGTTCATCGAAGTTTGCCCACTTTTGTGAACATTCGCGACCTAGCCGGCGAGGGACGGAACAACTTTTGAATGTAAAACTAGCCAAGTTTCCAAGGTTGGCGGCAACTTCACTCGGCAGCGGCCACTTGGTAAACAATACCGTTTTACATAATTGGAAATGTTTTGTGTGTTTAAATTAAGCTTTCGTGCAAATTGCTCATTAAGATAAATTGTTATATGTATAGCAATCTGATTACCTTGTTTAACGGCTGTTCCAGCGTGGTCTTTGGGTCAACTATTATGTTTTGCACGGGACTTAACTTGTTTGATATAGGCTCCCAATTAGAAGGTTGATTTCATTGTTTGAAAGCCAGAGTAATATTAAAAACTACGGAAATACAGATAACAGGTTTTCAAACAGGTATAATTTAATTACTCTTTATAAATCTTGTTTTCTTATCCTACATCTTAGTCTATCTAATAGATCGTACGAATGCCCCACATTTGCGATTCATCGCAATCCCAAATGAGTAACCTCCCCCCCACCCCTAGACACGTGTCGAGAGTCCTTTGTGTTCACGCTATCCGGAATATTCAATACTTCCGAGGCTTGTTTACTGAGCAATTTAATTTTGATTTTAATTGCTTTTGGCTTGTCGCTAGCGCTGTAGCGTTATGGAATGGGATGGGATTCTACTATTTTATGCATAGCATTTAGATTTTAAGTTTGATTGGGAGTAGATTGTATAGTACGGCGGTGTGTGGTATATTTAAACTATTTAAGTACCTTACAATGCACTTGTAAACTTAATTGACATATATGGCACATCAGACATCGCTTTACTTTGCTGTAAACGGTGTTATAAGCATATCATTACTATATCAATAAGGGCAGCAGCTCATCGTATACCTGATAGGTAAAACTGCATACTTGTCAGTGATTGACCTTGTTTGTGTAATTGGTGTACGGATCGACGTGATTTGTCCTGGATTTTTCAAGTTTTCGAAAAAACATCGTTAACTAAATAAAAGCCCATGAGTGCGCACTTTGATATGATTATGACCATTGCAGTATTCCTGGAAGGCTATTTTAGCTTTTTAACAATTTTATCACAGCTTGCGTTCATAAATACTCTCAAATCTATGTTGCACATAAATGATTTATGTATTCGCTATCTTGATGCACTGTAACGAAGTAATCTGCATGCTGGCAGCACGTCACAAATTTTGCGTGCATGCCGCGCGGCGCAGTTTGCATAACTTTGCAAGCCCGTAAAACGCACCGATGCTGTATGAACTTGCGTCAGTGTGCAACTATCGGCGTGCCGTGAAATAACTATGCTTATCATATTCGTATACCTACCTATATACCGGTAATTGAAGAGGCAAGGCCGCTTAAGTAAACAAATTATATGCCTTGGAGTACATTCAACAATAGCTTGAAGAGTTAGAGAAGTGAAGTGATTAGGTATGTTCAGCTATGAGTACATCGATCGTCACATTCACATGCCATTATAGGGGATATAGGGTCGATAGTGGTAATACTTCTGAGTATGTAGTCATTATTATCCATGCTGTAAAAGCAACGTCCCTGAAAAGTGTCTAACTGTTTTCAACACGAATTTAATCGGAAACACTTTGGTTTGCAAAGATATAATTATGCCAGTATTTATGTGAAAACCGACGTTTTATAAAACATTATGAAACCATTATTATAAATGCGCTACGTGTTGAGGAAACAGGGCGCCCATTAAGACACATTATGCCCCTTTATCATACTTTGCCTCCCCTACTGCCCTTGTAAAGTTGGAATAAAAATAACTGTATTAAATTTGCATGGCGAAGCAGGCACGCGACGGGTGGGGGTGCCGACACGTCAGCCACGTTTCGAGACGGTTCTTTATTTGTGAAATGCATTGCCGTATCTCGTCAAAGTGCTTTGATCAATTCCCAATTGCAAATGGCAGAGTCTATCGCCTTCAGCGACAAGAAAAACGAAATAAAATGCAGTTAGACGACACGAACGCAACGCAATAAAACGAACGAATAGAACATTTGAGCTTTTCATTTTCCGAGCACTAATCCCGGCTGAGTTGTTACACGCGTTCATCGCTAAACATTTTCCATTAGAATAAATAATATAGCGAGTTGTATGAGTCAGCCATCTTTGTTTATGTAGTACCTATACAAAGGCTGTGTGAAACGGAACCGCCGTGATAAAGTGCCCGAGCGCACGGCGCGCATCCGCCCGCCGCCGCCATTACGTGAAGGTCACTGACACGCTACGTGAATCACACACCATCAACTAACTTAATTAGAAAACTTGTGTGTTATGACCGTTGTTGTTTTGTTTGATTTATTATGTTATTCTTGGCTTTTACGTACACATGTAATCTTTGGTCACGCATCGCAGATAATGCGCAACCGAGATAATGGTGTTAATGGTTTTCTGCTAGTTAATTGGGGTCAGCCTACTCTTTTTGAAGAGTTGGGCCCTTTTGCCCAGAATTTTCGTGTAAATTAGTTTCCATTTCGAACCAATAAGTTTGAATTTCAATGCACGAAAAGTGAAAGGGAGCGCTGCTGTAAAAATGCGGGATCCATCAAGCCCTACTTACCTACGCCCTTTTCACGTCGAAAAGACCGTATGGAAGATTTATTGGGGCGTAAGTATCAAGGACTTAAGTTTTATGACTTGTTTATTATAATTGAGTATATTTTTTAATGATTAATGATTTATTGAGTAATAAAAGGTCACAGGACAAGCCTTTATTGATGTAGCAAGAACCTTCCCTGTCAAGTTAGTGATGGCATTAGCGAGCTACACGGGTCGACGGCCTCCCACCTCCACCCTCCGTTATTGCTTATTACTTCCTCCCTATTCTCAGAAATTACATTTCAAATGCCTCTCCACTTCTGTTACATTTGCCTTATTAAATATTTAACCTACACATGCGAATCAGGGCAACCGGGTAAGCTACTAAAAGAGGAAATGTTTTATTCTTACAATTATTAAATTTATAAAACACGAAGTGTGTCACATCACATCACATCACAATCACAAAAAGTTAGTGGCATGTTAAGCAAAACAAAACTAGGTAATTGCAGTGTGATTGCAGTAATTGTGTGGTGTTTAGTGGCCCCAGTTTGATGCACATTAGGCGTAAGATTACGAACAATGGGCGAGGGAAATCGACACCGCGAAACGTGAGCACGGCACCTTCATAATGTGATAAATCGCGTTCGCGTCACGTCGTTACGTAAAGAACAATGGCCGGCTGGGAGCGCGGCCGTGAACGCCGCCTGAATACGCGGCTCGAATCTATTCTGTTTACTTATTCATAGCTGCTTCGTGGCGTCTCCATTTTATACAATATCGTTGTGGAGTTGCAAAATGGCCGGCAGTACCGTTTCCGTCCTCGGCTCGCTGCATAAACAACGATTTGCATATTTTCGACTGGTCGTGTTCGTGTTTGGCGTGTGAAAGAGTTAAATAGCTCGATAGATACATATGGATTGATGATTTTCGATTTTGTTTGTTTTAATTTAAAACCTTAATACAACATTATTTATTTGGTTCTCATGAAAATAAACTTGATAATGAGAGCGGGTTCTGATAATTACTTTAATTAACTAGTTGGTAATACTTTTAACTAGGTACTGTAATGTAACACATTATTAGACATTAGTTAAATGTGAAATACAAATCTTGCATTAGATTTATTAAAGTTTTTATCCTAAAATAGATGCATGAATGCTTTTAAATTTTCTACTTTAGTGCGTATTTCGTTCAGTAAGTAAACGCTAACGTCTGCAGCGCGCTCTACTCAACATTACGTTGTGCAGTACTTTCACCCCAGTGAACTGTTACTTGTGTTGCGTCTCTGTCTTACCGATAATTCGATCTCTTGATAACCTGTCGCTGCCCAGGCTGAGGCTGGTTTTATAGCTTCTTTAGCTTTTATACACCGGTAATAATAAACGAATGCTGTCAGCTTAGACAGGTTTCTTGTTCGTTTATAACTTTATAATGAAACACACCTGAGCAAAACTTTGCACTGATATTGATTTTTTTAATACCTACTAATATATATTCTATT
The DNA here is from genome assembly GCA_946894065.1 of Acleris literana. Classification (NCBI taxonomy): domain Eukaryota; kingdom Metazoa; phylum Arthropoda; class Insecta; order Lepidoptera; family Tortricidae; genus Acleris; species Acleris literana. Next base: position 14,023,541 of record OX335680.1, read on the forward strand.
GCTCCTATGTAAAGGCTAGTTGCTCTAGTCTACGTAGTTTTAATAGCTTTAATAATTTGAAAAAGGAATGCTCCGCAGTAGCGTTGATGAAATATTTCTCACGCCAGCTGCTAACTCAGTACAAAATTCCACTAAATGGTGTCACGTCAGCAAAGTGTTTTTGGAGCATGTTATTGTAGCAACAAGAAATTCAGTTCATACGTTTGACACCAATGACATAATTGAGCATTACTTGACGTGTCGTGTTCTCGTGTTAGCGCCTATCCTGTCCTGGTCACGACACCAGTGTATATTTTCTCTCGCCGCGAATATGCATTCTTCCACAATTATCACCCTACCGTCAATGATTAGTGTCGAGACTCTCGCTCCGTTATGACTTTTATTTGTCCTCAGCAGCATTCCCATTCCCGGGACCGGTTTTGAAGCTGCTCCATAAAATACGGGTAGGGTGTCGGTCCGGTCCTATCGGGGCGGTCGCACACGTCCGTAATCGCCGTATGCGGACTGATCTATGGCGCCCTTAGAGGGAATTTTGCTGTCGAATCTTAATCGCTTTCCGGAGGAATTTATCTCAACCCTTTCGAGATATCTGTTTTAGTGTAGATATTTTAACGATTTATGTAGATACGGTCAAGACTTCTTTTTGAAGCAACGCTTTGGGACTGTTTCGAGGGACTTGAGATTTCTCATTAATTTAATAGCCGTTGGTATGTCTTATGTTCATATTAGATTACAGTAGTTTAAGAGACAATATTAATAATAAATCTAATGCTTAGAGCTAACTTTCTAAAGACGATAAACAATTATCAATCCAAAGCCTTATTAATTTTAACGTTCTGCTATTAACAATCGTCTAAATTTGCGATGACCCGCAGCGGGTCAGCTAGGTTAGTTCAAGATGGCGGCGGCGGTTACGTCACGATCACGATGCGCAGGCGGTGATTGACGCTCTCTGCCTTTTGTGCACTGCTGTAACGGATGAGACGCCGGATTGAGGGGGCTTGTCCTTAATTTGTTGGACGGATTGTAGCGTCGAAAATGTACTGTCACTTGACAGTTATAGTCAAGTACTTCTAAAGGAATGAGCTAGGTTGAGGGCGCTTTTCTGTTATCGAATCTAGTATTAACCATGAAACTGGGGCGTGCAAATCCATGTTAATATGAAGTCGTAAATACAGTTGTTAAGCTGTGGTTTCATATTTTCGTGCTATAATAGTGCTTATTAAAATAATACGATGTTATTACAAAAACTTATACAACCGTTGTCAACTGTCCGTTGAACACTTGTTTAGTAAATCATCCATAGAAAACTGTCATTTAAGGCGTATCTAAGGCCCTGTTGTTTGATCAGTAGGTAAACTAATTAATTGTTAAAATTCGAAAAAGGAATGGAAAATTTGACACATTTCCTTGAGATTTTAACCATTAGTAACGTTTTTTGACCATTCGTTTGTTTAAGTACCGATCAAACAACGGGCCATTAGTTTTTTGTAATAACACCGTCTATGTTTAACAAAGTACCTGATGATGCAGAAAAGTATTTTACTTCAAAAATACTTACACACGGTCAATTAACATCATTGCAATCCTCTTTCAACAGGCTCGTTGTAATACTCATCTTTCAAAGTGTTAACTTACAAGCATATCGAATCACGTTGCACATAGTTCTGCGTAACTTCGTCACAATAAATATGAGATCTTTCACGGTTTAGCCGTTTAGTCAGTAAAAGCAAGCATTTGCCTCGGAAATGCAACAATAAACGACCTACTTAGTCATTCTTATTCACTCTAGTCTAACCAAATTGCATTAGACATACATTTACACAACAGACGGTAACACAATCTGTTTATTAGCATACGTGTTTCGTGTGAATCGTGTTATGTAAAAATAAAACTTGTCTCTTTATTGATACTCCTGAGTATAATTCATTAAACGTTAAAGTACTTCTAATTAAATAAACTTCTAATTACAGTTGACGCTGACGTTATTAAGAAGCAAAAATAAATCCTTGTTAATGGATATTTCGCTTTATGAGATTATTTTAAAATTGACACTATTAAAGATCTAGAATAAAACCTAAATTATGTAGAAGTTTTGCGAATTGCCTTTTAAGTAATGAACACGAAACAGTTAAGGATTCTAAGCTTAAATATATATGCGATTTCAATTAACAACATACCTAGGTAAGTCGATAAACAATAACTGATTATGAACCGGTATCACGCGACATTTTGTCTCCAGTCTGGATTAGCTAATCCTTACCAATCTTCACAATAAGGTATTTAAATTCGGTTGATTAAATAATTCGTATTTCAAGTTTTTTTATAAATCTTTGACGGCTTAAATAGTAATAGAAACGAAGTTACAACGATATGTATTTAAAGTAAATATACCGCAAAAAACACAAGTGATAATCTCCCTTTTATTGCCAACAAGACCGATAATCGTAGCTTTCAAACCAATTTCAATATCGTTTGATCGTTGCAGAGGGATATATTTAAGAATGTTACCTAATATGGCTGGCATTTATACACTACAGTTGAATCATTAACAAAGTCGAGAATTCTAATAAAATTACCATAATATACGTCGGCCGTAGCCATATTTGGTTAATGATTGCTGCGATTAATAAATAATTCATACAATGAATACGAGTATACATGTTTACGAACGTTATCATGATTAAAAATAACTCGTCGTTTCAATGATTGACATTAACAACGCTAATTTAAAATTGAATAGCTACGTAAACATATTTATTTATCGAAATTTTGTTTCTTTTGATCCAAGTAAAAATAACCGGCTTTGAAAACATATTTAGCTCCAATCGCGGCGTCGTCAATAAGACCTAAGTGAAACATGAAGGGAAGGAGAAACTGGGGCAAAGAGGATAGACAAAAACATTTGGTGATGCACGTTCAAAATGGCCGCCATGTGAGGCAGTAATGGCGGCCGGCCTTGGGCCGCTCGCAATCAATTTATTATTCAATCTCATGTCGCGAATTGGTCCGAGGTCCACCGGCCATTGACCCTTCCGTTCCACTCCACTCGTTAACGCTCTGTCTGTTCGCCGAAAGATTGTATTACACAATGTCGGTATGTTGTTAATATTCTACGTTTTTTTGCGTTGCATTGGAGCCACGTACGTTGGCGGTTCGATTGTAAAGTTGTAATACCCGCAGAACGATTGAGCCAGAGCAGAGGAAGTTAATGGTAACACCCTCGGTTAGCTACTTAAGTAGTAGTAAATCTAATAGGTACGTTTTGTTTGTTCATGTCTATAGTCCAGCTTTTCCACCGTCCTTCCTGATTATAATTATTTCCTACTTATTTCTTGAAGCATCTGCAGTTCTTTAGGTATCTCCGGTGCATAGGTAGGTAGCTTCCTTGACTATACTCGTTTATGAGTAGCGGTGGTTGCTTATCATCGTGACCCGGCGATCCGACCCGCTTGTTAGTTTTAGTTTGCTCGCTTCTCAAAGGAGATAATGCTTTTTGTGATGTTTTTCGAGATTTATTTCGCAAATGGTCAACAAATGGGTTCTTTTGTGCGTTAATTTGATGAAAGCGCCTGAAAAGTAACGCACAAAAGGTCGTGGTAATTGAAAATGGAACACTTGCGCGGGCAACATTCTGATTCCGCCGGCGGCGCGGGCGCGGCGTCTACATAAATCCAACACAGTCCGTTATGTCCTCTCAGGAGAACAATGGCTGGTTCGCGCTACTCGCCTAATGAGAAATTGTTTGTTTTTCAACTTCACACAATGGTAACTGCTGCTTTCATTATTACCTCCACTTCCATACCCGATTTAAAATGTGATAATAATCTTCGACGTTGTCTTCAACTCTTCATTGTTTTCACTAACGGGTCTGCCGTTCTGACTTCCTTATGATTCATCGTGCAATTCGCAGTTTAAACTGGTTATTTTGCAAATTACTGTAGGTCATTCCTACCGCAACGTCCGCAACCCAAAACTGTTAGTATTTTAAGTCCCACCATAAAATTATAGAAATTAATAACTTTGTCCGGATTATTAGGTAGGTACATCTGTGTCTCATCCTTTGCTATATGATAAAGAGCCACAAAAGTAATAAAAAGTCAAGTAAAGGATTCACGTGACCTGTGAACATAAATAACTAATTCAAAACTATTAACCGATACACTTGTTACGGCATCAAAAAGTTTGATAAAAGTGTCTAAAAACAGGTTTATATTTGAGCCGGTAGTCGACGGACGGGCGGAGCCGCGGCCCGACCTTGATTGAAGGCTCATTAGCCGCAGTCGCGGAGCCAAGACGATAGGCATTGAACCGGTCGCGGTCGTGAGTCCGCATGATATATGCTTTTACAAAGCGTTTTTTCCCCCAACCGGTTTCCCACTCGCCTGCTTTTTTTGTTGCGCTACCTGGATGCCGCGTAAAAAATATAGTGTCAGATTTTTTCGTTGTAAGAATAATATTGAGCATTCCTTTTGTGGCACATGCGGACGTGGGTTGTGCCTAGGTACGTGACGAGCTAGCTCTGTGGCTTCATTATATTAATGGACCCGGCCGGATGAATACAAAGACGGGGCCTTTAAACTCCGTGTAGACGTGTTCGCCGGTATACGTGGCGTGAAATTGGATTCGAGCATATGAGCCGTACTGGTACGTATGTAGCCAGCGTGGAAGGGTCTAGTGGGCTGTTATCTTTATGTTTCGGTCGTTGTAGTGACGCGAATTAGACTGACAGAAATGAAGTAAAGCGGTGTTATATTATAAGCGCAGAACATCGTAGACTGACTTATTGCCAACCAAAAGACCCAATATAGGTACCTACTTATGCAAATGTTTCCGATGAACTATTAACAAAAACAAATACAAAACCTGAGAACAACGTGATGTGAAATCTAAATATTACCCAAGGTGAAATACGTATGGCAAAGTTAGATTTTATGTTTACGAGCTGAATATTTAATCAACAAATATCCATTTACTTAATGCTAATGATTTATTAATGACACGTTTCGTCCTCATCATCGAACAAATCGCTGCGCGTAGACGATGTTCGTGCGACCTTTATTTGACATTGAGCGCTGCGCAAGCCGAGCTTGTTTCGCCCCAACCAGTTTTTGTTGCACTTTTTTTGTCTAAAATTTATTTACCAGCCAACTTAATGCGCTATAGCATATTGTATACACCACCTGCCGCGGTCGTTCCCGCTTAGAAAAACTCCCCTCGCTACAAGAAATCGACCAAGTTATTATTATTATTATAATTACGGGCCACAAAGCATTTCGGGCATCGGCATGGCTTTTTGTTGTCATGCAAAAAATTGCTTGTTCTTTGGGAACAAAAATTCTTCGGCTTAAACGCCCCTATGTGTACCTGTATTTTTTCTTGAGTTCAGAAAAAATGTAAACAATTCGTTCCCGTAGGATCAGAGGGTCGCGTCTGAGAGATTGATGTTTTGTTGCCCGGGTCTTACCGGAACAGCGTATAAGGCAATGAGCGATAATGGAACATGCCACGTCGTCATAATTGTTTTGTTTTCTCTCCATTGCTTTTGTTTTCCACGGGATTTGACCTGTCTTACTCTTCTTAGTCGCTATACTTGGCATTATGGTTGGTGAGATTAGCTATTTCTTCGTAATTAGTTTTACTACTCCACGACTGTAGATAATATCTGTAGAAATTTTAATTCTATTTATAACATTAGTCAAAGTTTCTAGTTCTACCTGTCTTTCCAAATATTTACATATTTGCATTTATTGTGAAAGGCACCGCGTTACGTCAAAGGTCGTGAGATTCTGTGCGAGCCGTCAAATCTGTTGCCAACTTGCCAAACACCGCTCGCTAAATGTTTACGTTCCGAGAACGCTGAAGTCATTAGCAAAGCAACACACGTCCCACGCTGAGGTAAACCCATTCAGTGTGGTTATTAGCATATAGGAGAATTCCAGGAATTTCAGTGTTTTGTAGTATCTTCGAAATGTACAGAATGACGACGTATTAGTTACGTATGGAGAGAATACTGATAGGTCATAAGGTAAATAACAATATTATTGAAAGTGCAAAAAGTATCGTGGAGAAACATGTGTGAGCAATGAAATGTGTTAAACAATAAACAAAGCCATATAAATGAATGTTGTTTATGTAGCCAAGGGTTTAGCAGCTGTCTGGCTGCGGTTCTCGGAACGGGCAGAGTGAGCGTGTCAAGTGTCGTGGTCGCAGTGTCATCGCTAATGGACCGGAAGTCTCTGGAGTCGATACGTGTAACGATGACACTCGTGTCTTTGCACTGCTCAATATAGAACAAGCCACGAGGCATACTTCATTAAAGTTAAACTAACTCGAGCGAAGATTGAAATCACTTTCATAATTCTGAAAGCGTTGTGAGATATTAAAGCGAAAGGAGCAGCTTTCAAACTTGGCGTTTTACCATAAAGTTGTTGAACAAATCAAACGGAAATATTTTCCCCACAATCAAAGCCCCTCAAAGAAAAACCAAGTTTCTCAATCACGTGAAATATAACAGGCGGTTGTCAAAGAAGTTGTAAGCGGAGATAAATCTCAGTTTAGTTAGATATTGCTCGCAACTCCGGCGAAGTGCGCAAACTTCGTGAAGGAATGCCCAAGTTTTAATGCCCTTTTCTCCGTCGATTCTCATATCAAGCGAGACGGAACTTCTTTCGCTAACTGAGGAAAAAAGTACAAATACTTTCGGTGCAGTCGAATTAATCTGCGCTAAATGACTTTGATAATAATAAGGACACGTTAAACCAGCACTATTTCAACTTTATTTTTAAACTGGTTTGAAACGTTGAATGTATAAATTAAGATTGTTATGCCGTTCCACTTAAAACGCTGAGTTGTTTTGACTCAGCACATGACCTTTGCTTTATCAGGAATGTTGATACCCGACACCCGCTCAGCTGGACGAACAACTTATTTATAAGCAGACGAAAACGTTTTGACTATAAATATGTTAATTGCGTCTTTATTCTCCTTTGGAACATCAAGGGCAAACAGGTTATGATGATTTTAGACTATTGTGGTATTCTTAATGTGGATTTGGTTTTGCTAGCACAAAACTTGTTTTTAGGATATATTAGTGATTACGGTAACCTCCACGTCCTCATCTTAATGCTAACACATTATTTTCGAAAATATCTAAAGCCGATACCTAAGTTGTTTTTATTGCAAAGTAATGTCATCGTTTGTTCTTAGTATGATGTTGCCTAAGTAATTACAGATGTTATTTATAACCCGCATGGCAATTAGATGGCAGCAATCGTGTCAATATTAGCCCGCCGCATGCTGTCAGCAAACTGACGCATGTCTCGCGTGAAACGTCCATGGTGATAATGATAACGAATAAATTACACAACTCCGTCACGCATTCGTTTTCCGATATAAGAATTTAGCGTATATCATATATTGTTCTATATTTAAAGAGTTACTTTGACGATTCAAAAGTGCATTATCGATAGGGACACAGCGGTCTATAATAGTAATTAACTTTCGCTAATTTACGTATAAACGTCGTAAATCGTCCGTCAACGGTAATGAGACCGCTCCCAGGTCACTCCACCGGACTGGTGCACTAATTAATTGCCTGTTAAACTCAGTTCCTTATTCGTTGAACTATAATCGTTCAACTTGGCCGAGCCGCTTTGAACCGGATTTGTATGGACTTTCGTAACTCCATGCCACTTTGATTCTAGCACGCGCAACGGGTCAAGCTAAGTTGTTTAGTTTGAATAAATTACGCATATAAGGAAAATATAAATTAGTTTATACACTTGAACATATTGTAATCAAATAAGGTATGTTTGGTGCCGTAAACTTACTAGGTGTAGATGGTTTACCTTATAGAAAGTGACTCTCACATGCTTTCTACGTTATTATGCCATCAATCTCAGGGTATGGCTGCAACAATGCCAACAATAGGCTATCTATCATATTCAATTGCGGCTGGGGCCCGCTGACAGCTCGGTACGCGACTCCTTGCCACTACTCGTAATAAGGATGGATTTATTTAGTCGGTGATTACGGTGACCCCTTAATGGAACGGACACAGTCTAGCAGCGTTAGTAATGTTGCGTAACTCATAGATGCGTAGGTACATCATAAATGTGATTATTAAAATGCTTTTGACGTTGTTTGTAACAAAATATGTGGACTCAATTCTAAACTGGTAAATTAACCAGGTTTATGATAATTACTAACAAGAAATGTATGAATACACACACTCATGAATTCATGATTGAACTAACCATGATATAAGTAAAAAGTCCATCAGTTTTTGTCGATAACTACCTAAGTAAAAGCACTTGAAAATGCTTTAATTAAAATCGCTCATGATATTACTAATGCAAACACTTATGATTCAGATAATATAAATATTGCAACGCATTACTTAGGTTATTGCGAAACATTTAACAGCAAATGTTTCCGTAATAATGCCACAGTTAATAAGCCTGTTTTTTTATGGGCATAAAGTATTTAACATGTAGGTAATGTATATCACTGGAATTCGTTGAAAAACTTAACCTTTAACAATGTCACAACAGAAAAAAATGTGAAAAAGGTCGTGCGTATCTATACGCAGAATAGGTTATTGTTAATAGTGTTATCAATTCTGCTGTAAACATAAATCAAGAGAATAAATTTGATATTGTTGCGCCATTCATCTGCGTTGTTTGTGGTAACCTAACGCTGGCCGATATCCGACTGACCCGCGATAGCCTTTGACTCACCTCGCTCAACTGTTATTAATAGACTGTTACGTCACTACGAACATTATTAACAATAACGCGATCAATATCTTCTTCTTTTTCATCATAACCATGTAGCAATATTGTTTCTTTACTATAATATCCACAGTATCCAGTAGGTACTCTCTCTACCCTCTACGAGTACTAAATCCTTTTAGCTTCAAAATTCATCTTCGCATAAATTCGGATTATATTTCTATTCGGGTTGTTAACAAGTCGTCCGCTTATGTTTTTGCTATCATAACTGAATCCACGTTTAGAAACCTTGACACTAAATCTGTTATCTTATTTAAAAGCATACCTATTTGTAATACTTTTGTGTTTATTGTTCGCAGGTATGACGAGATTGTTTGACGGGGAACGTTGAATGTTATTACAAGTTAAACAAGGTAACCTTTTGCGGTGCTTACTCACTTAACAAAGTTAAAACGTTTTTGTTATTCACCGAGTGTGGATTTGGGAGGCAATTTTATTTTACATATTTTATATAGCTCATCTTTCCAACAAAGCCACGTATTATTTTAAACAGTTATTATGTGCTGCATCTATGTAAATGAATCATATATAAGCAAAGAGTACATTAAGATACCGCCAAAACGGAACTTTCCCCCAGTTGTGGTTTGCAATGGTACAAAAAGCCAATACGTAAAAGTGAATAACAGAAAATTGCCGGCGGAAAGTTGAACACAAGCTTTTTTTATTTCGAGCTGTATAAGTTAACTTGGTACTCATTTTTCATTAAAATACGGTGACGTAGGAATATTTTTGTACCTAGAAAATAAAATAAAATTGGATAGTGGGCATATCTACAATTCGAATATAGTCTGGATTCTTTTAGTATCTAATATTTTCCAAACCATTTTGAGGATCCATATTGTTTCCTTGGGGCCTTGTTTGATGTGATATCATACATGTATCCTTTTACACAAAACGGCATGTTTTATGTTAGGTGTATGTTTTGAGGACAAAGAAATAATTACGAAAAGTCAAATTTAATAATATACCTACGCAGACTTTGAAGGTACAGTCAACAGCATAAATAAGTGATCATTTATATACCTGTACGACTGTAGACTGTACGAGATCCTATTCTCTAAGTTGTTGATGATATGTTTACTGACAAATGGTAATGTGCAGAAGTATGTACGTACGACACGTACGTACATATTTATCTTTGTACCCGACTGTGCTCCTGCTTAGAAAAACGGTCCAGATAGGTATGTCCAGATAGGTTCGAGAAAGAGTTCAATGTTTAGAAGACGCGCTGGCCTAGTTGGTAGTGACCCTGCCTACGAAGCTAGTGGTCCTGGGTTCAAATCCCGGTAAGGGCAGATATTTTTGTGATGAGCGCGAATATTTGTTCCTGAGTCATGGGTGTTTTCTATTTAAGTAAGTATTATATTTCTCTATGTAAGTATTTATATCGTTGTCTAGTACCCATAGGTATTACAAGCCTAGAGCTTAGTTTGGGACTAGATCGATTGGTGTGGTTGTCCCCTCATATTTATTATTTATTTTGAATCCAACTTGGCTGAGCAGCGGTCGTCAGTAAGATACTTGAGTAGTTTACCTCCGCAGTCAACATTGCTGCTGACCTAGAACCCTTAGTGTCGGACGATGAAAGTTTTCAACCAGTGTGAGGGTGCCAGTGTTTCTATTTCTAAGTTACGAAAACCACAGAAAAACTAAAGTTACCCCAGATGTGCCCCAGTGCTATGTGCCTCGTGGCACCGAAATGGTCGCTGGAGCATATTCTTAGTCTTTTAGGGAACATTTAAGACCATTTGGATTGAACGTGTTTTGGCTGATATGATGGCTATTTGAATAACGCCCAAAGCTTCGCAACGCAATAGGTTCCTTGATAAATTAAATTATTCGGTTCTCAGTATTTAGTTTGAGTGTCTCATATTTAGCCTAACCTCTAAGTTCCGTCGATCCGCTGAATTTAATTTATTCTTATTTCTAAATGAATCACAATCATTCTGGCACAAACCGCATAAACAAACTCACAATTTATACTCACCAGTGTATTAAAATGATTCATATGCATTAATATTCGGTAGGTAAATGTGGTTATTTTATGATAGCTCTGGAATACGTTGAACTGGGAATGAATAATTTACTCGCGGCAGACGCAAGACGGGGACTCTTGAATAATGAAATGAATCAGTCGAGCGAATTAGTATGTACCCACTCACGCTTTCAAGTAAATACCAGTGACAATGTATTGGAAACCTATTAATTATTATTAATAAAGAATTTACTGAGTATAGTGGTGCGCTGGGTGAGCTCACGTTGCAAATGGTAGACAAAAAGCCCGCAGAGTCATGTCTTTGCGGTTTAAGCCATAACCTTACAAAACCTGTCCTCGACACATTTATGTAGACGAAATGTTTGTTCAGTGGAATCTCATTCAAATAAAGCAATCTAAAGATAATTTAAAAGGATAAACAGATGACGTGTTAATAAATTGTTTTTCACTACAACTTATCATGCACATGACGTGACTCATATCAAGATCAAACATTTGCTCGAAACAGCTCATGAACGCGTACATTCCTAATGCAATAAATTGTAGTGTATGTTTAGACAGGTTTTTTTACGTCGTTGATGTTGTACGTGCAACGATACGGCACTCTGTGAAGTGCCTCGCGGGCGAAATGCCAAAATGTCTGCCCGCTTCATCTGAGACGGGATTCCTATCGGATTATTTTAAATTTCTTTCATGAATTTTATTATAATTCTCCTTATTTGAAGCAGTTTTTAGGCCCGAGTACGTTCATATCAGCACGTTTTATTTATAAATAGGCGTACCCTTTAAATTCTGCAAATACCTCCTCAAGTTAGTTACACATATTTAATACCTTAAACGTTAGTTCTGATAAGATAACATCCTCGCTCATAATTTTACTACTTCAAATGATAACATTGTGAACTGATACTTGTGAATTAGGTCATTGAAAGATAAATATACTGCTTTATACTTCTTCCTGCCTTTGTATAGTGATGTTAACATGTTGCGGAATTTTACTTAAAACTCTTGATACTTAGTATCCGTAAATATTGAATGTTGTCTCGAGACAACATGCTCGTTTAAAGACTGCAATATGTCTTTAAGACAAATGAATGTTAAAAAGTATGTGATTCAATAATTAATATTCACATACAAGCAAACGGACATCTTCGATCGAGGCTCGAACTTGGTCAAGGCAAGGCCGACGACCGTGGCGGCACGCCAACCGTACGCGCTGTAATGAATGCCATTTGTATTTGTTTTTTTCGGAAACAATGACGGCAAGATTATATTTATAATGTCCCTCGTCGAGACGTTCCTCGGCCTCCATTGTTTACATAGCACGCCGAACTAAGCTCCTAATCTACACGAAATTATTCATGATATTCTTAAAGTCAACGTCAAACAACCGACTCAACGACAAAACAGATAATAGAATTCTGTAACGCCTTCGGGCTTTTAACCAAAATTTAACGGTGTTACTGCCCGTTTATAATAAACTGTTCAGAATATTAGCTCCGATAAAACTCTATGTTAAGTAAGGAAGTAATGTGGCGTCGCGAATCAGTTGGCTTCTCGCCAAAGTAGACGTATATAAGGCGAATTACGAACTCAAGGGCACTCCTCTTTACGGCCGTCAAGTTTATATTAGCTGATTGGGGTATTCCGTTCAATCTGGTTCTGTATTACCTAAAGTCCGCATGACGTCATTCCATTTGCTTTGACACTTGTTAAGACCATGCGCTTGCCACGAATAAGGTTATTATCATTCATTTGTTTAAATAAATGTCCGTTTAAAGGTCAAACCACTCAAAATAGGAAGTTATAAATTTGGCCGTGGAGTGCCTTTTACAGTGTCTTAATGGGTGAAACCAGGCGAAGGTGAAAGATGACAGAATTTATAATGTTTATGTCTCGGAATAAATGTTTGAGAAAACCGTTAATTGTACTGACTTACATGAAATCTTTTTAAAGTATCTACATATTGCCGGATCATATCGGTAGTCTTCTTGGACTAAAGCCAGCCTCAGCCCGATTTAATAATTGTATCGCCAACTACTCGAAGTGCTTGTAGAACTTTTAGCCCGAGATTGACCGACATAACCTCTGTGTAAATGTCAGTTATTTTTAATAAATACATTTAAATGTTATTACGTAACTTAATAATAATAGTTTTGACGGATTCGCGGACAAAACTTATAGGCTCCTTCAAGTTTACCTTTAAGAATTGGGTTTTGTTTGATTCACTTGATTATAATGCAGTAATAAGTTCCATAATCTTGAGAGCCCAATCTATCTTCATTACTATCCATGGGTTTCACTTATTTATATTTGTTTCATCACTTGTCGACCCACAGTCAGTGACAGATTAACGGATGGTAGCCATTCGAAGTAGTGTGACATATGTATTTATTTCAAACAACTCGCCGGATTCCGCTTGGCTGAGTGCCAAACTTTTTGACCGCAACGTCGAATGACGATTACCAGCCATATCAATAAATATTGGATGTTTATCATCTGTAATACTTTTAGGAGATGCGTTGTTAAAACTTCAAGTGTAATGGATTTATCACAAACTGGACTGCGTTTCTGCGCTAAGCTTCCCTAAGGAGCGCGCCCTCTCTCCAGTGAAGTATCAAAGCCGTCAGAGGCTAACTACTATTTCCTTTAAAAATGCTAGTGCTAGTGTCTTATAGAATTTGATGAAGATTGTCATCATGATAAACCAAGAGGTATTCGCATAAGCAACCAAATTCAAACTCAGTAACGAAAACCTGTATATAGTTATCTACTTTTGGTGCTTTACTCATTCACGATCACTACAAGCAAGATCTCGTTCGTTTTGAACTGAGAGTTCATAATATATTAACAACGTCGGAACTTCGTACGGGCCAATTAAACTTCGATCGTGTTAAACACTCTCTACCCCAATAAACGAGTGCCGTCCTCCCGCACTCCCCTATTCAGGCTTTTAATGAGTTTCCAGTTTAATTTACAGTTATTGTTTTACCCTGCGGAGTCAGCCTGCAAACGATGTTGCCTGTTAGCTAAGCCTGTTCTAAATTCTGACTAATATTTGACAGACAAATGAACTTAGGGGAAGGGTGTTCATGTACGGTTTGTGTAATAGTGACGCTATGACGCGTGTAGGTTGTTATTGCATCCATTAAATAATGTTATGCTGATGCATAGAGTTGAAGTTTAAAAGTTTAAATTTAATTTGTATTTACAGTGGAATTTTAGTAGAAAATGAAGTAGGTATACATACAAAGACCTCTTTAATCAACTTTTGGTTCTTGGCCCAGATTTCATACAAAGTTGCCAATGTTCCTCTGTAAGTTGGTTCTATAAGTTGGTCTCTTTTAATCAAGGGGCGGAATTTTCATAGCAAAAATCAAACGTCAAGAGGGATTGACCATTCTGTTATATCGACTATTCCAGTTATCGATTTTATCGAATCTCTTCGCATGTTATCAACTTTTAACATTATTCTGTAACATTTGACCACTCTGATAAGCGACTTGCATCTTCTTATTTAAATAAATTACGTCAACGTCACATATAACATTGATGTCGCTTGAGTTTTCTTAAGTTAGTTATTATTAAGTTCCCGGGTTATTGAAATGGTTAAACCTAAAAGAAAAACGATTAACGAATGGAGAAAGAAATATCTTTCTTTTAATTACAAAGAAGATTCTTCCACGATTTTTCCTGCTCTAAGTGTAAAGTTCATTTAAAGCAGCTTAAAAAAAATGCGTTGCAAACTCACTTAGCGAGTAAAACTTATTAATCACAATCCTCAAGAAGAACCAGTGACACGTTTTATCTAGATTTAATAATATTTCTAGTACCCCATCGAAAAAAAATAACCAGCCACAGGTTTTTTGTAATTTTTATTGACAAATGTTTGTTGTTCCTGTATGTCAAAAACACTTCCAATTAATCATCGATAGTCGATAAAACACAATGATCAATCCCTCTTGACGTTTGATTTTTGCTATGAAAATTCCGCTCCTTGCTTATAATTGTCCTACCTACATAATTATATTTTCCTTTTTATGTCATTAAAAGTATCTTACTGTGAATCTAGCATATTTTCCATGTTTGCCTTCACTGTGAGCTTATTACTGTCCTGTACAGCTTTGTTGACGGTTTGAATGATGTTATGTCCTGGTTCTCGTATCTTTAATATATAACTAAAATGTTTGTAATATCTCAAGCTATTTCACATTTCAAATCGTCGAAAAACGACCAATTCAATTAAATCTATTTTCGAATTACGATCGCAGTAAACTTTATTATATTAACGACGTATCGTGAGTCGTAATACTCGTAATCCACGAAGAGGTACGGAATGTAGGGCCATAAGTAACCAATACCCTGGATAGTGGCGTATGTGCTATAGTCCAACTTAAACTCTTTCAAGCCTTCACTTTATTCTTTTGTCTACCTATACATCAGTTTAAGTATTGATTTCTTGCTATGGGCCTTCTGTCTTCTGTCTAGTTTAGGGCGCTTCAACAAACTTAATTCCCATTAGTTTCAAACTAGCAAACTAACTTCCCATGATGTTCAATCTAAACTAACTTTTCAGTTTCAACGGTTCGACTTAATTGTAATTTAACTTGTTGTTTTAATATGATTTATAGCTCAGGGTAGGTAGGCGTTACTTCCAGTTGTAGATTATAAAAATTAGTAACCCTTTCCTTAATTATCCTGAGTTTATTTTTGGTTACCCACATAATTTGTTGGGTTTCCGTAACTTTGGAACTCGAAATAAACGTCTTGTGTGATGTTAAGGAAGTTTATTTTTAACTTTGTAATAAACTCATTGTTAGCAGAAATTTTGCGAAATGGGTGAGAATTGGGCGTATTTTTTTACCTTTGTCATTAACATTGAAAAGTAGATATTTTTAGATTGAGTTGTTTTGCGTATGTATCAAAAAACGTACCTATTATAAAAACTCGCAAGAACAAAGTATAATTACAAAGCGCATCAATGGAGTAAGCTTATAGTGACAAACTTGTAGATTATCTCCCTCTATCCATTATAATAGTTGTGAAGGGGCAAAGTTCCATCCGGTTAAAGTTAGAGGAACTTGCCAACTTTTGCGCAAGTAGCCGGCTCCGGCAAACTCCTCCGTCGTTCGGGACTTCCTGAACCTTTCTGCCTTTAAATAACGTCTTTATTTGCTTTAGATTGTCTTTGTGCTTTGTTTTGTTCAGTATCTGCTGAGTGGACTTTTTTCTGAGGAACTGGCTTTGGCTACACTCGGCAAACTCAATCGTAAACATTGTAAATCACATCAATTGGCAACGTCAATATTTGTACCTGCCTCGTGAAAATGATTGGTGGAAAACCCCGTCATCGGAAGTAATGTATAATTATGTTTACATTATCTAATTAAGTTTCTGATTTACCGGGTGCTGCTCACCAAATGGGTGACACGTTAAATTTTAAATCTATTCTCCAACAAGTTTGTTGCGTTCAGTTGAAATTAACCGTTTTTGGATGTTTGTTTGGCTCAGAAGGATTCTGAAATAGTCGGATAGGATCGCGGCGTGTGGTGGAACTTTGTCAATTTAACCCTTGCCGCGAGTTTGAACCGGTTCCGAGGGGGTGTCGAGTGGGGGACTCCTCTTTGGTGTTCGTGAATACCGCTTAAAGTTTCCAACGTAATTGCTGTCTGGCTGTGAATAAACTTTGTATTACATTACCCGAGTTAATTTATGGTACCTTCTTATTCATTGCTCTTAGTTTTGTTTCAAACGACCATTGCTGTTGCAACTGGCGCAAATTTTGTATACTTTAGGAGTAAGTTGTTAAAACTTTTATAGTTGCCTTCAAAGTTGTGTGTTTCTTCTATCTTCATTTAAAAAACATTAAGTCGGTTGTTATTGTTTGAAGCACAAAGTTTTAATGCCTAAACATAATTGCGGATGATTATTTTTGTACCGAGTTATTTCTTAAAAAACGATTGAAACTCTTTTCTAGAATAATTACCGTGTTTGAATTGCAGATCACTGGGACCATTAATTAACAAAAAACAAATAAACGAGTTCCAAGCAATCACGCTTCTTCTAATCAGCAATAAATACTTGCTGTCACGACTGATTAATCGTGATCTTAGAAACTCATCGTTGCCTGTTCGTGCTTCAGTCGACCTTGACTCACCTCGGAAACATTTCAATCCTATACAGCATAACATTTTTTATCTTGAGCATCTCATAAAACCGTAACTGTTATTTTCTCACAATAAGTCCTGAAATGCTTAATATGGTTCAACTGTGAAGCGTCTAAATGAGCATAAAATGTCTTTATTATGGCTGGCAGCCTCGAAACTCGGCCAATTGTGCTTCGTTTGCACACAGCTGTTAAACTATTGGCGTGCTAATTGACTCTGGACCTTGCTATTAAGGAGGGTTAAGTGGGTCGTAGTTTATCAAACGCGTAAGCATAGTCACAACACAACAACGTCGCCTATTATGCTCATTTAATCCTTTATGCGGGAACCAGGGCGAGTAGACGAGACGACAGAGCCAGCAGTGTACTCGTATGCAAATAAATTTGATAGAGTGCGGGCGAAGGTTATCATTGTTATTACGCCCGCTTGTCGTGCCCGCTCCGCGCATTCCTCGCCGAGTGAAATCCATTATTAGAGCCGTGTGATAACGATAAACCAACGAGGTCAGACGCGAACGCGCAAAAAATAGAAACCCTGCTTTACTGCGCGTGACTAAAAACTCGATGCAGGCAAGATGGCGTGCACAACCGTCCCTCTCTAACGAAACCATATCGCTACACCGTCCTGCTCTTCTCGATTTGGTTGCCGTTAAATTTTTTGCCCATGTTTTTTTACTGCTTTTTTCAATCGCCGAGTTTCACGAATTACATGACGGTAGCGAGAACTCTACGTTTGGCAGTTAATTATCTTTTTTTCGTCCGTTCAAGGGTTATGTAATATGCGGCTAAGTTTAGAAGTCCTGGGTTTGTTTTACTTTGCTGGAATGTGTCGTTGTGTATGTGGGACCGTTTGAATTTAGAGCAGGTCGGGTGTCCTGAACTCATTAACCACATTTGCATGCGAGCCTGAGGTAACCGACAGCCGGAGCAGGCAGCGAGATAAAAACTCTTTGCATAATGTATGCGCCCGAGGAGCTGTTTGTGTTGGCTGGAGGGCCGCGCTGTAACGGAACTTGCCTTTTAACTTCACCCGAGATTGAAGGTGCTACTGCATGCTAAACATTCCGAATGTAAAGCAGCTTTTATATTCAACACATACCTACCTAATTTTTGCCATAAGTCTAATGTTGCGATAAGAGGAAAATAACGCAACTCAAACTGTTTATAAATTGATATCTATACATATTCATCATAATGGGTAAACAACATTTTCTTGGAATCGGGCAGTTGAGATCAGACATCAAGGTCAATGATAATCGACTTAAATCGTGGATTCCGGGCAACAAGAATAATATTTGATGAACAATAAAGAAGGATCCGTATCGGTAACAATGTAAGCGATTGTTATCGTGAGTAGATGAGAGCAGGTAGATGTAGCGTAACAAAGGGACAGAAAAAACGAGGTAACGTAGAAAAAGTGTGTCGAGCTGACAACGTCGCTCGATGTAATAATAACAAAACAGCTGTAACGCAGCAATGTGAGTCACGCATGGTGTGATGGGTCGCCGAGGAAACGACGCCGGCCGTAAATAAAAACCCATAACAGCCGCGCACACAGAACACCAATCACAAGTTTTAGTGCTATCTGAATCATCTAACTACAACTACGAAACGAAACATTATTGTTCAGTACTCATTACAAAAACACCAATTATATTTATGTGCCATAAAGACGGGCGCTATCAATACTAAAACCGGACTCTTGTTTATGTCCACTTACGAATTATACCTACCAGTACTCGGAATAAGCATATGTATTTATAGCATGAGACTACGGAAATTAACATATTAAATTATTCAACCGTCTCCTGCAGCTGTCTATGGGGAAAATTTATTTAAATATCACCATAAGAGCAGTTTATCATTTTCGTTTGCAGTATCATTATTGGCCTCAACCCCACCTATTCCAGGATTTAAATGCGCAGTCCGCTCTAACTGACGGAATGCAATTTACTGCAATAAAATGCAATATAGGATGCGTTCGTGGATCTCCCGTCGTTTTCTTTGCCTTAAATTTATTACCCCTTTTATTAATGTAGCAAGAACGACAGTCATCTCGGAATTTATGAAGGAAGTCGACAATAGAGAAACTGAGAATTCTAGAACTCATGTAGGAGGTTGTACTAGGTGATAACTTATTTCGCAGACATTACGCGAACTGCGCTCGCGTGGGCGAGAGACATATAAATGGCGGTTTTATTGCTCCGAATGTTTCATGTCCTTTTTAAACACATTATAATTCATGATCATCTTAAACTTCTATTTTAAAGTAGGCTTCCTTGTTCCGTTCGTCGTCATTCGTTTATTAAAATGTTAAATCTTTTGTCACTATATTAGGTACACTCATTGAGATTAATTATCCTTGGACATGTGTTCAATTACTTCGTATGTCACAACGCTAAGTGTTTTTTCATCACCAAGGCCAAAGGGTTCGCGGAGCAATCAATACCGGTTGGGGAGAGGAATGTTGCAACAAAAAAGCACGTGGTGCGCACGAATTGTTCCGCTCCGTTTAGTGCCTGCACAGTGTTGCCAGCCGGACGCGTGTGGTGGCGTGTGATGCGAGCAACCCACTCCAAGATGGCCGCCAATGCCGCCATTCGCTTTCCCACGTCCACCGTACGCACACAACTTCGCTCGCTTCAGTCTTGTTTCCACTAAAGCCATCAATCTGACGTGTAAAGGAGAATATTTTTATGGTCTATAAAAATATTTGGCACTTCCCTATTGCGTTGATTGATTCGCTATGCGATTACACTATCGGTTTTTGCTTCGTTGAAACTATTTGATGACGAAAACTTGCTATTGCGCTTCTGATACTCATCTGGATTATGACGAAATTCTAAGTATGTATACCTAATGTTGGTTTTGTACGTTTGTATTTATTTATGTAAATGCGTAGCAGGCGAACCATTAGCCGCCACGTGTTGACTGGCTTCGCGTCCTCGCCAGATGTGAATAGCGCGACTCAAATTATGACCAATCCAGATAACACATGTTTTTTAATGAATCATTAACGACCCAAACTTAAACGATGTGGCGGAAATTACACATTCAAAATATGCATATATTAATTCACAAACTTTCTAGTCGTTAACATGATTATATTTATTGTCTTTTAACACTAAATAAGCTATTAAAAGTCACGATATTAAAACGGTATGCATAACGAAAATAAAGGATGTGTCTACAGCAAGTTACGGTGATCTCGCTTATTTATCGTTATTTATGCCACATTCGATTTACATTTTTATTGTCTGAGCTATTGTCCCGCGAGCCGTTAACGCCGGGCTCCTCACATTGTTCCTCGCACTCCGCATGATGTCATGCGCATCGTTCTCGGAACATTACAATTTACTTTTTACATTATTTAGCTAGGTGTAAAATCAGCCACTCTACTTTTGTTCAGCAAATTCCACACCTAATCAAATATTTATAATGCCTACACTACAATGACGAGTCGAGGTTTATGAGACATTAAACTGCTTCGTGAAATGAGGCCATTGCCTCCGCCGCAGCAATCAATGTTGGAGGTTGGAGGGGACAATAGTGAGCGGAAATTACAAAAAAGGTCTACCTACAATTGACATAACGACGCAATATAATAGCTAGGAAGAAACATGTCTTTACCGCAGTATACCATTGTATTGAGTTTTTATGATGTAGAGGTTAAACGGATAGAACGAAATCTAAAAAGCTTCTTATTGTTTGCAATGAAAGGCTGTAAAAAGCCCTAAATCATCACGAGCGCATTAAAAATGGTAAACAGGTTCCATTTCAAATTATGGAAGCACTTTGTATGAGATGGCGCGCGAGAAGTATCACGCGATTCACGCGAGAATTTAATCAAGAAGAATTAGTTAAATCTGTTGTGAGGATGTGTGTCACGGCTAAAGTCTTGCGTGTCTGGTGCTCGAGTGCTCGCTCATACATATTCAGCGGGCAGTGGTCTGCGCCGATCACTCACCAATGGCCGCAAAACTCGTTGAATACTAAGCGGCCACCTTCGCAAGATCTGCTTTAAAATTATGTACGGATTCGGTCACCCGTGTCGAATGACAAGCCGCGCAGCAGGAAACCGAAGAGACAATATGTTCTGACACATGTTATTTTCTGTGACACCATAGGAATTCATAGGATTACTGTCAAAACATTTCGTTATCTAAGTTCGAGCGGTATTATTGTTAGTATCAATTTATTTAGTTTGACCTACTTGCTATAGATAAGCGCTATCGCTCCGTTACGAGTATGATGTATTAGTTGTGCAATTTCGTTATCGCTTAGTGGCAACGCTGCTCATACCAGATCTGTTGATTTTTCAAGTTCATCAACGTCCTTTGTTCTCGAGAACCGCTGTTCAAACACTCATTGTAGTTACGATTTTTGTTTAGCTTCGAACGCTGTTTGCATTGATAGTGACGCAAATTATCTTTTGTATCATGTTTAAGACTAGAATTACTCTTGTTTGCCTTACATGATGTTTATTTACACATTTGTAGGCAAACTTCTTTGTATTGTGCAACCACACGTTACATTACATAACATAGTTTCCTTTTAAATTAGCATTGAATATCGCGAAGACATGTGCAAATATGCATGTGATTACGTGAAGTAGCAATTATTATATAGAATTATTCATTGCATAACATAATTATCAACTGGTTATGCTTATTCGAATTTAAAACAACGTCTGTCCGTTTCTCTACACTATATTAAATTAAAACGTAGTCTCAGACGGCATCGTGGTAAATTAATTCTGTAATAGACCAAGACAATCCATGTTAGGCGAACCATTCCATTGTTGGTCAAGGTGACCTTCCCTCTTGCCCTGTCACACTGTACACCCTATTCAATGTAAATTTCTTGTTAGACCTTGCATAACTTGTAAACCAAACACATGTTAGCAGTTAGATGCCAATTCACTTAAATATAACTCAATATTTTTGTAGCATGTGTATAAATTTAGTCTTGAAATGTGGAAACATCTAGTGCAGCGTTTTCTTACAACAATAAAGTCATTAAGAGCCCCTTCTGCCTAAAGAAAATGTATGGAATGCAGTGCACTAACTCTGGTTCTTGAAATAACAAAAGAAAGAGAAACACGTGGAGCGCGCAGTCGGCCATTTTGCAAATATAAATAGCAAGATGGCGTCGGGCCGTTGGTTGGCGAAAGTACTCGGTAATTATAAGCGGCGGGAAGGCGAGCGGAGCGCATAACGCGAGGATCTATGCCCGGTCGGTGCACGCAATGCTCAGCTTGATTTATATCGTTGCCTTGTTTCCACTCGACCGATTGTTCTCCGCTTTAAGTGCTGCTCTGTTATTGTTTCCGACGGCCATGGGAACTTGGAGAACATTGAATACAATTCTATTGACCTTTGTAACGATTGAGATCGCCTTTAAATTAAATTTTTGTTTACAAACCGGTAACGTATTACGCGCTAAATAGTTCGATACACCTTTACCCACACTGTGTGTATGTACGACTTGCGACATAACTGCGTAGTGGACTTTCCAAGACGATTGCTATTGAAATCGTTGAATCGAATACGTATTTTATGCGCATCAATGACGTAAATGCGCAGACTTATCCAGTTGCCAACTTGCCAACAGCACTATTGAATGGTTTGAAATAATATGTCTTCTACCTTGATCTGATTCCATTATTTTCCCTATTTACAATATCGTTTATAAATAGGAGAAGATATATTACATACCTGCCTTAAATAAAACGTGTGGAAACAAAACGAATGTCTGACTAAAATATCTTAGACAAAAAGGAATACATTATGTATGGCTGTCTGGCAGTATCAAGCATATTTATAGGCACTGTACCTACACGTGTAATTTTTTTGTTAGTAATATGTAGCGTTCTTCCAAATTCTATAATGTTTATGCATAAAGTTACGTTTGTTCAATAATACATAACATGTATGGCTGCTATGCTTCCTTATGAATTGGCTAAATATTTTTGCAGGCGTTTGTGTGAGTTTATTAACGACCCCATAATATTATCGTCAATTTTATCAGTCCTATCGCAAAGCGTGCATTAATCGTGCTAGAGAAACAATAACCTTGCGAGGCGATCTCTTGGAACATAAGATGTCCCACTAGAGTGCCTTGCGAGCTGCCGTTTCTCTTAATACGTAGTCGTAATGTCGACATAAAGCACATGTGTTTGAAACAATTTATACCATATGCACCGGGTTAATAAATTAGAAGTGAAGCATTGGCAAGTAGAGCGAACCCGGGTTTCGTCTAGCCGTGAGTCAGTGAAGTCGCTACAAATAGACTAATGATGATTTACTTCCAAGAAACGCGACCCGCGACAGCGACCGTCCGCGCTGGCTAATCAATATTTAATGCCCCATTTCCGCTTTTAGACTCGTTCCATTTAACTATCCGCTATTAGGCAAGATGATAATTTATTACTGATACAGGTATACATACATTGATGATTTCCTTTTACAAGTTAACTTTAATAATCAGAAAAGTATATTTATCTTGAAATTGTTTACTGGTCTACAAGAATCGCCAGTCATTCTGTTTATGGAATAACCGCGTGATGCAATATCATAATAATATAATCATACACTATTGTCAACGGAAAATATTTCCGATAAAGCTGCCAAGTTGCTTATTCCTTTGTTTGAACAGGAAACTATCCCCGATGTAGCTATTGTACAAGTTGCCATTTCTTTGCAAAGAGGAATAATCACGATTGAAACTTTAATGTTTCGCCCTGCCCATATTGTTGAATCGCACAAAAGTAGTTAGAACTGGCTTTGCGATCTAAATGGGTTGGTGGCGTTGGTGCTCGGCGGCGCATCACTATTCGTTGAACAGCATGACCTCGTTGCTACGGTTTTTATTCAGTTCGCGTTATCGCTCTACATGTTTTTACACACAATTGATTAAAGTATCGCGTTGTTTTTTCAGTAACTAATCGCAAAAACGCCGTCTAAATCTAATTAGGTTCGATTTCCTCTTTGCCTTCAGTTGCGAGTCAGAAGGTTTAGTTGACGCGGAAAATGAATAGCCGATTTCAGATCTTAATTCTTCTGTTTTTACGGTATTGACCTCAATGTGTTCTTTTTTATGGTAAATCAGCTTTTAATAAATCGGGCCACATTCAAAGCGACTTTTACGGCATAGGAACTAATTTTTAAAATGCATATGCTCTCGACCGTTAAAAAGTTCTTTATTTAGAAAATCAATTATGAAACCCTATTGATTCATTACCATGGAGCTTTCTGGCTGGCTTCCTTGCTTTAATTACGAGTGATTTTGGTAACTAAGGGTGAATGAACGTCAATAATGGTGTGACGCGCTGTAAAGATTTATCGAATTAAAATTTGCAGATTTGATTACTTGTATCAATGCCAAAGGAGTGGTGAATACTGATATCATCTTCATATCTTGATTTGCCTTCTCCGAACATTGAAATATTTTTATTTAAATATCAATCCTTAGCATAACTTCAAAAAACAGCACTTGACTGTATAGCACCTGAGCAAGCCTTGAGGATTGAAACTCGTAAGAATCTTCTGCTTCCTTATTGATGGAGTCTTTTGAAAGAGTTCAAAAAAGTAATAATTATTGTGTAAAGGAGACTTTTGGGGGCTTGGATCACCATTTTGCGTACTAAAATCGCCGGTAAAAGGTGGTCCACACAGCGAAGCGGACTCATCTCCAAATAACGAGGAATTAGATGTAGCTGTAAAAAAAAGATAGACAAGGGATTCAAGAAACAATAACGTATTATATTATGTAACCGAATTAGACAGTTTAATTGACTATTAAATTTGAAATATAACACGGCCTAAATAGAAGAGCGGAAGTCTCAAAATACCAGAGCGCATTTTTGTATGAGTGCCAAGTGTAATGTGCTCCACACTATGCGCCCTCCTGACAGGTTCATGTAAATGCTTGTGTCCACATTATTTACCTATTGTAATATAAATTATTGCATGCTAAATAACTAAACCACATAATGAGGAAATACATTTTAGTAAACATCATTTTACGAAGAATAATAATGCTAAGAGGAAATGTTTTTGTCTGTACCTACAGGTATATTTACTCGTAAGTCAGAAGCGTTTTACAGAATTAACTATCCTAATAAAATTGACTCATAAAGGGATAAGATCATGTTTTTATAGTCACGGTAAGAATCACTTTTGGACCTTTGGACCTTAAGAACGTTGAAATAGAGTCGAAAAGTGAGGAACCTTTTTTTACCGTGATTATTCTTTTTTTTCTTTTAAATCTTCATTGTACATGTACATACATACTTGTCATTGTTTAATAATCGTAAAAATTTAATCGTTTTCTCTAAATATTTATCACCTTATTTTTATAATCGTACTAACAATAAACCGATTTTAGATAAGAATGTTTTGTCACTTTCTGAGAAATTCTAATGGCACAATGAAAGATAAGGTCGAAGCATAATTTAAGCATCCTCATCAATTGTGCGTATATGAATGAGGATAAAAAAATGCAATTATCAGAAATGCATTTGGCAGCAGAGCCAGCAGATCAAGCTAGAAATAGTAGTTCCAATAATAACAGACCCATAAAATGTTAATTCGGCTTGAAGATTCTGTATAATCCGGTTATAAAACGTGTACGCGACGCTTCTAAATTTAAAGTGTTTGAAGTGTTTGTATAATTACCACGGATTGCATTGTTGATTGGCGTCGCCGGTAGCTGGCCGCAATTTCAACACGACGCTCGCATCGCAACTACCAACTAGTCTGACCTCATTCCCGAGAGCTGAGTAAACTCTCATATCGGGTTTATGAAAACAAAACTATTTTTAGCAAGTATCAAGCCCAGACCGCTTCTTCTTATTATTTATTTGTTTTACAACACAACGCTTGCCAAGTGCGAGCGCACATTACCGGGGCTTAATTTATCATAACAGAGGAGTGGCGAGAGAGGCTGCACGCCTGTCGATGATGTGATAGAATAAGCAGTTTTCATAAAGCGGTAACGTGTTATCAAACTGAATACAACTAAGATTTTACTATTAAAATCACCTTAGGAGTGCCTAACCTGTGCTCTACTCATTGATAATACAATCCTTTAGTCAGTTACCGACATAGCTCTGCGAATTAGCAAGCTGAAATGGCAATGGGCTGGTCATATTTGCCGTAGAACTGATGGCCGTCGGGGAAGACGAGTTCTAGAGTGGAGACCACGAATTGGCAAACGTGGAGTAGGGCGCCCTCAGACTAGGTGGAGCGATGATATTCGCAAAGTAGCTGGTGGCAACTGGAGAAGAAAAGCTGAAGACCGAGCTCAGTGTCGTGCTATGGAAGAGGCCTATGTCCAGCAGTGGACTGATGTGGGCTGATGATGATGATGACAATCCTTTAGATGTATTTTTGGAACCTCGTTCTCTTTCTTATCACAACCTTTGACTGTACAGATAAAGGCTTTGTTGACGCTGTCGCCTAGCGCAAGGCGCAAGACATTTAAACGATGACTAAGCTCAATAACATACTTATACAATACATATGACCGCTTCTATTTAAAGCATTGTTCTCAGAAAACAATGCCCCGTCGCCGCAAGTAATCTACACCAGATTAAATTAATGCTCGTAACCCGAGTAACGACTGCGGACCAATGCGCGTATCGTCTTTAATTGTATACGTAATTCGAATGAGCCTCGTCCGGTCAAGATGCAGACAAGTGGACCGGTCTGCCTGCTAATGGCTGCCCGGGAACCAAACCCGTTCCGACAACTTATCTCACAATTAGAAAGCCAGAGAATACTCTGATAACACTGGCAGCATGATCGATGAAGACAAATCGCTCAATGCACGAGACATTTCGCGTTTGACACCCATTTTCGAGAGGTTACCTTGCTAGATGTAGATAGACTCCATTTTGATATTGGATCAGTGATGGATTATTGGTATCCGCAGTAAATCAACGCTATCGGTGATATTAATTTCAATTACGAGATATTATCTTGATATGACGACTCAGGCCACTCCTTATTGGTGCTGTATCTGTTTATTTATTGGCATGTTATATTAAATTAGCTCTTTGGTGCTGGGATTTCAATGGCGACATTTTATTGACATGACTTTTTCGCTTTCTCATGCCGTCAGTCCGAATTAAGTCGAGTGGGAGCGGTGTATCGGGCATTGCTCGGCGGCTCCCATGTCTCACGGCGGACCAACCGGACTGGTCCGGCCGCATGCCGATCAAGAAAGGCGCAAGCGGTCCCTTAAAAGGAGAAACAGCCATTTTTTGCTCTCTCGATGGACGTAGACTGGTTATCAGCCATTAGACCGCTTTAGCTAAATGATATTTTTAAAAAATATATGCGCTCCGATTTTGAATATTATAAACCGGCTGGTCAGTACAACAAGACAATAACATAAGTAGTTATTAAATATGTAACGTTTTATTCCTACGATGTTATGTAATGTTGTTTTCCATGTTCCTGCCGTTTATTATGACGCTTCGTTATGGTTCTTATTGGCCTTTACAACAACATCATTGTTGCTACTAGCGTTAGTCATATAAGTCTAATTAATCCATTTAATTCTGTTCTGATTATACCTCACGTCTGCAAATTGTTGTTATACCTACACTAGGTACTTTATTTAGGTATTAAAATAATCTTTTTATGTTAGTTAGGATTTAGCGTATTATTTTAGAATGCGGTGTTCCAATTTTCTGTTCTGGTGTGGTGAAAATACTAGCATAGAGCCATTCCATCTTAGTCCTCAGGGTTGGTAACGCATTTGCGGTCTTAGGATTGCAGTCTTAAGATTCAAATTCGTCTTGAACATGCAAATGTCATGGGCATGGGTCACATATCCCACTAAGCATCAGCTGGCTTGTTTGCTCGTTTGTCTTTCCAATAGCATGAAAAAAAATGTACAGTCAAGGAAATTGTTTCCTAGACCACTTTAGACTATGTCATAGTGACACTGTAAATTAAATCATAAGAAGTCTCTTACGTTTTGATTGATTACGTCACTTTGACATAGTCCAAAGTGATCAAGGAATCATTTTCCTTTACTGTAAGTGTTTTAGGTAAGTTAGGATTTAGAGTATTTTAGAATATGTTACGCCATTATCCTCAATAAGTATACAGCTTGTTCTGCCGCTTGCAGTTAAATATTACATCAGCCTTAAATTAAACCAACAAAACCTCATTCTGATTTCGTAGGTACTGAAATATTTCAGATAGCAACATTAATAATAAAGTAATAAGCACCCGAATATATCGCCCACGTTATCAATATTTTCTAACTAAAGCAGTTCAGTGTGATACGAACTGTAACGGCGTTGTTATTATCACTTATCAACGGACCAAACGGTGTTATGTTATCAGTTGAGTGTAATTTTCTTATCAAGAGATAGGCTGCGCTATTTACATAAAGAAAACGCTAACATTAATATATTTTTCGTCATAGCTCTGCTTAGAAGGAAGTAGGTGAATTATGTTGTATTTGTTTACAACTACACATCGTTTTGAGGCCAGTGAATATTATATTTAGTTTAGGTTTTCCTTCATATCCTTTGACCAAGTTAATTAATAATAACAGAAGAGATTTATATATTTATTGATTTTCCTCTTCGTTATTGATTGGCTACGCCACTCCCTTCGCCGTAATCGGGTAATCACTCACAATTTGTCCCGGCCAATGATAACGAAGGGCTACCTGGTAGTCGAGATGGTAATTGAAGCCGTCTCCGGCGGCCACCTGCTAGCCTGGATTAACTGGATTACTATCTGCCACAACCAGTTACACTGGTTACCATTAATTTAAGTACTCTTTTATGTAGCTTTGATATACACATGTCGTTTTTTGTTTAAACTCAACACTGGTAGTTTTTGTAGTAGGTAGTCTCCTTAGGCACCAATGAAGTTATAGTTTTCTCATGTTCTAATTTCCCGGGGAAGATGCATTTAGTATATTTGGTGTATGTTGTTAGGCAAAGAGGATATACTTACTGCATTATGTTGCGTTGTTTGTGGAATACCTACCTATCTGCTAAGGAAGCGTCTGCTGGTTTCAAAGTCTGCAAACGAATACCTTATCTTTTAGTCTACGACGTTAAACAATAGTGCTTACTGTCAAGTAAATAAGAGCTATCGAAACCTTGACAATACGATAACAAGTCAAAAGCAATATTGTTTGTCGTCGTATACAATATAGAATAGAGGCCCAGACTTACTACAATAACGCATTTCCAAGAAGCGTTTGTTTGTTTCAAAGTTTGTCAACTAATACCTTATCTTTAAGGTGATTTAATTTGTTTTCTAATACCAGCCGTATAACAAAAACCGTTTACTAATGTTGAAATTACAAAACCTCAGAGCTTCAATCGTAAAACCATTATGCGCGTAGGCAGACCTGTTAACGAACTAGCCTATAAATACTTACTTCTCTACAATTGACAGTCAATTACGTTAAATGGCCGGCGGCGGCCGCATAGCGCTTACTACATACTTATATGTTTCCACTGAATTGCATAACTTATAAACAGGTTGCCATAAAATGACAGAGTCATGCGCGCAACACAGCTGTTTCACACACAGCACAATAATGGCAGACAGGTTTTTCAATGAATTAATTACTGTTCCGAATATCCACCAATTTCTTGTATCAAATTTAATAATGGCCCATAATTATATAGGATTGCGGTTCATTATTGTAACAGCGTGAATTCAGAAAGACCTGGCACATAATCGATGAACGGGATTTATAAAAGAGAAAAAAAAATGGCAGACAGGTAAAAACGGGCGGACTGAGTCATCTTATCTGAGATTTCAGAGTCTCGGTTACAAAGCCGACGATTAGTTATTCATAAGATTTTATCGACAGAGATTGAAATTCTTTGATTTATTCCATGAAAATCACCGCTCGTTAACACATAAATTATTTTGTAGCGGGAGATAATTATAGTTTTTAATGAAGATAAATAATAAAACTTTAGTGACACATCCTTTCACAACGTGTTCTTAGTTGACCACTTTACCCTTAATTGAAAAAAAAAAGGTACAATAAAGTGTGAAAGGGAGCCACAAATCCATTAGCGTCAGGGTGAGTGACCTGCCAGCTGCTGGCGACAGCCATGCGGGCCAGACCCTCACCTGCCTGATGCCACATCCGATCACCCGCAACCTGCAATTATCTACTAAGTCACTAAGTGTTGCTTTGAAAGGTTTGCAAAGATTAGAAGAGGATTTATTTGTTATTAAATAGCTGGGTACGAGTGATACCGTGATAAGACGTCAGTTTGTAATTTTTATGTAATCAACCATGGTACTATTATTATGTCCTAACAGTTTAAATAATAAGAGTAGCATCGTCACAAAGTAAGCCAATTAGGATGAAATGTTATTCCAACTTTCTAATCCACAACAGCTCTAGTTTGTCAATGTCCCGCAGGTGTTTACATTTGAAATGGAAAATGCCATTTATCTCGGTAAATGCCAACAGCATTAATTTTTAAATCATGTCGGCTAAGCAGCAGCCTGTTTGCTCTGCACCTTGAGCGACTGGTTTCACCGGTCCCCTATTGGCTACTTGATAACGTATTCAGTAAATTATATTTAACCTTTAATTCGATGAAGCTTCCTTTTTCGAAGAAGTTTCACATCGGGTTTTTCTTGTTCTGCTAAGGCTTTAAAAGCTTTTTATTTGTTACAGGTTCTTCGCCGGAACGTGAGACCATCGAAATTAGTAAGAAAGGTAAGTGTTTTAAAGAAACCATTAAATAAAGGAAACCTTATTTATAATAGGTACCCAAAAAGTTGTCAGTATCATTAAAAGTGAATTAAATTCTTCCTCCAAAACATTAACGACGGTAAAACGAAAACAAAGTCGTTCTGCAGATGTTGTTTAATGGGCATACGTTCGGGATTATTTAAATACCAAATGGTCAGCGCAGCGTCAACACTGTAATATTTTGCCTAGTGTTTTGTAATGGAAAGCTATGACGCGCCGGTGACAGACTTCAGATTTGGGGTGAATAATAAAGTAAGTAATAATCAATAATTCACGACGTGGTTATAAACAGAATAAAACGACATATTCTCAAAACTACAAACATAGTGCTTTGAATTCGAATTAATATTAATAGATATGAGCCATGTAGGTTTTTCTTCAAATATCGAGAACCACGCAAGAATTTCGGTATGTGTATTTCTCTTGTGGATTTCTTTGTAATTGTTTTATTAAAGCGGTGAGTTTGCCTGGGGCGTTTATGAAATGAATTATTACGCATTAAAAAGTGTTTGTGTTGAAAGTCGAGATCGCCATCCATAATTTAACATATGAAATCATATCTTTGTTTGTTCAACCCTAATCTGCATAATATGCATGGACCACTTATACATCATACGGGCACTTTAAAAATCCTGAGGTCACAGCGGACGACAAATACATTTGTTATCACCATTCAACCAATCTAAATTTCAATTCGGCATCCGAGTAACGGGGTCACGTCGATTTCGATAG
The DNA here is from genome assembly GCA_946894065.1 of Acleris literana. Lineage (NCBI taxonomy): Eukaryota > Metazoa > Arthropoda > Insecta > Lepidoptera > Tortricidae > Acleris > Acleris literana. The sequence goes on from OX335680.1 coordinate 14,054,997, forward strand.
ATAGTTCTACATAATTCTGTATGCGTGCGTCTGTACGAGTTATGCTAAAACATTAATATATACCCACTGTGCAACAACGGTAAGGGGCTAATTGTTATTTATTTTATTCGTAAGCCCGAAATTGTTTGTGCGCATATTGAGTTTCAACTGGGTGTTTGGTTTGTGGAATTGTATTGGGAAGTTGTAAGGCGGTTGAAACAACACGCTCGTTCCCTCGGGTTGTTACCGCGCCACACACGAGGTCCCACCCTCGCCTGTGTTTTCTTTACCCCACACACCCATACCTACGGCCGTACCTTCCGTTACAAGCTGCTACGTCGGGCCTACTCAGATAATTATCGAAGTATTCGAATATCTCTGACATTAATATTAGTCTGCCAGTCACAGTTCACAAACAATGCGTCATTATTTAAAAATAGCACACAGCAACTTGATCTTTAATTGCTTCTCAAACACTTGAGTTATGATCAGGTAGCCGGGTTGCGTGGATTCTATAACAAGAATCTTAATTTACATTTTATTGATCAACGTTTTAATTTAAATAAACCAGCAAAAGGAAAAGATTACCAAACGATTATGCTCCGGTTCTGTGCGTCATGCCCGAATCTCAAATGTGAGTATAATTAAATGAATATTCATGACTCGGAACGCCCCGAAACCATTTAATGGCCGCTGAGAAGAAACCGGTCTCGCGTTTTTTGTCCGCGTGTTGTTTAACTCGATGATCGTGCCTTGAACCGATTACTGACGGTTAGACGCCATGTTCCAACCTACACACAAACACAAAACGAACTATACACCACACAGCAGGTTAAATGCGAACGTATTTACGAGTGTACTCGAGTATAACCGAGCTGGTATTTTACGTTCGATAGATATGGTTCCTAGATAATGGTAATTACAGTGTTGCAAACTAGTCCAAGTAAATTATAGTAATTAGCTGATATTAAGATTGTTAATTGAGCTGTACAGTTAGAGGGCAAAGGCATTGAACAAGAACTTAATAGGACAGACAATTATTGACTTTCCGCGCTTCAGAAAGCTAACTATACAAAGCATTGTGCAACAATTGTGGCTCAAGTAACTCGAAAGAAATCTTTATAACAATGATCGTATTGGTTTTTTCGGAGCATTGGCATTTACAGTGAGATCATAAAAGCGTAAACAGATTGACAGGTAACACAAAGGCTTTCGTGAACAATACCATCTCGTCACGACGCGAGGTCAAAAGAACAAGACAGACCAGTATTTCGTGTCTTATCTCGTGTGCGAGCAAGAAAGTCGCCGGTGAAAGTACCGGCCGTATCTAATTCTCCGACCGATAAAATTAAAATCAGTTTCATAACATAACATGTAACAAAACCGGTTAGATTTTGAATTAAATTGAAAGATGATCTTTTTAATGTTCCGATTTTATAATAAAGTGGTTTTATGACAATGGTGAGCTAATGTATGTGAGATCTGTAAGGGGAACCTGCGTAGCTATTGTTCGCCCTACTATTAGCTCTCGCTCGGGTCCACGCTTTGAAATTGTGTAAAATAAATTTGTCATCTTTTCGTCCTTTCATTCGTAGCCATAGAAGTATTTCTAGCAATAAACAAGTCATAAAGCAAACTATTTTTTCTTTTAATGTAATCAGCTACTTAATTGAGTTAATTTCAAAAGAGCAATTATATAAAAATACAAGCTGAGAATGTTAACAATGTGGTACCAGGTTGTCAGCAAGTGATGAAGGTAAACGCTGCGTTGTCAGCGCGGCCCGTTATAAGTACATAATTGGTTGGTGGTCCCGCGATGCACTGGACACTGCTGCGCGCATTAATGAGCCTGCATGTCGGAGTTCATCGCCCCATGGCCGTATCTAATGGCTATTTGCCATAACTGCCAGGAGTCAGGACTCACTGAATGACTGGTTCATCATAGAACAATTTACACTGGTCCAACAAATTTCGTTGGCAATACAACGTGGCAATGCTGCCAGTATATTTGGAACCTTTGAGCCAGGCGCTATCCGAGCCGGGGAATAGTTATGTTTTTTGTTTTTTTTTGACGAAGCATGTTGCTGATTGGTTTATGTACGCTGTTGACGAAGCATGTTGCCGATTACTTTATGTAGGTACATTGTTGACGAAGCATGTTGCTGATTGACTATTGTAAACTCTTGACGAAGCATGTTGCTGATGATTCTTGATACATATTTGATAAAGTAATAAATTGAGTATTTACACTGCTCCTGACATCTAGTTTTATGAATGTTGATCCCAAAAGTGACGCAAGTGTCCAACATCAAGCAACGTTCGGCTTGTATCTAGTTCAACACTTGAATTTGTGAAAGTTTTTATAAGTAGCGTGCATTGATCGTGTATTGTTGTACGTGCAGTTTACGGCGGATAATGGCGGGTCTCACGTCGACCGGTTCCGACTACACCGTGTAATTTTGCACGACTTTCTATCAGAAGCTCATGTTCGACCACCTTCGCATTTAGTAATTATACACGTGTGTTCTTATTGAATTCGCCCGCAAGGAACGGCGGTTATTTGCGACCTCGAGTTTTTCAACATAATTAATGATTGTGTAATGTGGTTGTATTTTATTGTATAATTACAAGCTGTTATTGTCGTAGCTTTGTTAATTTTTTAAAGTCTTTCGTTCGAAGTGTTACCTTGTCCCAAGCGTCTTTAACATTGTTATCAATTATTGCAGTCACGCTCGATTGATTGACCGATCAATATTTTCTAGGTTATCACACGAAATAGCTATTTAACAAGCGATTCACACGAAGTGCATTCAGGGTCGCGCCTGCACCGGCACCTGCGCCGGCGCGGACCGGTTGGGCAAGTCGTCTAGTGTCGCGGGGTTATGAAACGTTATTTATCGTCGGCATGATTTTATACCACTCTTGCGCAATCGCTGAGATGAACGCTATCCGCTCCCTGTAATCAGACTCGCTCATACACACGGCTTTTTTATTTCAGTTTAATTACATAGATTACGCTTGCTGGAAATAAAAACTGGGGCAGGTAATCGTTTGCCTTCTGATGCTTATTTTTAGAATGTTTATTTATCTCATCTTTATTTCGTATGGCAACAGAATAAACAAGGTTTTACCAAATTATAAATAGAATCTGAAGAATAAAACTGTTTAAAGATTTTCATGAGTGAGTGGACAAATTTAACCGACTTATATTACATAAGTATTTGCAATGTCACATTCAGACGCTATTTCAAGATTCAGCCAAATCTTTTCAGCAAAAAAGAGAGAGTTGCTAAGTTTGCGTTTCGCGTCCGCTCGATTTCGCGCTGCCGTAAGCGTTTTTGCGATAAGCGAAACAATGTCAAGTCGGGTTGCAAGCTGTCAGAATGCAAAAAGTTATTGAACTTGAAGTCAGCTCGTGCGTGATGTTAAAACCGAGCCATCTGATTCTGTCAGTCACGTTGAGCACCAGCTTTCGTATTACCATGCAAATTGGACACGATTTGGAGTCCTCGGCCGTGTTATAAGTGGTCATATTAGGCGTCGATAAAATCGAGTGGTGCTTCCAAGATGGCCGGAGTGCGCCCGCGCCGCGCCGTCACGTTCCTTGCGCCAGAGTGTAGGCGGCTACTTTCTCCTAACGGGACTTTCCTCGGCCCCCGCGCGGCTCGCCGCCGCGTCTGTACACGCCTATTACGACATCTATTTTGTATTTAACTATCTGCGAGATCACGATGATGGTAATAAGATTATAACACGTTTCGAAATGGTTTGTAGGTTGGATCACTTTGTCTGTTTATTTTTTTACCGACTTCAAAAAAGAAAGGAGGTTCTCAGTTTGACCTGTATGTATGTATGTATATTTGTCCGCGATTATCTGGCGTTTGGCTGAATCGATTTTGATGCGGTTTTCAGAAAAGTATTTGTGACACTTAGGAGAAGGTTTTAGTATTTTAACCGACTTAAAAAAGGCGGTTCTCAGTTTGAACTCAAAGGAGGCCGATTTAAAAAAAAAAAATGGTTTGATAGAGTTGGTATACTTTCGAGGTGGTCCCATTGTCCCCAAATATAAATATGATGAGGGGATCCGTGAGGAATTAAGGGAGCTCCTCAAATATTAGAGACATACAGCGATTTTGGTATTGTTAGTAACAAGTCCAGCATTTGCATTCAGAAAGTATCATTTGGTGAAGTGGAACTGATGACGAAGATCACAAATCGTTACCAGAACTCCTCAACGGTACCTATTTCAAAGGTGGCAATAGGATACATATCTCAATTAAGATAGTTGAGCAATTGTAACGAAGAACATTTAATTGTTAAAATATGACTACCACTTTCCGGAGGCGTTGCTTGCTGCGAGCTTAAAATGTCTTAAAGTTTCATATCAACTAAGAAGTGGAACTACATAACAGCTTATTATGATCACTAAAAAGTATTTTTTTTTTTTTTTCATTTCTATTTAGACGAGATGCTACTTTTTGTGTCTGGCTGCTGTTATGTAGATTGATCACTAAAAACTCAAACATACATAATAATGACTTCTTCCCACACTGTGCAAAAACGTGAGAGAACGTGGTTATTATTTCGTGTGTTCCTGTTTTATGTTCAACGTTTTGTTCGTTTGAACGTATGGAAATGTTATGAGTAAAGTAATGCTTTGGAGTCAAAACGAGCTCGTGTGGCCCCCGGGGAGTCGAGTCAAAGGTTACCAGTCACGGTCCCCCGCTCTACGGCATCCGGCATCACTGCACCTTTATCTGGCTTGCATGTTGAACATTCTATGTACTACTTACATATTTCACCGTATATCTAGCTCTAGCTACAGTTTGGCTTAACTTTCTACTGGTTGGTAGCAACCAGCAATGGCTTAAAATAGATTCCATCGACCTTTATGTAGTTAATAAATAAAACACCCGAAATTGACCTAGGTTGGGTCCATCCATTTAGGAGCTGTGAAGCGACAGACAGATACACAGATACACACGTTAAACTTATACACACGTTAACCCCTCTGTTTGCGACGGGGGTTAGAAGCCGAAAATATATACGGAATTGACGTTAGCTAACGTATATATTAAATCGATGGTCACGTCAATGATACTTGTCTAAGCTTACGTCTTCAGCTTAAATCGTTAGTATCTTCAACATATTTTCTATTCGCTACGTCATAACATTGTTAGCATAAGCGTTTTCCAACTCAAAGCGTGGAAGCTATAAGTGCTACTTTTCCCTATTTCGGCCGCACTCGAGCCAACGAAAGTGTCTGGCGGCGGTCCAAAGTGCGGTGATCTTCCACGGACTGCATTGATTTGCAATCCTCTTCCAACTCTCCGAGCCAACTTCTTAATTAGACGACTCGCCAGATAGTTTTTGTTCGGTTGACGTCATTCCTCCCGCAGTGAATGATGACCGTCTCGCCTCCTAGAGTTAATTCTACTTACCTAAGACTAATCCAATTTTTACACGACTGTAAGAAGCAGGTTCATTAAGCAACAACGATAAATCAGACGCTCCGTTCCAGTACGCCTAAATTGTTCTCTTCAAACGTCACAACTGTATTGATTTCCTTTCTAATAAAGAGAGGCATTGTCCGTTTGAAAGCTTGCGAGCACAAAGCGTGAAGACAACAAAAAACTACTGCACAAAAAGCTCAGCCGTATCGGCGCGGTTGCGCGCACGACTCGCATTATTCCAGCGAACGTACGCACATGTGCGGCAGATGTTTGGGGCAGTTTTTCAAATGTATTATTACACACCCTCCGCCCTCACAGGCCACCCTGTCACCCGCTGCAGTCACTGACCCCTTTCCGCCAATCGCAATGCGAATTGCTCATTCGTTACCTGTTACTATACTTTCTGGTGCTACAACCACTTCCTATTTTATAATTATAATTCTTCATTTATCTTTAATCTGTACTTATTTTTCGCTGTGCAATTTAAAAAGCAAACCAAGTTAATTGCGTACCTATAATAATATAACAAGAAGCATTTGCCATAATAGCTCTGATGACTGACTCTGATTTATTGTGTAATCAAATACTGAAGCTATAAATATGGCTCTGCGTGAGCGAACACGTGTTCCGTTCTGTGGCCGGGATCTTAGGGGAGGTAGGGTGCCGAGTGTCGACACAAGACAGGTTCCAAGGTTAAATATACCAAACAGCTGTTGATTACCCTTTCTCATGCCGACTCGCTGAGCTGGTGTGCGTGAAAACGTGCCTCTATGTTTCACGGAACTATAATTTGATTAGGTTATTCAATTCGTGCGCAGTTATATTAAACAAACGTATAATAATAACTCCTTTGAAATTACCAAGTTCAATGCTCTAGAACCGCTCCAAGAAGAACAATCAAGAGCCGACTCAATAAACGCAAAATAACAATTCGCCCGCGGCGAAAATGTCGAAATATTTACGAGATTTGAGACTTTTTGTTTCTGCTATATTTAGCTGAGCAGTGTGCAAAGTTTGCAAACCAATTGGGACTTTGTGAGCTGTTTTTACACTTCATTGTAAGTTGGTCGAGGTCGGCTCTTGTTCTCTCCTTCTGCCAGGCTCCGCCGGCCCAGCCCACGTTCGCGTTAGAGGAACGTGTTTGCCGAAGCCACGAAGCCACTAGTAAAGTAAAACTCGTATTATTATCGTGTCGGCTCCCTTTATTTTTTGCTCGTATAAAATGGTATTATAGTTCTTCAGATTCTTTATTTTTATGGACAAGTATATGTTTTTCTTTTGATATAAGTAACACAAACTTTATGCCCTGCTTCTATTCCTTAAAAGAAACCTATAAAGATTTCCTAAAATTAACAATACTTGGAAAGCACTTAATCCTACGACTCATAAGACTTTTGCTTTATCTTTCAAACAGCTAATAGAATTTGAACTAAATTAATGTTTAAAGAGAATTGATTCCCCTGGAAGTATTTCATTTGAAATCGGATCTTATTAGTAATCCCAAGAAGTCGTCCGACGGATTCCTCCGCGAGCCGCGAGGTATTTTTATTAACAATCTGAAGGACATTCCGAGAACCTGCTTCGAGCGAGGATCGAGTGGACGACTCAAAGGGCCGACGCAGGTAGACGGAAGATCATGTTTTTGCTCTTTCATCCCATTCGATACTATATAATTTATTCCCTTCTTCATTCCACTTAAATGCCTCTCAGTTATCCGGCGAGGCGCTTTATTTAGCCCTCTCCCACGAGTAATCGACGGACCTTTAAACCGGCCGCGTTGTATATCTCGGAGCTCCCGTTTCGGTCGATTTCTGCTTCCGCGCCGAACACTTTCATCAATTATTTATAGTTACTTGACATTTAAAACATGATATTCTCGTTCACAGCCACTAATAGCGATATTATATCATTGGAGTTTTAAATAATGCAGTAGGCTAGCATCCGGACGATAGATAAACCATTTTTTATTAATAGACATGACGTAAGAAATTTTGAAAATTAATTTTGAATTTTCTTGTTCGGATGTCGAGTTATTAAAAGACTATAAGTACTTAACTGACTTTAAAAAATAGCTACTTACCATTAATCAAGACGACAATTTATTCTGATTGTATAAACTGTGTCCAACCAAACTAGTTAAGATATGATATTGAAAAGAAATAGGTACCTTTTTCTTTTAAGTATTTCCTACCTACATAATATCGAACAGTCTGAAAAAGAAGAATAGATTATACGGAAAATATTTTAAACTTATTCACGTATTAAAATGTTATTCGTTGAAAAAAGCGATTGTTTATGCATTAACCTCTACCATTTTCATGTTTCAACAACAATATTGAGAGTGAAAAACAGATTTCAAATTGCACGCACATGTGTTGTGTAAATCAAGGCAATATCAATATTGGGCAGAATTACAGTGAGGTGGCTGGAGAGGTGGAGAAATATCGCCGGGGCTTCTAGACGGAACGCCGAGCCAATCTCTTTGGCACTGTTTATAAAATGTGGAATCGAATCGAGTGCGCGCTAGTATTTGTAAACAGGCGCGCAGCGGGAGCGTGCGTGGCTCCTAAAATACTTCAAACAGGAATTGAACAAACGCCAACTGTGTGCGTAGACCGCGGCTCGCGAGCGCCTCGTAAACTTTTCACTATACGACATCTCATTTTATTCTTGTTCATCCGTCTTTTATGTTCATTTAATTTATAACTCTGCACCGCGGGCGGCAAAATCGTGCCCTAATCAATAAGACGCCATTTTTGCTGACAATTTGCATTCGCTTATGGCGTGGATGCATTTGCATTATCGAACTTTGGACGAGGTTTATTCTACAGTCTTTCCGTACTATGCTGACTTTAAATTCCTATTACAAAGGTAGCTTTATTATTATTACTTACATGATCTTACCATTACGCAAATAACAAGAATTCCGTTATCTGCGCTTACTTGATCACATACATTATACATACTACAAGCTCGGTGTAAGTACTTAAAGTAGAATTAAATTAATTTAATTATGTGCATACTGATCGTACGAGTGTCTTTAACGACCTACTATCGAACAAGCAAATCGAGGGCCGGCATGCTTTGCTTTACCTTACAGGCATAATAAACTGCAAACCAGTTCTCAAGGTGTCAGAGACTTGCGGCCCACTCGCTGTTTACTAACTTCTTCGAGTTTTTATCGCATTCCTTTATTAAACAATGGAGTAATGTACATTCTGCATTGTCAGTTGTTTAACCTTGTTGTTATGACCCTGTAATTACCTACCGACATGCAGCGATTAAAGTAATGATTCATTGCGTAACATTTACGTTAAAGCTTGCACTGTCTATTGTACGTCGCATGGTTCGTCATCGTCAGTAAATTTGATCATTCGTTTACTGGGTAAATATTGAAATAGTTTTATGGTTCCCCATCGTTATCGTGGTTGGCTTATAGAATGAAACGGGCTGGTATAGATACGCACGGTGAACACTTGCGTCAATCTCTTGTCCTGCTATTAATTCAAGTTATTAATTTTACATTTACCTCGTGGTTATAATAGAATTTATTGTCGCTATGTCCCCATGTGCATTTAATTCTACGATAAAACACGTTGTGTCTCTCATGCGAACGTTTTCCCTATTCGCTTGTTCACCTTCACATGCCCTTCTGATTTTATTATTCAAACAAGAACTAAATTTACGCTTGTAATGTAAGCTTATTAACTCAAGTAGGTATTCTTGTTCATTGCACTAAAAAAATACGTGTCAGATAACAGTAATGTGAGATATTATCAATCGGGCGCTTGTCTTTTGATATTAAATCTGTTTTTGCGGCATTTTAACTTTGTATATATCTATATTTTATTTATTTACTTATTTTGCTTTTATGACAGTCATTATGCTGTTAGTTTTTTTGCTATTTGTCGTTGTTTGATATTGTGATAGGAGATTCCTTTTTCTTTTGGTTTTAATTAATTACCAAGACTTTGATGATGATAATGTATGAAACAGTTAGCAACAAAGTACGTTCACGACCTTGTGTTTCGCTAAGGCACTCGTACTAGTCGTACTTCACCGATCTACCTACCACACGCTCGCTCAAATAACGTAAGTATTTCTGTTATTGAAATCGGCATTGTACTCCAATAACACTTGTGTAAACACGTTGGTTTTGTTTGTCTTCGTTCCGGCATACCGGCGCGGTTCTTAGACTTGCAAGGTTTCATAAACATAAATACGAGTGGGCTTAAAATTAACGAAAGGCAAAATGCATTGTTTCTGCTCGGTGTCGTGTAACCGGTCCGCGGTTCGTCACGCGCGTCGCCTTCGCGGAAACCAACAGTTGATTTCATCGGCATTCTTCACCCCTGCTGCCGCAGGCGACCGCTCATCTCCACTATTGTCTACGGTCTTGGGCGATTAGCCAGCTCGCTGCCGCCCATCGCTCCCCATTATCGCCAGTGAAAACGCCACGCTAATTGGCGGCCGATCGCTACTGAAAATTAACGAGCAAACCTCCACCATCACTTTCCTTTATTGCTCAAACTATCATAAACACGACCAAACCAATCCCACATTCAAGGTTCCAACATAGCGCATCTGTGCCGTATCACAACGTGTAATTTATTTATTTGTACAGCGGATGCCGGTGTGCTCGAATCGGAAAACGAAAGGTTAGCGTTTACGTAACCAAGAAACGTATTCGTTTCAACCATACAAAGAAAGAGTTAATGGAATGCTGCCGACGTTAATCAACGCTGTCGTTAACCGTAACCGTCTCCGGGGGATTAGCCGACGAGATATTCTATTCTCTGGTCGTAATTAATAGCTTTTGGCAAGTGAGCGATAGCGAGCGGGTACAAATGGGTTTCGTGCCGTGACGCCGCGCTTGCGTAATTGGATAATTAATACACTCCAAAACAATGTCGGAAACGTTGTGTGCAACGTAACCGTTCAGGCGGCTATGCAGCGCGTAGTGCGACCCACGCGGGCCAACGGCCTCGGCGGCCGGCGTCTGGCGATCGGCGCATTCGGTGATCCGAGATACGATCCGGTACGTTGCCGAACAACAATAGTTGCATATACGAGTAATAGCGCTCTAGTTGCGGGCGTGGGCCCGCCGACGTGTATTCAAAGCCGTCGATACCATTACGAATAACGTTTTGTATTCGACACAACGATCTCTCCTATCGGATGTAGCTTATAGCTGAGCTACAGAGGGTACAGAGTCAAGAAACTCTGCGTTTAATTTACACATGAGTTATGATTATGAACGCCTACGGCGAGGCAATGACTTCTGGCTTTTGAATCATTAGCATCTACTTAAACATCGAGATGTTTCGTCGATGATGGATCCGGCTGCGTTGCATAAACACAGGCTTATTTAATAGTAGGTATCAACTTATTGAATTGCGTTAATAGCTTTTGCAATATTACTTGAGGAAAAACCCGGATAAGTACACAGTGAATGGTATTATAATGATTTTCAGTCGTACGACAAATGAAACTGGTTATTAAATTACATATTAACTTCGAGTACCTACTCGTTTAAAAATAACAGAATCGAATGAAATTCCAACGTGTTTGAATATTGAAACGGTAAGCGTGGGCAACTCGTTCCGAATTACGATTAGTGAGTGCTGTTCGGAGGCGAGTACCGGTTCGGAGACGAGTTTTATCGTAAATTAAAGTAGGACTGTGGCTCCCGTCCCGGACAACAGGCCGATTGTCGGACAGATAACAATTCTCACGCCACCAAATATAGATGCTTTACCTCAATCTCATTTCCTGTTATTGAACTAACGTGTTCATTTAGCGCAAACAATAAATTAGCAAGTATCCGTGAATATATTTTCCTTGTTACATTACTTATGTTTGTATAACAATCAAAGCGTGAATATGAATATACATGCCTACTTATTTTGTATGAGTAGCTGGGTTTACTTGTTTTGACGTCAATCGAGGATTGTGATTCATTATTATTACTACCTACTTATAGGTCCTTCTTTAGAAAAAGTTGGAATTTTTTAACTGGTAAGCCTGTATGTCTAGGCGTAAAACAATTAAGTTTATCAATCAATAACGCGACAAGTTCAGGAAGTCAACTACGTTTTTATTAGTTGTAAAACTTATAAATAAAACAAAGAAGAACAGTCATTAGCTGAAAAGCCAAAACTAAGTAGGTACCTAATTGTCTGGCTTATTGATCTAAACGAATAAAAATAAGTAACTGTATAGAATGAAACTTTGATATCAGTAAGTACTCTTTTGTAATGCCTTGCAATATAATTCTTACAAGGTTGTCAATATTGTAAATTTATAACTTCATTTGGAACAGAGATTCGGAGAAAAGGTAGCTTTTACGTAAATTGGGTTATACTAGTCCTAGAAATAGCTTACATTTGAACAGAAATGTAGGTACGTGCAGGATCTTCTCCCGGACTCGAGCGAGATAAGAGGCCGTAAAACTCCAGAGTGCCTCGAAAGGGAACACTTTGTGGAGCCACTCAGCAACACAGTCACATTGTACCTACCTACGAATAGGTGTGGCACTGCCACTTTATTGCTCCTCTGTTATTATATAAAGGCCGTTACTCACAGTGATCTACAACTACCGCAAGATGCTGTTACATTGTTAGCTATACAAGAGGCTAGATTTACGACAGGCCTATAAAGCGCTCGATGGATGATGGATAACAATATGAAGCTGCTAGATCTACCTACTCGTACCAATTGCTAAAGATAGGTAAATATAATAAAGATGCGACAAACAAAAACAACGCAGCGTAGATGAATAGTCCAGTGTTGACGTAGAGTAAACATTGTTCCTTAAATATGTGGCATTCCCGTGTAGAATTGTAAAAACGCCGTGAGACTAACAATTTCATAGAAAACACGACCCCTAAGTTGTAAACTGCTGTTAAATAAATCTTTGAAATGTGGATCTATAAAGCTTTCAAAGAGCAAAAGAATTATGAACGCTGCGGGGAGCGCCGTAATAATAATATATCGAACTTTATCGTGTATCAGAGATCTGTGTCAAGGCAATTTCCTTACTTTAAAGTTATAATTGTACCGAATTAACTGCTGCCGATTACTTAAAGGATTTAGGTAATCATATAATTAATGTTGAGTTAGAACGAACATTAAAAAGTCTTTATTTATTAGTTTATACCACGCGAGAAACGAAACAAATGTAAACTTGAATACTTAATAGAACAAGCCATAAGTGGATTGTGACACTAATAGCAGTTGAGAAAGTAAAAGAACGTCGAGGTGTCTATTGAATAACAAGGTGTCGTAGAGTCGATGTTGCGCAACAGTCTTGTGGATTCGAACGCGGACGCCGCGTCACAGTCACGCGCGGTTACTTGACGCGAATAAAAACTCGAACCACCATAACCGGGCCTGCGCCGCCCCCGCCCCCCGCGTGCCACCAAAACAAACCACCCACACGACCCACTCCACCATCAGGGACCTCTCACAAATGGTCACGACCAAATAGACAATGACAATGGACAAATAAATACAACGGGCCCATTCGAACGTGAAAACGAAACTATCGCGGCAGTAAATCGCGCTACCGTAAATGCGAAGGAATGCTATCTTGCCGGTGGCCCACATCGCGGTTAACAAACGTGTCGATTTCCACTTGATAACGCTGGCCTTGCCGTTTTAACCGAACGGACATTTAACTTGCATGCATCGCGATTGAATTTAAACCGTGCAATTTATACGACGTAACCGGTCCGGGGTAATGAATTTAATATTCAAGTCGTTATGCGCCGCGATCTATGTCGTTATGCGAGCGGCTAATGAGTCATGTGGACACCGTATCCGAATTATTATGTCCTGGTTTTTGTATTTGTTAAGCACGATTCTTAACCAAAAAAAGGTACGTGAAACGATAATAAAAGTGAGAGGTGATCTCAACACATACATACCAATGTCAATCTCCTTATCAAAAGTCAAATGATTGCTGACAGCCTTTATAAAGATGGCGTGGGTAGAACCGGCTGTTGAGAAAATAGAAATCTAATATGGAAGTAGGTGGATACGCGTCGTGAGTTGATAATGGGACAGCCCAAGTCGATCTCAACACGGGGACGAGACGTGAGCATTTTCACTCACTCGCCCGACTTCTATCATTTGTTCGTATTCTTTGATCGGAAGATTAACGAACTCTTTCATTAGCGGCGAGTGAACATGACAGTTATATCTGCGATTGTTATTATAAACCGACCCATTGTTTAATCGGAACAGGTTGCTGCGAACAAAGGGGCCGGCGATTCGCTCTTTCATAGGAATAATAATTTGGCTCGCCCTCTGAAATGTCTGCCTTATATCTAACATCAATGTTTTCTTTTATACGTGAATAAAAGCTAGGAGGGTGGGGAGGGAGCGCCGAGGGTTCTTTGCGGTCCCTCAGGCCTTGGAAAAGGGTTGACGTGCCTCTACATCAATGACTAGGTACTGTCTACACGTGGATGCTCATATTTACCTCAATATAACACAGTTTATGCGTCACTTCACAGGAATCCTATCAGATATGTAATAGCCTGTAAAAGGCTAGTAATGGTTTTTGTTTCATATTTAATATAATATACCTTTGCATTATTTATACGAGTACATTTGCTTAACAGCATGATTTATGTTTTGTTCATCAAAGTCTCCACATTCTAGTTCAAAGAAATATCACGACTGCTCTTCAAATTACATCAAGTTAGTTTCATCAAATTTATTTCGGTCTAACTGAATCTTCTCCCAACGCCCGGCCTTTTATAGTTATGTTCAAAGGCAAACAAATTATTCTGTCTATGAATGAAATCAGCTGCTCCAGGGGTGCTTCTGTGTGGGAATAATAAAGCGAGGGATGTTTGCCTCGGTGGGTTGCAATGGTCGCCATGGCAACAGCCCGGGGCCGGAAGCCCTTTGAATTTAACGGGAGGCAGAAGTACGTAAACATCTAATAAACACACCTACATTACATAAGTACGTGATCTTCATGCTAATTTAATAATATCGATAAGTTGCTCAGCCACCAATATCTTGCTTATTGCACGAACATTATCAGTTCAACTTATTGTTAGAAGGTCGTTAGCTTAGCTGCTATCTTTTCCGAATATTTTGATAAGATAAATATGAGGCAACGGCGGAATTACACCAAAGTTTCGAGCAAAACGACACCCAAAGGACTCACTTTTCCAAAAAATGGTCTCTCGACGCCGTAAATAAAAGGATAACTAATCAAAGTTCTGCCCCTGGATTTACCTCGATTCATGGGTGACAACGTAAACAGGCTACGAGAGCGGTTTGTGGGCGACATTCCACCTCCCCCATCCCCCTCTGTCGGCGCCTAAATTGTGACATTTTCCCCTCGGCGCCCCTACGCAGTTCAATAATCTTTCAACGACACGAAATTCGAAAATTAAACGCTCTTTGTTTAAAACTTCTTTTGATTTCCATCTCTCTTGTTTTTCTTAGGAAACTTTAATCTTAGTTCGCAAATTTTCTGACTAATGGGTACTCGGTGGTATCAACTCTTATACTCGCACATTAGTCTAATGATCTAATTTAGAGTTCCTAATCCGAAATGTAGAACTGTTAAGTCGTCTGGAGGTTACGTCACGTCGCCGCATAATCTTCACGATTAACAAAGAAGCTGCCTAATTGAGTAACAAGATGGAAGATGGCAGTCCGTCTTTGCCAAGTGTAATTACTATCGGGGAACGTTATCCAGGTCCATTATTTCTGCGCTCTGCTGGCACGGGCCCTCGGGCGAACTGGAGCGTATTTTAAAACGGCTAGCTGCTACATGTACGTTTCCTAGACAGTCGATAACGGTGCCCGGTATAACGTGTCGAAACATTATTTGGCTCGTATCCAAATCACCATACAGTTCACTCGACTGCAGTTTCTCAAAGGAAACCCTTGATAACCTGCAGCAGTTAGCCTTTAATGGCGGAGGGCTTAATGCCTGTTTTGAATAAGCCGGGGTGGCGGGCGCGCCCCCTTCTCTATATATTACGCCAGAGGATTTGGCCAGTCCGCTACAGTGATATACGGCCTTGTCTCGTCGACACGCAGCCATTACGTTTTGTTTGATATTGATATATTATTGGGTCGTGATGTAAAGATATAAAAGGACGCTTGGATGGAAAACGTGATTGCGACTTTTGATGTAATTGCGTTTGCGAAATTCTTTCTTGAAGATATTTGCGAGGCTTGCGGAATTATCTTGTGAACCTATTTGACCTAAGTATCTTCAGGAAGTCTTTGTGGGTAATCGGAAAAGAATATAGTAACAATGGAAGCATTGTGCTATTTGATTAGTGAATTAAGCCGCATGAGGGCGTCGTGGCGACCGATCACGACTTTCTGATCTCACGCCAGCCAGGTTCCCAGCGCTTCACTACAAATTGTTTGGACATCATAATAAGCAAAGACTGAAACTACTCCATTTACCATTCTACGATAAACCCATCTGCGTAATAATTGTTCAATTGCCATGAATTTTCTTTCGACGACTTGCAAATTGTCGCTAGTAAAAGCAAACAAGAAATACTCGTTTGACTGGAATGACTGGACCGAACGGAAATTGTATGGTCGGGTAAATTTGAAAGTCTAATGAGACATCTGTCTTTGTTAGATTTAGCAAAATAAATGAGCAATAGGCAGAGGAAAGATTTAGGCGCGTCTTATTAATTTTGAAGAGAGTGAGTGAAAATACATTAGGAAGGTATAATAAGAATGGGCAAATATGAAATGCAAGGTTGTTTCTCACATTTGCCCATGATTGTAACGGTTGTGTGTTGTTTCATTCAAATCAAGAGAAAACAGTCAATGCACACTGATAATAGCTGTCAATTCCCACGCGCTAATGTATCTGTCTGTCACACCGGCGTTGTGAACATAAAGACGCTGAACGCAAGTGCCAGCGCTCATGCCATTCTTATTAGTGTGGCATAAAAAGTATGTATTACTGTAACAATGGGTCGTTCGATGGCAGGAAGCACGGCTGCACCATTCGCAGCTGTTTAACATGACGTGAATACACATACGACTTTCTACAAAACGAGGATTTACAAACACGGCTCGTTCTGCCGGCCGTCTCGCTTCAAAGGCGTCCAAATTCATTCCATCATCATCAACGCTTTGTTTATAGCAATGTACATAAACTGTAATACGTTCTCAGCCCGTTGTTGTGCGGAGGTGCAGTGTAGTTCTGTTCGGTGTAATTCGTAGTTCATGGTTACGCGTTCACTTTATGTGTGTGCTCGTCCACTTGGGGCGTGCAAGCTCAGCGCAGGCTGCGGTTGAAGAGCAGACGAGCTCGGTATTTCATTTCACGTTATTACAAGCCGGCGCTCGGCGGTACTTTCATCCGTCATGCGAGTGCCTCGCCCTAGGGTAGGCCTCCACCGCAAAGTAAGTATCAGCGCAAAACGAGCGAAGGAAGCTCTGTAATTGAACCTCCGCAAATTGAATACACATGAAGCAAATCAGATTCGCCTGCTGAGGTCACATGCCCGTTACGTTAGCAGGATTATTACAATCTCAAAGATTAATGGCGGCAGTAAAACAAAAGATTATTCGCGCCCGTTGTCTTTATTGACGTTGAGATGCTCGATCCGAGAGAAAAGCCTTTTGATTACAATTACACGGCACAATAGGCGTGCGTGAGACTTCTCCGCGTGTATTGTGCCATTAAATTTATTGTTACAACGCACCGTGCTCTATTTACTCGGGCGGCAACAATAGAAACTAATAACCAGTGTTTTGTTTTAATTGGATCTTGCGTGCCGCGGCCGAGACCGTTCGCAATACTTCGAGTCAAGTATCATGTTTAAATCGTTACGAGTGGCTGATCAGGCTCGGCGGAAGTGAAACAAACGAGAAAAAATGTGTTCGTCTTTAATTACTGTTATTATCTGAGCACGGAGCTGTGGTGTAGTGGGTACATTACGTATCATAAGGTCGAATTAATATGCGCGGAGCGGCGCAGCGGGCCCCGGGGCGAGCTCGAGAGCTCCACAAAATGGCTGCCGGAGGCGTGCGTTTCGGCGCTGGGAGTCGTGACCGCGAGGAATCCATGCGCTCGTTCGAACCCTCATCAATTATGCATGAATGCGGCCGAACGCCGATGTTTACTCTCCACGAGACAATTTATTGCGTCGTGCGGTTTTTGACATTCGATCGCGGCCAGCCCGGCTTGCATACCCGGCGACACGATGACGAAACTACTCGTATGTTTGACTTGCGTACTTAAATAACCATTCGTAATAACTCAATGAATAACATCCACCGTCTTCACCTTCAGTCTTATTATTTATCGCGATTTGCGAGCCGAATTCGTTTCCGTTCGTAAATATGCGTAGTGATTCACGGTTATTGCATCAGGCCGTCGAATTAATTTAATAGTCGTATTATCGCGGTCGCTCCGCGCTGCAGCTGTGTAAGCTATCGATAACGATAATAAGTAAGTCATTGTTTCGAGCGAGAGCCGGTCTTGAGATAGACGCGTTTGTTAATGTATTCGTTTTGAGCCAGCAAGGAATTTGATTGTTACGTTGTAGATTCTCCCACGCGGCTGAGTCACGTTCCGGAAATCGCGAAGAGAGCGTTCTTTGCGGAGTAAATATCACCGGGTGAGCCCTAATCTACGGCAATCGTCGGCGACAATGCAGATAACGCACGCCCGCGATACCGCTATCTCTCAAAGGTGCTTTCATTGTAAATATCGTAATCGCTCCGCCGCTGGAAGGTTTCCTGTCCAATTACTGGTTTTATGGTCTCATTTTGTCTTAACAACGATTTAATAGTTTAATCATGGCTTTACGTTACGTAGCTATTATATCGCGTGAGATAGACCGGGATTAGTATAAACTATGCGTGAGTCGTTGTACTATTTTCTATCGTAATATAGGTACCTATACTCTATTCTAGAATGACATTAACTCTAACTTTATTGCTTTCTGTTATCATGACTGGCGTTTTAACGACAGTCACTTGCATTATATATTCTGCGTGTTTTATCTCATAGAGTCGAGTTTATCTCTATTTGCACAGCTTCAAACAAATACCTAGTTCCACCTACGGATAGCCGTTATCAAGGCCTGGTTATCGACCGCTATGTTTGTGTTGCTTATCTACTGAATTCCCCTCGCTATCTCAAGTATCTTAACAATCTGACGAAGCACATTGTGTGATAAACGAGTTTGTACTCCTAGCTTATTATTTTATTACCAGAAATGTGATCATTTCCAATAATACGCGATTCGATGTTGAAATACCTACCTGACTTCTCACTGTCATTAAGTAATCATAACATCAAGATATTTAGCATGCCATGCTTGCCCAATTTGATCATACCCGGGGTTTTTATTGTGTTTTGTGCGAATTACACAGTATTCAGCTATTCGCGTGTAGACGCTAATTTTATTAGCACGAAGGCCGTAGATAAACACGATGCGACCTCATTGCGTTTCTGAAAAAAAAACTGCAAACAGGTTTGCCCATAAATTTTATGTCCGCCCGCATAACCGAGCGCGATAAGAAATACAATTGGAACACATTTAAAAACAAGTCCTTACGCGCTCGCAATTAAAACTCGATGGTTAATAAATAAATAAACTTGAACCTAATTAAGTTTTTGTGGTTTCTTCCGCGTTTTCGCTTGAGCAAATTTGTGTGAAAAAAAAACAGTGGTTCATTTTGAGAGCAGCAAGCGTGACATGACAGAATAGGTCAAAACAACTTACGTCGGTAAGTATGTTCGTATTAGGTGTTAGTAGTGTTTTGACTGTATGTAATATTGAACTATAAGTAGGTACCTATTATTAGAGGTATGATAAAGTTAATAATCGTCTCGTATTACTAGTTAGATACTTACAAACGTTGTGTTCAGATTTTAACGGAACCGCCATTAATTTCTTTGTGTTATTTATAATCCGAAGAGCGGATAGTTGTCACACTGCACAATAGACGGTTGGCTTTTCGCCAAATCGTTGGCTCGATGTAAAACGCCAGTAGGTATGTTGGTCAACGATCGCAATTTGTTTACTTTTCTTGTTATTCCGGCTTTAACTACCTAACACAACCTAAAAATTCCGCTACCGTTCTAGAAATAGATACGACTACGTAGGTACATAGGTACATTTATTAGGTATCTATCTATGCTATTTATTACCTATACGCGGCAAAGTTGTAAAGTTATGCTGTGTCAATATTGAGAGACTTGTTGAATCTAAATTACCTCCTATCGTGGAATCGCTGACTTGATTCAGTTTGCATTTTTGCAATCATCATCCATCGTTAACTATCTTCCTACCTACCTATACCTAGCTACCTATTGTACAAACAATTAAAATCACACGTGTGAATAATATAAACAACTCCGGTATATACATAGAATTAAGCAGGTAGATATTGCCTAAGTATCTAAGTTATTTTACCTAATTAAATTGGATGCTTACAATGTAGATTGGTAGGTATATTATTTCTTCATTAATAATTCTCGTTTCGACCGTTAAAAGCTACCTGCAATTTGCACAGCAACCAAAAGTTTTCATACACCTTTCTAGACAGGTAGAAAGTTAACTTCTAGGTATCAATTCAATGGCTCGGTAGCTTACATAACTTTTACACTTATTCCGTTGCATTGTTATTGCTGGCAAATCGCATTAAGCAAATTGTTAGTTATGTTAAACGCACTTAACGATTATCATCGACATGTGCGTGTGCGTGCCCTTCCTGTGCCGTCGTGTTGGCGTAGTCGGCGACTGCATTGCATCCGTCAGGTGCTCCGCGCGGGGCGCCCCTCCCGCAGCCGCCTGTCTCCTTCACACCCGCCCTTCACTTGTTGCTATGTTGCTGTCGGCGCGAGACTAGCGTACTCCGCTCCCCGCGCACCCCCACCCTGCAACCGCCACTTCCCCGCCCGCGTTTCAGTTCTTTGTGCTACGTCGAGTCTTTCGCACGTATTCGTTAACTTGACGTTCACGCTCGTTCCTCACAATCGTGATTCATAGTAATAAAACGGCCGACTAGAGTGCTGCAAGTATGTACAGGTGAACGAATACCTGACCGCAATCAAGGACGCCGCGCCTAAAGGATTACCGCTCCAGGATCCTGTGCTTTGAAGATTATTGTGATTGTGATCCGGAACAGTTAAATTGATTGAAGAAGTGTCTATCGGAAGTGATTTTGATACACGAAGAAATCGTCCCAAGATTTATTTGTTACATAATAACGGAAGTTTTTATTACAAACTTGACAAACGTGAGTAAAACTGGAATAGGTACCTATTGTTAAGCTAATTGACACGTTGACGAGGTGTATTCCCATAGGTCATAATGACGTGATTTTTTATTGTGCCGTCAAGGCAAATCCAAATATCGAGTCAACCCTCTGCTCCTTTTCGATTTATGAAGTTTAAATGGAGTTCAAGGAAGGCAATTACGGCAAATGTAATTTTTATCTTGATTCTTCATCTCATTACAACTAATGGCTATTATTTTAAACGCAATGCGGATTAAGTCGTTATCTCGGGAGCTATTAATGGAAAACGTAGCGTGAACCGATTACGTTATCAGCCAAATGTTTTCCAAGTTTTCATTGTACTGTGTAAACAGGGTCGGTTATTGAAACGTGGCTTATCGCGGAGTGACCCGACCCGTCGCGCTGTAGTAATTAAAAGCTAGTATTATTTGTCTGTGGTTTGGTCATAGATAAATCGATTTATTATATTGTGCCAGTTCCAGTTTCTTTGTCTGCTTATTTGTGTATGTGGCTTCCTTAGTCGCCCTAGGGTCGCGATGACACGCTTTAACCGCTGACTTGCTTACGTCGGTAGGCGTTATTAATGATATTAACTTAAGTCTTTCCTGTAACCCAGTTTACAAGAACGCTTACAACTATGTAGGTAGAAATAAGACGGCAGGCCCGTGAGTGTTTGTTCGGATCAACTAAATTAAGGATATATGATTTTCCTAAAGGATTATTATTACTTAAACGGTCGAATGAAACTCTAAACCTTGAGTTAAATACAACTGATAAGACGTGTTTATGTTAATATTCAAGTCGGTAACAGGAAAACCGGATGCCAGTTTGTTGTAGCACGTTCTAATTAGAATTCCATAGGGATTTTATAATGGGTGCAGAAATTAAGCAACGCATTTTTTTTGGAAATACTTTATTAGAGGTAACTACTTACCTAGTAGTTTTGATTAGTAGCGCAGGGCGATATATAGATTGTAGCCGTGGGGTGGTTTATTCCGCGGGGGAATCGAGGATTCTAGTCACGAGCAATCGGGACGCGTCGTGAGATGCGAGGGAGATTACGGCCCGCTCGCCGCCATGCTCTTTCAATAGCACGTTGCGCAATCTACTGCACGCGCCCTCTTTCCGCGATTCGTGCCACAAAGCCACACTAGTACACCATTCCTTCAAGGGTGGTTATTGCATTTGCAGTCACGACGACCGATGCGCCTTATACGGCCGCGACCGGTTCGCGTAATTGCCGGTCACTACACCGGCTAACGAGCGAAAAACTGGGTTGACATTTCAAAAGCGAACGTCTCGATTCGTGCGCTTCATTAGTTAGAAAGTGACCATAAAAACTGCGGTTTTTCGGCACACTGCCGAATGTCAGCCAAAATTTATAGCCCAGGTTACGTAAACTCACGTAGGTAGGTACCTAGTTGCCTAATTGCTTTATCCCAGCAGAAAGCTTTGTCGCTTTACTCGAATGTCCTTTTAACGGTTATTGGCCTGGTGGAAGTGTTTCATTACACGCTAGGCGAGTAGAGTCGACACGACACGCTCTAGTGGATGTAGCTGAACGGTTTTAGTGAACAAACGGCTCTTGTGTCGTGTCAACTGGCATTTATAACGAAATGAGATTGCTCTTGTCTTTATCCTACTAAAACGACCTATTCCCATTAGTAATTGTTTGATGTTAATAAGCTCGAACGCAAACCGCATGAGACTTGCCTTGCCTTCCTCTCTTTATGAGTTTCAACTTGTAAAATATTCAAATGGTCTGAATCATTCTGAATTGATCGTTTCAAGTCACGCGCTCGGGCCCGACATCCTCTGTGGATCGTTGTGCGACTGCAAAATAGCTTTGATGATTTCGACCTCTTGACCTCGCCGAGTTCCGCGGTAGTGGAGGAACTAAACGGGTTCTTGTTCAGATGCTAGGCTATGCTGCTTGCATAGTTACGTGTTTGCGGTCACTATTCTTGGAAGACCCAGTTAGCTAATGACGCAGTGAACGGTATTGCACTCAAATGACTAAGTAATTGACAGCACGGTTGCGGTTTAAAAAACTTTATTAGTAGGCTTGTTCTGAATAAGTGCGTTAAGCATATTAAAATGTGGAGCGATATCTATTGTTTCTTGTTAGTAAATGGCTGTGGGAGCCGTTTCATGAATAATTCAGGTTACGGTCAGGATTTGCCGGCGGCCGCCGGCTTCAGAGCCTTGTCAACTTTTTGCCCTCAGTCTAATGAAATGCTCTCGCCGGTTCCGCCTCGGCGTTTGTCTTGTCAATCAGCCGGCTCGCCGCCGC
Source organism: Acleris literana (assembly GCA_946894065.1). Taxonomy (NCBI): domain Eukaryota; kingdom Metazoa; phylum Arthropoda; class Insecta; order Lepidoptera; family Tortricidae; genus Acleris; species Acleris literana. The sequence goes on from OX335680.1 coordinate 14,077,986, forward strand.
ACTTCCCAGAGTTATTTGTTGCCCCATTGTCCCCGCCTCTGATCAATGTCGCATTGTCTCGCCACTTTTGTTTACGGCACATCAATAGACACTTGTTTACAATGATATGATTGTCTTCTCGTCATGTAAGTAGAAGTTTTTTTATTTCAATGCTGTGATAATCATTGTTTGATTTTGTTTCCTTGTTGGCGAATAATTAATAGAGTTTGTAAGAAGCCTACCTATTCTGATCAGATCAGTCTGATCACACTTATCGGAAGCAAGCACGTTTGCTACATTGGTGTTTTCTATCTGCCTTATGAGTATCTACATTTGTTTATGATTTGTAGCTCAATGTCTGTGAGACGGGAAATAAGTACCTCTATATTAAGCTCATTTAAACTGATAGTCAATAAATACATAACGTAATGGCACCAGTGTTCGACACTTTAAGCTGACATGCACCAATAATCGACACTTAACTCTTAATTCAAAGATCATACGGTCATAAATTGAGTGTTACAAAACAAATGAATAACCCTTATCTTCTGTAAAATAAGAATCAAGTGTCGATCATGGGTACTTGTCGATTACTGGTTCCATTACGTTAGGTATAACTGATTAATGATTACTCTTGGCTAAGAATGACACGTCGCGTCGTAGGGCGCTACCTAGGAGGGCGGATTTCACGTCGATCAGTTGCTCAGGTGAGTAGTGAGTAATAGCTGCGGATGCATAAAAAGTTGGCGTCGGCGCAACCGTACCTATCGCGTCGCATGATCGGTCCATTATGCCGGCATGCCGCGATGAGATCGGCGCGCACGCACCGTGCAACGATCGCACAATCGCCGTTTCTTGTGTTCGTGTTTATTATGAATAATTATTTACGCGATTATGTAAATGTGGATCCTCGTTAACAGCTCCCTCATTAAAATTCCATTGTAGCGCGCTCGATGCCAGGGTCTTTTGTTGTGTCGAATTATCTGTTGTGTTAGGCGATTCATTATTTATTCAATTAGGTACGTACCTACCTGCCTGATCTGTTTAAATAATTATTTTTCATTTATTTACACCTGTTTCGCCATATCTTTAATTTAAAACTACTTGATTATGATGTGATGGAAATTATAAATTTTTCGTTTTTCATTCTCTACGGCCAGAATGTTGCCACCGCTGCCTTAATATATATAGGTACGAGTACCTACCTACCTATTTGTAATTCGACAATTGAATTGCCTTCTTTGTGTCATTTATACATTAGGAACGTGTCAACTTGTCGTTCACGCTTTTATGGCATAGCTTGCATTCCGGGTTGCATGCCAAATGCCGTATCATCGTTGACCATTGGTAGTCCCTGGCCTCTTGCCAAGCCGCGTTCACGTGTGGCATGCCACCACCACCACCCACTCGGCATATCTACTGCTTAACTCTTAGTTCCGGTCCACAAGCTCGTAACAAACTTGGCGTAACGAAACGTGACTCCGGCCAAGCAATAACTTATTCCCATCACGGTGGCGGGCGAACCAAGGCCAGTGCAGTCTTTTCGCTGCTCGCGCTGTGAAAGTTGATGATGCAATGGATAAATAAGCAACCGCGTCAATCAAGGCTGGGAACTGAATAGTTCTTGTTTGAATAGAACTGGGTTATTTGACCGCCACAACCAGTATTAAACAGTGTATTTAAGCGACATTTTGCTATTTCAATCAAAGAATTTCGTCTAATGATATTTTATCGCAAGAAGATTGCACTAAATTGTGCTGAATGATTTATTAAATCGCGTCGTCTACATACCTACTACATGTTTCCCGACAGTGGGCGTAATGTGAATGGGTTATTTTGGCGGCTGCCCAATCGTGTCGCTCGCTGACGTCAGCCATAGGAGCCGGCATTAACAGATGATACCGAATTTCAACTAACATGCTGTCAGCTCAAACACAGCTCTGACCTAGTTAAATTGACATCCACTTAAGATATCAGGTCTGGATACCTACCTACCTATCTTCTATGCATATTGAAGTGAGGAGATACCATACCAGATAGTTAATACCTATTTAATGTAGATACCTACATACTTAAGACAAGTTTATGTTTAACCATGCGTTTGTTATTGTTACAGGTGCCACCGAGAGTGTAAGTGCGAGTGGTGATGTGGTTCAAGTGAGTCGGGAAAGCGAAAAGTGTCCGAAGCCTGAGGCAACCGAGCCTGCCGTGCTAAGTGAAGTGAGTGAAGTGAGTGGCGGCGCGAGCGCGGATGGTGTGGCTAGCGCCGTGGCCTCCGAGGAGGACGACTGTGTTATAGTTAGTGCGCGGGATGCGGACGAGAGGTCTGACTCGGGCGTGAGCGGGGTCCGCTCAGGCGGTTCCGCCAGTTCGGTGGAGGACCGGGAGTGGCGCGCCATGGCGCATGGCTACGGAGGGGGGCACCCGCCCCCCCCGCTGCTGCATCTGCCGCCCCCGCCCCCTTCGATGTACGCCAGCGAGATCCTGTGGAAGCAGCGGTATCAGCCGCCGCTCCACGCGCCGCTGCATCATGCCATCGCGGAGGACTACCTCGCTGCGGCGACATACGATAGAGAGAGACATGAAAGACTGTTACGGTGAGTTTTTCTTATTATTTTATAGGCATCTAGGTACCAAAAATAACCCTTTACACGTAAAACCGACAGAACGCTTTGTTTTCGCTTAAGTTTCCTTTTCCCATTATATACCTATATGTAAAATTATTGGTCCATGCCACATTGACGTACATTGACGAGTTGGTTTTCACGTTTGAGGCGAGAGCTATTGTAACGACGCCATGTACTTCTACTGGCATGCTTTTTGCTGGATCAATGTAAATCAGCCAGTCTTACTAAAATCACAAGAGAACGCTTCCTTGTGTAGTTATGAATGTTATGAAGATCTAAAATATGAGCAACATGCCTACGGTGATGTTATAGCTTTGTTTAGCCACCATGAGTAGGATAATATTAGGAGCACTAGGAAACAGTCCAAATTTGAAGAGCAATCACGTTTTGTTTAACTTTGCCAATGGCTACATAAAGGATTTATTCCAATTTCCTCGGCTATTTATAATATTTTAATTTATTCTGCTTTGCTTCAAATCGGTAACGTTTCTTCACGATTAATTAGTAAACAACCAGCTTGCCCTTGCTCGGCTTCAATTCGAACACGGTAATTAGCTCGTAATCCGAAGCGGGCGGTAGGTAATTAGATCTGCTATTGCATAGGAATGCCCACATTGCGATGATTAACGATTACATACCAAGAGTCGCAGAACCAGTCGATTGCAGCTATTCATCATTCAACCGGTTCTTTACAATTCATTAATAGACATTTATTTACTTAGCTTATACACTTATGCGTGATAAGTTGATAAGTTGCAGCTATATGTAAAAATCTGTAGTTGTTTACAAAGAATTGTAATCTTATTTCCGTAGTCCAATTGTTAAATACGTCGAAGGTCAGCAATGACGTTGGAAAGTTGGTGTAGGTCAAGGCTAAGCTGGAAACTGACGAGACCTTTCATGTTCTTTCCAAACTCCCACAGCAGGTTGACAACATCGAGTGACCTTGTTTTAAAATAACCAATTCGTTATTTTGTTTCGAGGTTACCAAGGGTTCAAGTGTGTGGGTTGTTTTCTCATGATTATGCGAAAAAAACCTTTCAATTTATACATTTTGTGTAAAAAAAGAAAAACGAGATGGTCTTTACGAGATACAAATCGACCACCCACGCATCGGTACGTCTAGCAGTTTCCTCAAACACTTTTTGCGGATGAATCTCCACATGTCTGATGCTATAAATAAGTCCTATTTACGTACCTGTCGAGTCTGACCGGTAAATTTGCACGCAGCTTACTTACGGCTTCCATGTTACAGTTACCTTTCTTTCGCGTCCCAGTTTCCAAGAGTGCACGAAGATACCGGACTCGCATCACTTTCCCCATTGTGTTCATCTTGCCGTTTTAACGCTGTTGCTACGGGCCTGCGTTTGATGGCTGTTGCGTAGCATTTGAATCGCTAATTAACAGCTTGTTTCTTAGTGGAGATTTTAGCGTTTGATAGAAATGAAAGACGTTAAGCATTGCGGACGTTTCGTGGGTATGTCCGTAAGGTTTTGTAACTGCCACTGTGATGATTTTGAGTTTTTCCGCTAAGTTTTTGAATTAAGTAATAAAAAATAAGAATCAGGATCTTATTCCGTAATTAAGCCGTACAGACACCTTTTAAAGGCGACGACTATACATGCGTTGTCTATATTCACTGTGTCAAGAATTCAAAACTCTCAATCTATTCGTAAAATGTATTGTGTTAATAAATCTTTGCTTATTATTTTATTGCCATCTCTCGTCTTCTATCAAAATTAAGTTATTTGAGTTTACTTTGTTTGTAGCCTTCATTTTGTTCCAAGCACATAAAACAGATAAAAAAATCTGCACATGTTTTGTGAATTCGAGTTTCTACGATAAGCAGATAATTTTGCGAGACATTATCTTATCAAGTTATCAAGCTCTCAATTAAGATAACCTTGTTTACTTATCCAAGATCTTTAATTAGGTTCTTAACGACTTTCTTTTATGTCTTTTATATCTAAACGTTTAGAAAATACCGGAGATTTATGTATTTATAATTTTCTCGTCTAGGCAATAAACTTTCTATTGGTAAAAGAATTTTCAAAATTGGTTCAGTAGATCCAGAGATTATCCCCTACAACACAGAGGTCGGAATAGGTAGTGCTTATTAACCTAAACTTGTTGCATCTTCATTCAATAACGTATCCCCATCTCACTCACGCATGTATGAACGTGAGTCAAGTTTAGGTTAATAAGCACTACCTATTCCGACCTCTGTCACAAACTCCTTATAATATTATTAAGTAAAATAAAATATAGAAGAATTTATAAAACCGGTTAAGTAGATCAAAAAATTCCCCCTACAACGTCACAAACTGCTCTTTATAATATTGGTATAGATAAATTATAAGATACGGTAACACGTTTTTTTTTGTAAGAAAACAAACATATCATACCTACCTAATTGAAGCATTTTTTATCAAACATGCGTGCGACGCTTGCAATAAGATATGGTTACCTACCTAACGTACTAACTTTGTAATAAAATAGGTAATACAGCATGTAATTTTGTTAAATGTTTAAATATTTGTAATTTCGCACCTTCAGAACAATAGTGACCTAATTGAGAAATTTTAAATTTCGAGTTAGGTCTCTATGATAATAAATTTATGATTCGAAGTTTGAAAGCATTTCAATTTTGAATTAGGTCATTATTGTTTTAAAGGTGCGATTTGTAGCAAGGTCAGTTTGACATTAATGAACTTATTAATAGGGATATCAATTGCGGTTTAATATTGCGAAACCTACTTTAGGAACGTTTAATATTACTCAAATATTCGTTTATTAGGTATTGAGGTACTTAAGTAATAACGAAACTTAATAGAGGTTTGACTATTGGCACAGAACGACGGGCGTAATGCTACTTACATTGTCTAAGGGCTATATTAAATATACTGAAATGACGGGTTTCTACTTGACGTTCATTTTGACGTCCCTTGAGACGGCATATCACTCAAAATATATTTATTACTACCTACCAGTTACGACCTTAAGCCGCGAACGTACTGGGAGCGGAGACGGCGCGGTACTGAGTATTCCCGTACAAAAATCGACTCCACCACGCTTTGGAAACGCTTTTTAGTATGGGAACGCGCCGCACCGCACCGCCTACGCTCTCATTGCGCGGCTAGACCTAGGTATAAGTACCTATAAACTGTAGGTACATATATATCTGTTTTAATGGCTTAATGAGGTTACAAACCAAGTTAAAATAGACAACGGATCCTGAACATACTGTAGTGATTATCAAGTTCAACCCATTTGGTTTGACAATCGGAGGGTTTTTATAAGTATTATAGTATTGAAGTGCTGTGAACAGTGTCTGATGCGTTGGTCATTTATGTACATTTCTTGGTAGGTATGCAAACTCTGGGCCTCTATTCTCAATACTAAAGGCGCAGCCACACCGGATGCGTGCGCGTAGTCGTGACGTGCGCGTTCGGTTTCCACTGAGTTGTATAGTGACATGTCGTATGCGAATTCATGCTACACACCGCAGTGGAAAGCGCAAGCGCACGTCACGTCTACGCGCACGCATCCGGTGTGGCTCGGCCTTGAGGCCCAGCCACACCGTTTGCGTGACGTGTACGTGCGCGTTCGCTTTCCAATGCATTGTATAGTATTAATTCTCATTACTGACATGTCACTATACAACGCAGTGGAAAGCGAACACGCACGTGCACGTGCACGTCACGCAAGCGGTGTGGCTGGGCCTTTTACAATACTGCCCGCACCAGAACCTTGCACGCCGCGCCGTCGGTCTGGTCGTTCTTATAGACTAAGCCTATATAATTATCTTCATATAATAACAGAGACATAGGCGAATAATATTGCCGCCGTACTCCCGATCCAACTCGGCAACTCTCCTTGGCATCGTACCTTTTCCTTACCATTTCATTAATGTTCATGATGTGTTATAATTAGGGAAAGCAAATAACCGGTTTAAACGGTTTCAACCCGGGTTTTTTCATACAAAAACGGTTAATAACCGGTCAAATTGCATTCCCTAGTTATCATACGGAACTCTCGGTGTGCGAGTTTGATTCGAATTTACCCGGTGTTTTTGAAATTTAGTTGGTATATTTTCCATAACTTAACTTACTTAACGGTATAATTTTATTAGGTAATTTAGGTTATATAAGAATAATCGGGATAATCGATAATATTTGGCTATCAACAAAAAATGTAGTTAAATTATTTTTTCAAGGTCGTGAGCGGTGTAGCCAGGCACTTTAAGATAAGCGGCTACGTAACTAAAAAGTTAATTACAAAATTGCAACTGTTTGTTCAATCTTTTGCTTAAATTTTCAGCTTTTAATTGAATCAACGGCGGCGATAGGGGTTAGTGTTTTCATCGTAAAAAAGACAGTTAGGTACGTTTTATTGTGTGTAATAATAACTAGTAGTCCAAATTATACGAGTTTTACAAATCCAAAGTGTATATTCTTAATCGAACCCGCTTGCAGTGTGAGCAACAACTATTCTCTCAACTGCATCAATTTGTTTGAAAGTTTTTCGTAAGTTGATGCAAGGGCCGCCATTACTGTCAAGTAAATAAGAGCTACCGTAATGTTAACAATACTAAAGACATTTTGACATGCAAAAGCAATATTGTTTTACCGAGTAGAATGGAGCCCTAGTTTGAGTGACTAAGTGTAATTTTGTTGCGATTTAAATAATCACTTCAAAAATAGTTTATAGGGACATGACATGAGGTTGCTTCTGACAAAATAGTATAGAGAATCCGTAGTATCATGACCGAAATGTCCAACTGTGGCTTACACGTCGCTTTTAACCCACTGGTAAACGCCCAGCCACACCGCTTGCGTGACGTGCACGTGCGCGTTTGCTTTCCACTGCGTTGTATAGTATGAGTTCTCATTACGACATGTCACTATACAACGCAGTGGAAAGCGAACGCGCACGTGCACGTGCACTTCACGCAAGCGGTGTGGCTGGGCCTTAAGGCGTTATCGATATACTTACGATAATTACAAGTAAATATATCGACGGGCGAATAGACGCGCAGCCGTCCTTTCGACCTCTGGGGCCCTACTTCGAAAATCGAAGATCGAAGTAACATTAGCCTCATCCCTTTCTCTCGATTTAGTCTAGAATGTCGAGTAAAAGGGATGGGGTAACCGAAGTTACGAATTTACTAGTTTGTGCTAACCATACTGATACGCGTTCAGTGTGATTTATTTATGATTGCCAAATAACTTGGGTCCATCTTGTTTTTCTATCATTGGCATATGGTAATTCTATTTCTAAGTAAATAGACTACTTTCGCTAGATATCAGGTGATCTAATTTAGGGTTCGGTCTATGGTTCTCCTTTACTTAACCCTGCTTTGAATGCGTCTTTCTTACACAAACCACAACCTCATTAACCTCGGCCTTCACTTGTTTTCATTTAATTCTAATTCTAATTTTAATTAATGGCTTTCACTCCTGTTAAGGTGTATTTCGCCAATGTCAAGTTATTTATAGACATTCCCATGCACTTATCAGAGAAATAAGTCCATGGATATCACTCGCGAAGACAATTGTTCGGTAAAAGAGTATTTTCTCTAATGGACTAAACAGAAGCACATGGGGTTAGCGCCACGCGCTTCTGTCAATTCCTTATTCTTTTAACTTCCTGAAAATGTCTTTTGAATTTGTTGAAGTTAAAATATGATATTCTCTATGCTTCTGATACCGTATCGACTGTTACTTTTTCAATAGATTCATTAGTACCATTTTTCGACTCCGACGTTAAACTGTCGAGATGGATGAAAAGGCAAAATCAGTGAAATTCATCAATCACTGAAATGTATCGAATGTAGCAGTTGGGTTTTTTAATCCCATTTATTTTGCAGGAAATATGAAGTGAAATTGAGCTTTATTAAACATTCTCATTTAACTGCAGGCCCGGACACCCTACCTATATTCGCAATTCGACAAATTCATTTGAAACGTCGTGATGATATTTTGTCTGAATGATTTCGAATTTATTACGTTGACGATCGTTTTATATAACAACTCTCCTCAAGCACATGTGTCATGTTGACTGTTCTTTTTCGTTCTTTCTTATAAATAATATTAATATATTTCCTCTAAACAATCAAAGTATAAGAAGTATTTACATAAACGGAGGTTTTTAAATTCATATTATTCAATTGTATTAATAAAAGTAAACTATGGATTTTTTAACATCTATCTATGACTAAGATCAGTAGTTTAAAACTCCCCATCGGCAAACAAACCTTTTCAAGGTTTTGCTTAGATGGGCATTGTACCTACTATGTATTTTCTTTTGCCTTATACAATAAATAAAAAAAAATGTGAAAAGAAGCAAGCATGGCATGAAAAGATTCGACAGCTGAAATAGTAGCTAATATTCTATGTGCCAGTTTTAAGAGTTAAAATTTGATCATGTTGCCAGTTTCCCTACGAAATCCGACTTGCCGTGCTTAAGGGTGGAGTCACATCTATCAGCACCGCATCGCATTTAGTCTACAGAAAATGGCTGTATTGTATGAAGATTCGCATATTGATACAAAGTAACTATTTTAAATAGACATAATGCGAATCGGTGCTGATAGACTCCACCCTTAGCGTAGTAAAGTTCCAACTCAGTTGACTTTCTTCACGTTATCAAAATTAAAATTGTGCTCCTTGCTCTAACTAAAGTTTAAGAAAGACAACAATCAACTTGTTCAATGTTTATTTCCACTCTAATTTACGCTTTAGGCCTCATTTCAACCTGCAAAAAACTTCTACGAGAAGCCTCCGACAGTAAGTTGCAAGTTGCCTTTTTTGTCTAAAACAGCTCTTTTATCGTAAATAAAGTAAAATGAATAAACATTATGGACATCACTTGGCTAATGTATTGTCTGTGATTGCTTTATTTTGTTTAAAATCGCTATCTTAGCCAAAAAAGGTTCATTTTGAGGTTAGAAAGTTGTTTACTATATAAGACAAGAATGAAGAAGAGAATAAATACCTAAATTTTAAATTCTTAACACTTTTTTTGTGGGACCAGAGGCTATTGTCTAACGCACTCGCAATCGCAATCGTTTTCATTCTGAAAATAGATGGCTTCTCTGCATACAAAATGAAAACAATTGTTCCACTTTGAAGCCGATTGCGATTGTTAGTGCGTTAGAGAATAGCGACACTGGCCGCATTGTCAACAATAGAGAATATTCATGTCTTTTTTTCACAGCTTCAATAAAAGCTGATTCATGTAGCAAACAGTTGAGAAAAATCATTTTTTAAAGAGCTATAACAATAACAATGGTATAAGCCAACAAAGATTTGTACCTACCTCTTTCTAGCAAAACAGAATTTAAGAAGAGTTTATATGGCCGACGTGTTACATGACGTCACACGGCGTATCGAATCTCTCTGTCTAATCGCTGTCTTATTAGCAGTTTGAAATGCTTGTATCATCCGTATTTCTCGGCCGATTTTAATTTTAATTTCACTTTCGGTGATCTCTTTTATGGTATTTCATTTGTTGTTGAGAAAAGCGATTTAAAAAATCCGGTGTCCGGTATATACTGCAGATTTTAAACTTCAATTCTACTAGAAACTAGGTAGAGGGGGATTACCAAGCGACAAACAAGTTGCGTTCAAGTTGTGCTAACTGCTCTGTACAAATAACAATAAATAAATAAATAAAAAACCTCGATAAGACCCCTAAGCGAGCCACACACGGAGCTATAATATATATTAATATACCGCAAGATACCGAAATATATATTATATTATAGCTAAGCACCACACACGCAAAGATACCATCCATCCATCCCATTCATTACAGTGGCGAGGGAAAGAAACCGTTGCCGTTGATAAAAAGGAGAACAAATACGAAAAGATACACAAAGAGGGGTTCTAGGTTTAATAAAAAGAAACTACAGCAAGTGCTAATATTATAAACAGATAGAATGTGAAAAAATATAAGCAACGTGTCAAATTTATTTACAGTCTCTATTTGTACTAAAAATGAAAAGAGAAATGATTTGTTATTTTGTTTGTAACAATCGAATAATGAATAAACTCAACGAACTGATTTGAAAATTATTTCACCAGTAGAATGCCGTATTATCACTGAAATAACATTTTTAGTTACGTTATATTTTATTTTTCTACGCGGACGGAGATCGGCAACTAAATATTATGCGGAAACGACAATGATGGCGGTTGAAACGCCGAAGATTTATCTACCAGGGGGTTCTTATGACATAGTTATGCAGTTCATTTTACGGCCAGAGTAAAGGCCAGAGCTAGGTATAGCAGTTACATAGCTCTGTCCTTTTCTTTCAGCGCAAACTGCTATCTATGTCATAATAAATACGCAGTAATATATTTATGCTCATGTATAACGCTGATTAGATTAAGGATCATATACTTAGCGTTGAAAAATACATACATGTCATACATATTAAATTAGCCAAATAGCATAAGATAAGATAAGATTTTGTATACGTCAAACAAATCTGTCGTTACATTAATTGTTAATGCACGACCTTTGCATACATTATCTAGCTTTGTTAGAACTTTTAGTTTAAATTTAGCGCAGGAAACACAGCTAGTAAATTCATCTTTGAACTACGGAATATCGATAACATTGCACTGCTATTCGATACCTTGGTTCACAATTGTACTAAATTACATTTGAAAAGTTATTGTAATTAGCATGTTTGTGCACAAATAATAAGTTCGTAACTTTACTGGCAAATAAAAAGCATTTAGTACAATTGTGCGCTAAGGTATCGAATTATAGCTTTACGTTGCCAATTTTAAAATAAGGGCCTCTATTTTACTGGATAAAACTATGTGGCCTTTTCCCCCAAATCAAATAATCTTTATTTGCTAAATGTGGTATAAAAAAGTCCTTTACAGTCCAAGTGGTTTTACACATTTTACCAGCAACGGGCACTGGCATGCAAAATGTACATTTAAATTAATCTCTAATACCTAAATAACAATTCCATAACTTCAAAAGCAATGTCCCCGGCTCAAAACTAATCTTCGAAATTATTTCATTTATCCTATTCCACTAATTTAATGTTATTATTTATTAATATTCTACACAGTCATTACTAAAATCAATTATCTTATATAATATACTAGCTTCGCTTTGGTTTATGTGAGTTTTCTGTAACACCCGTATATAATCCAGAATTTATTAATTATTATACATAAAAACCTTCCTTTTGGATCACTCTACATTAATGTTGAAAACCGCATTAATATCCGTTGCGTAGTTCAAAAGATCTAAAGGAACAGACAGCGGGAGCGACTTTGTTTTATACTATGTAATAGTTGTTTACGTGACGGTTGCGTAATGCTAATTACGCAGATTCTAGAGATATTATTATAAATACTCTAAGATGGGTTCAGAAGCCGAAAGGCAAATGACCAGCATTACCTGTGGTGACCCTAGCGATGACAGCTGTAACGTAATTTTGAAATTACGTTATCGAATATTGTAAGGTAATGAGGTCCAAATTTGGATCATCTTCCAAAATTAACAGCTGTCATCGCTGTCACCTACTACCACAGGTAATGCTGGTCATTGCCTACGGATTTTGAACTCATAATAGAGGACTAGGTGTGTAGATAAAGATTAGTAACCTCACTTCCTTTACTTGAAATAGTAAAAAAATTCGTTAACGGAATAAAAACAGTGTAGTGTTAACCAGCTGTTGAGTCTCCGTTTGAAATATTTTTAAAGGCAAATTTTTAATGTGTCTTTGCAGTCTGTTGTACATTTTGACAGAAATACAAAATGTACCTCTACTGTACAATTTTGTCTTTTGAGCGGGTATAACGAGTCCATCAGGAAACTTTGTTCTAAAGTTACATTCGTCTTTGCATGTGTTAAATAGCCCTGGGTTAGTTTTGAGAACATGCAAACTTCGTAAATATACCTACATTTAGGTACAGTTAATAAATTTAAGTCCCTGTATAGTGGTCTGCATGAGGTCAAGACGTCTACATTACATAATGCTCTAATACACTGTTTCTGTGCTATCAAGGCCCGATTCGCATGACAAGAATTTTGCCATATCAGGATACCGTATCGAAGCAATGAACATAATTATACCCATGTACAAGTCGACACACGTAAAAAGAGCCCTTAGCGACCTACCTACGCAGTGAGCAAATTACGGACCAAATTGGTGGGCGCGGCGGGGAGAGCGTAAACCGCTTCGCTTTGCTGCCACGCTATTGGTTCCCAGTAATACACTCTTATCTATGATTGATTTGTTCGTAGACAACATACGCACACATATGCCCTCTTCTAGCCGCTCGGAGCTCTTTTTACGTGTGTCGACCTGTACGCTTCCATCGCAACAATTTTGGAACTAGTTAGCCCATGTTAGTAGTGCTCCAATGGGACATTTTCTGGCTGAGAAAACAGTAAGTTAAAAACTTTGTCGATCCAACAATTTCTAGATTTGCCGACGTCACTCGCGTCTTATTTATCACCTCACGGCTTTTCTGGAATTTGAAAGTCGTAGTCGTAAACTTTACAACATACGTACGTGCGAAATCGTTTTATGCTAAAAAGGTTAGTTATTTGTAAAAAGTATTACGCTGCCGCATAGTCTATGGTATCATTCACATTTACGTCATCTGTCAGTTTACATGCCTAATGTGTTTGAGACTTATTGCAAATTACTAAAACAAGTATTTCAAGGATTTATTCGAGATCTGATTGTATTTAAGTGCACATTAAACGCAATTATTTAACGCGGTGTGATGAACGCCATTTATGAGGTTGAAAAGTGAGTGTATGTATCATTAAGATTACGTAGGTACGTGACTGGCGTTGTAGATTACTTATTGCTAAATACGTAGCTATTTTTATCATTATAATCATTAAACTCGATTTAAGTTGAACCTTATTGGAGAGGGAACAACTTCATCTTTAATTTATTATTTGAAAGAGACAATTAGGTAAGTTTTACTTTGTTGTATAAACTACCAGCTGCCCGACAGCGGCTTCACCCCCTCTACAAATTTCCGATGTTCCCGTTGGTTTCCCCTTTTTTTTCTTTCATACAAACGTTGTTCTGATAATAACACACCATAAAAAGAAGCAATTTGGTGCATTTGGCGATTCATTTTAATCTATACATACATAGAAAAAACACCAAATTCTATGAATTTAGTAAGTAAACAAATTATTTATGCTTTTGTTCCCAAGGTTAATTAGTTGTTATTGAAAAAAAAATGGATGAGATAAACAAACCGCGTTGACCTAAAATGTTATTGGGATTGAATACTTATGTTTTTTTTATCCAAATAGTTTTTCGCCGTAACATGTGCCACGAAAAATGTTTGCCGTCGTTATCATAGAAACCGTTCTGAAGTTTGTATATAAGAAAGTTTCCCTCATCTGTTGGGAAAGGTTTTGCCAAATATCACGAAGAACAATTGATCGAAGAAACGCTACTTACTTGCCTACAGATTTTTTTCCCAACGTGATTATTCTACAAGAAATCATATGAATAGCCAGCCGGTGCTTTTAGGTATTTATTTTCTGAAAGTAAGCTGGCAACTGCGTTTTCATGTCCAATCTGACATCAGAAAATAACATTAAACATCTAAGAATACTTAACTTAGAAGTACTTAAACCAAACACCGTTATGTGTATGACATTATATGAATACTACTTACTTTTTACATCACGAACTTATTGTCGCATTATAAAAGGGAGTCGCGTTTGACAAATAACCTTTCGTCGTCTCTCGGCTCGCAAGCAGCATAGTCATTTAAAATGAATTTGACCTTGACCTAGTTGAGCGACGCAGGCGCAGACGCCCGAGCCAAGTGGCCGAGTCATTGTCATCGCAATAAGCTTATTGGACGCAACCATTATCAATCAGTATCTTATTTGCTTACGTAATCACAATAACATATGTTTATGTATTGACGTTTGAAGGGTATACCTGTTTAAGCGTTCGTAAACAAATTACAATACTTAGTTGACTTAGTAGGAAGGTCATTTCTGTTTTTTATAGTTTGTTTAAACGCGCACGTTTACCTGTAGTGATTGATTCACGGTTAGGTAACAGTTAGGTACCTATCTACTTGTAATTCTGAGTAACTTAACTCGTGTAGGTATCAACCTATTTACTCTAATTTATATGATTTATGTAATTCTCTCTGGTTTGTTTACAGAGAACGAAGGGATCAGGAGCAACGGGAGATGCTGGATAAGCAGCAGAAAGAGAAGGAGAGAGAACGGATGGAGCGCGAGAGAGAAAGAGAGAGGGAAAAGCAGGAGAGAGAAGAGAAGGAAAGGAGAGATCAAGAGAATGCGGCGTCGAAGCTCGTGTCGAGGCATTTCGAGGAATCTCTAAGGCTGGCTAATCAGAAGGTTTTTATCATTTCTTATCGTTTTATCGCTGCTATAGTACACGCGCGTAGTATTTGTTTACGTTCACGTTTCGACGAACTAGTAATGTAATCTCGCGTGACGTAATGGTCGCGGCACTCGGAAACGGGTTATTGTGAGACGAATCGGTCTTAAAGCATATATATTTTGATGCGTTTTACAGTTCATTTGATAATACTGCCCTCCTGAACAAAAACCATCATCCTGTTTTAATAGAGGATACACGCCATTTGTGCGTTAGTAGGGCAGAATAGGGTATCTCCGTTTCTTTTCTTCGCCGGTTAAAGTAGCTAACATTAACGAGTGTTTGTTGTCTTCAGCGGGAGCGCAACATGTCGTGGTCGCTGCTGAACAGCCTGGCGCCGAGCCGTGGCGCGGGCGCCGAGCACGAGCGCCTGCGCGCGCCGCCGCCCGACCGCGCCTACTACTCGCCGCCCCCGCACCAGCCCGCGCCGCGCGCGCCCGCCGACTACCACCCGCACGCGCGCCTCTCCCTCCCCCCTAAACAAGACAAACCTCACCCCTCCCTACCCAAGGGCGAACCTAACTTTTCCCCGTACAACTACCCCCCCTATCGCGCGTACGACAAACACAAAGACCAGCACCTCCCCGCGCCGCCGCCCCTCGTGCCGGAAAAGAACTCTGTGATAGTGAAACACGATGCCAAACAAATCCATTTAGAGCAGAAGCATCAGTACCCGAGCAAACCTCGGAACGAACCGTCCCCGCACTACCTGCCGTCGCGGCCGTACCGGACGGGGCTGTCGCCGCACGCGCCGAGCCACCCGCACCCCGCGCTGCAGACGTCGCCGCACGCCGCGCTGCCCGCGCAGGACAAGAACCCGCGCCGCCCGCTCTACCAGCCGCCGCCGCAGCGCTCGCCCGCCGCTTACTACCAGCAGCCGCCGCTCAAGCCAAAGGTGTCCAGCCCCGCGCCGCCGCACATCTACGGCAAGCCGAGCAGCAACGCGCCCAGCCCGGCGCACTTCGCGGTCGAGCCGTCGCTCCAGATGACGAAGGCGGACCCGCCGCCGATCCCCTACCCGCCGCCGTCGGCGTACTCGCCCGCGCTGCGCACGCGGCCGCCGCCCGCGGCGCACGCGCGGCCCGCGCGCCCGCACTCGGACGCCGCCTCGTCGTCCCCCTGCCAGACGCAGCCGCTCGACCTCGGCGTCGCGCGGCCCGACGACTCGGACCGGTTATCGCCGAGAAAACGGTGTCCCTTCGAACCGGCGGACTCCGAGGCGAAACGAAGAAGGCTAGAGGAGTTGCCGGCACCGGAACCCTTAATAGCGAGTGCGGCGGCTAGCGTCGGACGAACGCCGCACGGCTCGGAGCCGGCACCTCAAGCGCCGGGTCCGCCCTGCGATGTGCGAGTCCCGTCGGCCGACGGCAGCGTCGAGACGCCCGAGAAGGCGGCGGGCGCGTCGCCGGCGCCCTCGCTGACGCCGTCGGCGAGTCCGGCGCCGGCCACGCCCGTGCCGCCCGCGTCGCCCCCCGCGCCGCCCCCCGCGAGCACGCCGCCCGCACCCCCCGCCACTCCGCCCGTCGCGGACATCGACACTCCTGCTAAAACAGCATCACCTAACCCTAGAGACGGCTCCGCGCCCGTCCGGCACCTCGGCAAGAAAGCCTGGCTCCAGCGGCACGAGACCGCGCCGATCGGAGAAGGAGATTGCTCCGGAGGCGGGGGCACTTGCATCACGCTCCCGATGGCCATCAACCGAGTGTCCGAGCAGGACGATTCTAGCTCAAATATCATCGTTCCCGTTGCCGCCAAGTCAATTCAAAGGCAAACGGGGGCGCGAAAAACCACTAAACCTAGGAAACCTAAAGAGAACGGTCGCGTCGAGGACGCGGAACGGGACAGCTCCAGCTCCGAGCGCGAGACGACGTCGCCACCAAAGAGAAAGCCGCCCAAAGCGAAGCGAAAAAAGGGAGCGGTCCCGCGCAAAGTCGGCGACGAGCCGAAGAAGAAGAAAGCTTCGGAGAGCGGGAGCGAGAGTGATAAGGAGAGCGACGATAAGGATTCCGATTCCGGGGCGAGTGGAAGCGGCAGCGGGAGTAATTCTAGCAAACGAGGAGCCGGCGGTCGAGCCCGGGGCCGCAGGGCGCGCGGCGGCGGCGGAGGTCGAGGCGGCCGGCGGCGCGAGGAGCCGCCGCGCCGGACGCCGTCCACGGCCCGGAACAAGCCCGTCCCGGAGTCCTTCCTCCAGAACGGCTCGTGCTGCGAGGTCGCCCCGCGTCTCGCCAAGTGCCGCGAGTGCCGATGGTCGCCAGTGCAACGCGACAAGGACATGCCCAATATATTCTGTCGCTTCTACCATTTTCGAAGACTGAAGTACGCCAAGAACAGGCAACTAGCTATCGCCGGGTTCTCGGATCCCTACAAAGATGCTGAAGAGGTAAATATCACCTAACATGATTTAAATCATTATTATTGATACATGACCAGTCTATCCGTTTCTGTGTTATGACATCAGAGCAATCAAAAAAATTGTCTTTCATTTCATTTTCAAATTTTTGTTCATTTCTTACAGGAGGACAAAAAACTATGGCTCTCTTCTTCTGCCGGAGCCGCGGAATTAGATATAGAAATGAGCTGCTTCCTTCTGAAGGAAATTGGAGACCAGTTCTGTGAACTGCTACAACAGGAAAAAGAAGCCGAATTACATCATCAAAATGACGGTGAGAATCAATCCTTATCCTATCTCGTATTATAAATGCAGAATGGACATGGATTCTCTTTATCCCGGTAAATTAGGCATTCCACAAGAGAAAAGCGATAAAAGACTTTTATGCGGAAAGAGTCGTGGGTGAATTAATATTATCTACTAAAATTTGGTATCAAAATCTTCATAGCTATAATGTGAAACATAATTGTTCTCAGTTTATGACGCAATACAAACTACAGTCGGAAATATCTTTTTGTAATAGTATTACGCCCACAATTATCACCGGTTTATACTTCTTTGGTATAATGGATTCTATTGTTGTCTAAAAATAGTATGGCTTACGATCTTAACGAGATGTGGGTCAAGTCAGGCACGTCCGCGTGGATTACATTAACGACTCAATCAACCTATTATGAATCAGGACATGATATATGAATAGTCGTTGGGCTGTTTACGTTATTAAGGCCAATGTTCAGCAGGTCATTGATAAAACAATCAGCGCGAATTTACGTTAAACGAACACTAATTCCATCTATTATTAATATGCGTAGAATTCGTTTTCAGCTTATCCTTTTGTTGAGTTAAGTTTCGAAATATTCTTTCTTTGTGCACCTCTTGCATTACTAGACGAGTACATTTAGCTTCTCTAGTTAAGGCAGTGCGTTGTTGGTCAGTCAGTTACTTAGTAACGAAGCATTGTTATAGATAATAAATCTAATTTTTTATCTAAAGGTACAAATGTGTTTATTTCACAGATAAAACGATAGCGTGGAAGCGAGTGGTGCAGGGCGTGCGAGAGATCTGTGACGTGTGCGAGACTACGCTGTTTAACTTCCACTGGACCTGCGGCAAATGCGGGTTCGTCGTCTGCCTCGACTGCTATAAGGTAACCACGACATCGAATAGATTGATAGATAGAAAATTGACTTTAAACTTAATTGTGCCTCTTCCCGTTCAAAACCAACATTCCATGACAGTTTATGAAGGTCTAAATATGCAAAAAAAAAATACATTCCACGTGCTTCGCATAACCACAACGCACTTTTTAACGACCAAAAGGTTTTTGCTTCAAATTTGCGTTCAAAAAATTATGGACCGTTTGTTTGATTCATAGCGTTAATAATAGTATTATAACGTACATTATTTAATTTGGGAATTTCTTTCTGACTGACTGTTTAGTTCGTTATGAGCTCTTTATATCTTTGTAAAGTTTAGTCATCGTTATCGAAACCGGAATAACTTGACCGCAAAAACAGGAAGAAATTGACCAACCTAATCTGAAAAACTATTTGTTAATGAAGTCCAAAATACTATAATTATTTATTTTAATCGCGGCTTAATTCTAAATTAAACATTAACTCTAATCTTTTTTTGTCAACAGTCACGGACATCTGGTGAATCGGCGACCACTGCCAGTGAGACAACCAACTCTTCAAATGCCAACTCCAACGTAGAAAGAGATTCCTTTGGGTAAGCTATTATAATCATTTTTTTTATTTTCTACTGTTTTGTAAATGTTTAGTCCATTTGATGGCTTGTTGTAAATCAGCTAGCCAGCTGCAGCTCTCACCTTATATTGCACTGTAAATTCTGGGCTATTTGTCGATCGAGTTCCTTCTTAGATTGTCATTGGCTTGCAATCAGGGGTTTGCTTTGGAAATTCAAGTTTGAAGGTACTTATTTCGATCTTA
This sequence comes from Acleris literana, assembly GCA_946894065.1. Classification (NCBI taxonomy): domain Eukaryota; kingdom Metazoa; phylum Arthropoda; class Insecta; order Lepidoptera; family Tortricidae; genus Acleris; species Acleris literana. The sequence continues at coordinate 14,097,366 of OX335680.1, forward strand.
ATTCTCCTGATTAAGAAGTTTCAAATTTAAGCTGCTAACTTGCTGAGAGCGGAGGCGGTGCGTTCTCATGCTAAAAGGCGTGGCGGAAGCTTTTCCGCTCCCAGTGAGTTAGTAGCTTTACTTACTGTATCTCCTTCTGCAGTGGCCGTCCTTTAGAGTCAGTTAACGCATTCACTGCCAGTACTGTTTTTTGAACTTTCGCCAGGTGCCACATCTTTTGTTTTATACGGAGCTTGCCTACTGTAAGAACGCACATATGCGTTGAGGGCACTGGGTGGAAGTCACGGTGGCGCATATATGCGTCGGTGGCAGTGCAGTGGCGGTACTGCCATACAAGCCCAAAAGCCGGGCTTGCCTTACAAACATAACAACGATCAAAAATCAAAGGTCACGATCACGAACTATTTCAATTCGCGCTCTCATTAAAATTTTCAAATAATGCAACAGCAGCGTAGTACTGAATTTGATCGCGCTCCGCCGCCGCACGGCGGGCAGCACTGCTGCGCGCTGAGACGAACCGAACTCGCTTGAGACACGGCTAGTCATCCCGCTCGCACGCGGTGGCTTGCAGGGGGGCTTCTATCTTAACCGGTATATCTCTTTCTTACGCATTAGAACTGCCTTATAATGAGATATAACTATTCATAGGTTCATATAGCAAATAGTACGAGTTTTTAAGCCCTGTTTGCGTCTGAAGTTGTACCCGAGTCGAGTAAAATGCGAAATTCGCGCATGCGCGTGTTGAGCCGCGTTGACGGCCGACTTCACTTCTATTTATTTGCTTGCTTACTTACTTCAATAATTTAACTTGTTTTGTTTGTTGTGAATTGTGAATTGGTTTGTTTGAGTCAACTGCGGTCACTAAGTTTTTTGTTTGTTGTGTTGTTCAATTGGATTGGCAATGGTGGAAGTATTCCCTTGTGAATCTTGTGATTGTGATTATTTAAACTGTGCACAAATTTTGCTTGGCGAGTGAAAGGTAAACACTTTAAACTTTGCTGATAAAACATCAGATTTTCAGTACCTATTTCTCATTTCTCGCATAAGTAAAAGACGGTTTAATGTTTAATACCGACATCAGTGTAAAAATCACAATATTGCTGCTGTTGTAGTGTAGGTATATTATTATCGAACGACAAAGTTTGGAATATACTATCTGATTATGAAAAATTAAATAACTTAGCTGACACGATTAAAAGGCATATGAATTTTATTTGAAATAAGACACGAACGATTTTAGTAATTTTGGTAAAAAGCGAATTGAGACATTTATCCGCAATAACTTTAAAAACTACAAAATCATATCTGTCGGCTTGCCCTATCCTGAAACCCTAGGCACGCCACTGTGGCAGTGAATGCGTTAATGACAATGAATTTGTTCCTTAGTGACGATTTTTCATACACAAGTTTGAAAAAGGAACAAGATAATTTTCCCTAAAATGTCTTTGAGTCTCGAAAGAAGCTGTGTCCACTCACTAGCGAGCTGTAAGGTTGTAACTGTTACTGTTGCACGTAACATTGTTATGTCGCGGCTCTCGAGTCCGTTGTCTACTTTCAAGCTTGTTGCTGTAACTGCTATGGTTACAGTTACAGCTCGCTAGTAAGTACCCAACTTTATACATTAACCCCCTTAATAATAAACGTTGAGTAACAGTGGTATAGCAATACAATATTTTGTCCTTTTCTGTCATTGTGACATTTGAATTTGACAGATAAGGACGAAACATTGTATAGCTATACCACCGTTACTCAACGTTTATTAGTAAGGGGGTTAGTGTGTAAGGGGGGTATTTCACTCGTCCAATATCTTTGTCCAATGTGCATTTGATCAAAGAAATGGGGTGACTTTATCGAAGTTACTAGAAACAACAACATTTGATTAAATATTACGAATGACATTTAAGGCCGAGCCACACCGGTTGCGTGACGTGCACGTGCACGTGCGCGTTCGCGTTCCACTGCGTTGTATAGTGACATGTCGTAATGAGAATTCATATTATACAACGCAGTGGAAGGCGAACGCGCACGTGCACGTGCACGTCACGCAAGCGGTGTGGCTGGGCCTTTAATTCAAAATGTCTACGCAAATAGTATAAAAGCTTGAACCAAGATATTTGATAAGCGGAATGGGCCTCCTTTAAAGAACATTTGGATGTAGAAATTGCAGGAAGATATTGGACAGATGGATTGCACCGTATCGTTGTGGTTGTTGTTAGTTGTCAGTTGTCAGTAATAAGTGGTCGTTCTGGGCAGGTGGCTGACGTGCACGAGCGGCGGCGCGCACCCGGTGCGGCGGCTGCTGCTGACGCAGATCGCTGCGGGCGGCGCGTTGGGCGCGGCGGCTGCGCGAGCGCACGCGGCGCGCGCGGCCTTCGCGCTGCCCGCCTGCGCCTGCGGCCGCGCGCCCGCCGCGCCGCCCGCCGACCGCGCCAGCGCGCGCCGCCTGCTGCGGGACATCATGCAGAAGGTACGCTCCCGCCCTACACCTACGACACACGCGCGGCCTTCGCGCTGCCCGCCTGCGCCTGCGGCCGCGCGCCCGCCGCGCCGCCCGCCGACCGCGCCAGCGCGCGCCGCCTGCTGCGGGACATCATGCAGAAGGTACGCTCCCGCCCTACACCTACGACACACGCGCGGCCTTCGCGCTGCCCGCCTGCGCCTGCGGCCGCGCGCCCGCCGCGCCGCCCGCCGACCGCGCCAGCGCGCGCCGCCTGCTGCGGGACATCATGCAGAAGGTACGCTCCCGCCCTACACCTACGACACACGCGCGGCCTTCGCGCTGCCCGCCTGCGCCTGCGGCCGCGCGCCCGCCGCGCCGCCCGCCGACCGCGCCAGCGCGCGCCGCCTGCTGCGGGACATCATGCAGAAGGTACGCTCCCGCCCTACACCTACGACACACGCGCGGCCTTCGCGCTGCCCGCCTGCGCCTGCGGCCGCGCGCCCGCCGCGCCGCCCGCCGACCGCGCCAGCGCGCGCCGCCTGCTGCGGGACATCATGCAGAAGGTACGCTCCCGCCCTACACCTACGACACACGCGCGGCCTTCGCGCTGCCCGCCTGCGCCTGCGGCCGCGCGCCCGCCGCGCCGCCCGCCGACCGCGCCAGCGCGCGCCGCCTGCTGCGGGACATCATGCAGAAGGTACGCTCCCGCCCTACACCTACGACACACGCGCGGCCTTCGCGCTGCCCGCCTGCGCCTGCGGCCGCGCGCCCGCCGCGCCGCCCGCCGACCGCGCCAGCGCGCGCCGCCTGCTGCGGGACATCATGCAGAAGGTACGCTCCCGCCCTACACCTACGACACACGCGCGGCCTTCGCGCTGCCCGCCTGCGCCTGCGGCCGCGCGCCCGCCGCGCCGCCCGCCGACCGCGCCAGCGCGCGCCGCCTGCTGCGGGACATCATGCAGAAGGTACGCTCCCGCCCTACACCTACGACACACGCGCGGCCTTCGCGCTGCCCGCCTGCGCCTGCGGCCGCGCGCCCGCCGCGCCGCCCGCCGACCGCGCCAGCGCGCGCCGCCTGCTGCGGGACATCATGCAGAAGGTACGCTCCCGCCCTACACCTACGACACACGCGCGGCCTTCGCGCTGCCCGCCTGCGCCTGCGGCCGCGCGCCCGCCGCGCCGCCCGCCGACCGCGCCAGCGCGCGCCGCCTGCTGCGGGACATCATGCAGAAGGTACGCTCCCGCCCTACACCTACGACACACGCGCTGGGCGCGGCGGCCCAAAAGCATCTGGAAATTTCTGGACGCCGACCTTCGCGGTGAGCTCTAAACTGAAGGCTGCCACAAAATATCAGCGATGATCACTGCGACACACGAGGGCCGTCTCAAACCTCCCCTCCCCAATAATATAAAAGCCTAAATATTATCATAAACTTTTACTTTATGATAATATTATTAATGGTAGAATTACTTTTTGTCATAATAGTCATGACGATAGAAGAAAAACGGGGTCCAGTCCTTTAACAGGCAATAAACATTTTTGGGTAACAACCTTGGAAATAAATAGTTTGAAAAATAATCCCAATGATAGGATCTTAATGCGACGTAAAAACAGTCCTATGGGTATTAGCTAAATTCCTGACAGTGTATTCTTGATATAATACACCACACAATTTTCGAAAGAGATGAGAACAATGCGTTACCCTTATTTCCGAAACAATAGACAAACAAAATTGTAATTTAACAGTATTTCAAATTTTACTTATTCCCTATTCTATTACAGAATATCAAAAAGGAAGACGTGAAAGAAGAGAACGGCCCGACCAACGGCTCGTCTCCAGTCAAGTCTGAAAACGGCAAAACCAGCAGCCCCGCTGTCAGCTGGCTTTCAGACATACCGCTCAAGACCGAGATGAAGGAGGAAAAGTCTGACACCAGCTCTTCTGACTCCGGCGAGGAAGGAGGCAACTTCTCTACGCTGCGAGAGCTTCTCATTAGGCCAGCGCCCGATGGCGCAGAACAAGTGCCCAAGAAGAAACAGAAGAAGAACAAGAGTGATGCTCTCGAAGACGTCATCTCCAGTGTTGTTGAAGAGAAGAAGAGCGAGGAAGAAGAAACGAAGCCGTTCGCTCTGTCCAACGTGGTGAAGCGGTATTCCCGGGGCGGGCGACGCGACGAGCTGTCCGTGCGGATCATGACCCTGACGGAATCCAAATTGCTGTACCCGGATGTGCCTCACGCGTGGCTCTGCGATGGACGATTGCTGCATCTCACGTCGCCCTCGCACCCTGGAAACTATAAGCCCTTCCAGGTAAATACTAGTTTCGAAATATTCTAATCAGTTAATAAGTTAAATCGTTGTTGTCCCATTGAAAACCACTTTGGTTTGAATGTTAAGTTTTGATTATTGTTTGTTGTTTATTCCCGTATCTATCTTTACTTCAACAAAAGTACGTAACGTATATAATTAAACATTGAAATTGTGACCTTATTACGTCTAAGATGGCATGATGTTTTAAAGTCAATTTCTTTTGTTCCAGGACCAATGGAAACGCGGGCAGCCGGTACTCGTGTCGGACGTGTCGAGCGTTCTGGACAAGGACTTGTGGAGCCCGGAGGCGTTCTCGCGCGACTTTGGCGATACGCGCGTAGACCTCGTCAACTGTGCGTCCGGACTCGTCGTGCCCAACCAGCCCAGCCGCAAGTTCTGGGACGGGTTCGAACTCGCCGGGAAGCGCCTGCGCGACGAGCGCGGCGCCCCTATGGTGCTCAAACTCAAAGACTGGCCCACGGGCGAGGACTTCGCCGAGTTACTGCCCACACGCTTCGACGATCTCATGCGAGCGCTGCCGCTCGCCGAATACACGTCCCGCGCTGGCAAGTTAAATCTAGCGGCGCGTCTCCCCGAATGCTTCGTCCGACCCGACCTCGGCCCCAAAATGTACACGGCGTACGGCGGCGCCGGCGGCACCACCAACCTGCACCTGGACGTGAGCGACGCCGTGAACGTGATGGTGCACGCCAGCGCGCCGGCCGACGCGCCCGAGCGCGCGCGCGAGGCGGCCCGCGCCGCCGAGGAGGCCGGCGTGGACGTGCTGTCGCGCCGGCGCGCGCGCCAGCGGCCGCCCGCGGCGCTGTGGCACATCTACGCGGCGCGCGACGCCGACAAGATCCGCGACTTCCTCGTGCGCGCCGAGCTGGAGCGCGGCGCGCGCCCGCGCCCGCAGCACGACCCGGTGCACGACCAGACCTGGTACCTGGACGCGGCGCTGCGCGAGCGGCTCTACCGCGAGTACGGCGTGGAGGGTTACGCCGTGCTGCAGTGCCCGGGCGACGCCGTGTTCGTGCCGGCAGGCGCGCCGCACCAGGTGCGCAACCTGCTCGACTGCATCAAGGTCGCCGAGGACTTCGTCTCGCCCGAGAACGTGTCCCGCTGCTTCGAGCTCGCGCAGCAGTTCCGCCAGCTGTCCCGCCAGCACTCCAACAAGGAGGACAAGCTCCAGATCAAGAACATCGTGTACCACGCCGTGAAGGACTCGCTGTGCTGCCTGGAGGACGCGCTGGCCGCGCCCCCGCCCGCCGCGCCCAAGTAGCCCCCGGCCGACCCTCGCATTTGATCTCAACCTCGAACGTAACGTTAGCTAAGTTCCGCATTTAAACGTAAGATTGGGAGCGAGTGTGACCCGCGTTTCGTATTTAAGATGCCATTTTTAAGCGTCGCGTGGAATGTGTACCAGTTATGTGTGTAAATGTACTCGAAATGTGATTCAGCCCCGACTGTCGCGATCGGAGAATGTGCAATGTAAATTAGTCTGATTACGGTGATATTGTCGAGATGTGGATATGTTTTATGTTCCTTAATCGAAATACAAAATAAACTCTTCAGGTTATTTACAGCTTATTTGTAGCTCTAGTGATATGTATGTATTGTGTAAATTTTTAATTCGAATTCCATCGAGTACATATTAAGAAGTGTATACTTTTAAGTTATTGTATTGAGTAAACGTATTCGCTCGAAGCATTGTACATTAAACACGGCGTGTAGATAAGTTTCTCCTATATTAGATTTCTCAATTTGGTTAGTATGTTACGAATGATAGTAAAACAAGATATGTGACAATTTCTTTTGTCCTTGTTGCTGTATTAGGCGAAAGCAAGTTTTTTTGTACTGTGTATATTATGTACGGTTATAAGTTGGAATAAAAAAGATGTTTATATTACTCGTTCTTTTACTTGCCACCTTCGCTAGCTCACAACCTACAGGATCTGCATTTATAATTAATGTAACAAACTTACAAATATACATTGGGCAAGACTAAACGTAATGAAGACAATGGGCATTTTTTAACAATCATGGTAGTGTAGTTGAATAGGTCATACAAATAGGAAGAGCAAATCTAAAGCTCCCTGCTTATCTTTGCTCCACATAAAAATACTTTTCCAAATTATTTCCATTGGGGCGGGTACCACGTTCCACATATATTTTTGTACTTTGTCCTTTACTAAAAATGAGGCAGGTACTCATTCATTCTTAATTGCAAAGTGCATTTACTATTAAAACACAATGCAAATTAGAATACTATATCATGAGAAGGATAACAACACCAACCGCCAAGTGCCAGTTGTTGGTTCCCCCATGGAATCCTTAATCGTCATTTGTCCTAATGCATCGTTTGTCCTAATTTTCGTTTATCCTAAAGCCATTTGCGCTTTAATTTTAAAACTTTTTAGTGTTGTTATACTTATAATACAACCCTAACCCTACCGAACCGCAAATATAATTAAAAAACTTAAAATGTTGCCTGACTCATCTGAAAACCAGTTTAGGGCAAATAAAAATTCGGACAAACGATGTGTTAGGACAAACGTCGTTAGGGATTCCGAGGGACACCCTTTCAGTTCTATACCAACGGATATTATTATTATGGTACATAAGTCCAGGCGTTGGTACCCACTTGTACAAGTACAAATATAAAGATAATTGCTCAGACCTACTGGTCTGCCAGAATCTCATGAAAAATTTAAAAGTAACAAGACTAACGAATAAAAAAATAATAACCTTTAAAAAAACCCGACTGCTGTTTGGATAATGTCATCAAAGTAATGTTACTTATCATGTATAATATTATTTATTTTGCCAATTTCAAAAAATTCAATTATTTTAATGTAGCCTATGACACTAGTGGTTAAGACAAATCTTACAGATACGTTATGCGTAAAAAAATTATGCGATCCAATAGAGATCCGACCTATACACGGTTGACCTTGCACAGATGTGATATTTTAGTTTTATCCTGGAAAATGGAATAGTTCCTAAAGAAATAAAGACTTCTTCGCAGACTGACCCCCCCACATCATACTTTTGCTTGGGCCTGTTTTATAAAACTACAAATTACAATTTACAGGTTACAAGTTTCCATTTGACACAACCTCGACCAATGACAACCAGCCATTTGAGCAGTGTTGCCGGTTTAGTCCTGTAAATTTGTAACTTGTAGCTTTATAAAACGTGCACCAGGTGGTCTTTGTGCTCATTTGCTTCCTGCCTGCCGTAACAAGAAACTACCAACTCCGATTTCTGCTGGGAAAATCGACCTATTTCTAATACATACCTACCTATAGGTAGGTTTGTGATCTAGGTAGAGCAATACCGTGACATGAACGATCCTACCAGGTGATCATATCCTTGTCGTAGTTATCCTTCTCATGAAAAGGAATAAAAAACTATTTTAATGCATAATTAATTTTCTTCATAAATTGCTAATAAACCTCCCTAAAGCCAACTCTATAGAATTATTTCGGTGCTTAGTGAAACAAGAAGAAACGATAATTTTGGAGAGTAAAGCTCGAGTTAAATATTTGTTCGTGAATTGGGCCCCTAATCGTTATTTTCAGTACACCAAGACCGAGCGACTAGGGTTGAATCGCCATCTGTCATATCTTTTTGTATGTATTACACTAATATGTCAACGGAGTAGATGCCGCTACTCGGCCATAGATGGCGCCTAAGTAAAAAGTTATCTCAGATGGTCATAGATGGCGTTAAATCGTAAGTTATAGCTGAATCCATACTAATATTATAAATGTTAAAGTAGCGTTGTCTGTTTGTTACTTTCTCTCTTCGGACTCGGAAGCCTCATCTTTTGCTCTCTTGGACACGGACCATTGTTCGCGGGGTAAGTGGGGAGCGTTACAGAGAAACACGTCCTTGCTTATTAGATGCTTTAAATCGTCTAATAAATGTCACGGGACGCAGCCACGCACTTCTTACATACTAACAACCAGCAAGAGATAAGTGATATTATATTAGGCCTAAAGTCAAACAGTGCCCTCTACCTCAGGCCTCTCCACTCCCAGTCCATTCCCTATCCAGTGACTTCTGAGCCCAACCTTTAAGTACAGAACTTAATATAAAAGAAGCTGACTTCAAAAACCGGAAAGCAAGCCTGTGTTTTCTAGATTATAGGCTTGTTATGACTTCTTATTTGATATCTAAGCAAGGGTATAATTAAAAAAAAAAACGTTTTTCTTTACTTTAAAAATAAATTTTACTGCCACCATGTTTACATAATAATTATTCACCAAGGGATGTGAGGCATGGATTACAAGATCGAGCGTGTTTTTGGTGCGAAGCGAAGGGCCGCAAACAACACGGGCTTAGTAATCTGTCAATTACCCTCGAGTGATATACAGGGCGTCCCAAGACTATGGGACATGAAGGGAAAGTACCTTAAATATCGTAGATAGGATGTTTTCCTGAAAGAAGACTTTATGTTATTTTTAAAAGTTAGTAATACTGCATTCAAAGATATTGTCGAGAACAACAGCTGACTAGCAGCAGGCCACGGCGGGGTGAGGTACCACCGCGGGGAGCCGAGCTGTCATCCTAAAGGATTGCCCCTCCACCCACACTCTTCGTCGATCGCTTACAGCGCGAACATACATACTATTTTTGATTATTTTATTAATATTAACGACACAATTTGGGTCGCATCCAATAGTTATTCATATACCTCTGTAAATGTGCAGAATTAAAATTGTTATATTCAACGGTTGTTCTTCTTCCATACATCACCAAGCATACAAAAGCAAGTCATCATCCGAATTTCATGACACCATAGTCTTCAGATATTCTAAAAATTATTTGCTTTGTCTGGGAATCGAACCGACTTAAATGTAAAAAAAAAACACCCGTATTTTTATGATTCCAATCGAAAGAATGAACAAAAAATAATAATTCTTCTTAAGAAACATAGTATTTTAAAAGAAAGGAACAACGTGAAATTAATCATTTTAATTAAATTAAAAACATACATGAAACTGCCAAAGTCAGTTAAGTATTTTTTGTAAATATTTTAATTAAATGCTCAAAATTTGATCCCTCTTGTCTTATGCAAATCGCCATTTTTTAATAAATCAGCTGCCTGTTGGTTGTCTTATCATTATTATTATGGTGAATCCTCGATATGATATGGCTCAATTCTGTTTGTAATTCGCCCACGTTGTCGTATTGCTTTTTGTATAGCAAATCTTTCACGTACCTATCACCAAAAGAAGTAATCTAACGGTGAAGTAAAGCACGAGCACCTATAATAAGAAAAACTGTGCCAGTAAGTCGTTTATTAAGTGGGTACTTATTTGCGAATAATCAATGCTATCTATGGAATAATAATATCGCTATTTTTCGGACGTCGTCGTCGGTCATAAATAATTTTCTTGAAATTTGAATCAAACATTTTACGGTATTCCTTTCTTTTAAGATAGTACGTTACTTAAGAAGAATTATTATTTTTTGTTCATTCTTTCGATTGGCATCATAAAAATACGGGTGATTATTTTTCACATTTAAGTCGGTTCGATTCCCAGACGAAGCAAGTAATTTTTAGAATATCTTTGAATGCAGTATTACTAACTTTTAAAAATAACATAGTCTTCTTTCAGCAAAATATCCTATCTACGATATTTAAGGTACTTTGCCTTCATGTCCCATAGTCTTGGGACGCCCTGTATACTGCTATACAGGGTGAACTCGAAGACGTGATCAGAAGTGATATGACTAAGCATTAATGTGGCATCCTAATAATATAGGTATGTAGGTGTTTAGATGTAGTATTCAGACTTAATCACGCAATGATCAAAATTAATAGGTACCTATATAATTGTAAACAAAGTCGTCACCCTGCTTTACTGAATAGGATCCAAAAAGGGTATGATTCTAAACTTAGGGTAACCGTGATTTACTTAATCGGTGATTTAATTAGGGGAAAATTAACAAAAAAATAAATAGCTTTTGTTTCTTGTAACTAATATTGCTTGGAAATGACCATCAATTACCGAGTCTGAAAAATTGGTTTCTGATCACGTCTTCAATGTCACCCTGTCTGTATACAACACTAACAAAGAAATAAAATAACTAAGAAATAATAATAAGTAACTAAGAAATTCTCTGAAGGAAGAATGAGCGCGCCATGAACCAGCAATAAAAGTTTTTTTTAAATGTTAATTTTATCGTGTCGTAGTGACGTAAGTAGTTTGCGCGCCAAAAGATGAAGACGCCCCGATTCGCAGGGTCCAACGTGCGTGCTTTTTCTGGCCCCGTACCGTATCGGCGATGATCGTTGATGGTCTGATCGTCTATAATCGGCGCGATCATCGTGTAAGCATACACATGTGTTGCTGCTTTATTATTTAATAAATGGAGGAAAAGAAGATGGTGGTGCTTGAGCACTAATCAAAATAAAACGAAGTAGTAGATACAATAACTATATATTACAATTTATTTTTTAATTAATATTATTATTAATTATAATATTTTAATTAATTAATAAACCGGGGAATCAATGATCGGCAATAGTGTGGGCAGCTCAACGCACAACGCGGCTATTCACTTTGATGACAAATCACGGGTCGCAGGCGATCATCTGCGATCATAGACGATGATCGGCGAATACAGCCGAGTATGCCTTCTGGGGCCTGTTTTATAAAGCTGCAAATAACAATTTACATGTTACAAGTTTCCATTTGACACAACGTCGACCAATGAAGACCAGCCATTTGAGCAGTGCTGCCAGTTTAGACCTGTAAAATTGTACCTTGTAGCTTTACAAAACGTGCCCCAGTACTATCGTGCTCGCCCGTAATCGTCTGTATTCGCCGATAGTGTACAGGGCCATTAAACTGGGTTGATTAACAACGTCACTTAGACTTGAAAAAAAAAACACAAAACATGGTAATTATGGATTTTCATACGATATTACTATCGTGGTCATAAATGGTCTCTGCCTAGCCCTCCGGGAAACAGGCGTGATTTAATGTACGTATGTATTACTTCCGTGATAACAGAGCAATTATGAAATTCCATTCAATGTAAGTATAACTATACCCAGATTTTCAAGAAGGTTTAAGGCGGCCTTTACACTGAAACTTACGACTTACCTTAGTAGGGACGCAGCTATTGGTTAGAAGTATATATATATATTTTTCTCATTCTAACAGATAGCTGCGTCCCTACTTACGTAAGTCGTAAGTTTCAATGTAAAGCCGGCCTAATGAACGGCTTAAATATAACATGAAAGAGGAAAAGAGACGACAGAGATGAAGAGGTAATTGTTGCGAAACGGTCCAAACTCAGCCTTTAGTCTTGTGCTTTTTGGGCATTGAGCCTTGGGTGGTGGTGGTGGTGGCAGGTAATAGAGGTATATTCATGCATGGTATATTGTCTGGTTTGCGCCCGCAATTATCGCGATGAGTTTTAATGCGCTCTGAAAATAAAATAAAAACATTTGTCATATACGCAAACACTTCATTGAGTTTGCTGTCAATAAGAACCTAGACGATCGAATATGATGTGCGCTCCGCACCAGTGCACTGTACAGTGCTCTGCACGGCTAGCACAAGTGGCCCTCGACTTGGTTGTCGCTCGGATCTCCCTTTCTATCTATTCGGTAACGATAGAGACGCACTGAGCGACAAGCGAGAAAATACAACTTGTGCTACCCGTGCTGAGAGTTTGACGAGAGAACAGAGGCCTTACTTTTAAAATCGAAGTTTGAAGTTACGTTATCTCTATCCTTTTTTCTCGATTTAGTATCGAGTGACGAGTTTCGACACTCGAAGCTTCGAATTGCGGCGCATTTACCTGTGAACTTGTCACAGTCGCGTAATCTGACAGTATTCGAAGTGATTTCGACGCACTCTCATTCAGCCCGAACGGACGGTGAGCAAGAGCTACGGTGCTACATACAGACACACACTCACACTTACACACACACACTTACACGTCAAACTTATAACACCCCTCTTTTTTGCGTCGGAGGTTAAAACCCGCTTCTAATTCAGTTCGTCTGTTTAAGAGCTATGTTGCCACAGATAGATACACACACACACACACACATACACACACACACACACACACACACACACACACACACACACACACACACACACACACACACACACACACACACACACACACACACACACACACACATAAATAGCGGTCAAACTTATAACACTTTAGCGACAGGGTGTTAATGATTAATAAATAAAAAGAGGGGTGTTAAAAGTTTATAACGTGTGTCTCTATGTCTATGTATCTGAGTGTCTGTTTGTGGCATCGTAGGTCCCAAAAGGATGAAGAGATTTGGACGCAGTTTTTTTTTTAATAAAGGCACTTTAAACGGGATGGTTCTTAAACTTCTTAACTAGGTTTCATGAAAATTGGTTGGGCCGTTTAAGAGATATCAGCTCTGAACGTAGGTGTCGCCGTTATATCGGGGGCTTTTAATCCCCTAAAAGCTCAATATCTCAAAAACGGCTGAACCGATTTTGATAACGCATGTCTAAGAACCACCGCTAGAAAACCTGCTTTGAAATAAAAAAAACTGCATCCAAATCAGTTCATCCGTTTAAGAGCCACGGTGCCACAGACAAACACAAACACACACAAACACACACACACACACACACACACACACACACAGAAACACAGACACACAGACACACAGACACACAGACGGACAGACGTACAGACGGACAGACGGACGGATGGACGGACGGACGGACAGACGGACAGACGGACGGACGGACAGACGGACAGACGGATCATAGTCGAAGTGGGCAATGAAGTGGGTAATAAAGTTTTTATATACCAGCGGCAATTACGATTACCTTTAGTTGTAGCCTTGTTGTTGCAGTTGTAGTGACGTAAATCGCACTCGTTACAGAACCACAAAAGTTCGCAGGTCCGGTCATCGGGGTTGCTGCCACATACGGGTTCTGATTTCCTGTCAATGCAATCCTCTTTGCACTTCCTTGTCTTTGCTTTCATGTCTGGCTTGCAGGTTTCTTTGGGAGGCCTGCCTGTTGTGCTGGATCTCCCTGCTTCCTTGGACATTGTTGGGGGCAATACATCGCAAAGCATCGCCACGATCAGGGCAACTGAAAAATTTCAAAATTCCGATTTTACATTATACACGACTGCCATAGTAACATCAAAACGAATTCGTAAAAATATCGTTCGATATAACAGGATGGGTGACCGCCTAAAACATCGTGTTGATAAAATCAGTTTTGTCACATATTTGTAGCAGTTTTACTTGAGATTGCTATTTATTCGGAAACTGTGAAAATTAGACTACAATTTAAGCCTAAAATAGCATCAAAATAAGAAGCCATTATAAAAATACAATCCGTATAATAATGCTAAAAAAATTGATTTATTTTCATGTTTCTTGTATGGGGACCCCTCTTGGGATTTGATTTATTGTTCATTGTACAATTTTAAACGATAGATTTTATAATAACACGTATTCTGTGAAAAATTCAACTGGCTACTTATAACGGTTAAAAAGTTATAGCCCTGTAAACTTACTTTTTCATATAAGGGCGCGTACCGCTGTTAAGCGATGACGTCACCCCAGCAAGATGGCCCCCGCGCGCTTTAATATTATTGACCCAAATTTTAAACGTTCATAGAATCGAAACTACCGAGTCTTTTTGAATAAAACAAAAAGTAGTATGTTTGTTTATTTATAAACTTTACTGCTACAAAGTTTCAAGCGATTTGGCGTACCTACTGACATTCTTCATTGCAATATACATACACCTATTAAAATTAATTATTAAAAAAAAAATCTGCAGGATACAAAAACAAAAAATAATAATACTTACATCTCTAAGAATTACATTTATACCTAATGTATACACTTACTACCTAATCCCATTTGAACATTAAACCTAACATGACAAAAATAAAAGTAATGTGAAAGAATAACAGTGTTTTTAAATATCTATACAAAACAGGACAGATAACAAATCAAATAAAAATAATATGTCGTATATCGTTCGGCGATAAAATCACACATCTTTTTATTACTGTAATTGTAATATAAAGTCAATAGGAATATGAATAAGTGCTTACCAAAAATGGTCAAAGTATCCATGTTTAATGTGCGCTTGAAAACGCGTGGACTCAAACTGTTCGGTTCTGCGAGGTGTCGACTTTTTATATTGGCCCATCATAGCAAGTTTTTTGCGAGTGGCAGGATCGCCTCAGGCGCCGCTCGTTTGCTAAATAAATAGTACGGGGGCCCACGACAAAAGTTTTTGGCTAATCGTTACCCCCAAAATTGTATAATGTGGATAGATTTTGTTATTCTGAATCCAAAAATACATATTTCAGACATTGTCCGCATCGCGTCTCACTTGACCGCATATTCAAATATGCAAAAAGAAATCCGACATGTTTAATAGGTATCTGCCTGATTTCCGGCATGTAGTTGAATTATACATATAAGTCTTAGATAGCGAAAACACAATTTTCAGGCACCAGGAGCGTAGCAGTAACCGGGAGATCATTAGAAAAAAAAATATGAGGAAATAATATAACCCATAGCAAACCGTCTTCAAGTGAACCTTGGTCAGCTGAAGCGAAAAAATTTTTAGATGTAAAATTCATGAAATATTAATAATTTAACCGAAAATTAAAACGAATACTAAGTTTAAATAGAACTGAATCTAAGTACCAATTTCACCAAACGTTGTTAAATTTAATCATTGTTAATCGACTGTTAGTTCAAACATTTTGACAGCTGTTAACGCTCTAATCGTCTGTTAAGTGGTTAACAACGTTTTGTGAAATTGGTACTAAGATTTAGAAATAAACTAAAACATTAATCTAAGATTGGCCCCTACGCCATTGTACCAAAGATGCTGCCAGTATTTCCTCGTTGAATGGCTAAACTAATTCGTTGAGCGAGGAAACTGACACCTCTTCGGTCTCCACTGAAGTCAATGCGTCTCTGATTCTTTAAAAAGGACCAAAGGTAGCGATAAATGGAGCCGTTTTGTCGGAGACAGATCAGACAGAGATAGAAATGGGCGTCCCTCAAGGTTCTATTTTAGGCCCATTCATGTTCCATGTTTATGTAAATGATCTACCATACCTATATGGTAAGCAGAAGATCAGGCATTGTCATGTTCGCTGATGACCCTTCTCTACTATTCAAGGTAAATAGGAAAGATACTGACCTCATCAAACCAAACAATACCCTCTCCATGATATCTGACTGGTTTGCTGCCAATAACTTAGTGTTAAATCTAAAAAAATAAATGTATAAAATTCTCATAGCAAATTCATGAAATATAAACCGCCTCGAATATTAAACTTAATGGTGAAATCATAGAATTTGTAGAAAGAACTGTTTTTCTAGGTATTACATTAGACTCAAAATTGCAGTGGGGTTCCCACATAATTGCGTTATCAAGTAGGTTGAGCTCCGCTGCTGCTTTTGCACTCAGGAGATTAAGGCAGCTTACCAATGTAGCGACGCACGGCACGGTTGGTCTACTTCGCTTACTTTAACAGTATAATTACGTACGTTCTTATTTTGTGGGGATCGGCTGCGGATATCGATACAGTGTTTATTTTGCAAAAAAGGGCTATTAGAGCTATTTATAACTTGGAGTCGCGTGTGTCATTGAGGGAATTCTTCAATAAAATAGATATTGTAACACTGCCGTAGCTATATGTATTTAAAATAATAATCATTGTTAGGAAGAATTTACACAATTTCCCAACGAACTTTGATAAGCCAAAAGCAACCAGGAGCACAGGAAAGCTCAAAACCACATTTTATTGCCTGGCCAAAACTTCAAAATCAGTCTTAGGGTTTTTTTTTTTTAATTTACTCTTCTTACTAACTCTAAATTTAAATCTGTCATA
Source organism: Acleris literana (assembly GCA_946894065.1). Lineage (NCBI taxonomy): Eukaryota > Metazoa > Arthropoda > Insecta > Lepidoptera > Tortricidae > Acleris > Acleris literana. The sequence continues at coordinate 14,114,030 of OX335680.1, forward strand.
AAAAAAGCTAATTTCCCGAGCATATTATAAAGTAAACGATTATATTATGGATCGGGATGTTTTGCAGCGAGTTGTGCAAAAATACTGTGATATTGTAAATTTATGTATGAAGTAACCTTTTTTGAAAAAAATATACCTTGCCGAGTTTCTTACACCGGTTCTTCTCGGGGCAAAAGTTTTATTTTTCGAACCGGTGGTAATGCTTTTTGACATTCATAGGTGCATTATATTATGCCTAAATTGAAGACTAAGAACTTTGACTTTGAATTTGGATTAGAGCGCTAGGACCCCACTGAACCTAGGGTCTCGACCCGCATGGAATAAATTTTTATTCTGGGTCGAGACTATTACTTTGATGTTTTCAGGCGCTTCGGCCGCCGCACCAGCCCTATTCGAGGTTCATTGGAGATGTGACGGGGCTAGCGTGTCGACGCAGGTTTCATCCCACTCTAGCTCCCGCCCCATATTCCTCGGAATTTAAGACATCCCGTCAGGTCTCTTGCCATAATTTCTGGAGATGCAAGAGACCGACGGATGATGTCATTCATTATTTTACATTAAATGCACTGCTTTGAAACATCTTGACGGTGTTGTAGTTTTTTTGAAGTCAAGAGCATTTTTCGTATTTTGTCCTCTTCCTGCAACTGCTTTTTAGGATTCCGATGTCAAACTATATAGGAACGCTGATAGATTCTCCATGCCCTTCTGTCCTTTTCTCCCCTCCGCCCTCTGTTCCTCGTCTGTCCGTCTGTCCGCGGTCTAACTCAAAGACTCTTGGTACTACAAAGCTGATATCTTAGTTATACATTTAAATTACGCCAGCAAAGACGTTAAATAAAGTGTTTGTAATAAAAATCTGAAAAATGTTTTAAATGAAAGCACATAACCAGTTTAAGAGGAAAACTATCACGGCGATTGGTTTTTTTGAAACAGGAGACTAATGTGTTAATACCTACTAAAAATTATCTAAGACAACACCAAAATTTATAACTTTGAATAGAAAATTCGTTCATGCTTTTTGTTTTTCGAAATGTTTGTTGTTTGTAGTAACGCCGGGCTTCGTTACCCTACACTAAGCATTGTCCGACATGACCAACATGCTCTTGTCCGGTTTTTATTACTTCTTTACACGTTTTTTCTTTGGGAAAACCACAGTATAGATTTACAAAGAAGGGACATGACATTAGTAAATCAACCTAATCTAGATTAGAAATGAGTTTAAAATCAAGTGAATAACAATTTTAAACACTTTGCTCGCCAAGATTCTTAATGTCGGTTAGTTTATTTTTGCCTTTCGTTCTTATTTAGACGTGGACCAGCGCCTCTATTCCACACGGTAAAAACAATATCGTTTTTTATCTGTTATCTTATTGTCAACGTTTTGATAGCTCTTATTTTAACAATACCATAAAAGGCAAACTACGATATCGTTTTTACTGCCTAGAATACCGGCCCAGGAAGGATGCTTTTGCTTGCATTTTTTACATAACATCTGAAAAATATATAAAACACGCTCATACAGTTGTTTTACCTCAAGAAAGCGGGTTGGCCATACTTGTGTGTGTAGATGCACGTGGCACGTTGTCTGAGTGCGTAGCTGTCGTCGCTAATCGACGCCGTAGTGTGGGTGTATATACGTCTTACAACTACAAGTATGGCAAATCCACTTTCGTGAGATAAAACAACTGTAGGTACAGTCAACAGCATTAATAAGTGATCATTTATGTACCTTGTCACTTTAACGTCGTGTTTGAAATGTCATACAAAATTGTGAAACGATTGAAAGCGACAAGGTACATAAATGATCACTTATTTATGCTGTTGAATGTACGTCAGCTGACTTTCGTGGCCAAACACGATTAGTATAAAATTAACAGCGATGTAGAAAATACTATAGTTATTGCAACGCTTTGGCAGATCGCAGAATTACCTAGTCTGTGACCAGACTTAGAAAAAAACTGCATCGATGCATAATCATTTTTTGACTAGTAATAATATAAGGTCACAGCTTATCTATTTTTAGAATCAGGCGGGCAAGTACGTTAGTACGTTTGGCGAACTTATCATTTCGCTAAAAAACATTTGTTTTTACTTAAACAATTAAATATTATATAGCAAAGGTTACGTTAGCCTTATTCTTACTAATATTATAAACGCGAAAGTTTTTATGTATGGAATGGATGTTTTTTACTCTTCCACGCTGCAACGGCTGGACGATTTTGGATGAAATTTGAAATGGAGCTAGCTTATAACCTGGATTAACACATTTCATATATTTCATCCCGGAAAATTTAAAAGTTCCGGAGGGAATAGCGATATTCGAAATCTACGCGGACGAAGTCGCGGGCAGAAGCTAGTTACTTATATGCCGGTTAGGGTCGAAGGCGAATGCGCAAGCGGAACATGGCGTCCTCGCCGACACCGGAGTGGATGGAGAATCACCTCGATTTTAGTGGGTATTCCTATCATTATTGGTTGGTGAGTCCCACATAACCACATTGGGCACCCCCGGGCCACGTGGTATGCGTAGAAGCATTTTTCCAGTGTGAAAAAAAAGGCTTATTACTTAAATAACATATTGCTGAAAACTGTATTAAAATCCGTTCAGTAGTTTAAAAGATCTAAGCGAACAGACAGCGGAAGCGATTTCATTTTATACTATGTAAAAATAATAAATACAATAAGTATATGTTTTACAAATGGATTTACTCAAAAAAAAATTGTTACGGGAAAAAAACAATGTGCGGGACATACCATTAACAATTTTTCAATGTGTACACTTTTATTTTGGGTAACGTCCTAATACGTTTACGAGGGGCGGCTGAAAAGTAATCTACCTAACAATGAAACAAAAGACTGTCATGGCTAATTTTTTTTTATTTTTCTATATAGTCCCCTGCTAGTAAAATGCACTTATTAAATTTTTCAAATATTGAATTTAAACCATTAAAAAAAAAATCTTTCGGTTTGTCGTCAAAAAAGTCAGTAACCGCAGCCTTCATTTCGTCATCGGTCATAAACCTTCGTCCCCTGAGGTCTTTCTTGAGAAGTCTAAACAGAAAATAGTCACAGGGGGCTAAATCTGGACTATAAGGGGGGTGGTCAATGGTTTCGAAGCCATTGTCTTTAATTGCTAGCTTCGTTGTGCGGGCGGTATGCACTGGTGCGTTATCGTGCAAAATCAGAATACCTTTGTTTAGTTTACCTCGCCGTTTTTCTTTTATTGTCTCTCTTAGTTGGTATAGTAAGTTTGAGTAATAATCAGCATTCATTGTAGTTTTCTTCGGTAAATAATCTATGAGCAAAATCCCTTCTGTGTCCCAAAAGATTGTAGCCATAAGTTAACCTGCCGATGGACAGACCTTGAATTTCCGAGGCGGCTTCTCATCCTTAAATTTCCACTGTAACGACTCTTGCTTACTTTCCGGGTCCCATTGTCGAATCCAAGTCTCATCACATGTTACAATTCTAGAAATTATTTCTTCCTCTTTCCCTCGACTCATCTCCAAAAACTCTTCGCAACATTTGACACGCCTCTCCATGTCAAATGCAGTCAACATTCTGGGGACCCAACGTGCACTAACCTTGGACATGTTCAAATGCTCATGAATTATTTCATTGACTCGCTCTTTACTGACGCCCACATCTCTAGCTATCTCCCACTGCTTCACTCGTCGGTCCTCTAATATAATTTTTTTCACCCTGGCTACATTTTCATCGGTGACGGCCGAAACTGGTCTTCCGCTACGAGGATCATCTTCCAGACTCTCACGACCTAACTTAAACTGCTTTGACCAAAACTTTATAACAAATTCGGAAGAACACAAACTGCCAAACACACGTAACATACGCTGTCTGATCTCCGAAGGCGTATTCCCTTCTTTAGTCAAAAACTTAATCACCGCACGCTGCTCGATTTTATCCATTTTCACTTTTTCTACCGACATGTTTGAAACAATTGTAGGAGACAAATAAACGTGATGCAATAAACAAATGAATGTAATACATTTTGAAAATAGAATAACAAACGAATATAAATCCATACCAGCCAGCATTATTTTTGTATATATTTCTGACCAAGGAGATTACTTATCAGCCGCCCCTCGTAAATTTACTGGCTATGTTTAAATTTTAAATATAGCCAGTCTAAAATCTACCAGAGCGCTTCCGTCATTTTAAACTTTAAAAAAATCTACCAGAGCGCTTCCGTCATTTTAAACTTTAAAATGACGGAAGCGCTCTGGTAGATTTTCGTCATTATTCTGGGTCCAGAGAAAACCAGAGTCGCACTTCCAATAGGTGTACGACTTATAGCTGAGTGGATACTATTTCCGCAGCACTACTTTTCACACAGTGTAATAATTTATAAAAAACGAAATAATTTTTTTCTATTTCTATTTCTAATAAACATTTTTATCTAATTAGCGACTTGCCCACCCTTCGCTTCGGTTTATGTGAGATTTTTGCAATATCGATTCATAAACCAGAATTTATTAATTTAATTATATTTAATTATTTAGGTACATAAAAACCTTCCGTGAACTTATTTATGATGGTTAAAACCGTATCAAAAACCGTTGCGTGGTGGTTTAGCAGGGGTGTGATTCTCTCAAAAACGCTGTCGGACGAACGAACGAGTGAATGTCGCAGCGGCGAGTTTAAGTAGTCCCGTGAGAATGCACGCGCCAAAATGTGTTTTGATCGCTCTGACGGGACTACTTAAACTCGCCGCTGCGACATTCACGCGTTCGTTCGTCCGACCGCATTTTTGAGAGAATCACATCCCAGGAGTTAGCGGATATTCAGACAGACAGACAGATGCGGAAAGCGACTGCGTTTTATTCTATGTAAAGAAGATCGTCTCTAATGGTGAATACAAATGCATTTGCTATTTTAAATGAGCAGGCGTCATTCTTTCAAGTCAACACTCAATAGATTTCCATGTACTTTTAGCATTTTAAGCTTTAAGGCCGTCCCTCATCGAAACATTTACCTATAATGTAACATTCCATATAGTGTGTATGAACGAAATTATCCTTGATAAATTTCCTATAAACCTCTAATACATAATTACAAAAGCTATATCACTTACAGTTTCAGACCATACTGCCACCAAATACGAACGTTTTTATCTTTTTTTTTACCCGACTACGTCAGAAGGAGGGTTATTTGGTGTAAGTTTTCTCAAAAACTTCACACTTTACCGCCAAGATATGACAACAAGACAACTAAAGTAAAGAATATAATATACAGTTTAAAAAGAGGTATAATTTATTTCTAAACTCTTTCATTTCCCGTTGTTATGTTATTTTTTTAATTCATTCAAATTTAAATGTTCTGGCATCGTCATACTTCCAAGTCAACATTCAACAGATTTCCATGTACTTTTAGCACGTTTAGCCTTAAATAGCCCTCATCAAAGCATTTACCTGTCATGTATTTATTTATCTATTGTATTCAGGATAACAACAGCCTATAACAGGTAAAATATACAGTTGTTTAGACTTTTTGTATAGGCCAATAAAAGTATCCACAAATATCTATGAATCAATTACATCATATTTTCTTTTAGTATATAACATAATTATACTAAAAGAAAATATGAAGTTATAATACCAGGTAATAGTTACAGAAAGTAGACATTCAAGATTCGATTTTGAGCATTACATAACAATACTGCCTCGCTGACTGATGCGTTGTCACTCACTGATAATTAGCTCTAATCTAAACTCTATTTAGTTATAACTATACACAACTATTGACTCAAAATACATCGTTAAAGATCGTAGGGTTTCGAAGATTCAACCAAAAACCTACGAAAATAGTCTCATGTTTAAAAAATAAAACTATCGAGGATTTAGATTCTAATCCTGTTTTCACGTTTAACAGTGTCAAGGAAATAATGATCAAGATTAATACGTATTCAAAGAACAGAAACATCTAGGCGTTATGGTTATTGAGATCCAGATCGTAGAGCACCGATTTTATCATGGGTAGGTATGTGGCCTATGATTCAATGTCTACCGGTAACGCCACAAATCCCACAATACTAAAAGGGCACTTTTTAAAAAGAAGTAAAGGAAAACTGTTTCACACTTCTAAACTACATTATAATGTTTACCAGGCAGGCAGGGTGCTAGTACAACCGGCCAAAAATGTGGTCTATATTTAAAGTACGGTTGAAGTTCATTTGCACGTCATGATACAACAAGTTCGATTTTCCCTTGCAATAATATTATGACAGTGACAAGTGTCAACCTTAGCGATAATTAAATCTCACAGAGACTTTTGTCAAAACTGGTAGACCACTTTCTTGTCCGACCGTACGTAATTTTTAAATATACCTAAAACTAGATGACGCCCGCGACTTTGTACGCGTAGAATAAGTTTCCCGCTACTCCCCCTATTTCTTCCTGATGGGGTACCTCTTCTCTTCTCTTCTTCTTCAGCGCATATGCGCCCACCGTTGGGCATACGCCTCTCCAATTTTCTTCCAATGGGCCCGATTGCTGGGGGCCTTCGGACTCCTCCCTTTGAGCGAGTTTGCCACTCCAAAATGCGCTTGCTGCATCTCCCATGGGGTACATACCCAAGGAATACTCTCTCTAAATTTAGAGTTCCTAGACACAGCGGTTTGGGCTGTGCGTTGATATGTCTGTCAGTCAGTTTCCTGCCAGTACGCGAAGGCGGTTCCAAATGGAAAAGTGGTCGGATGATCTACCAAGTGCTTATGTATACGACTGACCCCTTTTCCGTTGTTATCGTGGTAGCCCGGCTATAATTAAAAAATAATAACAAAGCCCGGATGCATCCAGCTACAACGATGGTCTGGTGTCGACGTCGTCTTCACCGCCCAAGTGCCCCCCGCCCCCCTCTGCGGCGGATATAAGCCTGGCGCCCCCCAACGCGGGGCAGTTTCAGTGTACTTGTCTAACCGAAACTGTCGTGCGCACTGAACATGAAGGCCTTGGCTATTTTAGGTAAGTACTAAGTAACTGTAAGTAATCTAGATTTATGTTTGTCGTGTAGCTTTAAATGATCTGCAAGGTCATTAATTTTATTATGTGTTACCTTTTCAGGGAACCCTTATTCGCCGTGTGCGTCTGTCTATCTGTCTGTATATCACATTAACTTTTTCTCAGAAACTATAAAAGTTATAAAATTGAAATTATGTCCACATTTATACCGAGCACTAAGATCACTGGTAAAAGTGAATATTTTTTTAGGGTACGTGTCCCCTGTATGTAAAGCAAGGGTATTTTTTCACTGTAAAACATCGTGTGTGATATATTGTTGAATAGCTATTACTTACTATAGCTATTAGACGTATGTAATTATCAATTTATAGATTTGGGGGACTGTTTTTGACATATTGAACTCTAAAAGTGTGAAGTAAAGTTTTACGGGTTATGCCGTGTTAAAATGGATGGTGGAAAATTCATTTCATTATTTTAGTGCATAAAATATTCCCTTTATCATCATCATTCAGCCCGCATTGGCTCACTATTAGGACCTCTTCATTTTCTCGCCACTGTGTCCAGGTTTGCTAAGGTCATCTATATTTTTCCAACCTTCCGCTAAATGAATTTAGACCAAAAAGTGGATGGTCTACCCATTGATCTATGACCTAATCTTGGCCAACACTCTGTAACTACCTTCGACCACCAACCATCTCTACTTCAGATGCTTCCTCTTGCCGACACATCCGGAACTTTAGACCAGAATATATAAGTTAGGCGAAGGCCCGAGATTCTAGGCGGTAAAAAGTATCGTCTTTGACCTGTTATGGTATTGTTTTTGACTCGACCACCATAACTGTCAAGTAAATAAGAGATATCAAAACGATAACAGGTCAAAGACGATGTGTTTTTTTGTGACCGCCTACAATTTCGGGCATGCGCCTAGTTTCTATATTCTGTACGCGATCGACAAGTGAAATGCCCATGAATCGCTCAATGGCTCTTTTTGCAAATTACATTTGGTGCATACTTGCCCTTGTAAGGTCCATGACCAATATGCGTTAAAAGTTGTTATACACAGCCTAAGCCAAGATTCCTTGAGCGCCCCGGATATCTTAGGTGTTACTAGACAACATTCTTAACAATTTAATGAGTCCCGCAAAATAACTAACAATTCATTATTTTATTAGCCTATTAATTATTATTTTATAGTCTGTCCTAATCTGAAATTCTAGTTTATACTGCTTGTTGCAATAAACTATATTGTAGGTATTGATCAAACTGCATCAAATGACGTCGATCAATTTGAACTGGTAATTCAAACTTAGAGAGTTTCGGGAAAGGTGCGACTTTTAACCGGAATTAAGTCATTCGGAAGAAAAGCAGCTGTACTTGTTGCATGATTTTGAACTGCACCAAGTTTTGAGACAAGATGCCGCCTGGTGTAGAGCAAATAGTCAAAGTTGCTGAATGAAGAAGGAGAAATTCTTTAGTGGCTTAGAAGCTTCGGATTACTATGTGATCCAATATATTTCTACATCACTGAGAATTAGAGGCAAAGGGAGGCAAAGGTATACCGCAAGGTAGTGTTTTCTAAAAGTACTTTTAAAACCTTAATAACTTCTAATCTAATTAACTATCCGGTCTAGGACCGGTATAGGCTTTCTTATACCAATATTTACGTCAAGTTCTGTGACACCCTGCATATGGGTATAATCATGTTATTGTTCGAGTTCTATAATGGAAGAACATGAAAAAGTATAATAAACGTCACCTGCGTTGCCATTTGATCTGTTTATAGACATGTAACGATGTTTCTCAAAACATCGACTGGTGATATGAGACTTCCTTCTATCGATTACTGTAATTTGCTTATTCTTACGACGATATCAGAACGGTACAATGACTGATAATATACACAATGGAATGCCACTTCTGTCACTAGATAGTAATTCGAGTTGCTGAGTTAGGCTTTTTTCTAAGTTGTGGTGATTTGGAATTCAGCGATTGAAGATTTCCCAGGACTCCTTATAATTTTCTATTTGATTATGAGAAATAAGTATATGCTTTTTGATAAGCTTCTTCTTGATTCACCATTTTTTAAACCATCCGTTCAGTTCCGTTCGGTTTGCAGACAGCAGGTTTTTAAGAGCTACATTGACACGTGTACCACACTAGACAACGTTTTTCCTCAGCATTTTTCTTGATTGCTTACGATACAGTGTCGTTTCGATTTGCTGGTATAGCCCAACCAAACCGCTTCCTCAGTTTGTCTATGAGTTATGAGACATTGGCTGCAATGATTCTCATTCCCTAAACCGTAGATCATGTTCTAACGTTCTCCAGCATCCGTACCCTGTGGCTCACACGTCCTGATTATTCCAGTTGGCCTGGTCGTAGCAGTGAGCTGTCGCCCAGATAAGAAGGCAGATCTGGAGCAGTTGAAGGCGGAGGCCGCTCGCAAGAAGATCTGCATGAAGAACTGCGCTGAAGAGAGGCTGGTGCCCCTCTGCGCCGGCAAACAAGGCGACAAGTCCAAGTCCTTCGCCAACGAGTGCGTCCTGAGTAACTACAACTGCGAGCACAAAGACAGTAAGTAGGGTGACAAATCAAGATGTCAGTAGACGTGAATGTTTAAAAGAAAAAAGGCTGATGGTTTTGAATCTTATTTAGGGCCCTATTATATTAATGCAGCCGATAGCTGAAAGCACCGATGAGATTCTTGCAGAAAAGGAGCCATGAATTTTCATTACAATATTATTCAAAAATTAATCATGGCGCCGGTTTTAAAACAACATAAAATGTTGACTGACTTTGATAAAATATATATTTGTAACATGCCTGACACATATATCGCCCTTTTGTCATCGACACCAGAATAAGCGGATTGCGTAGCGTAATCAATCAGTAATTCCATTTCGGTTTAACTACAAAAACAAAATATAATTAAGTGAGGTATGGTGAAGAATATATATTTTTTTATCTGTAGGTTAATGTCTTTTTACTTTGCCTTTTTCTCTAAATGATTCTGAAATCTGATTATGAAAAATTAACTGCATGTATTTGTTTTTCTTCCAGCGCTCAAGGAGATCATGAAAGGGGAATGCCCCAACACTCAAGGCATTTTTAGTTAAGTGAAATATAAATATGTCATAACCTTAAAATAATATTTATTTATGTTTATTAAACAAGCTGTGTTCAGGGATTATATTTATGTCTTCAACCAGGTAATTAAAATGAGTTTTGTAATACAATGAAAAGTAAACGTGAATTAAATAAAATTATTTATTTATTTGACTTTTTATTTTTTGTCCTCGTTACTTTTTTGTTAAATTTTAACTAGTTAAAGTTTAGGAAAAACTGGGGTCAAACAAATGTCAGAGAAAAATGACTGAGCTGCGAATAACATTTTAAAAATCTACACTAATCTGTAATGAATACGATCTTACAAAATTGACAAATTCAATTGTTTAAAAATCAATAAACCGAGTCGGCTTGTGGTTTGTATTGTTGGACAATGAATTTAGTTTAGAAGTTATTTTTTAATCTCTTTAGGTTTACTGTTTTTTGAATCATTATTTTTTATTTTAGATTTTTAAGTGATAGGTACTACTTAATATGCTGTTGTGTGATAACACTTTTTAAAGAAGACGCAACGGTATGGTAATATTTTAAGCTTGCCTGAGCGAAACGCGAGTAGACCTAAAAGAATAATTGGGATAGACCAAAAAAAAAAATACTCAAGGTTTTACATTCTAATTCGAAAGAATAGGTAATTTTAAGAGACCAATTTCATTAATTTTGTTTTTGACCCAATACTTTTGTTTTAATATCTTTATTTATTTAGCAGACATTTTATGGATGACATGATTTATTTTAAAATTGGGTTGGCATTTTCTAATAAATTACAACAATTAAATGATATCTAATGATAAAAAGTGATAGTAATAGGGTACCTATTATAACTTACTATTTCAAGCGGTTTTCACCCAACCCGTAAGATACACCCTTCAAGCCGAAAACGAAAGTCAAACAAAGGTTAACAATACCTAAGTGAAATGTAACTAATTGCACTAATTGAAGTTGCACAAGAAAGGGTTCCGAACCATTCTCGTATCAACTGGGGAATTGAACAGTTCAGCAATTCATAGAATGAGTATTACTATAGTTCCTATCGCAAAAAAAATTAACGTTAAAAATTAAAAGTGAACCCCATACAAGAAACATGATTAATATTGTACGGTAGTAAGGGGCTCTCCGTATGCGAGTCCGACTCGCAATTGGCCGGTTTTTTCAGTAGGGGCCAGAAAACCGTAAGAAATTTCAGGAGAGCCAAATAAGGATTATTTGTTTTAATTTTAATTATACATCTATGTGTAAGATAAAAACTTACCTTCTTATTCATAAACGCACAATAAACCTATTTTAGATAAAGACTCTTTGTCCCTTTCTGTCAAATTCAAATGTCATAATAACAGATAGGGACGGAGCATATTTCAAGTACACTTTAGCTATTGCAGGTTTATGAATAAGAGGGTTAACTAGCACGGTCACTCTAGTTGTTTTTATCTACATAGCTTTTTTAGGACTAATTGTGTCAATATATATTTCCGAGGGGCATACGTTCCTAGGTAAGTACTTTGGGACCTTAAGGGGCTGGAGTTGGCCCGTGGGCGGTAATTTGCCACTTTTGTTTAGTCTCGTCATTACAACGAGCGATTTTTTATGAGACTATCTCAAATAAAAGGCGTGTCAATTTTGTGTGGGCACCAACGAGCCTGGCGCTGAACGCGTGGACAAAGCCCGGATGCTCTCGGTCGTAAGATGGACCGTCGTGACCCCCACCCCCCTCCGCGGCGCATATAAACCTGGCGCCTCCCGCCCCCCTCCGCGGCCCATATAAGCCCGGCGCCCCCCCACGCGGGGCAGTTTCAGTGTACTTGTCGAACCGCGCACACCGAACATGAAGGCAGTAACTTTGGCTATTTTCGGTGAGTACCATACACAGATTTGCACGCGATAGCTGTCATAATTTAGCTAGTTTGACAGTGTGTAATAACTTCGGTTTTTTACACTTTATTCTGCATAAACATAGGCTAAAATGCACAATATGTAGAGGTAAAACCAGCAACAATATATCATAGTTAGTGGTGCAAGGTTTGTCCACATCGCTATAGGTACAAAACTTAAGTAAAGCTCCCCTTGCATGTAGTTGTACACATCTGCACAGGCCGTTCGACATTCTATATTTGAAATTTGACGTAAATTCAATATAAGTTTTGTACAAAACAAGCTTTACTTAAGTTTTTTCCCTATACCTCCTTCTCGCATCTTATCTTTTAAGCTACCGCCAAGCAGCAGTGTTCGCATTGTTGTGTTCCGGTGTGGCGACAAGACAACCGGTGAAATTACTAGTATAGATAAAGTCTTAGGATTGTAGTCATAAGAATGCAAATGTCAATGGATCACAGATAAAAAAAAAACAAACATTACGCTCGAAAATATCTGACACGCTCTAAAGTAATGAAGATGACTGTACTGCTGAAGGTACTGGACTATACATAGTTTTACTTTTGGTTTTAAATAAACCTTCTATGATACCTTAATGAGATTTCTCAAGTAACAAATGAAAAAAAAACTTGCTAATTTCATTCCAAACAATGTTTTTCAAACCTTTTTGTTGCAAGTTGTAGTTTTTGCCGATATGTTTCATAACATTGAACCAGCCGGTAAAATGAAACTTCCTCCTTTTTGCTTTTTTAATGATATAACAATGTAACGACATTCATGATATGTACACAACTCAAAACTCATTTGATAATGATGACGTTAAGGTCTTTTCAGATAAAACTAACAATCGTTATTGGTCGAAATCTTGTCAAAATAGACTGGACTTATTGTTTTCGGTGTGACAAGTCAAACCAAACTTTCACCAATTTTATAACGTTAAATATAACAAACCTTAGAGGTATATGATGGGAGTAGTTCGGATCTGAGCGATTGGTCAATTTGGCTAGACGCCTTCCTGCCATTACCACATTATCTCCAAGAAGTTTTACTCCCTAATAGAACTAAGGTCAAGTCCTCGCGTACTGGGCAGTTTTATTGTATAAATATTTCCTGTTTTGAAGTAACGAAGCAAACATGGTAGTCTTTTATCTTGGAATAACTGCATTATAGATGTTTATCACGCGCAAAATTCGAACCGGATTTTCCTTACACTTCGTAGTCTTAACGTTTTCGATCATCTTCGCTAATTGGCCTAATAAAGCTAAAGCGTTACTATTATTTTGCACGAGTACTTACATACACGGGGAAAAATATTTTTGGCTTGGACAATGACATCAACTTGTAAAAATATCTTAAGCGGACAGTCTATCCGATTTGCATAAAACTCAGCTATGAACCAGCCTGATTTAACTAGCTCTATTAAAAAAAAAACGTGTTCCACTCGGTCTATCCATTTGGGACCTACGCCGCCACAGACTAATAGACAGATAGGCAAATACACAGACACAGATCCACGGACAAATAGATACACAGATACACGCGTAGAACTGGTACTTACTTCTTATTATTACTTACTTCTTTTTGAGTCGGGGTTAAACATAAAATCATCCATGTAAATCTGTTCGCAATTGCCATTATGTAATATACCGCTGAGATACAAAGATAATAAACAGATAATTAGAGGCGTTGTCTTGTTTTGAAATTTTGTAAAACAATATCGGTCGGGCAATATTGCAGGAAAAAGGAGGAAGTTTAGGAACTAACACTACCTAAAAGCTTGTATAGACAACATTAGAAATTTAGTTAAGTAGCGAGTATTTTAGTTGTAATTTAGTCGAGTAGATTAGATTACTATTTGCACTTACTAAATTTTTGTTGTTCAGACACATACTGGGGTCCTAGTGAAAAAGGATATAAGTCTTCTGAAGATCAAGTGAAAAAGGGGTTAAGTCTAGTATACTCCGTTCATGTATATACCCTTTTTTATTACGAGTTAAGTCGACTTGTACCCTTTTTCACTAGGATCCCAGTAATTGGTCTAAGATCTGAATAGGAGACGATTTGCACCGGGCTGTTTATTCGATGAAAAGTATTTTATATCAAATTTAATACGATAAATAATATGTGGCGAATAGGGAGGCTGAAAAACTTCAGTCCAGTACTTATATCACATTTTTTTTTATTAATAATGAACTTTTTCATTAAATTGCAAATGCTTGTTTAATAGACAAATTACATACTAATCGAAAGTATGAAGTCTATAGAATATGCAAACGTTAGGTTTGGTGCAAATTATTAGTACCGACTTACTTGTTTATACCTGCCTACCCAATAGTTTGACGGGAAAAAAATAGTCAAACTAACGTTTGCATATTCTATAGGCTTCATACTTTCGATTGGTATTTTTTTGTCTATTAAACAAACTACTACACTATTTTTAAAACAAAGTTAATTTTTAAATTTTTAATTAATTATGCACAGGACCGAAATTTTTCAGCCTACCTATTCGCCATATATTACTTAGCATGTTGTTTAATTTGGTATAAAATACTTTTTATCTAATAATAGCCAGGTGCAAATCGTCTCCTATTCGGATCTCCTACCATATACAGTGTGTGACATCCATAAGAACATAAATTTTAAGTAACGATAGCTTTAAGTGCTGTGAACTCTTTACAGAAGGAATGAAGTTAATAGCTCCAATCAATTTAGTGTAATTCATTTTAAAAGGTCCATCGAGCAGCAATGTATAACATTAAGTCTAAGTTAACTGCAAGGTAATTAAGGGTTAATTGAGCTATTTATGATACATTGCGTGGCGAATTAGTTAGTATGAAAATAAAGTACAACTTATGTTAACAATGCACATGTTTTAATGTTAATTAGGATGCATATTAACTATTGTCAAAATATATGTTCGTACGGATATCACACACTGTATAGTTACTATAATTACTCGCTACTCGACCCATATAAAATACATTAAACAAAACTAATGTAGTCTGTACAAGCCCTAACAAGTAAAATAACAGTACTTTAATTTTTGTCCTAACTTCCTATGACATAAAAAAATCACTAAGGTTAACCCTTCAAATAGAGTGATGCATATTTTCAACCTTATTGTTATATGACGTTTAAACGAAACCTCAGGGTGGCAGGCCACAAATTTAGCCTGTTCTAATCAAATAGATAACAATAGCAAAAAGGCAAGATGACATCATAATCATCATTTTCCTATATTGATTATACTCTTATACTTTTCCAGTGGCTCTGATCGTGGCGGTGAGCTGCCGCCCGGACAAGCCAGACTTGAAGCAGCTGAAGGCCGAGGCGGCCCGCAGGAAGGCCTGCACGCACGACTGCTCCTCCGAGAAACTGGAGCCCCTCTGCGCCAGCAAACAGGGCGACAAGCCCAAGTCCTTCGGCAACAACTGCGTTTTAAACAACTACAATTGCGAGCACCAGGACAGTAAGTAGATCCGTTAAGTCAAACAAGGCCTACCTTTACTCTGGCCCCTCTGCCTTGACAGTGGACTTTCTGAAATGTTTTAAACGACCACATCCCCTAGTGATGACACGGTCGGTTTAGTGGTCACCCTCTCTACGAAGCTAACGGTCCCCGGGTTCGTTCCCTGTGAGCAAAAATATTTGATGTGCAAGAGTTGTTCCTGAGTCAAGGGTGCTCGCCAAGCACAAACAAGTATTGCTTTGCTTGGTTAAGGTGATGTGAAAGACCAAGCTATATGGAGATGGTGCGAGAGTAACGATGACAATTCGATTTAGTTTTCTGTACAACTTATAGCCAACCTCGAATACATCATACGTACATACGTTAACGTATCAGCAAAATACTGTTTATCTTATCGGGATTGGCGAGATGTGGTCATGTTTGTTTATATAAGAGACGTGTTTTGTTTCGTAAGAACATAAAGGAATTTACTTGCCTGGCTAAAGGGTCACGACTTAAATAGACAAGAGTGTCTTGAGTCCTAATTACTAATTTCATTTTATAGAAAGCTAAAATAAAACTGCCACCACAGTGAAAGCGACAACTCCATGGTGTAAACAGGCTATGCTTGCGCGATAGAGTGTGACATGACGTGACGAAATTAATGGCACCCGTCAGCCATTGAAAGGCTGAAGCCGACCGGATCGTGACTCATAGCTAGTTTTTGTAAACACGTAATATCCGTGCAGTTAAACAGGACCAAATGGTAAACATTTTTCGAGAACGCTCGACCGTGACTGTACAAGCTTTCGCACTTTGGTTCTTCCCACTGTGCGGCCCCTCTCGTGTGAGCTAAGCCGTTACCTTGATGACATAATAATATGGCAAATAATACAAAATGAAGAATTCTATTTATTATTTTGAACATAAACTACAAGTAAACCTTAATTGCCCATTAAATACTGTCAAACCCTGCATGATGGATTATATATTGCTTGTGAGTGTGATACATTGCACAGTTTAAGACAGCTAATTCATTATATTATTTTAAGATGGTGTATTCACAAATTTTTTGAGGGGGTATTTCTAATGCCCTGGAAAAAACGTAGGGTTATAAGAATTATGAGGGAATTTTATGATAAAACCCTAGCAGTTCAAGAATGCCCACCGCACTGATACTAGACTTCTAGAACAGAGGTGGTATTTTCCTAAAAACGGCTCTCTCTCGAACGATCGATCGAGTGAGCGAAGTCATTCTAGCTCTCTTAAAAGCTTCGCAAGGCGTTAAAGGGACACGGTACAAAAGTGTGCAGCTAGGGTGTTCCTAAGAATCCCTAATAACGTTTGTCCTAACGCATCGTTTGTTCGAATTATCATTTGTCCTAAATTGGTTTTCAGCTGAGTTAGACAACTTTTTCAGTTCTCCGAAATACCTGCAGTTAGGTTACGTTAGGGTTGTATTATAAACAACACTAAAAATGTTTTAAAATTCAGCCGAAAATAGCTTTAGGATAAATGAAAATTCGGACAAACGATGCATTAGGACAAATGACGATTAGGGATTCCATAGGGCAACCATGCAGCTACTTATAAGGCCGACTGACTAATCAGTAATTTTACATTTAGTAATTGGTTCTATTTTTTATTCCAGCGCTCCATCAGATCAGCAAAGGTGAATGCCCCGGCACGCAAGGCATCCGTCTCAACTAGGAACGAGACACTGCGCAGCTTCAAATACCTACTCAATTTAAATAACGTGTAATCATTCTTGATAGTCTTGTTGCGTTTATACCTACTGTGTGATGTTTACCAGGTTGTCATACATAATATCGTCAACTATGATTTAAGTTACTTTTTCAGTTTTCGCAATATCTTACATTATTTTACTTCTGCATTTGTTTTGTGAATTTATTGAGCTACATGGGTTGAAAGTCAATAAACGCTTTATTTTTATAGTCTGTATTTCATATCTCCATAATACAGTTTCGATTGTCAGTATATTTTTTATGCCAGAGAAAGTACGATTGATACTTTGGTTCTAATGTCTAGGAGAACACAGTAACGTACATACTATGGGAAGAAATCTAAAAAAGTTTACCTTGGATTCCGCCTGTTTTCCTGAGAAGATGTGTACAACCATGAAAAAACCTTATTAGGTACCTAGGTACCTACATCAAGACACTCATCGGCAGCGATTGGATCAGGCAGTGCAATTTCTCGGGAGTCATGTCATATTTATAAATTTTTTGGTAGTCATGGTGCTGTTTTTTAAATTGTTTAATATTTTACCTGACTGAACCCAAGGACGCTTTCTATTTGTCTATTGTTTGCGTTAAAACGAATCCCGCAACCACGGGGCATATCCATCCATATTAGCATAATGGTTGTGCTCATATTTACCCAACATTGCACTACCTAATCCGACCACTGGACATTGCTTTCATGCTAGTAATTTTGCCGGTTGTCTTATCGCCATACCGGGGCACAATAATGCGAACTGGGCTTGTGTCGGTCAGGAACTAAGAACTAAAAGGAATGAATTCCCGTCACGGACCGAGACGAACTAGTTCTTCGTAAACGATCTTAATCGGTCTTCGGTCCTTTAGGTCAGTAGCAATTGTTGTATGTATGAGCGAGACCGAGCGAACGAGTAAAAAGCGCACTCGATGTGAACGAGACCAATAGTACCTACTTCAAAGCGTGTCCTGCTCAGATCTCCAAATTTGCTCCGGAGCTAAAGGACCTAAAGGAACTAAAAGAACGGACTAGTTCCTTTCACCGATTGACTGAGATCGGAGCGCTCCCTTTAAAGACCGAGCGGGCACAACTCTAATGCGAACACTACCGCTTGTCGGTAGGATAAAGGATAAGATGGTAGTAGCGATCCGGACGAACCCTGCGGGTCCTGCTAAATCAAATATGATGCCTAAATACTACCACATATTCGAAACTTTAGCACGATAGCTTCAGTCAGGACATCAAAATAACAATATCTTAAAAGGATTCCGTTTTTCAGTATTTGATATGGAACCCTAAAAAGGTTTTTAGTTTTATACCAGGGGCCCGTTCCAGAAAGCCACTCTGCAACTCTGCATTCCACAAATCCCACTCTTCAAAGGTATTTCTGTTCCACAAACCTATTGCAGAGTTGAAGAGGCAAAGTCAAATGCAGAGTGTGGATTTGTGGATTTGCTAAGTATCTTTTAGGAACATAATCTTTGCAGAGTTTGTAAATTACGCAGTGTTTTCTGGAACACGTTTACTCTGCATTTTGCATTATCGTGGATTTGCAGTGCAGAGTGCAGAGTTGTAGAGTGGCTTTCTGGAA
Source organism: Acleris literana (assembly GCA_946894065.1). Classification (NCBI taxonomy): domain Eukaryota; kingdom Metazoa; phylum Arthropoda; class Insecta; order Lepidoptera; family Tortricidae; genus Acleris; species Acleris literana. Next base: position 14,132,775 of record OX335680.1, read on the forward strand.
CGGGCCCCAGAAACGCAGATGCAAATGTTACTTAAGAACTCAACAATAATAAAATCTAACACCATAATGTAGGAAATAACTATTAATAATGATGAACAGGAAACATTGAAAGGGGAAAAAATTACATTAATTTCCGTGAAACTTAGGCCGCGCCCTGACTTGGCGCTTGGCAGTATACTTACAGTAAAACACTGAATCGGCGAGGGTTGCTTTCTTTGTTAGCATCCAAAAATCAAACACTTCCTGTCTTGGCAGTATGGTTGCAGTAAAACATACCGTCGTCATAATAAGTGCGCGCAACCCTCCCGATTCCGCCGAACCGACAAGTTAGGAAGCGGTCTGAGCACGATTTACTGTGTGTATACTGCCCATAGGCCTAAATTGGGGGCTGGATGGGTCATGCCTACCCGAGAATGGTCTGGTGCTCACCCCAGGATGTTGGGTTACTGATTCGAAATTCTAGGCTGGACGCTTAAATAACTTCATCGGCCATCGCATGTCTGGAGCCAGACCCCTAATGAAAGAAAGCTAGACAACACAATAAAAAGCCACAACAAATAAAATGCATTTCCGGATATGTACTTTATTGTCATTTAGATGCTAGATAAATCTATGAATACAACAATTCATCTAGGACTGGACTGGATTATGTCCGGTCGCTGAAATCACCTACATACAGATTTAATTCGTACTTTGTACAATAAATAATTGTTCTTGCTGTAGGTACTCTTAATACTACGAAAACTATAATCAAACCATAATTAGTTGCACCAAATAATAAGTATCCAATAAGTCTTAAAATAATTGTAATAATTTCGAATTTTAGGAACTTTGCAAACCAATCACTTACAACTAAGTAAATATTAAATTCTTTGGTAGTTTTCGTGTAACTTGCTACTATTCATTATTGTATTATAAAGTTTATTGCTAAACAAAAGAACATTAGGCTCGGAATAAAGCTTTGATGTGCAATGCAATGTAATTTTTCGCCGTTTGTGTTGAATTATTACAATATCCGTGTCCTGAACGATATTATCTGGAATGGCCATAACTCTATTTATTACCGAGTCAAGTATCCGATAGACAAGTAATATTCTTGGAATTTTGGAAAACATTCGTACATAAGACATTATTGGAAACTAAGAGCTTAAGGCACATAATTCAACACAGGTTTGTTGCATTTATCTATTCATTCTTTAAATTAAGTAAAGCAACACTGCCCAATAATATGCAACAAACATATTCAACCAATTTCCTCGGGTAATTTTAACCGTAGGCCATGTTTATGTTTACTTAAACACATTTTTTATTCAGTAAACAAGGTTATTTAAAAGTCTAACTCTACTGTTATCCTACAAGTATTTAATATCTAAATATGCGCAGTGTCAGCGCAGTCAGCACTCGCCCAAGCTTGTGATGGCATAATCTGAAATCAAAGCAACTTTTTTAATTCAGTCGTTATAAAATATATTGTTGAGCGACAAGGGGTACACATAATATTGAACGAACATGCCACTGTAAAATTCTCCGTCCCGCTAAGCTTGCATTCTGTAATGTGGCTGGCGATAGGTATGGCTCTTCATTTGCAGCGGTTCGGCTTTTATCGTACTCTTTGCTTTATTACTACCTCCTTGGATTTGAAGCTTGGGCCTACGTTGACAGCTGCTTCTATTTATGGCTAGTGGTAGCTACAGACATTGATCCCAAGGCTACGCTGACGAAGGCACCTGTGGGCTATGCACATTATCTTTTTATGCGAGTTCGGCTGTGTAGTATGCCCCCATCTCTGTGGCACGCTCCCAAGTCTGCGTGAAGCTGTGACGGTGCGTCACCAACAGTAAAAATCAGGTCAAAAAAAGAAAACTATTTTTTAGCTTTAGCTTTATAAAACGTGCCCCCGATGGTAAGTGGGTTCTGAGATCTATAGAGATAAGATAGAGACCCATACTAACAAATATGACTCACTACTTTTACTTTTACTTTTTAAAGCTGATCTATCGTAAACGGCCCAACCAATTTTTATAAAACCTAGCTAAGAACCATGCCGATTAGTTTCATTAAAAAAACCGCATCCGAATCCGTCTATCCGTTTGGGAGCCAATATAAACTTAAACACTCCTCTTTTTGCATCGGGGGTTAAAACAGTACTTACAAGTGCTCTCACGGCACGACACAGCCTCCAATTCGCAGAGCGTGGCAAACGTGCGCGCAGTCCCTGAAGCGTCGAATGCGCAGACGGGCCCGCGCGGCGGCGCGGCGCAGCGGCCCGCGCAGAGCGGCGGCGGGACCAGCTCGCGCACGCGCTCGCGCACCAGCTCGGGCGGCAGCGCGCGCGCAAGCTCCGCATCGTCCAGCTCGTTGTCGTCCTCGAGCCGCGGCAGCCGCGGGAACGGGAGGCTGGCGCTCAGAGCCTCGCGCCACGCTGCAAACAAAGACAACATGGTATCTAGTTATTTACTTCAATATTTATCCCCATTGACTATTGGTAAAATACAGTGCGAGCACGATAGTGGTAAAGAGCGATAGTAGATAGTAGAACGAGATAGTGGTAATGAGCCTCTGCACAAGAGTGAACTGTTCACATTTATGGTGGTAGGATGTGACCGTGAACAGAGCAATCCAGAAGGATCCACCTTCTGGATTGCTACCACCATCTTATAATCACCATCTATACCTACCGCCAATCAACAGTGTTCGCATTGTTGTGTTCCGGTATGGGGATTAGACAACAGGTAAAATTACTAGCATAGAGGTATTCTATCTTAGTCGTCAGGGTTGGCAACGCATTAGCAGTTTTAGGATTGCAGTCTTAAGATTGCATCTTGATAATGCAAATATCTATGGGTTTCAGAAGGGTGCCCTTCGACTGACATAATGATTGTTTGTCATAACGATTGTTTCTCGAAAATCGTTTCGTCTAAAACCCTTTTAGACTGATATTACAGAATTGAATAAACATCAATTGTGTAGTTTAGTTAAGTTAGGTTAGGTTAGTTTATTATAAAAATAAACCCGTAATATAGATCCGTTTCAGAACCTACACCATCAGGTTGCCTGTGTTCTCGTCTGCCTTCTCTGTGTTTATTAAACAACAGTTATTGAAAAATTGGTCATTATGTAGAACACGATAAGTGCAAGAAAAACCCCTTAGCCCACGTAACCAGTAAATGCCCTTTATGGTTATGTCAGAAGTTGTGCCGGTTAACCTTCGTTACAAATATTTACAGTTTCGGAAAAAATAGCGGTTTGTCAAATGATATGTTTGTGAAATGAATCATTTGGTGAAACGTTTTTTGGTCAAACGACAGGCCCCGAGTCCTCAACTATGCTACCATACGCGGCCTACCTTGCAAGCGAAAACAACTGGCCACCAAGCCAACACAGGCCGCGTCTGTCTGTGAAACGCCTTATGGGTGGCGATTGACGACACGCGTTGCCGTAACACCAGAGAAGGCGGTTGCAATATAGTTGTGGAAGCATTATATACTCTATTAGTAACAGTATTAAATTTAAAATGCTAATACTATTAAATTGCAGTTAGCCACCTTTGGTACTTACGGCCGTGCGAGGCTACGCCAGTCGTATGACAATTTATTTCACGTAACTTTAACATATACAATGGTATGTATCAAACGCTACCTACCATACATATACAAAATGTAAGCTAGTATACTATAGCTTTACCATTTTGCTCAGTTATAATGAGTAAATATCATTTTAAATAAATTGGTTCCGTACCCAATTTGTGTCAAGGGGATCCTATTGAGCCTCCACTATCTGTCCGTCTGTCTGCCAGTGGGCTGTATTGTATTGCATATCTATCATGAATAAATAGGTAGACGGATGAAATTTTCATTTTGAGTTTGAGTATCAAAAAACCGGCCAAGTGCGAGTTCGACTCGCGTGGAGAGGGTTACGTCTCGTTTTCGCCTATTTTCTTAAATAACTTAAAAACTGTTTATATTGAAATTATTAAAAAAAAAAATTGAGATGCTCACAACAGGCCCTTTCATTTGACATGTCACACAATAAGGTTCGCGAAACTTTTTTTTAATTTCCTAATTTATACCCCAAAAGTGGCCCCCTTGTCTTCATTCATTCACACTTCATTTATTTACGTTACGCGTCCGTCTTTGGGTGGCCGTCCGTCTGACTTACATATGTGTACCAAATTTCAACTCGATCGGTCCAGTAGTTTTCGAGCAATCGGCTGTGACAGACGGACAGACAGACAGACGCACGAGTGATCCTATAAGGGTTCCTTTTTTCCTTTTGAGGTACGGAACCCTAAAAAACAATAAAACAAAAATGAGTTAAAAATTAAAGTAGGATATGCCCTATACAAAAAACGTGTTTTTTGCTCGATCTTCATTTTAAGGTGAGCGAGTCCGACTCGCACTTGGCCGGTTTTTTATTTCTATCGAATCAAACAATAAATAATGTAAAAAGCACAAAGTAATTTAGGTAATGCATTTAATTTGAAAGATTAGAGAATTTCAAGTAATTGATATAATTTCTCATTTGATCTAGTCGCTCATAAGTCATAATATATAACGTTACTCCCTTATTCATAAACATACATTAAACCTATTTTAGATAAAATATGGTTTGGCATATTCTGTCCTATCGAAATGTCGCAATGAAAGATAATGACAAACCATATTTTAAGAATAGTTTGGGCGTAAAATAAGAAAGTTAACAAAAACAATACAGTGATTACACACACGGATGACATGACTAATTATAACATATTTTTTTTCCTTAAACTTATGTACATTATTGTGTTATATTTTAGCGGACAGCGGTAGGGACAATATTTTGTTCTAATGAGATTTAAAGACAAAAATATCTTGTTCCATTTTTTTACAAATTCTTTTTTTTCGCCGTTACCATTTGCGACGTTATTTGCAGGAATTGCGGGCAGTCCTTCCACGCACTATCTAGGTAACGGACGAGGACGTAAACGTAGCTTAATTGTTTCTCGTTTTATTCCATTATTGTTTTGTCGAGATTATTGTGACTTACGTGACCCGCCTTAATCTAATCAGCTTTGTTTGTTTTCCTAAAGTTTTCCGGTGATCTCACTCATTTATAAACAAGAGAGGACGCTGGCAAACGTCAGCGTATTGAGAATAATTTTCCTAAATGCTCGAATTTATTCGCGATAACCGTTGCATTTTGAAATAATCTTACTCCACCATATAACTAGAGTGGCAAATATTCCAAACTCCAAGTGTCTAGATCTAGCGGTTCGGGCTCAGGAATTATTCATATAGTACACAGTAGTTCCTCTTCAAACAAAGGTACGGTCAGGGGCGTTAATTTGGGACCCATTTCAAGAAAAATATGCTTGAAGTCATCAATGTCATTAGAGATATCAATTCATTTGTAACTTTTAGGAAACTCAACCTTATTGTTGTAGAATGACCGGTTGAATGTGGACCTAAGGTGGGTAATTTATGTATATCGTGCGACTTTCATGTGTGCGTGCCTGAACCGTTCGCGCTGCGAGTGGCTACAAGCAGATTCAACAGGACAGACCGAGCCGGTTTAGTCGAGGTCGCGCCGTCGCCGCATTTCGTTTCGTATTAAGTATCGAGCGACGCGCATCGACGCAACCCTAGCGCCCGAGCGGCAATAGGTATCAGAAACTCCCGAAGAGCCGGAGACGAAGTACTTTTTTATGAGGGGTCCGTGTGGCTAGTTACAAATAGATACTAGCTTCTGCCCGTGACTTCGTTCGCGGTGAATTAGTAATTTGCTACACCTGCCATTTCGTTAATTATTCCACGAAAACAGGGATTTTTTCGCCCATTTAGGGTATAAACAATATCCATTCCAATTTTAATCTAAATCCGACCGTTTCAGCGTGAAGTAGATACAAATATACTGAATCACACTCACAAACTTTCGCATTTAATAATTATTGTGATAGTTGCCCTGTGTCAGTCAGAATTCGATTCTAGTTATTTACATAGTATATAAACAATTGTAAGGGCTAATGGTGAGAATTTAAGGGAATAGTGCGTAAATTCTGTTATCTAATTACTGTTTACTGATCTGTTAGTGCTAATCAAGTGGTACCAACTACGTTAATTGTGTTTGGATGCTGTCTGCTACAATATATTTTTTGTAGTGTTTTTGTCTATTGTAATAAATACGAGTTTATCGACGAACTCAGTTGCATTAGAGACAGAAATAGATATTCTTTACTTAAAACAAATTATTGATAAAATTTGAGTAAATAGCAATGAGGATAGTGTGTAGGTAGTTGCAAGTTGTATGATTAGTATTTGCTTAAGTAGGTACTTAGAGTACGTGCCTGGACAGTTGTACAACGTCCGTAACGCGTAGGGCAGGGTTTTAAAGGAGATTGACAAGGTTTGGACCGAATGCTGCTCAGAGGGCCCTGCCAAGATGCATTGCGCTAACTAACGTTTCTATTCGTTTCATTTTTAAACCAATCGCGTCACTGGTAGATAACGTGATACGAAAAGTCACGTGATCTACCAGTGACGCGATTGGTTTAAAAACGAAACGAATAGAAACGTTAGTAGCGCAATGCATCTTGGCAGGGCCCTCAGAAGTGAAAAACATCTAATGAGTTCTTTACGTTATTATTGTGTTTTCGATAAAAACACATAATTTTCAAAAATGGTAAGAGAGAAAAAAACGAACAAAAGGTTCTTTGAGCGCCAACGAAGCCTAAAGTCACAAGCTTCTCTATGCTAGTTAACAACGCCACTGTTTACTATAGATGTTGTTGTTGATGAATGTCAAAGCAATCTACCTATGCTAGGAAGAATTTGGCGGTTGTGCGCACGTTATGTGCCCAATTTGGATATTAGGGTGGGTTAGGCACCGAGACATTGTTAGGCGCCCTTCTCTTATCCTCGACAAAATTAATCATCGATTACGATGACTGCAATTAGTAAATAATGTACAATTAGATTGATTTGATTGCTCATTCTCGTTTTTAACGTTTAAGTATATTAAAAGATAATTCGCGTCTCACAAGTGCCGCCGGTTAAATTGTCTGTTCAGGCTGCCTGCATTGTTTTGCAAAAATTCTAAACCACTAACTTGCCGAAGAATCAGTCATTAGCGGCTTTTACACGTAAAGTTCGGACCGCGCGAAACGCCATGCGCCATTCCAAACTTCGTTCCAAACCGTAATTTTTTTACTATTTTACTATAACAGTTGCATTTACACGTACGGTTCGGAA